>JARGCU010000037.1:5000000-7500000 GCA_029227775.1 Morpho helenor | reverse complement strand
GGCGGGTCGACTTACCTTAGTCGCCTTTTACGACACCTCAGAAAGAAATGAGGGTGGCCTATTCTACTCAGCCGGATACAACACGGCATTTGGTCTTTAAAATTATATAGAATTAAATATCTAATCTCTATGACCATTTACGTAGCAAATTAATGATATAACACTTATAAGCATTAATAATTTTCCAGTATCGTTTAACTCTGAAAAGGCCATTAATCGAGCAATATAACTCACGGCGTACAAGAACTTCATGCAATATGCAGTTTGTTACGTGTGCTCGTGTGTTAGTTAAAGTTGTAGGTGTATGACAAATTTACTAACTTTCCGCGCGAATGCGATCTGCATCTAATCTGCGGACCGCATCTCGAGACGAACTGCTGTTAACTTTATTCCAGTTTGTAGTATCGCACAGCTTATGTTATAATTACTACTATATAATTTGAATTTTTATATTTACTAGCTAGCGGCTCCACGCGGCTCCCGCGTGAAAAGATTAAAACTGTAATATAGAATTTTCATAACCATAAAAGTGGTTAAATTGGATTAACCCTAAAAGCTGGACATATGCTGTCGCGGACTTTTATTTAAAAACTTTTAGAGGGAAACAATTTTGTAGTACATGATTTTTAAATAACTTTCACCGCTTACTCAGCGCACGTAAGTAAAGCTTTAAAATTTGTCGTTTTCGTACTATTTTTTATTGCTGCTCTTCTCCTATTCATCTAGCGTGATGTTATATAGCATGTAACCTTCCTCAATAAATGGACTATCTTACACTGAAAGAATTCAAATCGTTGCAGTAGTTCCTGAGATTAGCGCGTTCAAACAATCAATCAATCAAACTATCAAACAAACAAACTCTTCAGCTTTATATATTAGTATAGGTATATACTGCTCACAGACGCTCTACAATTTTATGGCCATCTGTACTTATTGCGTGGAATATCGCAGTGTTGGTGAATTCACACCAGGTGGATACACAAGATCAAATTCGTAAGGAGCCAATACACAAGACTGTATTGTAAAATTCCTAAAACAGACTTTTATTTAGCATTACACTGAATCTATCGATTCCAAAATAAATTATGACAAAAAAATTGAACAAAAGGTCGTTTCTGACCAAGGCATGCGGTACTTTGATTATGGTATCAATTCTATTGACAATGCTTTTGGGAATTGTGTGTAAGATTTCATGACATAGCGACTATGCGAAATCAAATTCAATTCAAATTCAAAATGTTCTTTATTCGAGTGGACTGTTTACAGTACTTTTGAATCGTCAAATGTTTTAAAGAAGCTACCACTGATTCGGAAGTTTGCTCCTACCGAAAAGAACCAGCAAGAAACTCGGCGGCTAATCTTTAAAAAAAATTATTACAATTTGATTGATGGAATCACCAGACTATATACCAGGCTAACATATATAATAAAAAAAAAACATTTTTTTCTTTTAGGATTTGGAAAAACCGAATATAACATAATCGTAATTGAGAGTATTTTATTCGTATCACCCAAGTTGACGTGTAGTTTTTTCTGTGAGTTCTTAAGATACTGCACTTCGTCAACGTGCTTGTTGAATAGCAAATATCAATAAAGCCCAAATTTTTTGTGAAAAACTTTGTTTAGATATTTAGTTTTTTGTAAAAAACTTTGTTAGTTTAGTTTAAACCATAAATAACGATCTACTATTGGAGATATACCTATTATCATTATATAAAAACTGCAAATAGTATGAGAAGAAATAAACCGCATTGAATCGAGGGCATTCACTGGACGCATGGCGTGTAATCTTCTATTTCACGGCGTACTTGTGGCTTCGCTTCTATTAATTAATTACTTGTATCAAAAAGTGGAGCTTAGTGGCGGTATAGTGATTTTACGCTATGCGCTTTTAAAACTGGGGCATTTCAAATGGGCTTTAGTAGTGAAGCTGAATAAAAGGAATACAAACATGAGGGCTACATTGGAATAATACTTCGTTTTTGTATTACTGTAAAACCAGAGTTATCTTTTGATACGTGCGGTAACTAATCCTACACGAATAAGGTATGAGAACGGTTTTGCTTCCTACACTTAGCATTACATAAATTTTCTTAACAACGCAGATAATATCAAAATAATTCTATGATAACTTTCTGTGTGGTATCCGGCTAAATAGAATAGAATAGTACCACCCTCTTATCTTACCGTGGTGTTGTAAAAGGCGACTACGGTAAGTCGACCCGCCGTGTAGTATCCGGCTGAGTGGAATAGACCACCCTCATGACTTACCAAGTTGTCGTAATGACAATATGTTTATAACATGTTGTGCCGACCCCACTTAAAATGGGATAAAGGCAGGAAGATGATGAATTCTGTCATAACTTTCGATTTGCTTTTTTTACCTTAATCCTACTTAATAGTTCTTGCATAGAAAATTACGTTGAAAGCTAAGTTCAATTACGATCTACTATATTATTAAAAAATGGTGAGGAAAATTTCGTTTCGAATATAAATAATAGTAGCCGCAACCAACATCACGAGTAATTCGCGTAAACAGCAAGCTATATTAGCAATTCATACGAAATAGCACATAACAATAGTAATCAGGGGTTTTAGAGGCAAAATCAAATTTCTTCGGCAGGCAAGGCGGTGCCAAGCGCAGATTTCGGGCAATGTATCGTGAAATTAGTTTAGTGGCACTATATAATTACGCGCCCTCACTTTTTATAGTCCCTCGACCCGAGGGGTAGCACCCCACTGTTGTTATGACGAAAATGTCAACCCAGTATGCGACTTGATGAATTGACACTATTTTAAACATGTCTCCGCGCTTTCCCAGAGTCTTCCAAGACTATTTTTCTTATATTGGCGTGTCAAACTTCATTATCAGTTTGGAACTCGATATACCTATTAAAACTTTCGAACAAGTCTTCTTTGATTGAATCTAGATTTATATATACTTAACAATTATGTATTGTTACAACATGTTTTTAATACGACCTCCTTCATAGAGTTGGCGATTAATATGAAAAAGCATTGTGGCTGTCATATTTTTGTGTCATTCATTGAGTTGTAGAGAAAGAGTAAATGGGTTGACTCTGGGAAAACTGTTTTTTATTTATTGAATAAGAATAAAGGAGAAATATAGTCGTTTATTATATTCAGAAGGGGATGTAACCTAAACTCACAAATAGAGTGGACATAAGGAATATCTGGAAATTTAAAGAGTTCAAAGAAAAGACAAATGACGATCAATATCTTGAGACAACATGGAGAGTGCGAATTTCGTATAATTTGAGAGATAGTTGCGATATGCGATGCTATGGAATAAAAAATGGAGTTTTTATTGGAGAGATTATTGATGGTAATTGGTATTCGGTTAATTAATTCTGTAAGATCAACGTGACGATGTGCTATGTGAGGCCTTAGACGCGCCCGTGACTTTTGTTCGATGGAACTGTCAGCTAGAATGGCGATTGTTCTCTGGATCTTTCCAGTTGTAACGATTGTTTTCTAGACTGTGGACATCTGCAACGACTGTCAGCTAGGCTCTGCCTAGAAGTGGTGATTGTTCTTTGAGCGTTATCATTTGCGAGTCTGTTTACGTGTGTATCTGCTGAGTTGGTTGCCACTAATTGAGCTGTGTTATGCCATGACAGTGATTGAGGGTGAGCTTGAGGTGCGAAATGCTTATGGTGCGTAAAGCTTAAGGAGTTGAGGAGTTGAGCTTAAAGAGTTGAGCATAAAGCGTGAGCTTAGAGTTGAGCATAAAGCGTGAGCGTAGTCCTGTCATGTCATGGCATGTGCGGTTTTCTTTTACAGATTAAAAGAGCAAGTACTGAGTTTCTTGCCGATTCTTCTCAGTACAATCAGCATTCCGAATCGGTGGTAGACTCATTCCCAGAAGTCAGCTTATGAGATTTGCGGGGCCGCAAATGTTGTCAGGATGGTCGACTGTTACAACATGTTTTTAATACGACCTCCTTCATAGAGTTGGCGATTAATATGAAAAAGCATTGTGGCTGTCATATTTTTATGTGTCATTCATTGAGTTGTAGAGAAAGAGTAAATGGGTTGACTCTGGGAAAACTGTTTTTTATTTATTGAATAAGAATAAAGGAGAAATATAGTCGTTTATTATAGTATATTTCAATTTCGATATCTATGTAATTTTTTCTTACCTTTTTATCCATAGCTATGTTGTTTGACGTAACACTTAATTATATATTATAGTTGTCTGGAAAATATCGGTATGTAGCGATAAAATCTACCGATTGTGCAATTCATGATTTTACTTTACGTTATTACTTACTAGTTATACGCGCGAATTCGGTCGTGTTTTTTTAAACTAAAGTATATTTTTAAAATATCCTCATTAATAATTTTTAATCGTAACTTTTTTTATTCTATATGTTGGCTAAGTATATAAGCTTAATGTTTCTCCAGTAGATAAGCATTTAAAGCTTAACAGAGAGACAGATTTTTGCATCTATAATTTTACGTATTATATTTTAAATACTATAATTTTACGTATTATATTAAAATTTCTAAAATGCAGAAATGCTTAGCGGTTGTCCATTATAAATCGCGCGGAGTTGTGCATGTTGCCATTGTTCTCAATTCTATTTTGTTAAAATAATCAGTCAGACAAGGGAGCACCTAACTTTAACTTCACTAATTTAAACATTAAAATTGATTTAAAAATGGATATATCTAAATTTAAATTATTAAACTAACTGAAAATTTATATTTTGTCCCTTAAGATAACTCATATTTAAGGATTACGAATTTTAAGCATATATTGTCTTGGAGTGATATACCTAATATAATAAAACACTTTAGACTGCAAGATACATTTCATAGATTTATTATATAAAATCTTATCTCTACATTTGAAATTAACTTATGTAGTATAGTAACATGTGAAATTTACAGAGCTATTCCAATAGTACAGATAATAGTAAGTATTTAGCTATAATTATTGCGCAGGATTAAGCCCGAGAATTGGGACATCCTTAGTTTTGATAAACACTAAATTAACTTAACTTTATCTTAGGTTATACATAATTTATCAATAAACGACGAAGCTCAGATATTTACTCCTATTATTATATACTATTTCGATTCACGTATTTACATCATGATATGAGGGAAATCTGCGAAAACAAATATAAGCACCTACATGTTACAATTATACTAGTATGGCGGAATATGGGAACAGTTATTTTCTTATTTGAGCCTTCGATATATCTATAGAGAAATACATTATATATTAGTAGTATAAAATGGCCGGTTTTGATTTCAATTTGCTATAATCGATAAATGTCTAGTCGCAAAACTGCACATTACGAATTATAATCAAACCATTCGAAAAAATCATTAAATGTGACGAAGCTATTCCTGAAATAAAATTATTTTCTCTTAGAAAAAATATCACATAATATCCGAACCAGCATATGTAACTATTTTACAATATACAATACTTTCTATCTGTATTATAAAAAGATTTTACTTTTGTAATGTAATTTGTGTTTCAAATGGCTGATGAAATTGGTACGTGCAATTTGTAGACTATGAACCTCCGCTGCGTTAATTGGGTTTTATGTCGCATGAAAAATAAAATTGAATTAAATTCGAATAATTTTAGAATTTTGTTGTTATCTCAATTGATGGACACCGACTGCTGGGTTTAGAAATCTTTTAGAAATTATGACGTCACGTTTCGTTTGCGTGTCGGATAAATACAACCATCTGAGTTAGTTCGTCCATCTAATCTAGATACTTTCCAACTTCACGTCCTACATTTCAGGGCTACCGTTAGATTTGGTTTCCTAACTTTATGTAATTGTCAAGAAAAGGATTTCTCAAACTTTGCTTATTACTTTAATATCCCTATATACTTTATTTGCAATAGTCGGTGTCTTTACTTCTTTGACGAAACATTACGTTTCAAAGTCTACATTCACATAAAGATTTCCAAAATATACTTATATACCCAGTAAGAGACAAGGTTTAGTATTATCTTCTTACCTTTTTATTGGTATAGGTTGCTTTTATAACTGTATGAGCACTGGGTATTTGCAATATTGCATGCTGCTTCCTATTATATTAATAAAATGTACATTTAGAGTAATCTGCAATATACTCGAATTTTACAATAAATCTATTTTCACGTTTTGACCAAACCCATGTATCAGATCGGAGGCCCTATATACATTTTATTACGAAAAAAAAGGAAAATTGATCTAAACAGTTGATTTGTTAATAAACTCCTAAAAATATAATTTATAGCAATACACATAGAATACAATAGAAATAGAAGCTCTTACGTATATAAAATGATATGACGTTGAGACGTTGCATTTACACTTAAGACTTTGGTATATCTCTACGATAAAATATAGATTTAAGTAGATAGTTTTGAATAAGAGAAGTTAAAGAATAGTACGAAGTAAAAATAGTTATTCATTAAAGTCACCTAAACAGAAATAATATTTAAATTACTAGTAACGAGATATGTCGTCAAAACTATATTAAAGCATAAAGTTTTTGTTACTAGAAAAGACGAAAGTGTAAATATAACCGATAATCTCAAAAATGTACCAATGAGTATGATACGTGAAGGTTTTACTAATTCTAACACAATTAGATTAAATTTTGTACAAAAATATGCAGAGTATTTCCTAAACACTGACTACTTTAAACTAATATTTTATATTCAATATATTATGAATACATTCTTATTGTAAAAATATGTACACAAAGACATAGGGAATATTGTAAGCGTAATGACTCGTTAAGCTTAGGCCGTTATTCCCTGTGTCTAAGCATACATTTTACTAATATGAGCAAGCTTTGCTGAAAGTTTTAGTAAAAATTATTGCTGTTTTATTACGTCAATTATATCATTTTACACTTTAATATTTATGAATAATGAATTATTTACTATTGGGTATATGATACGACAATTTATTTTATTTGTCGATATTTTGAATCAGTTATTTGGATCACGTCAACAATGTGGCCGTGGAATGCCTTAAAACTATAAAAAGATCTAATCTATCATACATATTATATATATGATGTATTTCACGAATATTTTCTACCATCATGAAGGATTGTAAGTTTTCAAATGTGAATATACTATATTACTAATACTTTAAATATAAACATAATACGACCTCAATATTTTTATGACCAAGTTGTAAGTGAAATACAAGCAAGTAAAAAACTATATTGGCATATACCTAATAGTTATAACTCATAATCAGGTCAATTATAACGGTTGAACCGTATAAATACCTTATAATATGTCATGTTTATTTGTTTCTTCATATCGATATTATTACAACATTCTGTACTAATAAATATCTAACAATATGAAACTTGATTAGGATATAAGATAAACAGATTATCTTTTATCTAAATCTTTGCTCTGCATTCACAATAAATATCAATTAACTACGCAAGCGATTGTTCATTGATCGATTGTGTAGTGAAATCGTGATACTTAATCTTAATACATTATGTACATTAAGCATGTACATTGCGCGGAGCAAAGGAATTTTCGATACAGTCTGCAAACGGTACCTTTTTAACCTTCAAATATATCTTTCATGAACTCCAATAGTGGCGCAATTACAAAAAAACATGTTTTGAATTTAATGAGTTTCAATTTAAGTGTATATAAAAGAATTTTTATTTTACTCTGATCTTCATGTATTCATAATTTTATCAATGATTACAATTGAAAAGGGACGCGATGAAAAAATGATACTACAACTGTGATATCTTATATTTTAAAACTTATTTTTAATAGAAACTTATATTACTTTTAAAAATGTTACTCGGTATTTTTTAAAGTAGATTCGGTCTTTTAAAACATATAATTTATCTATATCCGTTGTTAAATAAACACTTAATAATATATCCTAAACGAATTTCTTAATATATCACAGGCTTAAATTATACTCATTACGTTTAGGGACGTGCATTCTATACGTACTTATATTAGTAGAGAAAAGAATTAGGTAACTATTTACACGAATAGGGGAAAAATAATGAGGCTAACCTCCCCACAACCCTCGGAGATTTGAAATTACGGCGAAAGCGGCTAGCGGTGCGTATTTCAGCCATTAGTTGTGCTAATAGGTAACCCATCTTGATCATTTTGTTACTAACGATCTTAATAACAAACCAACATCAAGGTAAGGCGTAGCTTTAAATTAAATATATTATACAAAAACGTAAAATTGTTTATAAACAACCGAAAGGCTTTTTAGAGTAATGATTTTTTTTATTATCTCGTGCCTTGAAAAAACAGCCACACGCACGTAGCGGCTGTCAAAATTTATATAAATCGTAATGACGTCACTAAATTATATAGACGTATTTTACTTATTAATATACAATTACGAGTGTACCTCCTTTAATGAAAATAATATTCAAATTATACTATATTATTTAGTAAATAAAATCATTTACAATTTGCAATTTTATATTAGAAATAATGGTCGAGATTATTTGTAAGTAACTCAATAAATTGTAGGTGAAATGGTAAATATCCGAAGGGTTTCTATATTTCACCCATATACACACTGAAGCTAGTGCAATTCTGTCAGTATGTAGCTACCACTATTATCTACCAGGTAAACAGCGGCAAATGATAATTCTTGCTTTCACTCGATCACATAACAGCTTTACTTTTTCTAAATCAGTCGCCCTCCATTGGCGAGATTACTTTTAGATAAAAAGAAAGGAATTCAAAGTAAAAGATTGAATTTGAACATTTTCTAGTGCTTTAATAATTATTTTGCAATCTGTCAACCGGACCGAATTATCAACAACCATTTAGTTTAATAAGATTTTACGGTCGATCGACGTTGGGATTAAATTTATGTTATTGAAGTATCGTTCACAAATTTATTTCGCGCAGTAGTTAAACCTATTAATTTAATTTCAACGTTTTATCACACCTAAACTAACATAAGCAATGTGTTAGAATAAAATTATGTTAAATACCGCTCGGTCTACGTACACAACCACAATTTAAATGTTCGATACTTTTGTATATGAATAACGAAAATTAACTTAAATTGATTTCTAACAAATTTATTCAATGAACAAACTATACTTACATTAAGAGAAATTTAGATAAAACCTTGTCCTTTACATACAATCACCAACAAAGCAACGCACAACACTAGGAATCACTCCTTAGGAATTTAATATATGAGGTCCATAAACTGCTTGTCCGATCACCTTTCTCATGTTCTCGCTGTGTTGTGGATTGAGGGACCTGTCACTATGTCCTTTATAAGAGTTAAAAGGGGGGCACTAGATTCACTATATATTGAGATTCACGTTCACTGATTCTGGATTCTTTCGACTGAGGCCTCACGAGAGTACATTGAAGTATGTCAGGCCAGCTGAGACGTACGGTATGGGTATCGCTCCGCCGTAGTAGTTAACAGATTGAAACATGAGATAGGCGATGTTTAGAAGCTATCACACGATTTCATTTGGATGCGTGTTTTGATTGGAGTCATTCTGTCTTGCACATTGCTGAAACAAAATTATGGTATAGTAACATTGGTGCAATAAATTGTATGTGATAAATTGTACACATTTACACAAAACTGCGATACGACGCGATGCGAATTGCAACGCAGAAAGTTGCGACACGAATTGCTGCGATGCGATTTATATCAAGGCATCTCCCAGGGTGACCATTGCTTCGAAAATCTTCCGTCCTTCGTCAATCGTACTATCATACTATCGTATTTTAAATTAAGAAATAGACGTAATATGGTCAACAAGTGTGACGTAACGTCGCAGAAATAAGCGATGCGAATCAGTTTGTATGTTCTTGAGATGCGTCGTGCGAGGTCGCAGGTTATTGCGATGCGACGTCGCACCGCAGTTTTGTGTACAAGCCCTTATTTGCAAACATACATATTAACGTGTAAGTTTTTTAGATAATTCTCAATGTATCTAACTATGGAAAGTGGAACTGTATATGTGTATAAATTGTTGATATATTTAAGTCTACTACGCAGGATATGTTTATTACAAACTTTTCTGTAATATTCTTTTATTGATGCGCAGCTCATCATTAGATTTTACCGTAATTAATTTTGCAATGTTTGTTAATTTTTTTGTTGACACATTTTTAATGATGTCTCTATGTTAGTAGATATTTGTACGACCATATCTTTTAACTGAAATTGGGGTAAAACTTGTATCCAAAAGTCATGTAGATATTAGGATTACTTTATAAAATCACCTCTTGCTTTCTTTCCCAAGTCTTCATAGCCGTCTTGTATTTTTCAAATTCGTGACACCAGTTTGAATAAATCTTCTGATATTCGTTGCTCTTTTCTGGTGGTGAACATCTAAGTACAAAAAAGATTAATGAATATATAAGTAATTATATATTCCGCAGAGAAACAAGTAAGATATAATTGATTTATTGATAATTAAGTAATTCTGGCAAAGAAAGTTTCCATGCTTCTATACAAATGCTGCTTGTTTAAAAAATAAATCAGTCACAAGCAGGTCTATCTTCAGTTGCCGGCTTTTCGTTAAATTTTGAGATACCCTGTATAATTAGTTAAAAATTTTATTTTATGAATTTTTAAACATTGATAGTTCTTTAATTTATAGAAGCAGGCGTTTCTTTGCGGAGATCCATAATACAAAAGTAATATTAAAATTATTTTGCTATAATCAATAAATAAATAATTGAAGTAAAATAGAAAAGATATATAATGTTAAATGTAGAGTGGCCAATCCGTTTTCACTCCTGATACTTGCAGGATTCTTAAAAACACATGCACAAACCTCCGCCACCGCCACCACAAACCTTGCTTTGGGATTTTGTTGTGGAGTTTATCTCCTGATGATGCTTCGGTTGCGGGTCGAAACGATTGTTGAGTTTGTGATAGTGAACTTGTGTAGTGCTTGTGTATTGTGGTGGCGGTGGTAGAGGAATGCTAAGGATATAATGTACTCAAGTTACAGAGAAGATAAAATATCCTTAAATTAGTTTATAAATGCATGTTAAAGCTTACCTATGAGTATCTACAGTTATATTGTAAGAGCAAAGCAAGGACCCTCCAAGCCAGCAGTCGTAGCGTCCAGCATCCGCTTCGTTGACCGATATTATGAGCAACCCGTGTTCGGACGTCTCTATGTATTTCTCGGGTTTACTGTAAAAGAAAGAAGTTTAGACTCTCAAGCAATATATATTTTAAAAGTATAATCTACATACATAAAAATGAATCTCTAATTGGCTAACTCTTATGTTGTGTAAATATTGTTTTGGAGAAGGTACTTGTGATATATTGAGAAATGTAGTGCTTAAGTCATCAGTGGCGCCACCCAGTCATTCATAATCTGTCAGTCGAGGCGGGAGGACGTTTCTGTTGTATTTTAGTTACTGTATTTCAAGTGTTTTAATTAACATCCGAGGTTTAATATAGTTGTCATTACAGTACTTATAAAAGGATATATTTGTTTAAGTTTAGTGCAACATTAGAAATTCAAAAATATATATTTTCGTCAATTATATATAGTTATATCGATATAACTCTTAATACATATTAACTACCTACTCACCGCGGGGCTAAGCTATGTATAATTTAATAATTACTAAACTTAAAGCGCTAAACTAAATTCTGACGCAACTTAAGTCGCGGTTCAAGCTTGTAAAACGCAAGTACGATACGAGTATTTACTTAAATATCATTTACGTAATTCAATATATAACATTTCACCCAATATGAACATGAAATTATAAATAAAGAGCATCGGTATGTAAAAAATAAATTAACATTCATATTTAAAATACAAATATTTTTTTACACAAATAAAATTCGTACGCGGTTCATAATGAAATTAACCCTCGTGACCTCATTGAATTTGATATCCCATATTAATTTTAACAGTAATTACAGTGCGGCTAGCAAACAAACCGTTGTTTAAAAGTAACGTAAAGGATGGGACCAGATGAATAGATTCTCGAGTTTCCCTTCGCGTTTTAATTGTACTAGCGGAGTTCGTGAGATAATGGTAGGTTTGGTAACACTTTAATTAATGTCGTAACATACGTGTACAATTCCGACTACGGTGTGTAATTTTTCTTTGTTGCTCTTTCCCTTTGCGAGTTCTGGAAAGGTTTGCTTTGACGACTTTTTATAGAACTTTTTTGAATTCCGTTTACCTTATTAATCCGTATTCATTAAAATGTGACACATAATTGTTTAATCTCCGCCGCGTGGTATCTAGCTAAGTAGAATAGACCACCCTCATTTCTTACCGAAGTGTCGTAAAAGGCAACTAAGGTAAGTAGACGTCGGGCAGGCGCCCGATCGCAAAATAACTAGACAAAACATGTAACAAAAAAAAAACAAAAATGTTTTATATTATTTTAACAAGCATAGTACATACATTCTTGAAATTTTTATAAATGAGATCTCCTTTTGAGCAAGAAAATGCTTGTGTTAGGAGATCCCCCTCTTCCTAGACTAAGTTTTTACATAGTACTATTAAATAATACTTTATATTAATATCTAATATTTGCACACATTCATACACACACAATAGTGTGTGTATGAATGTGTTATGTGTGTGTATGAATTAAACACACAATAGTGTGTGTATGAATGTGTTCGTGCGTGTTTGTGTGGATGGGTTTGTGTTTGTGTGTATGTGTGTTTTATGATTTTTAAGGTATATAAAACATTATTGAAGTGGTTTATATAATAGGTTTATAAGTAAGTAATAAATTTCTAATAATTATAAATAAGTATTAAATTTAAATTTTCTGCAATAATGCTTCAGTCTCTTCATAGAGTAACAATATGTTTAAAACATTATTTACCGACCTCACTTAAAGGGATAAGGCCAGGAGAATGATGATATAATTGTGTAATCTTTTCATGTACTTATACTAATTTATCATACAACTGTATTACTTACATAACGAAGTGGAGCTTCTAATCATATGGAAAATTACATTGACAAATAACATTAAACGTATATACTTAACGTATAGCGGATTGGTAGGTTACACATATCTCTAGAGAATTCTGGAGATATGTGTAACCTACCAATCCGCACTGGAGTAGCGTGGTCTTAGCTTAAAAACGGAAAGACGAGGCCTATTCCCAGCAGTGGGATAGTAACAGGCTGCTACTAACATTTACATTAATACATATATACACCGCTTGGTACGGAACACTATTAAGGCATCAGGGCTACGAATAAATTTAGATTTAGAGTCCATAAAGTTGCTCTTACTTGAAAGCTATTGGATGTCGGCCCTTCTCCCTGGAGTAATGGTACCATGTCACGGCTCTTGGATGTAACACTTCTGGCATCTTCACGAAACTGCCGAGATGCAAGCTCTGGCCCCAGGTTGCTGATACGATTTTTCGGGAGATTGACGAGTCGCAGATATCAGCAGTTTCATTCGCCACGTCTTGTATTAATCTATGAAAGAATTGTCCATTAGCGTATAAAATCTTAGAATAGGGCTCTTTTAAAATCAAACGAATTCTTAGTATTAGTATCTTTTCACTAACACATATTGTTATTATTATTACAATATTATAATATCTGAAAAATAAAACAAGAAAATACGGAAATATGTTATTAATTCAAAAAAATAATAGCAACAAATGGTCTGAAAAAAATGCTATAGTTTTAGGTATTTTAATTAGGTATTTAAACCTATTGATTAATAGGCATCATAGAATTCTGTATAGGACTTATATAAATGATACATAGGAAGAAAAGTAAGGTATGAAAAAAATGCTTTTAAATTGTAATTTTTCAGGGAAAATATCGCACGCTTAGTCGTAAAGTGTGTTTCAAAACGTTGTTTTTTGCCAAATAACAGCGTAGCGTAGCGTATTCAAAACCCGTGAGTGTTAAAGATACCTATAAATCTATAAATCGTTTATAGAGTGAGGCGGTACTTTGCGGAGATCCATAATACAAAAGTAATAACTAAAATTATTTTGCCATAATCCGTGATAAATCGAGGATTGTAGAAAATTTGATCGCGGATTATATCAAAGTAATTTTATTATTACTTTTGTATTAGAGACATATAACTTGGAAGACCAAGAAAATACTAGCTTTTTTATGCATCTAACTCAATTAAAACTAATTTTAATTTCAGTTTAATGCAAAGCGTGTTATGTAAATCTATTTGTGTTAAATATGTCGGGTAACCATTATAAAATATTCAAGTTTCAGATTGAAAGGTAAATCATAACAAGCCGATTACTCACGTTACCCGCGATTAGTTAATAGCATGAGTTATTGAATTTCACCGCAATATGAACGCCGTCGCGCGAATTGAATAAGCTTTATCGGATCTCGTTATTTTATGCGCATATTAATTGAACTTTAGTTTTGTGTTTCAGGCGTTTTCATAAAATAAATATAACTATACTTAAAATATTAGTTACTTTAAAGTATAATTGCATATTATTGCGAGATATGTTTAAATTTAAAGACGCATAAGTAGGCTTACCATAATTACGAAGAGCCAAACCGGGACGCAGAATAGAAAGAGGCTCATTTTTATTTTGCTTTTCGCTTAATTTGTGTTTTTCATATTTGAAATGCAATCAAAATTATTATGAATTGAAAACATATTAATAAATGTGAATATATTTTTTATTAAAAAGAAAAAGTGACAAAGTACAATTAATACAAACAGTTTTAAACAAAAAAATTTGCCCGGTTTTATTATTCACCCACGCTTGCTTTATATTTTTTACTAGAGTGCACTTTCTTCAGAATCGTTTTGTCGTGCTTAATTTTATCATAAAATTCATTGCATGACATGTTCAAGTTAAGTTTGCACGTAAGCAAGGCTTCCACAACACATTCTTCTATCTTCCCCCGATCGTCAGACCACATTCAAGTTTTCTCGGTGCTGTTCAAGTTTGACCGGGACGCTAATGCAGACCGGCCGGGACGCCGGGACAGGGATCTCAAACCGGGACTATCCCGGTCAAACTGGGACGTATGGTAAGCTTACGCATAAGCGGAATTTATTAATAAATAGTGACATTAATTAATACCCGTGCGATTGCAAATTGCACTGGTTAATTTGAATTTGCCGGGTATTAAACCAGTACTGCAGCAAACATCATTTGGATAATAAACAAGCCCCGATAAACTCTAGGACCACGCTATGAAGAATTGTGAAAACCAAGGAAATTCTATTTCGTGTAGCGTTAGTACTAAAAGTTATGTTATATTTATATTATGATAATTTCGCTATACTGGAAGATTCGCTATAGGTAAAGTAGCTATAAAAATCTATAGTAGCTTAGGTAAGGGCTGATTCTTATTTTTTATTTAATGGAAACTTAACCTAGAGAAATAGGTAAACTAAAGTTCGGCTGGTGTAGACAAGTACCGGCTAAAACCTTTTTGTGTTTCATGACGAACGCTTCATGGTAAAATTGTACCCATATTCGCACCCCCATTTTTTTCAAGTCAGGATACTCATTATGGGTCGTAGTCGCCAGTCAAGGTCAAGCGGTGAGAATGTCGGGTTCTCACCGACTAAAGACTTGACAATGTTCCAACACGTTGGTGGTGAGGAGAGGGTAAAATTGTGCACATTGCCCTCATTTCTAGCAGCAGCAGATCTGTACCACAGAGCGCTACCTCCAGAATAGGGTCTATCTAAAAAGTGGTCTCTACCTGCACTAATCGATGCATCGACCGCCTTGGTGACCTACTCCAACTGAGCGTCCGATTATATTCGCATCCCCGTAATACAGTGCTGTAATTAAGCGCTGCATCATGTAGGTGGGGTCCCCTCTAGCAAGTTTTTCCGCTAATTATGTTAGGGGAAGAACATTGATAACCAGATACAATAGCTTCATCAGTATGGAAGATGTGCTTACCCCGGTGTGTACTCTCGACATACTCCAGCATCTCTGTCCCATCCGCAATAAGGGTCACGCGCACATCTCACGCATGCGTCGTAACGGCGCGCGCACAAAGCCAAGCGAAGCTGCAACACTCGTCTGTCAGATGCTGCGTAGAGAGATCCGTGTACTCGGGACAGAGCCATGGCCTGCCACAAAGAGAATAATATTAAAAATTAAGATTAAAAAACTTTCATTGTCATTTAACATTTGTATAACACATTTAAATTATAGTTAATGTATAGAACCGGCTATACTCAGGTCTTATTCTATCGGGTTAGCCCGACTAGTTTCGAACCCATCCGGGGCACTTATTCATGAGCTCTTTACACGACGTTATCGCGGCGGGAATTCGTGTAAAGAGCTCATGAATAAGTGCCCCGGATGGGTTCGAAACTAGTCGGGCTAACCAGATAGAATAAGACCTGAGTATAGCCGGTTCTATACATTAACTATTAATACTACTCACGATAGTTAAAATTAAAAAAAAACATTTAAATTAAATCAGCACAATAAAATTTTGCATTTCTAAATTGTATAATCCTACTAATCCTATTCTACTAATATTATAAATGCGTAAATATGTGAGTATCGATGTATGTTTGTTACTTTTTTACGGCGAGTCAGCTGAACTAATGTTGATAAAATTTGGCACAATTATTCCATATACACCGGAATTACAAATAGGCTATATAAATCCTGTTCATTCTACAGGAATAGGATGAGACTAAAAAGCGCCATCTATTATCAATCTATCACGCGACAACAGCGAACGAAGTCGCGGGTAAAAGCTCGTATATAGTAAAGTAGAATAGAAAGAAGTAGTCATTGTAGCGTAGATTTGCATAGACATTTTACAGTCCGCTATATTAAAACTTCAGTTGAACTGATCGACAAAACGGCTAACTATTTAAGCACGATCATTTTAAGGGGCAAAGAAGTCCTGGTTAAAACAATAAATCATGGAAAATAGACGGATATATAGCGTCAATGCTTATAATAGTTATCAAATTATAAAACTGTTTTGTTAATAAGTGAATAGGTTTACTTTATTGTGAAATAAAGTTGAATTACAATAACAGACTGGTTAGTGACGAAACATTTAGAGTAAGAGATAACAGTTATGATTAAATTGTATTGATATTGGGTTTTTTCTTTAATTATCAAGTCACAAGTGATACCGATGATATATAAGTATTTTATTTTGTTTATCAATGAAATGTTTGTAATTAATTCCTGATAGTGATAAATGATGTGGAGATATCATATACGTGACCTTTAATCAGTTACAAGGCAAATCCGTACCAGGTGTGAATAACTTAATAAGTCCAAAACGCACACTTTTCACACACAATAGCATTAAATTTGTGTATACGTTTAAGAGAGTTTTTTTAAATATTTACAAGTTTACAAGCGATAGCAAGATTGCCTTTACTGAAATATACACTATATAAATTAGGCAAACTTAATGTCTATTATGATTAAACATATAAAAGGACGTAAGTCGACTTATCAATGTATTCACTACTAGTACGGATATTGTTATATTGAATCATGGAACAATATTACATGGAAATAAACGAAATTTATACATTTGTAGCGGCATGGATTTTAACACTTGATAAAACGTCTTCTTTGATATAATCTGTTTTAAATAAATAAGTGTCCCATATATACACTTATACACACGGTCGTCCATCCTCAAAGTAAGTAACATAATATTTGTGTTATGGAAGAGAGAGAACTGGTGAATAATGATAAATATATATATGAGACACACAGACGGTCATCGGTTTTGATAATTATTATTTTCAATATATAGCTATAGTTACAGTATCTGTCTAAACGCGATCTCAACTTCATGTGTTTACAATCTGAATTCGAATCAAATGTAAAATAATCTATTGTAGCACTAAAACTACAGTTTTTATAAATAAATATAATGAAAATATCAAGTGCATGTCGGAGCAGTACTCGAAAATACATATTTTCATCATCAATGTTAAAATTTCAGCTGCAATTTTTATCACGTTCATACGAGGAAAGCGGGTGTTAAAATGTAATTTATTTCTCACACACCTGAATCGGTTCGCTTGGAGTTACGTCGAAGATGTCAAGTAAAGCTGACTGGCTGTCGCCGTTTCTAGTCCACTGTACGATTTTATGAATTTTTCCTTCATCTGTAACAAAATACACATATTAAATACTAAGGTACAATGAAATGTAACGGAGCAGTAATCTAATCTAACTAATTTTTTGGAAATTTTTCTGAGTCCTCTAGTATAATTATGTCTTTATTGGATTTGATTGGATTTGAAATTGGATCTGCTTATAATATAATTAAATTTAATATATCGTCATCCACCTACCCTTATCCCACTCTTGGGGGGGTCGGCGCAACATGTTATAAACATGTTGTCACATGATTCGGCTAGGTATTTTAGGACCGGCCGCCTCTCTGATGTAAACTTACCTTAGTCGTCTTTTCCGGCCCCTCGGTAAGAAAGAGGGTGGTCTATTCTATTCAGCCGTAGCCGTAGGTAAGTTATGCCACACCGCGGCATAACTTACCTTAGTGGCCTGTTGAGACACATCGGTAAGAAAGAGGGTGGTCTATTCTTTTCAGCCGGCGGAATTAAATTTAATATATATAAACATCTAAAGAAACGAGAGCGTAGTGGTTTTCCGAAAAATTCTGATAACATGCAACATCTTTTTTAAAACCGGACCTAGTATTTATATCAGCAATTATTTTTAATAAAGAATATATGATTTGTTCAGTTGCGGCCGAAACATCAAGTATTTTAATCCTTGCTCCTAATTGTGAATAATTGTATTTTAATTGTAAATTTTTGTAAATAATTGTGCCAGGAAAATTATATTATAGTTTTTAATATATAAATCTACTATTTATATATTTAAAACTATAATATTATTTTTACATTACAATTTAGGGCTTTATCTTTCAATAACAACACTTAAAAATTATTTGTTCTATTTTATCCCTTTCCCAAAGCCCGTTTTCTTCACTGTAATTAGGTTTTCGGTAATTATGGAGGCAGCGTCTAGCCATAAGAGAAATTACAATGGTTCGTTACATCGGGGATCAATTAGAGAGGACTGTAAGTCTGTTTATTGTATGTATTATGTTTTTGCCCTTTGCTACGCTTGTTCTCAAAGTACAAGGGAATTTTGGGGATAATTAATTTGTTAGTACCTCTCTCTCCAGTTATTTGTTATTGATGGTTCGTTTCAGTATAAAATGAATTAATATAAATAAAATAATAAATTATTAAAAAATGTAACAGTTTTGAATAACAAGAAATTTCAAAAATAACAATTATAACAACGATATTTTTCTTACTTTATTATTACATTGATTCAATAAAATAAAAAACAATTTTCTCAAAAGTGAACTAATTTATTCTTTTTCAACAACTTGTCACATATTGACCTGACTATTTGAAGGAGGTTGTATTTGAAACATGTTTTAACACAGTTAACTTTAAAAAGCCAGACAAAATGCAAACGGGCGCGGCACATAGCGTGTACGAATATCGCCACAAACCGAGTTTTCGATTACTTAGATTCAGTCATTGAAGCATTTAACAAACCGCGGGCTATTAAACGAGGCGTGCAACGAACCAATCACGAACCCAAATACGTTTTTGATTTTAAAATGGCTTGTATCATAAAGAACTATGACCGCAATCTACGATATTGTAACTCTGAACTGACAAGCATGTTACGCTTAACAGATCACATGTATGACTTGACTAATATATAAAGCTGAAGAGTTTGTTTGTTTAGTTGTTTGAACGTGCTAATCTCAGGAACTACTGGACCGATTTCAATTCTTACAGTGTAAGATAGTCCATTTATAGGAGCAAGGCTATATAGGCTAACATGAATAGGAAAAGAGCAGCAAAAAATAGTACAAAAACGGCAAAATTTAAAGCTTTCCTAGCGTGCGCTAAGTAAACGGTAGTAGTTATTCAAAAATCATATACTACAAAATTGTTCCCCTCTAAAAGTTCTAAATAAAAGTCCGCGACAGCATATGTCTAGCTTTTAAGGTTAACCCACTTTAACCATTTTGTGGTTACCAAAAAGACTATTTTACGGTTTTAATTTTCCACGCGGGCTGAGCCGCTGGCGATTGCTAGTTATAAATATAAAATATTAGCTTTTACCCGCAACTTCGTTCGGTAGTCTTGAAATTAACAATAGCTTCTGTCACTCTCCAACCCAGCAAATATCTCCATCACAAAAAATAAGATCGATTCGGGAAGACCCAGAGAGATTTACCGTTTTATCAAGTTATATATTATAGTACACATTTATAATATAGTACTAGAAAAAATAAATATATCTGTATCAAACAACCGAAGTTCGACAGTTCTTTATTAGGAGTTCATTGTTTTGGTTTTTATGTCGTTCCAATTATATTTTGATATCTATAGTATAAACAAAAAAGTTAAGTTATAACCAATGGATAAAGACTATTAGGGCTAAACTACAGCTAATACGATGAATGTATGCTCTTTTTGTTTTTGATAGCATTGCAAAAAGCAAAAAAAAAACTATTTTGTTTTCAGAAACATCAAAAAAGTTTTATGCAATTAATTTGATACGGTCGAGCAAACAATATAGTGTTTAGCAACGAAACTAAGCTCCTATCCACATATGTTTTCTAGTAAATGTGTAGCTTCAGTAAATGCTATACAGAGTCCGATTAAATTGAAGACGTGATCGGGATTAAGTGCGAGCTCTATTGTAACATAAGGTTAACTTCAATACAGAGACTCCTTACAAAACCATCAAATTAATATTCCTAGCGCGAATCATAATAGCTAATTGGATTAGACATGTACCGAAATTACCAACTGAATTACGGACAATAGTATAGTGGGACGTGTCCCACTTAGGGTCGTCACTCTACGTCTCGACATCAAAACATATATGTAGTAAAAGTTACAATGGATGTGGTATAATACAGTTGGAAGAAGTAAGCGCTACCTTATGTATTTCTATTATACAACATATTACAGACAAGACTATTTTAACCTAAGTACTTGGGTGACCGAGCCTTGCTCGATAATTTTTGAAATGATATAAAAAAAAAAATAAAAAGAAAAAATACTAAAGCAGGTGGGGCTCGATCCTAGCTATTTTCCCTTCTCTAGACCGCCCGTCCCCAAATGAAGTACCATGACTTTACGTTTGAGAGCGAAAAATTGTGATTCTATTCAAAATAAATTAAAAAAAAATTAGAGCCCGAAAACAGCGATAAAACGACATTTTTTTAAAATAAAACTTATTTAGATCGATTTTTTCCCCCAAAACCGTCACATGCTGAATTTTAGGAGAAATCGTGGAAGCCGTTTCCGAGATTCCGAATATATATATATATATATATATATATATATATATATATATAAATTAATCTTGTATGTGTATATATATATATATATATATATATATATATATAAATTAATCTTGTATGTGTATATATATATATATATATATATATATATATATATATGCTATCTTGTATGTATGTATATATATATATATATATATATATATATATATACAAGATTAATTTATTTAAATATTAAAGATTAGTCTAAAATACAATTAATCGAACTAAAATGCTCAGTAGTTCAATAAACCATGCGTCTTATTTAATTTATTTATAAATCCTTATGTATAATTATCGATCATCACCGTACAAATAAAATGTAGCTATCTCTCCTTAAGACTCCATAGGACGCAATGGTGATTTAATACATTTTTTAGAGAGTTTATTTACGCAAGACTAGCTGTGCTAGCAGCTTTGCCCGCATAGAAATCAGTGTGTGACAAATTATTCCCAAATTGAAATTGTGAATATAAAAGTAGTTAACGTGAGTTAATAATGTGAGATTTTTAATAATTTTCACAGTTTACTTAGCGCATACCAGATAAGCTTTAAGTCTTACCGTTTTAGCAATATTTTTTATTGCTGCTCCTCTCATATTCATCTTAACGTGATGTGGCATACTCGCCTTTTTCGATAAATGGACTATCTTACACTCAAAGAATTTTCCAAATCGTTTCAGTAGTTCCAGAGATTAGTACGTTCAAACAAACAAACTCATTAGCTTCGTATATTAGTATATATAATGGAAAAATGAATATTTTCAAATATTAGAATGTAAAATATTGCATTGATTAAGGATTTATTAGAGTCCTTGTCAACAAATAAAATATGTATTGTTTCTATTTGAAATATAGTTAATAGGTAGTAATTCTTGACATAGTCGTTATCAGCTTTTTAATATTGCATGTTCTTCTTTTGTTTATGACATTTTAGACAACCCTGTAGCCATGTATGCCATTCTTAGTTCATATTGAATGGCAGGTCGTCATTGTTATAACTAGTTAAGTAACATTGCACAGTAAATTAGTAGGTAATACTGTTTCAGCTAATGTTATTATTCTTAGTCAATACCTTTACAATATATATGCCCCTGTATTAGAATGAGCGTATTACACTAATAACCATACTTTACAGAATATAAAAATTTCATTTTATATTATAAGTGCATAATAATTATTTAACATGGCCGTATAGTATCCGGCTGAGTAGAATAGACCACCCTCATTTCCTACGGAGGTGTCGTCAGAGGGGACTAAGGTAAGTCGACCCGCCGTGTGGTATCCGGTTGAGTAGAATAGACCACCCTCTTTCTTACAGAGTTGTGGTAAAACACGAATAAGTTAAGTTGACGTCAGGCATGCGGCGGGTCGTAAAATACTAAGCCAAACCATGTGACAACATGTTTATAACATGTTGTGCCGACCCCACTTAGAGCGGGATAAGGGCAGAAGATGAACAATTAAGTTAAGATGTTACAGGTATTATATACATATTTTTTATTTTGTAATATATTTAAATTATGTACACGTCGCTATTGCATGCCGTGGAAACGTATAAATAAGACTAAATTTAATTAAATTTTGTAGTTTACAGAGTATTTTATAATATTTATAATGTAAGTCTTGTTAGTTATCCTAATAAATAAAAATGAAATAAAAATATTATTGGTTTCATTCAAGTTAATATTATCTACAAGTCACTATTTTACTTTGCTTTATTTAAGTTCTATTTTCTTTTCGAAATTTCGACTTCAAATGGTCTAAGCTGTAAGCCTGTAGACTCAGTACTATACAGTACTAATGTTTTTAAATCCATTTAAGAGTTTGACAGCAAAAAGGTTAAAGGTGGAAATTATCTGAAGCTTATGAAGAGAAATTTAAACGTGGAGAGACCAAATGTTGTTTAAAAACATATATTTTATTGTCAATCGCACTGTATGTTATATAACAATCATCATTATCCTGCCCTTATTCCACACTAAGTGGAGTCGGCACGACATATTTTAAACATGTTGTTACATGTTTTGGCTAGCTATTTTACAATCGGACACCTGTCCGACACTTTGGTAAGAAATATGGGACAAAAATAAATAAAACAATATCATTTGAAAAAAAGTGATGCATCCATGAAAATTATTATACGAATGACACCTAATTTCATGAATGAAAAGTTATAATGCAATCTTAACGATCACAATACATAGTTAACTGCTTAAATGTTACAACAGCTAAGATAATATGATCATTTTAGGTACCGCAAGCAAATCACGTTGATGATTTTCGAAGCTGATATAATCAAATCTCGGGATTACCTCCGCAAATCTCCGCCTGTATCAGCCAAATCACTTTATAGAGAGAATATTTAATCACATGTAGTCGGGTGCGGTCATACTTGCTAAACCGTGCGGACTTAGATAACTTGTGTTTAGTCGTAATCTATCCTTTAGCCAATACATTGTTATTATATTTAAGTAGAACTGAGTTACAAACCATAACATACATTTACTATTTAATATAAATAAATAAATAAATGGCACTTACACACACGGTCGTCCGTCCCCAAAGTAAGTAACTTATTACTTGTGTTATGGTATACAGAAAACTGGTGAATATATACTTATATATTTTGTAAATACATACTTAAATACAAATATACACCCAGGCTCAAAGGCCAACAAATTCCCGGGAATCGAACCCATGAACTGAAGGCAGGATTATTACCCACTGCGCCAACGGCCCCGTTCAGTTACAGTCCAGTCCATTAAAAGTTATTTGCGCATTGCAATAATATAAATATAACTTTGATATCATAATATTAAGATCTACTATAATAACAGGAACAATGTAACTTTGCTCTACATGTTCCGTTGACTTATATTTAAATTAACGCGTTACCTAAAAAGTTGATTTTTGTATTGTACATCACCTTTCATAGTCATTATAAGAAGATTATAAAAAGAGAGAGAGAGGGAGAGAGAGAGACATTTTGAAAATCCCACCACAGCGCTATATACTGGAGAAGAAGTCATATGATTGGCATATTTTATTTTTGATTGGAAGGGCGACGTAGACTGTATTATATGAAAATCGAAAAACCACACAATGTCGTATCTTTCGATTGATCGATTAGAATTTAATAAGATTCAAATATTTATTCATAGTTAATCATTCAGGAAAGCATATTTACATCTAATCTATAACACAAGAACATTGTATATATTATAATTTAGATTACGAATTATCAAATAGTATCTGATAGTATTATACAGTATTGTTCGCATGTCCGAAGTCAAAACACGTCTGATTCAATTACTACCATTTCAGGCGCAATTGAACCGGTGTGATTAGCATCAAAGGTATAATAAAGGATAATGAGAAACATATTCGGGGCAATTGGACCACCATAAACGCGCTATAGAAAGTAATTACCCGATACCTTCATATTTGGCCTTCGCTTGGCAACATTGTAGATCTAATCATAGCTGTGCCCTAATCACTTGTACTGCGGAGCTAAGCTAATAATAAATGAGACGTTTAAGTGACCTTAATGAGGCATATAGAATTGAGTACAGTATATAATTATTTTTTTTGATGACAGGAATACGTTCAATTTCGGAATATTGATGCTTGCTTTACAATTTAAAACTTTTCTTTTAAAAACAAAAACTTTTCAGCTAATTGTTTTTTTATATGAATGCAAAAATTTAAATACTATTGAAGACAAGTGTAAAATACAAATATATAAAATATATAAATGCAACCGAATAATTTAGAATTGCATAATATGTATGAATAAAATGCGTGGATATAAATATTGTTCGACCCTGTACAAGATAGAAACATTAAATGTAACTAGCATTAAGAATTGTATTTTTTTTTTTTAAAAAGAGCAACCGCCGAGTTTCTTGCTGGCTCTTCTCGGTAGGAACAGCTTTCCGAACCAGCAGTAGAGTTGACGATTCAAAAGCACTTGTTTACAAGTTTATTTGAATAAAGAATATTTTGAATTTGAATTTGAATTTGAACTTGTTAGGTTTAAAATTTACATAAAAAGTCCTTAGCTTAATTTTACCTATGGTTATAAATTGCTTTACGCCGTGTGGTATCCGGCTGAATAGAATAGTACCACCCTCATTTCTTACAGAGGTGTCGTAAATGGCCACTAAGGTAACTCGACCCGCCGTGTGGTATCCGGCTGAGTAAAATAGACCACCCTCATTTTTTACGGAGGTGTCGTAAAAGGCGACTAAGGTAAGTTGACCCACCGTATAGTGTTCGGTTAAGTAGAATAGACCACCCTCTTTCTTACTGAGGTGTCATAAAATACGACTAAGGTAAGTTGATGTCAGGAAGCGGGCGGTCGTAGATCGATCGTAAATACGTAGCCAAATCATGTAACAGCATGTTTTTAACATGTTGTGCCGACCCCACTTAGAGTGGGGATAAGGGCAGGAAGATGATAATGATTATAAATTTCCTTGTAATTTTTTCCCACTTATAAAAATATTTCTGTATTGATCACGAAACGATATAATTAATACTAAAAATTTAGCATGAACGTGAAGTGGGCTATTTAAAAATATACTAACTAACAATAAAATAGGAAATAGAAGCTTCTAAGTTTAGAAAAGGCTTCTACATATACCAGTACCCTAAAATAGATTCAGAAAGCAAGAACGTGTTCGATAAATGTCTAAGTAGGTTTGGCGGGCTCTCAAATTTAGTTGTAAGATTGTTAAGTACTTCACACATGTACGTGGAGTTCTCATTCATGTTTCACGCATAATATATTAGTCTTGCTTCATACACAGAAGATTGAGTTGATGCGATAATAGAGTACAAGGGAAAGCGTTCAGTGTATTTGTTGGTAAATACGCGTTGTAAGGGTGGGAAGGAAGGTAGTGGAAGTGGGTTCTGTTTATACGGCATGCCCGGTCTAAGACGTGATGCAATAGGGGATATACCTATTTGTTATTTAAAGATTTGTTGATTGCTGTTTATTTTATCCTTGCTAGGTTTGCGATTCACTTTTTTATAATATAGAAATGACTGAGTAAATTTTGTACATGTACTGAATTTAAATAAGTCGTCCTCCTGCCCTTATCCCACTTTAAGTCGGGTCAGCACAACATGTTATACCCATGATTTGGATTCGTATTTAACGACCGGCCGCATGCCTATAGTCAACTTACCTCTTAGTACTAAGTCGTATTTTACGACACCTCAGTAAGAAAGAAGATGGTCTATAGTACTCAACCGGATACCACACGGTGGGTAAACTCACCTTAGGTGCCTTTTACGACACCTCGGTAAGGAATGAGGGTGGTCTATTCTACTCACACTTAATTTAAACAAGTATGATTACTTATTTTGTCTCTTATATTACTTCTTTATCGTATAAATGGCGCCGTTCTAAAGTATGAGGGGTGCGTAGTAGTTTTATAATATTGGTTAAAATTTAGTTAAAAATGACTAATAAAGTATCTAAAGTTATGTTACTATCCCACCTGTTACTATCCCACAGCTGGGGAAAACTTTTAGGAGCTTAGACTCACCACGCTGGCTTAATGCGGAATGACAAGTTAAACAGAAGTTCTATAGTGATATGCAGGTGTCCTTAAAATGGTTTTGGATACCATAAAGTGCACAACGAACTGTAAACAATCAGTTAAGTACATAAGTTTTTATGAAAAGCTCATGGATATGATTCCGGGGTTAAAACTGCGAGAAACATCACCACATTATGAAGTTAGATTTGTACAAAGCCTTGATGCATTAATACAGGCAAGCGAACCGTTCAGTATATTTGTTGGTAAATACGCGATGTTAGGGGGAAGAGAATGTTGGGTCTGAAAGCGGAATCTGTTTACGGCAACTCCGTTACGCCTTTTGATTTTCAAGACGTGATACCGGGAAAAACTGGCGAGAGCAATGCGCATATTTATAGATTTTTTGGTTATAGATACTTATTGAAAAGACGCCGTGTGGTATCCGGCTGAATAGAATAGTACCACCCTTATTTCTTACCGTGGTGTCGTAAAAGGCGACTAAGGTAAGTCGACCCGCTGTGTGGTATCCGGCTGAGTAGAATAGACCAACCTCTTTCTTACCGAGGTGTCGTAAAATACGACTGAGGTAAGTTGACTCATTGTGTGGTATCCGGTTGAGTAAAATAGACCACCCTCTTTCTTACCGAGGAGTCGTAAAATACGGCTAAGGTAAGTTCACGTCAGGCAGGCAGCCGATCGTAAAATACGTAGCCAAATCATATGACAACATATTTGTAACATGTTGTGCCGACCCCACTTAGAGTGGGATAAGGGCAGGAGGATGATAAGAGACTTATTCAAAAGGTTAATCAGATTTAAATAAAAATTTTCCTCTAAGAGTCCCTTATACAAACAGACTTTCGCAGTTTTAACATATGGATATAACAAAGGATTAATAAAACCAAATACGTGTAATTTATAATTTCATTCCTTAAGGTTCTAACAAGATTATTCTTGTAAAGAGGAAAGAGATAATTAAATATTCTACTCATGGCGTGTTCCACGGAAAGGGAAATTAATTAGATTCTAACATCGATACTATACGAATGTAATCTGTCTTAAGCAGATGTTCCTAAAGCGATGTGTCATATTATTTTCTAATTTAAACCTTGCCTATTTCATCTTTGGTAGTATTTTATTTTTAGTAAAGAATAAAAGAACAACCAATAGATAAGCTATAATATATAGTATAAGCTTTAAATTTAGTAATATAGACTTTAATTTCACTTTTTGCATCTAAACAATATTTAAGAACGTGCTATCTTTAATATTTAAATGAGTTAATCTTGTATATATATATATATTTTCCGAATCTCGGAAACGGCTCCAACGATTTTCCTGAAATTCAGCATGTAGGAGGTTTTGGGGGAAAAAAATTGATCTAGCTAGGTTTTATGTAAAAAAAATATTGTTTTATCCCTATTTTTGGGCATTAAAAACACTAACATTTATATTGAATTGAATTTTCGCTATTAACTGTCAAGTCGACGTAGCTTATTCGGTTAGCGGGCAGCCTCGAGAAATGTGAGTGCCAAGGATCGATCCCAACTAAATAATTGTTTTTTTTTTTTTAAGTTTTTTGTTGTAAAAAATTACCGAGCGAAGCTCGGTCACCCAGATATTATTTATTAAATGTCATATATTAAATGTCAAATACAATTAACAAATTTATCATGTCTTTTGTTTTGAATTTTATTTTTGAGAATTCTAATTATCAAGAATCTACCTAAACAGTTCTTACTTTACATGTATATATTTCATCATAAACACAGTCCGCCAGAAATAATTTATTATATACATAGTCTAAAGATTGGACTGGCCCGTTGGAGCAGTGGTTAGGGACCCTGCCTTCAATTCCCGCCGAGTGCCAATATTTTCTATAAATGAATTTGTTGGTCTTCGAGCCTGGGTGTATATTTGTATTTAAGTATGCATTATATATATATAAGTATATATTCACCAGTTGTCTGTCTACCTTAGCAAAAGTATTAAGTTACTTACTTTGGGGACCGACCGTGTGTGTAAGTGTCCCATATATATTTTTTTTAGATAATTGTAAAAGAGCACATACAGATCTTTGGGAACCTTTGGTTAATCTTATAAATTCCTAAAGTTATTGTCCTTAATTCCGATAACAGTCGGCTGTAACAAAATAATTAAACAAACCTATATTGGTATAAATTTCCCCTGAGATGCCGATCTTTGGTAACGGTTAGGTAATACAGGGTATAGCTGACCGTAAAGTCTTTTAGGGCGGCGTCAAAGGAGTAGGCAAGACTCAGCGAAAATACAAAATGGTCGATATTTCCGTTTACTACACACGTACTGGCATGACTATAAAAGATTTATTAGAAATTTTAGATAAGAGCTATTTTCAGTTATACGAATTTTTCATTGAAAAGGAATCATATGAATTCATTTAATTTATAGTAGTAGGCGTTACTTTACGGAATTCCATACTACAAAAGTTATGATAGAATTATTTTGCTATAGTCCGCGTTTGTTAAGAAAATCTATGTAATGCTAATGTAAAAGCTTTTGCTTTTGCGATTTTGTCGTGGAGTCCCATCTATTGGCCATACTTCGGTTGAGATTGTCGTAGTGAATGTGAGTAGTGCTTGTGTAGTATGCTGTTAGTGGTGGTGTCTTGTGATACGTGTGATAACTAATCCTGCATGTATGAGGTTTGAGAACGGTTTTGTTTCCTAAACTTAGAATTACATAGATACTATCATATTTTTTATTATATGAATTCTTTAGTTTTAAATATTACAACACAATTAAAACAACAAAACTGGCTTACATTTATTACATTACATTGGATATTCCTTGAATGCGCTTCAAGGATTATATAGAAACAAGAGTCAATTCTCTTTGTAATTATAATTTTATATTTTCTTTTCCAATGCTCACGGGACCTTCAATAAAGATTCGAAGCAATAATACCGCAATCTAATAAAGATTTGCTTGGGCAGGCCTTAAGTGAAAACTTTTTTCGATTCTCTAACAAAATAAGTTTTATTCCTCCAAGTGGTATAAATTCCCAAACACAAAGTAGCTCGAACATCTTTATCGGTTTTCATAAAAAGTCCCAGCTTAACCTATATATTGTCGCTAGCCAATTGGAATCTACTTTTCGAGTAGTAACTTTTTACCTTCTCAATTTTTCACGTTTCACTAAAGGTCCGCTTTCTGATCGATTTTTAGCTAAATAGATAATTATAAAATGGACGTGAATTAATTGAAATTTATAGCGATTTTTATGTTTGGGGAAATTATTATTGCGGACAAGATTTGGTAAGTTTGTTGTGTTTCATTGGTCTTGCCAGTTTTTCCTTTGTTTGGTGGGTTATAAAAATGCCGTGTGGTATCCGACTGAGTAGAATAGACCACCCTCATTTCTTACCGAGGTGTCGTATAAGGCGACCAAGGTAAGTTGACCCACCGTGTGGTATCCGGTTTAGTAGAATAGACCACCCTTCTTACCGAGGTGTCGTAAAATAAGACTAAGGTAAGTTGACGTCAGGCAGGCGGCCGGTCGTAGCAACGCAGCCAAATCATGTTACAGTATGCTTATAACATGTTGTGCCGAGCCCACTTAGAGTGGGCTAATGGCAAGTGGATATATATTGGAGGATTATAAAAGTGCATTTCATGTTGAATAAGATTCGCCGATAGTTATTAGGATTTTAGTCAATCCAGTATTAGTGTGGGACTTTCGTTATACAGTATAAGAACTCACTTTTGAATATATCTTATAAATTTTTGAAGATTTTTTTCAACTTTTCTTATAAATAATTTTCGGTTTAATTGCTTTAACAAAGTCAAAATTGTTATGGGGGCCGAGTTGCTTTTAATAATTTCGTTGAATTCAATATTACTAACCTGGTATTGAATGGTTTCATTTAGACATGATTTTCATCATCATTACCCTTTCGTGCCTCGTCATATAAAACAGAATTAAAAGTTATTATCCAGATTTATTCCAAGATAACTAGGCTGGATCCCTTAAGGAGACCTATGTTCAGCAGTGGACGTCCACCGGTTGAGGAAGAAGAAGAAGAAGAACTAGGCTGGGAATATTCTGGTTCGAAACAATTTTTGTTTTTGAAGTATTTGTGATATACTTTTAGATATTAATTACAATTATTACGAACTGTAAAAGCGGATACATCAATGTTAAAGTTAAACTTATCAACATTTGCGTTGGGAATCCAACGATGTATAAAAGTTTAACAATCCTATATCCTTTTCGAGTAGTAAAAATTAATTCCGCGGCCGATATCAACAAATTCGTGCGGACTTTTATCGCAAATCGCAATATGTATTTTATAGACGCCGTAAATCGAGGAGCGTGGCTTCTAACGTTTGCCTACGAGCTCTCCGACTTTTATGAGATTTGTCGTTAGAAATTTTATGTGATCGAGTGAGCCCTTTGACCGATTTCATACTATTTACTGGGATATCGCGGAGGTGGTTTATCGGAGTTGGAGTTTCAAATGTTCGTTAAAGTCGAGTTTGTAGTTGAAATCGGATGTGAAATCTTTATTAAATTTAAAGTGTGATATATATTCGCGATATACAATGTCAAAGTTGCTTCTTAGTACCAGTAACCTTAGTAACAGTTCCACTAGTAAGTGAAGCTGGTACTAAGGTTTGCGAGACCGTGCGACTCTTTCGACGTATCGCGGGTTCAAACCCCGTGCAATTTATAATAATAGTAATAATAATTGCAATTTACCAGACGCTTTTAAGAGAGCATACATTTAGAGAGTTCTAGGGATATGTGTAACCTATCAATCCGCATAGGAGCAGCGTGGTAGAACTTAGCTCCAATCCTTCTTTCCAAAAAAAAAATGGAGAGGGGAGACCTATGCCCAGCAGTAAGAGGCCTTTTAAAAGTAAAAAAATATAAGTTGTTCCAGACATAGAATTGTTACTTATCCGTAACATTAAGTAACCGTGTTTAAATATTTTTGGTCTGGATCCGAAACATAAAAAAAGTATAAATCCAGTATTTTATTTTAAAATAAACAAGCGGTTATTCCAAACACGCACCAAAGGTATATTTTAAAGACGGTTTTCGGTCAACGTTAGGGATGCCGCGGTCGCGCCACCCCAAAACTTTTTCGCCCGTACACCTTTTGATATTCAATATACTCCAGGACCTTAGCAATCCTTTGATGAGATGTTTTATGCAAAAAACGTTGAGCGCCTTCACCGGGGCGCGAATAACCGTTCAAAAGTAAACGCATTAGTATTCCTGATCCCGGCCATCACGGGCCCCCCTCCAGTTTTGGGGGAATAAAAATCAATGTTTATTCCCGCTGGACGCGATTTGAATACTGATTATGAGTGTAGCTAATTGGTTGTGTTTGTGTGAACGTGTAATCGTTTTTTAAATCGCCCGCTAAACTCCTCAACCGCGTTTGCGGGTTGCCATTCATAATTATTCAAAAGTAATCCAATACACCGCTTTCCGAACAAATCAGTCTATCCTTCGTGAATTCAAAATCAAGGATAGGCTTTCCACTCTTTGCCTACGAAGGGTTATGGAGTTCTTTGGACACATCGCCCAGACAGACGGCCATAACATGGAACAGCTCTTTGTCACTGGCAAAGTGGATGGAAAACGGCCAAGAGGCCACAGCCCCATTAGATGCTTTGACCAGATTCGTGCCACACTGGACACCAAATTGCAAAACTCCAAATGGTCAAGTACAGGGGCAGATCAAGGAAATCCTATGAGAAAGTGTGCTTCCTAATCGTAAGGATCACGACCCTCAGCAATGAGGACTACGACGCGTGGAGGAGGGGGAGGAATCCAATACAGCGTTACGCCAACAATCTATGGGTGTTGCCAGTGATGATGTACGGATCCAAAACCCGGTCGCTCATAAGAAAGCTCACAGTCACTCAGCGGGTGATGGACTGAGATATGTTCGGATTATCTCTATGTGATCAAATTAGAAATGAGATCCGTAGAAGAACCCATGTAATTGATATAGCTCAGCGAGTGGCGAAGCTGCAGTGGCGATGGGCAGGGCACATAGTGCGGAAGTCCGATGGGCGTTAAGGTCCTAAGGTGTTGGAATGGTAACCCCGCACTGGAAAACGCAGCGTCGGTAGACCCCCTATGAGATGGACAGGCAACCTTAAAAAGGTCGCGGGGAGGGGCTGGATCCAAGCGGCACAGGATTGTTTTTATGGATTTAATGGTGATCATGCGAAGAGCCCTATGTTCAGCAGTGGACATCTACAGGTCAAGATGAAGAAGAAAAAGAATCCAATATATATTGGATATTCATGATTGCCAAAGAAATATAAGCAATATGTTGTGCATTTGGTAGACAGAATCATATGTTTTTTGGCACTATTGTTATTTAGAATAGAATCTTAGCAAATAATGTTATTAAAGGATTATATTAATTAAAGGATGTAGACACAGGTATTTAAAAATATTTTCTTAACTTTGAATAAGGTATGGATATCGCTAATTTTTGCAGAAGAAACAAAAAAAAAAATTGTGCACCGCTTTCAAATCAAGTTCCGTCATGCTGTCAAAACACAATGTGTGTGTTTGGACACAGACGAAACAGGAAAACCATAAAGCAATACATAAAATATTCTAAAAGCAGTAAGTGCAAGATATTCTTTATAATTATCATTTTTATCAGGTCTCATAATATAATTATATTGAGACCTGGCATACATTTCTCTATCCTTTAGATAGAGCTTAGGACCAACACGCTGCTCTAGTGCAGATTTTAGGTAACACATATACCATCTGGTAAGAGCCATGCAGATTTACCGTGCGGTTTAATTACGTAAATGTTTAATAAGCATGAAAGAACTGTGATATTAATACAAGAGGTGCTAAAAAGTGTTATTCTTATTTAAAAAAATTATCATCAGATTTTATTGACGCACCGACGGAGAGTTGTTCTGAGAAATTGTAAGTGATTCAAAGTAGGTAGGTAAACAACTGATATCACTATAGTTTACGTAAGGGCGGTTCAAACTACGAGTATAATGTACGTTGGAAATTCTCTTCAGAACATTATATCACAACTGGACTATAAATATTGTTCATTTTCAACCTCTAGGCAATGCAAGCCGATGAACCCCGGGGCGATACTACGTCAGAGAAACTCTGAGATGCTTCGGTAAGAATATTCCAAACATTACAGGGAGGTTGGTGTGAATATACGGCGCCTGAGAATACGATAATTTAACCACCTTCACATATCATTCTGTAGGAATCGCATCTCATGTTTATAGCAAAACTTGGACTTCATGCACTTAGCGAAATGGGTTTCCGATACTTATAAAAGCGATATCGTACCGTATAGCTAAATATTACGTGCTCGTATATGGTAAATAGATTGCAAATTGCCGACCCAATCATACATAAATTTGAATGTTAAATCACTTTGCCTAAAGCGAGTGTTTCTTTGTTGATACTCGCAGACGCAATAAAAGTTTCTTTACATATAAGCTTTAGGTCAATAAATTTCTAGCCGAACGTATGATGTTTGGCTACGTTGAACGCTTATAATGATGTTATCAAATAGCTATCACGTCCGCAGTTGCAACTCGGCTGTTGAGCCGACTGTGAATTTTAAATCGTTTTTAATAGCATCGTATTCCGCATATGTCGTCAAAGCTAGCTTAGGGCGAGCAGTTTACTATTAGATTAACCAATTATTATCAAACGAACCTTTTAAATATCGTATATTATGTATAAGTAGATATCTTTATTTTATTATGCAGGGCCTTGTAATTGAGTTTCGAGATCGCTGTTTTAAACGTGTTCAACGTATGATATGTTAACATAAATATTGTTCGTTTGTATACAAAGGCACCCTTGATACTAAGGAGTCCCGGCGTTGACGTCAGCTTGAGAAATTTAATTAACTTTGTTAACTTCTAAATACTCTTAACGTCTTTGATATTCTGGTATATTTGGATTGACAAGCAGGGGTGTGTGTATAGGACAGTAACAGTCAAACTTTCACCAGGCCCCGCGGAGAGTTTTAAAGTTTGTGGCAGCAGTGATTTTGGCGCGATAAAATAAATGAAATGATGCAAAACGGGCCCGCATTGCGGGGCATCATACGCTCGTTTCTCATTGTCTGGCGGCACCTCAAGCATCGCTACAACTTTTGCAGCTATATCCGCTGATGCCAGTGCAGTTTAATGCATATTATAGTGCGGTAAGCACTTCAAATGGGCTAAGCGGCGAAGTAATATTGCGGCAGACGAGGCAAGCGAGCTCTTTATTGAAAGAGTAAACTGTCCCTTTTCACGGACGCCTCGGGCTTTTTGTGATGGTCGAATTTCGCTCAAATTATTTAGCACTCGGATGTAAATAATAGTGAACTGGACGTATTTCAAATTTTCGGGCGAGATTTATTTTCCTTTTGCTACAGCGTAATTGCCCGAAAACTTTTACGTGAACAACTGTTTCAGGCTCAGAGTAACTACTGCTGGTAATAAAACTCAAACTATTCACGGTGATTTCACATAATTTAGTAAACCTCGTAATCAGAGTTTGTAACCCCAATGTGTTAATGCTCAACGAAAGGTCTCCATCCGACTATCGAACGCTGTAACTAAGTAACATTATGCAGATTAAGTTAGAGTAATTATTACGGTACGTGGCGGTACAGCATGAGAGGGAACGTCAAAGGTAACGCTTAAACAATTTAATATTCCACACAAGCATTTCAAACGCCAACTCAAACGTAGCTCTCCTTTCGTAAAAGTTGTTCCGTAAACGAACTCCCCCTTCGTTAGATATCTACGTGAGTTTAATCCATTCTGTAGATTCACGGTAGAGCGCACTCGGGAGCGATTTTCGTGTGTTGGAAATTGGTGAAAATTGCAACAACATATGTGAAAATTACCACTCGGAGGTGTTGTTTAGACCGGTGGTTCGAATTTATATGGCGGTGAAAATGTGACGTGAGGTCTGTGCGGTCTACGGCGGACGGTGGGCGGTACATTGCGCCAAACAACTACGAATATGCGGTTATATATGTCGAAATATACGTTGCAATCAGTGCACTGTTTCCTAGAATTACGTGTACTCGTTTTGGGAAATAATTTTCTTACAGCTCTATGGTGGGATAATTTTAACAAAAATAATGAATTGAAGAAACTTTTGACTTTTGATTATTTCGGATATTGAAAATTTCTAATTTTAGAGAAAGTTAGATCTCCAATATTAAGTGTACTGTATAAAGACACGAAATGAGTGGATCGACTGTCTTAAAGGTGGATATTGTTCAGTCGAGGAAAAAGATTATGAGAACGAAGCGCATAAAGTATATAGCACAGAGTAGGAGGCGCACACATATTTCCAAAAACCGATAGACTTTAGAGTCTCCTAGACTAAAACTTCAGTACACAGTAAAGTAATCCCATATTGGAAGACAGTGAAAAAGTGAGTTCTTTGAGGCATCTTTATAATTAATACAACATAAATATGATTATGAAACCTATTAATTATTTTTGGCTTTTATTTTTATTTCTTAATAATAAGACAGATGGAAAGAAAATAAATAATAAAAGTTTACTTTTCAATGTATTATTTTCTTTTTATCTTTTATTTTAATTTTAAAGACAATTACACAAAGTTCATACAAAGTGTCGTTTACTGTAAAGTGTAAACATGTTCATTACATATGAAAGTTGATTATAAATTTAGTTACAATTATTTTGATATTAACAAGCTAAAAGAAGCAAAAGAATATATATAATCAAAAGAGTAGATTTTACGACGGGAGTGCTACGATATTAAATACAGGTAAGAAAGGAAACACACAAGATTGAAACGCTTTTAACAGCGGCAACAGAGAGAATTCTCTTTTTGTTACGCCGGAATATACCAAAACGGAATGTTCGGGCATACAGCTTAAAAGCTTTAGTGCAAGCTTTTAAAAGTTAATAAATTGAGAGTTGACAAAAAGCGTTAAAGAGTAGGTGTTGCACACGCTATTTGGCTACAAACAATGAACGTATAATCGGTTTTTCATGTTTTGAGCTAAATCCCCTGTTTCGTTACTGAATGCACGCCGGAGAGGTGAAACAGGGATGGTATTCGGGAATCTAAATGTCCAGCCGTCACGGACGAGACGAATTATGGCCTTTGTGCCACTTTCACTCCCCGCTACTTTTAATTTCCTCGTGCACAGGCATTTTTTAATTCGTGCGCCTTTATCAAATTTTATGTCCTCCCGCGATTGTTCTCGGGGTCACCCTAACCTCGGCACCTTGATTGTTCTTACTACGGATCCAATAATTTATTTTCTGACACATTTTACAGGAACATTATATATTCATTCGAGTTTTTAAATTCGTAGCACCCAAAACAAACGTTTGCCCTATTGTTAAAATAATATAATAGAGTTATTAATAACACGAATGACTTTTTGTTTCCAGAAAAAAAAATTGGTATAATTTTTTGAATACATTCAAGATGTATTCAAATAATTATTCCGAAATCAATACGTTTATATTCTCGTAGTTCAGTTATAATAAATGTAAAACAGGTGCAAATTAACTTTAATTGAACTTTTTAAAGGAAAGGAATGCACGAAACTGTACATTACACTGAACCGAAACTAAAAATTAAACTTTTTTTCATTTTAAGGGATTTCCACACTACACGATCTTGTGCCGCTTTGATCCAGCGGATCCCCGCGACCTAATTTGATCTGTTAATCTGTCCACCTCGGGGGGGGGGGGGGGGGGGTCTACCGACGCTGCGTTTTCTGGTACGAGGTCGCCATTCCAGCACCTTAGGATCCCAAAGCCTACCGTACGTACTACGTGCCCCGTCAATTGCCACTTCAGCTTCGCGATGCGATGCCTATGTTAGTTACTCTGGTTCTTTTACGGATATCTTCATTCCTGATTTGATCGCGTAGAGATACACCAAGCTTAGCTCACTCTATAGCCCGCTGAGTGTCTCTTCAAAGACCTTGGTCTTGAGGCACTGATGTATTTAAATTAAACACAAACAAAAATAATCGACTAGATTGTTCGTCTTCTTTTATGTTAAGGATCTGAAGCCGGTTTAAAAAAGGTACTTACGAAGGTAGTTTTATCTTTATTATTTTATTCATAACTTAAAAAGATATATGCACTTACTTGTGCCGGCATAGTACACCGTGTAGTCAAGCTGATGTCCCATCATATCGACTTTCACCCTGTCAACTACCAGGCGCGTGAAGAATAGATCCCTCTTGTAGTAAATCGGTTTCTCGTGTTCGTGGGATACTGCACTGTCCATCAGAGGATGAGATCTACGTAAGGTAAAAGATGATGAGCATAATTTTTATAAGGAATATAATATATTGACATTTTTTAGTTTCTTTTTGTTATAAGAGGTTAAGCTCTAATTAAAATCTTCGCCTCCCCTACAAAGTCACTAGGCTCTGATATCTTCCTTATATATATTTTTTTAGTTTATTAGGTTTACCAACAGCCCTAACACTTACATCATTCAAACACGTATTCTATTACACTATTACACTAAGTCTAAATGTAAAACTACTTAAAGGTAAGTCAAAACTAGTAACTAAAACAATACAATAATAATTATTAATTTCCCGTTTCGTGTTGTATTTAAAATAAAACGGAACGCATTGTCAATGTGAAGTGTCAATATGTTGGTGACATGTTTTTAGGAAGCGACGGACATTAACATTCGAAATAAACAAATGGATATTGTAAAGGCATACTAAGTGCAGCTTCTTAATAATTTGCGAAACTAAAGTGGCGATATGCCATTGATATATTTTGATGAATGATGATAGCAGCCCGCACTAGATATATTGTTGGTAGACCCGTTAATAAAAGAATAAGCATCTAAAACAAGTCCCATAGAGCTTGCGATATACGAATAGCTTATACTCGTAGATGTCTTTGTTCAGAAGTGAAATGGCAGAAAGTAAATTTGACTAAATTCGGATCTATATTTCTTCGAAATTCTTGCACTTATCCCACTCTAAATGGGGTCGGCACAACATTTTATCATAAGATTTGCCGCCTCCCTGACGTCAATTTACCTTATTCACCTTTTGCGACACCTCGGTAAGAAAGAGGTGATATATGCTACACAGCCGGATACCACATGGCGAGTCAACTTACCTTATTCGCTTTTTACGACACCTCGGTAAGAAATGGGGGTAGTCTATTCTATCTAGCCGGTTACCACACGGCTTAAAGTAACCAACCCCAGTTAAGTAATATTATGAAGAAAAAAAATGCATAAAGGCTTTGCTGCCGACTCAAACGTTACATATTGCTCATAACAGTAAACACATACAGCAAGCCACAAAATAGTGACAGAGATAAAAGTCTCCACATGACGGTAGGATGCGTTTAATTAAAATATTCCCATGTATTTGTTTCAGGCAACTGGTTCAGGCGAAGTGCTAAAATCTCGACAGCGGAAAGTGTGGATTGTGTAGAGTGTGGAAAAAATAATTGAACACCCTCCGGGTGAGAGCACTGGATAATTAACAGGACGTGTCGCCAGATAAAAGTGCCTGTGGATTGCAATGATCGTGTTTGCGACTAGTTCGAGAGCGGAGTTTTGTTTATGGTAATACGGTGGCTGATTGTATTCTCTATCTCGAAATGCGGAATCTTATTAACATTAATGAATCTCTTATTTCGAACGGATTTCTATTTTGTCAAGTAGAACATTCTACTACCACCATTAAATATTTTTATAATTTGTTTTTGGAAACAAAAGTAGACGCGCTTTCAAAACTACAACATACTAGTGATACCCAGGACTTTCGCATCGATTTCAGTATTAATTACCGGCATTTATGTACTATATTGTTTTTCTGTATCAACTTTAATGATGCCAAATTTCATCAATATTGGTCCAGAGGACCAGTGAAACTATTAGAATTATTACAGATATTTTGAACAAATTATTATGTATCTATTTCAAGGAATAAAACGAGTCCGTATGTAAATAAAATTGTATAAAATTATTTTTAAACGATTTTATTTTAATACAAAATATATGCATATGAAATGTCAGCCGTGTGGTATCCGTCTGAATAGAATAGTACCACCCTCATTTCTTACCGAGGTGTCGTAAAAGGCGACTAAGGTAAGTCGACACGCCGTGTGCTATCCGGCGGAGTAGAATAGACCAACCTCTTTCTTACCGAGGTGTTGAAAAATACGACTGAGGTAAGTTGACGTCAGGCAGGCGGCCGGTCGTAAAAACGCAGCCAAATCATGTGACAGCATGTTTATAACATGTTGTGCCGACCCCACTTAGAGTGGGATAAGGGCAGGAAGATGATCATGATGCATATGAAATGCAAAAATACGTAATACCAAATAATATTTTTCTATTATTAAAAAACAATCGCTTATGATTATATTAATGTGCTTGCTTAATGTGTTGAATTGAAAATAACTCATTAGCGGTATAAGCTTAATTAAGCAGAATATGCCATTTACCTAATAAAATTTAGCACAGTATCAGGCAACGACGATGTATCATTAACGCAGGTTCCAGGTCGTGGTTCAGGGACCCTGCTGCTGATCACAGGAAGCCATGCTGAGCTGGAAGTGGCTTGTTCTTTGAATTTCCCTTCGAATGCCTTTTGAATGTCACTGATTGTAAAGGTGCAAATGGCGGATCCCATCAAGCCTGTTGAGGCCGTCGTGAACACGCCGTAGAAACGACTGTCGTCTCCAGGTACTTTGTAAATGCTTTCTGTTAAAGATAAAATAAATATTTTAATATATAAACATAACGTTAATAAACTTCGTAGATAAAAAAAAATATGGGACAATTACACACACTGTCGTCCATCCCCTTAATCCACAAGTAGCTTATTGTTACTGCTATTATACTTCTGTTTTGGGTGCCGGACAACGGGTAAAATATACATATATAATTTTAAAGAAAACCCAGACTTAACGATCCAATAAATTGATTATAGAAAATGTTGGCCCTCGGCGGGAATCGAACCAGCGACCCGTATACCTAAAAGCAGGGTTACTGCCACTTTGCGGTAACGAGCGAGTCAATAAGCTTTATATATTTTTAAGAATAAGCTTTAGCTGCAGTGATTTACTTCTTGCTAATAATATAACTGTTAAGATATGTTTGTTTTTGTTATTAATACATATTTGAATTGAATAACGCATCGAGATTCTGAGTTCCACGCGGAGGGAGTCAAACGCAGAAGCTAGTTTATATATATCTGTACCAATACAAACCTAATAAAAGCGTGAATAACTTCACAAGTCCAAAATGCACATTTTTCAGGGCAGCAATAAATAGGTTTACGTTTGATATACGTTCGTATGTATTCATGTATGTGCGATATCAAGTTCACTAAAATATTCATCATATAAATATTTGATTATGATTGAATATATAGAAGGACGTAAGTCGATTTATCGACATATTCGCCTCTGGAACGGATATATAGTAACTAGCAATTGAATATTTCACTGCTCCACTCGTTTGAATTATCAAACACCAACACAAATCGTAATCTGCGCATAGCTGTCAAAACTTCCACAAGTTGGCTATTAAATTATTGTAATTGTGGCCCAAACTTTATATCTCCGTGTCACCAGACGTTACCACAATATTAAACTATTTGTACTATTATTAACATCAATCTACCTACTAAATTAATTTTCAGTAAAGTAACGGCTTGTTATATCCACTACAGTACAAACGCTCCATTTTTAATAAGGTGTAAAAATAATGATAGAATTCTTACAACAATTCTATCATTAATCAAAATAATATTTATTGAAATAAGCTCTTCTAAGCACTTTTGAATTGTCAAGGATCAATATGATTAATGAATCAATGATTCGGAATGTTGCTCTTACCGAGCAGAACCAGAAAGAAACTCGGCGGTCAATTTTTTAAACATTTTCAATTTTACATTATTAAACCGCAGTCTTGTATGAAGCTGAAAGGATTTTCAAATCCAGGCATTTTAATCGTCGTCTGGTCTTGGAGAGAGATAAATGCAAGCAGATGCTGATGAAAACTGTCATACAGAGAAAGGTTGCCTTTTTGGAGATCTATAGAGAGGATCCCGGTATCAATTTTCTAGGTTGATCCTAGAAGGAAATATGTACGGCAAAAGAGCACTTAGAAGGCTACGTCTTAAATGGTTCGATAAAATAAGAGAGTGAACAGGACTTAGATACTATGAAATAAAAAAGATGGCACACAATAGAAAAAGTTTCCTCCTGCTGACCTCCGAACTTCATTTCGAATAAGGCACAAGATGATGATGGTAATACATTTTAATCATTCAATAATCTTTAATTTTGTAATATGCTTTACATATAAGCATATTTCTTACACTTAATTTAAACTTTTCTTTTTATTAATTTTGTACTATACAAATACTCATATTATAAAGAATCAATATGAAAAGTGCGTGTTCAGTGTTTAATAACAAGGTAAATAAAGGTTACATTTTATTCGTTCGTCTAAACGAACAACCTGCCATTGATGAAAAACACACTTAATGAAGGCATTAATTTTTGAAGTAAAGCTTTCGCAACTAGGCCAGACCACCTCCCAAAGCGATGTCGTATGCAACACGCATTAAAACAAAACCCAAAGACGTGGATTTTACTTAGATCATAAATAAACCTTGTATTAAATTTAGTAAAGGCGTAGAACGATGTTTTCGGGTGGAAAAGCAAGAACATAATTTACAAGCAAAACACGAAAGAGTTGTCAAACGAAAGCTCGACGCGTGCCGACTATAAATATATTACTCTTGGCCTTATTATTTAAATACGGTGATATACGGAACACATGTTAAGCTGTGTTTTAGTATTTTCAAAGTGTTTATATTTTCCGTCGATAGCAGAATGTCAAACTAAATGAATAGTTCCCGTATGACTTAATACATATGTACAAATTTGTATATAGACATAGGTATAGACGAGGAGAAAAAAGTAACCAAATATTCCAAATTTTCTAACGCAATAACCACCATATAAGATACTGACCGTCGTATAATTGTACTTATTGCTTAGGTTAGCGTTGTAAAATCATAAAATTTTAATGAACTTCTCAGGATTATGTCTAAATATCGAAGCAACTGTAGGAAGCAAAATTAATAATTGAATGAAGTCTCATTGCGAAATCTCGACCACAGGTAATTTTGGTTTATCCACCACTTACTATAATAATGGGTAATATTATTGAATGTTCTCTGTATTTTTTTTTATATTCAGAACTATAAATAATTTCTTTTCAAATAAATTTATTAAAAACTTAAAAAAAAATGTTCCTAATTGTATACCACAATATAAAGGTGTTGAAGGGTTAAATATGCATTTAGAATAAACGTTGTCGATATCGTTTCTACGAGTACAGGTTGCAATAAAGAAAAACAATTACGATATTTACGAAATAATGATAAAAGGTTCAAAGAAGACGAATAATACTAAAGAGTTGATTAAAGATATTCAAGTTTTCCACGCCAAAATAAATAAACAAAACATCATTAAAATACCAGAGAAGTTGCTTTGATTGCAAGTCCAATATATTAGAAAGGTATGCACTAACGAGACGGAAGCTTAATTACCACAAGCCTGCCTACGAATCTAATCACGCTTAAAGGTAAATGTATCCCCATAAACATTCGAACGTACCTATTACGTGTTCATAATTTATGTAGGAATGCAATGGGGGACGCGTGAAAAACCGTGGTGGAGCCTGAACGGTAAGCGTTAATATTATATGAGCGCAGGCGGAGTCCCCGGCTTTAGTGAGGAATTGGCTAGACTTTTGTCGTTCTAAATCTTGCTATGCACTATTGAATTCCGAAGTGAAATGTTTGCTAGAGATTGACAGTCAATGTTTGCCTGTTTGGGATTAGGGTGAAGCTACGGAGTTAGTTGCCGGAGTTCGGTAAGTCGGTCTGGATACACAGAATTGTACTTTCAAAGGGTAAGGAAAATTGCTACAATATTTAGCGTTAAAGTCAAAGTTTTGGGACGGCGGAACGAATGAGATTTTTGCTTTGTGCTCGGGAAATATTTTAAAGTGAATGTACTTGTGTGAAATATTTTGTATAGAATTTGAATGCGTAAAGCGTTATTAGGCGTTTGTACGATGATTACAAAATGTCTTTGAAAATGTATAAATATAGAATGTATTAGCGGTGGTATCTGATATTGTGCCTACAACTTTTGTTACCATGTAATATTAAATATGTATATTGTACAAGCCTATGCCTGCGATATGAATGTCCATTTAAATTAATCATTTTTTATAAACGTATTTTGTATAAATATAAAAGTAAAGTAGCGGCCTATTACTCTCCCACTGCTGGGAATAGGCCTCATCTCTCCGATTTTGGAGAGAAGGATTGGAGCTAAGACCTACCACGCTGCTCTAATGCTCATTTGTAGGTTACACCTCCAGAATTCTCTAAAGATATGCAGGTTTCCTCATGACATTTAGTAAAAAACTTACGTATTTCGTTGAAGTAAAATGGGAACTCTCCTGGAATGCTGCAGTTGAGTCGCGCCTTCAGATAAGTGGCCCAATTTTGACTGAGGATGTTCTTTCCACCTGTGTCCCGTTTGCACACTCTGGCTACTCTCGAGTAAACCGCCTTTCCACAGTTGATGTATTCAACTGCTGTTTCTCGGAAGAAGAACAGCACGTACTCGCCAACATCAAAGGAACCGACGAAGTTTGGTTCTAAAATATAAAAATTATAATCTGTTAAGTAAGCGCTTTGAGACCATGAATACCTATCTGCTGTCTATGGCGATAGGTGTTCAAGGGTTCAATATATCGGGATCAATAATTCTTATAATCTAAAAAAAATTACCTAAAATAATCTACTAGGGTGATTTTTCGCTTTTTGAATAATTAACATTATTAAATTTTTATTGAATTGTACCCCTACGTTCGTGTCAACTTAAACGTTAAAATGCTCTTTATTATTAACTAGCTATGTGTTTTGTCCTGTTCTCTAAATCAAATGGGTTTACATTTATATCTAAAACGTTAGCCTGTTATATAAGTTTTAATTGTGCCACTCCTTGTAATCTTGTAGCCTTGTAAGCGTAACGGACGGACAGACATGACTTTCGCATTTATGTAAAAGTATAGTTACCTATGTATTTAAATAACCCATTACGAGAGGAATCTTCAGGTCGGAGTTTTTAACATGTTTAGAGTTAACTGGTCTTTAGATATAGAAAGAAGTTATTAAAAAAGCTTCTTAGCTAGTTAATTAATGTCCGCCCAAACTAGATAAAATTTTAATAAATATTAAACGTATTCCAAAAGATTTGTCAACGCTATTACACACAACTGCTAGAATTATATTTCGGTTTAATTACGAACATAAATTTTATATATGCAAGGTGCGCGCACGAGCGCGTTCCCATGTTAATACCATAATATCAAATTGCTGTTATTCCCTGTGATATGCAATAAATATTAGATGAAGCCGTGTCAATTATGTCATGTATGAGGCGCTGGTAAATAGCTAGTAGCTCACATTAATACGTGCTCATTTGCAACGAGCTGAAATGAAATCGACGCGTGTTAAGGATTAGAGACACACGTTAACTCTATGGGCTCCTGCCTTATATTTAGGAACAGTTTTTATATCCATAGTTACTTGCCTATGGGTTCGCATGATTAAATCTATGATATAAACTTGATATAAATTAGCCGTGTGGTTGAATAGAATAGTACAGCCCTCATTTCTTACCGAGGTGTCGTAAAAGGCGACTAAGGTAAGTCGACCCGCCGAGTGGTATCCGGCTTAGTAGAATAGGCCACCCTCATTTCTTACCGAGTTGTCGTTAAAGGCGACTAAGGTTAGTTGACCCACCGTGTGTTATCCGGTTGAGTAAAATAGACCAACCTCTTTCTATCCGATGTGTAGTAAAATCCGACTAAGCTGACGTCAGGCAGGCGGCCGGTCTTGAATACGTAGCCAAATCATGTAACAACATGTTTATAACGTGTTGTGCCGACCACACTTAGAGTGGGATGATGATGATGAAATAAAAAAAAAAACTATATTCTAAGCCAATATATAAACTTCAAATGTATTAATTTTTATCGACATTTCTATACCCGTAGCGTTTTAGCCCTGAATGCGTGTAGTCACGCTCACAAAGAGAGAAAGAAAGACAGTGAGAGGAAGACTCCTATTTATGGTATTAGTGGGTATTATGAAATACAAATATTATTATAAATAAAAATTAAAACATATGAAATTAAACCTAGTATTAAGAAATCTTGATAGCTTTCTCATTACACTAACAAATGAAATTTCAGATTTTGTGTCTTGGTATCTATATATAAATCAAACACAAATTCCACCTATTAAGGTAATTAACACTTAAAATATATAAATGGACGCAGTATGGATATTAGTTTTAGGATATTAAAGCATAGATTAGCGACAGTGGCAATGTAATATTACGTTATTATTATAACGTTCGTCAGAAATAGCTATTGTTTCAACAGATTACTGCTTAATAAAGTTGAGGTAGTATTAAAATTTAATAAGGCTTTCCTTTCAAATTTATGCTGTAATAAATTATTTGATCGCAATCATTAGGACCGATAAACCGGGCTATTAATTGTTGATGAATATATATTTTGATCATCATCCTCCTGCCCTTATCCCACTCTAAGTGGGGTCGGCACAACATGTCATAAACACGCTGTTACATGATTTGGCTGCGTTTTTACGACCGGCCGCCTGCCTGACGTCAACTTACCTCTGTCGTATTTTACGACACCTCGGTACGAAATGAGGGTGGTCTATTCTACTAAACCGGATACCACACGGTGGGTCAACTTACCTTAGTCGCCTTTTACGACACCTCGGTAAGAAATGAGGTTGGTCTATTCTACTCAGCCGGATACCAAACGGCGGGTCGACTTACCTTAGTCGCCTTTTACGACACCTCGGTAAGAAAAGAGGGTGGTACTATTCTATTCAGCCGGATACCACACGGCGTATGAATATATATTTTGATATTAATATTAAAGATGGAACAAATCAGTCATGTAAGTAAAATTGATATAGAAACAAAATACGTAGATGATCTTAAGGTCAGTAAAGGATAAATATTCGTTAAAAGAAGTCAAAATATACCACATCAAATAACTAAATAGACGGAAAACTAAGAAAGAATTAGTAATATTGAAAAATGTGATCTAAATTGTATAAGATGGAACGACAAATAGATAAGAATGAATCCAACTATCGCTTTATTTGCTTCTGACTGTTTTGTCATAGTGTATCTTACACTATGACAAAACAGTCATCAGATTTATTTTATTAATTAAAAAAATATATACTAACTCCTAAAATCGACAAAAACCGAGGATTATATTAACATAATATTTTAATGAAAAAAAGTAATAAAATATTATTTTGCTAATCCAACGACAAAATTGCAAAGCTTTGTGATTTTGTCGTGGAGTCTTATCTTCTGACAATGCTTTGGTTACGGGGCGAAATGATTGTTGAGATTATGGTAGTGATTTAGTGAATGTGCAAATGCAGTGCTTGTGTATTGTTGTGTTATTGGTAGTGGGTAGTGCATGAGTTTTAACGTATTCTACATGTGTCAGGTATGAGAACGAATAGTACACTATACATTTAGTTTTACGTATTTCATAAAAATTTACATATTTTGTAAATATTCTTATAATAATAATTATATATTTGATATTAAATTTTTTTCGTGCTAATTTAAGTTATTAATAATTACTTAATTACTTAAATAAAAATACAATTTTTTATATAAATTAACATAATACTTGATTACTAAAGGCAAAATTAGCACACTGCAAAATTGATGGATAGAAGAGGCACTTGAACCTGACGTACACAACTATTTTGTCCATTAATATAATTCACTTCAGTATTCTTTCTATAGAGATAGGCTCTCTTATATAGATAGACTTGATAATGAAACATATGTAATACCAGCGCTAGTAAATACTACTAAAGTAAATGCAATTGTATGTATCAATAATTAATTACCCCTAGATAATATTACGTGGGAAAAATAAACAGCTAAATACCTAAATGCCTAGCAAAATTTGTATGTGCCCAATAATTTTGAAAATTATGAATGTGTTTTGAAACAATAGCCGTAAATAAGGCTAGGTAAACTGTACACGCTTGATCGGTTACGAGAATAGCTTTAATATACAATGGCGTGCGTTACCGCAAATACGAGTAAAATCGGTCGCACGTATTATTTAGTTAGATGGAGCGAATTATTCGTGATTGCGCAATTGTTTACTGTTTCATTAGACTTTATTTTATTATAATTTTCTATTAATTATCTCTACATTATTAAAATTCTTCTGCCCTTATCCCAGTTTAAATGGGGTCGGCACAACATGTTTGCAACATGTTATAAGTTATGAATGGTTATTTTACGACCGGCCGTCCGCCTGACGTCAACGTAAATTAGTCGCCATTTACGATACCTCGGTAACAAGTGGTGTACTAATCTACTCAGCCGGATACCACACAGCGGGTCAACTTATCTTAGTCGCCTTTTACGTCACGTCGGTAAGAAATTACGGTGGTTTATTCTACTCAGCGAGATACCACACGGCACTTACCTTAGTCACCTTTTATGATACCTTGGTAAGAAATGAGGGTGGTCTATTCTACTCAGCCGGATTCCACACAGTGGAATTATCTCTACATTGTAAAAGCAATAATGGGTGAACAGTTTGAGCACGTGGCAAAGGCAGGGACGCGCGTTTAAATCTCCTGCAATCACCCAATATCTTTTCTATAAAAGTTATGGGTTGCATTAATATATACAATCATGAGTTTTCAATATGAAAATGAGGAAAATTGTATAAGAAATTTCTAATATGCAAACAATCCGCATTAAAGGAGCGTGTTGGGTTTAAGCTCAAATCTTCTTCTCCATGTGAAAGAGAAGGGAAACTTAGATACAAAGCGCGTGTTCGATTTTTGAATTTATTACGAATCAGACAGTTTTTAAAAATCAATGTAATTATGACAATAAGCTTTTATCTAGAATTTTGTGGGATACAAATAATAGGTATTTTGTTTACTCATACCAATATTAACGGGCAAAGATTCGGGAAACATTTCAGCTCGATAGAGCGAGAACAGTTTAATTTCTATTGTATAGCAAACAGAGCGATTCGGGGCGTAATTCGTTGTGTGATAATGTTACAATTCTAATCATCACCGATTGCAGCTCGAATACGATTCATTGATTTAGGTATTCATTAAGCTTTCTAGGACAATGATTGCGTCCAGAATATAGAACAAAACTGAAATTGTGAACAATCAAAACAATATTACAGAGAATCATACGCACATCCATACCAAAATTATAACTGTTTGTTTGGATATCTCTCACATTCGATAATTTTTGGCACAGTGTTTTAAATCAAAAATATTATTCCTTATAGTAGACATTCATTAGCACGCCGTGTGGTATCCGACTGAATAGAATAGTACAACCCTCATTTCTTACCGAGGTGTCGTAAAAACTGAGTAAGGTAAGTTGAATCACCGTGTGGTATCCAGGTAAGTAGAATAGACCACCCTCATTTCTTACCGAGGTGTCGCAAAAGCCGACTAAGCTAAGTTGACGTCATGTAGGCGGCCAGTCGTTAAATACCTAGCCGAATCATATGACAACATGTTTCAAACATGTTGTGCCGACCCAACTTAGTGGTAGGATAAGGGCAGGAGAATGACGAATAACTTATATGTCTGTTAGTTTCAATTTTGTTATTGATATCTTTCATTTCAATAAAAATAATGTATCACATTGTAAAATATTTTTTCTTTTTCATGCACAAGATAGTTTAAAAAAAATATAGATATGTACACTAAAATTTTCAACTTCTATTGTATTTCATATTTTTTAATGGAAAAGGTATCGAACCAACGGGAAATCCCCTCTGGCTATTGTTTTTAGGATTTTATGGCATAAAGCTACGTGTACATTGGATAACGTAATAACATTTTGATTAACCCTAGTAATTTTTATAAGCTTTTCCTGCTGTCATCGATTTTTAATACTAATTCTCGTTTTTAAGGTATCTATTGTTTAAATTGATTGAATTAATTAATTGCTCCTAAATACTTTCTGTAAATCCTATTTCTCCTACCCTTATCCCACCTTAAGTGGAGTCGGCACAATTAGTTTTCGTCTTCTATTCTTGTCTATCCTTCGTCAACTCTGTCGCTACTTCTTTCATATATCTGAGTGACCGAGCCTTGCTCGGTAATTATTAAAAAGGTTGTAAAAAAAATTATATTAAAATAAAAATTTAAAAGAAAAAAGAAAAAAATAAAATTGCAGGTGGGCATCCTAGATATTTTCATCTCTCCAGACCGCGTAAATTTCAACAATTTGAACAATTCTATCCTACTAATATTATAAATGCGAAAGTTTGTGAGTATGGATGTATGTTTGTTACACTTTCACGGCTGAACAAATATCGAAGAAATTTGGCACAATTATTCCTTATACACCGGAATAATATATAGGCTATAGAAATCCTGTGAATTCTCCTGGGATAGGATGACATTAAAAAGCGCCATTTATTATTAACCGACGCAACAATCGCAGGTAAAAGCTAGTATTTGTACAAATATTATCATTGTAAACAGGCCTTCTGGTCAGGCCTCACAGGAGGCACCCTTAGGACGACGTTCCCCGACGCTAGTAACGCGTCTGCGCTCTACTCTCTGCATTTCGCAACCTCGACGATGCTTCTGCGCTCGCCCGTCCCGCCCTGTGTCGCTGTAAAAGCCGTTAGGGCTAACAGCATACAGTCAATTAAAAAAAATCATTGTAAACTCACTGTCTAGCCATTTGGAGTCGTATTTCAGCGTCCGTTTAAATGAGAACTCTCGGCGGCCCGTGGTCAAATTATGCAGGTCAGTCCTGAAGATCACGGTGTCTGCTTTGGTGAACTCTGCGTTAGTTCCCGAGTACAGGGCGGGCAGGGATCCAGGATTTCCTCTTTCCACCCACAGGGCGGTGGAGTTGTCGGCTGGGTCGTAAGGGCACTTCGCGACGCCCATGCCTATGCCCGGCACGTATTCATGACGAGGCAGGTGTGTCAGATTCGACTGCAACAAAATAATATCATTTACTTTTATTTTCACTTAGAAAATCCATCCGGTAAAAAAAAAACATTAATAGGAAATTACTTGTAAAAATGATTTGTAGAAGCAGGCGTTACTTTGCGCAATTCCATAGTACAAAAGATACTCATCATCTTCCTGCCCTTATCCCACTCCAAGTGGGGTCGGCACAACATGTTATGTCATGTTAAACATGCTGTCGCATGATTTGGCTGCGTTTTTACGACCGGCCGCCTGCCTGGCGTCAACTTACCTCCGTCGTATTTTACGACATCTCGGTAAAAAAGAGGGTAGTCTATTTTACTAAACCGGATACCACACGGTGAGTCAACTTACCTTAGTCGCCTTTTACGACACCTCGGTAAGAAATGAGGTTGGTCTATTCTTCTCAACCGGATTCGGCAGCGGACACGGCGGAAGTATAAAAGTTACTCGTAGTGAGTATGTGTAGTGTGTAGTTGTGTGGAATATTGGTGTTGGCGGCGTTTTGTGATACGTGTGGTGACTTGTCCTGCATGTATAAGGTATGAGAATGTTGCCTGCTTCATACACTTAGCATAACATATATTCTCTTAACAATCGCGGATTACAGCAAAATAATTTTACTGTAAATTCTGTGCTTGTAAAAAGACAAATGCAGCCTATGGATGGACTATATGGCACAGAGCGCTCTGCTTGTTTACATAGTATGTGCTGAGGGCGGTTCTGGGTAAGCCACGACATTGTAGAACATCAGCAATGTTTACGGATGCTCGCATAGATTACAATGCTATCATCCGCAAATATGCCACTACTATGTCCTAAAGACTAGAGAGCGGCACTAACCCCTTTAGAACATTTCCTTGCAAACGGGATATCTCTGGAGGAAATGGAATTGCATATATGTGAATAAGTTAATGTATAAAACCGGCTATACTCACGTCTTGTTTTATCGGGTAAGTCCGACTCGTTTGAAGCCTATACGAGGCCCTAAGTAATGGCCCCAGTTCACTAGTGAAACTAGTCGGGCTCACCCGATAAAATAAGACGTGAGTATAGCCGGGTCTATACATTAACTATGAATACCACTCGCGATAGTGTTAATAATTTGAAGTAGTGTAATAACGTAAGCTAATTTTATAAATGAAAACTATTGAATAAGAATAAAAGAATTAAATAAATCTAATCAGGCAGATATTTGCGTCGATAGGAGAATGAAGTGTGTTCATTAATTTCATATTAAACGTTAAATATGAATTTTCACACACGCCCGCTTCGATGTTATGCGCAATTAATCAAAGGTGCTTGTAAAAAAACGTCACCTAACGAGTGGATTTATGCGTCTAGCGCACTGCCCACCCCAGCCGGCCGCACTCGAAAACACATCTGCGACTAATTTTTTCCTAAAAATCCAACGTCCGTTTCATGTCCGGAGCAATTTATTGACCGAAACTTATTATTTGGAAGGAGGCCGAATATTTTCGGCATCGTATACGCGTTTTCCAGCCAACTCCTCTATTAGTATAATGTGATGGGTGGCGGTACGGTTTTCGAAATTATCATAAAATTACTAAATGTAGCATAAACGTGGGGCGGGCAGCGAGGCCCGTCGCGCTGGATTGAGACTTTATGTAAATTTTAACGACGCTGCGACCATCGGAGGCACCTGTGACCCGCCTTCCCCTCCGTCCCCCTTTTGCCCGCGGCACCTGTCGAAAACCTATGTCGTTTTTATTTCAATAAGCCGTGGATTAAATTAGGCGTGCGAGGACGTGCCCGCCGCGAACGCCTCGGGCTAAGGAAGGGCCGCGCCTTCTTTACTCTTAAACATCAACCGACGCAGCCTTATAAGTTATCGTACACATGTAAGCTGTGTTAACAAAGTAATCGGACCGGTGTTAATAAATACTTGCTAACTTAATTAAGCTGAAATGTTCGAGGATTGGATTACATTAAATAACGTTCAAGCGATTCGAGTCTTTAACTGATGTTGAATAAATACAATGATACACAAGTAATGATAATATTATCATGCCGTAATCCTAGATAAAAAAGAAAATCTATGTAATGTAGAGTAGCCTATCCGTTTTCATATCTTATACATGCAGGATTCGTTAAACACATGCACTACAAACAGAAAACACCACCAAACTATTCTAGCACTGCACAACACAATCTCAACAATCGTTTCGTTCTGCAACCAAAACTTCTTAGAAGACCGACTGCACGAAAAAATCACACTAGTGTTGTGACGACAGTGATGTGCTTTATTAATCCAACATGTATATGTAAACGGATAAGTACAGTAATGAATACATTTGGAATAATTTTCTCTAATCCCAGATTATAGCAAAACTATATTACATTATTTTTGTATTACGGAACTTCGCAAAGTAGAGCTATTTTAAAAACCAATTTTAACTAAATTACAATATAAACAGAAATCTGACTATAATTTGAATTCGTGTATTGTAATAATATAATAATTCATCATAATTCAATGTAAATAAAGCGTCAACAAAACATCGCCACTCTATCTGTAAGCGGTACATCATTATTTTTCCCATCTAAGTGAGCGTAAGTCCAGAGCAAACAACTCAATGAATCGGACGGAAGAGCCCGGGGCCTTCCTTGGAATAAGAAAGTTGTGGACCAACCGGCAACCTTCATTAGGCCTTCGCTTTGTTTGTTTACAAAATTAGCATCTTCGAGCTTTCAAAGGAATCGTCCGGTACGGCAATTATTACATATTGTGTAAAGTTCGTTGAAGGGATTTGCATCTTTTTAGAAACTTGATGACCAAAATTCAACCCAGTTTTTAATATGGATTCCATCCTGTTTGCTAAGTATTTTAATAAAATATTTATACGAGTTTATATTGTAGATCATCATCTTCCTGCCCTTATCGCACTCTAAATGTGGTCGGTACAACATGTTATAAACATGTTGTCACATGATTTGGCTAAGTATTTTACGACCGGCCACCTTCCTGGCGTCAACTTATCTTAGACGTATTTTACGACACCTCGATAAGAAAGAGGGTGGACTATTCTACTTAACCGGATACAACACAGTGAGTCAACTTACCTTAGTCGCCTTTTACGACACCTCGGTCAGAAATGAGGGTGGTCTATTCTACTCAGCCGGAAACCACACGGAGGGTCGTCTTACCTTAGTCGCCTTTTATGACACCTTGGTAAGAAATGAGGGTGGTACTATTCTATTCAGCCGGATACCATACGGCGTATATATTATAGATCATCGTTTTCAATAATACATTTTCCATTTAGAAATTTTTATGTATATCGATCTCTTTCTTGAGAATTCTTTATTCAGTTCAATATTTATAAGAAAAATGAAAACTAGGAATATATAATCTACAGGTGCACTACGTCGAATCTCTTTCGCTGCGAATTGTTTGTATCCATATACATCGATATTGTGGTTAGTAATATACATTATTCTCCTGTCCTCATCTCTCTAAGTGGGGTCGGCGCAACATGTTTTCTCTTACATTCTCTCCTGTCATTCATCAACTGTAGCCGGTCAATGGTGAATGTCATACTTCACACAATCCAACCATCTCTTTTTAGGCCTCCCAAAAGTCCATATCCATCCATATTCATATTTAACACTCGTTTGTTCGAAGATTTTCATCCCTCTTTATTACATGTCCTTACCAGCTTAATCTTACACTTCTCGTCTTTTCTATAATGGGTGCAATTTTTAAACTTCCCCTTATAAACAAAATATGAAGTATAGTATTATATGAAATATGTTTGAAGTTTGTAGTATGTTTTATTAAGTTATGCATCAGAATTATAAACGTTTTTAGCATTAAATAAATTTCCTTAATTATTATATTTTAAAGTAGTTGTAGTTACATTTTTTCTATCCTTTGCATAACAATCCTATATTCTATATCCCGGTATATAAACTTCATTTTTTCTAAAGTTAACTAATATTACTCAGGTGGATTAGTCTTGAATAACAGACAGACCGCCAGAAAGACTATCATATTAGTAAATACACAATATCAATAATATCAATTACCCACTCAGAACGAATCTTAAGTTATATTTAAGTCGCAAAGAGAAACAGACTACAAAATTCATATGTAGTAAAACTGCAGAGTAAAACGAGCGAACTCAGGTGCAACGTTCCTGCATTCGATCCTCCTTCACGTCGCGGCGTACATTTGCAATATATTGGTATTGAGGTTTGCCAACACAAAATGTGTAGGTAAGTTTGAAACTTAAAGCTAGAAATAACTCTCAATATATAGTCTTGATATCTATGCTTTGTATTGCCGATTGAATGCTGTTATCAAAATTATTTTAACACATTAAGGTAAATGCTGAAATGGTAATTTATAGACTTAGGCGTTGATGTGCGAAGATTTATTATACAAAAGTAATAATAAAATTAATTTGCTATAATCCGCGATAAAGTAAAATAAAACATATATATAATGCTAAATGTAGAGTGGATAATCCGTTTTAATACCTGATACATGCAGGATTTGTAAAGATACATGCACAAACCTCCAAAACCACCACCACAATACACAAGCACTACACAGGTTTACTATCACAAACTCAAAAATCATTTCGCCCCACGACCGAAGCATAATCAAGAGATAAACTCCACGACAAAATCGGATCAACTCTACTATATATGTTTTCTTTATTACTTTAGCGCGGATTGTAGCAAAATTTATTTATTATTACCTTTGCCGATATTGTCTTGTTTGCAGTTTCAATTATATTTTCTTTTAGCCAATGGGTTTTCGAAAGGACTCAAACTCAAAATTTGCTACATATATATAAATAGAAGTCATTGTAATAATGATAGATCATGTTTTAAATCGATAACTTAAATTCTGGTTCGGAAAATTTGTCCTACCGAGAAGAGCTCACAGGAGACTTCCTGGTTGGTTATTCAAAGGTTAAAAATGATTTTTTAACTAGTTTTTAATAGCTCAGTAATGTCGCATCTAATTGGATTCTGTTCAGTGTGCCATTAATCTTTCACGAGATTTTTCTATTTATAGTTTCAAATGCGGATAGTCTTTAAAAATAAATAATTCTTTAGGTAATAAGCCATTGAATTTTGAAGTAGTGCCCGTTAAATAGATAATTTATAAGTCTCAAGAAGAGACTTTGAGAATTTCGAGCGATACTTTGCCTGCTTGTAACGTTGAAGTCTGTTGAAGAGATCTATTATACGACTATTAGACACTAGACGTTTAACTGCTGAAGTCAACTTTCTCATTTTACATTGAGGGATGACTCGGTACTAGGAAGTCTTACTACATAGAAACTACATTTATTGTGACCTTTCATTTAAATTATCTTTTATAAACTACTTACTAAAACAACTGCGTGTGTTTTTCCTCTAATCAAAATTTGAAGTTGGAAGTTCGGAGCGTAGTTTGTTGAATAGTTCGAATAAGTTATGTTCCTTTCCATTATTCAAAGTTAATAATCGAAATTCTGTATAGGTATGCGTACATTATGACGTCATTATGCCTCATTTATTGAGCCGGGAGGAACTTTCGTGTACACAAAGGACCTTTAAATTGCAGGATGCCGCGGGTGAAGTTTCGGTAACAGTGTCACTATCAAATAATGAGATCAACAAACTTTTGGCACAAAATATTAACATATTTTTTGTATAAATTACCGTGAATTAAACAATAAGCATAACATAATAACCGTTGCGTTAAGTAAAATTAAATTTCGCGCGCGTCAGTTATCATTTTATGACACCTAAGATATTCTTCCTTCCTTTTCAAATTGTGAAATTTAAGCATAAAATGTTTTAAATAACCAGCGCATTTTATCGATAAGCATATATTAAATATTGTATCTGTTCAAATAGCTTTCCAACCGCAGTTTCCCTGACCATTTCTTTAGAACTTATGGATGGATAGAGAATGCTATCAATAAAAGATATGGTAGGACGCCGTTTTTTTTTTTTTTCTTTTATTTATTTATTTTTTTTTTTTTTATGGGGGATGCCAAAGTGGTCGGCCTCCTCGTGGCGCACCCTGGGCAGGCTTAGTCTTGGCGAACGGACCACTGAGGGGCGGCCAATCCAGTTGTCCCTCTGATTAGCAGAGGGCAATCTGGACGGGCCGGGGACTCCGGGGGGGTTGGGGTGGAGTCCCTAATGAGCGACGGGTCCAGTTGGGCTTACTCTAAGTCTGGCTGGACATGGTTACGGCCACCGTCAGCGAAACCCGGAAGCCCAGCAATGGGAACGGGAACCTTCGGGTTGCGAGGAAGAAAACCTCTATAAAAAATTACCCGGTGGGGGCGGAAACGCCTACCAAGGCGTTGGGGCCCCTACTTGGGGCTCGATCTCTCCCTGTCGACCGTGACATAGCAAACACGGTGGGCAGTGAGCGATCGTGGGCAGCGATGGCCTCCCTTAGCTCTGCAGAGGGGGGCGGAGGGAGGCGGCGGAGCGGTTCCCCGAACTGTTGTTCTGGATCCAATCTGCTGCTGGTGAGTCCAGGTGTTAGTGACTCGCCCAAGCCCATCGTCTGCCGCCCTAACTGGGGACCTTCGGATTTTCCGAACGGGGTACATCGGACGCCTGGCTCACAGGTCCCCGAGGAGGTCGGTACATCTGGTGCTCCCGATGCACCGGTTAGCGGAGGGGGGCTTCTCTTTCGAGGGGCCCCTACCTGGAGGTGTTTATTCTCTGGGATCAGAGCTGTCGGCGGGATGGGGGCAATATGTACAATGATACCCTGTCCTTGCCATCGGCAGCGTGGTGGAGCACACAGGTCGTTTTAGTCGGTGCGAGTCCGACATAACCGCCGCCTGTCCCCGTTGGGCGGCGGTACCCATAAGGGGTTTTTTCCTGTATAAAAAAAAAAAAAAAAAAGGACGCCGTTTTTATAGACCTATAAAAGATGAATAATTAACAATGTTATGTTATATCTCAAAGGCATTAATTGCCTATGTCTAAGATGCCTAATGGCAGCATATTCCCATGAAAGGTCCCACGCATTTTTACTTTTTCCACATTTGTAACAGTAATCGTATCATTTTAAGAAATTGACACTGAAACCTTAAAAAATAATGTACGCAAACTCCTTTATGTTTCTCATTCAATTGCAGAAATCCGCATAAAAATCCTTTCAGTTCAAGTCTGTCGCAAACGGACAGATAGACAGTTCTGATAAGGACTTTTTACAATAAGACTAAATTAAATACACCGTGTATTATGCCCGGTTCACATTATTGGAGTCGACCATTCTAGTCCAGCGCTGGAATGCTACGGAATAATGTGAACCTGCACTGGAATGTATCAATCCAGTAATCAATCCAGTCCAGTCAACTGGATTGACGTTCTATTTTTCATTCCAGTTCGCCCATTCCAGTGCCACTGGAATAGTGTGATCGGCCAATCCAGTTGAATCCAGTGCTTGACAACCCACGCTAAACAGTGATCACGTATTGTTTTATTTGTGGAATTCTATTGGTACAGATGCGACAGCTTTTAATTATTGGAATAATGTAAACGATATAATCCAGTCCAGCACTGGACTGGATTGACTCGCATGATTATTGGACTGAAATAATGTGAACCGGGCATTATAGGTAGAGGTAATGTTGCTATAGGTCTTTGCTTAAAGCCGTATGAAGCGATTACTACCATCAAATACTAATAAAGAGATTGCGCTATAAATTTAGTCTCAAGTCGCGTTTATAGCTTTTACAATTGCTATCACAAAACACTACAACGATAGTAACGCAACGGTATTGGCTGCTAATACTGAATGGGGTAGATATTGCACCTGTGCACTCAGCCCGAATGTCGTTTGAAATATGAGTTTGGATTCTACTCGCATACCATATCTATATAGTTTCTTATACTTTAATGGTTTTACGTCGTAATAATGACTATGAATACATAATAAAAAATTGTTGGACATATGGTATATTGATGTATACGTAAGATTTTCTATGTGTAGTGCCTATATATTTTTTATTAGAAGTAGTGTAGTGCCTATATATTTTTTCTTTTAAGATTTTCTGTTTAGGTCTTAGGAAATGCTTTGCGATTTTGTCATGGAGTCTATCTCTTGATGATGTTTCGGTTGCGGGGCGAAACGATTGTTGAGTTTGTGATAGTGAACGTATTTAGTGCTTGTGTATTATGATGGCGGTGGAGGTTTGTGCATGTGTACGAATCCTGCATGTATAAGGTATGAAAACTGATTGTCCACTCTACATCTACATATATATGTGTATATATATTCTTGTTTTATAAATTTTTGTGCAAGGCTCGGTCAACTAGGTACGTCAGCAATATATATACATATTTTCTATTTTACTTCATCGCAATAGCAAAATAATTTTATTATTACTTTTGTCCTAGGAAATCATTATTTTTTACGACTGTTTATACGCGACGTTACGGAAATATGCGTAGCTTGTTTTGTTTAAAAATGGAATTCATTAAATCACCACCCATGATATTGTACAACAAAGTTACCTGTTGGGCGGGCATGAGTTTTTTTCAAAATTATGCAAACATATTAATGTTACATTCAAACACATTTATACATTTTTATCATTTTCTCTCATTAAGATAGTAAGCGTAAGTTTATGTAGGAAACTTTCTTGGGGGAGCTCGTACGGTTGTTTTCTTACTGCAAAATGCTTCGTTCTTAGTAAAGCAATGTTGATATGCGAAACACGGTGTAAAGTTTCAGTGGTAGCGCAGCAAATTGAAGTTTTACTGAACATCGGTTATGACAAACCTAATGTTCACATTGAAAAGTTACACAGAGATTTTGTGGAGTTCCGAACATGTATTGTGTGTTCAATTCAAATTGAATATTGCTATATTTAAACAGGTAGAAAATATGTAACCGATTTATAGAATTAATAGATCACCTATTATACTAAGTCGGATACCACACGGCTGAAATGATTTGAAAAGTGATTAAGTTCAGATATTTCTTGTTCTAATATATGAATTGCATTTGCATAAAATAAAAAAATATTTTTACAATAAATACATGTAATTTGTATGAAGGTTAGCTGCGTAACGTAAAGTAAGGCACAAAAATGTTTACGTGAGATCATCTGCGTAGTACCTGAATGCAGTATATAGCTTATAAAGTGATTTTCCTAAGTGCACTTTACACGGCGCGTTGCGGCGCCGCCAACACTCGTTATAATTGCGTTAATGACTGCCGCGTATGACACTAAACTAGCGTCCAATTGCCAATTGAGATATAAAAAATGTTTACGCTTAATTTGTGTGTGAAATTCAGACTTTTATAAACTGTATGTCTCGTATTTTTATGTGCAATTTAAAAAAAATTGTGAAATAAATTTGTAGTAAATCTTAATAGTATGGATGTAAAAGTAAGTTAAGTAAAGTAAAGTAACGGCCTGTTACAATCCCATTGTTGCGTATAGGCATCCTCTCTCCGTTTCTGGAGAGAAAAGTTGGAGCTATAAGGTCTACCACGCTGCTCCAATGCGGATTTGTAGGTTACACATATCCCCAGATTTCTCTGCAGATACGCAGGTTTCCTCATGATGTTGTCCTTCTCAGCAAAGCGTGTGACAAATTGCAATTATCAATTACACACATAAATTTTTATAGAAAAACTCAATAACTCAACCTGCCCGCGGTTTGAAATCGTGGACAGAGTGGCACGGTCTTACCGCTGGGCTATCACAGCTAAGTGATGTAAAAGTACACACATGTATATATGTTATGTATATATGTTTGTTGATATGTATGTCTGGTTACTGTAAGTATGAAGTATGTATATTTTTTTGACTTTGTGTATGTATATTTCTAGGACAGAAAATAATTTATTTATTCATGACGGAATGTTATAGAACCATTTATGTGTCAAATTTCAGAAAACAAAAGTTTTTTTGCGTAATTGAGTTGTAAATATCCAAAAAACAAACTATTATACACAAATAATTAAATATATAAATATTATTAGTCAAAGAATACAATCCACGTACGTTTTCATTTTAAATAAATGATCAATATCAGGTGAGATGTCACAAGCACACATTATTGATAAATAGCATTTATATAAAATACTAGTGGCCCGCTCCGGCTTCGCACGGGTATAAAATATATAGCCTATGTCACTCAGTAAAAAAAATGATTAAAATCTATCCAGTAGTTTTGTTTCATTCATTACTGCCCGTGGCCCACACGCGTCAAATTTGGAGTAATGACACATATGACAGCCACAATGCTTTTTCATATTAATGACCAACTCTAAGAAGGAGGTTGTATTAAAAACATGTTATAACACTATTATTTGATAACTGTCAATTTTTTTTCCATACTAAATCAAAGACAAAATTACGTTTAGCTGTCATATATGTTTTGTTATTCCACTGAAATTTGCGTTTTATTATTTTACTGTCATAGTCGTTTTTGTTAAACCCCGTTTTATAGTGACTTGACGGGATAAAATAAATGCGGTCAAACGGGATAAAAATCCTATGTCCGTCTCCTGGTTTTAAACAATCTCTCCACCAATTTTCAGCCGAATTGGTTCATCCGTTCTTGAGTTATAAATAGTGTAACTAAGACCAACTTTCTTTTATATATATAGATTGATACATTGTTATAATAAGTAGAGTCGTTTCAGATCAATTAAATTAATATTTGCTCATATAACATGACCACACCTTTAATACTTTTATTTCATTCGTGACGAGCTACAGATTTACCGATTTCAATTTAAATGGGAACAATCAATAAGCGGAGCTTATCGCATTTATTCGAACAAGATGAATGTGATGTGTTTTAAATCTGCTACCTATACAAATTATTCTATTGCTGTGCGCAGTACGAGCACGTTTATACTAAATCGAGCCGGGGAGCGAAAATATTGACTGTTTTAAAAGAAATCTAAGTACCCTAAAATAAACACATAAATTAGCAACAAGTAGGTATTTGTCACATAATTGTCATTAGAAATAGTTTCTTTTTTCTTATTATTTTTTTTCTTTTATGTAAAATATACTTAGTATACAGAATGTCACTGACGTTCTAGGCGTAATGTTAGTTTTAGTAGCGGTCGCCACTGAAAACCAGCCTTGAGGCATTGCCTCAATTCGTGCTGAGTGGTGCTCCTTTTTACTTGGTCACATTTTTCTACATTAACATTTATAAGGTTTTTGTTTTTTCTGTTATGTATTGTTTACTCTATTTTTGTTTGTAGTTAAGTGTGATAAGAGTAAATAAAAGGATTTTGATTTGATTTGATTTGATTTGAAACGTGAATCGATGGTTGATTTTTTAGCAGTATTATTGTTTTTCACTAACCGTAATAAAAAATTTCAATATACATTATTGGTTCGGCTACGCGTCTGTTTTTGGTTTCCTCTAAAAGGAAAACTGTCATTGACAGTTAAAAGAGATGCTTCGATCGTCACCAAACTTTACAGAATTATCTGCTGGTTCAATCTAAAGATTGTCTGATTATTTCATTATAATTGGTCTAGCTGTTTTGGAGTCTATAAAGAACATACATACATACTTTCTCATTTATACTTATATATATAGAGTATAGAGATTCGTAATTTTTTTAAGAATGACAAATATGTTTTTGAACACTAATTCATTTATAGAATTAGGCGTTACTTTGCAGAGGTCCATAATACAAAAGTAATGAAAATATTATTTTGATATTATTATTATTATTTTAATTATATTGATTGTAACAATAATTCAACTGATTTTAAGTTATGATCTAGTTAAAGCTAAAATATACTAATCTGGAAGTCAAATATTACTAACTTTTGTGACGAAGGAAAAGTCGCTAAGTCAAAATGTAAACGTGCTCCATGAGTAACAAACGATACCTTTGTTTGTTCCAAATCACTTTCGTTTTATTGCGCGCATTGACTAATCTTTTCCAGCTAACGGTAGCATCTCATTGAATTCGCTTATTTAAAAAGTCCGTTTTTGTTGGCTTTGAGCCAGTCATAAAACGGTAAAAAAGTTGTGTACAACGTTAAAAGTTTTTAAAGACCAAGTTGTAAAATGGTCGAAACCATTGAAATAGTCCATAACAAGCTGAAAACCATTAAACTATTCGAAAATTTTAGACCAATTTTACAACTTTTTAGCCACTAGAATATATTTTTTGTTTTAAAATACTTCTAAATGTCTTTGTATACTAAAAAATTTGAAGAGAAAAATAAAGTACTAATATGATCGAAGTTAGACATTTGTATTCTATAAAAGTTTAATACCTTTTTTTAGTAGTTTGATATCGTTGTGGATATAATAAACAATCTATTTTTTCATCCCGTGTAGCGGAAAGAGGATAAAAACAGAGAAACAATGAAAATCAAACGGTCGGAATGCAATCGCGCCCGTCATTTGTTTCCAATAACCCTCCAATCGAAAACCGCCATTTGTAACAGAATAGATATAAATTGATGTCTGCAGTCAGAGCCCCGCACATAGTACTCCAGAAATACTTAAGGCGTATAAATATTTATCATAGGTATGCCATTTATCTTACTTAATATGTATGACTTAGTAAATACTGAATAAGCTTTGATAGTCAAAGGTTTTAGCACGTGATCTTTACTTACATTACTGGATTATTTTTTAGAAATATTTGTGCTTAATTAAGATTTCTAATTCATTATAAGTTTTACAGTATGCTGCAAAAATTAATAATTTGTTGCATCCATGCCAAATAGAAGCAGCATAGTAGTGGATCTCAAAATGTTTAAGGACTTTGTTTAAAGTCCAGGTAGTGGACCTTAGATCAGAAATTATGGTGTCACAAATTTAAAAAAAAACCAGTCAGTGACGTTTGACTATTTCAGAATCCGACATTTTCTTTCATATTCATTTCATAAAGAAATTTTTAATTTTAAAAGTATTTTACATTAACCGGACATTGTTTGTGTAATTTAATATTCTACCCTTATTTATATTGCAGGAAATAATACCGTACAAAGATATATCCTAAAAATGTAACTAAAAAATATTTACGGCTAAATAACCTGCCATCTTCAATGCTCTTGTCCGATCTAAGTTCCATATCCCTTTTTCAAAGGGAGAGGCGGATTTTGCTCAGCAGGGCGTTAATTGCCTGTGTTAACTTCACTATTAAAGAGTAACGATTTTAAATTTGTTTAAATTAATATAAACTTTGAGTGAAAGTATTAAGGCTAAAAAGACTTAGACTTTATTTGCCTAAACGTTTTAAGTACATAAATAAATAAAAAATAAAAGAAATACATTTCTGATGACCAATTGATACAAAACACAATTAATTTGTAAAGAGCTCTGTGGTATAATGGAGTTCCTATTAAATAGTAATAACTCCTTTCTAAGAATCCTGGTCCAATTCTGGTGGGTTAATTCAGCTTTCTCTTCTTAGAAGCCTTATGGGAAGCGGATGTCAGTACACAAAGTTGTAAATTATCGTTCCAATAAGTTCCCTAGATCGGTTGTTATCATCCTTTGCACTCCGAGCACTTTTTAATATGATGTTTAAGAAACTCTGGAGCATTTTGACGATTGTACCTGCTCCTAAAGTAATTACAAAGTTAGGAACTCCGAGTGATTTATCATAACTATGAGCTACCAGAAAGTGTTTATAATGTTGCGACCACTTTAAATGCTGGCGTTAATGGAGGAGGAGAATGGAGTTCTATATGCTATAATAGGTGTCGCCACAGCAGAGACAACGGATTTTTCTAACTTATAACAGAGTTTAGTATAAAGTAATGTAACGGCCTATTACTAACCCACTGCTGGGCATAGACCTCATCTCTACGTTTCTGGAGAGAAGGGTTGGAGCTAAGACCTACCACGCTGCTCCAATGCAGATTTGTAGGTTACACATACTCGTATTCCAAGAATTCTCTAGAGATAGATGTAGATTTGTTGATCACGATGTTTTCCTTCACCGAAAACCTTGCAAATTACAATTGTCAATTAGACACATAAGTTTTAATAGAAAAAGTCACTCCCCGGGATTTGAACTCGTGACCCCCAACAGCGTCGACTGCGGAGTGCAAAGATTTAATTGAAATACGTAAAATGCTAACCTCTTTATGATCAAAAAGGTGGCAACGTATAATAATAAAAAAAAACAAATACAATTAACCAAAGCTAATGCGAATTATGCGCAGAATTTGTAAATGTTTTGAAGTTGAAGCGACCTCACCGCAACTGCCCTATCAATTGCGTACATGTGATTTCACTCAATTTTTGAAACTGACGCGCCCTTCCCCTTTAGAGGGAGCGAAAACATTACTCAAACCACAGATTATTCTGTAATATTTTAGCCTTACTGTTTCTAATATGTCGTAACGGAATAAATTAGATAAATCACACACAATATCGTTATTAAAAATTAAACCACATTAGGTACACGGAATATCCATTTGGGGACGTGTTTGATATGAACAACCCGAAAAGCGTAACGACTTTTATTGTCATACGTGATTAAGGAGAAACAAAACTTTTGTATCACTAATGATGGCTGCAATCAAGCACATTGATCACCATACAGCAATTGATGATATGTAGGGCCACAACCTTAATACATTAGGAATATTATCAATTGCTATCTGACTTTTAAAAAATCAATTTATACGAGTAGCATGTTTCCGTTGATATATTTGTTTTAATTGATGATTTTTGTATTGATTTTTTTAAAATTAATATGTAGATATCAACGTAAGGTTTGTGGGTAATATTAATAATACGATCGTATGATTTCGTTTTAATTACGGCTACGTAATTTACTTTGATTTGATCACTGGTTTAGGCGCACGATGAATAAATAATTATTTATATATAATTTAAATATAATTATTTATATATGTATATGTATATAAAGTATTATGTATAAAATCAGTCGTTTTATATAATTTATGATGTGACTATATCTTTTTTAAATTCAAAAAATTAATATTGACATATATTTTGCAATAAAATAGTCTTAAGAAAACACTGAGACAGTCCTGAATTCGAATTCAAATTTTATTGTTTTATTACTAGTAAAGTAATTGCACTGCATTAAATACATCACCAATTAGTATTAGTAGCGGTCTGTTCTTATCACACTGCTAGGCAATAGCCTGTTCTATTTTTTAAGAGAAAGATTGCTATTAGTTTAGACCCACTATGCTTCAATGCAGATTTGCAGTTAACAAAATTACACTAAAAATTATCTAAAAATATTCGAGTGATTAGATTCGAGTGGGGCTCGAACCCGAGATCTCTAGGTAGAGGTAAAATGCTATGCTATCACGGCATTCAATAATTAAAGTTATATCTATTACTGATATAGATTCTATCAAAACTATATCTGTTTTTCGCCGCTTTTCAGTTTAAACGCAATTTATTTTGTATTTGGAAAAGAGCTGCCCTGAACATAGTATCTTAATTAAAACTAAGCATCTATTAAAAGATTTAATTATAAGAGGGGGTCTGTAAGCACTATCTCTGTATTGCCAGCCTGCTCTGTATAATGGACGGGCAAGTATCAACATTCGCATTCAATGGCTCCTTGCCACAAACCTAATATATTTTCAATTTTCAAACGCCCCCACCCTGCTCTGGGTTTTCGACTTTTAATAGGATTTATCGTTTTAGACCGAATTGTGTTTCCGTTTGAGCTGCAGTATTTTATGTAACTAAAATAATAAAGTTTTTGTGGTACCTTTTACTTCTTAAAAATTTATTACTACTACAACTAATTTGAATTTTGATTCCGCTATTATTTGCTTCTGATCATGCGCTATAATTAATAGGCCATACGAGTGTGATAATTGAATATCTTGAGTTACAAAAACTACGTTGACACTATTGATAACGTCAAATGAATAGCATACAGGGCAATCTAAATTGTAAAATCAAATGCATTACGGAAAAAAAATCGAGAGTACGATGGTCCTGATCTTTCGTCTATTCCCCATCGCTGGATAAACAATTCCTTCAAATAGTTCCATCGTTCAAGTCATTTACTCGGAACTAGATTTACCACAAGGGTGCCGTATCGAAGAGGATGTACTGACACGCCCGATAATACCCCTTCACCGTATTCATATTTTAAAACGAAAATTTGCGAAATGCATCATAAAAACCTCTATACATTCGCCCTGAAACGCTATAAAACGTGTGAAGGGTCAAAACGACCGTCGATACATCATAAAATTATATGAAAGTCAAGAGCAGGGAAAGTGAGAGGTGAACAGAGTACGGCAAATTTATTGCGGCCTGCTTTCGATACCTATTGTAGAGAGCTTTTTTATGACTTTAAAAAATATTTTCACAAAAATACCGTGCACTTAACGTCAGGCCGCGGGAATACACAACTGGTCAAGTCCGTGGAATATTATGATATAAGGGTGAAGTTATATTGCTTAATTAAGTAAGTACCAGGATGACTGAACTTTGTATTGTTTTAGTAGATATAAAAAAAGATGAAACTTGGGAAAAAAATAAAAAATGATCGAGCAGGAGGGGCTCGAATCGGCGTATTTTCACTACTCTAGACCGCCCGTTCTCTAATTGAGCTTACATGACTTTACAAATGACAGTGAAATTAACCATTTTATTTCTTATAATTTTGTAACAGTTTTTCAATGCCTGAAAATAGGAACCAAAAGACATTTTTAAAATGAAACCCAGTTAGATCAATTTATAGCCCCGAAACCTTAACTGCTTTCATGAAAATCGTTGGACCCGTTCCCGAAATTCAGATATATACTAGATTATCTATGTAATATGTCTACAAACTTTTACAGGAACTCTGGTAATTTTGGGTCAATTTTTTATAACGACCATCTAATATATTTTAAAATTTGGATTATCAATTTGTTGGGACCTGAAAGTTCCTAAATGGAGCTTATAAAGTTTTAAATTAGGCTTTATAGAAATTAAAATAAATAATAGCACATGCATAAAGCCTTGTGGAATAATATAAATATATGGGACGCTTACATCCATGGACGTCCATCCCCAAAGTAAGTTTACTTTTGTTATGGGTGACAGATAACTGGTAAATATCTATTTATATAATTTTAAATGCTTAAACATGATAAACATATATACATCGAAACTCGAAGAACCAACAAATTGTTAGAAAATGGTGGCCCTCGGCGGAAATCAAAGCCGCGAACCGTGGAGCTTAAGGCAGGGTCATTGCCAACTGAGCCAACAGGCTGTTGGAATACATTCGAACTCAAAATAACTATTTGTATCCAGTTGAAGTAGTCATTTGTAAATATCTTATAACACGCACCTAAATTATATTATATGGAATGGAAATATCCACTTCAAAATGTTTTATAGTGGAGAGACGTTTGCGCGTAAAATTGTCATTGGATGCCGGCTTTACGGAGTCGTTCGGTTAGAAACTTCGACGGGGAGGAAAAATCTGCTCTCATCTTATGGCGTCATTTGGAATCAGCGCCCGTGAAATTCGTCGCGGTTTGCGCGAGGCTGCTGCGTTATGTGCTCGATGCATTTGCAAGAGAAATGGAAGCATAAAAGGAACTTGTTAAATATGCGTCATAAAAGGAAATGGGGATTTTTTTTGTTTATCAACTTCAATGGCCACTTGACGGCTAGAAAGTAAACATTGCCACAAAACATTGATTCAAAAAAATTAAACTACACTACCTCTGAAAACAAAATATTCGTGCCGGACTGCTATTTTGTCCGTCTATGAGACTATCTGAGCTGTCTATGAGACAGGACATAGTGTGGCTGCATTTGCATATCTTTTTTGGGGTTGTTGTAAATACAACGCTAAAGACTTTTAGGAAGACCACTTAGATACATATACTGAGACTTTATAAATAGCTTCGTTTTTTACTATTGTAATGTTTTAGAGGAAACAGACTAAATATCGAACCCACTAATACAATAAACATGACAAAGCACGGCTACTCGACAGCAAGCTGTCTTCGTTCCGAAATTTTAAGATGACCATCCAAAGTAGTTTCGTATTTGGATGAATCTATTAACGTTGGGGTTCTTAGATGAAGAGAACCTCATCATTGAGAGTCATTGGATCTAAGAGGCACAGGATCGTTTGTCGTGGATATCTCTCAAAGAGACGTATGCTCAACAGTATACGTTCTTCGGGTGAAAAAAAGTTGAAAGAAGGAAGGATGAAAAGATGAAAGATTGATGGTACATATGCTATATTGATTACTTCTATCTCTAATTACTAGTCTCAGCAAAAGAAGGTGATTTCTATCGGCCAATCTTCTCAAGAGGGAGGACTCTGCAGCCGCTATGACTCTAGCTAGCTGCTCTGCTAGCTTTATACCCCCTTTATTTAGAGGTTACCCGGCTTATCACCGCACTTGTATAAATGTAAAGACTCTGTTTTGAATTAACGCCGTGTGGTATTCGGCTGAATAAAATAGTACCACCCTCATTTCTTACCGAGTTATCGTTAAAGGCGACTAAGGTAAGTCGACTCACCATGTGGTATCCGGTTTAGTAGAATAGACCACCATTTTTCTTACCGAGGGGTGGTAAAATACGACTAAAGGTAAGTTGATATCAGGCATGCGGCCGGTCGTAAAATACTTAGCTAAATCATGTGACAACATGTTTGTAAGAGTGGGATAAGGGAAGGACGATGATGACTCTATTTTGATTTAGTTCCATCATCAGACTCTACCTTAACTAAAACAAATTTATAAGGATAATTTTTACTTGAGAAGTACGTATTCACAACATTGTGAACATCGAATGGGCGTTATTTTTATTCACTGAACACATGTGCGGATTCTTTAAAACTGTTGCGTCGCTGGCGCCCGTCCAAGGCTCATGTTGGTATAACTTGAAGTGGTTCTAAAGACAATAATAGCCCCTGTTATACTGCAGTGCCAAGATAGCCTTGCTTGGATACAGCCTTGAGTTAATGTTTATGTATTGTACACTCAAATAACATAGTTTTACCATTAGACTAGTTGTGTGATATCCTCTACATGAAAATGGCTTTATAATTGTATGTTTACTAATGTTGGACTGTTTTTTTTTATTCTATACTAGTGGATGAAAATCATGTGACCAAAAGAGTTTTAAATATGAATGTGGATGGATATATGGCTAGGGGAAGACCGAAAAAAAGATGGATGGATTGTGTGAAAAATGATATGCATATTAGAGGAGTGGCACCACAGTTGATGAATGATAGAGGAGAATGGAAAAAGAAGACATATTGTGCCGACCCCACTTAGAGTGGGATAAAGATAGGAGAATGATAAGTGGTACCCGTGAAATTGCTTCAATTTAAGTGTTAAAGTAACAATAATGCAATTTTTTCTTCTCTGTTCCCGAATGTATGATAAAACGGGATTTTTTTTAGCTTTGTGTTACCTCCCATCTATAAACTTTTAATTTGCCAAATTTTACTAAAATTGGTCTAGCTGTAAAAGCGTAACAGACATACTTTCCCCATTTTGTATAGTTTGCTTTTGGTGTTCCATTATTATTATTTCTGTAACTTATTACATAAATACTTTTAAAGCAAGCGTTAATAATTATCATTTAAGAGAGTATTATGGAGTATAAGCGCAAAATGATCATAAAATTAAGTATAATAAAAGTATACTTACGTATAATACCCAATCCTTTGGGCTGTGTGCGTTTGTCCCGCAAACGTAGAGTCTCGACCCGTCTCCCATTGGTTGGATCACTCTCACGTGGTTTCGACAGTCGAAATGCTAGAACAAAGTATAATTTTATAAAATGTGTGACTGAAAAAGAGAATACTTATGTAATAAAGTAAATTAACCTCCGGTTACTATGTTACTGTCGGACAAAGGCCGCTTATTTCCTTCTGGAGAGAAGGACTAGACAACAACCAACAAAATGCTCATATGTGGATTGGTAAGTTAGACATTTCCCAGGATTTCTCCAGAGATACGCAGGTGAGATCGTGTGACTCTTTCGAGGGGTCAGGGGTTCCAAGCCCGGCAGATAGCAATGAGTTTTTCTTTTAAAATGAATGTGTCTTATTGATACTTGCAGCTTATCACCCGCTTTTTGTAATACTGTCATTTTTTATTTTATTTTATTTTCAGTTTAACCTATACATGCTGGCTACAGCTGAAAAACAGTGTTGTGTGACAATCCACTATCATCATATCATAGAAGTATGCTGTGTATCACAGGAAGTAGAAATAAATGTTTTTTCTTTCTTTCTTTCTTTTCAGTGAAGGACAACATCGTGAGAAACCTTGCAAATCTAGATAATTCTAGAGATCACACACCTTAGCAAGAAATGAGGGAATTCTAATAATTATTCTTTTTAATAAGTAGAGGAAGAGTTTATTCATATCTATCTATTGCAATAGTAATAGAAAGTGAAGTGTCATTGTAATCACGCCCGTGGTTAATTACCACATTCGATTTATTCATTCTCTTGCGTTTCAATCAAAATTGGCGCAATACGGATAATTGGTTAGCCGATACGATAAATAAATGAACTGCAATGAAGGAATACATATTGGGTGCATTGGAAATTTTATCGCAATAATAGCAATACGAAAGTATGGTGGCGAATGTTCGCTGTGATTATGTAAATTCGTTCCAACATAAATATTGAACGGCGCATTAATATTCCGTGCGACAGGAATATGTGATGACCGCTTTTAGTGAATAAAATGAAGCCGAAATGAACGATTGCCTGTGTTTATTAGGTTTCGCGATAAATAATGATAAACTACTTTGTTTACGTTAGGTACTATACGCCGGCGAGACGATTTTCATTGCCATGTACAAAAAATTGTTTCAATTTATTGTCTCGCCGCAAATAAACGTTACCGTATCGTATCATCGAGGCCGTACCACTGTCTGGCGTTTGAATTTCATAAAAACTTAAAATAAGTTAACATTTCTTAACAATCGTATTTGATAGTATGTTTGTTCTAAGATGGAATGCAGCTATTCATTCTTAGCTAGATGGTGCATATGAAAAAGCCATATTAAGAGCAACAGAAAATATAGATTTACTTAGTTAGAGAATCGCATTAGTTTTAATATACTGAATTTGTATTATATATAGATGAAAACTTTCAAACTTGGTGGTTAAATAAAAAAAAATATAAATCACATTTCCATTAATGTACTAAATATACGAATATCTTAATAAGTCCAAAAAATAAATAGGCATGTATACGTTTAAGAGAGTTATTTATATATGCGCAAGTTTTTATGTCCGATACAAAAGACTTATCGACTTCGCTCAAGTATTCAACATATAAATTAAACCTTACTTATGCCTATTATGAATAAACGTATAAAAGGTCGTAAGTCGACTTATGAACATATTCACGCCTGTAAGGATATTGTTTTGTTTGTTAATATATTCAAAAGCTAAAATCGATTAGGACATTACATTCGCTTATTACGCGCTACTTAGGTCATAGTTAAACTTCCTATTGATTATCAATCGATTCACATATCTATTTTTAATCCATGAATATTCAACACTCATTTCGGAAATTCTCCCATCTGTTTTGTTACCACCAAATAACCGATGATTACTTCTAATTCTGATCTTAACTAAAATACCTATCACTTTTCAACGCACAACTTTAAGGCTAATAAATTACAAATATAAGTAGTATTTTTCTGGTAACATTTGTATAAATATTTTCAAATTTAAACATTTGAAATGATCGAAGGAACAACGGGTAGAACAGTGATCTATTTAAAAACTTTAGGTGCCTTTTTCCCCATATATTCGTAGTAAATTTCAGAATCTGTCAAAACAGCGGCGCAGTAGCTGGTGAGACGCTTTTCGTTGTGACGTAGAGAAAATTAGTTTCAATCTGGCGTCCCACCGCAACCGCCGTCACAATAGTATACCTAGCAATTCACAAATTGTGTTTCTCTTTCATGACACATTGGACCAATTTAAATTACGTTTCGAATCAACTGTGTACTATGAACTTATTTAATTACATGCATTGTATATAATTAAACGAGAATAGTGATTCTATAGATAAGTAACACCTAATTCTATAACTTTGCCGAGTATATACCGAGTATATTGCCGAGTCCATACAAAAGTAATGAAAATATTATATTATCGCGGATTGTAGCAAAATAATAGTTTCATTACTTTTTTTTTCCTGATTTCATAGTTGTATATGTAGTAGATATATTCATGAGTATGTTTGCATCAAATTGTAATAACATTTTTATGTACAAGGTAGAGTAGTTAAATCTACGAATTTTTATTATTTATATAATTATCAATCGTAGTTTTTATACTTAAATTTTAATAGTTTAAACGTTATAATAGTTCTGTAAAAAGAATAACACTATCTAAAACTAGTCAGCCAAAACATGTTTAAAACATGTTGTGCCGACCCCGCTTAGAGTGACATAAGGGCAGGAGAATGATGATGAACGATAGTATGAAGAAAAATAACTGATATTGCCATGTAATCAATATATGGTACATTTTAAAATCTGTTTGAGTAAGCGCACAATGGCCGACGAAGCCGCTTTCGCTGTGACGTAGAGAAAATTAGTTTCAATCTCCGTCCCGCCGCAATCGCTGGACCACTGTCACAGTGTGGTCTAGCTTTTAAAAATATATCTAGACAAGTTTCAGTTTAAAAATCGTTTTTATATCATAGATGACATAACTTCATTTAATATCGTAGATAGAAAATAGAACGAATGATATTTGAGTATTTCAAGGTGTAGACAAAAAATGTTACAGAGTTGCCATCTTATTAAAAGCCCCTACAATATGGGGTAAAACTAACGAACTGTTACTATCCTACAATTAGGCATAGGCCCCCGTTTTTGAAGAGAAGGGTTGGAGCTGCTCAGATCGCTGCTCCAATATGGATTAGTAGATTACAGATATACCCAGGATTCTTTAGAGATATGCAGGTTTCCTCACGATATTCTTCTTCACCGAAAAGCGTGCGATAAATTTCAATTATCAATAAGTGAAATAAGTTTCAACAGAAGAATTAAATAGTGAGCCAGGCCTCTTTGCTCTTCATTCTTTAATTTGCGATTTGGCGTAAAAATTATTAAAAGAGGTCTCGGGTTTCTCAGAGGTAACGGGTGTATTTAGTTACTGATAAATCTGTACCTATACTACGAGTTTCTATCTTTAACTTAACTATTAGGTACTATGACGTGGTTAAGTTTTATATCGCATATAAAAAATCAGTTAAACTGTAAACTTTTAGAATATTCGAAAGTTCCGGACTTAGCCAAAAAATTCCCATTACTTTTTCCATATAATACCCGCGTGAAAACAATTAGCGAAAGTTCTTTGTTTTCAGGTAAAAACTTGCGCCACACAGAGGTAACTTTGGTAGAGATTGTTCTAAAGTAATTATCGGATTAATATACTTCGAGCGTTTTGGCCGTTGTACTGACGTGAACAGAAGTGTTTTGCTCCGAAACAATCAGAATTAAGCAGTAGAGAACAATCAGGTTCACGTCTAAGTTTCTTTTAACGGCACTTAGCTGGGCTTTCGCATAACTTCGCCCGGAACTAATGCTTTCGATTGGTCCATTTCGTTAATTATTCGCCACTTTGTACGTAAGTAGATTTACGGCCGGCTTTACTTTTCCCCGCGCTTTTTTATGTAATGAATGGTTTTCACACAGAATGGTACTTAATTTTTCAACTCTAAGTATCTTCTTGGTAGTGATATACGAAGCTCTCATTTGCGTTGCTAATGACTGCTAAAACTTTATGTGAAGAATTTAATGTTTTATTTCATTTCGAGATGTTATTTTAACTACTTAAATACGTCTTTAGTATAGAATGTTAAAAAGAAAACTCGAGTTAAGAGATCAAATGAAAAAAGCGTCTGATAAAAGTGAAATTTTAAGTTAATGAAAGGGTTTTTTATGAAACGTATTAAATAATAGGATTCAACCGCACATTTATCTTTAACTTTAAATTTAAGTAATTTACCTTGTAATTTTACCAAGAGCACACAGTGAAAGCAACATTCTCCTGCCCGCTCTAAGTGGGGCCGGCACGACAGGTTTTAAGCATGTTATCACATGATTTAGCTAGGTATTTTTATTGGCCGACTGTCTGTCGTGAACTTACCTTAGTCGCTTTTTACGGCTCGGTAAAAAATTAGGGTGGACTATTTTACTTAGCCAGATACCACACGGCGAGTAAATTTACGTTAGTCGCTTTTTACGACACTTCGTTAAGAAATGAGTTTGGGCTATTCTTCTGAGCCGGATACCCCACAGCTAACATGGAGTAAGTGTGATGAATTTAAAAGGGCAAAGTAAGAAAGATCCCAGTGGCCGCCTTTCGAAATTTCACCGTCGGCGTTTTTCCAGCCTTTTTCATGTTACGACATCGTGTTTAGAGGAAGAAAAACTCGTCTACAGCGAGAAACTTTGATTATGGCTTTCGAGTAGTCGTTCCTCTCGCGATCAGGGTGATAGACTCGGGGATATTTCTTTTTTATAGCTCTCTTTTATATTAATAAAACAAATTTACTTTTCTTTCAGTAGCATGAATTGGTGCTAACGTATAGCCTATTGCTTGACTTTCCGGACTTTTAAAACATTTCCGTTTACTTTTTCGCACCAGTATTTTTCCTGCATTATTTAATACTTTGTGCTATTTTAAAGGGTATATTTTGAAATATATTGTGCTAACATGAAAATAAATAACAAAATTTTGAGTTTTTTTAGCTAAGGCCACTATTAAATAAAGCTTTTTTTCCGTAACCATGGTTTATAAATATTTATTTATAAAACAGATATTTAAATTATAGCGTACTTTTAAAATTCTAAGATTTTGCATTGGCTTTCTGACTAGCACTATTAATCGTTCATTATTATTTTTTTATACGTTCCTACAATGCGATAATATTCAATAACAGCAGTTATTACACTTATCATTCAATTCACCTTTAAATGGTTGAAAAGATAACACTGCTTACATTAAGCAGACCCTAGTTAAATAACAATAACACGTGAAGTTGTAGAGAAATTTCTACTACCTACTGTATGAATAAAATGTCTACCGTTTATAACTAAATAAGCTGTATAAAACTACTGCTACAATATATAAATGAAATGTTAGTTATATCAATTACAAAGGGACCCTATTCCCAAAATAGAGAACCCACTCGAGCGAAGAAATCGTTCATGTCTTGGACATTATCGAATTAGTGAGTCGTGTAGCACCGTTAAGCTGACTTTACACGGGTAGGATTTACAGTCAGACGCCGAGGAATTGATTACACCGCAATTCTCGAGAAGACTACTGTCCAAGTTATTCTACGGACTTGAAATTAACTTGAAATCTTAAAATTCTACCGCGCTTAAATTTTTATTTAAAACGAGTATGAAATGTTTTATACATATTTTTACCATTTTGTTACTTGTGCTTTACTTAAAAAATAATTTTATTCGATGTGATTATTATTATGTATATATAGTTCATGTATACGGTGTAAATTAAAAAAAACTCTTTTACTTATAAAAAAAAGTTTTTTGTGTTTGTTAGTAGCTTTCCAAAAAAAAAAGTTACTACAATGAAATACTAAATCTTCGATCGGCAACCGTTTTGGCGTCCGCAACTCGCGATGTACACGCACCATTAGTCGCACGATAAAATCGGTTCGTGTAAACTCGGTCTAACTTCCACAATCACCAGATCTTTAGAGACGGGGTGTAACCAAGAAATAAAACAAATATTGCTTTTACGCCGCGATTGTAAATCAAAATTAACGGCCTTAATATAGCGAGCAGAACGTAGCTTTAAGCTCCCCGCTATGAAAAATGCTCGCCGCCCGCCGCTCACAGTTAAAAATAGGATTAACCCTTGATGGAAATAGTGCTAGTTGTGTGCAATTTAGTGGAGAACAAAGGAGGTTCAATTGATTTAATAAGGCAATAATGGAACGTTCTTACTGCTGCGAGATAACTTTGTTACAGATGAAATAAGCTATCTCTTAGTATTAAATGAAATGTTTAACATCAAGGAAGTTTTAAAATTAAGTGTTAAATTTTAATACATTAAACATGAAAAATACTTGTTGAGATATATAAGATTCTAATCATATAAAGTTATGTTTATTAATTGTAAATTAGCATTAAATTATGATAAGAAAAATTTACTGAGCATTTTAAAGTTAAATACATTTATGAAATATATGGTAATAGGATATATAATAAATTATTTATGTAAAATACGAATGATATTACTTACTTCCGATTTCCCTTTTGAGACACATTGTGCAACGTTGCTTGGCTCCAAATTTATAGAATCCCTCTGTGAACAAAATGGCGATTTATAATAATTTTAGAAATAAAATTTTTGATTTACCACTATTTTCGTTCCACTTTAGGTCTGATAAACTATTCTCAATCATAAAACTTAATTGATGACGTGAAATTACAGAGAAAAATAAAAGGATAACCGCATAAATGATTCAAAATTATTTGGTACTTAAATTTGGACTGTACATGCCATGTAAGGAAGATATGTGCGTTTCATTGAAATATTTATTCGTACAGTATGTTATATTTAATATTTAATATTAGTTGATTATTTGCGTATAGACGCTAATTATACTATAGATTACATAAGAACAATAAATGACTACTATAGAGTAGTCACATAAATAAACGTAAACATGTTTATTCATGTGAAGACTAACTCTGATAAACCACTACACCATCCCTATAGTTTAGAAGTTTCTTTTCCCCAAAGATTGTCTGTGAGGGATCCTCCGTTAGAAGCAATAAGATCGCGTACATACGTTACCAAGATCACTATGATATACTTAATTTAGTTTGTACTAGCTGTGCCTGCGCTAGTGCGGAAATCACATCAATTAAATACGCTACTTGAAAATTTCTTATTTATTGTAAGTTAACTATAAAAGATGGCATGCTGTCGCAACATACTTCTTGTATAATTTGTTTTTATACATATATTTAGAAAAGATAAAGAAAAAGTAAAAAGGCACATGTATAAAGGCAGACTTATCCTTAAAAGGGATCTCAACCTTTGAGTAATAGTAGGAAAAGGACAAGAATTGAAGAAGAAAGAGAGTACCTACGGGTCGTAACAAAACAATAGTAACATGAGTTCTGGGAAGGATTCAAATTAAGATGCGAATTATATTCAACAAAAATTGTACTTACATCGCAATGTGATGAACTTATGTTGTTCATATTAAGCCGATATAGCCGATCCCTGTAACAAAAAAAAATCCGTTTTATTTTTTAATACAAAGTATTTTACGATAAAAAGTCCTAAACGTATTTTGAAAAAATAACCTATACTTGTGTGGTAAAGAGATCTGCGGTACCTTCTTCCAGCATAACCCTGAAATTATAGGTATACGTCTTCTACCTTATTAAATATTGCATGGTTGGGGGAAAAGTTTTCCCTATAATATATCAAAATCTGTTCAATGGAATGTATCCAGTTTATTGCACGGTATCTAAACAATTCAGGGAAGAAATCACATCCATGACAGTTAAACGTATGTTAAAAAATTTTATATTCTTATCGCTCATAATTCAGAGTTTTATAGAGTAGAGTACTTATTGAGAGAACATAGTCAAGCTTTGCTGATGCTAAGCCTAGGTTACGTTTCCAAAAGGTTCCAAATTTATTTGTCGGTCTCGGTACACGTTTTTATAACAAAATTCCTCAACAACATCTAGACTTGCCTTCACACAAGTTTAGAAATTATCTTAAAACGCTGTTAAAGCTTACTATACAATTGAGGATTATTTGAGTGATATTAGCATATCTCAACTGCAGTCAGCTACGCATCCAGCTGCATCGATTATTTTGTGACCATCAATGAAATTGTAATAATTTTTTTAATAGATTAGCCGCCGAGTTTCTTGCTCGTTCTTCTCGGTAGGAGCAAACTTCCGAATCAGTGGTAGCTTCTTTAAAACATTTGACGATTCAAAAGTACTGTGAACAGTCCACTTGAAAAAAGAATATTTTGAATTTGATTCTCTGTGTTACTGGTTTGAATAAAGGCGTTACAGCGTTATTAGGGACTACTAATAGCTTTCCTGAAAAGCTTTTACTTTAAAGCGTTGTTTTTAGCGTCCGAAATATAATAATTGGGCTCAAATCTTGTATTTTATTTGTACTTATATATTGATACAAATATTGTCAAATATACCGTTGAAAGGCTTTAGCATATGTTTTAAACTCTACTCGTACCGCTAAGGCGCTAAGTTTCCCGCTGCGATACCTTAATAATATATAATTATTAATAGAATTAGGCGTTACTTTCCGGAGGTCCATAATACAAAACTAATGAGAATATTATTTTGCTATAATCCGCGTTAAAAGAAAATATATGTAATGCTAAATGTAGAGTGTACTATTCGTTCTCATACCTGATACATACAGAATTTGTAGAAACTCATGCACTACCCGACACCGATAACACAACTATACACAAGCACTGTACAATTCACAACCACAATATCTACAGTTGTTATACATAATATAATAGTTAACATTTCTAGGGTCTAAACTTTTGACTTCGAACTGAACACTTTATAGATCGAGACAAAGTCAAATATAAAATTATCTTAATAAAAGTATAAATTACTAATGGACTTTTTTAATGCCCGTATTTATTACTTTCAATAAAAACAAAATAAGTTACTGAGTTACTAACATTAACAATAGATTAGTTTATTGCCGATAATGTCGATTTCTATATCAAAGTTACAAGGTTGGAAACGCAATCAAATAGCTTTATGGCCTATAATGTTACGATTTATCTTGGGAAGAATGTTCCTTTACACGCACGATTGCGCTTATAAACAGAAGTATAGGAACTCCGAATATATCTTACACTTGCTTAATTCATAGGTTTAAGTCTATTATAATATGTAAAGTCTGAAAAAAGAATGAAGATGTCAGCAAAGAGAAAACTAGCGACGGTTGATAACACTGGTCGACAAAATTTAATTTTTTTTTGTCACACGAAATCTGATGTCAAATTTTAAATATACTAGGGCCTCCAAGCAATAATATATCAAGGGAAAAAAAATGACACGTCAGGTATCCTTCTGATAGTGATAGACATATTTATTAATTTGTATATGTAAATAGAAAAATTAGCTACACTTAAAGAAGTTATTGTTTAATGTACAATAGATAAATTTATTTTTTGGGAATATTTAGCTTCTGGTAGATCTCTTTTAAGATTCCAACAATAAATTACTGGCATTCGTGGACTCCATTTCCCTTGGTAGTGCTTCTCCATTAAGAAAATGTCCTGATGAAACTTCTCGCCTTTTTCATCCCTCACAAGTTCCCAAGTTTGCAGGAAAGAAATCCGAATAAGAGTGCAGCATGTGTATTTTTAAGGACACATGATATCCCAAAGCTTTATATGACATTAGAATTTCATTTATTAAATCTTTGTAATTTTTCACTCTATGGTTTCCTAAAAAAATTTGGACAACTTTCACAAAACTTTTGCAGGCAACTTTTTTTTAGATCATTCAATTTCTTTTCAAAATCTTAATCCTTTATCAGTTTCCGTATAATTAAATTGTATATTATAATATAATTTACAAAATATAAAAGTTACGAGAAGTTAATTTTGCCTCGCTGAGTTTGGGGAATTTTTGTTTTAGGTATTAAAATCCATTGTCGTCTTTAGGCCATAACCTTTAGAAAATTTTTCATTAAGCCAAGTTTTATATGCATCGGTGGTGAAAGTATGTCATTAGGGTTCACTAAAGGATCATTTTTGACATTTTTATGGCGTGTAAGTAATTCACGCGTGGACCACACTGTCTTTATGTAGTGGCTATTTTAGACTCGTTAGAAATGCATTTATAGCTGTCACTAAAAAACTGGACGTGACTGGAACGAAACTATAGGTTTTTATTAATGAAGGGTTGCCAACCTAAACAAAAATGACCACCAAGTTCATGTGACAAAAACAGTGTTGACCAGTGTAATTTTTTAAATTATTCATATAATTTATAGAATTAAGCGTTACTTTGCATAATACAAAAGTAATGAAAATATTATTATGCTATAATCTGCGATATAAAAATCTTAATCTGGACTGGCCCGTTGGCGCAGTGGGTAGAGATCCTGCGTTCGGCACCGCGGGTCGCGGGTCCGATTCCCGCCGAAGGCTAACATTTTCTATAAAAACGAATTTGTTGGTTCTTCGAGACTGGGTATATTTGTATTTAAGTATGTATTTAAAAATTATATATGAATATATTCACCAGTTGTCTGTCTACCATAAGACAAGTATTGAATTACTTTGGGGACGGACGACAGTGTGTAAATGTACCATATATTTATTATTATTATTATTAATTGCCATAAAAAATTATTACGGATTATAGCAAAATAATATTATCACTACTTTTTTTAATTATTCACAAATTAAATATTTTATTTCATTCAAAATTCAAACCATCAAAATAATAATATGAATTTTCTGACAATATACGCTACACGTGTGATAAGTAAGAGGATTTATTGTAATTTGTATTCATTCAGTCGTCACCTCCAACAGCGAGTGTTGCAAATATTCTACCCTCATATCATCGTATAAACTATGTGGTTGGGCTAATATTCAGGTAGCGTATTATTATTCACGGCTCGTTGCACTTAGCATTGATACTATGTATCTAAAACTTATTTAGAGTTAATTGTGAAATCACTTTTGTCACTTAAATTAATCATAAATGTTTACTTCTGTTCGCGTTTTATCTGCGTTAACTTTATACTGAAATTAAATGTGGCGTACGTCATTATCTACTCGTAGCTTCTTTATCTTTGAAAAATGCGTAATTGATTGATATTTAGACGTGTAAGAGAGACAAATGGATAAAGACACATTTATATTATTAATATGGATATAAAACGTGACGTGTAATGTTTCGAAATTAAATAAAACGAAAACATAGAGTAGAGTCCTTCAGTAACACAATAATCTACAATCAGATTTAACAAAGACTTACTGAAATAAATTTATAACATCTATCTAAGACAATTCAAAGTGACTTTGAGATAGCTTTTGAATTGCAGAGCAACATAGCGTTTGCTGTCAAATAAGTGTTAGTATATCACCATAAATATAAAAGACGAGTATACTATATAAAAGACAAGTAGACCATAAATATAATAGAAAAGACCATAAATATAAAAGACAAGTGCCTTGAAACGCATAGTCGATAACTGCATTCAACGAACCGTGTGGCGTTCAAATCCCTTGACCTATGTGTATGATCGATAAAGTCACAATAGTTGTTACTCGATCAATACGCGACAAGCACGCCATATCTCGTTGTGTCGCCAAGTTATAGCTATGCAAAGATTGATTCGTTTGAGTGCAATCGAATTTAATAGTTATGACCATGATGCACTTGCTTGTAGTGATAACTATTGATAGGCAATAATATTCGAGACTATCTTCTTTGTTTATACATGAAAACCATAAAACAGGACAATTACAATAGGAGTAATGTACTCTAAAGTTCTAAGTCTCTGGAAGTCCCTTTATGTGTAATAATCTATTCTAATATAAAAAATAGTATGCATTCCTTCCACTGTTTAATATTGTTTCATGGTAAACACTATACATTTACTCAGAAGTGAAGGCACTTTATATACACTAATGGATACTATAATTTTCAATAATGTGAATTTTTTACTGTTTTGCTATTATTGTTTCACGATTTTTGCATTACAAACCCCGGGTCGGAGGTGGAGACACTTTATGTGCGATAATTTAAAGTAACATATGAAATTATATCCATTCTTTTAATGTTTATTATTATTGTATTCATAGTTTATATTACAATACACTCGCTTCGAGCTAAAATCATTTTATGTGCAATAATCTTTAGTAACATATAAAGTAACATGCATTCTTTTTACTGCTTATTATTATTGTATTCATAGTTTATGTTAGAATACACTCGCTATAAGTTGAAAGTACTTTATGTGCGATTATCTACTTAAAACAAATTTAATTTTAACTTCTATTCAAATAAATATTAAATTTCTGCACAAAGGCATTCGTTATTTATATAAAATACAAAACTCACATAGCGCCGACGTACAACGCGTCGCGTTTGGAATCCACAAAGAAGGTCCTGTAGTATAGAGTGCCACAGGAGAATTCCCGCACATGATCTGAAAAGAATGGAATGTTGCATGAATTTAGATTTAGAACAATCTAGACAATAGAAATATTATTACTTGTGAAAACGAATATTTGTGTACACTAAAATTATACTAGACAAGCGAACACTTTATTTAATTGCTTGAATATGAGTTGGTTACTATTAATATGAATGAAAAAAAAACAATCCCTGATAATATTATATTCAAATTCAAATTCAAATTCAAAATATTCTTTATTCAAATAAACTTGTAAACAAGTGCTTTTGAATCGTCAACTCTACTGCTGGTTTTCACAACCGCTTTCCTGTTCCTACCGAGAAGAGCCAGCAAGAACTCGGCGGTTGCTCTTTTAAAAATATAATTCTTAATACTATTTACATTATGTCGTTACTGTCTTGTACAGGTTCAAAGAGAGCTATATCCACACATTCTTATCTTCTAAATATATATAATAATAAATATATATAAATGCGAAAGTCTGGCTGTTTCGTTTTCATGGGCAATCCGCAGTGTATTGTATACATTTAACTAAGCAATTTTAGTATATATTTAATGTACGTCATACGGGTTATTAAATAAAATTATTAAACTTTAATCTCGAGAAAACCATAAATTAGAAAATGTTGTCTCGGATTGGTTGGAAATCAGCGACCGGCGGAGCTGAAGATAGAGTCGCTACCAACAGGCCCGTAGAATTTCTACATTACATGTTAGCATATTTTATTGTATTTACTTTGTCCTATCTGTCATTGATATGGATTTTACTGAAATACCATTATTCAAATTTTATGAAAGCATCGCTAGACATTTAAATTTAAGTATAAACGAATAACAAATTAATTCGTAGATTCATTCATATGATAATCAAATAAATTTTAATAAATGTTCTGAATACTGATTGAACGATAGTTCATTGGGGTGCGTTAGGTTCGAAAATGGGAGCTTATTTGTAATCGATTATAATTCGTACAATTATTTCGTGCTTATCTATTATTAAGGTAAGATAAGACTCACTAGGGACGATAATATGGGATAGAGTCACGCACTATACACCCAAATTTTATAATAAGTATACAGGTTACAGGAAAATGATGTCTTAAAAAATCCCAATATATTATTTCATCAGACTATTTCACATAATTTTGCAAAACTGCTTATTGTACGCAAAAAGACACAGTTCGGCTATTCCTAAATCTCAAAAATTGTAATATGGGTGCAAATAGATTTCTTACATTGAAAGACAAATTCTTTTTCTAAGCTTATTCTTATGACAGATTACTAAGAAAATCTCGAGTGTAGGTAATGGTAAATATATTTATGGATTTCGATTATTACTTCATTGTTCCATAATTTCTATTGTTAGACAAACTTTATAGAATATTAAAAAACTTGTGATCTGAATTTTTTTTAGAATAAAGTTTTATTGTGGCTTAGTACTAAAAGCTTTCCACTTTTAACTTTATAATCCTAATTTTTTATGTTCTAAATCCTAATGTTATGTTTAAGAATTTTATTACTACATCCATTGTACTTTTACTTACGTTGAAAAGACTTAATTTGGTTGGCTTTCAATTTAGGTTTATTAATATTTATTTTAATTATCTCACAATCCGTCTTTGAACAACAGTTAGTCTTTCTCTTCGAAAAGAGAAGAGACCTGTATGGAAATAATTTAATTCCTGAATTAGTAGCATAACAATTACCATTTAAATCATAATTCAAGAAACTATTTCGTAGCATATCTTTTACTAACAGTACAACAGTTAGACTGTTTTCATTTCATATGACGTTAAACAGAACTAAATACAGTATGAATGTCGTATTTAACTGTGTAAAATAAATGTTTCTTTGAATGCGATGTTGGAAAAACGCAAACATCTCGCTTCTCGAGACTAGCCATCCGGAAGACATTTCAATGTGCTCGCTGCTTACCTACTAGCGCGTCGGACGCCTGTATACGGAATACATTTTTCACGAAGCCACCCGTCACTGTCTTTTATATACAGGTCTGCACTTTGTTGAATAAAAATTAAAGTCACAAGATATTCTTGTAGACACTTTTCTGTTTTGTTTTTTTGTTACTTGAGTTAGCACACACGAATATACCGTACTTTTGTTAGTATAACATAACGTATTTATGTTTGTTTCGCATAGGCAAGTTTTCAATAGGTAAATATATACGTTTATTTTAAGGAAAATTATATAAGACTTCAGGCAAGGAAATTAAGTATAAGGGAGTGCCTTAATGATATGATTGACGGAAAAATTATTATTTCATGAACGTATATTTTATCATCATTCTCCTTCCCTTATCCCACTCTAAGTGATGTAACAACATGTTTGAAACATGTTGTTACATGTTTTGGCTAGTTATTTTACGACCTTCTGCCTGACTGATGTCAACTTAACTTAGTCGCCTTTAGCGGCACCTCGGTAAGAAATGAGGGTGAACTATACGACTGGCCCGTTGGAGCATTGGGTAGTGACCCTGCCTTCATTTCCGCGGGTCGCGGGTTCGATTCCCGCCGAGGGCTAACATTTTCTATAAATGAATTTGCTGGCCTTTGAGCCTGGGTGTATATTTGTATTTAAGTATGTATTTAAAAATATATAAGTATATATTCACCAGTTGTCAGTCACCCATAACACAAGTATTAAGTTACTTACTTTGGGGACGGACGACCGTGTGTGTAAGTGTTTTAAAAAAAAAAACTATTCTAATAAGCTGGATAACACACGGCAGTTCAACCTACCTTAGTCACCTTTTACTACACTAAACCGGCAAACGTTTTGCCATATAAACTATTGCTGCTCCTCTCCTATTCAATCTTAGCCTGATGTTATATAATCTATAGCCTTCCTCGATAAATGGACTATACTCAAAGATTTTTTTGAATCGGTCCAGTAGTTCCTAAGATTACCGCGTTCAAACAATCAAACAAACAAACTCTTCAGCTTTATATATTTGTATAAATGTATTGTAGAAGATATACTTGCATAAATTAATTAAGGAAATTTAAAGAGTAAGGTCTTATTTAATAATAAGACCTTACTCTCTAAATTGGACAAGATATTAAATTTATATCTCTGAACATTTACAATTATTTTTTCAATCTAATTCGAGTAAAAGAATAAACAATTAACATTACATAACATTTCCTTACTTCGTTATAGCAAAAATAGCCATTAAACAGTATTAACTCAACGAAGTGGGCGAGGGTAGTGAATAAATTCGATACAAAGGGTCATAAAATCGGAGCAACAATACCAGTCATTGAAAAAACAAGAGGGCTGATTTTGTACGTGCTCGGATCTCCTTCTAGTGTTTTCAATTTAAACTTTCTTTATAGCGTAACATTGTTACTGGCAGAGTTTGTATCTGAAGCTACAAACTATCGTGCTACATTTTGTTATAGCTCACTTTTTATGTGTAGGTACCTAGGTATTGTTGGTAATGGCAAAAAACAAAGCGAAGAAGAGGAGGTGCGGAATTTGGGCAGCTAGAAACTTGGTACCTATGAAAAGATATTGAAATATGAGTCGTGTCTATATATTTATATGTTTATTTATTACTATTTGTACATACATATTGTTAGAAAGGAGTAAGAAAAGTAGCACATGTACAAAAGCGTTCTTATACCTGAAAGAGACCTAATCCATTCAACTCTTGAATCATCATCCTCCTGACCTTATCCCACTCTAAGTGGGCTCGGCACAACATGTTATAAACATGTTGTTACATGATTTGGCTGCGTTTTTACGACCGGCCTGCCTGACGTTAACTTACCTTAGTCGTATTTTACGACACCTCGGTAAGAAAGATGGTGGTCTATTCTACTCAGCCGGATACCACACGGCGGTTCGACTTACCTTAGTCGCCTTTTACGACACCTCGGTAAGAAATGAGGGTGCTACTATTCTACTTAGCCGGATACCACACGGCTAGCTAAATTCTATGAATATAGATAGAAATATTAGGATTTCGACAACAACGCTATTTGACAATATACATTTATGAAATTATCGGAAATCGTATGAGCGGTTTGCAATATAAGTGTAAACGAGCCACCATGACACGGTTATATGATATAAAAGTATTTTATTGTTATAAACCACCCGATGTGTAAAAAAAATCAATGGCCATGGCCCAGAAACCAACGCGTCAAAGTTTTTCCCGTGTAAATCCCAATTCCTCGGAATTTTAGATTAAAAAATAACCTATATGTTGCTCTACAACTTCTTCTATCTTGCAGTGAAAGCACCATCAAAATATGTCATACTATTAACCTAACATACTATTAACATAACATACTATTAACCTAAACCTTCCTCAAGAATTGCACTTTTAATTAAAAATCCGAATTAAGAAGTTTTTTAGTAAATCTATCACATACGGACGGACAGCCAGACAGACTTGGTTTTATAGTATGTATAAATATGCAAATGTAGAGAAAATGAAAGTCGGAAGGCTATTTTACATCTCAATCGTGGGTATGCGAGACTAAAGTGAATCCCTTTGCTAGTAGTTATCGTCGTTTATGTATGGCTGGAAGCTATCACTGCTCATTTTGGTCCAAAGGTAATAGAGAAACAGTTTATTTCAGTACTGTCATGTTAAGCCGCTAAGCAAATTAACCGTGCTTTAAAACTGTATTTATTGAAATTTAAAAACAAATTACCTGTAACCAGTATATTATATAATTTTAAGTACCTGGGTAATTTTTTTAAAGATTTAAAAATTTAGCGCGTTCAAACAATAAAACAAACAAAATCTTCAGCTTTAAATTATATTAGTATAGATTAAAAAAGAATACATATTCTATATTCACTGGCCTATTATTTAAACTAAAACTAAAAATACTTTTTAATTTATAATATGTAATTTAATGAATTTTATGAATCCGTATTTAATTGCTTGAACTAAAACTAATTTTTATTCACAAAAACGTAGCACGTTTTCTACGATCTGAATTGATATTCAACTGTTTGTTTTCATGATGTAATAATGTGTCTGTTTCTACTAAGTCGATGCACAGTGTTGTAGGCAATCGAGTTGATATGAATCAGATAACGACAGTGTTGAAACACCGCTGGGACGTTACCAGCCAGCGTCACCGGTTTGCATACGTAAAGTTCGACGTGCTGTTTTATTTATGAAGTATGATATGTATATGTTGCATGTGTAGAACGAAAGTCTACGGCTGCTAGCTGTAAAAAAAGTGCACTTACGGTAGAAAATCGATAACTCAAGCCTCATAAAATTTAGACTCCAAAGCCTCTGTAACTTAAATGAATAATTACAATTTTGATCCTCAATAACTTAAAGAAATGTTTTGACCAACTCTTTTAGTATTGTCGACATTTTTTTTGTAAATGTCATGAAATTTATCAACAATCATTAATTGTAATAATATTTTTTTTATTGTACTATTCAACTGTATGTAGTGCATTGTAAGAAACTATGGTTCAGAAGCTAGTACCTTCCTTTAATAACTAGAGGAAAAAAAATTTGACATTGGAAGAAAGAAAAAATTATGTTGCAAAGAAAAAATAATTTTGATACGAATACGAAAATATACGAAATAATACGAAAAAAATTAATAAATTAAATGTAAAATTTAATTTATTAAAAACATTATAATGTAAAAACACATGTGTAATAGTGTGTAACTTTTATGTATGTGTTAGTGTATTAATGCGTGAATGAGTCCTTATATAATATATACATAGTTAAAGCATATTTAAACATAAGTATAGCACCAAGTCAATACTTTCTAGGTTGTAACAAAAGTCCTCTTAAAGTTGTTAAATCATACATGTACTTGTAATAAGAATTACTGTTTAAATTATTGTATTTCTGATACTCAGATGAATCGCGAATAGGATAGACAGACAGAAAATCGAGTAGCTTTGAATTAAGCAACATTGTTGTTTCGATACCGCCGGGACAAAGTTAGCAATCGATTTCCATATGTGTGATTGCCAGGTGTTGTTGCTAAAGTTGGGTTTGTGTACGAAATAAAAAAAACGATATTGTAACAGAACTTTTTTGACCTAATATTTTTCACATCCTTACGATTTTAAAGCTTTTAATGATTATCTTAGCCGTCTTCGATAAATAGATAGGTATAGATTCCACAAAAAGATCGCATATTTGTGGAGTCCATCTCCTCATAACGTTTCAATTACAGGACTATATGATTGTTGAGATTGTCTTAGCGAACGTTTGCAAACCTAGGGTAATGTGATGTAGATGTTGCGGTTAGGAATCCTGCACGTATTGTATAAGTTATGTAACTTAATATTACATTCTATATTTAGTATATTATAGATTTCCTTTATTCGCAGAATGTAGCAATGTTTTTGGGCATAAAAATATTATTAACATTTAAATTTAATATAAAACACTAGTTTTGCTATAAGTTGTCAAGTCAGCGTAGCTTATTCGGGGAGCGGGCGGTTGCGAGAAAAGAAAATACCTAGGATCGAGCCCCACCTACCCTATTATGTTTATTATTTTGTAAAAATTATATTTTTTATTTTGTAAAAAATATTTTTGTAAATTTTTTGTAAAAATATTTTTGAAATTTTTTTTGTAAAAAATATTTTACAAAATAATTATGTTTTTTATTTTGTAAAAAATTACCGAGCAACGCTCGGTCAACCAGGTACTTATGATTTAAGTAATCCTCAAAAGTATTGTACATTTTCTGTATCAGCCATATAAAAGTATTTTAAACTACTGTTACGAACAATAAAATAAAATAATAGAAATACCAATATCAGTCATTTTTATGGTTACCCTAAAAGAGTCAAGGGAGTATAGTTCTCTCTATTTATATTATTGGAAAATGCCACCTGTCTATATGTCTGTTATAGGTAACGTGAGAGCTTACTCTAGACGGCTCCTATAAGATACCTTACAAATTAGATTACTTCTTTGACCTTTTTGGTACTTAACCATTGCTTGCTTATTTTTGTAACCCATATTTGGTATTTTATTGTATTACACGGTGTATATATGGCTTTTTGTTAGGAATATTTCTTAGGGTAAATGAAAATGAGTAGTTGTTTATTATTATTGACTCTCCCGTTGGCGCAGGTGGCAGTGAACCTTCCTTCATATACGCGGGTCGCGGGTTCGATTTGTGGCGAGAGCAGACGTTTTAAATGTAGTTTCTTGGTCCTTCAATTCTGAGTGTATATGTATTTAAGAAGATATATATTTAAAATTATAATGTATGGGAAGGAAATCATCGTGAGGAAAACTGAATATCTCTAGAGAATGGTAGGGATCTGAGTAACCTACCAATCCGCATTGGAGCACCGTGGTAGAACTGAGCTCCAGTCCTACTCTCCGAAAAAAAAACGGAGTGAGCAGGCCTATATCCAGCAGTGGAATAGTTTAACAGTTTTTTGTTACCTTTGTTCATAACACGTTATGAACAAATGCACAACATGTTATGATGATGATTTGGCTACGAATTTGAAATGACTGGGCGCCTGCCTGACATCAACTTACCTTAATCATATTTTATGACACCTCGGTAAAAAAGAGGGTGCTCTATTCTACTCAACCGGATACCACACAGCGGGACAACACCTCGGTGTCGTAAACGGCGACTAAGGTATTAGTCGCCGTTTAAGACACCTCGGTAAGAAATGAGGGTGGTCTACTCTACTCAACCGGTTACCACAAAGGCTTATAATATACACTAGACTAGTGTACTAGTGACTCTAGTACTAGAATATAATATAACATCCAAATAATGTATTGCAATTATTAATTAAAACACAAAAGTTTTAATTGGATGCAATATGTAGTTATAAAATACACGAGCGGGACGAAAACGCTATGTTGCAGTGATCATGCTACATACGAAACAATGTTCGAAAAGTTACACTAATTAAAACAATTTGTACATGTTCAAAACAAGTAATTTATGTGTCTCTTTTGGGTTATTTAATAGATTTTAAGTGTACAGTTTGTAAAAAAGTGCTACTAATTATATACATATTTATAAGTCAAAGGATATTACAAAATTCATGATTTATTATTTTTTTCATATTGGAACTCCGCTAAGTAAACCTTTATTTTAAAAATTATATAAAATATCTATACTTGCTATAAAACAAAGTCCCCAAAACTGGCTGATCAGATTATTATACGGTTTTTAATAAAAGATACTGAAAGTTTTGAGGAAGGTTTATGTAAATAATACATTCTCCGACGACGACTAAACCGATTATGATTTTTTATCCTAACGCGGGAAAAACTGCGACAAACTGATTTCCACGCAGACGCAGCCGAGAGCACAGCGAGTATTATTATTATTATATTTTATAATATTAAGTGAAAAAACCAAAAAAATATTATAGCAAAATGTTTATTAAAATAAATAGGTTGGTAATAAGTTATAATTTACATTACAAGCTTAACGCATATAGGCCGCAGAAAGTTTTAGGTAATATTTATTTTTATTATTTTCTAAGCACTAATCTACATTAATATAAATAAGAGGTAAATAAGCACAATATCATAATGTTAACTTTGATCAAATCCGCCGTTTGGTATCCGGCTGAGTAAAATAGACCATGCTCATTTCTTACAGACGTATCGTAAAAGGAGACTTAGGTAAGTTGACTTCAGGCTTGCAGCTGGTCGTAAAATAACTAGCCAAAACATGTTTATAGCATTTTGTGCCGTCCCCACTTACAGTGGACTGAGGGCAAGAGAATCATGTTAATTTTGATCCAATGGATGGAATAGAAGGTACTCTCTCTTATTTTTGGATAAAAAGTTAAACCGTTGTATTTGCAATATTATTTTGAAATTTCGAATCACACCTTCATTAATGTTAACATTCTGTGGCAATACATAATTTATCATGCAATCTCTGTGAATCACAATAAACTTGTTCCCATGTTTTATTTATATGCATATTTTTATTCTGGTTTACATATTTATTGAGTGATGATTTCTTAAGTTATTTTGTCACAGTCATATATCTGAACTACACATTATAATATTATTATGATAAAGGAGCACATATATATGTTTTATAGAAAAATTATAAGAGTTTTCCGCATATTCTTATATGTAGATGAACTAAAGAACTAATAAGAACTTATAATTCAAATATGTAGACTTGCAAGCTATCATCATTCTTCTTATAGCATTCTAAGTGGGGTCGGCACAAGATGTTATAAACATGTCAATTTGTATTAAAGTATTAAAATATATATGTACATATATATATTCACCGGTATTCAATTACTTTGGGGACGGACGACCGTGTGTAAGGGTTCAATATATTTATTTAAATTTATGTTGTCACATGAATTGGTTAGGTATTTTACGACCGGCCGCCTGCCTGACTTCAACTTACCTTTATCGCCTTTTGCGACATCTCGGTAAAAACGAGGATAGTCTATTCTACTCAGCTGGATACCACACGGTGGGTCAACTTACCTTAGTCACTTTTTACGACACCTCGCTAAGAAATAAGGGTGGTCTATTATACTCAGCCGGATACCACACGGCTTAAATAGATTAGCAAGCTAAGCAAGATTATTATTTTGTTCATTAATTTAAGGCCTTCAATTATTATTGTGACAATTTTAATCCAATTACTTCCCATGTTTTTTATACTTAAATAAATCTATGTTGTTTTGTCACTCCAATCACTTAGACCTTATCACGGTTTCTTTTGCATAAACATAGCTTATTTATTTAATAGTTTTACAAAGGCCTAGGTTCGTATAATTTGGGGCCAACTTATCAAGATTCCAATGAGCCTTGTCGGCACGCAAACCGTTTAACTAGTGACAGGAAAACATAAGCAATGTTTTCTGAACATTTTTTTGTACGCGAATGCTACGGGAGTGTTTTTCGTGCGCCAAGTAGTTATAGTAAACATTTTTTGGTGTTTATGGATTGGAAATAGAATTTCAGTCGCGTCTTGTAATAAATGTAAAGGTCACGTTATGGTAGTTGTGTGATATTAATTTCAATTAATACGACATAAGTGAAAAGTGAGGGGGAATATTCACTTATAAATCGTGTGGAACAATATTGACGAATAAACAAGGTTCTTGCTAACAAGAGTTTGTAACTTCAAGTACACATGAGCAAACAGTTCCAAGTTTTCCTTAAAAAAGTATACAATATGTTATTTAAAATATTAGAGTATATAAATATTTAAAATATAAAATATTTACTGGTCCGTTGGCGCTGTTGGCAATGACCCTGCCTTCAGTCACAGGTTCGATTCCCGTCGAAGGCCAACATTTTCTAACAACAATTAGTTGGTTTTTCGAATTTCGGTGTAATTATATATTATAAATTTGTATTTAAAATTATATATGTATACACATATTTATCAGTTGTATGTCACCCATAACACAAGTTTTAAGTTACTTACTTTGGGGACGGACGACTGTGTGTGTAAGTGTCCCATATATTTATTTATTATTTATTATAGAGAATAATCATTGTTAAATTGTAAAAAAAAATCTGAAGTAAAGTATATATCAAAATCTTTTGAAAATCACTATAAGGAAGTTTAGGGTATGTATAGTTTATTTCCGCAATACAAATTTAAGCTTATTCGATAAGTTTAAAAATAATATGACTTTCTAGTTTATACGGAAATGTAATGATCTAACTTTTAATTAAACCAGAGGTAATTGTGTACATGTCGCTGTATTAAAAGTGCGTGCTTGTATAAGTTGGGTAAAACACATGGAAATTTGTTATGCTTGTTTTAAACTTTCATAACCATAAAGCTCCTATATTTATATTTTTTCCATAATTGTAGCAATGTTTTAAAAATGCTGAATAACTTAGCGAAGAGTTATCATTATTTGGAAATTTCTGCACTCTGTATGAAAGCTTAGAGTTATCTTACGAATAATGCTAATGCTAGAAACTTACAACTTTAGAACTTTAATTCTGGACCGGCAAGGTTCCTAAAGTTGCAAGGTTCCTAAAGTAGCAAAGTTCCTAAAGTGGCAAGGTTCCTAAAGTGGCAAGGTTCCTACAGTAGCAAGGTTTCTAAACTTGCAAGGTTCCTAAAAAGGCAAGGTTCCTAAAGTGGTAGGTTCTTAAACTCGTGTTTATTAAAAAAACCGTTCATCAATCCATATTCAATGATATCGTAGTTTTTTTTCATTTTTAATTCGATAAAAAATACCAATGATCCATGTTTCTAATTTATAATATGCAGAACTGACTTTTTTGAAGCAAATTCTAAATTCCATTACTCCTGTGTTTGTCATTTTTCATGACACTGGCAGAGTGATTTGTGCCTAACGCTTCACAGGCTATAAAACAAGATAATAATAATAACAATTCTATTTATTCCTGCATTCATCATTCTCCTGCACTTATCTCACTTTAAGTGTGTTCGGCACAACATGTTATACATGTTGTCACATTTTTTTGATTTTTCATTGATTGATTGATGATTGATTTGGCTTCATAATTAACGACCGGCCGCCTGCCTGACATCAACTTACCTTAATCGTATTTTACAACACCTCGATTAGAAAGAGGGTGGTCTATTATAGTCAACCGAATACCACACGGTGGGTCAGCTTATCTTAGTCGCCTTTTACTACACCTCGCTAAAAAATGAGGGTGGTCTATTCTACTCAGCCGGATACCACACGGCGGGTCGGCTTATCTTAGTCGCCTTTTACGACACCTAGCTAAAAAATGAGGGTAGTCTATTCTACTCAGCCTGATACCACATGGCGGGTCGACTTACCTTAGTCACCTTTTACGAAACCCCGTCTATTTATTCCTGAATTATAATAAGTAAATTAATGTTCTTTAAAAAATAGAAGTACATATTCTATAACCTCATTATATTATTTTGGCGTTTCGATTTGTGAATTTTCGTGTTCCGACCCTGGTGGAGGTAATTGTTTTATCGCATGAGTGCCGTGGTCAAGGAGGGCGCGAGGGCCGGCTTCACAGCTGGATTCGAAGAAAGTTATACAACGTATATTTTGAGATGGTATCGTGCTAAATAATTTTGGTCAAGGATAGTTTCAAACTACTGTATGTACTCTGTCGATATAATTGGAAACAACATTGTAGGGACGTACGACTATGTTTGTGTAATACAATACAATGTTAACTAGGTTTACTTAACTCCTTGCAAACAGTATGCGGATAACTACACCTGTTATGTTGCAGATATTAATACAATATGTAAGTAATATACGTATATCTATAAGTAATATAGATAAACAATATTATCTTGAAAATAAACATTGATCCTAGTTTTAGGAATTATATCAAATCAAATCAAAATAATCTTAATTCAAATAAGCTGTTTCAAGCACTTTTGAATCGTCAGGTATCAATATGATTAATGAAGTTACAACTGGTTCGGAATGTTGTTCTTACCGAGAAGAACCGGAAAGAAATTCGGCGGTCAATCTTTTAAACATTTTCAATTTTACATTATTAAATCTTGTATGAAGCTGAAAGGATTTTCAAATCCAGGCTTTTTTTATCATCCAAATAATCAACAATTTTGTAATATGCTTTACGTATAAGAATATTTCTTATACTTAATTTAAACCTTTCTGTAGATATGAATGTACCCTTTATATGTTTTATACCCTTTATTTCACAATTTGTGTTCTTGCCGTGTTATCGTATATGTTAACCCTGGTATATAAACTTTATTTGTACAAAATTTCACCAATATTGGTCTAGCGAACTTGCCGTGAAAGCGTGACAGAAAGATAGACACACGGAAATAAATTTATTAGTATGGAATATTGTGAAGATGTATTACGTATTAAGTCTTCAAATAACCTTACCCACGATAAACCAAGAATAACTCAGTAAATATAATTTATCAATAAAATGACAGTCTGATATTAGTAACCAATACAGCCTTCAAAGTAAATATTCCTTTTGATGGATTACACGCCCATTACGAGCGACAGGAAATCCGCGTATTTTTCATTTGGCAATTGTTACGGTACCGATAACGGTACACGGTAAGATTAGATTAACCGCACACAATTGGCTTACATGAAAACTTTTAATGTCAGAGCCGGCTGGTCAATTTTTCATGAGTCGAATACAACAGAAGAATAATATGTACGGGACTCGGGAAGAGTTTGTTTCCTTCATTGTTTGAACGCGCTAATCTCAGGAACTACTGAACTAATTTTAAAAATTATTTGAGTATTAGATAGTCTATTTATTAAGAAATGCTATATAACATCACGCTAAGATGAGTAGGAGAGGCGAAGCAATAAAAAATACTTCAAAAACGGCAAAACATTAAAGCTTTCCTTGCGTACGCTAAGTAAACGGTGAAAATTATTCAAAAATTACAAAATTTTTCCCATCTAAAAGTTCTAAATAAAAGTCCGCGACCGCGTATGTGTAGCTTTTAAGGTTAACCCACTTGACCAATTTTTTATGGTTATTAAAAATAGTTCTAAAATAATACATTATATGGCAAAAAATTTGTCCGGTCAGATAGTAATTTTATAATATAAAAGAAAAGAAAATAAAAATCTTGAATTATGTTCTCACGATGTGTAATATAATATCATAATATCAATAATTTAATATCAGGCTCGATTTTTAAAGAAGAGGGAACGAATTTTAACCTTGCTGGATCCAGGTTAGGTATAAGAACATAGATCTGTGTCATAGGGTGACCCTTGTACACTTTTTTACCAATAATGTTTTTTCCAACATTTTTTTATGGTACATAAAATAAATAAATAAGATCGTGAAGCATGGACGTACTTTGAAGAAACCTACATCCAATAGTGGACGTCTATTGGTTGACCAGAGAGAGTATCTTGATTTGTATACCGTCTCTTGATTTATATTTTGTAGCATTTTATTTATAATTACGGTTAAAATAAATACGGTTAAAACTTTGACCGTTGCTTTGTACGAAACATATTATATGTATGTAAAAAAAAGATTTATAGGCATTCTCTCTTGGCCTATTCGCCCCATTAGCCCTCTAATACCTACTCCGTGGATTGGATTAATTTAGAACGTGCCCTGTGGGTGTTTGTGTTTCGTGTTATCGCTTCTGTCTTTAACAATAACACGCCAGACTCGAAATTAAATACGGGTGTGTAGTTTCGACATTTTTAACGTGCTTCCGTTTTATGAGAACGTGTTTAAAGAGTTTACTCATATTTAACTATCAAAAATGAATGAAATTTGCAATTAATTCAACATGTTAATCTATTTAATGGAAGTGGTCACAACATTATTTGTATTCAAATTTAATAAACTCTTAATAATTCAAGTAAGAATATAAAATAAGTATTTTTAAAATCCATAAAGAAGATTGATTCGAACAAAATTCGACCTTTGACGAATTTTAGGTTAACTAGTTGATTGTTTATTTGTTTTTAATCTCTTTATTGCATTAATAAAAATCAAAATAAAAAACAACATAATTTGCAACGGCGGGTTTATTCCAGAATCGGAATCTCTTCCAGCCAACCAGTCTAAAATGAAATAAGTGGTAAATATAAGTATATAAGTTAATTATAGAGAATTCAACTACCTTATTATGTTATAAATACCAAGAAACAGATTTTTAATTAAGAAATAAAAATCTTTCAATGTAGACTTTATTTATAGAATTAGGCGTTACTTTGCCGAGGTCCATAATACAAAAGTAATGAGAATATTATATTATTATTTATTTTTACGGATTAAAGCAAAATAATATTCTCATTACTTTTGTAGACTTTATTCAAAACTTTACAATACTATTTGTAACAAATGTAATTGCACTAATATAGTAAAAAAATATTAATTTACCATAATCTGATCGGCTATAGCTAACAGAACAAACTAAACTAAAAATGATGTTTTAAATAATAATAAATAATCACTGACCCAACACACAATAAAATTTTAAAAAATGTAATATGTATGTAGCGCTTGGAACGTCATATATCAGGTTAAGGGAGCCCGTTATTCATCGCTATGCTGTTTAAAAGTTTTTTGAAACATTACCAAAATTAATTAAATCACTTTCTTAAACTTATGTATCTTCTTCAATTTCTCAAGTAGAAAATAATTGTCTGTTTTAAGTATTTCTTGTATACGTCTCGAAACAGTAACATTATATAACCCGTGTTAAAGTTTGTATTGTACGTTTAACTGATTAGCTACTAACAACTATTGAATACACCGTTCAAATCGACGTTTTCATATGATAAGATATTGTCAGTCTGTTCTATTGGCAGTCAGAGATGCCGTGCTACTGGCATGACCGTGATAAGTCGCTCACAGGAGGTACGCTCAATAGATGCGTGTCACGATTAACTCCCTCAACTCGCTTCTGTTCCGCTCTAGTAACATTGTAATGAAAATAGCGGATAGAATAGCATTGTGATATTATTAGCTTATTTATCTACTCTGATACTATAAAACTGAAACCAAAATTCTTATGACAAACATTACGTAGAGGCCAAAAATAAAATATTAAAAGCTTTTATTAAGATACAGATCTTGTATGGGCACCTGTATCATAATATAACTTTTTAATCATAACGATACACCTATATAACCACCAGCTGAACTAAAGAGGTTGAACTTCTATCTTAAAAAAAGGTTTCAATGAACGCGTCCGCGGCGACGCAACACGCATGCGCAATCGATGTTTGCGCCTTGGCGCTAACATTTGACATTTAAAAAATCTTTTCAATATTTAAACAAAGTTTGGTTTTCATTAATATTGTTTTACGTATTATAGTATGAGAGTAGATAAAGTAGTGTATGACACTGTACATAACTTGGTCTTATAACACTCGTGTTAAAAGAACCCTTATTATGCAACACTATCATAATCTACTATAATGTTATAAATAAAATGTGTATTTGTAAAATTGTCACGGCTCTGCACAATCCTTTTAAGTTATGACAGCCGTTTCGGAATTAATAAGGAACACACGTATATCTCTTTTATACAATTATATATACAACATACCAATATGTACACATGTACAATATGTACACAAATAAAAAATTTGCTCTGAGATTAGTAGAGGTCCGAAAAAAATTCACCATCATATTCGTAGTGTTATGTAGAGAACGTGAAAATTAAAACGCTTAAAGCATTTATAAACTGTTCATTTATTTCTCTTTGAAGGATAAACATTTGGATCTTCGTTGTTTGAAACAATGGTTAGAGTAAGTGTCGCTTTAGAGAACAATTGAGTGCATTCGTATAAGAGACGCTTAAACAAAGGACATGAGAATTAGTGTCGCTACTTTAAGTTAGTAACATTATGTTTGTCTCTAAAATACATTTTATGTATGATACTAACAGATGTTTGCAACATTGTTTGCTTAAGTGGAATATATTATACAATTTAGTCGAGGTACACATACAAAAAAATATAAATATATAGGGCATATACACACATGGTTGTCCGTTCCTAAAGTACTTAAAGACCACTTTCTTTTTAGCCTTAATAAAGTTATTTTGCTATCCGCGATGAAGTAAAATAGAAAATATATATAATGCTATATGTAGAGAGGACAATCCGTTTTCATACCTGATACATGCTGGATTCGAGGTTTGTGCACATGCACAATCCTCCACCACCGCCACCACAATACACAAGCACTACACACGTTCACTATCACAAACTCAACAATCGTTTCGCCCCGCAACCGAAGCATCATCAGGAGATAGACTCCACGACAAAATCGCAAAGCCTATTGTATTATGGATCTCCGCAAAGTAACGCCTAATTCTCTAAATTATTTTTTAGCCTTGATAGTTTTAATTCAACGTGGTGTTTTTAATCATGAATTTTCAATTTATGTATCCTAAAAGGATCAAATATGCATTACTTATTAGTTTCGATGGTTTTCACATGAATATGTGATTTGCCATATTGACTTCAATTTATTCATATTCAAATTTATCCGCTCCTCTTACCTTGAGTACTGTTCAGCATTATAAATAATAAAATGACCCAACTGCTGTTCAAATTTATAACGTGTAATACTGGAATAAGTACTTATTTAGTAATTTCGTTGATGTCTCATAAAGTCTCTGAGGACATATAACAAACGCCATATTTCTAAATCGCCAGGCCCTTGGTGTTGGCTGGTAGAACTAGGGTCAATGAAACTTAGTAGCGATTAAAAGTGTCGTAAAATGAAACCAAGTAATCTCATACGTACCGTAATAAAGTATTAACTGAGACTTAGGAGCGCTAGAGGCATCCTTATGACGTCATGAACAGAGTAATAAACCATCGAATTTAAAGTGCATTAAAAACTTAATTACTCTGTGATAGACATTAAAACACTTTATCCGTTTGGAATATTAACTGAACATTTTTCGTCTTAAAGCTTTTTAGAGTAATGCTCTTAAAGCGGAATTCTATTACTTGGAATAATTAAGGAAATATAATTTAGAGTTTCTTAAGACGCTTTTCGTGTTTCGTTTTAAGTTTAATTAGAAAAATTAAGTTTACGGACTGAGTGAAAGTGGAAAATATAATGGTATTTTAACGTACCTCTATATAATAATATTAAAAAATATTTTTTACATAGTTATTCTATGTCTTATAGTTGCTTTTTTCCGTGGAGTATTAAGAAATTATTTGTATAATGTAGCTTTGACGACGCTTAGTAGAGAACAAAATGTGCAGATTTTCTTCATACTACGTCAAAATTGTCCACATAAACTAATATAGTCTACAGGAAGGATGTGATTTACTATTTCACGGCTAGTGTCTTTGTTCTTCTAAGTATCTAGTGGCTTACCTAATTAAATGTAGGCGTTTTTATTATTGAACACAGATTTTGGTTTTTTAGAAGTTAGACGATAAGTGTACCATGTGGATATCAGGCTAATAAAGCCTTTTATTTATTTTCTTCCATAGATGAAAACATTATAACAATTCAATAAAAAAGTAAGAAGTTTTAAATCTAAGTATAGTAGCTCAGATAATTTTAATTTCAATAATACTTTAAAGGAGTTATTGTTAATTAATTCTTCATATTAGTTCACTGTACGAGATTAAATAATTATATTATACATTATATTATTTTATTTATTTTTTAATTATTTTGATTTTATTGGCCTTATTGTTAAATAGCAATATTTATTGTTCATTACTAAAACTTGTGAAATGCTGTTTGATTACTAATAAAGGAATAAATTATTCATCGGTAAGTAAGAATAATCGCTTATTAGAACTGTAGAAGCATTGTTATTGCAACACAAAAATAATTAAAACTTAAATAAGTTCCATTAAATATTACAAAATATTTTCATGTCTTTTTGTTAAACAAAATACTAGTAACACAGTTTAATGAATAATAATTACGAGGTGGAACAAGCATATTATGATATTTAATATGACGCTTCTGTTTCATAAGCGCTATGAAACTGACAGATCGCCTGAATTCCGCCCTTTACTGTTTATTAAGTTGACTTTATTAGACGCACAAACTTGTGACATGCGTCTCATTAAAACGTTCCGTGAATATTATACCAGTTTGATATCTTGCGCATATATATTATATTCTTTTGTCGCCTCTTCTTCTAGGTCTATTGTAGGTTAAAAATTATTGTCATTTTGTTATTTAGGTGCTGAGTTATTAACTCAGTTACTTCTATGCATACTTACCACGCTATGGGAAGTAAAAAGCTAAATGGTTACATATAAAATTCAAGCAAATAACAGGTCTACTGCATCAACATATATGATAATGTCATAACTACGCCACGTAACTTCAACTCCAACTGTAAGTACTATAACTCTAACTACAGTGGATAATTTTAACAGATGTGCGAGTTTAAACAGTTTTTATTTGCAGGTCTCTTTACTATAATTAAGAATTATATCTCCTCACAAAGTTTATTTCAATGTAATTAATTGAACAGTTTTTCTGCAACATAAAAATACTAGCAAAAACCATTTTACAAAAATAAAAGGTAATTTATTAAACTTTATATATTTACACGAATCTGACATGGCCTAATTAAATTAGGGTACGAAAGTCACCTTTTTTCTAGATATATAGAATGGAATAGAAATATAGTATGAACTCTTAAAAATGCAGTTAGTAAAGTAAATTTTAATTGCTTTTATATTAATAAATATCTGTCTAATTACATAACAGGTAAAAATGTGACTGAAATAATTTGTTTATTAAAAGCAAGTATATAAATAAGTAGAAAATTATATAATGGAAAGAGAAATAAAGTTGAGGGCAAAAATCGATTTTGTGGTCATAGCGTTTATGTAGAAAAGGAAAGTAGAAAATCGTGAATGAAAAAAGTTCGAGCATTAAATTTTTCGAGCAACCGATAAAAAAGTTCGATATTTTAACCATGAGGAAGGAACTCCGTCTGTTATCCATTGTAATCCTTTTACCATTCATCTTCGCAGACACGAAAAGGCTCTCCCGTTTGCGCGGACTAATTCCGAATGCACCTCCAATCGTAAAAGAAGTCGTAAAGAAGCGAGTCTCCCCTCAACCGATGCACGGGAATCAGGGAACAAATAGTTGATTTCTTATTGGCTTCCGCCCAGACTCAGATTGAAAATTCGCCATAAAGACATTGGGACACGCCTGGCCGGATTAAAGGGGGAAACTAATAAAGAAAACTTTTGCGACACCGTATTTTTACCAAACGCGCTCTTAAAACTTTAGAGCCTTTATTAGGATCTCCATGGTAATAGTTTAGAAAAAGTGCTGCGGTGTTTCGAGTGTTTCTTTTTCCTTCAAGGGTATTAAAGTAGATTTCGAGTTCCTGGAATAGCTTTGTGAAGTTGATTAACTTTTTCAATCTTCATAATATATTTTGCGAGCGCTTTGGACGCTCTAAAGAAAGATCGTAACTATTTTCAGATGTCATTAAATACAAAATGAGTTTTCATAAAGCGTCCCCACAGACGAATGTGTGTATCAGTCTTTTTCGCGCGCAATATTAATTTACGTGTGCTTGTTCACATGAAGAGGTAAAAAATTATAAAACACAGCGCACCGTTGACACAGGCTGAAAGTAGTGACAGGGAAGACAAGATAATAAAGACAAAACACGGCAATAAACGTGCTATGAAAACATGTCAGGGCGCGTACACGGCTTCGAATAGGAAACAGGGTAATGCGAATTTCATTTACATAAAATTATTTCACAGGAAAAACGGTGTCTCCTCACTGAGGTACGTCGCCTTCGGGACGCTTGTTTACACGACGCGGTGCGATGCCTCGGTGGTGATAAATTTATTCAATGCTTTTAGAAATGATCGTCTATAATACAATAATTAATAAATATTAACTTATTCTTTGAAAATTCCCTTGTCTTTATATACACACGCAAATAATATTATTAAAAAGAAATATCGAGTATATTGTCATTCCCAGCTCGCGGAGAAGTTGTAAATTATGACACACCGTAAGGCTACATAATTTCACACACGCCTCAACTCATCGTTTGGTAAAATATTAAGGTGTATAAAATTTTATTATGAACATTATCCTGTTCTTCGTATAAACATTTTGTTTCTCGTCTTTCTTTTCCCACCCGACGTTTCAGAAAGGGGCGCTGCTTTTTACATCTTTTTATTTTTCTCTAATGCCACATTTGTGTCTTAATAAGGTACTGTATTATGTTTCGAACGTTCCCGTTGTTTGATTTTCAATCCCCTAGGATTGTGGATTTCCTTTGCTTTACTAATGGTTTTCGGTATATAGAATCTTTGGAACATTATTTTTTTAAGGATGGATTAAATAAACTGCATGTGTTGATTTATCTAAAAGTCCTCTTATAGCGATTTAAATTCGGGCGAATACAAAAATATCGGAATTCAAGTGTTTGTTGATAAAATAATTGAATTTTCTTTTCTAGGTTTTCCGCGTATGACAAAACCACGACTTGATTGGTCGCGATTTTGTCATTCTAGTTAGTAAATTTACATCATAAAGAAGCTATATTGTTTTCTTTCTATAAAAGATATAATTTTTTTTTATAATATAAGGTAAAAGCAGATACATCCCTTTCTTTTCATTTCCCTTACAATTACAGATAATTTCGACATAAGTGATTATTACTATTGATAGTTAAAAATACATAGATGCTGCAGTTCAATCGAATCCCAGAATTTCGAAAGCAGATTGTAAAAACAATTTGTATTATAAAGTCAAATGCGTTGTTTATTTTGCCTGCACTCAACATTTAACATCAGGAAAAATCCAATGAATCCCGTCACATATTTGCGTAATCTTTTTAAATGTTATTTACGAATGCTATATAGACGATTAACATTTCAGGTTTTTGAATGTATATAGCTAATTATTGTAATGGATATTTTATTTTAATTTATACTATTAAGACTGGCGTATCATTCAATTATCAACTGTAACCAAATCAACATCATGAAGTATATTATGCCTGCCGTCAACTTACCTTAGTCGTATTTTACGACACCTCGGTAAGAAATGTGGGTGGTCTATTCTACTCAGCTGAATACAATACTGCGGGTCAACTTACTTTAGTCGCTTTTCACAACACCTCGCTAAGAAATGAGGGTGGTATTATACTGAGCCGGATACCACACGGCTTAAATAGATTAGATTAGCATTAGCAAGCTACGCAAGATTATTATTTTGTTTATTAATTTAAGGCCTTTAATTATTATTGTGACAATATTAATCCAATTACTTCCCATGTTTTTATACTTAAATAAATCTATGTTGTTTTGTCACTCCAATAACTTAGACATTATCACGAGTGTAGATGTAATTATTCAGTTTTTATCTGTCGTGGTAATAATATTCATCACTTTCAATCTTTAATAATGTGATATTGTATTGTGTTGATTGCGATTTAAAGTGGTAATCGGGCACAATTTCGCAAAAGCACGCGCTTTTATTACTGCACGTCACACTTATGATACGATCTGTTTATCCCCCAAACTACGTATTACTAACATGGGAGTATATTTTGACTAACATAACAATTTACTAAACAATTGACGAGCTACTATTTTGTTTGGATTGTCGGACGTCCGCCCTATAAGGTCCCCGCGGCGGTCGATGCATCGGGTGCAAACTATTTTGTCTGGAACACTACTGAGTTATACGTCAGTTAGAATATCACTCAGTACAGATCTTGATTACTTCACTGAAGATAAATGGTCTTCTAAATACACTTTTTTTATCCGTAGTAATTGTTTAAAGCGTATAAATCTTTAAGTATTTTATGTTAGACATATGAACTTAATTTTACTGTCTATGTAAGACATTTTCAGTCAATTTTTTGTCTCATTATCATTTACTTCTCAAACAATTGTTGCTAAGTCTACTAAATAAAATTAAAATATCGAAAAAGCGATTACTATTCTACAAAGTGACAGTCTGCATAGACAAACATAATTCGATCGATGGTTGAGTAATTATTAGTTATTAGTATAGAATGGACATTTGATTACTGTAAGGTCAAGGTATATCCATTAGGGGTTTTGCCAATAATCACCACGCTTGGCATGCGGGTTGGTGATCGTAGTGCTGACCATTTCGCACCGACAACACTGCTGCCCGCTGTCGGTCTGTTATATTTAAGTCAGCTTGGGAATGGTTTACATTGGTGGCCATTAGTCGATCGCCAGAACATCGTCAGTCTATTTGCAGGGTGAACCACGTGTCGGTGAGGTTGACATTTGAGGAAACTGACTGGGTCGAGTTTCCCCCTTACACCCCAAGCTGGATCCAAGCGGCACAAAATCGTTGGGATTATGGCGATCCCTAGAGAGAAAGAAGAAGGTAAATGTAGACTGAGAACATTTCCAAGCATATGTATAATAATTTTATGCAAGTTATTTTAATTTTATTTTGTTCGGTGGCATAACGATCGAGTCGAGAAATCGCGCGCAATCTCGGTAAAGCACGCGCCCTTATCTCGGCATGTCGCGTTTATTGATATCTTGTTGGCTGCAAATATTTTCAATATTGATACCTGTTTGTTTCGCACCCGGCGCTATTGCGGTTCCACATCAACTTATATTGCTTCTGAAGTTGAACATTATTTACAACAAAAGCTTGTGATGCATTTACTTGACTATTATTTTATTTTGTTAATTTACATTTTAGTGGTTTTTGGTCTAATACGATAATATTATTTTAATAATGTGGGCTCTTTAAACATCAGAAAAAAAACTTTTTTTAGGTAAATAATTTTGTTTCGCTGCAGATTACATTAAATAGCTTTGTCTCAAAATTACAAGTTATAATATAAAAATATTAAATACTTAGATTCTTATGTTTTTAGATTCGTATCGAAAACATTTACGAAGGTAAATATATAAAAGAAAACTGAGGGATATCTGCAATAAAAGTCTAGTCATAAAAATTTTACCAAACTAAAAAAAATAATGTCGGTGCCGTTTTTGCTATCCTGCACTAGATGGCGCTGTACTGAAATGTGCCACGCTATACACGTTCCTTTACTGATATATACATATTTCCTTACAAATCGAAATTTTGTCAATTGCTCGTTACTTTACACTTTACTTTTATGCGATATCAAACAGAGACGTATAGTACGTGAATTTGTTTACCTTTAATCGTTTTAATTACCTTTTTTTTGCGTTTATCTGTACTGAACTAAGAAATTCATATATTACCATGTTAGATTTATTCGATATAAAGTATTTAAATTACTAAAAACACTTTACTGTATCAACAATCACTCTAAAATTTGCTAGGTGTATTTTTAAGAGCCTTAAATCATCTAAATAATTTACATAAAATCTTGAGTAAGCCCAGTGAATTGAGTAAACTTCAATCACGGGATCGTCTTCCAGTCTAGTACACACGATGCCTGTATTTTTATACTCGAATCGTCGCGCACTTTAACAAGTGGAAAATAAATTATCACTAGAGTTTGTTTAAACTGAATTTATTTAATATATTACACTGAAATTCGAAGATACTGCAATATAGCTTTAATATTTAAATGAGCTTTTCTTGTTTATTATATAAACTAATTATATTAAATTAATAAAATTTATGCAGGATATATTGTACATATATCTTGTATAATTATATAAACTTGAATTTCGGTAATGAAATGGTGAATTAAATTCAGTAGGTATGTAGTTGTTTCGAAGGCGATGAATCGATTTAGGTGGGTTTTCTTTTTGAAAAATGCCTTTTTGTTCCTATTTTCGGTGTTTTTGGAAAAAGAAAAATCAATAATATACAATCTGAAATATGAATTTAAAACTTGTTAAGACATCCGTTTTTACGTTTAACCAACCATTATCTTTCATGCCGTATAGATATACTCGTAAATATATATTCACTAATGTACACAGAGCTCAAAAAAGTAATAAAATTGGCTAGATACGTCGAGCTTTCTAGTGTAGGTAAAATAGGCTTTATTGAACTATTGAATGGCCCGCCAGGTCTCTTTCTATCATTTCTCGGTAGAAGCAATATTTCGACTCGGTAGTACTAGTATGTGGTACATTTTTTAGCATTATTTTAAATTGATTCCTACATTTAGTGGATCTTTAAATCACGTCGCGAAAAGTAGCAACTAGACAGTATAGAGCCTGTTAAAAGAGTTTTAATTTTTTGTTTTTATATTATAAAAACATCAATGATAGCTTTTATTTTACCGGAAATTAAACTTGAGGTAATAAACGCAAGAGCAAAAAAAAAATTATGAGCCTAATAAAATTAAGTAAATATAATCCTTTAAATTAATTTTAGTCCGCAACAAGATATATTTAAGTTTAAAATAAGGAGCAATGTTTTATGATATATTAATAAAAAATCCAGGTAAATTTAGCAACGTTCCCTTTGGAATAGCATGAAAGAATTCGAATCTATCTACCGTGTGGAATCCTATTGCAATTTATGCTCATTGAACCGGTGAAAGTGTATGGGGGCCTAAGGTCGCTACGATTCTTTTATTGCCATATCAAATCAATACGATGTGTGACTCAGCAAATGTTTTCATGGACGACTATTTCAACGGCACTCTTGAAAATTTACGTCAAACATATTTACGGAATAATGTAATGAATGTTTATTTGTAAATATAAGGAAAATGTAGGAAGGAACACATTAGCTAATGGGCGTAATTTCGTTTACGGTTCATTTTCTTAACATTAACATGACTCGCCCGTTGGCGCAAGTGGTAGTGATCCTGCTCTTAGGTCGCGAGTTATATTCCTGCCAAAAGTCATCATTTTCTAAAAAGAAAAGAACATTATCTAGAAAGATTGGTTGATCTAGTTTCGTTGTATATATGTATATATTATATTTACCAGTTTTCTGTCGCCTATAGCAGAAGAACTTAGTTACTTTTTTTAAATTTAAACTATCGTGAGTAGTATTCATAGTTATTGTACAGAACCGGCTATACTCACGTCTTATTCTATCGGGTTAGCCTGACTAGTTTCGAACCCGTCCGGGGCACTTACTTAGTTACTTGTTTTGGGAACGGATAACCGTATGTGTAATTGTCCCATATATTTATTCATTAATTTAAACGACATGTATTTACTCTGTAAACATGACATGGCATACTCTGTAAACTGACATGTATTATTATTATCTTCCTACCCTTATCCCACTCTAAGTGGGGTCGGCACAACATGTTATAAACATGCTGTTACATGATTTGCTGATGATGATGTCAACTTACCTTAGTCATATTTTACGACACCTCGGTAAGAAGGAGGGTGGTCTATTCTACTAAACCGGATACCACACGGTAGGTCAACTTACCTTAGTCGTACTTTACGACACCTCAGTAAGAATGAGGGTGGTCTATTCTACTAAACCGGATACCACACGGTAGGTCAACTTACCTTAGTCGTCTTTTCTGACACCTCGGTAAGAAGTGAGGGTGGTCTACTCTACTCAGCTGGATACCACACAGCGGGTCGACTTACCTTAGTGGCCTTTTACGACACCTCGGTAAGAAATGAGGGTGGTCTATTCTACTCAGCCGGATACCACATGGCGGGTCGACTTAGTTCAGTCGTCTTTTACGACACCTCGGTAAGAAATGAGGGTGGTACTATTCTATTCCGCCGGATACCGCACGGCGTGTAAACTGACATGTGTTATTGTATCTCTTTTATTAAGAGATTGTCTACGTTTATTTCAATGCTCGTTGGGATATATTTTTATGCAGTCAATATATATTCATCACATTATGTAGAGGTATAAATCAAACGCATTTGTTATGTCTCCGGAGGGCAAATTCAATCGGTCTCTGTGCTGGGCGCAATTATTCAGAATACGTTACCGAGTCGCCAAACCGGGCACGCAATAAGTCACCGTTTCCTAGGGGGATAAACTGACTAGTACCGATTCATAATTGGAAATTGAAATTTGTTTAGGACTGTGTCGGGCTCCTAATTCTATTATGGCGACGCCTCTCGCGCAATCTGGGTGCAATAACAATAAATATAATCAGAGGTGAATGGATGCATACGCTACTATGTTATGGTTGTACGTGTAATCCTATATTAATTGTTTCGAGTGTTTTTAGTCTGACCCTTGTTTAATCTGTGTAATTTCGGGATGAGGATTGTCCGGCGATAATTTTCACGTTTGTTTTGGTTTTGTTTGGCATAAGTGTATGTATATCTAAAAACAAGGCGTTTTTTATAGGCTTCTATTAAACTATTCTATAATATTCTATAATTCTATTTCTATGAAAGAATATTATAATATAATTTTAAAAGCTACCGAGGTGTCGTAAAAGGCGGCTAAAGTAAGTTGACCCGCCGTGTGGTATTCGGCTGATTAGAATAGATCACCCTCATTTTTTACCCAGGTGTCGTAAGATACGTCTAAGGTAGGTTGACGTCAGGCAGGCGGCCGGTCCTAAATTAAATAGCCAAAACAAGTAACGACATGTTTCAAACATGTTGTGCAGATCCCACTTAGTGTGGGATAATGACAGGAGAATGATGATGAATTTTTAAAGCAACCATTAGTCACTTATTTTAAATACAAATAAACAATTTTAAGCTAGTTTTCGTAAATTCATTAAATAAATTTGGAAAAAAAACGTTTCATAAATATTTACAAAACACAAAAGCAAGAAAGCTGTATAGTAAAAGTTTATATTTTATAATCATTTCTTCTAGAATAAATAACCATAAAAGGATTTTGTATAATCTTTAAAATAATCTCATTCCGTAACATTTTGATAGGCAAGTGTAGATTAATTTAATTAACAGAATGTCTTACTAAGCCATGTTGCATGGAATGAAAGAAAATCTAATTTTAAACATAATATACAGAAATTTATACAACCTACTAAAAGATAATACTTTCGGTAGGAAATAAACAGCCTGTGACTAAACGATATACATTATCCCTTATATAATAAAAGTAGAATTTTCATTGCTATTTCAGTTTCATATCGAATATAACTGTAAAATATTAAGCCGTAGATATATCATCCTTATTGAGCACATAATCCCCTACTTTATCACGAGCCGGCAATAATTGTAAAACGTATTTTATAGTAACCTCTTACTGGCTTTTTTGATTAAATGGATCATTTTATGTGCATTATTCACATTAAATTTCAATATATTATATTTAATTATAAGAAAATTACGGTTTAGCAATTAAAACAAGCGTTAGTTTAATTTGTTTATACTAGCTTTTACCCGCGACTTCGTTCGCGTGGACTGTTATCGTGTGATAGTTCAATAATAAGTGGCGCTTTCCAATATCATTTTATTCCTGGAGAATTACCAGGATTTTTATAGCCTATATGTTATTCCCATCTATAAGGAACAATTCTGCTAAATTGAATCGATATTGGTTCAGCGGAATCGCTGTGAAAGAGTAACAAACATACATCCATGCTCACAAACTTTAGTTTTTATAATATTAGTAGGATATGATGGGATTTGCTTGTAATTTAGATAGATTAGATTTTGGGCTTTACATATTAATTTTACTTTTTAAATAAATGATTAATGTTAAATAAATGGTAAATTTATACAATTTAAAGAATAGCTGATCTATCAAAAAATCAGTGAAGATCTATAGAATGCACATTGAACCAGAACGAATGATCTAAAGTCCTTCTTTCGATCCTTTTCTCTAACGTGAGAAAAGGATTGAAGGAGCTCTTTGCTCGAAAGTGGACAGTTGTTCTATTCCACTGTTAGGCAATGAACTCCGTTGTTAAACAGTTAGCGCATTGCGAGAGATGTAGCGCATGTCTTAATAAACTCATTTACTGAAGTCAGCGCCTCAAATACGCTTCTTAGAAAATTTGAAACGAAACAGATTTAGATTAATCAAAATAATTAAGCAAGTAATAACGATGTTACGGAACAAGCCTTGGTGATATCTTTGGATACAATATCCGACAATGCAAATATTGAATTAAGGAGATATCCCTCCAATAAAGACAATATTATTAAAGGCAGACGTGTGACGCGCAATGACAGAAACAAAAGTACGCACACGTGAACACGCTATATTGGCAATATCCAAGAAATTCCGCCGATACAATGGAGAGAGACACGTTCTGTTATTAGCTAGGGGGCACCTTAGTTCCATTGCCCCCTCGCTATCACTCACCTAGTATCAGCCCCCCACCTACTAATCACAGAGGATGCGGAATAGACGCGCTATGCATATTTATTATAGCCTCCTACCAATTCTCACCGTTCAATCCGAGTGGGACGGGGTTGTTTTTCATTTGCCCATGTTATTTATTTAGTGGGCCCCAGGTAAGGGCTTAATGTTTGATGAGATCTGATTCGGCCTCCTTAATTTCTATACACGCCGCCGCTAACTTTGTTCCCCTGCGGTCGTTTGTTTCTGCTGTCCGAGTAAACTGAATAGTAAATAATGTGTACAAAAACGTGCAATGATTAATTATTTCCCTTTGGGATCATATATATTGGAATCAAATGATTGCGTCCATCATTTGATAAAGTGATTTTTTTAACAGACAAAATTATGTTATGTGATTGGAAATTATGGAGATTTAGTAATTTGGTTTATTAAAACTGCAGTAAATTTTGTATTCGTGAAAGAATACTTTGAAGTTTTTCATAAAAAAATGAATGGAAATTTAAACATATTTCAGCTTAGTACATGACAAATACTGAAATGGTTATTCTATACGTATACAAAAAACTAAGCAGACTGCTATTCTATAATTTGTAGCACAATTAAACCTAAACATATTGAAATTCAGTGTAGTGAAAACAGTGTACAGTTGCTCAATAATGTAACGTACCCCTAAGATGTAACTTAAAAATTATGATTTTTTGGTAAATATTGATATTTACATAAAGTATACGGTAAAAAGCCTCATGTTAATCATGCCCATCATGATTTAAAAATGTTGTCACATGATTTGACTACATATTTTACGACCGTTCCCCTGCCTGACGTCAACTTAATTTAGTCGTATTTTACGACACCTCCATAAGAAATGAGGGTGGTTTATTCTACTCAGACCACACGGCATTATGGTTATGTTTAGTAAAAGGAATATTATAAAACTCCCTTTGTTTACATTATGTAATACTTAAGATACAGACAAGGTGACAAGGTTTTACTACCTTTATCAAATATACAAAAAAAAACAACATTTAAGAACATCATACAAAAGTTAGCAATTTATACACGTGGAATCGACAAATTTACAAAGCGGCGAGCAAATATGAGATATAATGTGACCGCAACAAACAATTTCTGTTCAACGAGACTTGGAGAGTGGAAGCGCGGCTTTATAAAACACCGCTACGCACTCCGCGCTCCGCAGTAATTAAAACTTTGTGGCGAAAAGAAAACCCAATAAAAATTAATTACTTTTCCTTTCGACAAATGAAGTCTCATGCGAGATGAAGCAAAAAACACAAATGTAATTTTATTTAAAATGATACTTTAGAATAATATGTTAAATTATAATGGGAAGGCTAAACATTTGCAATTTATTTTTATTATGGTTGAAAGAAACACCGTTACTAAACATATTAAGGTTTTATTTGACTGGTATATTACTAAATACTCAATGTATTATCATTAGTACTGAATAGAGTTCGGCTGAATAGAATAGTATCACCCTCATTTCTTACCGAGGTGTCATAAAAGACGACTAAAGGTAAGTTGCCCTACCGTGTGGTATCCAATTTAGTAGAATAGACCACCCTCCTTCTTACCGAGGTGTCGTAAAATTATCTATCCATGCAAAGTAACGCCTATATTTATAATTTGTATTAATATAACTATTTAAAGAATAAAATATAAAAGCAAACGATAAATTTACAATATTATTTATTTTGTCATAAATTTAAGCAATATACAAGATTATAAATTATATAGTTATAGTTATAGTTTGTAGAAAATAATTTGTGTTAAAGTTTAGATTTTTAGAAGGGGAAATATTGCATACACATTAAATACCATTTGTACAGCGTAAAAGGTAGTGTACTCCATTTTGAACAGTTAAATTTCATATTATGAAAAAAACTTAATTAATTTGAGTATAAAGCTAACGCTTGGAGACTATATTGGACTAAAGCAATTGAAGTTCGTTAATTGAAAACGGGTGATGATATTTCATAAATGATTAAGAATGTGTTCTTAATTCTTAAACGTACTAATAAAGTTAACTCCTATTATAACAAGAATGAACAAAACAATAAGTTTACTAGTGAATATGAGCCATAATATCAGCACCTCACAGTTTTTTAAAACGACAGTCGCGAGCTAAAGAGCAGCTCTACAAAATACCGCTCCACTTTCCCCACTCTGCAGTGATTAAAAGTTTTATGGCAAAAAGAAAATTAAATAAAAATTAGGTGCTTTCCGTTTCAATAGCAGTCACATGAGAGTGAGAGAATAGCCTTAAGCGAGTTAAGTGTAAATAAACATTTTTCCATTTGGCGTGTATTAAATTCCAGACGAATGCTAATGTTGTTTAACCGGGGAATTCTTGTGCTGTTTAATAGGGGAGGTTGAGTTAATTAAATATACCCCGAGTTCATTTTAGCGAAAATTATTTGATCTGCCCCGACACAAGTCCAATTCGGCGCAAAGATAGCAGACTAAATTTGATTTTATTTTTGTACTGTAATATTTCTACTCCACAGCGGAGTTACGTATCAATAAAACCTTTGAACAATAGATCTTTTTTCTGTAATAAATAATACTGAGTTCTCACAGAGAAATTAACTATGCCATTTATTATATTAATCATTGCTACCAATTATGACACAAAGACTTTTATCGAATATAAACCCGTTGAAAATATTTTCGTATTGTAATTGCGAGTACCTAGAAAATTCATTAATAAGGCATTTTTGCGGTATTATGAATTGTTCTGCAGCTATTATGTAAATTAAGTAAATGAAAATCATTTTTAATTGTAACTCAATGCAGTAATAAAATAAATAAATATATGGGATACAGACACGGTCGTCCATCTCCTAAGTAAGTAACTAACTTAATACTTTGTTATGGGTGACAGACAACTGGTAAATATATACATATAATTTTAAATATATACTTCAATACAAATAAACACCCAGACTCGAAGATGCAAAAAATTGTTTATAGAAAATGTTGGTGCTCAGCGAGAATCGAACCCGCGATCCGTGGAGCTGAAGGCAGGGTCACACTCACTGCGCAAACGGGCCAGTCGAATGCTTTAAAATTTCATGTCTTTGTGACACTAACATACTAACAAAAAATGTTACGGTGCGTTTCTCATGAGAAATAGTAAATTAGTATGACTAGGTGCTATATTACTTTCAAGCTGGAGTTAATCAAAGTTATATATAAATCTAAGGCTAAAAGCCTAAGATTTATTATTTTATTTTATTGGTTTTACGTAGCTCTCTTGTTAAAAGTACAATCGGTCATCTTAAAAAATAGGAGCCTTTCACAGTGCTCTCTATTTTAGTACTGATTTATATTAACCTCTGACCATTTTGGGATGTGGCGTTCAAAGTTTATTCGTCGAGAAACTACGTAAACATGTAAGGAAACTTTATTGTCGCTCCTCTAAGCTCCTTCACTTATTTCATTTGGAGAACGACTGAAGTGCCGATTCGTGTCACAGAAACTTAAAGTCGTTTCGAAATAACATTTCTATAGAAAAGTAGAATAGAATAAATTTAAATAAACTTTATATTTAGTAAATAATGTATTTCATTAGAATTCCTATTTCGTTAAAAATATATAACAGAATAACAGAAAGCAACACTTAAAAAGTTGATTAACCGACGTAGACCCTCACTGTGTAACTCGATCAAGAAATCGATGGAAATGGCATGAAAGATAATTTCTTTCTTGAAATAGTATATTCTGGAACAATTATTCTAATTAACATGCGACATAACTTGCTAATACAAAGAGTTACCACAGTATAATTTTGGCAAACAATTAGGACTTAACTAGCGGTCTAGAGATTATTGCAACATTGGTTTATGACTGTTATTAAATACCAGTAATAATAATAGGGAGTTTCTGATGCAGTGTGGTATCCGGTTGAGTAGAAAAAACCACCCTCATTTCTTACCGAGGTGTCGTAAGACGCGAATAAGATAAGTCGACCCGCCATGTGGCATCCGGCTGAGAATAATAGACCATCCTATTTCGTACCAAGGTATCGAAAAATATGACTAAGGTAAGTTGACGTCAGGTAGGTCGCCAGTCGTAAAATACGTGGCCAAATCATGTGACTACACGTTTATAACACGTTTTGCTGACCCCACTTAGAGTGGGATAAGCTCAGGAGGATAATGAATAATAGGAAGTTCCTGCTAAACTTGCTCTACGTTACAGGGTGGAAATGGCCAAATAGTATGAAAAGTATCCTTCGAATATTGATCACCCATCCAGTTATTCTATCAGAATCTATTATGAATCAGCTAAATTCACAATATTAGGCCTGTTATAATACATAAATAATATTTTCTTTACTTTTAGTTCATATACACACCACTATAACAAAAATCCAGGAACTTAAATGTTCAAATGACATATTAAATAAACTGATATTGCAATTTGCATTACTAAAGCTATAACATCCAGATTTTCCCCACATTATTTATGGAAGTTCTAACATATTTCCTATCTAGACTGCACCAACTAAAAGCTATTTACCTAACCATATTATAAGACGTTAGCTGTACCATCTGGGCGTGTAACAGCAGCTGTAATTTTATTAGACCTCGTAGCAAAATTATGACTTGGAGATACTTACATTACCTAAACAAACCCGAGAGATTTATGCCTCTCGAGTGCATACGACATCGTGCATAATTAAATAATATCCACACGCCCTTGATTAAAATTTTGCTAACACATTAGTAAGATGCCTTAGGGCGTAGGGCAAGAAAATTAAACGGTCCATAATAATTTCGTTACGCAAGTATGATTAAAATCTTACAATTAATTAGGAAAACTTTGGTTGCCAGCATAGGGGTGTCTTGGAACATTAAATGCAGCTTTCGCTGGGACCCTCGGTCGAATAATAATTTTTCACAATTTTCAACTTGCACAATTTTAAATTATGAAGGGTATTTTAAATTTTTAGATAACTTTGTGTTTACGTGTCATTTTCAAGTCTAGAGAAATATATGGGCGACTATTTTTCAGAATACAAAATTACCCAGATTAGAAGGTGGAAGGACTAATATATAATAGTGCATCCCAAATTAATTTAAATTTTTCCAGTCAACTAGTTCATATTGCGACATAATTTTACCTGAATATATTTCTTAAAAATAGATTCATAAAAGTATAAATAGATTATATATAAAATTAAAGATAAGATGAAAGAGGGAAACTCATACATTTTATTAATTTGTGTATTTTAAAGAGTCATTAAACAAATACAAGCAGTTTACAAAGTCAGATTTATTTTAGCCTAGATTTTATCAGGCTAACACTGTAAACCGAGGATTACATCTGACCTCCACTATATATTAAGGGTAATCCGGAATAGATCAAGTAAGGTATTTATACAATATAAAAAATACGTTACGGCACAATATTTATGAGCTCTAAGTTTTAAGGATGATGAAGTATTGAAATTCGATAAATTATATACAAATAAACATTTTTATTGATTTTGATGTAGTTATCGATTTTCTTATATCATTCTCCTGCCCTTATTCCACTTTTAGTGGGATCGGCACACCATGTTATTCTACTCCATTCTCTCCTATCGGTGAACTCTGGCGCTACTTCTTTTATATAGATGTCATATTTCACACAGTCCAACCTTCTCTTTAGATGATGACGATGATGTCCTCTTGACGTATTTCGTCAACGTCGAACCTTGCTAACTGCTAATACGACTAAAATATGACTTAAGAGAGGTTCCCTTTAGTCACATATCCATCCACATCCATACTTAACACTCGTTTGGAAATATGATTTTCATCCCTCCTCATTTTATGTCCATATTAATCTTAATCTTGCACTTCTCGTATAGTGTAAGATTTTAGGCTTTCAGACTTTCCCTTATTCATTTCATATTTACCTATTCGATTATCGATCAAGTTAATGATTTTATTACATAAGGAATGTTATAATACCGAATTATTAACTTGAAATATTTACTGGATTTAATATGATGATATAAGTAGTATAGGAAATAATAATAATATACTTGTAAATATTCCAATTACGTTAAAACTATATATGTTAAAGAGAAAATTGAATACATATGAAGTGTCATTACAATTGTACACTTGCAATTTTACTCGTTTCATTCGTAAATTTGCTCAGCTGGTTTCTGAGTATAATAGTCATATAGCAAAGATGGAACTAAAGCATTAAATGTATTTTTAAAAGCATATTGAACTCTTATTCGGTCATTCTATTAATCAAATTTGTAAATTATATTTAATAAACTGTCTATCACGCCCTTGACGCAGTTTAAAAGTGTTTTTGCGTTCTAACCAAAGTCTTGAGTGCTAAAAATGTCATCTGCCACTATAAAAAATGCAGTAAAATTGCTACGATTTTTCCTCTAACCTGACTGTTACATAGATAAGTTACAATTTATTAGTTATTAGAAAATTTTGAGCAACAATTTTTTTTTATAGGCGTGACGCACAGGCAATTTACAATTACATCGTATAGATCTTTAAATTAAAAAGTTAATTATAACTTTTTTAAGAATGGTTCCCACAAGCTGTTTGCTTACATATCTATGTGAAACATATTTGTTAATAGATCATCATCATCATCTTCCTCCCCTTATCCCACTCTAAGTGGGGTCAGCAGAACATGTTATAAACATCCTGTCAAATTATTTAGCTGCGTTTTTACGACCGGCCGCCTGCCTGACGTCAACTTACCTCTGTCGTATTTTAGGACAACTCGGTAAGAAAGAGGGTGGTCTACTAAACCGGATACCACACGGCGGGTCGACTTACTTTAGACGCCTTTTACGACACCTTGGTAAGGAATGAGGGTGGTACTATTCTATTCAGCCGGATATCACACGCCATATATTTGTTAATAGATCGTTTTGTAATATTGATTATTTATCTTATTTTGTTAGAGGGCAGTTTTAAAACCGTATTTAGTAAATGCGATAAGTTTAGATTGACTTCAATTTGCCGCTAACTTCTACGGTGCAGTAATGTCTGATATCTTTATTCAGAGGTGGAAAACTTTGCCGCCGTTAATCGTTGAAGTGTGAATGTGCCAATTCCGAGGATGCGCCAGTGCTCAATAAGCAATTACTGACGGTCGTCGTTATTCTATTCCCGATTGTAATTATCGAATCACTTATCGCAATCACAAACTCGTTTAATACTGCCGTTCTCATATAAGCAGAACTACGAATGTTATATGTTCGGTTGGTTATTCATTGCTCAAATAACAAAATTCTGTTTGTTATTTTTAAATTTTAGCTTATGTCTAGTCAGAGAGTCTCTAATTACATCCTTGTTTTTAAAAGAACTTTTGATTGAATTATAACTTATGTTAATTTCACTTATTTAATTTACGTCAAAAACTGAAAGAATTTGCTTGTTTAAGAAGTGATGCTATTCAATGATGCCAATACTATCTTTTTAAGCATATGTTATAATGAACAAAAATACGCCGTGTGGTATCCGGCTGAATAGAAGAGTATCACTCTCATTTCTTACCGAGATGTCGTAAAAGGCGACTAAGGTAAGTCGACCCGCCGTGTGGTATCCGGCTGAGTAGAACAGAATACCCTCATTTCTTACCGAGGTGTCGTAAAAGGAGACAAAGGTAAGTTGACCCAAGGCGTGGTATCCGCTTATGTAAAATAGACCACCCTCTTTTTTACCGAGGTGTCTTAAAATACGACTGAGGTAAGTTGACGTCAGGCAGGCGGCTGGTCGTAAAATACGTAGCCAAATCATGTGACATGTCTTTGTAACATGTTGCGCCGACCCCACTTAGAGTGGGATAAAAACAGGAGGATGATGATTATAATGAACAAAAATCTCTTCAAGCTTTTTGTTTGATGAAAGCAGTTACTTATTTATAGTGACGTTATATCAAAATGAAAACAGTTGACAATAAAAAAGACGAGTATATAAAAAATATACATAACTTCTTTCTAATATTAAACGGAGGTTTTAATAATATAAGACGAGTACGGCTTGAACCATAAAGTATATCCTATTCGTGATCCTGCCGTCTGAATTATAAATGCGCGGGTCACGTCGCGTCACTTGCGTGATTTTGCGACAATTTGATTTCGCGTTTTCCCCGTTTTGCTCAATGAATACTTTATAACATCTGTCGGATCGGGGTGCATCTAACGACGCCATGGATGCTAATAATACTTTTGTTTGTATGGATAAATCAATATTATATTTTAAAAACATTAGGTATTGTATATATAGTCCAATGATGCTTTGTTGAGTGATTCGTAGTTTAATACATATTTAAAAGTAGTAAATCATTTCATCGTTCTCCTGCCCTTATTACACTTTATGTGGGGTCGGCACAACATGTTTTAAACATGTTGCAATATGATTCGGCTGGGTAGTCTACAACCGCCAACGTCAGCTTACTTAAGTCGCCTTTTTCGACACCTCGTTAAGAAATGAGAGTAGTCTATTCTACTCTGCCGGCTACCCCACAGCGGTGTCTGTTACTTAGCTTATTTATTTAAAAAAAGTTAAATTTTATTTAATTTAGATTCTATTTGATTTTATTCAGGTTGAATAAGTTAAATTATTTTGCTTGGACGGCTGTCATTATTAAATGTGAATTTTGCAAAATGTAGTATATTTATATACTCTATAGCTATAGCTACAGTGCTGTCACCCTTCTTCCTGAGTATGTGAACCTGAAAACTGTAAATTTCCGAAGTAGTCCTTAGCCCTCGAGGAAAGGGATAACGGGATTTAGTTCAATCAAGTATGAGAGAGGGTCCCAGTTTCGAATAGCTGTTTATTTATACACCCTGTGTTTGATCTGTTTCACTTAAGTTTCTGTTTTTTGTTAAGACAATTGATTAAACAATTTATGGAAACGCGTTCTCTCTCCCTCTCTCTCATCAACCAATAGCCGTCCACTGTTGGACATAGCTCTTCCATGGACTTTAACGCTACACGATCTTGTGCCGCCTGGATACAGCGGCTCCCCGCGACCTTTATGAGGTCGTCTGTCCATCTGGTGGGGGGTCTGCCTACACTGCGTTTTCCGGTGCGGGGTCGCCACTCTAGCACCTTGAGACCCCAACGTCCATCGGTTCTTCGTACTATGTGCCCCGCCCATAGCCACTTCAGCTTCGTGACCCGTTGAGCTATGTCCGTCACTTTGGTAATTCTACGGATCTCCTCATTTCTGATTTGATCACGTAGAGATACTCCGAGCATAGCTCGCTCCATCGCCCGCTGTCTGAGCTTTCCTATGAGGCCCATAGTCAGCGATTGGTCGTTGACTATGGGAAACACGTTAATAAATCAAAAATATAATAAGCCTCATTAATAATTCCATTTTGTTTATCTCTCTACCCGTAAAAGAAAACATCGTAAATCATGAATTCGTAACGTTTACGATTCAATAAACTGACCACATATTATTTTAATCTTACGAAAACATTTTCCTTAGTCCTTTATTGTCCGTACCGGAACTCGTAATTCAAGTGCAGCAAATTTCGGTAATAAAGGTCGACTTTAATGATCAAAGGCAATGAAATCAAATTCTACTCACATTTCCCAGGAGTCGCGAACATTTATTGGTACGAGCCGTGGATAAAACAATAAAGAACGGTTAACTGCGTTTTAATGTGAACAAGAACATGACCATTGTCCGGTTTGCGATTGGGGTCCTGTGGTCATTGCAAACTTACCACGTTATCTATTAGGAAGGGGACGAATTGACCAGTACTTATCGATATCGATGACATAATTTTAATATTACATTTAAAAATGACGGGGATATTCGACGTGTGATCTACTCTTAATACTTATGAAAAATTCATTGAAGATGAACAATATTATATTTCGATTAAAAATGAACTTACTTTTATATGGGTCTCTGAATTATATAAATAATGTGAAGTCAAGCACAAGGATTAAAGCGCGTCACATTATCAATACGACTACATAGAATTAATAATAATAATAATAAATCTTTATTTCAGACAACCAGGGTTCACTTTGTTAGTAATATAAATTAATTTAAATTTACTTAAGAAATTTACATCGATTTTACTAAGATTTTTTTTATATTAAGAAGGATGAAATATAATAGAACTATTTGTGTATATAACAGATAAAAACGTAAGCAGTCTGTTTACCATATCATAGATGCGCGATAGCCTTCCCTCTTCTTGAAGAGAAAGAAGTGAATTTTACACCCACTAGGCTGTAATGGCAGTTATAAAGACAAAATAGAGAATGCCATGGATTTCATCTCGATTTTCAGTATATCCTACTGATATTATAAATAAGAAAGTTTGTGAGTAATATCCATAATATAATGCTGAGCCAATATCGATAAAATTTGGCACAATTATTCCTTATACACCGAATTAACATATAGGCTATAAATCCTGTTAATTCTACAGAAATAGGATGACATTGATAAGGGCCATCTATTCAAAATATCACGCGAAAACATTCCACGCGAACGAAGTTGCGGACAAAAGCTAGTTTGTCTATAAAGTGATAAAAAATTTAACTATAAAATAAAATTCACCATATAGGATTTTTTAAATAAAACCTTTTGGTAGATTACAAATTTTGTTTCTAAAATGATATAATTACATCGATAAATAATTCAAAGCAAGTTTCATCACTATTGATCACGTAGGTAAGTAATAAACGTGCCCGCATAAACCGTTCAAATTGCTGACCAGCATCGAACTGTGTGCCCTTTGTCTGTGTCTACCCACAAATTCTTTAAGAAATAAAATAAAATCTAATTTGCTGCTTTGCTACTTTTATAGGAAACCATTTTATTGGGAAATACATTGTATATTGAGTATATTGATGTGTAAAATTTATAGTTAAGAGTTATTTTCTATATATTTAATACATTACAAAAAATTGCATGTCTTTGACATAATAAAACCCATTACGGTGTAAATATTATATTAAAAGCTTCCGTTCAACTTGCAATGTATGCATGTGAAGGTGGAATCTTGTAAGTAAAATTTGACCCACTTTCCGAAATTCTACTGAGCTGAAATCTTATACGTTGGTTCTGATGACAACGAATGTTTATGATAAACATGACCTGATCCTGCTGCGAGGATTGGCTTCAGACGGGTGAACTTCTCAATAGTTAACAGTAGAGAAATTAAGTTTTATATAATGGTGCAGTTCAAATATATATTTATGTTTATAATAAGTTTGACCTGATTTTGCTCCCAGGATTGTCTCCAGACGAGAGAACTCCTCAACCGTTAACAGTAGGGACATGAAATTTTATATAATGGTACAGTTTCAATGACAATACATATTCATGATATGCTTGACCTGACCTAATACTGTTGCCAGAATTGACTCCAGACGAGAGAACTCATCAAGAGTTAACTCGAAAGGGATTCGAAATTTTGTTAAAAGCGTTTTTTTAAAGCATTTTCAACTTGATTGTTTATACTTAATTTAAACTTGCACAAGTTTAAAGCTACTGTTAACTCTAAGTGCAATAAATTTACTATCCATAAGGTTTCAATTATACTGCAAACTATTGTATGAGTCTCTCAAAATAAACAAATAGACAAAAATATTGTTATTTTTTATCTATCGATAAAAATATGAAAATAAGAATTTATGTCCATCAAATTCGTTTACCACTCTCATGCATTACTGGACAATGGAAATTGGGAACATATTCGATGATAATAGAGTTACCGAAAGGCAAGGGGACGTAGGAAATGCATTGGGCCCATACAAACAGAGGAATGGCCTTGGGCGAGCTGCAGAATGTCCAAAAATACATTAGGCGCATTAGAAACACCGTTATGGGTCCCGATAACAATTAGGGTGGTTCGGTTTTAAGGGGAATTAACGGCAAAATGGTAACACTGCTTTCGGGACGACGTGGACTTATTATGTCAATGGGACCAAAATTGTGTTACAAATTTTATAAATATTCTCATTTATTAATAAAAAAGGTGGTTTTACCCCTATTTTTCTACTACTCTAACCTCTATTTTTTTAACAACCTTTATAATTTGTACAAACTGATCTGTCGAAGTTTATCATGCATTAAACATAACAAAAAAATATTAAGAAACATATACGGAGTGGTATGGACGATATAACATTAAATCCACTGACCTCTTAAGTGTAAAAGATAACTTTGGCATAATTCAATCTTCTCAAGTATAGTTTTTAAAAATGAATTTCAAAGAAAATAATTATAATTCAATTGAGATCAGGCTTTGTAATGGGTGACTGACCTAGAACGGCGCGCTTCAAAAACAGGAGAAAACAATAACATTATAGTTTTGTCTCATTTGCACTTGTTGTCAGAACAATTTATTCTCTCGGTCAAGGTTATGCATTACATACAAAATGGAATGGAACGGGGTACGGTCATTAACCCTTCTATATCATGTATCTTCTATTCAAAACGTAAAATACCTTATACCTCTGGCTAAATTACTTTAATAAATTAACTGAAATGTTCTATGTAGGTTGTTAAGGTATGTAGGTAACCTGAACTGAAAATTAATGACGTATAGTCGGTACCAAAGTGTTTATTTTAAGTTTTGTGATAAATGTAACAATAGCATTATACTATTGTAGCATCATTAGTAATAGCATTAATAGTAATAGTAGTAGTAGTAATAGCATTAGTAATAGCATTGCATAGTGCAATTTGCACTGAAACTGTGTGAATTTATTGGTTTCATATCCCTTTTTCGGAAGGAAGAGGACTTTGCCTAGTAACAGGATATTAAGAGGCGGTTACTACATTCTTTTTATGCCTGTCCTTTATTTTATTTGTTTTGTCATGGCAAAACAATACATGTATGGTGCTATAAATATCAGACCAATATCTATTAACGATTAGAATGAGGTATCAATAAATAGAGTATGATAAAATTGTGTTAAAGAAACAGAATTTCTTGTTACTAAACATTTATTTATTAAAATTATATGCAACGTTTATCTATATTATCTCTAAAAGAGCAATTCATATTTATGTATATGCTAGTATATAATCTGAATGCTGTTAAAGCCCAGCGGTGAGAACATGGCACTATTTCGTTTAAGGGTTAAGGGTTTGAACCCTTATACCAATATTTTTGCAGGCATCAATATTTTTTTTGTAAAAATTTATGTGTCTACTTAATAATCGAAATTTAGCACACGATTTTCAGTTAAGGAAAACATCGTAAGGGTACTTGCATATCTCTAGAGGATTCTAGGCATATGTGTAATCTACCAATTCGCATTGGAGCAGCGTGGTAGGTCTCAGCTCCAATCCTCTCCAGAAACGGAGCCTAGCCATTGCCTAGCAATGGGATAGTAGCAGGCTGTTACTTTTATATAAACTAAGGCTCCAAGGATTTTTATTAAATTTAGTACGTAGGCGATAAATCAATTTAGCTAGGTTTCATTTTTGGTGATCTTACTTCACTGAATATAAATATTTTTTCGACGTCAAAACTATACGGATAGTAAATTATTAAAAACAGAATTTTACTCATTAGCAACTTATCAAAATACATGTATGTTTCAGTTACGATAAAGTCTCACAACTCCATCAGTCGTAACAAAATTCATTCATAATAAAGCCAACGCAGAGATAAAAGGCATGAAAAATAAGACATCAACGCCGAAAAGACGCTGAATAAAGATGCCGAAATTCTTCTCACCACAGACGCCGAAAGAGTCTTACAATATGCATAACTTGTTGAGAGAGTAATCAAAAGACGATATAAAGTGGAGAGGAGGACACGGTGAAAGGCTAAAAATGTAAACCTTCCTTAGATTTCCTTGAGCCAAGACTCACGACCCCTCGAGCGAAACTTGCTATAAGATGGGAAAAATTACCGAGCCCGAGAAAGTTTTTTCGATTTGAATTATGAATCCTTATTTTACGCTCGGTCCTAGCGAAGTTTGTTTTACATTGGCTCCGACTCATTCTTTGACGTTAGGCGAATATTAATCCTGTACACGGAATAGACACTTTTCACAATGGTCATTGGAGCGAACTCGCGAGGTATTTTGTATTATTAAATTTTTTAAGTTTGTCTCAAACTTAATTTTAAATAATTGTATTATGAATTTGTTTTCGTTGATGATATATTGTTGATATTAAATGATATATTATTGATAGATATATATTTTTGTTGAGGAAAATAACAAATATTTATTGGGAGAAAGATTATAATTTGTGTTGTTAGTGATTATTAAAATATAAGCATTAATTTACTTTTAAATTTATTAAGTTAGTTCTAGTTAATTTTAAAGTTTCTGAAATTTGTGTTGTTTTTGTGTAAAAGCATGGCAAGTATACATATTTAACAATTGCATTGCATTTAAAAAATTATACACAATTGTTATTTTTAGACTTTCACAAAGTAATCCGGCTGAGTAGAATAGATTAATCTCATTTCTTAACGAGGTGTAGTGAAAGGCGACTAAGGTAAGTTGACCCACCGTGGTATCTGGCTGAGTAAATTAGACCACCCTCATTTCTTACCGAAGTGTGGTAAAAGACGTCTAAGGTAATTTGACAGGCAGGCGGTCAGTCGTGAAATAAATAGCCAAAACATTTAACAATATGCTTAAAACATATCGAACATATCATAAACATCCTATCATATTTTAAATTTACTCATTGAGCATTTCTTTTGATTTTTAAAAATTCATTTGTAACTTACACTTATACAATTATGTTCAAAGAAAACGTACTCAACAACTTAATGAAAATATGTAGGAGTATAAGCACATATGTTTGCATTTAGTAGCGGCAACTTTAAAACAGTGTTCTTGCTTAAGCAAGAATTAAGTTTGAAATGAACATGGATGCCATAACATACTTTAGCTTATTTCCGTTTGCGCGTATTTAAATTAAAATAGCATAACTTTATAGCATAAACCGAGCCGAGTAGGCGTTTTCTTTGTCTCACTACGAGTGTATGCAAACTTTTAAATTGTATTTGCATATCATACATGCGGAAAAACATTACATTCATACTTTAGTACTGAATATTATCTCAGTTTTTAAATTTAACAATACAAAATTTGCGTGTGGATTTTTTTATATTATACTTTTTCGTTGTGATCATTAATTGTTAAATATGAAATACTTTGCCGAAGGACAAAGTATAGATAAAAAATAAAATAAGTCACAACATGAATTTTACCTCCATAAATATTTAATTAACTTAGTCCGAAGTTTTAATAGGTAACCTTGTTTCCAAAGTTATTGTACAGCTAAATTCTTTATTTAGTAAATTAGTTAACCTTTTTTGCAATATAATTACTACGAAATTACCATTCGGGGCCCAATAACTTTCGACCTTTGTTTGTGCCCTTTCGGTGACCATAAACGTCAAGGAACAATAAACGGGTGGGAGTGACCCCAGATACCTTTTGCCAAGTTCTTACCCTTGGTCACCCTTCGGTCCAGGAATACCCCTGTCAAAGGCCAGCGAATTCTCCCCAGGGAAATTAGAGTCGGGTTTTAAAGGGCACTGCTTACGCCAAAGTATAAAAAAACAGTCTACTTATAATCGAACTTTGTTAATATTATCCGATATTAGTCACGTGACTGTATTACCATAGATGACATTGAAAATAATACAATAGACTTAAATAAAGTTAGCGCTAGAGCTAAATGAGCGACAACTAATTATTGTTATGAAATATATTTATTAACATGTGATTATTAATATAAATGTGATATGATAGCTTGTCAATAGTTTCTTCTTCTTTTGCTTTCTTAAACCATTAACATCTAGTCTCTTTATTCTCATAACCAAGACTGACTGAGTTTGAACATTAATTGCTCTCACTGAGAGGCGCTGACTGAGCTTTCATATAAGGTTAGGTTAGGTTTTAAGGTTTCATATAAGGTCTTAATTTCGATTTTCAAAGACGATTGGGGCACAAATACCTCCTTATAATGTTCCGAATCGAAGTTATTTTGTATACAAAACATATTTTTTGTTTATCTTTCAGGCCTTATGTACAAAGAATTTTGAATAGATTTGTCCCGATAGTTTTTAGATTTATTAGTGAAATTGATTCTAGTAGTTTTTTCCTTTCACTAAAATATTGTAGAAGTTTATTATAAATTTATTTTTAGTTTTAAATATATATAGTTTTAATAGGTGAATTAAAATAAACTTACTACCTTAACATTTACAAAAACAATTATTTAATATTGATAGTTAGATTATTGACAACGGTAAACTATTTTTTATGTATATTTGTTGTACATGTTCTTCATTTAGTTTCTCGGCTTATCGATCCACCCTTCGTTTTCGACATTTGCTTAGAAGCTTAAGCATCTCTCGGCAAACAAAGCCCTGAATGTTATTTACTAGGACGGGATAAATTCGTCAATCAGGATCAAACAATGTTCCCTACTGAAACTCGTAAAACTCCAAAATAACGTTTTGTGCGAAAAGTTTTTAGAAATCATTGTCGATTCCAATAAAGTAAGCGAAATTAAATAAACAACCCTCGCAGAGATAAAAGGTCTAGACGCAGTTGACGTAGACCACACTTTGATGGTGTTGTATTTTAAAAAGTTAGGGGAAAGTTGACACTTGGACGAATTTAACCTTCCATTGTATTAATTATTCAGGGTGGTGCTTTCGTGTTTTAAGGTGCGTTCGCAGGAGGGTAATTTGTTTTCGGAAAAAAAATATTGAGGAAAGAATTCAAGCAAAGGAGTTGCATCGAATCTCGCTCGCTCCTACAATAGCCAAGGCGGGAGAAAAGTTTAATAAAATTGTTTTGGAATGCAGCGTGGAACGAGATAAGTTTCTAGTTGAGTATCCTATCGATTTTAAGGGTTTCCAAACTTCGCGTGTAAAACGTGTTTTCATTTATTTTACGTTTTTGTTTATTTTTTCTATTTATCTTCATCCTCCTACAAGAAAAATAAGATCAAAACAGTCTTCATAGCTGAGGTTGTTTCGTAAACAAAACGAACGAAATAATAAAGAACCAAGAAACTCATCATTTTCTTGCCCTTATCCTACTCTAAGTGGGGTCGAAACAACGTGTTATAAACAGGTTGTCACATGATTTGGCTACGTATTTTACGACCGGCCGCCTGCCTGACGTCAACTTACCTTAGTCGTATTTTACGACACCGTGACAAGAAAGAGGGTGGTCTATGCTACTCAACCTGATACCACACGGCGAGTATTTATAGTCACAGTACAGTAGTCACTTTTTACGATACCTCGGTTAGAAATGAGGGTGATCTATTCTACTCAGCCGGATATCACACGGCGGTTCGACTTACTTTAGTCGCCTTTTACGACACCGGTAAGAAATGAGGGCGGTCTATTCTACTCAGCCGGATACACACGGCTAATCTCTACGTACTTAAATGAATATCCACCATATACCATATACTATATCTCTCCAGAATACAGCTACAGCTACTATAGAATGGTAGCTTAGTAGCTACAATCAATAACAGTGTCAATCATAACGAAATGGTGGCTAAATTTAAGTCATTTTATCCAATTAACTCGGCACAATATTTTTTTTCATTATCCTCTTGCCCTTATCCCACTGTAAGTGGGGTCTGCACCACATGTTATAAACATACTGTAACATGATTTGACTGCTTTTTTACGACCGGACGCCTGCCTGCCGTCAATTTACCTTAGTCGCCTTTTACACACCTCGGTAAGAAATGAGGGTGGTCTATTTATTCTACTTAGCCGGCTCAAAAGGCTCAATAAATATCGGTGATAATTAGCACGTCACGTCATTATGTTTTGCTTTTTAATGTAATAATTATTATAGAAGTTCATAAGCGTGTATATATCCGCCATGTGGTATCCGGCTGAATAGAATAGTACCACCCTCTTTTCTTACCGAGGTTTCGTAAAAGGCGACTAAGGTAAGTTGACTCACCGCGTGGTATCCGGTTAAGTAGAATAGACCACCCTCTTTCTTTTCGAGGTGCCGTAAAATACGACTAAGATAAATTGACGTCAGGCAGGCGGCCGGTAGTAAAATACTTAGCCAAATCATATGATAACATTTTTATAACATGTTGTGCCGACCCTACTTAGAGTGGGATAAGGGCAGGAAGATGATGATAAGCGTGTATGTATGATAAGCGTATATGTATAAAGTAAAAAGTAAAGAAACTGCCTGTTACAAACCCACTGCTGGGCATAGGCCTTGAAAGAGTTAGAGTGAGAGAGTTGTTATAGACTGTAGTTATAGTATAGAGTATAGAGTAATGTTATAGACAATATACTCTTACTACGTCATGTAATTAAATATTAAAAATATCTTCTCCTGCTAAACTACTCGATAGAAACCCACTGTAATTAAGTATACAATCTAACTGAGATGGCGGTTCTGCACACAAAGAATATTCCTACAGCAATCTCATTTGTTGATACCGAGGGCGGCTTAGCGTCCCGTCGGAATACTTTAACTTTTCAATTGTAACTTTTGATGGGTTTTCGAACGAAATAATAATCGCTCGTATCGCGATGGGGTGCGCGAATCAACGAGTGCTACAAAAGAATGCCAATTTTTATGCAGAAAATTAAGTTACATCTCCGGTATATTATTCACCGCTGAATCATTCGCTTCACATGCATTTTGTATCAGCTTAGTAATTTGTTAGACTTTTTTTGTTTACGGTTTATTTATTGCCGTGTTAGAAACGGTTTTTAGTTTGTTACTACATGTTTATTTTATTTATTTATTTTTAAAGGACACTTACACACACAGTTGTCTGTCCACAAAGTAAGTAACTTAATACTTGTGTTATGGCTGAGAGACAACTGGTGAATATATACATATATAATTTTTAAATACACACTTAAATACAAATATACACCCAAGCTCGAAGACCAACAAATTTATTTACAGAAAATGTTGGCCCTCGACGGGAATCGAACGCGCGACCCGCGGAGCTGAAGGTAGGGTCACTACCCACTGCGCCAACGGGCCAGTCAACGGTGTTCATTGCAAATATTGTTGATGTCGAAATATAAATAATATTTCTCTTATTTTCTACGATTTTTTAAAACTTAGCGGTATGATCGATATCGTTGAACATTTGCTGTGAATATTTGCGATAAAATGTGTTCATCGTATTTCATCAACTTTATGATCAGGAAAATTGATTCGGATATTATCTTTCAACATGATAACTGTTTTATAAAAAAAAGCGATCAAATTTACGATAAACTATTTAAAACAGTACTGTAACATGGCAGGGAAAGGTTTGTAGATTCAATTATAATAGCAGTGGGTTTAAAAGATAAAAACTAGACGTAATTTTAATGTTTTTTAATAACAGTAAAATAAATTTCATTAACGTATAGTCATTATTCATTAAGCAGTTTAAAACCCCCGTTAAAGTGGCGCTGTTACAGAAGGCCCCACCTTTACCATTGAGTACTATATCGATGATAAGAATGCGTGGATATAGCAACTTTTTTACCCTATACAAGACAGTAATGACTAAATGTATCTAGTTATAAGCATTATTTTGATAAGACCAACCGCCGAGTTTCTTGCTGGCTCTCCTCGGTAGGAACAGCTTTCCTAACCAGCAGTAGAGTAGACGATTCAAAAGCACTAGTTTACAAGTTTACTTGAATAAAAAATATTTTGAATTATTATAACTCAAGTCAGAGCCAAATTCAAATTCAAAAATCAAATTAAAATTACTTTATTTGCAAAAAAACATGGTAACAAAGGTGTAATAAAATAGTAATAGTAACAACACGTTTAGTCATTTAGCTGACATGCAAATATTATAACCACTAAAATATCACTAAAGTACCGCAAATATTATAGCCACTAAAATGTTTTAAAAGGAATAAATGAATTTGTTGTCTATTTAGTAGGAATTTACGAGAATAAAAAGAAAACTGAATCCATTACCATTAATTCTGGCTCGCAGACACACCGGTAACATTCAATAAATTCACAAGCTCACATTTCATGGCAGATAAAACTCATGAATCAGTTACTCCATATGCGAGAGCGAAGTAGGTGGGTTCGTTTCCTTAAAAAATCCACTAAGCTAAGGCGGGACGCGAGTTGAATTTCCTGTCTGATATGAATCTTCCCTACTCGCTTTAAGGTGATGTATTTTCCTATTTTTACCCTCTGTTACTAAGAGGTCTGTTTCTTCTTGACGTCGCCCGCCTATTCTATGAAGATCCCTTCGTTAAATTGATTTTCAATTTGTTTGAAATGTGGTCCGCGGTGCAGTCGGCAATAAGGAGGTGGAATTGTGGAAAATTATTTGATTTAACTTGCGTTTGATGAGATTTTAGATTGAAAGCATTTTTTTATTATTTTTAAAATGATAATCGGCACTATTGGTAAATTATACGAGTAAATGCAAAAGTTTTTTTAATATTATACATCTTATATGTCTGAATGGAGCAATGTATCGGTGCAATATTTGGTAAGGAGGATAAAGAGCTAGATAATGATATCTAGATATTATATTTTAGCTTTCAATTCCGCGCAGGGTATATATAGATTAAAAATTTGATACGTTAGAAACGGCAAGTTTGCTCGTTGGAATATGTTAGCTGTAGTATTAGCACATATTTCAATGTTACCAGAAATGGCGAAGATCGAGAAAAGAGCAAAACTCTTATAACCAAATAATATGTTTAGCTAATCTTTTCTCTTATTCAGCACATAAAATTGTCCACCATTTGCAAAACGATTACAGAAAAAAAAGACTTGGATCGAAATTGTTCAATGAAGCGGTCTTATTGCTTAATGGCGTTTCTTTTAGATAATCTTAAATCTTGAGGGGTCAGTTCTCAAAAACTAGATACGTTTTATTTAATTGTTGAATGGCGTTGTTTTGAACTATTCTAACAAACCTATTTGTCGATCTATTCTGTTTTAACTGATAAAGACTTGAGAATGACATAAACTAATTTTTCTCGTGATACTAAAGTATACGCAGAGAAAATCACTTAACAAAGAATGAATGTCATTATTATTATAGTAACTATCAACAGTAACCGGCAGCCGTGGGACTTGGTGCTTATATAAATAGATCTTTGTTATATCAAAAGGCACAACATATTTGAGGTTGAAAAAGCTTTTAGGATCTCGAATAAATCAAGTTACAGATTTTCTAGACTATTATCGGTTGCAATTTTACAATGCAAAAGTTATTTTGCATAAAATAATTTGAAAACAACGCACCTATCGCAGTTTGAACGTAAAAATTCATCACTCTTGTCTCCCTCGACAATAATAAATTTCTATTAACTTCTTGAGATGTTACTTTCATTTTATTGTCAAGTGATAGGGATTAATACGGGTGACTTATAACTGCCATACATCTGCAGACTTAGGGGGCTTGGGGAGTACAAAATAAAGCTCGCGATCATATTAATACAGTGCGGAGGGGAGGGGGGGGGGGATCGTCTACCGGGTATAAAATGAGCTAAGACGATCAACTAAGTCGTCTAAGTGGCTTTAGTTTGGACATTGGTCACGATATTCGACTTCTTTTACGAGAATTAAGAAATTTAAAAAAAAATCTTTGGCTAAATAAATAATATTGCCATAACACTTGCATTGATTCAACTATAGTTATATACATAAAGGTAATGGTCTTAAAATGTAAACAAAACTTACTTACATCAAATTATAGTATTTGTGTATAAGCCATGTTTGCCATATATTTATCATAATAATATGGAACATAAAATTATTTTTGATATTATAAAAAATATACAAAAATTCAACTTACAAAAAATCATTTTTACGTCTATTTGTTTATGTATTATATTGGAAATGCTTGAGTTAAGTTTATTTTTTTGTTTTAAGCAATTTTATATAGAACAAGCTCGACTTGATTAATATCAATAAATTAGTATATTAAATTATAGTTATATAAAAAAATTCAGTAATATTATTTTACTACACTATAAATAAGATATCTACACTATAAATAGCATTGATTGGTAGGGACATACAAATAAACGCACTTTCGAATTCCTAATATAGTAATATTGGATGTAATATTGGATGTATTATGGGATGTATTTTTTCTATGAATATCAGATATTTATCCTATAAAAGTATTAGGCAATCAGAAATTAATCCTGTCTAGAAATTACTATATGAAATTTGAGTTAGCTGAATTCATTTCGAATGACATTTGATACGTTCATGTGACAGGGTCAGATTATGGGGGAGGGCTGACAAATGAGTAGATTTTCGTGTCGCTAGCTCGTTGAGGGGTGGGGATTAAACGATTGCGATATATACGAATATTTCCCATCGACTAACCATTACTGTGTTTAACATTGCGATCAAAGATAAAGTAAGAACCAATTTATGGAAAAGACATGTAATTTGTACTATTACTCAAGTTACAGTGCATAATGTTCAAATATACTTATCTCATTTTTTCAGCTAACAATATGAAATAAGAAGTAGCGGGTTATAATTATTTCATTATTAGCCTTCGAACCAGGTATTTTGAACATTTTCAAAAACCCTGGTAATCGGCTATCGCAACATTACGTTTGACAGCTAAAAAAATCCTTTGCTTTCAATTCTACATTATACCATATTTTTAATGCTGGAAAACAGGGATAAAACGATTTAAAAAAAAAAATAATTTATAAATAAAACCTAACTAGATCGATTTTTCTCCCCCAAAACCCCCTACATGCTGAATATCAGGAAAATTGTTGGAGCCGTTTCCGAGATTCAGAAAATATATTTATGTACATACAAGATTAACTCATTTAAATATTAAAGAAGATAAAAAATAAAAGAATTTGACGCTATAATATAATTACAATAACTTATTTTATAATTTTGTGCGATTTGCAATATGAGAAACAGAAATTTTAATAATGATTTATTATAATAATACTGTGTATAAATAATTTTAATATTAGTGTAACTTCAAGAGTTCTATTGTAGTGCTGTATTCACTGGATTCTTATAATTTTAAATTTTAGTCGGAATACTTGTCTCCTTTTGTCGTGCCAAGGATCCTCTTTATGAATATCTTATTATAAACTTAAATTGAGGAGTAGCTTACCTAGTCCTTATTGCATTGCGTTGGAGCAATGTCTGCCTCTTTTATTAAGCCATTCGCAAGCCAATTTTAATTATGTTTTCATGTCTTAGTATACTCGTATAGACCCCGGAATGGAAGCATAAATAAATATATAGGACACTTACACATACGGTCTTCCGTCCCCAAAGTAAGTAACTTAATACTTGTGTTATGGTAGACAGATAACTAGTGAATATATACTTATATATTATTAAATACATACTTAACTACAAATATACACCCAGGCTCGAAGACCAATAAATTCATTTTATAGGAAATGTTGGTCATCGGCGGGAATCGAACCCGCGACCCGCGGAGCTGAAGGCAGGGTCACTACCCACTGCGCCAACGGGCCAGTTAAAAATGGTATGTTTTTTTCATATAGAAAGTATTGAGTTGTGTGCCGTGTGGTATTCGTCTGAGTAGACTAGACCACATTTCACACCGAGATTTCGTAAAAGGCGACTATGTTAAGTTGATCCGGCTGAGTAGAATAGACCACCCTCATATATTACTGAAGTGTTGTAAAAGACGACTATGATAAGTTGACCCGCCGTGTGGTGATATGGAAAAGTAAAATAGATCACCCTCATTTCTTATCGAGGTGTTGTAAAAGGCGAATAAGGTAAGGTGACTGCAGGTAGGCGGCCGGTTTTAAAATGCATAGCCAAATCACATCACATGTTTAAAACATGTTGTGCTGACCCCACATAGAGTGGGATAAGAGCAGGAGAATTATGAGAAAGTATTGAGTTACTTGTATAAATTGATTCAATTGAGGCCACATTATTAGCACACAGCTAATACAATAAATAAATAAATTTATTTTATTTGTCAAAAAAGGTAATTATGTACTAATCATAATTTAAAATTATTATAGCCGCTAAATTATGTTGTAGTTACGTGACCCATCAGAATACACTACTATATTATAAGAACATGCGAACTCCAAAAACTTATTATAATATAAATATAACTAATTAGCTTATTCCTAAAATTATAATTGGGAAGTTTATTTATTATATTAATGTAGGTATATATATGAATTAAGATTGTAAGTGTATGATAACATTCATGGTATAATGTAAAATGATTGTCAACGTTATAATATGCTTTACGTCAGTTGCTTATAAGTTACTATCCCACTGTTGGGCCTCCTCTCCGTTTTTGGAGAGAAGAATTGAAGTTAAGATTACTGCTTCAGTGCGGATTGGTATGTTACACATATCCGTAGAATTCTCTAGTGATATGCAGTTATCCTTACGATATTTTCCTTCGCCAAAAAGCGTGTGATAATTTGCAACTATAAAATAGAGACATAAAAAAAAAATAATAATAATTTTTAACACGGTGTCACCGGTGGTCTATCACAGCTTGATATCCTTACTATTGTAAATGTGAAAGTCTGTCTGTCTGTAACGTTTTCAGGGCGAATCCGCTGAACCAATATCGATGAAATTTGGCACAGTTATTCCTTAGACACTGGTTTAAAATATAGAAATCTTATTAATTCTACAGGAATAGGACGACATTGAAAAGCGCCATATATTATCGACCTATCTCACGACAATAGTCCACACGAACGAAGTCGCGGGTAAAAGCTAGTAATTCTATATAACCCAACAAATATCCTATATTAATTATCAATTTAATTTTGTATCAAGCATAGGTGTAGTATTTTATTATGTGGCGTTGGGTTTCCATTCAAAATGAATGAATCAAAATCAAAATTCAGAATGAATGAATCTCTTCATTATAAAATGAAATAATAATAACTGAATTTTACTTTTTCTTATTGATAAAGCAGGCACAAATAATTGAAAATTGAATTGAGATGAAGTTCTTTGCAGACAAAGATGCGACAATCGTTGTAGTTGATGCCGTCAAGGAGCCGACAATAATATCGTCGTAATTTATAGCAAATTTTATTAAATCCACCGAGATGTAGCTTTATAAAAAGGAACGGAACATTTTTCAACAAAGAGTGCTCATTATCATTTGCAAATCTCATTCCAGTGAGCACCGTGTAGTCATGGTGACTTTTGTAATGACATGCTCCGACGCCATGAAATGATGCCATTACACCGCGAAGCGTATATTGCGTGTAAAGTGGCCATATTTCCGGGAAATCTGGAGATGTTTTTCGTCATTAAACTTTTGTTAAAGCCGCTGATTACGTAACTTAAGGATTAAACTTATTCTAAAGATATATATTAAACAAACAGCTTTTGGGAGAGATAGTTATGATTTTCAACATTAAAATTAACTATTGATAAAACGAAAAATCTCAAAAAAATTAGAACTTATAAAATACTTTTTCTCTGACTTAAGGCTTTATAATATATTTATAGTGAGAAATATAGCAACTAATTCTGCAATGAATTTGTGAGCAATCATGGTTTGACGTACTTCAATGACCTGAATAAAGTTCGATTTGGCAGTTTAAAGTTAATTTTAACATTCAATTCATGCAGTGATAAATCGTTGAAGGATTTGAAATTTCACATTGGGCGATATATATAAATATATCGCCCAATATGTAACGTATAAGTCAAACTCTGAACAAAGTGTTACAGTTTACTTAGAATTAATTGACATAATATTGTTATCTTCTTAAAAATATATATTTTTTTTTACAAAGAAATCACGTCAAATTCTGACAAGTGTACTGTTATTAATATAATATCTCGATGTAGAAATAATAAAAACTATTATATGAGTTCGTATCAGATTGTGGTTTATAATATCTAAGGTTTAAATACTCATATATGAATAATAACAACAGTTTTTTAATTAGTTGTTAACATCAAGCTAAAATTTAATGCGTCCTAAAAATTAATATTTACTCTTGGCAACCCTGTGCATCGTTATTCTCAAGATGCTGGCAACTTTGGCAATCTGAGATGCTGCTAATAGGACCGCATGAGTTTTAATATTACACGCGAATTATTGAGAGCACGATTTCTTTAACACATTAAACACAGTATTCTGTGGAAATGAGCCGGCTAGATATAAAAATTTATTGTCGTCAACAATGAAAACTTTATGTACAAGGAGCTAGAAATTTTATGAACTGTTCTTAGATGTAAACAAAAACCATCGCTTAACAAATGGTAATATCATAATATTTTAATTTATTTCAATGAAAGTAATGCCTTCAATTCGACGTATCACATACATGACGTCCAATATATTTTATTTACTTATAAATAAAATAAAAATTATGTGCAAGACGAATATATTAAAACTTACTATATAGAATCCTTTAGCTACCTATATACAATGAATCAAAAATTAAAATTAAATTAAATATTATGAATTACAAAAAAGTTTTATAAATGTTTAACTATTTCCGCCCTAACTATTTAACTATTTAAGACGTCCAATTACTATAAGTTAACAGTACTTATAAGAACTACCAAACAATCTCATCATTAATTTCTCATTTTAAAAATAAATCCGAGAATATAGCGGTTTTGTTTACCTCGCGGGTGCAACTGCAACATTTGGTGAGCCGAAGCACCCCATGTATTCCTCGGGGCATACCGCCCCACTCATTATCCCTATAGTTATTACTGTCATTTTTCAACTCGTTATTTACTCTGAGGAGCGCTGATATCACGACATTTGCTAGCAAAGGACCAACTTTTACATTAGGGGTGAAGGATTTTCGGGATAAAGAAAGCTTTTCGCGGCATTAGAAGAAAATTGAAAGAGTCCTTTTAAAGTACACCCTGTACATTCGTACCTTTGTGATTATTAGTCAACTTGGGTTAGAACAACGCGTCCGAGTTATTACTTATAATTCTTTAAATATTTATAAATGAAATTGGGATATGATTATAGACACAATCTGTTTTTAAGAAATCAGATATTATAAATAATTTATCTTTAATAGTTTTTTTTTGCTTACTTTGAAATATGTAAAGCGTTGAAGAAAGAAGGTTGTCGTAGGTTTTTTATTGTTTATACTGAAGTTCTTGCTGAGTAGTGGTTAGTAGAAACTTGTGATATAAATATATATTCAAAATTCAAAAAAAGTATGTTAAGCCTAAGATTAAATCCGAATATAAAGAAACATCAAGATAAACGAGAGAAAAATAAGATTTACACTAACTTTTATAAGCAAATTTTAGCATTACAGAAATGAACAACATTTCCGAGATTGTGACATTTAGACAAACGATCCAAATTTATGTCAGTTTCGCATAGAAAGTTTTATGAACACATTTATTTGGCTTTGTAGTGATTTATTTGTTATTTACAAATGGATCTTGATTATTATTGCACGATGCACGTCCAAACCTGGGTATTGGTTTCTTAATCAAGGTGGAAAAAATTTATCAAAAACAGCTGCGGGGATCTAGATGGCACAAGAGCATATGGTGTGGAAGAGACCTGTGTTTAACAGTGATGTATAATTAGATAAAGAGAGTGAGATATATAATATATCAAAAGATAGATGAGTGACGCAGCGATATAGATGGCGCTCTTTTAATCAGAAGTGTTCGGTTCAATGCTACTGCAATTCATGATTTGCCTAGCAAAGGGATTTTCTTACCCTAGATAAATTAAAAGGTAGCTTAGTGTAGCGTAAGCGTACCTTGTATATTTATATACAAGACATATTATATGCAATACATACATGAACATACTCACACTAACTCACACTAATACTGATGTACAATGACACATACACGGTCTCATGATGCAACACGTTAGTAACACCAGAGCCCTTGGTGAGAGTGTACGTAAAGTGACATGTGGTTACTTGTTAGTGCGTGTTTGAGATTGTGCGATATTCATAGAACTTTAGTTTATGTACACTACACTTAGTATTACCACTATGTTCCTATGCAGGTTATATATGTTCCAAAAACATTCTGGGGATAACATGTAGGTTTTCTCTTAATTTTTCTTCCGCCGAAACGCACATGGTGATTAATATAATTTTATCTCTTTCTATAGAGCACTCATAGTTTTTTATTTCGCTAACCGTTGGACAAAAGTACGTATTATCTATCAATCCTCGATTTGTGCGACATGGTGGGAGTAGTCATATTTATGCCCTCCATATTCTTCTCTTCTAGAAGAGAGGAATCTTTTCCCAGCAAGAACAATACATACATCATTGTACTGTTCCCATCGTCGGATATTCGACTTGAATCTTTATTTCTAAATGTATTTTATAACATCATATTTCCTGTACGACGTCGTCATAAGAATGTCATACCTTAGTTCAATAGCGAGATATCTTTTATATATCTCCATTGATATTTTTCATTTCATAATTTCATTCGCTTGATATACGCGGATTTCTATAGGAATTCCTCTACTCTGTTATGTAATAACTTTTCAATTTAAAAGAACGTGTAGAGATGATATTTTTAAAAGTACTTTTAATTCATTTGTACGATTAATTTATGTTTGATTATTTATTCATTATCTGTGTGATTCTTTTTGAACGGTGATAGGTTTATACTAAAATAGCCTCTGGCTTAATTGATCTAAATAATTCATCATGGTATTTAGAATGTATAAAATGTGAGGAAATCAGCATACCTTGTTGAGTAGAAAAGACTTGAAGCATAAAGCAACCAAGTTGCTTTAATGCGTATTGGCGAGAATATATTTCAGAAGTTATGATGTGTTATGATAGAACACGGTGGGTCAACTTACCTTAGTAGCCTTTTACGAGATATCGGTAAGAAATGAGAGTGATCTATTCTACTCAGCCGGATATCACACAGCAATTTGTTTATTACAAAGTATTTAATATAATTCTACCGTGAAAATATTTTTTTGTAACCCGAAGGTTGTTTGATTGTGGATTCAAATCGTTCAATTCCTTGTGGATAAATTCTTCAGGCAAAATTCCTCCTAGTAAAAGTCACTTTCTCCACTTTTAAAAGTCTTTTTCTCTCAGTGGTCGGCCTTAATATTCCTTATATTTAAATAACTGCGTAATGAGTTTTGCCATTCTCCCGTGTAATCGTTGACAAATTTAAATCTGCAAAGTTCATTGGTACATTAATTATTCTTAAAAGCTTCTCCGGTTACCCAAATAAGCGGCGACATCACTTTGTCAGACATCAATTAAGTTTTGACAATGATCAATGATGGGATGGCCGGGTGCGTAAAATTATAGCTCGCAAGCAGCGTTTTGATTCCATGACATTGCTATATATTTTTTTGGAATTTTGATTACTTTATTATCATCTGAAAAAACCACCGACTTGATTATTAACCTTTTTGAATAATAATAGAATATTGTGTTACTTTTCAGATTGTTTTGGTATCTTCATCATGAAATAAAACTAAATAATATGTAAATCATTTTAAAAATTTTTACGAGAGCAATGATTTTTTTAGTATTTTTTTGGATTTATACTTTTTTGGATTGTAATTATAAGTGAAAATGTCACGTACGACGTGTATTCACGTCGTAAAAATTTTGACTACTTTAGGCTCCAATTGGGGTATATAGTAATGGCCTTGTTACAAGTTACTAGTTAACTTAAATCTAGATATTAAATAATTTAGTTTATTTAAACTGAATATCTAAAGATAAAAATATTTATCTTTCATATGTTTTTGCACATCGCTCTAAATTATAATGAAATCTTTGTTATTGGATTAATACGTAAATTAGTAAAATTTGTTTATTTCATTTATTCTGGAGCCTGTTTGTTATTCTTTTTTTTATACTTTATTTAATGAAACTTTAAAAGTTTATTACTAAGAAAATTATCTAATGAAACTTTTGGTATTAAATATACTCCAAAACAATAAGGTTTTAATAAAAAGACATTTATTATATTGGGATTCTTCTAGTACAAAAGACATGACTATATTGGGATTCTTTTTAAAAAGTCTAAGTAAACTTTACAACTTTTGTAGTTTTAGTGCCCATTGTGGACAAGTATTATCTTTATTTATAGTAGTCTAGCTAAATAGGGACTCAGGCAATAGTAAAATTGCTGCAATATAATTATAATTAGCTATTACACACGCGAGTTCGATTCAGTAACAAATAATTTATTGGTTCGTGACAACGGCAACCGGAAAAGAAAAGTCAACGCGTCTAGACCGTCATTCATCAATAAGTAACTATTCAAGTCAGAACGGGTTTGTTATGACTAGTACAGACATGATCTTTAATAGAATTTTAAATATAGATAACAAATTTTCGATTTTCGCGATTCATGATACTACTTACTTAGAAGACGAAAGAAGTATAAAATAATTTAATAGACATTTAATTTTAAATAAAAGAATTACAAAATTTATACCATTTTATTTTGTATGTTGATTTTAAGATTTATATTCATTATTGAAATATGTCAACTGTTTTGATTGATTGACTGGCCCGTTGGCGCAGTAGGCAGTGATTCTGCCTTCAGCTCCGCGGTTGGCGGGTTCGATTTCCGCCGAGGGCTAATTTTCTATAAACAATGTCTTGGTTTTTCATGTTTGGTTGTATATTTGTATTTAAGAATGTATTTAAAAAATATATATTTATATTCACCAGTTGTCTGTCACCAAGTTTACTTATCAAGTTCCTTTGGGGACCGACGACCGTATTTTGAAGTGTCCTATATATTTATTTATTATATCAACGATACCAACCTGTGAAACGGTTTTAGAATTTTCGGTTCAAATCTTCCTGAAATTGTTTTGCTAATCTGATTACTTTTCGATACAATTTAAACTAATAATATATGTACATACCGTAAATAAATTTTTAATATGCTGTTGGGATAATTCTAAACTTTATAATATTTGACAAAATGATTTTGACATAAAACGACTTATGATTTATGAAATGTATTATTACAATGTGGAAATAATTTCTTAATAATAGGAATAGAATATCTACGAACAATTATATTACAATTAAAATGAATGAGACAGCACGCAGGGTATTTTTGCAGCTATAGAAAGGATATTACAAACAATTTAACTAAAGTCTACACTGGGTTTTAATTCGCCCCCTTCCGCAAGATAGGGCGAGCTTTCATAAAAGGCCTCGTAATACATCGCGACCACTCAGAATTATACTTGTAAATATTTCATGCTATCTGCGAGTGATTGACAGACGAGCGCCCCCGGCGGTTGCATTGAGAAAATTACCGCGATACAATTTGCTTTTGCATTTGTTAGGCCAGTCAGCCAGTATTTTATCAGGGTTGATAGATGTAATGGCACTTTGGAATGGTATTAAAATTTTAGTACTGTTGTTATCTCGTGATTTTGCACAAGTAAAAATAGAATTATTTTTGTATTGCCACAAACGCGGAAATTAGCAAAATAATTCTTTAATTACTCTTGTTTTAAAGTAACCTCTGGTTCTATAAATATTTTTTAATAGCGCTTTTGTTTAGTGCGATTGCACCTTAGGTGGATTAAATCAAAATTGCACTATAATTTTTGAAAGTTTTAAACTTACCTCAGTTGTATAAAAAAAAAATTATCACGCGGTCTTCGGTGTAGAAAAACATTGAAAGGAAACCTACATATCTTCTAAAAATATCTGAGTTACCTAAAATGTGAGGGCAATGAAATATAAGCCGAAATTTAAAAATCTTTTATAAATTAAGTGATCTTAGGCTTTATGTCGGTGCCTAAATTAGTAACAATAGAAATAATGTTATAAACATATATGAAACAACATTAGAATCATTTTATTTTAAGGCGTTGTTTCACTATAAAACCATCAACTAAAAATTATAATTGTCAATTAAAATTCAATTAAATATGCTTTATTTTAAAAGAAATTTAAAAATGAAGAAGAAGCATCAAAAATATTCTATTTTTGATATTCTTTTAAAAAAATATAAAATTATTCCACATATCATTGATTTTTTCACATCAGATATACATTAACTATATATTAAATTCCTCAGCCCCAATGTAAGTTATAGGTTGTCATTACATTAATACACCATAATCGCTACGGATCCCAATAATTAATTACAGTGAGTCTCCACTATCTTATTGCCATTATTATTTAATTTACGACATGTTCATGGTTCACCTGGTGTATGAAATTTATCGACAAATTATTTATAACTTTGTTAATTACGACATATATTTTAGTATAGTTTGATACACGCGTCTTGTATTAATACGTCATCATTGTAAAGGTTTATCATAAATATCTTTAGCGTTGGGCATATTTTTGTTCCACGTACTCGATATTAAAAATATTGTTTATTTTTAAAATATCATTAAAAACAATCTAAAAATTAATAGACAAATACAACTTTGAAAGCTGATAAATTTTTTTAACTTAAAATTCTTAATGCAAATAAAAATATTGGTAATAAATGGCTAAAAAAATGAGCACCTTAATTTTCTTACTTCCTCAAATTAATAAAACTAATCAGCATTTAATTCCGTTTTGTGGTCGGGTGAGTAAAGGAGTTGAAACGTACGACCGTTCTGGGACTTCTAGGAAATTAAACACACCAAAACTAGACCCTAGGGCTACCAAATATTTTAAATATTATAATGTAACACGAGTTTGTATATTGAGTAATGAAAACTTAAAATACTGTATATATAAAATACTAGTGGTACCCACGTAGTCGTTCTTGACCACTTAAGTGTTAATATAAATAACAACAGGCGAACTTTCACATTTGTATATATGTAAAAATGTACTTTTACTTGATGACTAGTCTAAATTTGACTACAAATATTGTAGTGTATTAACAACTGAGTCGTCAAGTTGTCTACGCCGTTGTTGGTAATTGCAGTAGTAATCGTTTAAAATCTGATTGTTTGTTGTTTTTATGCCTTAATCTTTGAACTAATTATGATCAATGAGTGTGGAGATAGAGTATGGAGTCGCCGCTACAGTAATTATTTATTATAGATTTAAGATGTTGAATATAATTATATCAGGAATTAAAAGAATGTAAAATTTATTGTTAAATAACCAAAGTTCGCTTATGAAGGCTTTAAAAATTACCAGGATTTAAATTATTCATGTCAGGACATAATAAGCTTCATCAGATTTCATCAGACATCAGATTTCTACATGAGGTTTACGGTGAAGGAAAGCTTTCCTTGGATATGTGTTACCTGGTGATCCGTATTGGAGCAGTGTTGTGGTTTAAGCTCCAATCCTTCTCTCCAAAGTTTAGGAGGTTTTAGCCCATTATCCCACTAAAAGGCTACTATACTACTTTGCATGATGGATTGATATAAATAGTTTATATAGTATATTATACATAACATAGTACACTATGTAGTAGTAGCGGCCTGTTACTATCCCACTACCGAGAATAGGCCTCTTCTTTTCGTTTTTTGAGAGAAGAAGAAGAAGAATAACTTTAGAATAACTATAAGAAGGTTTGGAGCTTAGACCTACCACGCTGCTCCAATGCGGATTGGTCGGTTACACATATCTTCAGAATTCTCTAGAGATATGCAGGATTCCTCACGATGTTTTCCTTCACCGAAGAGGTGTGATAAATTACAATTATCAATTAGTATACTATGTACTTTATTAAAATTTTGTAAATTAGGTATTATATTAAATATTAAAATATATAAAAAATATTGTCAACCCTACTCGCCTTGTGTTGCAAAATATGCAAATGAAGAGGTGACTCATTTGACGAATTTTAATGGATATTTAACTGTGTTAATTATAAAGTTCAACTCGCCTCGATTTGGCAGAAACGTTTGGGCCCGTGTCTGGCACGGATGTATGCTTAAACAGATTTCTAGTGGAATGGAAAAAGCTCAGTTCGACGGTGTTTTATTCTTTGTTGCTAACAATATTTTATTCAAGATATAATCTGATGAAACGTACCTTGTTTAATTTTGAAATTGTACGACATTTGAAAGAGTATAAAATATATAAAATAAAAAATAGTAATATATAATATAGTATAAAAGGTACAATTTTATTATTATTGAAAATGTGTGTTTGACTTAGAATTTACCAAATTGGCTAAAGATAACATAACAAAAGTGCAAATATTTATACTGTATTCATATTGTACGTAGTTTGAGTTATATTAAAAATTAAGTAGAAATGTTAACATACAACTCCGGATATCCTGTTCGTCATATTTACCTGGAAACAAAAGAAAAATGTTTAGTTAATCATTCGCAATATAAAAAACATTATCTTACGCCGTGCGGTATCCAGCTGAATAGAATAGTACCACCCTCATTTCTTACCGAGGTTTCCTAAAAGGCGACTAAGGTAAGTCAACCCGCCGTGTGGTATCCTGCTGAGTAGAATAGGTCACCCTCTTTTTTACTGAGGTGTCGTAAAAAACGACTAACTAACTAACGTCAAGCAGGCGGCCGGTCGTAAAATACCTAGCCAAATCATGTGACAACATGTTTGTAACATGTTGTGCCGACCCCACTTAGAGTGGAATAAGGGCAGGAGGATTATTATTATTGCTTATATAAAACATTATCTTGTACGCTTATTACATTTATAACATATATTTACATGTGATAAAAAATGGCTCTAAAACAATTTAGGTTAATTGAATTTTTGTTCACTAAACACAGCACACCTCTCGTTTAATTAGTGGGGTTTGTTAATTTATAACGCCAGACGGACGCTGCTCGAAGCCCAGGAAGAGGATAACATCGGAACTCCCTTAAGATTAATTTGCCATGGCGCTCGTGAACTTTAACTCGTTTGCCTCTGACCAAATTCCCAGCCGGCCCTTAGAGTTTAGAATTAAATTTAATGAAATAAATTTAGGGAATCAGTAGTCCGAACTTGCCTCAAGAGACTGCCCGTTGGCCGGCGAATACGGGATGGTTGTGGTCCGAATGAACGGTTTATTGAGTTGTACAAAATTGCAGAGTAACATCTTGGAACTCAAACAAAATGTTTTGTAAGAAGAGTCTTTAGTTCGGTAAAAATTTATAAATCGAGGACAGTGTAATAAATATTCAAATATTAAAAATAAGCTATACTTGCATCTTATTCACTTCAACTAGAATGTTTATAAACTCTCAAATGATACACAATTTATTTCCTGTTCTCGAGAGAAAAGCGAGATATATAAAAAGATTTTACAGACATACAGACATACTTAGTAAATATAATATCCATATGAATTTTAACTACCTTTTTTGAATTATATGATACAGCTAATTATCAGCTAAGCAGCAGCTACACAATAAAGTTATGTAGGTACTAATTGTCAAAGTTTCTTCAAAGTTGCTAATACCTTGATTTCTTTTTCTGATTCTTTTTTCAGTGATTTCTGTTAATTGGCTTATTTATTTATTAAGTACGTGAATAATAGGTAGTAAGTCTAAAATTTTAAATATAACTTGCTGATATAAATATCCATAACGCTTTATTATTAAGTATGGAGTATTTTCGTGCTCATCGAAATTTCAAAATATGAGATGTACAAGAGTTTTAGATACAAATGTGTATTTCTTTTGAACCAAAATCTTCTAGATGCATTTTTCAACTTTTTAAGTGAAGATAAACTACGATCGGATTGATAGTTCAAGTACACTTGTAAGAAAATAAATCTTTTTTGTATATAAAAAGATTATATTAAATTGAGCTGACATCAGTTAGACATTAATAAGTGTTTGGTTAGATGTTGGCGGCGGCTTTGTCTTAAGTTTTCAACTTCAAATTATAATAGACATTAACTGTCATCAAAATTACTGCTGTCATGGACGTGAGTTTAAGGACACCCTAAAGTTTGAGAACTAATAAAGACTTGTATATAGATGTTCGTTGATGGCTAAAATTTTACTTAGTATTTTTTATTTGTCAGAACTTTAATCAGTGATATAGGTACAATCGTTCGGCCATTTTGTCAATCCGCCTCAGAAGACTACTAAGTGTTTCTGGGGCAGTATTTAGGGTGTAAATATAATGAAGCCCTATTAGGTTGCTGTATGTCCACATGTTTGAAAGTCGTGGTGACGAACGCAGTGTGAACGTTGATTAATATGATAGGTATCAAATTTTGTTATATACTTACTGGAACGGAATATAATACGTATGAACTACGTATATATTTTTCCATGAAAATTAATTAATTTTTTCGCTATGACGTCATTTAGTGAGAAGTGCAAGGAACGAGTTACAAACTTAAGTGTCAATTCTGGCTATTTGCTGAGCACCGTTGCGTTGTAAGAGGGAAATTAAAAATTGAAAAACGCCGCCATGATGGCAGTTGCGTTAATGGCTGTACATAATAAATAAAGCGGGCCGCGTAGGCTTATGTGCCTTGAGTGGGGGTGTGGTCGGGACCGCGAATGGCCTCTCTTAGTGACATCTGAGACGAGCCCTTTGGAGTGCGTCGCTGTTTCATATTGCCCGGCCCGTTGCTTGAGAGCTCCTTCACTTTGATTTAACCAAAAAAGGCCGTTTGATATATTTCAAAATGCTTTTTACGACTGAAATAGCAAAGACGATAAGTTGTTCTAATATACAAACGTATTTAAGAATCTATGAAGCGATGTTGACGTTGACGAAAATTGGTACCTTAAGTATCTTTAAATGGTGACAAAGTTTTGTCCATTTAACTATTTTTAATTTAAGAGAGCTTTGCTTAGAAGTGCACTTCTCTATTATCGGAGAATAATCAGTAACATAGGTAAAGATCTGTTTATTTTAGTATCGCCATTGATAAATGCCTGATTGGTTTTGGGGGTCAAGTAGCAATACAATCATTCCATAAGAAGTGTATTTATTGGTGGCGTTACACGAATAGTACTAAAAATGTTCAGACACTGATCAATATATCTGGAACATGTTTAACTTATAAAAGAAAACTTTTTTCTTCATAGCAAGGAAGCTTCGTTCATGTAAATATTAAGATGTTGCATCATTCAGTCGTGGTAAGACAAGCGGTTGCAAATGTTTTGAGACCAGTTAAAAGGTGAAATTTTATTTTTTTTGTTTTATTTATGTTGTTGTCAAACAATATTTTTTAGTGACCCTTTAACAATTGTAATGTATTTAAATAAGTAAATTCGAAGATTTACTTACTTTCTCTAGGTAACATTAAAACAAAATAAAATATCCTGTGATTTTATATCAACTGATTCATAACATAGTCAGAAATATTGCTTATGGTATTTTGTTTTTTACGGCTCGGCCCGACTACTAAGTAAAGGCCTACTTTTGCGTTTTATGCTTATGGTATATTTAAATCAATAGGGTTGTTTATAATTGTTTCATCTTTATTGACGTTAAACACTCGACGAACCACTTATCTAACCCCTTAGCGCCAGCGGCCATCTTGTTTTTTTCTTGTTTCGCGCGTCAGTCTGACATGTGACAGGCAGCCATTTTGAAAAACCTCGAGAGCGGCTTCCTTCCGCATCGGTGGGCCGTCATGAGAACTATCGTGTGGCGACACCCCCTTCGTTTTACATACATTGGGTTCATTGTTTTAGAGGTGAGACTTACATACGAGAAACTTTTATTGTTTGACGTACCCCGACATGAAACCCGAGCGGCCCGTCAGCCTGTGGAATGGCTGTGAGTAATTCAACAAATACACGAGTTTCGAAATTATTCTCAAACCTATGTATTTTTTATCTATGCCATTTAAGGGTAGGTAATAGAAAAATATTTAACAGTATTTAGTTTTTTAATTCTTTACGCCGTGTGGTATCCGGCTGAATAGAATAGTAGCACTCCCATTTCTTACCGAGGTGTCGTAAAAGGCGACTAAGGTAAGTCAACCCGCCGTGTGGTATGCGGCTGAGTAGAATAGACCAACCTCTTTCTTACCGAGGTGTTGTTAAATACGACTGAGGTAAGTTGACGTCAGGCAGGCAGCCGGTTGTAAAAACGCAGCCAAATCATGTGACAGCATGTTTATAACATGTTGTGCCGACCCCACTTAGAGTGCGATAAGGGCAGGAAACATATGATGAGTTTCTTGGTCCTTTATTATTTCGTTCGTTTGTTTACGAAACAACTTCAGCTATGAAGACTGTTTTGATCTCATTTTTCTTGTTTTCCTAGAGTCCTCGTGTAGTGTAAGTATGGCTAAAAAAGACTGATGTGTACAGTTGAAAAGAGTACTGTCGCATAGAAAGTTGCTTATAACCAAGAGTAAGGTAAGGTAAGGATACTTTCAATGACTTTAACGATCTACTTAATGAGCGTAGACACTATTCTAAGCCACACATTCAACAAAGGGGCTCATTAGTGTTGAGACAGTTTTTTCTTTATTCTTTTTATTCAAAAGAGAATTAAGTTACGGGTGAAATAAGTAATCTTTTCTGTTGGAAAAACCTTAGAAGATTTTACGAATCCTGCATGTTTCAGGTATGAAAACGGATTGTCCGCTCTACATTTAGCATTATATATATTTTCTATTTTACTTCATCGTGGGTTATAGCAAAATAATAATATTATTACTTTTGGCTTAGAAAATTATTGATGGTATGGTATGGACAAAGTTAAAGTAAAATCATGTAGTTGTTTAATAAAGAATTTAATAAGGAACTGATATAATACCACCCCTATAAAGTTCACATGGTAATGATACAAAGAGAATTGATACTATCCATTATCATCCGCTAATCAAAGAAAATTTTCATATTTAAGCTGATTAAGCAGATATTTCCTTTATACATCATCTAACTGTGCTTGCGGCTTCACCTGATTGGAAATCTGTGTGTCACAAAAGACACAAAAGTAGTTATTGTGAGTTAACCATAAGAGATAGAGACATGCTATTGTGGATTTTTTTGTAGTATTTTTGTAGATCTACAATTTTCTGATACATTACTTTAATGTATCTCTGCTGGTTTACGCGGCGCACGCAACTTAATATCCTCGCAGGAGAGTTATTTACAACCACGCGACCTTTTTAACACATTTACCATAAAACCCTTCCAGAAGAATTACACGGATCATCCTCCTGCCCTTATCCCACTCTAAGTGGGGTTGGCACAACATGTTATAAACATGCTGTCACATGATTTGGCTGCGTTTTTACAACCGGCAGCCTGCCTGACGTCAACTTACCTCAGTCGTATTTTACGACACCTCGGTAAGAAAGAGTCTATGGTGGTCTATTTTACTCAGCTGGATACCACACAGCTAGAAAAATTTCAGAAGAATTACATTATCTTTTAGTAAAAACAGTACAAAAATCCGTTCAGTAGATTTTGAGAAAATCAGACAGCTTTTGAGGACTTTGTTTTATAATAATTATAGACATCAAGGAAACCTAGGAGACGAATAATATTTGCCTGCGTGGAAACTCATTCAGTTGCACGATTGAGATCATGAATATAAAAATCGTCAAATATGTATCAAAATCGTCACTTTCAAATACGTGCCGATACATAATTTACCTACCCAAGTGTTTTCCTGTGAAGTACGGAAACGACAGCCCGGGAGACGTCATTTGCTTCCACTCAGTAGTTACTCTGTACATTCGACCATACATATATTTTCGTTGCATACTGAACTTTATTGCTTAGACTATAAAAGCTTTTAAAAATCATATCTGCGCTTGATCCCTTGCCACTTATTGTTTTAATTGTTGCCCTTGAGAGGTGGGAGGTTCGGAGCTCTTAAGTTCTATATACATATCACTTTTAGTGTTTCGATACGTATTTGTGTGTATGCGTACAAACAGTGAAGTAATTGATGAAAAAGTATGGCGGCCATTTTTAAGGATTCTAAGTATGTGGGGTTGAAGGGTAAGTTGGAATGTAACTACGATAACTATTGCAGTTAGAACTATTATTAAACTTTCTTACTAGATATGAATAGCTTTTATATACATTTATAGTAATGGTAAAGTATTATTTTCTTAGATTTTATGACTGGGAAATGATTTGAAACACGCCGCGGCATTGTGAATTAACAGTGGAATTGATCTTCAATATAACATTGAAAACTTCCTATTAACTGATAATTAAATGTAAATAATAACAGCAAAATTGGATATCGCCGTGTGGTATCCGGCTGAATAGAATAGTACCACCCTCATTTCTTACCGAGGTGTTGTAAAAGGCGACTAAGGTAAGTTGACCCATTGTGTCGTATCCGGTTTAGTAGAATAGATCACCCTCTTTCTTACCGAGGAGTCTTAAAATACGACTTAGGTAAGTTGACGTCAGGCAGGCGGCCGGTCGTAAAAACGCTGCCAATTCATGTGACAGCATGTTTATAACATGTTGTGCCGACCCAACTTAGAGTGGGATAAGGGCAGGATGTTTTTTAATAACAGCAAAATTGGTAAGAAAATTTAAAGTTCCTGTTTTGAATTCAAGCTTTATCAAGAGTCATGTGCTCCAACCCTAGGTCACATAAACAACAATAATGCTAAAATTCTGTCAAAAATGTAGCAAAATATCAAAAAAACAATCAGGGTTCCGTATACAACTTCTGAGTCTGTACAAAAATAAATCTCGTTGTGCAAATAAATTGTAATTAGAGTACTACAATGGCGATGACGTGTAACAGACCAGCCGCCGGCGCTGGAAAAACAAAGGGTTCCGCAGTAAAAACATTTGAACTAACGCGGGTCAAGATTTATTGCGAAACGATTCGCTGTTTCGAATTCGGATGAATTTAGTAGTTGGTTATACGTCTATTTTGAGCAGTGAAAACGTAACGTTGGTACACTATTGTGGTACACTGTAAAATTTCGGTAAGAATTCGATGAATGTTTATTTACATTCTACGTATAAAATGCGTGGAATATTGATTATTCTCTTTTAGTTTTATTTAAATAAAGTAATAACTCCAGCGATTTGTGGAGTTTCATAATATTAAAACAACTAGCTGTTCCAGCGGTTTCGCCTGCGTAAAAATCAGTATGTCACAGTCAAAACGTCATAGTAAAATTTTGAACATAAATATAGTTCTTTTGAGCTAACCATAAGAGATAGAGACATGCTGTTGCGCAGTTTATTACCTTTCATCATTCTCCCGCTCTTATTCCACTTTGGGGAGTCAGCACAACATATTTTAAACATATTGTTAGATGAATTGGGTCGTTATTTTACGACCGGTCGTCTGCCTGACGTTAACTTACCTTGGTAGCCTTTACGACACCTCGGTAAGAAATGAGAGTGATCTTTTCTACGATGATGATTTTCTGCAATGATGATTACCTTTATTTAACTATAGAAAACTATTTGCAAAGGTAATGTATAACACATTACCTTTTTTTACAGAAAACAATATCCAGATCCAAACAATCGATATTTCAAAACCCTCGATTAGCATATGATAAACGTGAATATCTATATAAGATAATGGGAGAAACCAGTCCCGTGGGTCAAAGGATTAACTTGTGTAAACATGTTAAGTACAAGTATTATTTAAATGCAGTGTCGGAGCTAGTTTTTCATTCGCCTTTAAAACTAAGGCTATAAGTTGCACGCTGTTGCGTCGGCAAAGTGAATTTAAATACAAACTCATTTCAAGGGTTTCAAGGGAAACTGTTGAGGGTGGGTTGGTTATAAATCAAAGGGCGGAAGTGAGAGTGACGACTTATTCAGCTCCTAGGGCTGAGTGCGAACTTAGGATTAACAACTCACATAAATGAAGTTTTGAAGGACGTAGATTCTTTAGTTATATTTTTTATGGAACTCTTTGTCTCTTTACAATCAATAAATGGTTATCTCTTATCCCTTCCTCGTTTATACAAAATTATTACAACTTTTATCAAACAATTTATTTGTTTAGCAATTTGACTGGCTTGTTGGCGCAGTGGGTAGTGACCCTGCCTTCAGCTCCGCGGGTCACGGCTTCGTTTCCCGTCGAGGGCCAACATTTTCTATAAATGAATTCGTTGGTCTTTGAGCCTGGGTGTATATTTGTTTTTAAGTATGTATTTAAAAAATATATAAGTATATATTCACCAGTTGTCTCTCACCAATGACACGAGTATTAAGTTACTTACTTTGGGGACGGACGACCGTGTGTGTAAGTATCCCATATATTTATAAAAAAAAAGTTACTTTAAATTACTAAAAGATTCTACAGATTTTTTAATTAATTACTATAATATATTTAGTTTCCTTACGATAATAGTCTGATAAAAAGTGTTAATGCTACTAAGTCAAATTAATTCTGCAACCAATCAGTCAGCCGAAGAATAAATATTGTAAATTGTCACTAACGCGTTACGGAATTCAAAAACAAAGCCCAAATCGACATATAACATAAAAGTTTAGTAGAAACTGGTAAACATAAATAAATAAATGGGACACAAACAGGTTTATATGTCTCCAAAGTAACTTTTTACCTGTGTTATGGTGACAGACAAATGGTATATACATATATAATTCTTAAGTAAATATATAAATACGTAACCTGACTTAAAAAAATCAAGAAGAATAAGAATACTATTTATTGTATACACAGAACAAAAATTAAAGACATTTTAGACTAAAACTAATACAGGTACAATAAGGCGGCCTTATCGCTAACCAGCGATTTCTTCCAGACAACCTTAAACATTATGGAGCTGAATAAAATAACTGGTAGGATAGTGTACCAAAGAGTATCAACAAATGTATCAACAATTTTAAAATAAGTATTTGCTCTCGGCGGGAATCGAGTCCGTGACCCTTGCTTTAACGGGATTGTCAAAAATGCTTGGAATGTGTAAATTTAAGTAGAATAACTTTAAAAAAATAGTTATTTAAGCTTAAATACGTCTACAAATTGATTTATAAAAAATATCTAAAGGAGCTAATCAAAGGCAAAGGCAGATAAGTAAACAAGCGCTGCCTTGAGCAATCAGAATTCGCCCAGTTACAAAGTTTGCTTAGTTCTTTTAGGCAAGATTGTTTGACAAATACTATAAAGGTAGAGACACTTTCTTATCTAATAAAGGCCACGTTTAAATGTGACTCCAAAAGGAGAGTATGGGTTAATTTATTAGCGAGTTAGTGTCAAAATTTTCTTAAACATTAGTATCTGGGTGACCGATCCTTGCTCGGTAATTTTTAAAATGATGTTAAAAAAATTAAATTAAATAAAAAATTGAAAATAAAAATTAAAAAATAATATACCAGGTGGGGCTCGATCCTAGGTATTTTTACCTTTCTAGACCGCCCGGTCCCCAAATAAACCACCACGACTATTAAATTAAATATTAAAGATATGTGACTAAAAGAAAGCTAAGAGCTGTGATAGCCGATTGCGGAAACGTGTTAAGATTAAGGGATTGATGTTGAATTTCAAATTAAAATCTTATGTGGCTTATTTTTATTGTGAAATTAGGAAATTATTAGTAGGTAATTCTAATTCATAATGTTTGATATTTGCGTACTAACTTTTTCTTTAATATAAATTGTCTCACTTCGTAGCTGGCAGAGATCTCTGTTATAGGGATAAGTTGACCTTTGTATACTTTTTTACCAATAATGTTTTTTTTCCCAACATTTTTTATGGTACATAAATAAATAAATAAAATAAATAAATTATATTGTTAATTAATTATGCGTTCTTCGTTGAATGAAAACATTATGAGGATCCCCGAAGAGATTTCTTTCGATGTGTGTGACATAACAATACGCATTGCATCAGCATATTTTTATTATTATATTAGTTATTTATATAATATATGGCTCTAAAACAAAAACAAAAATATTGAAGTATTTATACATTACCTAAATCGCGAATATTTAATATATTTTAGAACTCCGCAAGTATAGCTCTATTTAATTCCATAAATTAAAAGAGATTGAAATTAAATTCTACACAGTCAATCACGCCATTTGTGAAATACATATATGTTGAATATTTAAAAATCTAATAATTGTAATAAATGAATATGAAAGGTTATGTGCAGAATACACGCTGTATAAGATTATAGTTTAATCGTTCTATAAAATTTGAATATCACATTAAAGTAGAAAAAAAATATATATTATATTTTATTTATTTTGAATGAATAAATTATAAGTGTAAAGAAGTTCGGCCTGCTTTACTTTATTCTACATCAAAATTCAAAGAAACCAATCAAAAGCTAAGGCAGATAAACAAGCAAGCGTTGCCTTGAGCAATCAGAAGTCGTCCACTTGCGATGTTTACGCGGTTCTCTTTTAAGCAGGATTGCTTGTCAATACAAGAAATAAATAACAGAAAAATGTGGACCATATTTTATTTGGTAAACTATTGAAAAGAATTCTTTTTATCAAGAACTTTTATTTCGTGGTGTAATATTTTGGTTCTATAGTATAAACAATATTACGCCGTGTGGTATCCGGCTGAATAGAATAGTACCACCCTCATTTCTTACCGAGGTGTTGTAAAAGGCGACTAAGGTAAGTTGACCCACCGTGTCGTATCCGGTTTGGTAGAATAGACCTCTTTCTTACCGAGGAGTCGTAAAATACGACTTAGGTAAGTTGACGTCAGGCAGTCGACCGGTCGTAAAAACGCAGCCAAATCATGTGACAGCATGTTTATAACATGTTGTGCCGACCCCACTTAAAGTGAGATAAGGGCAGGAGGATGATGATGAGTATAAACAATATTATGTTTGGTGAATCGTCTTAATCTCAAGATTTTTTTTAAAACAATTGGAAACTATCAGCAAACAATGTGTTGACCAATGTTATTTTAATACTAAAAATAATGAGTCTTTACATTTAAAGTATATTTAATACTATTTTTTGTATTAAATTCTATTTTAATACCTTATTAAAACATTTATTGGAAATTACTAAGACTTTCTTTTGAGTGTCATTGGCAAAATAATGCAAATAATATAAAAATTAGATAATAAAAAAGATTCTTTATCAGAAAAGGCGGATGTTTTTGAACGGTTTCTGTATAATAATGCAAAAATATTCCACTTCAAGATGACGTCATCAACAATATAATTGACACTACACTTTTCATAAAATATGCGTAACTCCGAAGCTATTCAGTACTAACTAGCAAATTGTAGTATAAAATCTATAAAGAAGCAGTTCTTATGGAGGTTTCTGTAAAACAGTTTGAAACCCTAGTTTATTCAGCTATTAGATTTAGTCTGAGTAGTAGTAAGTGGAGATAGCTGAGCGGTGAGACAACTCTTTTGAGGGGGTCATGGGTTCAAACCCGGGCAGGCACCAATGAGTCCTTAGAACTTATGTGTCTAATTGATAATTGAAATAATCATACGCTTTTTGGTGAAGGAAAACATAGTGAGGAAATCTGCATAACTCTAGAGAATTGTGGGGATATAGTATGTTACCTACCAATCCGCATTGAGGCACCGTGGTAGGTCTTACGACTAGCTTCAACCCTTTTCTCCAAAAACGGCCTATGTTCAGCAGTGGGATAGTAACAGGCTGATACTTTCTTTTTTTTGGATTAAGTCAAACATTACAACAACAACAAAAAACAAAAGTGCGTAAAACTAGATACTCATTGTGGAACAAAATCAAGACAATCTGGCGTGTATAAATTCCTATTTGCTAAAGTTATTTCTTTAGAGACTTTGTCACTTTAGCCGCTGTTGACTTTCCTTATAAACTTTGTGTAAGGAGTGTAGACTTTCTGTTTAAGATGAATACACAGCTATACAACAAATACTATCTTAACTGTATCTACGGTTAGGGTAACAAAGAGTCTTATTTTCTGTTACGTAATTCGAAGTTCATATATTTATTTCGTCCTATAGGATTCGCACAAAACAATGTCAGGAAACCTCGTTTATATCTAATAATACATTTATAGAACTATGCGAGATTTCATTTTAATATATAATTCATTGCCTATAATAGTAAAATAATTTCATCATAGCTTTTGTCTAATAGTATGCATATTGTATGCAAATACTGAATCAACGGCACTCTATTATTTTTTTTTTATCTTGACAATCAAAATACTATGTGTTGAATGATTGGTTCAAATATTATAACTTAGATGTATTTTAAAATAAAAATAAAATAACCTGTAATTAGTAATTTATTTTGTATATGTTTATTGAATAATTTTGATTTGAAAATATTCTCTGCCTCTCTGTTACTACTGATTTTAAAAAACCTTTTTACTTAGCAATCTAACATGTTCCGCTTAGGATATAATTTTCTCGTCTGTTTCTCGTTTTTTCATGTTTCTCATTTTCACGTTATTTTACTTTTACTTAGCAGTTTGGTATTCAAATAAATTAGTAGCTGTAGATTATATATGCTTTTATATAAATAAATACTTTACGTATTTATTTATCACGATATACAGGGTATCTATGTATATTTTTTTCTTAAAAGAAGTTTTAATGTTAAGTCTTATTGTATATGCCATCTTTATTTACTTGATTAAGTTTTTTTTTCTTACCAGCGATACTAGTGTGAAAAAAAACAAAGTAAACGAAATATCCGGATACAGCCGAAAATGTAAGAGGATTTATTCCTTTTAGTAAGTAAACAAAAAAGGGATCACTGCACCGCAGAACTTTCGGCTCCAACTCTACCTCTATAAATAAGCCTTCGGTTTTACTGGAACCCGTCGATTGCAAATTTCCCAGTGAAACTGTAAAGTCGCATAAATTACAGTGTAGTAAGAGAAAAACAAGTGGGAAGTAGCACTTAACAGCTTGACTAATCGCTAGCAATGACAGTTGGGATGTGGAATTTGGCATCGCGTCGCCACAAGCCGTTCTACTCAGCACTGTATTCTTTGCAAGAGAATAGTGATTTACACAAATGCATTTAGTGTATAATATTTATGTAGTTTTTATCCTAAATTTATATGCACGTTTTGCTAAAGCTATGATTTTTTTTTACGACATACAATGAACAATTTATATATGCTTGAATTTACTTAAACGGTATTACTATACCGATCGATATATATTTCGACATGGAATGATACCCAGAATATTAACTGAATTTTCACGCTGAATCTGATCTGATTATTTGTAGAAACATAAGCCAGCCCTTTTGATAGTGGAAGAGGAATTCAATCTGGCAATTCTTGAATAACATCGCGTAGTAACATCGTTGTTGTTGTTGTTGTATCTCTTTATTGTACACAATTTTATAAAAAAAAATTATAACAAAGTAAAAAGTAAAAAGAAATCGCTCAATCGCTCGCTCAGCGAGTGATGGAGCGAGCTATACTCGGAGTAGCTCTACGTGATCAAATCATAAATGAGGAGATCCGGATAATAACCAGACTCACCGATATAGCTCAGCTTGTCACGAAGCTGAAGTGGCGATGGGAGGGGCACATAGTGTGGAGAACCGATGGGCGTTGGGGTCTCAAAGTGTTGGAATGGCGACCCCGCACCCTTCACTCGAGGAAGACCCCTTGCTTTAGATGGACTGACGACCTCAAAAAGGTTGCAAGGAGCCGCTGAATAAAAGCGGCACAAAATCGTGTGTTGTGGAGATCCCATAAAGAGACCTATGTACACCAGTTGAAGAAGAAGATGAAGGAAACCGTTATCTCATGTGTTATTAAGTACTGCGATTACTGTTTTAGCAATAAATTGATTTTAATTTAATAAATAGTATTACTTACATTGCATGTAATTGCATTATTTGAGTTTGGTGAACAAAGGCAGCAGAGAAGTTTCGAAATCATCGAGAATTTAAAAATCCCAAAAGTAATTTATAGAATTAATCATTATTCTGCGGAGTAACATAATTCAAAATTTAATGTAATATATTTTTATAATTCGCGGATTAAAGTACAATTATTTTTAGTTTTTTTTTAATCCCTAAATAGCTTTTATACTAATAGTAAATAACATGGTAATCCTCTACTCGTAGTTCCCAAAAAACAATAAAAGGTCGCATTGGCACCAAGCGGCAAGGAGAAATTTCAAGGCACTTAATTAAATCTCCATAGTTAAAAAGATCATGTCCTTTTGTATGAAAATATCCTAATAAACATGTTAAAAACTAATTTACAACTTCTAATGTTACAAAGTTACCAACTAAGTTACACTTGCTATTCTAAAATTCCTGATCTAAGGCGTTTTCCCCCTAGTTAGAGCGAACTCGTATATCTCCGAATACGGGCAGTTCATTTGCTTCACGCCTCATACCCGCAAATAAATCACCAACCCAGAATCGAGTGAAAATTGTAATGGCATTCTGTACGTATATTCAGTTATTCTTATTAGAAACTAACTGTGCCCGCTGCTAGCTTTAGACGCGTGGAAATCTATTGGAGACTTCTATAATTAATATACTCGCAAAACAAAATCCCCAAAAGGTGTCTGACTGCATGTAATCGATTTTCTTATAATCTTCTAAGCCGAATTTTAGACGGTTTTTACTAAAAGGTACTACAATTCTTCCGGAAGGTATACGTTAATAGTGTATTATGGTTTTATCTTAATTGTATTGAAGAGGTAGTGCAATTGTAAAAAATTCACTTTCTGGGAGCTTTAGTCGCGTGCGCCGCGTAAACCAACAGACATATAGCCAAGCCAAAAAAGTCCGCAAATGCATGTCTTTATCTCAAGACCACCCTCATTTCTTACCAAGTTGGTAAGAAATGAGAGTACTTAATGTAAGTTGACGTAAGGCAGGCGGCCGGTCGTAAAATACCTAGCCAAGTCACATTAAAACATAGTTAAAACATGATGTGCCATCCCCACGTAGAGTGGGATAAGGGGAGAAGAATTATGATGATGATAAAGTAATTTAAAAAAGTATTTGGTATCAGAGATCGTCATTGTCCAAGCATTACTTTACTATGAGCCAAAAACTTTCTACGAGTACTTGCGTTATGTTTCCAATAAATAAACAGTTAAAGCACGGTACGGCTTTACGAATTTCGCCTTCCTTTAACCAATGTTTAATATTAAGCTTACTTGATACCGAATGGGTGATTCTAACTTCTAGGTGTTGTTTTTGTTTGAGTTTCTACTAAGTTCGTGCGCAGCTTAGGAAAATTATTTTTGTTTTGTGTATAATTGTTTAACACTTACCACTGCACATGTTTCATATTTTATGTACTTATTCCCATTACGGCTGAAGTGTATTTAATAATATTAAACATAAATAATCACTATTCATAACAACCTGGTGTTGAGTTGAAACCAACCAAAACCGAAAGGCGAAACACGGTCAGATGAATATAAGAACTGGGAATATGGCGAATAAAAACAGGGCCTGTAATAAGAAGGCGTAAAAAGAAAATCTCTATTTTCTATTCTAGGGAGATTAAGCATTAATTTTTTTTCGGTGTTTAGTTTGCATTGATTAAAGTATCAATATGTTTATAGCGATCAGAGAGCATCACAAAATACGCATAGTTACCTGCATTAGAATCCGCAAACTTTTCTAAAGGTAACGCGTTCTGACCGCTTGGTTATGACAGCTTTTTCGCATCGAATTATAAATATTTAATTTTTATGGCAATCTCGATTATAACAAGCTGTGCTAGCAGATTCGACCTCGTGGAAATCAGTAATCATGAGTTAATTATAAGAGATTATTGAATAACTTTTACAGTCTACTAAGTGCATACAAGAAAGGTTTAAATTATGTCGTTTTCGCAACATTCCTTATTGTTGCTCTGCTCTTATTAATCTTAGCGTGATGTTATATTCTTTTTTAGAGGGGACAATTTTGTATTACATAATTTTTGAATAACTTCACCGTTTACTTAGCGCACGCAAGGAAAGCTTTAAATTTTGCCTATAGCCTACCTTCCTAACTTTCCTAAATAGATAAATCGACTATCTCGATTCGACTCGATTTGAAAAATTCTTCAGGTATACTGAAGAATTTTTCAAATCGATCCAGTGGTTCCTGAGATTAGCGAGTTTAATCAATCAATCAAATAAACAAACTCTTCAGCTTTATATATTAGTATAGATTATGACGGTATATACACATCAATTCTATCAATTTAACTTACTCTTATCCATGATCTGTTTGCATTGATTATTGAACTAAAGGGTAAAACAAACAACGCTTCACACACACGGCCCGCCTTAAGTCGAACTTCGATTTCCTTTAACTATTGTTTGGAGTTAACTTTCCGGATGCCAAATGGACAAAGCGGACTCCGCAGCGTTGTTTTGTATGAGTTTCTACTTAGATGTGAACGTACAACGTTTGTAAGCTGCCTAAGTAAACTCCTTAGCGCCTACTAATGTGGCAGATTTATAATTTATACCCTAACATGATTCATAATTGGCTCGTTAAGTTTTCTGCAAATAAACGTAACTTTGTCAGTGTGCTAGACTAATATAGGAGTACGGAAATACACAATAGTTACTGAATTGTAACTGAGTACGGAGAACGGAACAAAGAAGAAGGAGAAGAGTAAATAAGTAAGGTAATGAAACGAATTTCGTTGAGCATTTCGTTTCAAATAATGCGACCTAAGTATATAAAGCAATTAAAAAAAGAGAGAATCTAGAAGTGAGCTTGTATAGATACCATAAATCTTTTCTTCTCGAATTAACATCCTCTTTATTGTTACTTTATATCTATGGGTTGCTTGGTTTCAGCAAAAATAATATTTTTCGAGTCAATGGCATTTTTGTATGTAAATATAGTGGCCTAAGAAATAGACAATAGTTCTCTGCATATGTCCTATTCCAATTTTAAAAATAAAAAAATATGTTTGGATGTTAGTTACTTAATCCCGCAAAACCGTTGAAATATAAATGAATTTGACACACGGATCTGTTAAGATTTATTGTTGACGTGTTATTGAATGAATTTGAATAGTTTAACTGAAATTGAGGGCAGAAGCTATTAGAAAATATTTATTTTCATATACAAAAACATCTTGTGGTCGTGTAAATTGATATCAAAACATCCGAATACATATATGAAATAAGCCAGTGTCCTCATACCGTTTTTGTGGAGCGAGGAACAATTGGTATGATAGATCCATTAATATATGTGACTTGCGAGTCATTCGAGGGGAAGGAATGCCGAGTAATAAAACGATAAAGAAATTGCCAATGAATATAATAAAAGATGGATAACGTCGCTAATATTGGATGATAATATTTTAAGCATTATCATTAACAACAATTTTCATACTGTGTTATAACTTAGATAGATTAAATATTAACATATTAATAAATAATTATATGTATAGAAACCGGCTATACTCACGTGTTATTTTATCGGATTGGATTATTAATAAATAATACATAATTCCTAAGTTTCATATGAATTTCTGATCAATGTAAAACTTTTGAATTCCTCTCGGGTTTTAATTTAGGCTGCACTGCACTGTCCATTATAAATAGATTCATCATAATGTTCCTATTCTTATCCCATTCTAAGTGGGGTCATAATATATCCTTATCTTCCATCATCATCATCATCGTCATCCTCCTACCCTTATCCCACTAAACAACAATAAGTGGAATCGTCATAACATGGTAGAAACATGTTGTCACATGATTTGGCTACGTTTTTACGACCGTCCGCCTGCCTAACGTCGTAGACCTTAGTCGTATTTTACGACATCTCGGTAAGAAAGAGAAGAATTTCAGATTACAAACGAAGACATATTAATTCGCCGTGTGGTATCCGGCTGAGTACATTAGACCACCCCCATTGTTTAGAGAGATGTCGTAAAATAGGACTAAGGTTGTAAAATACGTACGCCAAATCATGTGATACCATGTTTATAAAATGTTGTGCCGACCCCACTTAGAGTGGGATAAGGGCATGAGGAACAACAAACAAAGACATAAGTCTTTGTTAATGAATAATAACTTTATTAACGTTAATACTTTCGGACCAAATTTTTAATTACAAAATTTCTAACTTTCACGTAATTAATTCTATCGATTTACAAAGTGATTTATTTTATAAATGTTACATTCACCTGCCATAAATAGAAAACAATTGTTCAGAATTTGGCGTTCATAATCCGTAAAATAACCAAACAAGCAATACGTTACAGTCGGATTAGATGGAAATTAAAACTTTGTTGCTAATAACAACCATATATTACGAACTGCTTTCGGACCAGCTGGGTCTCGCTACAACTTTTTACATTGTTCTCGGATTTAATGCGATCTTGCAAACTGTACTTATTTATAACTGCTAATTTGAATATTTAAAAAAAAAAAACAAAATAAAGTACATAACTATTTATATAATTCGGATCTTTAAATCAAAATAGATAATTTTTACGGTTCATAGTCAAGATCTTTTACTAAAGCTTTGGAGGTAAACATTTTGGACACACACATAATATGTTTTCATTAAAATTGATGTTTGTAACTGAGACTTTAAATGAATCATAAAGTTTATTTTCATGAAGAATATGATAAAAAATTACATTTTGAACGACCTCGGTGTTAATTTTTAGGTAAACGAAACGGATAATGTATTTCAGGTTTTTTTTGTAGATTTTAATATATCTTTATTGTCTTTTGTAGCCAATGTAACCATTATTAAATTCAATTTCTTTGATATACCTACTGTAAAAATTTAATTACAAATACACGCATAATTTTGTACGCATTATGGATATAGTGGGCGATTAAAAAAATTAACAATTTCATAAAGTTAAAAAATTAAATTCAAGTCTGCTGTAGGTTTTATTTATGAAAATTTAGGATGACGAGGCAAAAAATCGGGTAAGAATTTGCTACTCGACGCGAGGCAGGCGTATAAAAATGTTTTGTTTTTCCTAATTGCTCAGAGTGGCTGCTTAGTGCCTTGTTGCAAGTCATTGTTTTCGACGCACCAACTTAGTTAAAGGGAACATTTTTTGGTAAGCGAACCCGCGAAAAATCCTGCCTTATAATACAGCTGTAAGTGAATGACTGGGACAGTTGTGTTGTGTTGTTTACCACTTTCTTTTATTTATGAATGAAAATTTTTATTATGTATTTTGTGGTAATTGAATTATATAGTTTTTATTCAAAATAATAAGAACCTGTTTTTCGTTGGATGTAAAATTTCATTTTAGTTCTAGGTTGTAATGGCGGTAATGCAAAGAGACGTCTTTACAACATAATTAACCACATTTTTTGCATCAATTTAGAAGTTCCTTCAGTTTTGTCACTATTGTTTGACAACAATTGTGTTCTTAAACTCAAGAGTAGTTACCGAACAAAACAAACAAGAACAAGAAAAAAACAAACAAGTACAAGAAAATAAAAACAACTAAGAGTAGTTAACGATTTAAAACCTTTTGTATTAGGTAAAATAAATATTAGTCGTGCTAGCTTTCAGAAAACTTAATGAAATCACGTTGAAAGAACCAATATTAATCTAAAATTTAAGATTAATATTTTATTACAATTGAAACGTTTATTTCTCCATTCGGAAAGTGCCGACAAACAAAGCGGATCTCGATCTCTATAGATGACTTTGAGCCGACTCCAGAAACAATCACTCAAATAGGCTGTTCATATTGAATATTAATCGCTATTTTCACTGAAGAATGGGAATAATCTGAAAGGCTCGAGGGCTCTGGAAATAAATTTGTAATGCAAAGTTAGAAATTTCATTCCCGCAATACTGGTAAGTAAGCGTTATGTGGATCTACCCATAAAGGCCAGAGTATAATAAATTTTAAATTTTTAAAAGAAAGTAATTATAACAAAAACATTTATACATGTTATAAAACTAAGTACTCAAAAGTTGTCTGACTGTATGTGTTTAATTTTTTTTTAATCTACTATACGGAATTTTATACAGTTTTTACTAATAACTCATGCAATTCTTGAAGAAGGTTAATACTATAAAGTAGATTTTCCGCGGTGTAGGGATTTACGCGGGAAAAACTTTGTGACACACTTATTTTCACTTGGGCGACGCCCATGTCATATTATATAGTAAAAAGTTTTTTATTTTATTATTTTGCTACTGTCAAAGTTGTCAAAGTTATCAAAGTATTAATAGAACTCCGTGGTACCAACTTGAATACGCGTGATTTTTTATGTCTTAAATTATTAAATGTCTTGTTTTTTTTAAATTTAATAATGTCTTTTCTTTTGTTTGTTATTTTTTAATAATGTTTTTGTAATAATGTACCATAAATAACGTTAGAAAAACATTATTAATAAAAAAGTGTATAAAGGTCCACTTATCCCCATGTCAGAGATCTCTGCCAGCTAACCTACGAAGTGAGACAAATGAAATTTATTGTTATGCTACAAATGAAATTAGTAAAAAATATTGACAATGTACAAAAATGTGTCCCTTTATAATAAGTATGCACGAGAACTTGATAGAATCAACCGTCGCTCGAACGTTTCGATGTTGAGCCAATAAGGCCTAGGTATTCCGCAATTTATTAGCCTTGCAAATTCGAAGCCGCCGCACCCTCTATGAAATATAACGGCGGCCGCAACAACCTTCGTAACCGCCCGCTCCAGTATTACACCCCTATTTTAGCTCTAATTAAAAAGCCATCAAAGACTTTTCAGTCATTAATCATGAAACTGTTAACGGTGAATGCCGACTTCTCTAAGTCCGAGCCGAGTTAAAGAGGAGGATTGGGATATTAACAAAATATCTAAAATTATTTCAGAGTTACTCGAGTGGCAATCCGCTTTCGAAAAATACAAATTTAGCTGGGTTTTTATGCGAAAGAATCTCGAGTTATTTTTAGCGGTTTAAAGGATTGGAAAGCTCTTTGGTTTTAAATACACAGGAATAATGCTAACGATATTTTTAAGACTTGTAATTGACTACTCGGTTGCTCCGCTTTCTTTCTTTCTTTTTAAAATTGTCGAGCCGAAGAAATTATATTTACATTGAGATACTTGAAACGACAAAATGGAAACGTTAATAAAAGTAGATTAGAAAGGATCAATTTGGAGAGAAGCTTTTTTTGTGATCGTATTTTTATGAAAACAATTTTCTTAATTGATGGCAATCAATATAAATTAGTAAACGTATATCTATTACATAAACCTATACATACTAAAGCTGATCTATATTTACATATCCACACGCCATATTTCAAAAGATACATTTTCTAATAACTTCTCATACCTAGGTAATTTATTGAATTTTTTGTAATGTAAACATTAAACTATCTAATCCAGACTCGTCTATATGAGATTAGGCATTAAGATAATCGTGCCGTTAAGCTACGGAGTTTAAGACAATATGAACAATATGTAACCGAAAGTTAGTGATTTCAATGAAATTTAATAATAATATAGTCATTTACTCCGTTTCTGCCGTGTAGTATCCGGATGAAGAGAATAGACAACCCTAATTTCTTACCGAGGTGCCGTAAAAGGCGACTAAGGTACGTTGACCCACCGTGTGATATCCGGCTGAGTAGAAAAGACCACCCTAATTTCTTACCCACGTATCGTAAAGGTAAGGTAGAGGCTTAATAAGTTGACGTCAAATCGACCAAATCGTCAAATTGAAGACAAATTATATTACAAGATATTTATAACATGTTGTACCGACCCCTCTTGGAGTAGGATATGGGCAGGAGAATGACGATGATCATTTACTCCGGGCCTCCGGTATGAAAACGGATGGTCGACTCTACATTTAGCATTATATATATTTTCTATTTTACTTCATCGCGCATTATAGCAAAATAATTTTATTATTACTTTTGTATTATGGATCTCCGCAAAGAAACGCCTAATTCTGTAATGGTATTTAACTTTGGCTAAGAAATTGTTAATTTAGTGGAATGTTACAATTTTATATTTATTTTTATAAGTTCCATTACCTTAATTAATTCGAAAATATCATCGGCATATCCGATTGGATTCGAGTAAACAAAGTGCCTGCAAACTGTCAGTTGTGATCGCATTAATTCAGTGTAAACTAACAGGATGTCGTGCGATTATCGAAAACCTAAACAATCGGCCAGACCCTGTCAATCACGTTGAACAGCTAATCTGTTTGCAGTTGCAATGAAACGTGCCAATGGAACGTTTATAATGATATTGGCATCTATATCATGAATAACAACTGTTTGGTGACTACCGCATCAGTGTAAGTGATGGCCGCCAGATAGATTTCTAAATCAAATCTAATAAAATCAAAATAATCTTTATTCAAATAAGCTCTTTCAGGCACTTTTGAATCGTCAAGGATCAATATGATTAATGAAGCTACAACTGTTAGGAATGTTGATCTTACCGAAAAGAACCGGAAACTCGGCGGTCAATCTTTCAAAACATTTGCAATTTTACATTAATAAACCGCAGTCTTGTATGAAGCTGAAAGGATTTTCAAACCCATTTTAATTCATTCTATTTTAAAGAATGCTTTCTGAACGAGTTTTTGTGAAACTCATGATACCGAGTATTGCTTTAAAATTACGTCAAGGACATATTTATTGGCAATTTTAATAAAAGGCAACGTCAGTTAGTATCAAAATGACGTCGTACAATGTAGCAATAACAAGTCGAGTTAAAAAGCTTTTAATTAAATTTCATCTTCTTCTGTTAACCGTTGAGGAGTTCCCTCGTCTGGAGCTAATCCAGGTAATATCATCAGGTCATGCTTATCATAAACATGCATTGTCATCGGGACTAGAGTCAGTCAGTCAGTCAGTATGTAAAATTTTAGCTCAATCAGACACCGGGAAGTAGGTCAAATTTAATTTGCAAGATTCCACCTTCACATACATACATTGTTGAATAAAAACTTTTAATAATAATTCAGTTTAAATCTGGACTAACTTGATAGAGAAATATTTAGTAGGAAAATAGTAGTAGAGCTTTATATCTTTACATATAGATTTATATATTTTACAGAAGTAAAATATTATTTTTTATTTACTTTGGTGTAACGAAATTGGAATCCATGATTCGTCTGCAATTTAGTATCTTTTATTTCAAAAATATAACTGTCGCAAAATTACAGCAAACAATTATCCATATAAATAGTACATTAAAATTTTAAGCAAAGACTTTAATAGTACTATTAGAGAACACGACTAAATCTAACGTATAACATAGTTTTTTTTATTTTTATAAATGACTTCAACCGAATCCTCTTACTAACGTTCCTTGCAGGTCGTTTGTTCCACTTAAGTTTATTCTGAACCGGGCTTTTAATGATTCAAAAGCTTGTTTAAGCCTACTAACTTATTACAGCTTTTTTCCACTAGAACCTTAAAACGCTTTTGATGATTTAAAATGCTTTAAACCACTCATTAAGTCATTCTTGTAATAAGGAGCTTTATGGTGTATGAAGTTATGGAAGTAAACCATTTGCATAAAAAGATCTTTTCGCTTATTTTCTTCAACAAATATTAAAGGACAAATCTTGACAAATTATAAAGAATGCATTGTCGTGTTCGAATATATATTTATATGCAATATTCAGACGTGTGGTATCCGGTCGAGTAGAATAGATCATCCTCACTTCTTACCGATGTGTCGTAAAAGGCGACTAAGGTAAGTCGACCGACCGTATGGTATCCGGCTGAGTAGAACAGACCATCCTCATTTCGTACCGAGGTGTCGTAAAAGGCGACTATGGTAAGTTGACCCACGGTGTGGTATCCGGTTAAGTAGATTAACCATCCTATTTATAAACGTGTTGTCGTATTATTATAATAAGGTAATTTGATGTTAGGCAGGTGGCCGGTCGTGAAATACGTAGCCAAGTCATGTGACAATATGTTTATTACATGTTGTGCTGACCCCACTTAGAGTGAGATAAGGGCAGGAGGATGATGATTATTATGATTCTTGTTTATGCTAATTTTTTTCTCTATAGTTCTTGAGAATTGATGTCAATCTTCGCACGTTGTTGCTATCTATAATTAATATAGCACTTAATTTAATAATTTGTATATTGTGTATTTGTAGCTATGTATAGTGTATATATTGTTGGTGGCGTAATTAAATAAATAAAATCATAATTTATGAAATTAGTATACCTATTTTAAAGTTCTATGCTGTTACATACCATATAGAATTTACACAGGTCAATGACAGGTCCTGAAGCTTGAATCCACTAATCCCCAGTGACGTGATAAAGGGGTCTTTGTTTGAGGGACCCTCAATAACCGATATCACGATTTCGATTCCAATCGAGAGCTGGCTAAGTGTCCTCGATCGAACTGTTGGACTCGCGTACCAGTGTAGTGCCTACGTGATATTGGCTTCCAAAACAGACACCGAATCGAGTTATACAATCGAGAACGAAAGTGCGGGTAAAATACAATTCAACTATATTGCTTGATTGTGACAATTATCACAATATAAATTTATCATCCATATCCTCCTGTCCTTATCCCACTCTAAGTGGGGTCGGCACATGTTTAAACATGTTGTCAAATTGCAAATCTACATAGTTAAGAAGTATCGTCAATATTAACAATATCCTTTTTTTAATATATGGGACACTTACACACCGTCGTTGGTCCCCAAAGTAAGTAACTTAATACTTGTGTTATGGGTGACAGACAACTGGTAAAATATACTTATATATTTTTAAATACATACTTAAATATATATATACACCCAAGCTCAAAGACCAACAGATTCATTTATAGAAAATGATGGCCCTCGGCGGGAATCGAACCCGCGACCCGCGGGGCTGAAGGCAGGGTCACTACTCAATGCGCCAACGGGCCAGTCATCATATCTGAATTTCTAACGAGTAAAGATGTATGGGATGAAAAATTCTTGGACTAATGTTAGAAAAATAATAATAATCTGGTAGCTCGCGTTGTAAAACAACTTGGATGGACGAACTTCGTCTGCTCCGTCCTGATAATTCCAAGATACTTCCTGAACAAAGATACTTTCTGTACAACTTACTTCATCTATTAGTATTCATTTTGGTTTATTAAAAATAATGCAGCATTATCACTAATAATTCAAGATTTCAACTTATATAACTTTTATTCACAAATTCACATAGAAGTAGTAAAAAAGAACACTTTATTATTTAAATAAACTACTTGTAAATTAAAAAAATGCAATATTATTAGTGGATGCACTGCTTTGTTTCAACTTTGAAAACAATTTTTTTTTGCATCAGCGATGACGGTTTAATGATAACATGTTTGTTACATCGATATACATATAATCGATATTCCATATGCCAGGGATAGTTTTCGGATAGAGTTAATAGAACAAATGGTGCCCTAAAACATACAATACAATAGGAAATAGCCTTACAAAGGCAAACCAATAACGCAGTTTATAGTAGCGTGATCCCAAGCCAATTACGTTAGTTCGGGGGAACGAAGTAAAAAAAAGTATAACAATAAACTAATATAATTTAGAGCCAGCGACGGGTGAAGTCGTTACCTATTTGGATCGGGGGACAGCCCTAATTTAATGAAGGATTGCGATTCGTTTCCATCGTTTCTATAGAAACGCAACAGAATCGTTACATGATACAGACAATGTTAATTACCGGCTTATTATTATTATTATTATTACTGTTGGGCTATGGCCTCCTGTCTTCATTTTTTTGCAGAGATTGCTTGTGCCCATCGCACGGCTCGAATGCGGATTGGTAGGTTTCGCATAGCCCTAGTAATCTCTTGACATACGCAGGTTCCCCGCACGATGTTTCCTTCATCGAAACGCGTGTGATAAATTGCAAATATTAATTAGAACCAAAGTTTTAACGGAAAAAATTATTGGTGCCCGCCTGGGTTCGAACCCCTGACCCTATTGTTACAATGTATATTAGACAAATATTTATTGATGACTAGTTTGCAATACATGCAGGGAACCGAAAACACCACCTAAAGTCATGCAGAATTGTACATAGGTGGCAGAACATAGGCGGAAAATCTTTGGCACGCCGAGAATGTTACAAGCCTTGAGGAACTCATTTAGGGCTCTCGGCTGCTAGAGTTTGGCTGGTTTCAGTTACCAACCCTGATGTAGATTGTAGGAAACAACCCACCGAAAGATTGAGAATAAGAACTAGTTGTACCCGCAACTTCGTTTGCGTCAAGTGCTAAAATAACCTCATTTGCATTTTATGTGTTTTCCTGTTCCCGAAGAGAAAACGGGAATTTTTTATCCTATATTTGGCCCAGTATATAAGCTTTATCATCATCATCCTCCAGCCGTTATCCCACTTTAAGTAGGGTTCAAAACATGTCGTCACATGATTTGGCTAAGTATTTTATGATTGGCCGCCTGCCTGACGTGAGGGTGGTGTTCTACTCAACTGCATATCACACGGTGAGTCGATTCATCTTAATCGCCTTTTACGGCACCTCGGTAAGAAATGAGAATGGTCTATTCTACTCAGCTGGATACCGCACGGCAACATCTTATTAACAATTGCTTATATGCAGTTATTAGAAATGGGCACTCTTATTAGTTATACATAGAGTTAAAGATATATATTGTAGTTATAGTTATTCTCTTCGTATTTAATACCTTTATTAATTAATTATACGAGTGACTAAGCATGTCTTAGTCCGATAACATTTCTAAGAATACATTTAAATTTGTATTCGTCTATACGTTATTCGTTAACTTTCCTTTTACAATGTCATTAGGGAAATTGACATCGTTAATTTATAAAGGCTCCCTTTAACTGCTTCGCTATCGACGAATTTAAATCTGTAATGCCGCGGTTTGTTTTATAGCGGTGATATCGGGCAATTTATATCATGATCGTAAATGTATGCTTAATGTTGTGAATCAATTTTGTTTCGCGGATTGAATAAAGTAAATGGGTAATGATACCTTCAAGGAAGACAAATTTCCGTGTAAACAAAATTGGCTATTATCTGTGCCATTTCTATTCATATCACGTTATGCTGGGATAAGGATTTTTGCAAATTGTTATTTGTCAAAGGCATCGTCTCGGGTAAATATCATTAATGGATCTGGTGGGTTCGCTTTTTGATGTATTTTTGTTTCAATATACGAAAATTGAGTGTAAAATAGTTACAATCCATGACATCATAGATTATAGAGTTTTATCTTACTATATGTATTAATCTAATTATAGGTACATTATTTGTTAAATAGTTCTAATTTTCATATTCTGCCGTGCAGTATCCGGCTGAGTAGAATAGATCACACTCAATTCTTACCGAGATGTCGTAAAAGCGACTAAGGAAGTTGACGTCAGGCAGGCGCCCGGTCGTTAAATACATAGCCAAAATCATGTAACAACATGTATAAAACATGTTTTGCCGACCCCACATATAAGGTAGTAGAATATGAGGCAAGGCCCCAAGATAAGGGCAGTAGAATGATAAGCACTAATTTTCATATTAAAATAAATTATGTTTTAATAATCTTTAATGAAAGTTTTTGCGAGGAAAAACAGAATAGAAAACACACCATTCAAAAATTAATTCTCTACGTATTATAAAATAACTCAAGTTAAAAAGGCTTTTAAAAAGCTGTTAACAAAATTTTATGTCCCTACTTGTTGTTGTTAACCGTTGAGGAGTTCCCTCGTCTAGAACCAATCCTAGTAAAGTGGAACTAAATACCAGATATTACCCAAATGTGAGGTAATATTATTTAAAATACACTCGCATTTGGCTGTTTGACGCAATACGCCAGACTATAGAATACCTTCGGGCCTTGTTTTGCCTACGGTGTTTGTTTTGATGGTCTATGCATGAATATTTGTAACTTAACAAATACAGTCTCAGATATTGCAGCTCTATGTCCAGTATTTGTATTTTATGTAGATACTAGCCTTTACTCGCAACTTCGTTCGCGTGGACTGTAGTCTTGGAATTAACAGTCGCTTCTGTCTTTCTGCAAATATCTCCATCGGTTGATAATAGATGGCGCTTTTCAAATGTCATCCTATTCCTGTGGAATTAACTGGATTTCTATAGCCTATATGTTAACCCGGTGGTTAAGAGTTATTGTGCCAAACTTCATCGATATTGGTTCAGCGGATTCGCCGTGAAAGAGTATCAAACATACATCCATACTCACAAACTTTTGTTTTTATAATATTAGTAGGATAGGATTTTCTTTCAAATATGCTTGTATTTACATTTCAAAACATTACATTCATGATGATGTCAACACAGAAATCGATTTCTTTGATTAAAAACACATTTCAATCAACATCGTATTTCCAATCGCACATTTTTTATCGCTCTTATGTTTTGGTACGAAGTGTCAATAGTAACACGAACGTCTGAGTATTGGATTACAGCAAAAACAAACTAAAGGCGTATAAGTGCCAAAACAAAAGGACGTCGATTCAGTCGGTTCGAATTACCTTTGACGAAGTGCATTCGAACAAACCGAATATTGTATTGATTGTGCCGGTGCTCGAATTCTCTAAGGAACGCTTGCACAGACACATGCCAATATAAAGAATTATGATTATAATTTTTAATCTGGTTGTACAGCTGCAATAAGAATATTTCAAAAACAAATGGAACTTTTAAGTATGGAATATATAGAGTTAGGTGTTATTTTGTGGAGTTCCATACTACAAAAAAGCGAAATAACGCAATATTTTTGTTTTAAGTGAGGTAACTAAATTAAGGTACATAATCAATGCAAAAATATTTTTTTAAATAATTGTACAATGTTTTTTTTATATTCTAAACATACCTCATTTGTACTTTATTAAAAATATTAATAAAAAATTTCTTGAAATATTTTTGCCCTCATTAAATAAAAAATACAACAAAAAAGTAACCCTGTGAAATGTTTATTAAGCTTAATTAAATTTTAAAAGATAAGTACGCTCTAAATAATAAAGTAAGCACTTCCACTTAACTAGTTATTTTAAAAACGTTGCGGTGTCTAAAATGGAATAAAATTAACATTGCAAATTCTACTTAGGCAACGTTGTGTAAGCGCAGAGTACATTGTTCATTTTCACAAGGATCTCCATAAACTTTATTCTTTTAAATTCCAGAATAGGAATAAATTATACATGGAAATTAAGTTGAAGAGGATGCACCTCCGAATTTGCACGAATATATTTTGGAGATGATCCAAAATATACTACTAAAGAAATTGCACTATAGTCATTAAGACATTTGTTAATTCATATGTAATATTATCCGGCTAAGTAGTATTCTACTTCACCCTCCCTCATTTCTTACCGAAGTGTCTTAAAGGGCAACTAAGGTCAGTTGACCCACCGTCTGGTATCCGGTTAGTAAATTAGACCACCCTCTTTCTTACTGAGGTGTCGTATAATACGACTAATGTAAGTTGACGTCAGGCAGGCGGCCGGTTGAAAATACGTAGCCAAATCATGTGACATGTTTATAACATGTTGTGCTTATACTGCAATAAGGGCAGGAGGAGTATATATGTAATATTACAAATGTAACTAAGTAACTTGGCCTGTTTGTTATGTTGTCACGCCATAAGCGAGATACCAATTTTATTATCACGAATTTTGGGACAAGAATGGACTGGATCTAAGTTATTGATAAAGGCTACAAAGTAGACTTTCATTTTCTTACACTAAACATTAAGAGCAAACAAAGATCTAAGCAAAGTGTATTAATTATAAATTGGTTATACTATTAAATAAGACATTCTATAAGTAATTGATTTCGTAAAGGATGTTTCATTTAGTCGTCGCGGAAAAGCTAAAAGTATTGACAAACGAGACACAAAAGGGATGGAGCAGAGATTAAGTAACTTGTTCGGCTTCGGCGTTGGGTTGAGTATAAAGGCCGAAAATTTCCAGACAGTAAGAATTTTTGACGCTTTTCTACAACAAGGCTGAGGTTGTTATTGCAGACAGCGATGGGTTTTTCACAAGTGGGTTCTCTTTGCAACCACAATTGTTTTAAAGTGAACAAAGCGACGCGTTATAAAGTTAATGTGGACGGGCTCAAGGTCTGAAGTGCTGAACAAAATTTAATTTATACGCCGAGCCAACGTAACTAAGGATGCTCGGATTAATTTCATAAAAGACGACTTTAATCTAATACTCGGAAGCCTATTTGTGGATAAAGTATAAAGTGCTTTTACACTTGTATTTGCTTAGAGCGTAGCGGAAAATGAATATCCATTTTATGCACGTCATAAATTTAATAAAATTTTAAATTAATTTTAGTTAGCCTTACCGACTATCACATGATGTGCATTAACAGAGAAATAATTACCAGAGAATTATTCGTCTGAGATATATTTCATTTCTTTAACACTATACCTACTTTGTGACATTGTGAAATGTTGAGGGATATGTGATTATGGGGAGGTCTAAAAAGAGATGTTTGGATTATGTGAGGTATGATATTCATGTAAAAGGAGACGCATCAGAGTTGACAAATGATAGGACAGAATGGGAGAGAAAAGCATGTCGTGCCGACCCCTCTTAGAGTAGAATAAGGACAGCAGAATGAGGTACTTTGTGACAGTGATGACACCTGTAGAGATCATACAGACTATAGAAAATTGGCCTGTCATTATCCACTAGCGTCTAACAAAGGCTTCTTCTTTATATTGGAGAGTAGTAGGTCTATCACGTTTAGCTCTATCACAATGCTCTAATAACAAATGGCAGGCACATATCGAATGAATGGTCCAAAGAAAATGAGTACGTAAGTTTCCTCATCTTAATGTTTTTAGCGAAAATTAAGGAATTGTAAATATATTCTGGTATATATAATCCATTGCATTCCAGCTCAGTTGCGTAAACGAATAAACGCTGTTCCGGATTTTGAACATATGACTGCCTGGCACAGGTCACATTGATTTAAGATTCGAATGACTTTTTAATATACTTAAATTTAATTTATAAATAATATTGACATAATGACATAATAATTATACACCTACAATGCTGTGGGTAGCAGTTTTCACACCAACATATCATTAAGACATAATATATTATATAGTATAACAACGATTATGTAATATAGTATAGCAACGATATTTTTTCCTTCCCACTTATTCAATAAATAAGAAGCAATTTTGTCAAAAGTCAACCGATCTAATCTTTTCCATGTATTTAAGAAATGTTGTAAGAAAAGTGTTTTATCTTCTTTAATATAAAACAAATTAAGTGAATTATTGTTCGAAGATGTTTTGTTTAAATATATCTCAAACAACTAGTATCTGGCATACTTGTTCTTTATATTTCAAGACGTAACAGAGAGAAGCTTATCAGTGAGATCAATAGCACAATATTAAAAATTCATTGAGAGTATTCGGAGTCGTACTAATAAACCAATCTGATTCAACGCGTACGTAATGAGACGAACCGTATTTCGATAATTCAGTTACGAATCCGAAGTAAATTACATTGCTATAATTTCATTAATTAGGTTCCAATAATAATTCACATAATCTGTTATCAGTGTATCAAGCATTGATTGCTGGTTTATTCAATCAATTAAATTGAGTTTACTCACCCTGGGTATTCAAACTTTAGCTATGCTAGTATTACAAATTTTAATAATACTATAACAAACATGATATCTTTCTTTTATACTTATTCAATAAATAAAAAGCAATTTTCTCAAAGTCAACCCATATAATCTCTTTCTCAACAACTTAATGACATATAGTGACGGCCATGATGTTTTTTATATTAATGACCAAATCTTTAAAGGAGGTTGCATTAGAAACATATTGTAACAATACATTTTATAAGTAAATAAATATATGGGACAATTACACACACGGCCATCCTTCCCCAAAGTAACTTAATAATTGTGCTGTGGGTGACAGACAACTGGTAAATATATACATATATACTTTTAAATACATACTTAAATACGTATAGATACCCAGACTCAAAGCACCGATTTAAAAGCAGGGTCACTGCCACTTGCATCGACGGGCCAGTCAAACATTGAAGTTTAATATAATAAAAAAAAACATTGAATATTGAGGTCAAATATTAGTTGAAAATACCACACCAAAGCCATTTTGCACTTTTTCAATATAGGCTATTCTAACTGGTTTTTAAATGCAATCTAACAAACGCTATTTCGCTAAATGAAATAGATTAACGGCGGTTAAAGAAATTTAATCATAACTGACAGTCAAGTATGGAACATATATAACGCTATTTAGGTAACAACAAAAAATTTCAATGAACGAAATGTTTACCAATTATGAACCAATTAAGTAGCATTATGTTTTTTGCAAATTAGTTCTCTTTTGAAAATAATTTTGTTACAAAAGAGCGTCATTGTTCCTACAATACGTATTTCAACAAAAATAGATTACTGTATAAGTATATTTATCTGAAGCTGTGACAGCCCAGCTGTGAGATTGTTCGACTCTTTCGAGTTGCTAACGAGTTCAAACCCGTGCAGATACCAATAAGTTTTTCTATAAAAACTTACATGTCTAATTGATAATTGCATTTTATTTACACGCTTTTTGGTGAAGGAAAATATCGTGAGTAAACCAACATATTATCTCTAGAGAAATATCGATATATATGGAACCTACGAATCGACATTGGAGCAGCGTGGTAGGTCTTAGCCCCAAACCTTCTCTTCAGAAACGGAGAGAGAAGGCCTATTTCCAGCTATGGGATTATAACTTTACTATTATATTCATTTGAAAATACGGAATACAAAATATTCGTATATAGTACATAACCAAAAGCCTAAATCGGAGAAATGTATCCGTTTTACGAAAAAAATGTTATTCAGACATGTTAGTTATTGTTGTCAGAACAAACTCGAAAGAAATTTTCATGTTTCTATTCAGATATTTTTACGGTAAAGTTGTTTCCCATGTTCCGACACGGGAAAAGAAAAAGGTTCGCTTCCACTTTGAATAAGAGCATTTGTTCGGTTGGATGAAAAACTGAAAAGAATATGGCTAACTATTATTTACAAAGCTGATCCCAAGTTTGTTCTAGTTTGGTCTTTGAGTGTACTTTAAAATCCATTGCGGTCACTTTCTTTATTCTAGATAAAAGCCAAGTTTGCAGTTTATCTTTCGTACAAGAATTAAGGTTTAGATCGTGATGAACTTGAAACCTTTTTATTTTATAACCATCTATAAAAATGGTTATTGTTTATGTCATCATAGACATTGTGAGTTGATAGTGAGGATACTTTGGCAGTTTAGTATTGACGATACTATCTAAACGAAAGAAACTTTACACAGTCGGAGCAAGTAGATAAGTGGTACAGATGATTCAACATAAAAGCTTTGCAAATGGGAGTTAGTTCCGTTCTTAACGTGGACTCGATACGTCTATTAGATGCTCGCTTCTAGGGCGTGTATGAAAATAGATTTAGCCACGAAATTGAAACTGAATTGAAACTGTTATGCCTGCTTCGCGAAGACTGTGCTTTTAATGTCATTATACCTTTGTATCTTTTGGCCATTAAATTTGTAAAAGAGTTAATTATGATGTTTCTCTTTTTGGTCAGTATTTGACTTGAAAGTAAAATGTCGTTAGTGATGTAAATAACATTTCATTGCACTTTTTAAATTTTCACACTGTAAATTTTTCCTGGCTTGACCCACTAACCCTCTTTACGTCTCTTTTCTCTAGTGTTTAACGACAGTCGTACATTTATAGTCCTAATATAAAATGATATTTTGCGTGTATCTGTCATAGCTGAATAAAATTATAAAGCACTGTGAATATTAGAGTATCTATGATTTTATTATTAGTAACTGATTTTAAATAATTTTCTTGCTAATTAATATTTTATGAGAGTATAAAACGACTGTGATATTTATTTATTTGCTATAAACATGTCGCTTGATGATGCTATAAAAGTTTTTACGACTTTATATTGCCAATTTAAAAAAAAACATTCCCAAATTGAAGTCACTAGAGTACAGCCATCTTTGATGTAAATTATTTCATCGGTTTCGATTTGTTTCAATATTAGATAAAAGATAAAGGCTTAACAGAAAATAGTTTATATATTCAACGGAAACAGTAAATTCTTTTGATGTATCTAACACGTGTGTTTACATCGCGGAAAGATTTAGCATGCTCGTCGAAGCGCGAAGGGCGCTGAGATAAAATGGGTTGATCAGTCGCGAATACCTGAACGTTTGATTCGAAAAAGCCGTTTGACGAAGGTAAGGCTTCCTCCCGGCCTCCTCAACCCTTTGTCTCACAGGAATACAATGGACAATCGCAATGCCTACAAGATACGATATGGGACACCCTTCTTACGTGACCAAATTTCGTACAAAATGTTTTGTGGTACGAATGTCTAAAATAAGTAATGTCATCTCCCCTTAGAGTCAACCGTCTATCTTCTTCAATGATGCCATTAGGATAGTTTACCCATCCCCGTTGGCTATTGTTGGACATATGTTGGATCTATCACAGAATGTTCAAATACTTATATTATTAAATACAGAATATATTATAACCGCGATCCATTATTGCCGTGTCATGGGTTCAAATCATAAATTTTTCACATCGATTAAACATATCCTAGAAGTTCTCAAGATATGCAAGTTGTTTTCGATCTTTCCTTTCACTGAATAGCATATGAATTAAGAATGAAATAAATTATTATAGAAAATATAGATGCCGGACGATTTAAACGTAACGCGATCATAAAAAAATTAATATACCTACATATTTGGCTTACAATCAAACGTTTAAATACAAAGTTTAATACATTGTATATTTTAGTATTGGCCAATTGAACTAGATATGACATGATAATAGCGAAATGTATTAATTCTTAACTTTTAGTTAATTATAATACATAATTAACAATTAGTTTGAAATCAAGTATTAGTAGATTAAAAAAATAGTTGTTACTACGACATTGATTTCAGTTAAAACAAAAAAAAAATACCATTTTTTTATTCATGAAATATAAATTACAATTAGATGCTAAATTATAATATTTGTTCCGAGGTATATATAAATGATTCAATTTAAAGTTTCTGTAGTAATTATTTAAAGAAGCTGCACTTCGCGTTGTAAAGATTATGGCAATAGTTAGATGGTTGTAGGAGTTTAGTTATAGACAAAAATAGTTTTATTTTGCTTTCTCAGGGATATTTACAGATTTTTATTTTTTTATTTTTTATTTTATTGTTTTAACAAACAATTATGAAAATACTTAAATATCTAACTTATGTTGTAAACAGAAATCAATTAAGTTTCCGCTGATACAAAAAATTTACATCTATATTCAATGAGAAAAATAAAATAGTTATGATTAAAAATAAAGCACAAAATGACTAAAATAAAAAGTAGACTACCTATACTCGTATTTTATACCATGTTTAGACCACATTTAAAAACATACAAAATATCTTATTTAGAATTATAATAATTATTAATTAAATAATTTAGTTTTATATTTCCGTATAATTAAAATTGACCGCTATTTATATAGTTCATAAAAGAAATAGGTCGAGCAGTTTTAGTGAGATGTGGTCAGTCGTTTCCGGTCAAAGCAAGTTATGCCAAGTTTTGACTACGCCGGACGTTGCGCGGGCCGCTTACTTATTGTGATTCTTTTTTTACCCTTTCCACTTTGGCCGGTTGAGTGGGTTCTTTCTTTCAAATCTTTATTTGCACTTTTTATTCGTTGGCCACTACTATGGAAATTTGCCGCTGATTCATAGCTTCCAAGTGGAGTAGGTACAATTTTTATCATGGGTCTTAAACGACCATTCCGGTTTGTTTATCAAAAAAAGTAAATAGGCATTTAATGCGATAAGACCATTTTATCTTTTTTTTATTCAAGAATTAATAATATTATTTCTTTCTTTCTGGTTCTGTAGGTGCTATTTGTAACACTGGAGGTCGCAAACTACTACACATAAGTCTAATTTTAATAAAGAATATTTTTTTATATTCAAATAGATATAAGAAGTTAGTATTGAATAATAATTGTAGTCGCCAGGAGAAATACGAATTTGATTTCAAAGCATAAACTCTAGCTACCATAAAAACATACCAGTTTTAAAGAGAGTGGCAAGCGGTTAAAGAACGTGAGTCGTGACCTACACCTATGGGGATTGTTTAAAATTCTCTCTCTTTCTCTCTCTCTCTCTCTCACACACACACACACAAATACATGTATGTAAAATAAACCTAACTGGTCTCTGTGACGTTAAGTTGTCTACTCTACGACCTTGGATTTATAAAAAAAATGTGTAATAGTCACATAGCGTTAGTTTAAGTTACTATAACTATTATTAATAAGAAGTGTTAACGTTGTAGGATTACTTTCTAAGCAAATAAATAATAACACTAGTATTATGTAATGTAAAATATACATGTATACTAAAGACCGTCTAGGGCAAGTTTTGGCGAAACATTTCAGTAGTTAATGGCAGACCACGTTCATTATTTTCCCAACCTCTCGCTACCAAAGAATAATCCTAAACTTGTTCGTCCCTTTCAAACCGTCCCTGATCATCGCTCAAGGCTTCAACCCCTGTAATTAGCACTACAACACTATTATCCCTGGCGCTTTACTTGAATTTGTAAATAGAACATCTGTAAACGGATATGTTAAAAATTCAAATACTACGATTTAATTCAGTAGTAGAAGTCTACTTTTTTGGAATATTTACTATTTACGATGATGTTAGCATGAATCTTGTTATTTCTATTTTTTATATTCATTTACTTCCACCTTAAAAACTGCCAATTTTATATAAATTTTATTGTTACTTTCATTTCCGTAAGAGATCATATGTCTAAATAAGTTTCATTAATTAATAAAAAATAAAATATACGATTATACAAATAAAGTCTTAATTTAAGGAAAATTCTGTTTTAGTTACTTGTTGCCTAAACAAAGACACAAAATCAATGTACAAAAGCCTTTTCGCACACTAAAATAATTAAGCTAAATTTTATTATATATTATCTGACTAGCTTTTACCCGCGACTTCATTCGAGTCGACTGTTGTGGAATAAGGTTGACAATAAATAAATAAATAATTCTATTCCTGTAGAATTAACCGGATTTCTATAGCCTATATGTTATTCCAATTGTGCCAAATTTCATCGACATTGGTTAAGCGGATTCGCCGTGAAAGAATAACCATACATGCATACTCACAAACTTTCGCATTTATAATATCAGTATTAAGTATTATCTGATATAAAGATGTTGAATTATGTTTTAAGGAAGCTTCAATTCGTTTTGAAAATTCAACCACCGCATAAAAGTGCTCTTCAAAATTGAATTTTATAAAGAACTAGCGGCCTGCCCCTGCTTCGCACAGGTATAAAATATATATCCCATGTCAGTCAGTGTAAAAAAAATGATTAAAATCGATCCAGTTGTTTTGATTTATTTATTACTGCCCGTGGCCGTAGCGTTAAATTTGGTGAAAAACAATTTCCTTTCCCTATACCAAGAAGATTTCCTGCTATCTTTGGAATATCTAAATTCATATAGTACATTATTACTTATTTACTTTTATATTTTACCTTTGTATTTTATTTTTACAATTAATTACAGAATGTCTTTAAACAAACTCTTGAAAGAGCGACATCGCTGCTAAAGTCGAAGTGTTATAGGGCGAAGCGCGGCCTCCTCACGGCATTTTAAATCTGTAATATCTCCGAAAATGTTCACTTAAATTACATGCTGTAAACGGCTATATTGATCTATATTAAATCAACAATTTATTTAAGGTACTCAATTGGATAAGGATTAATGCTGTATTGTATAAGAATCGCTTCAAAAATAAGGCATTATTTTTCGTAAAAAGTGAACGACAAAAAATGCTTTAGTGGGTTATCCATAAAAATTAGACATATACCATCGCGGACTTTTCTGTAGACCTTTTCAAGATGTACCAATACTTAGTACATTATTTTGATAAATCTCGTAGGGTTTACAGTTTAATTATTTACAGAAACCTCAAAAATTACAGTATTTCTCTACTCCGTATTGAATGTTATTATACGTACAAACCTTCCTCTGGAATCACTCTATCTATTAAAAAAAACCGCATCAAAATCTGTTGCATAATTTTAAAGTTTTATGCATACATAGGGAAATATGGACTTTGTTTTATAATATGTAGTGATTGTTATTTTCCTCGCTAGAGAGCTCCGATCATAAATGCGTCCGATCGCTGCTAAATTCAAATGGTTAAAGGGCGAACCACGTTTTTTTTTTCGAATTTGACTAATGCTGTTAGCCCTACTGGCTTTGACAGCGTCACCGATAAGACGGGCGAGCGCGGAAGCATCGCCGAGAGGCGAACCGCGACCTCCGACGCGCTATTTATAGGCTCGCGGCGCGGCCCCTGCATTTTAAATCTGTAATATCTTCGAAACTGTTTATTTAAATGACATGCTGTAAAGGGTCATATTGATCAATATTAAATAAACAATATATTTAAGGTTCTTAATTGGATAAGGATTAATGCTGTATTGTATAAAAATTGCTTTGAACATAAGGCATCATTTTTCGTAAAAAGTAAATGACAAAAACTGCTATTGTGGGTTATCCATAAGAGATATACATATACTATCGCGGACTTTTCTGTAGACCTTTTCATGGTGTACAAATACTTAGTACATCATTTTGATAAATCTCGTAGGGTTTAGACGGGTTGGTCGACGGGTTGGTCGACGGGTTGGCCGACGGGTTGGCCGACGGGTTGGCCGACGGTTTGGCCGACGGATTGGCCGACGGGTTGGTCGACGGGTTGGTCGACGGGTTGGTCGACGGGATGGTCGACGGGTTGGTCGACGGGTTGGTCGACGGGTTGGCCGACGGGTTGGTCGACGGGTTGGTCGACGGGTTGGTCGACGGGTTGGTCGACGGGCTGGTCGACGGGTTGATCGACGGGTTGGTCGACGGGTTGGTCGATGGGTTGGTCGATTGATTGGTCGATTGGTTGATCGATTGATTGATCGTACTTCGTATTGAATGTTATTATACGTACAAACCTTCCTCTGGAATCACTCTATCTATGAAAAAAAACCGCATCAAAATCGGTTGCGTAGTTTTAAAGTTTTATGCGTACATACGGAAATATGGACTTTGTTTTATAATATGTAGTGATATTTAGACAATGCCTTTTTTTTTCAAGTCACTGATTCAAGTCGATAGGTTCTAAAGATTTTACTTCTAAGAACTAACTCATCATCCTCCTGCCCTGTTCCCACTCTAAGTGGGGATAACGGCGACGGCAACGGCAACGGTATGTTTTAAACATGCCACGTGATTTGGCTAGGTATTTACGACCGGCCGCCTCCCTGACGTCAACTTACCTTAGTCATATTTTACGGCACTTGGGTAAGAAATGAGGGTGGTCTATTCTACTCAGCCGAATAACGATGTATTTCAGTTCTTGTTATGTTACTAACGAAGTACGAACGACGGGTTGGTCGACGGGTTGCTCGACGGGTTGGTCGACGGGTTGGTCGACGGGTTGGTCGACGGGTTGGTCGACGGGTTGGTCGACGGGTTGGTCGACGGGTTGGTCGACGGGTTGGTCGACGGGTTGGCCGACGGGTTGGCCGACGGGTTGGCCGACGGGTTGGCCGACGGGTTGGCCGACGGGTTGGCCGACTGGTTGGCCGACGGGTTGGTCGACGGGTAGGTCGACGGGTTGGTCGATGGGTTGGTCGATGGGTTCGTCGACCGGTTGGTCGATGGGTTCGTCGACGGGTTGGTCGTTGGGTTGGTCGACCGGTTGGTCGACCGGTTGGTCGACCGGTTGGTCGACGGGTTGGTCGACGGGTTGGTCGACGGGCTGGTCGACGGGCTGGTCGACGGGCTGGTCGACGGGTTGGTCGACGGGTTGGTCGACGGGCTGGTCGACGGGTTGGTCGACGGGCTGGTCGACGGGCTGGTCGACGGGTTGGTCGACGGGTTGGTCGATTGATTGGTCGATTGGTTGGTCGATTGATTGATCGTACTTCGTATTGAATGTTATTATACGTACAAACCTTCCTCTGGAATCACTCTATCTATGAAAATAAACCGCATCAAAATCGGTTGCGTAGTTTTAAAGTTTTATGCGTACATACGGAAATATGGACTTTGTTTTATAATATGTAGTGATTATGTAAAAAATATGCCTATTAGAGGCATGCATGCGATGTTTGCAGCTGACGCCAAAAATATGGCATTATATGTCCCTAATCTACTTCACGGTCGGATGGACGGAGTTTGCTGTCGATAACAATAACCGACTTAATATGCCCGATAATCGGTTTTGCTATTCGGAAACCTCTATGATTGACACTTTTGACGACGTTTGAATGAGAGACCCTGTATTGGTAATGATTTCCCTACCACGCTTTTGATAAGGGCACAATAAGTTTTATACTTTCATATAGATGTAGGAACGACAAAATTACCCTAAAAATAAAAGCAGTGAGATATAATTTATAGAAGTAAACGTTACTTTGCGGAGATCCATAATACAAAAGTAATAATAAAATTATTTTGCCATAACAAAATTAGTTTGCTATAGACCGTGATATAAATTATAGCGAATTATAGCAAACGATTTTATTGAGTTAGAGATCTATACTAATTATTATAAATGCTAAATCCTTGTCTTTGTCTGTCTGTTACGCTTCCACAAAAGTATTCATTGGATCATTACTAACGAAATTTTGGTACAATTGAAGCTTATATATATTATTTATTATATATATTATATTATTATATAACGGAATAACATATAGTGTAAAAATATCCCATTTTTCCTTCGCGAACATGAAATACATAATTGAGGGTATTTTAAAACTAAAGTTGACGCGAATGAAGTCACAGGTATAAATAATATAAAATATTTCACGACATAATTAATTTCAATAATAAAAATAATTTTTCATAGTCTTACAACTAAGTAAGATAATGTTCATAAATCAATAAAGGCTTCAAATTTCTTTGTAGAGTTATTAATATGGTAATATTTTACCTACTCTTAAGCCTATGTTTAGCAGATATTCATTAACTGCGATGAGGCTTAATGATTTAAGTTTCTACATTCATGAAGCTCTGAGCGAACTGTTTAAGCCACAGTTTAATGGAGGCGGTAAATTGCACATTAATATTGCGGCGTGGATGACCACGTCTGAGCCATTGGGTTGGTAAAGCTGAATTTGTAATATACTGCGAAACGTGTATTAATGTCCAAGTTCAAGAAGTGCATTACTTGGCTGTATTAAACTTGTGTGTAAAGTGGAAATTGCTTTTGGTAAGTAGCTGGTTATGTTGCCGTTTAACGTTGTGACATGTGAAGAAAATATATATGTGACAATTTAGAAACCGTATACAGAAATACAGCTGTTATCTATACTTATTATAAAGCAAAATCTCTAAAAGCTGTCTGTCTGTATGTGGTCGATTTTCTCAAAATCTACTGAACAGATTTTTTACGGTTTTTACTAAAAGGTAATGCAATTTTTCCGGATGGTTTAGTTTAATACATTATGGTTTTATGTAAATTGAGTTCTAGAGGTCACGCAGTTGTAACAAAACTCGGCCAAAACTAAAGGGAGCTTTAGTCGAGTGCGCCGCGTAAATCAGAAAAGATACACAAAAGTAATGTACTAGAGATTTGTAGATCTAAAGAAACACTACAAAAAAGTTTACGACAGCATGTCTTATCTCTTATGGTTAACTCACAAAACCCTACTTTTAAGTTTAGCATTTCAATTTTGGCAAATTTTTGTGACCCTGATTTCCAAGCGGGTGAAGCCATTGGCGAAGCTAATAAATTTATAAATTTGAGACCATGGTAATATATCTTTAACACAACTGAATAACACAACACAAATAAAGATTATTTGAATGATAAAAATGCTTGGATTTGAAAATCCTCTCAGCTTCAAACAATATTGCGGTTAGATAATGTAAATGTAATTTCAAAATATTTATAAACTCGACCTTGTTTTTTTGCTGGTGCTTATTAGTAAGAGCAACATTCCAAACCAGTAGTTAGTACCTAGTTGTAGCTTCATTAAATTTAATTGATCCTTAACGATTCAAAAGTGGTTGTAAAAAGCTTACTTGAAAAAGATTATTTTAATTTGATTTCATACTGTATTTGTTTCTTTGCCCTTCTTTATTGGTCCAGAAGGTAACAAACAAATTATGTGTGCTTTTGTATAAAAAAAAACAGTACAATCCAAGCAAAGTCGCTGGAAAATGGTAGTTAGTTTACAAGAATAATGACGCAGTCACGTCATTTAGTACATAAATAAATATAACCATTTTTCTATATGCTTGTACATTTCAAAGATAAAAGTTTTAAGATGAGACATTTAAAATACAAGCTGCTTATTATAATGGACTGAAAATTAGAAACTTAATTAACGAAGAGAAAGTTAATACAAAGTTTTTGAGTAGATAAGTCATTTTCAGAACTATCAAATAAATTTATAGGGACAACGTACTATAGATGATTCATTAAGGGCTATAAAATTTTATTGTAATTAAAATATTATTTCGATCTATAATAAGATTGTTGAAATTTTGAAAGGTGTCAAAAGGTCGAAGATAAGCAATTATTGTTGGACTTAAAATTTTGAAAAAATGCCTCCTTTATTTAAATTTACGATTTGAATCGTGTTTGAAATAAGTTTAATTATCATTTTATTTTTTAATTTTTACATGTTTTAAACATCTTGTTATATGATTTGACTAGTTATATTACGACCGGCCGCCTGTCTGACGTGAACTTATCTTAATCGTTTTTTTACGATACTTCGGTAAGAAATAAGAATGGTCTATTCTACTCACCTGGATATCACGCGGCGATTAATCCATGATTAATATAATTGTAAAAGTAACAGCCTGTTACTATCCCACTGTTGGGCATAGACCTCCTGTCCCTGTTTTTGGAGATGCTCCAATGCATATTGGTAGGTTAGGTACACATATTACCAGAATTCTTTAGAAATATACAGGTTTTCTCACGATGTTTTCCTTCACCAAAAATCGTGTGATGAATTGCAATTATCAACTAGACGCATAAGTTTTTAGCAGATAGACTCACTGGTGCATAACCGGAGTTTGAAGCTGTGACCCCCTAGAAAGAGTCGCACGGTCTCACTTAATATAATTGTATACAAAAACAACATTTAAATATTAGCGTTAAGTGAAGATCGATCATAAGATGAATCACAAATTCGACTTCTAGGAAATCAACTTAAAAAGAAACAGTATCTACAACTGTATTAACAAAATCTCCGACATCATCATGGAGGGCAATGAAACAAAAGATGTTTTGTCTCACATTACACGTTGAAATTCATATATTTGTCTCTTTTCACCCTACGTACCCTTGAAAGCGTCGTGGCTTTGCATGTGTGATAACGTTTAGGACACACATGTATGAGCACATGGTTATAGTGTTATAGTATGCAAAATTGGTGGTAGTGTGTGTCAGATGTTTTCTGGTATATCGTGAATCATAATTCATAAGTCTTTTAGGATTTCTTGAACGTTCCTTTTTTATTCTTAAAGTATTACTTATAAAATTCATGCATTAAACCTTCTCTAATGCTATATAAGTATCTCTCATTCATTCTCCTGCCCTTATCCCACTCTAAAGGTCGGCACAACATGTTATAAACATATTGTCACATGATTTGGCTTCGTATTTTACGACCGGCCACCTGCCTGCTGTCAATTTATATTAATCGCCTCTTACGACACCTCGGTAAGAAAGAGGGTGGTCTATTCTACTCAGCGGGATACCACACGGCGAGTTTACTTACCTTAGTCGCCTCTTACGACACCTCGGTAAGAAATACGGGTGGTACTATTCTACTCAGCCAGATAGAACACGGCTACTATATCAGTACTCTATAAGTAATTTTTATGTAGGCGGCTTCTCAGTTTATAAAAAAGTGCATTTTTTTGCTAAAGGCAAGATCAATGCTATCTGCATCAAGGAGACAGACTGATTCGATAAAATATTTCGAAAAACCCCTATGTAGTAAAAAAGCTTGTTGTCTCTATCGCTGAGATCAATCTGTTTACCATGATGAATCTAACTATATAATACTCGTTCATACAAATTAAACATAACTTTGATTGGATAATTAATTAATTATTTTCCAAGGCCTAGTGTGGAAAAGCTCTAAATAAAGTTTCACTTGTGTATGAGTTTATCATAGGAATTTAACTTAGGATAGCTTAGAAATTAAACTCATTCCTTTTTCAATTCTTAATAATCAACCAGGCACTTTGTTTACATTTTTTCTTCTAGACAAGCGACGATTTGAACATTTTAAAATGTAATCTACATTTACACACTATCAATAATTTACTGCATAACAAATAACCATTATAATTTTTTAATACTTATGTTCATTTAAAATAAAACGTACCTACATATCTTATTGCTATTTTTATTTCATAGCACTTCATACATTGTTAATGTGAAAAAAGTTGACTCACCTCTCTTATGTCTCACGTGGTATTTGTTTTTTATTACTGGCCCAGTGCAACATGGTTGTTCATAGTAGAAATTGTAAGAACTGTCTACTACCGAATTTTGTTGCACGGTTTGGGACTGAACCCGCCATTCCACACTGACAAGGAGACACGCAAACCAACGAACGGCTAACGATGTGACCCCCATAGTCCGCATCATAGACACAGTCACTTATATCACAACACTATCACAAAACTGTTTAATCAACACCGTTAAATCATTTTCACCCTGTAAAAGAATAGAAAAGAAATATATAATTCATTAATAAGGTAATAAGAGATTCTATTAACCCAAACTCCAGCATATTTGAAATTTGAATAGAGCTTTCGTAAAAAAAGCAATATCTTAATTCTTAGAATGAAATACATTCTTCTGTATATTTATCACAGAACGCTCCGTTAGGCCTAAATTTAGACTCGGCGACGGCAAAAAATAATAAACAATCCAGGCTAAATGACTAAATTTATATTTCTGACATCTTACTCGTAAAATGGCGATGTTTTATCATAATTGGTATTGAGTTAAGGTAAAAAGAGATTTATTACTTATTGCGTAAGTAAACATCTGACTTACTATAGTAAGAAATATTTATTGGCAATTACTATTAATGCTGCATTAGGAAAATAATAAATAAATAATTCGCTAATATTTATTAAAACATAACAATAGTATATAGATTTATTACTTATAAACCTGTGTAAAACTTATAAACGTGTGTACTTATAAAACACATAATTATCAGTAAAAGCATGTAAGATTTCAATTTAATTGAAATGATTTAATGATAATACGCAATCCTATAAATTTAACGATATAATCCGCGTCATAAAAATAATATATGGACTACCTGAGAATTTTATGATGCGAGCTCGATATACTTTTTGATTAACTTGATAGTAAATAAATAATAAAAAATTATACCTATACATATTATTATTTATAATGGACGTGATGGACAAACGGGTAAAGCGAGTGATTATTATTCAACACCAACCAGGTATACACAAATTTTTGTGACGAGAAGTAGGGGGCCGAACCAACCTTATAGAATCCATAATTTTACTAGCCATTATATTATATTTTGATTTGATGTCAAAACGTACGGATGAGATTGGCAACTGGGGAGACAATGCAACAAGTTTTATTACACGTCATAAAATGAACATAATAGATACATATGTTTCACCGAAAAAACCAATTATATTTCATATGAAAGCGAATTGAAACCAATAATGGAATAATAATATAAAAAAATGTCGACAATACGCGTCCATCAAATAAAAAATGACAATTTTGCCTTTGAGTTTACATTAAAATAGTTGTATTAGGGTTGGGTAATTGTTATGGGGTCTACGACAATCCTTGATGGAACATTAAACAAGAATTGGGTTATCCAAGTAGCTGGATTATGCTCATCATAATAACAGAAGCATCGTAATGTGACGTCATATATATGTGTCTCTAGTCTCTTGTTCACAGATTTCATCTGTCTCGGTGTCAATTTCATAGGAGTGCCTATTATCAAATCCATATTCCCTTTTTTTTAGAGTATTATATAAGTTATATTTATACATACGGTAATATAAGCAATGTTTAATTTATTAGTTGATAAAGAAAATCGGATCCGTCACATACCAGGCGGCATACTAATATACATATATTTATATTATTACTACCTAACATTATATAAATATAATAATTTTATTAATTTCATCTTGGTATATTTGCCACGTTTGTTTTGTTTAAAAACCCTAAGTATAGTAATTTTGGATAATTTAACTTAACAAGTATTAAGAATTAGCTTTAATTTAACAAATGATAAGACAGGCAGATATATAATAATTTAATAATTCAAGAATAAAAAAAAGTCTTAAGCAGAAAAATTAATTTAATGCGAATAAGGGTTTGAATGGGATCCATATTTAAAATCTCCATAAACACTGAAAGAATTGTCCGCTCACGGGTCATTATGTGTATTAAAGTATAATCATTCATCGTTAACCAGTAATCTAAAGAGATCTTTATCGCAGCATCATTGAATAAATAAATGTCTTCTAGTAAATTTAACCCAAATCCTTAGGCCCTTCGTCATGTGGCCGATATCGTGAATGCGGTCAGGGTCTGAAAGCGTCCAGCGATGAATTAAATAGATAAACCTCAAAAAAGGGACTATGAAAGGGTGGAATAGATTACTTATATAAGACATGCGATGAGGTGCGAAATACTAAATAGATATGTGGTAATGGTATTTCTATTTTGTTTTTTTAAATTTTAATACATCTATTACAATAGTTGACCTACAATCTATGTATAATAGGTCATAGATATATTAAATAATTCACGTATATGTGTTTATACAGATATTGAATAATTCATATGCATTTAGTTTAGTGCATCACGTGCATGTGTTCATACAGACATTAAAAAATCATATGAACTTGGTCATAGAGATATTAAAAAATGAAGTGCCTTGCTAATGCTCAAAAACTTTAGTTCATAAGCATTTATAGGTCATAAAAATAGTGAGGTTACCCGGCGAAGCTTCTGCGCTCGCCCGTCTTTCTGGACGCTCTCAAAGCCATTAAGGCTAACAACATTAGTCAATTCGAAAAAAAACAAATATTGAATAATTTATATGCACTTGGTCATTCAAATATTGAAAAAATTATGTGCACTTAAATAGATCTGAAAAATAATATGCACGTGGGCAAATATATACTAAAAATTGAGTGATTCGGGAATTTAACAGTAACTATCGGAAAACTTGGCAGTAGAAAGATCATAACACAGTAAATACTTATTTACGTCTATAAACGAAATTGATAAAACGATTGATGATGATTTTCAATGATAATGATATTCAAACATGTTCTAAATTGGACGTAAGTGTAATGTACCATTACTCAAAAAGAAAAAAGGAGAAAGGATAAAGGCATTCAAAAGATGTGAATGTACCTTAGAAAGAGTAGTCATTAAAGAAAGAGTAGTATAAACAAACATTTAGTATCGTAAATCGCATTTTAAATGAAACTGAATTTCATATTAATATTTTAGTACCTGGTTGACCGAGCCATGCTCGGTAATTTAAAAAAATTAAAAAAATAACGTCAAAAAAAAAAAGAAAAAAAATAATAAGGTAGGTGAGGCTCGATCCTAGGTATTTTCATTTCTCGCGACCACCCTTTCTCCGAATAAGCTACGCTGACTTGACAGTTTATGACAAAAATTCAATTCAATATAAATTTTAGTATTTTTTAAATGCCCAAAAACAGGGATAAAATGATTTACACATATTATCATAACAAAAATTCAATGTAATGTGACATCTTATTTATTTAAGAATTTTGTAGTAAATCCTTACAAAATTATTTATTTTGAAGAAATACTGTCCTTTCCGCTTATATTATTTCGTAATTCCAATTCCTTTAATATAACTTATCCAATTCTGAAGTTACTATTCCGACCAGTAAACCGACCATTTGTCTTGTAATCCCGCAATAAAGAAACATTTTTATAGGCACAGCTTAGTTAACTTTTGCTGTAACATAGTAACAGCCTTTTGCTTCGGCACCCTCTATCGGTTCACCGATATTTATTCAGTGCCCACTAAGGAGCTTATAATTCGCCGTTGTAACAGTATTGTATTAATAATTCAAACCGAATATCCGTACCCCGGCCGTATCTCTTCTGGGCAGCCAATTAGTCTGCCTGGATTTCGTTGGCCATTTGTAAACATTAAAATATAATATTAAATACCTGTACAATCTTAAATTATTATAACCGCAATATTTATGAAATTGGACCAAGTATTAATTGTTTATTACAGTTCCGTTTTTAGAATAAACGATATGCTATTAGCTCTATAGGATTTTACATTATCAAAGGGTAACATATTAATGAAAAAGATAAGACCTTTTACAGCTATCACATAGCAGTATATTTCATATACAGTTATTATAGTAGGGGTGCCTATGCAGTCCTGTAAGTGAGAGTATCACAATAAATAATGAGAGGCAAGATAAAAATTATATTAGTCTAATCACACATAAAAAAGGGAGACAGATAGATAGTCTCATTTGCTTTCTCTTTATTGTAATAGGGCAAATTTTAAGCTGGCTTCTCTGCTCTAGTATAATATCTCTATGATTTTTCCTAACTTATACGTCATTAGAAGCTTATAACGTAGTATTTCAGCATTCTGAAATTCAAAGAGTGTAGAGCAAAAGCGTTAAGTATCTGCAACCAATTATGAATAAATTAATGAAATTCATGAATAAAATGATACTAAATGAAGTAATGAAACAAAAATTATAATTGGACCAACGGCTTATTCCAGAAACGAAGGTCAAGAAACAAAATATCAATTTATTGGTCACCAATCCAACTAAAGATTTCGGTCAGTATTGCAATAATACTGCATATTCACTATAGACGATAACAGCCTCCTTTAACGCTATAACAAATCGATACGTTCGAAATACATAATCAACTAGAAATAAAGCCCTATTAGATAGTCAATATCTCGTGTAACTCGATGCTACAAGACAGACGTTGCACTTTATTAATATAGAGATCTGAAATAGACCGTACAATTCAAATATTCAAGGTATCTATCCAAGGCAATTGTATTACGATTTCAGGCTTCGCTTACAAAGGTAATATTATGCAGAGAGCAAGCTATTTGCGGTATGAAACTGTTTAAGAAACGCCAACAAACTACATATTTTGTATTCGTTTGAGATTTTATAGTATAAATTCTTTGTGATGTTTTTATAATTTAGATGTTTTTAAGATTTAATAGTATTTTTAAAATAGGTACAGGTTGTTTTTAAATATGGTATTGCCGAGATGCATCTTAGAGGTCGCCAAAAGCGGGGAATAGATCCTAAAAGCTGTAAGATTAATGTCATTGTATGATATTTTAATTCCTATTAATCTATACATATTATAAAACAAAGTCCCCAAAAGTATCTGTAGTGTGATTTTCTCATAATCTACTGAATGGATTTTTGTACAGTTTTCAGTACAGGATAGTGGGATTAGATGTGATAGCAAGGTTTAAATTTAATTTAATTCCTCGAAACAACTAAACCGACTTTCATAAGACTTTCGCTGGAAGATAAACGAAGTTGTGGAGCAAGTTTTTTAAGCGGGGAAAAACTATGTCCGATTTCCACACGGGCGACCTCGAGCACACCTAGTAAATTATATAATGATAAACTTTAAATAAAATATGTAATAATGTGGTGAACTAAGTCCTTCACGAAGTAAAATGTTTTGAAATAATTATGACGGGTTCACGGGATCATAAAAGATTTTTATTTTATTAGTTTTCATAAACTTCAAGACTTGAAGGTATTCAAGACAATATGCACATAGCAAGCTTTTTGGTTGGAAGAGTGTAAGAGATTTCAACAAACTGCATAGTTTAATCGTTTGAGAATTTATTCAGCCACTGTTATGGAAGCATCTTAGGCATTTTATATGATCTTTATATGTTATATATATTTTTATATGTATTTATTTCATTGTAATTTGTGATTTTACTGTAAACAATCTCACAGTTAAAAATATCAACGTCATGAACTTGCAAAGAATTTTAATTATGTGAATGTAAAGATTATTCTAGAATAAAAGTAGAAGAGATAGACCTTCTATCACAGATAATTTATTCGTTTATTAAAATTGTAAATAATATAAATATATATTAAAAATATTGTAAAGATATCTAAAAACAACTGATTAGATAAACCAATTTTTATTGTTAGAAGAACAAAAAATATAAACTGAATTAGCAATTTAAAATTGAACAAATATTATTTACCAACCGAAGATGTGTCGGCAGATATTTTTATGTGGTTTAATGGCATGACATGGATACGTGCAGCGAGGAAACATCAAGTATTGTGTTACGGGCTCAGTGGTCTTTATCGAGGCAAAATTTCATTATACCCATACCCCTGTTCCGTCTACCATTCAATTGAACACCTTCGCACAATTAGAAGGGCTGGATTCAATGGGTTGTCGGATGAAATTTCTTAAGATTCTCATAATGAGCGAAGCCTGTCGTGCAATGGGCAGCGGTAACGATGTAATTGTGGAAGGAAATGAGATCGACAGATACAAAGGGAGATTAAAATCCGCTTAATGAACTCGTATAAAGTAATGTTGCTATTAAGATTTTTGGCAATGAATCCGAGCCGAAAGTTTCTTAATTTTTAATTTTGCCTTTATTAATTTCGGCCAAGTTGAAATTCGAGACGTTTCATTTCAGTGTTCTGTTATAACTTAGTTTCATAAAACATCTCGAATTTTAATCAAACTAATAAGCCTTCGTGAACTTTACTTGGAGGTATTTCGTAATTAGTTTCGTCTACGTTATCTATATCTGGAATATTAAACAAAATGGGACTTTAAGACTGATAAGATACACATTTTGTCGTGAAACGGTTACATATTTAAAAATCTTGTTTGGTATTCATAAAGACATCATTATTAAACCGGTTCGAATACTTGAAGTGTTCGACCAACGTGCCAGGGAGATTTGCCGAGTTCGCTTCTCAGAAAGTATTATGCGATATTAAAATGATGTTGATTATACTGTACTAATAAAGCAAATTCTTAAAATTACAGTGAATTTAAAAATCGTCGAACACAAAATGTATTAATAATAATTCGTATAAATAGTTCCTAATGGTGTTTTATTCATAGATATTTTAAAATTAGAAAAAATAAATAATATTATAAACTATCTGTACCAGCGGCTTCACCCGGGGGGAAATCAGTGTGTTACATATTTTTTCTTGAGTTAAAATTTTTAACCTAAAAGTAGTTATTGTGAGTTAACCATACGAAATAGATACATGTTCTTGGTGACTTTAATGTAGTAATTTTTAAGATGTACAATACTCTGGTACATTACTTTGGTGAATTTCTACTGGATTATTTTTACAACCGCGCGATCTCTTCGACACAAATTTCATAAAACGAGTTTGTACTATTAATCTTTCGGAACAATTGTACTATAATTTTAGTACAAACTTTTCGAAAATCCTGTCTATAGATTTTGAGAAAACCTTTCACATATACACAGATATCATTTGGGGACTATATTTTATAATAAGTATAAATGATCATGTTTCGAAGAGTTAATATTGTTTATTTATTCAAGTAAATAAAGAACATTATCTGTCTTTTAAACATCAAATCCACAAGGGATCATCGTTGAAATCCGAATCAGGAGTAATACAACCCCATTTTATTTTATAAAAGAAGAGTCTTTAAATTTTATTTACTCCCAGGGATCTACTGTCATTTGAACCGAAATCATTTATGAGCTGAGCTTACATCATTAATCATTTAACATTAAAACGCTTTGATACACCACTGTTACTGATAAATTTTATACAATTTTAGCTGGTTAATGACATTAGTTGAATGTAAAACAATGTTATATTTTTTTTATTGTGTTTTAAAAAGATTTGATATACGTCCAGTTATTTATAATTAGGATCACACGAGTTTTTATTTGCTTCTGTTTAATATAAGATTAAATAACGCTTGAGACTGAAGTGTTCTTAAGATCCAAATTAAGTCGTTCGTAAGCCGTTGTACGCAATAATGTATTACTTTATCATACAAAATTGTAAGACGAATTTTATGTACTTATAAAATTAGCACGTTTTTTATGGTTGGTAAAAATGCTCTTTATTTCTAATCTAGTGGTTCGTAATGTGCAATTAATCATAATTAATGTGCATAAAACTAAATTATGTTAATTAATCAACACAATATTACAATATTTTTTTTACAAAATCGTATCCTACTAATCCTACTCAATATTATAAATGCGAAAGTTTGTGAGTATGGATGTATGTTTGTTACTCTTTCACGGCGAATCCGCTCAAGCAATATCGATGAAATTTGGCACAATTATTCCTTGTACATCGGAATAACATAAAGGCTACATAAATTCTGGTAATTATATTGTGCTTTTCAAAATGTATCTAAGAATAGAATTGAAAACATCTTGTGGTAATTAATAGCAAGTAATTATTTGTACATTAATATTTGTACGCCTTAGCCTTTGTGTTAAAACATTGCTTGGCGCAGTGTTCGATACGCCGCGTTGTTAACATTTAATTGATTTTGTATCCAGAAACTAATTAGAATTGAGGTTTCTGTAGCCAAACAATATTAATAATTCAAAGGTTGGCCTTACAGATATCTGTAGAAAGCAGATTATATATCGTATTACAAATATATATGAAATCAGATTTTACCTTTATTTTGCCTCATTTATTCACATGCACACATGGCGTAACTAGAAACTTCTGAAATTAGCAAGAAGCTTTTATGATGGATGATAAATAGACATTGATAAAATTATTTTCTTTTTTTTTAATTTAGACTACAGCTTTTTTGGGTTGACTTTGGCATTAGATTAGTAATGAAAAAAGTTTCGTGTTGATATAAAGTGTTATATAAAAAATGTTTTTTACATTTTCTGTAACTTCTAAATAGGTAAATTCCTATATAACATAATAATATTAGAACATATGGAACATATAACTCTTCTAAATAATATTTCGTCGAATGGGCCACTCCTAACCTCCTTTCTACTTGAAAAGCATACGACGAAAAGAAAGAATAACATTGAATTTATTCAAAGCCTAATTTTTTTGTAATTAAAGGACTTTTACACTACATGAGTATACCAGCCCAATTTAGGCTATACATTACAGAATTACGGTGGTAAAGCATAACTAAATTCCTCCACAAAAACTAATGCAATAGTCACAATCGCCCGTGGTCTCTTTATAGCTTCACTGGATTCAACCCACGTACACTATACACGTCTGCTCGGCATTATTGATACAAATATAGATATCAATTGTTTCGGACAGGGATACAGCGTGGCAATGGATAATTTCGTACGGGGGATGCGTTCTTACAGTTTGGGAATTGCCGTGAGAAGTTCGAGGGGTTATTATTAGCAATTTTCCGTGGCACATTTATATAATAATAAAACTTATTGACACTTTTTCCTGTACATTATCATATCATCTTCATAATTCTGCATTTAAGGACTTTGTAGTCACGTGGTCATAAAATGCATTTTTAACCCCTAATAATTAAGCCCAGAATACAAGTTTTATTTGTTTGAAATTTTATCAATATTGCTTCAGTGGACGGAAATACAGAAAGACTTTCTGATACATTTAAATATATATTAATATCTTAATGTAAACACGTATCCATATTCAGTATACGGAGATAACTGCAATGATGAATAATTTCGGGGAAGAGATGCTTATATGAAGAGTTTGGAACGCTCGACCAAAGTTTGCGAAGCTATTACAGAATGAAATTTTCTACGCACGTTCTGGCGATAATTTGGAGATGTAGTACTTATGGTTTTATGTGCTTTTATGCCTATGAGTAGCTTACGTAGAGAAAAGTAGGTAGAAGTAGCTTTCAGGAAGCTTTTATCGATATATGCAACATTTAAGGTGATTTTTATATTACCAATGTATAGGATATATACCTGCTTTCTAAACAAAACTTTTTTGAAAAGTTGTCTCTCATCTTTAACTGTATTTATGCACACGGGTTCTTTATAATTTGGATAAAAATATATAGGGTACTTACTATCATTAGCTAGTAACAATGCTAATTAAATAATAGCTCGCCCTGTGTTACCCGGCTTAATAGAATAGACCACCCTATTTCTTACCGAGGTGTCGTAAAAGGCGACTAAAATAAATTGACCCACCGTGTGGTATCCGACTGAGTAGAAAAAACCACCCTCTTTACTGAGGTGTCGCAAAAGGCGAATAAGGTAAATTGACGTCAAGCTTTTTCTTTTTTACATAAAATCTTGGCTCAAACTTAAAATAACTTTTAAGATTTATCAACTTCCATTTAAAATGAAAATTTTTACAACAATGATTTTTGTCGCTTCTTTAATTGGTTTGCCTGGAGCTATTGTAAAAAAGATAAGCGGCAATATTATTTTTATTTATCTTAAGTAGGATCGTATTATAACTTAATATGTAATTTGCATTTTTAATACCTTTTATAAGGTTAGAACTCACTCTTAAAAGACGCAATTTTTGTTCTCTTGCTGCAATACATGGAATAGAAATTCGATTTAGTAGGTAAATTGTAATAAGAATTAATACGCGATCAAATAAATACACGTAAGTCGTTTTTGATTATATAACGACGACTCGTTTTTGTTTGGAAAAATTAAAAAAGGGTTTAAGTTACGAGAAATATATAATTATTTATAGGGTGTATTTAATTTTGTTACAAAGTTGCTTACCTAAAAATACACATTATCATCATTATTCTCTTGTCCTTATCTCACTCAAGTGGGGCCGGCAAAACATGTTTTAGTTACTTATTTTAGGACTGGCCGCCTGCCTGACGGCAACTTACCTTAGTCGCCTTTTAGTACACCTCGGTAAGTGAGGCTGGTATATTCTACTCAGTACTTAAAAATACACATATTAAAAATATAATAGATATAATTGCAAATTTAGATAAGACTTAATGCTAAAGCAAAATTGCAAACAATATTTAGTATTAAGTCTTCCCTTAGCACGAGGAAGTCACGGATAACCTTTTCATTTTCACAATTTATTATTATTGGTATTTATATAGGCAACTAATTTGTAGGGGAAGCCATGTTTACCGATGTTTTTTGTGTACCTATTTCTTTGCTGGGCTATTTATATTGAAAGGTTGTTCAACCCGCCGGTGCAGTTAAAAATGAAGGAAACATTTTACAACAACTTTAAATTTTAAATTACTATTCCGGTACATATTTTTTTATTATATCTTTATTAAAATAACGTATACAATTTTCATAACACTATTGCAATTGTAATGTGTTATTAAATAAAGTTTATTACACATGTATGTAAAGAAATTAAATAAAGAATAGTCTGCTATTTTGTTATTTTTTTGAAAATTACATATTATTTTAAGATTAGTTTTTTAACAGTTTTTATAATGTCACTAAAATAAAATTTAAAAACTTTAAAGTTTTATTTACGATTTCGACGTTTAATTTTAAAGGTTTATAAAAAAAGTTAATTGTGGAAATTGTAAAAAATGTCTCTACTTTTTGTTGTATTATAAAATTAGCAAGTAGCTGTAAAAAAATATCTTCAATTTATAGTGTAATCAACTGAATATTCGAAAGCTCTATAAAATGCTGGAGTTTTGGGTTGATTTATGTTTCTAATGGAGAATTTCGTGACGACCAACCTCCTCAGTCCGTTGAACTAAACACGTTGCAGTTACACAAAAAAATAAACATCACACAATGTCTTAAAACGTATAGTCACTTTATTTAATACTTAATGATTCACAATACAAAACGCAAAAATTTACGAAGTAACAATAGATTTTATTGTACAAGTTTTTTAGTATCGTCGAGTTACGAAGAAGTTTAGCGGTACTGTAAAATACGCGTCCGTCTTTCGTGCCGGCCGGCGCAAAACTAGCCCGTCGGTTCATTCCGTACCAAAACTTTTAAGTCATGGAGACGGCAAAGCTATGTCGCGCCTCTACAACTGGCGCACACAACCATGCGCGACACCCTATGCACAAGCACACGAGCGAGCTTCCAAGTTCACTAAATAAACGGACACCAACACAAATGTAAGCGTACACTGTCTACCCCCTGTTCATGAAACGAGACGAAGACAGCGATATCAACAATCCATTTAAGTACACAAGTGCAAGTGAGACATCACTACCGAACAGATGTATATCATTTCACGCAGGTAAGTATTGAAAATGTTCGTGTGTATGAGTGAGATGGTGCACAAATTTAGCTTAAGCGAAGCCGGTTGTGTTGGAACAGGACAGGAACTGTTCAAGTCACCCACTGTACATTCCTTCCTGATACCGGCGCGCCGTCGTACCTTTCGATCGTTCAAGTGGCAGATGAAGCTCTTTAGGGCTGTCACCTATTCCTTAGGCTAATTATGTCACCGAGATAATCATATTATCCAAAAATTTGAGAAATTGACAAAACAATTTTAGAAATTTAATAAATAGTTTTGAGTGCTTTGCACAAGCTATCCTTTTTTTCGAATATTGCTTTCGTTGAATAAAGCATAGGTTAATTAATTATAAAAGTTAGAAACATTTTAACATATGTAAATGAAATAGTCGTCAGTGTGTTTTAATAAAATAGAAAATATCTTGGATAATTAGATTAAGTACAAAAACAGTGGATTTATTTATCCCGTGAATCCAGTGTCAAAAGTCAGTATAAGGAAAGTGCTCTTTATTATTCCACTAACGGGTAAAGGCCTTTTCTCCCTGTGGGGATAAAAATGTAGCTTAAACCCACACTCACATAAACACTGCTCGTTTTCTTTAATAAAGTGACCTTCACTGTAGAGTGTATAAAGATTAAAAACATTATTATAAAAAGTGTATAACGATTACAAATATTAATATAAAATACAGAAAACTGCACGTGGTTTAGACGCCTTAGTAAGTAACGTCATAAATCGTCAGTATACTTATGACTCAGTAAAAAATCGAATTTTTAAATAAGTTGTAAGCAATCTAATTATGGTGCATTTAAAAAGTGGGACATATAGGTGGTAGCCCTACGTCAAGATGTCACAAAGTAGCAGGTAGCGGTGCAAGGTCTGTGTAACACGTTCTGCAAATTTTGGACGCTTTACAATCTGCATGTGGATGTGCCTTAGGAACTACTTTTTGTCAAGTGCTCCTTTACCAATGGAGACGTCTGCTCTCAGATGGCTTTTTTTTGCTTTATTTCTGTAATTAGAACTTGTTCTGTTTTGTATTCCGCTGCGGGTTGAAATTTAGAACGAGCTCCTTGTGAGTTATCGAGTTCCTTTGCGTAATAGAAGTGTCGTAATAGAGAAATATGGACAAAATAATTATTAGGCAGAAATTTTTTGATGTGTGTTTACATTCTTTTATGTAAACACACATCATAAAATGTCTGCATGTATTTTAATTCAAACAGCAACATATAAACAATAGATGAAAGTTTTTTTACAGATGCTTTGTTTTGTAAGGTGGGTAACTGTAATAATCATCACGCTTGAGAGGATTGGTAAATGAAATACTGGTCTTAATCGCTGCCCTTTATCAGAGAACGGTATTTTGAATAAATAGAGCTAAATAGAACTTCGTTAGTACGGTCAGCAGAATACACTGCGAGTACAAATGGTTTACAATAATCTAGACAAAACACTAGCACCTAAACAATAAATCTTTTAAAGAACAATCTTACTAATATTATAAATACGATAGTTCGTGAGTATGGAATTATGTTTGTTACTATTTCACGGCGAATCCGCTGAACCAATACCGATGAAATTTGGCATATTTATTCCTTATACACCGGAATAACTAAAAGGATGTTGAAATCTTTTTAATTCTACAGGAATATGATGACCATTGGAAAGCGCCATCTATTATCGACCTAACACACCACAACAGTCCACGCGAACGAAGTCGCGAGTAAACTCTAGTTGTGTCTATATTTAGTATTAAGGATTTTTTAAATAATCAGTCAAATTAAATATTTAAGAGCCAGACTAGTAGTAGCTTTATAATTTAAAGTTTCGAAGTTGAGAATTTACTTCATCTCTAATAGAAATATTTTAGTGTACGCCGTGTGGTATCCGACTGAATAGAATAGTACCATCCTCATTTCTTACTGTGATGTCGTAAAAGGCGACTAAGGTAAGTCGACCCGCCGTGTGGTATCCGGCTGAGTAGAATTGACCAACCTCATTTCTTACCGAGGTATCGTAAAAGGCGACTAAGGTAATTTGACCCACCGTGTGGTATCCGGTTTAGTAAAATAGACCACCCCCTTTCTAACCGAGGTGTCGTAAAATACGACTAAGGTAAGTTGACGTCAGGCAGGCGGCCGGTCGTAAAAACGCAACCAAATCATGTGACAGCATGTTTATAACATGTAGTGCCGACCCCACTTAGAGTGGGATAAGGACAGGAGGATGATGAATAGAAATATTTTAGTGTAAAAGCTCAAGCTTGGATACTGGATATCTTATTTCACAATTCTTCTCCCTTGATGCTGTAGTTTATTAACCAAGTTCCAGAATTGGTGTTTCAGATAGTATGGTTTTTTCTTTGTAACATAACTTTTTGGAAAAAAAGTTTCTCAACGGGTATCGGAGAGCGTTAAGCGGAACACTTCTGCGAAACCGGAGCCCCGGCGGTCGGGTGATGTTAATGCAGCCTGACACCGTATCACAACAGAATGTTTCCACGTAACGAAACCACGAATTAGTATTATGTTTACACCTCTTTCTACCTTTTTCATTTCGGACGATAACCGAAAACAACAGAAAATCAGCAAATTGCTTACTTCACCTACACGTTGTCATGTTTTTTTACCAATAGTATAGATTAGGTTCATTATTAGATTAGGATGTTTTACGCCGTGTGGTATCCGGCGGAATAGATCACCCTCATTTCTTACCGAGGTGTCGTAAAAGGCGACTAAGGTAAGTCGACTCGCCGTGTGGTGTTCGGCTGAGTAGAATAGACTTACCTCATTTTTTACCGAGGTGTCGTAAAAGTCGACTAAGGTAAGTTGACACACCGTGTGGTATCCGGTTAAATAGAATAGACCACCCTCTTTCTTACCGAGGTATCGTAAAATACGACTATGGTAAGTTAATGTAAGGCATGCGGCCGGTCGTAAAATACGTAATCAATACGTACCAAATCATGTGACAACATGTTTATAACATGTTGTTCCGACCCCACTTAGAGTAGGATAAGGGCAGATAGATGATGATTAGATTAGGATGTTTTACTTCATATTTAAGAAATTTGTGAATTGCTTAAAATCTAAATATTGTATTAAGTTACCCGGTGATTAAAAGCTGTAACTTAACTGGTCTTGTACTTATGTGAAGGTCGAATCTTATAAGTTAAATTTGACCCAATTCACGGGGTCCGATTGAGCTGAAATATTACATACTGGTCTAGTCCCGATGACAATGCATATTTATGATAATCATGACCTGAAGCTGCTGCCAGGCGTGGCTCCAGACGAGGGAACTCCTCAACAGTTAACAGTAGGGACATGAAATTTTGTTAAAAGCTTTTGTTGAAAAACGACAGAAATTATTTTACTAATGACTGGCCATTTATCGCAGTTGGCGGACTCTGTCTACAGCTCCGCGGTTCGCGAGTTTGATTCCTGCCGACGGCCAACATTTTCTAACAACAATTTGTTGGTTCTTCAAGTCTGGATATATATAAGTATTTAAAATTATATAAGCATATATTTACCAGTTGTCTATCACTCATCACACAAGCATTAAGTTACTTACTTAGGGGACGGACAACCGTATGTGTAATTGTCTCATATATTTATCTATTTATTAACAATGACTGTTTGAGCTCTAAAAATATGTTATCCAATAAATCCATTTTAAAATCTTGAAGAAACATAGAAATTGTTAATACTAGGATATTAATCACTTAGATTTTAATGTGACATTTGTTGTTGTAACAATTAATTCATTGTTAAAAATAGTTTCGAAACAATTTTCAAGCATCGATCATTCAAGAATGACGGCTTTGCAGTTTCAATTAAAGTTTGTTGAAGTAGTACAAATTTACAAAGGTGTAAAAGAATGCTATTGGGTAATATAATCATCAATGCTGACATTGATAAAAAAAAGTTCGCGCGCATATTTAGGATTGGCTCGTCAAAACGTAGTATTATCGAGTGCGACGTGGCGATTAAAACATCAAAATACACGTGAAATATGACGTGTTCCTGACAGTTTGACATGGGTAGAGTATTCGTGGTACACTTCATTAACTTTTTGGGATCCGTTATACTGAGACGTATGATTTGTTAAATCACACGTCTTATTATAACAGACGGAGTTAAGTGAGGTGAGGTAATGCCAATAAACTATTAAAAGGTGTGATTAATTTTTATTAAATACATGCATTGTCTCCTGCCCTTATCACACTCTAAGTGAGGTCGGCACGACATGTTACAAACATGTGGTCACATGATTTGGCTTCGTACTTCACGAACAGCCGCCAGCGTGAAGTCAACTTACCTTAGTCTTTTACGACACCTCGGTAAGAAAGAGGGTGGTCTATTTCTAATCAACCGGATACCACACGGTGGTTCAACTTACCTTAGTTGCCTTTTACGACACCACGGTAAGTAATGAGGGTGGTCTATTCTATTCAGCCGGATACCACACGGCATTAATACATGCATTTTAGATATTCTTCATTATTGTACGTTATGAAAAATGTTTTAAATGTAAAATGATAATTCAGCTAACATTATATACAAAGTTATTTTTGTTACGAAAGTCCCCATCGTAATTTTGGATAGCTTTTTTGATTATATATACTATTAAAGGTTCAAAATGAGAATATACCTTTAGCTGTAACGGCTTTAACAACATCATCTAGCGGAACAGGCGAGCGCAGAAGCATCTTTGAAGGAGAGATTTATCTTAAACCGTATATTACCCAAAAAAATGACAATATTTTGGGGCTAGGTCGTCGAGTTAAAAGTATATATTATAATAAAAAAAATATGAAAAAATATATATTATTATGTCATGTAATAAAATGACTAAGCTTTTCTCTTAAATTGGACTAATACAAACCGATACCTCTAAACGCTAAATAATGTTGTAGTGTATCGGTCTCAGGATAAAGTAAGTCGCTATTATATTTCTAAGAAGGAGCTCCACAATGGCGTACCGGAGCTTTGCCGTCACCATAACAATAAGCAGCTGCTCTACGTTTATTTTGTCGAAGAATAAGATGTACGACAAATGACGTAAAGCTACCTACCTGTCTTTAAAGACCTCTAGAGAATATACGCCGATATCCTTTGTCCCTGTACGTAAGATAATCTGCAACTTTCTTATCAATAACTTTATGATTTCATTTTTGAAATTTAAATTTGTGAATTTAATATGTTAAACTTACTAAAATGACTATTGAAAGTATGTAAATTCATATTACACGCTTTTTTTTTAATAATCATGGTAATTAATTAAGCCAAATTATTGATTTATATTTTTTCTTGACATCAGCTTTAGTAGAGCTTTACATAATAAAAGCCTTGCTATCTGTATTTGATTTCAGTCATCTGCTATTAATTAAGATTTATTTTAATAATTCTTAATACATTTATAATATGTAATTAAAAGGTTTATCAATTTTAAGGATTTCCATTTTGATTTGGAGATGCTGTCACATTTAAAATGGTCTTTTTCAATGAGTTTAGCGATTACAATGTTTTATGATAAATATATATCTATATAACAAATAAAATATCTAGTAATCTAATTAGCTACAACTAATCGTATTATTTTCCTTTATAATAAGAGAGATGTCTTTACCAGGAGTGGGATATACTTTTCTTTTATTTTATTTTAAAGCGTCTTTTCTTTTATTGTTTAAACTTTAACCGGGAACTAACGACGTGAGCGTTTAGTTTTATAGCTATACTATTAAGCGGTTGACAAGTAGTACGTTTAAAAAGCTCGCCGAAGAGTAAGATCGGGCGAAGTGAAGGGTTCGGATGTTTGGGATACGTTCGCGTTATTTAAGAATTCCAATGGATTTTTATGTGGCGCGAGAAATAGGCTTGCTTCCTTCCTCGTAGCCAAAATACCATAGCTTAGAGTATCTGCGTTATAATCGTGGCAATCACAAAAGTGAGCTGGACTAACCGTTGATTTGGATTTTGCGTGGAGCAGGCAAAAAGATGAGTGCCTTTGTATTGTGTCCGCAAAAGTCTGGATGTCGCACCAAATGTACGGCTTGCAACTGTGGAAGCGCGACGAAATTATTGCGTCGACAGGTGAATACTAAAAGATATTCCCATTGTTGTGCATGTCCGCATGTGTGCTGTACGCTGCACATAGCCACGTATAGTCGCGTACAACTGTAAAGCTATGCAGCTTATCGAATTTGAATATATTGCGATATTTTCGACAGTCGAATACAGTTCTATGGTCTGGCTATGGAACTATTGATCAATAACTACTGAATACGTGAATAATATGAGTATTTCGCGTAAAATAATAATAGAATACGTTAGTTTAACATATACATTACATTTTAAAGAACTAAGTATGACCTTTAATCATAATATTTAACCGCTCTAGCAGAGATTTGTGCTGGGCAAAGGTCTTGAAGATATGTATTACTGCTTAGACCGACAACTTTGTTTCCAAGGAAATCTCTAGAGGAGCTCAGTAATTTTATAGGGATATGGATCGCGCTGATTTCCATTAATATGAACATGATTTTTATTTGATGTATAAATCGGCGAAGCGGAGATGAGGTTCACGCGTTCATCACTGTTATTAGCTGTTTTATTTATACTAAGTACCACTCTCTAAATCATGAAATACTTATACCCATTAAGATAATAGTCTTATAAGTAGACTACTGAATGATGAAAAACAAACACTCACGGAGATTATGTTTATATTGAAAAATAGTTACTGTAAAGTTTTATGATCGGATTCCTTCCTTTACATTTTATGTTTTGAAAAAAATAATAGAAAATTTAAAATTAATTATACAGTTTACAGGCAGAGATAGAGGCAGACAGTGTATGCGTTTTTTCCTTACATGACAGAAATATGTAGAAATCAAAAAAGTAAATCGCTTTATTTAATCTTTAAAGAAGCAGCTTATTTATTTTTGAGTTTATTCTTATACCACTAATTTATCTAGTAGTCTATAATGTCAAAATATCTACAATTGTAGCCGAGTCAATGTCTGACTTTTATTCGAACGTTACCCGACGGCTACTTTATGAGGTAAAATTGTAGAACACAAGATCTTATGTTGATATTTTACAAGTTTCTTATATTCTTTATTTAAACTACGCTTTGATCCTGCAGGTTTATTTATAGTCGAGAATAGTTTAGTGAACAGAAAGGTTCGAACTATGATAAGGGTAATCTATTAGTTAAGGGTAAGCGAATTCAAACCTCTATAAAAAAATATAAAAAAGTTCTCTGTATAAAAAAGTTGTGTGCTTTATTGGTATTTGTATTGTGTATTTTATTTACAATTTATTAAGAGTGTGAATTTTTTAAAGTTCTTTTAAGACTATGGATATGTGAAAACTTCATATTATAGGCTCAGAATAGGCTACTGGCATAAAGATTACGGTTGGGCTATGTATCAACTATCAATCAGCATTGGTGTGCGTGTTGGGTGTAAGCTTCATATACTTCTCTCCAAAAAAAGGGTTTTATGTCCGTAATGCATACAATATATTTCAAATACGTGTACTTAAAAAATCTGGGTTTAATAGAGCTCTCTTATAAATTTTGTTAAAACCTTTACCTTGAAAGATATTATTTTCGTTTTTATAGAAACGTTATAGACAACCGAACCGACGTGTTAACCGGTACATTCGTACTTAATAATTTTCGAAGTGGCTTAGATCGTAGTCCGGCGGCATTCTGGCATTAATTTGACGTTTACTAGACAGTGAGGTTGTGAGCTAAAAACAATCGAACTTTTGTGCAATGAAACGTTATGTTTTAGTAAGCGTGAAAATAAATTTTAAAACTGAATTATTACTTGTATAAACTATTTGATACTGATTTTACTCTACAATTTATGAATGGTAGATTTATTCAAATGCATCTTTATAGTGAACTTAAATGATGTAATTTTCTATGGTTCTTAAATAAATGGATTGTTATATGTAATGTCGCCACGAACAGAGAAGAATTTCTGCTTCTCATAGGCAACTTTGCTGTAACGAACAAAGTTGATTGAGGCTTGAATTTTTCTAACATTTTTAAGAATTATCTTCATATTATAACTATTTTACTTAAATTCATTACAAATTCTTAACCTAATACTACTAACTAAACTAAAACTTTACTATTAATTACTCTATCTGTTGAAGAAAACCGTATGAAAACCTTTTGCCTATTTTAAGAGATTCTCTTAGAACAGAACACCCAGACAGACAGATGATGAAGGCCTTTATCTTTTACTATGTATTGATAAAGTTTCTTTCTTCTACCCTTATCCCACTCTAAATGGGGTCGACACAACATTTTATAAATATATTGTCACATGATTTGATTTAGATATTTTACGACCTGAGCTGACGCCTGTATGACGTCAACTCAGCTTAGTCGCATTTTACGACACCTCGGTAAGAAATGTGGTGATCTATCATACGTAGCCGGATACCACACGGCTTTACGTGTATGTATTGATAAAGTTAATTTTAATATATGTTTATGTCTTATATTATCCGCCGTGTGATATCCGGCACAGTAGAATAGACCACCCTCATTTCTTACCGAGGTGTCATAAAAGGCGACTAAGGTAAGTCGACCCGCCGTGTGGTATCCGGCTGAGTAGAATAGACCACCCTCATTTCTTACCGAGGTGTCATAAAAGGCGACTAAGGTAAGTTGACTCACCGTGTGGTATCCGGTTAAGTAGAATAGACCACCCTCTTTCTTATCGAGGTGTCGTAAAATACGAGTAAGATAATCAAACGTCAGGCAGGCGGCCGATCATGCGACAACATGTTTATAACATGTTGTGCCGACCCCACTCATAGTGGGATAAGGGCAGGAAGATGAGATGATGTTTATATCTTATATTATATATTATCGAATTAACAAGTTAACATTATGCGTCTATGATCTATTGGTCTGTGTTCGAAACTAACATTAGTCAGGCATTCATTAAGATCCGTAATCTTAAAAGGGCTATCTCTTTTAATTCCGGAGATTACCGTTAGTGTAGGAGTTATTTATAGCTTTCAAGATTCTAGTCTGTAAGAATAAATTGCTTTATAAATTTTAACTTGGCAATTCAATTAGTTTTTTGAAATTTTAGTCTTATTCATAACCGCATTTCATTCAGGCTATTAAAATTTTCATGGAGTCTCTTAATATTATCAGGTGTACTAACAAAATTATTTGCAATAAATCAGGCTTCGCTGTTATTAATGTAATTTGTCACATCACCTGATTCGCATCATTCAAGTGCTTTTCAAAGGCCATTATTTTGATTATAATGTCAATTTTTATTATATCTACGCGAACATTTACAATGATGGCTTTCGCGAACGTCGCTATTTCTCGTTTTACTTGATATAATGTTCCTAAATAAATAAATAACGCCGTCTGATATCCGGTTGAATAGAATAGACCACCCTCATTTCTTACCGAGGTGTCATAAAAGGCGACTAAGTTAAGTCGACCCGCCATTTGGTTTCGGGCTGAATAGAATAGACCACCGTCATTTCTTACCGAGGTGTCGTAAAACACGACTGAGGTAAGTTGCTGTAAGGCAGACGGTCGTAAAATACGTAGCTAAATCATGTGACATGTTTATAACATGTTGTGCAGACCCCACTTAGAGTGGGATAATGGCAGGAGAAAAAATATTAAACATATACTATAAAGTTCAATACCTAAACCTAACTACATAGCATAAGAAAAAATATTATAAATTCTTTTATATTATTCTTGGTTGTGTATTAAATATTAAAGTAAGTGTTTGTTGATTATATATACTGTGTTTTATATATGATGAACAAGAATCAATAATGTTAAAATAACTTAAGATGTAATTGAGGCTGTAAATGTAAATAAAACAAGTGTTCAATGTTATTATCCAATCTTTAATATTTAAATGAGTTAATCTTGTATGTATATATATTCGGAATCTTGGAAACGGCTCCAACGGTTTCCTGAAATTCAGCATGTAGGGGGTTTTGGGGGACAAAAATGAATCTAGATAAATTTTATTTTAAAAAAATGTCGTTTTATCCCTGTTTTCGAGCTCTAAAATTTTTTCGAAATGTACGTTGCATACAATCTCAATTTTTCGTTGTCAAACGTAAAGTCATGGTAGTTCATTTGAGGAACGGGTGGTCTAGAGAGGTGAAAATACCTAGGATCGAGCCCCACCTGCCCTATTATTTTTCATTTTTTATTTTAATTTTTTTTTACATCATTTTAAAAATTACCGAAAAGGGCTCGGTCACCCAGGTACTAAAAATAATAATAATAGTAGATATAAGAGTTAGATAGATAGATCATAAAATGGGGTAGTTTTTGCTTACTAATGCTGTAGTAACTACCCAGATCCTACGCACTAAGTTCAATATAACTGTAGTTGTTGAGGGAATCATCAGATGTATCTGAATAGCGTGTAATCAATCAGGCGTCATTGTTATTGCCGTGATTTGTTTTGGCGTCAAATTCGGCCCAGTCGAGTGCCCTCCGGAGGACATTAGTCAGATTAGCTCGCCAGTCCACGTTTGCAGTGATTGATTCCTCAAATACCAACGCATTCAATCCACTTTATTTGTTTTGTTGTGTGGCCTTCCTATTACAAGAACTTTGTTCTATACTACTTAACCTGTGTTTGTGTGTGTATGTGTGTGTATTTATATAACGCTCATTTAACTCTCAGGTAACTGAAAACTGGCTTAAACCAGGAAGTAGAAGTAAAACAAGTCTAGTGTGGTCGGCACAATATGTTTTCTTCTTTCAATCTCCTCTATCATTCGTCAACTCTCGTACCACTCATCTAACATGCATATCATTTTTTACACAATCCATCCATCTTTTTTTCGGTCTCCCCCTAGCCATACATCCATCCACATTCATATTTAAAACTCTTTTGGTCACATGATTTCATCCCTCCTCATTACATGACCATACCAACTTAGCCTCGCACTTGTCATCTTTTCTGTAATGGGCGCAACTTTCAGACTTCCCCTAACATACTCATTGCGTATTCTAGTTTTGTCAAGTTTTGTCACATCACACATCCACCTTAACATTCTCATCTCATTCGCATGCACATTTCTTTCATCCTTTTTTTTATTACTCAGTAGTAATTCAGTATTATTATTATCTTGTTTATGGCCTTAATAATTCAGTAGCTTTTAATTCTGGCAAATACATGATTCAGGGAAAACCGATAAGTAAGTTATTTATTACAAATACTTTACCTCAGGTTTAAATAAGTTTTTTATCTAATTTAGATTTTTGATATGATTTCTCCTACAGCTAACAAGAAGCTAAATTACGCTTTATATTATGATATATTTTTTTAAAGTTATGCTATTTTTAATAGCTGTGGTAGCCCAGCGGTGAGACCGTGTAACTCTTTCAAGGGGATCTTGAGTTTTTCTGTAAACACTAAGTGTGTAATTGGCAATTAGACACATATTGCTTTATCGCACGCTTTTCGGTGAAGGCAAACATCGTGAGGAAACCTGTATATCTCTAGAGAATTCTGGCTATATGTGTAACCTACCAATCCGTATTGGATTATATATCAAGGGTTGGAGTCAAGACCTACCAACGTGGTAGTTCTTGACTCCAACCCTTCCCTCCAAAAAACGGAGATAGAAGGCCTATGCCCAGCAGTGGGATAGTAACAGGCCGTTACTTTACTACTTTTATTTTTTCAAGCTATTTACTTCTTAATTACATAATCACTGATTGTAAGTTTGTGTACTAACATAAGACTTTTAACAATGCGTTCTAAGATTAACCTTGTTTCAATACAAAAGAAGATATGTACTGTTGTGTTAATCAGTACTCTAACATTTGACGTCGGTCTAAAGAAAATGTGCCGAGACGGACGTTCGCAACAAATGTAGGCTAGGGTGAATTCAGAAGTGACAAAAACTTGACGAATAAAGGCGAGGTCGAGGCGTCAGACCTAAGACCCTCGCACACGGTGTCCGTTTGAATGACGATGTCATGTTTATTTGGCTTAAAAAGGAAGGAAGAACTCTAACACTCCGACATATTTTCTCTGAAAGGGACGTGATGTTGTAGTCAAGGTGGAACATGAATATTTAAGCCGGTGTAACTACGATAAATATTTAAAACACTTGTGTACAAAAAGTTTGTAGGTAAAATGCCTAAACCACTTTTTGTAAAAGTTATCTTTTGAAAGTCGACGGTTAAAATTCCTCTCTTATCCGTCCTGGATGTATTCCTTACCAAGTTACCGGTAATTGCATTACTAATATTATTAGCAATTGCAGAAGTTTCTTTAAAAATAAATTAACTGATTATATCATGAACCTGAATTTTACCAATTTGTAAAATTAGTTATCAAACTTGTGTACCTAAATTTGCAATTGTTAACGCACATTATATACAATAACACGATATAATAGGAAAACCACAATTCCGTTCCGAGATGCACTTCTCTTGAATGACGAACAAAGACTGAATGTCACTGAAACGTTTTATCAATAGGAAGACTAAACCGGAAACAACAACGGAACAGTGCTGCCACTGTTTTAATCAAAAAGGGCGCGATACTCTTGTTTCATGACTTTGTTGCTATAAAATACAAAGCGGAAGTCAGTGGCGACAACACAATTATATCTCATTAATCATTGCAACGTTTTTAATATTACTTTTAGATATATGCCGTGTAGTATCTGGCTGAATAGAATAGACCATCCTCATTTCTTACCGAGGTGTCGTAATTGGCGACTAAGGTAAGTCGACCCGCCGTGTGATATCTGGTTGAGTAGAATAGACCATCTTCATTTCTTACCGAGGTGTTGTAAAAGGCGACTAAGGTAAGTTGACCCGCCATGTGATATCCGGTCTAGTAGAATAGACTACCCTCACTTCTTACCGACGACGACGACTAAGCTATATTGACCCACCGTGTAGTTTCTGATTGTGTAGAATAAACCACCCTCTTTTTACCGAGGTGTCATTAAATACGACTAAGGCAAGTGGACGTCAGGCAGGTGGCCGGTCGTACCAGTAACATACCTATGTAGCCAAATCATGTGACAAGATGTTTATAACATGTTGTGCCGACCCCACTTAGAGTGGGACATAAGGGAAAGAGGATGATGATTACTGTTAGATATATTGTCGTATTACTTTCATTTACAGTTTTCAAGCTGAAAATAACGTGACTTATTCCCGTCACCATAGGTTTAAAATACCCTCAATTATCTATTGTTTTTCCTGTTATCGACGAATACACGGGATTTTTTTATCCTATATTTTAATTATGTATATAGAGAACTATTGATGAAATTTTGTAACAAATAAATGCTAATGAACGTGAATTTAACTTGAATTTCATGGTATTATTTTCTAACTAGCTTTGCAGACTCAAAATGAGCAGGTTGAGTATATATATAGGTTAGAATATTAAATAGGCCTTGATTTATAAGACCCAGTCTATTATTTTAGGACATCGTGAAGATGGGTGAGATTATTTGTGATGTTAACATTGTTGCTTAATTTTTTTTGCTACATTTAATACTAGGTAGAAATCCGAGGTTCTTAGTAAGTTTATTTTTATAGTTCTTATAGAAATTGTTGCATCAGAAAGTCTTTAAAAGTATTTGAGCGTGAAAGTCTAATTCATATTTCTGAATATTACAATTATAAATTGTTCCTTTTATTAGGATCTTATCTTTATATGTAACAAGTAGTACATTTAATACTAGTATATTTATAATAGTATATTTAATACTAGGTGGAAATCCAAGGTTCTTAGTAACTTTATTTTTATAGTTCTTATAGGAATTGTTGCATCAGAAAGTTTTTAAAAATATTTTAAATTTTATTTTATATTTTATTAGCTAGTTCATATTTTTGAATATAACATTTAAAATTATATTTCTTTTATAGTACTTGGTTCGCGCCTACTTAAGCGTTTAAGTACCCTCAAACTTGCAATATTTGATTTTTTCCCTGTTCCTTTAAGAAAAACAGTGTTACATAATTGTATATGCTTCATTTGGATCAAAGTGTAACAGACAGACAGACTTTCTCATATATAAAACTAGCTTTCACTCACGACTGCGTTAGCGTAGACTGTTGTCGTGTGATAGGTCGATAATAAATGGCGGTTTTAAATATCATCCTATTCCTGAAGAATTAACAGGATTTCTATAGCCTATATGTTATTCCGGTGTATAAGAAATAATTGTGCCAAATTTCATTGCTATTGGTTCAGCAGATTCGCCGTGAAAGAGTAACAAACATACATACTCACAAACTTTCGCATTAAAATAATAGTGGGATAGGATAAGTGTAACGTGTAATATTTTTAATTAAATACTCTTTTATAGAATTAGGCGTTACTTTGCGGAGGTCCATAATACAAAACTAATGAGAATATTATTTTGCTAAATAATATTGTTATTAGTTTTGAATTAAATACTCCACCCACAGAACCTGATAGAAACATATGACCCCATAAGAAAATTGAAACTATGTTTAATTTTTCGTGAAAAGAACTTAGGGGCTAAATTAGTTTTCGTCCAATCCTGGCTACGTGATCAGTTTAATAATTACATTTTTCCTTTCTATTCGCAGGTCACGACGGAGATGCGTATCGTTTCGATTGAGGGAGTTTCGTTAAATCGAACTCGAGCTACAACTCACGAAGTGGACCATCAAACTGTAGGAAAAAGGACAAAACAAAATGTATAAAGGAAATTGCTTCCACAAATCCACTCGTATCTTGAACAATAAACGTGGGACGGCTCGGACGCCCTCATAGCAATGAAATCACGAAACCAAAACTGTCGTATGTCGAATTCCGGTCGATATCACCGGCTTAAGACATTATAGATGATCTATTTACGGATACAGTACGATTTTATCGGAAATCAACTGTATCACCTGTAACGAAAATATGATTATTTTTTATATTTTTTGTGTCATAATTTTTTGTGTATTAGTATATACATACTTGGAGAGTTTGCATCATTACCAAAACAAATGGGGCGATGGGTTAAAGAATCGAAATGATATAGCACAACGGGTTGTCACACTAAGGTGACCACGCCTAATGATGTACGTTGGACTCTCGTGGTGACCCTACGATAGATCACGCAATATTGCACTCTCTATAATAAAATTCCGCAATCTATTTTAGCTTTGCAATTACAGCAGTTTAAAAACATTATTAAAGAGAGGCTGATATAAAAAGCCTATACTACGAGTATACTGTTGAGGATTATTAAGACGATAAGAATGCGTGGATATAGCTACTGTCCGACCTTGTACAAGATAGTAATAACTTAATGTAACTAGTTATATGTATTATGTTGAAAAGAGCAACCGCTGAGTTTCTTGCTGGCTCTTCGCGGTAGGAACAGCTTTCCGAACCAGCAGTAGAATTGACGATTCAAAAGCACTTGTTTATAAGTTTATTTAACTAACAAAAATTTGACATTTGAATTTGAATTGGCAGGCTCTGGTAGAAAGGTAGTAACAAAATCATATATTGTGTAAATCCAAGAGACTGTATATAAATATATTCTAATTAATTAAACAAGGAGGCAAAAAAAATATTAAAAACTTTATTGATTACTCAACTTGTGCGTGGCCCAATTTTTGGAATAAGAAGAAAATATTCTATTCCTGTTACTCTCTGCATATATGGAATGATTAAAAATTTATGGCGAATATATCTTCAGGTATTTTTATTTAAATAAAAGTTTCAAAACAGAAATTCATTGACATTTCATGAATTTTATACACGATAAATTATAATCATGACAAATTAATAATTCGTCGAATCATAATCATTATTGTGCTACAAATTTTAAATTACATGTTTTTAAGCTTTCATATTTTAAATTAAAACTTTCTTAAATGGATTCCAAAACAATTTCAGCCTGTGTTCGGGCGAGGTATATATTTTATAGCCATTAAAACAATATTCATTAAAACAAAAGTGGTAAAAAAGTTTTCATATTTAGCGTTATGGTCCTTAAAGAAAATTGCTAGCTTTTCGATTCACAGCGCACCTTTCTCGACCTTAACAGCGGTCAGAAAGGTACACCTTATCTTTCATCTTTATTGATGGCAGCCTTCGTTTAGAAATAACCCTGATAAATGGTAGAAGTCGGCAGGTTGATATAAAAACTTACTTATATTTTGCTACGATTTAAAAGGCTAAATTTCAATTTATTTCGAGCATATATCAAGCAAGTAAATAATTTAAATTACTTTTTTTATTCAAATATATTCATCTTGCTGCCCTTATCCCACCCTAAGTGGGGTCGGCACAACATGTTATAAACATGTTGTGATGTGATTTGGTTAGATATTTTAAGACCGACTGCCTGCCTGATGTTGACTTACCTTAGTCGCCTTTTATGAGACTTCAATAAGAAATGGGGATGATCTATTCTGCTCAGTCGAAAACCACACGGCGGGTCAACTTACCTTTGTCGCGTTTTACGACACCTCGGTAAGAAACGAGGGTGAGGTACCCGAGCATTTAGGAAAAAAATTGTCCACAGAATATGAAAATATCATTATTTCAAACTTCTTAATATTACAACGTGTCAAAAAAATTACGTTAATTATTATAAGTCATGTATTTATTGAATTTTCCGCAGCGACATTTCAAAATATTTTAAACTTATATTGCCGAAGTATTCATCATTAAATATCATTAAATAAATATTCTTTTCCGTGGGGTAACAACAAGAAAAGATACGTAGACTCTAAATAATATACGATACTATATTTATTTTGTAGAGAGTTTACTACAACATAATATCACACTCAAACAGATCGATGAAGCTGAATCTTTTCTATAACGAGTTTGTGAATCTCGTTCTCGCAACAAATATGTGAAAATATTGAGTATATTATGTACCTCTTATAACACAAAGTCGTAGGGACTTTGTGTTATAAGTATAGATAGATAGAGAATTGTAGGTATACAAAAATTTTACACAAAAGACCGTAACAGCAGATCTCTGTCTGTTATGGTTAATTCATAATTACTAGCTTTATATTCAAAATTTCAGTCAAATTAACTGATTTTCGGGCGGCCGATGCCGCAATAACAGTTAGTAATCAATAAACTATATCTTATGTCACTGAAGTACTAGACTTAATAATGGAATGGTATGTACTAAAATACTAAATAGGTTTATTTAAAATCTATCCAATACATGATGATTATCTAAACAATTATAGAATATCCTAATATCCAAAACCTTGTATAGTAATCCATCATCAAGCGCAAAACACCTCAGTAAAATTGGTAGCAAATGTATCATAAACAAAAAGTATAGCTCAAACATTGAAAAAGTATGTTAAATTTGTAAACGAGCAATAAACAAAGTATAAAGAACATTTATAATAATTATATTCGTGCGTTAGCCTTTTTTGAAATTACTCCTTTGTTAGGGACAAAGCAAACAGTTGCAATAAAACAATATAATAAGGTTATATTCATTAGTATAGTATTCACGAAAGCATAGTTGTATAAAACTTAATTGAATAGAACGTTTATGATATAACGTTGAAATTAACAGAGCACGCAAAGAGAACTGTTTATATTTTTAACTTCTCTACCCTTTGACCAAGCTTTAGTGTATCTGACAGGCAATTTTCTACATAATTTTGTGTAAGTATAAATTTTCTAAGTCAGAAATTTACTGTACATTTATACTGAAGTAATTTTTTAAAATATAGACACAAAAAAAGTTAGAGTCGTAATGGGATGAATTGAGAAAGATAATATAATTTATACTAAACATTTTTTTATTAAGATAATTGACTTACTATAAATTATTATAAAAATGAAATTTGATAACGAAATAAATTTTTTAACGTCCATATATTTTATCCCGTGAATTATTTTTATTAAGCGATGAATAAACCAAAAACACTAGTCATTTTACTTTAATAACTAAACTGTATAGGTAGTTAAAATATTCTCACATATGGATATAGATATTTTCCGACCCTGTACACGACAGTAATGACTAAATATAACTAGTAATAAGAATTATATTTTGAAAAGAGCAACTGCCATATTGTTGGCTTTTTTTCGGTAAGAACAGCTTTCCGAACCAGCACTAGAGTTGACGATTTAAAAGCACTTGTTTACAAGTTTATTTGAATAAAGGATATTTTGAATTTGAATTCATTAAATTTGTATTATATTCGCCTTTGTTCCACAAGGTAGTAAATTTATATTCATATTGTTAATTTATAACGTACATCAATACAAACGTTACGAACAGTTCAAGATAATATCACTCTTAGAATTTAGCATGTCGCATCAAAGTGTTCAAGTTAGTTGGCAGCCAATTTTAGTACATTGAATCCAAAGGCAATATAAAGTCATACGCTTGAGCAATTGTAGTTATAAGTTCGCACACGTCTCCATTAGTTATGTTCATTCTCGAAGAAGTTAGCGATGTCTAACGAGAAATTATTGAATATCGCCTTTATAAATTTCATAGTAACATGCCGTATAGATTTTCACTTTGAAGATAAATCGAGAGTTATATTATTTGTTAGAGTAAGCGCATAAGATAAATTCACATAAATGAAAATCGATTGGGAATGAGATAAGTGCTAATTTTAAAAAATTGCGCATAATTTTTAGTATGGAATTAAAGATAAATAAATATGGGACAATTACACACACGGTTGTCAGTCCTTCAGTTATGAGTAACAGATAACTGGTAACTCGGTAATAAATGAGGGTGGTCTATTCTACTCAGCCGGATACCACACGGCATATATATACATAAATAATTTTAGATAAATATTGAAATATATATTTTATATATCTTTAATATTTAAATGAGTTAATCTTGTATGTATATATATATATATATATATTCGGAATCTCAGAAACGGCTCCTACGATTTTCCTGTTATCTAGCATGTAGGGAGTCTTGGGGGAGAAAAATCGCCCTAGCTAGGCTTTATGTAAAAAAATCGTTTAATCCCTGCTTTTGGGCATTAAAAAATACTAAAATTTATATTGAATTGAATTTTTGTAATAAACTATCATCTGTAATCGAACCTGGAACTTCCGTTGAAGGTAGATTGCTACCTGTTTAAATGAGCCAGTCAAATATATCACTTCTTTATAAAACAGCAAACAAATCACACAAAATGGTGGCAATGAAATGACATTCGGGCCGCTTGAATAAAAAAATAATCCAAGTTCATTACGAAATTCGACATTTATAATTCTAAGTCAAAAAGCTGTAGGTTTTGTTGGATGGGCGAAGTGTCAAAGTTAAATTGAATATTAGAGCGAAATGATATCGCCGGCGGAGTTTCGTTGGTTCGTACCGAGTAGTTAATCCGAGGCCACAATTGACTTGAAGTTGAATGTAGTAGAACAATTCTCTGTAAGTCACATCGCTTATTTATTTGCAAAAGTGTTTTACATTACTGTTACAAATTAAATAACACTGTTAAAAGGAGGCTGATATGGAAAGCCTACTATACTATTGAGGATTACATAGATGATAAGAATATAGCTTCCGTTCGACCCTGCACAAAATAGTAGTGACTAAATATGACTAGTATATCTATATAGTTATAAGAATTATATTCTGACAAGAATAACCGTCAAGTTTTTTGCTAGCTCTTTTCGGTAGGAACAGCGCTAGAGTTCATGATTCAAAAGCATTTGTATTCAAGTTCACTTGAATAAAGATTTTTTTGAATTTGAATTTGTGTACCAACCTTATTCGCATTGTTGTAGAAAAATACAGTTAAAGTGATATTTATTTGAAGTTATATAGAATAACCTATAAAATACCAATTTAATGAAACTGCAATTTAATTGTTCTGTATAATATACCAGTTAGTTTTTGTTTCGCGAATTGCAAAAAAATAATATTGTACTCTTACACCACGTATTTTTGTGGTTACTTTAACAGTTAAGTCATCGCGAACGATTACAAAGAGTATAATATACTGTTTAATCAACTTAAGTGTCAATTTTGTTATTAAATATTCTTAAATTATACTATCACGCGATTTTTGGTGAAGGAATCTATCGTGAGGAAAAATGTATCTCTGGGTTATGTGTAACCTACCAATCCGCATAGCAAATAAGAAAAGAGGACGCCTGTACCCAGCAGTGGGATAGAAATAGACTGTTACCTTTGTACATTACAAAGTATAAAATAAAACTGGTTCATTGCAATTTGCTTCCCCTTTTGAAGTGTTGACTACAGAACTATAAATTAAAGAAAATATTTCGAAAGCACAAATACAAAAAAGCAATTTGTCGTGCTTTCTCTAGTTTAATATGTCATGCGAGAGGTAAAAAGAAGGCCGGAGTATCTTAAAATAACGCATGGAAACATCCGAGCTGCATTTTCAAAAAGAAAAGATAAGCGCTTACTGACACCTAGTCTATTTGCATTTCTTTTGATATAAAGACTCTCGTGCTGTCTTGTTTATAGCACATATTAAACTTTGAAATGGTATTCTTGCTAGGTTTTAGGGCTATAATGGGGGTTTATGTTTAAATAAGAAGAATGACTTTTAGTGTCAATGTAAAACAGGCATATTTTTATATACTTTCTTAAATTCTTTTGTGACACGGAATGTTGCGAGGATTATTGAAATATGAATCAGTATCTCGTAACGTTACTACGAGGAATATACCGGAAAGTCTGATAGTTGATTTTAGAAAAGATGGGAAGTGATTAAAGAGGATGAAGACAGTATGGAGATATAATGAGGTATGAAAATAAAATAAATAAATATATGGGACGCACACACGGTCGTCCGTCCCCATAGTAAGTAACATAATACTTGTGTCATGGTAGACAGACAACTAGTGAATATATACTTACATATTTGTTAAATACATACTTAAATACAAATATACACCCAGACTCGAAGACCAACAAATTCATTTATAGAAAATGTTGACCCTCGGTGGGAATCGTATCCGTGACCCGCGGAGCTGAAGGCAGAGTCACTACCTACCAACGGGCGCCAACGGGCCAGTCAGATCATGTGACCAAACGAAAGTTAAATATTATTTGAATGAGGATGTATATGTGACTAGGAGTTCGAAAATAAGATGATTGAATTATGTGAAGTATGACATGAATGTAAAAGGAGTAGCGCCAGAGTTGACAAATGATAGGAGAGAATGGTGACTAAAATAATTGTTGTTCTTATATGTCTTAAAGTGGGATAAGGGCAGGTGAATAAATAGGTATATCTGAAATTGGAATTGACTATATAATATAAGGAGATTTAATGTTTATTGTTAAATTTAATAATAGTTGGCAGCTTGAATCATATATCCGATTCACGTTTTAACCACAGGCTCCCGTGTTTTATAAGGAATATCAACCTCTAAAGTGACCTCGACCTTATTAAGATATATAAGTAAACATCGCATCAAATATTTGAAAAACGGTTCCTTTGAGACATCGTGGGCCAATTCCAATCTGGTCTCCTGTATCTCTCCCATAATAAGACATAAGCAATATATAAAGAACAAAAATTACAGTCTTAATACCAAAAGTAATCCAGAGACTGGTATTAAAAATTAAAAATCGTTTAGAGATCAGACCGAAACGTGGCCCACGTTGGTTCAATTAGGACCGGGGTCCCAGGAGACTACGGATCATGTCGTATAGTTGACTCCGGACCTTGCTACGGCGTGATATCTAGGTAGACTAAGATTCCTTTATATTCTTATCTAAGGGTCAAAGCATAGGCAAATTTATATTTCGGTTCCTAAGAATTTTCAAAAAAAAAAAAAATTTTTGAAAATTAAAAACTCGTGCACAATGCGGGCCTTGCAACACAGATTTGGTAGAGCTCTAGTTAGGTGGTTAGGTAAGGTCGCAGTAATTCAGATGATACCACAATTGTGTGGCGTGTAAATCTCTTGAAGATAACTACACCCAATATGGATGTGCATTAATTTATTAGAGAGAGAGAGAGAGATACAGAGATATATAGCGAGAGATAACGAGAGAGATTTACGATAATTCGATACAAATACAAGTTTTAATGTTTCTTATCATTCGTTGGTGTTTGTTGGTGTAATGATTATAAGGGTCAATTACTTATTTAAATTAATAATTGACATTATTTATTTAAATTATTAATTGTAAAAATAATTAATTGACCCTTATAATCATGACATCAACAAAACAAAGCGTTATATGAAACTGTTATACCTTGAAAGAATTCAAATTCAAATTAAAAATATTCATTATTCAAGTGGATTGTGTACAATACTTTTGAATCGTTAAATGTTTTAAAGAATATACCACTGATTCGTAAGTTTGCTTCTACTGAGAAGAACCAGCAAGAAACTGGGCGGCTAATCTTTAAAAAAAATAATTACAATTTGATTGATGGTTACAAGATAATCATTGCAGCTGGATGCGGAGCTGACTGTTATTCTACTGAATCTAATGTTATTATTAGTGTATAAACAAATAAATAATAATAAATATATGGGAAGCCATTCTGTTAGCATAGCATACATACGTCACATTAGCTTAGCATACGGACACGTTAGCTTAGCACGCGACCTAGATATGAACATCTTATACTCGCACGAGTCGCGGAGACTGGCTCTCTGACATCCTACATCGCTTTTTATATCTATTTCCCCATCTAAACTACAAGCTATTTTCAGTGTTTCTACCTTCAGCAAAGTAGAAAATTCAGGTAAGTTGTAATTTAATCCAGTGTACTTTTTAGCTTTGCTATTACAGCATTTCAATAACACTATTGAAGAGAGGCTGTTACAGAAAGCCTACTATTCTGTTGAGAATTATTTAGACCATAAGAATGCGTGGATATAGATATTGTTCGACCCTGTACTAGATAGAAACGATTAAATGTAACTAGTATTAAAAATTGTATTTTTTAAAAAAGGCTCTTCTCGGTAGGAATAGCTTTCTAACCCAGCAGTAGAGTTGATGATTCAAAAGCACTTGTTTACAAGTTTATTTGAATAAAGAATATTTTGAATTGTAATTTGTGCATTGTATGTTTTGTATTAACAATAGTTCTAATGTATTCATATTGTTTTAACAATTTAATATAAATATGTAGTGAATAAAGGATTATAAAAAACAAAACAGACCTAATATACTATTCATGCTGAGCCTTGAGATAAACGAATACACCTGTGTAAGCTGTAAAAAATTCTATCCGTAAACAGTGGTCTTTATTGCGCGGACATAGAAAATAACGTTTGCGGAAGGTTGCTTAAGGTTTTAGCGTAACTCATAAACTACGCAAAACATTGGTAACGTAAAAGAAAGTAACAAGGATCCTGGATGTTAAATTCAATGCGACTATATGACTTGAACCTTTGGTCCAAGTCGAATGACAATTCTTTGTTCAATTCATTGAGAACAATTCATTGTTACAATAAATTGTATTCAGTCATGAAATACCTAGGAATATGTTTGGTGATTCAAACCTAAAAATAAGAGACATTATTTAAAATAAAGTACAGATTTCAGTTATTTTGAAAATATTTGTTTATGTATATTAATTTTCTCTAACCGATGTATTTCTTCATAATTCTTTTATTAGTAAATAAAAAAGTAGTTTATAGAATTAGGCGTTACTTTGCGGAGATCCGTAATCCTCCTGCCCTCATCACACTCTAAGTGGGGTCGGCACAACATATAAACATGTTGTCACATGATTTGGCTACGTATTTTACGACCGCCTGCCTGACGTCAACTTACCTAAGTCGTATTATACGACACCTCAGTAAGAAAGAAGGAGGTCTGTACTTAACTGGATACCACGGATTGATTGATTGATTGACGGCGGATTGATTTCCATCTAATATAAAAATGAATTCACTATTCATTTATTTGGTTCATTATGGTACTATGTATCAATTCGTTAACGGAATATAATTTTATATCTTAATTGTTATTTCCTATTATCATGAAATATAATATTTATGATCACGGTCGTCTTTGATGTGGAAGCAATAAAACATTTTATATGATGCCATACACGCACATTGCTTGTATCAAAAGATTTTTATCTTTCCTTGTCACGTTCACCTAAACTTGATTAGATCTAATTGCGGGCACTAGCTTTTGCTAGGAAAGAATATGTCATGCGCAATTATGATAATTCTATTGAATTTCATATGAATATTCAACTTTATCAACTAAACTGTAGTACAAGCATTCGTAGAATCGTAAATGATAGCATATCTAATATTTTTGACTACGTTAAGTGACGTTTGTAGTTTAATACATACTTTAAATTATTATACTTAACTATAATTATTATTATACTTTATTACTATAATTATTATTATACTTTTATCCGCAACTCATTTACGTGGACTGTTGTCGCGTAATAAGTTGATAATAGGTGACGCTTTTCAGGAAACAGGATTTCTAAAGTCATATGTTATCCCGGTGAATAAGGAATAATTGTGTCAAAGTTCATTGATATTGGTCAGCGGATTCACTATGAAAGAGTAACAAACTACTCACAAACTTTCGCTTCTATAATATACTAGTAATATCCCGCGGTTTCACCCGGGTAAATACCGATCTTATGGCAGTGATAATCTTATGTAATAAGATCTTATCTTAAGTTTACTAAGTCGGACTATAGATTTATTTTTGTTAACATTAAAGTTTTATTTCACTTAGGATTCATCATCGCATTCATCGCAGACTTTTTTTCTAGATATTGATACGTTCTATAATACTGTAGAACTTTTTTTTGTTCCATCATCAATAGTTTCCGCAGCGCACGCGATTTTTACATCTAATTACATTTTTATTACGGATTCCTATTTTTTTTTTGAAAATTTAATATAGGCTATATATATCTTGCTGAGTAAAGATACAGCTTTCTAATGGTGAAAGAATTTTTGAAATCGACCCAGTAGTTTTTGTGTGAAAGCATTACAAACATACATACAATTTTTTTCACTTTATAATTTTAGTCTAGAAGTAAGATAGGATAGGATTTAAGTGCTATAATTGTGTTATGAATGACAGACGACTGGTAAATATATATACATATATTATTACAAGTAAATATTGAAATAAACAAAGATATCCAGATTATAACTAATTACATCGTCAAACCGCAATTTTTTTGCGGATATCCAATTTATATTTCAATAAAGACAAAAATTATTAATCTCACAACTCACGTTCCACCGATTACCTCGAACGCTAAAAGAAACGACATTTTCTAGAACATTAACATCAAGAACATTTCGTATCGCGCGTTAACTTCAAAGCGATGCTGGGAGACCCTTTTCTTGCAAAACTCATTACAAGACGCCAAATAAGAAGTCGTAAAGCAACCTTTCTTTAGAGCCCATTACGCTATGCTAAATGATATTTTTGTATTCGTACTTAGAATCGTTTACATCGCCCGGTCCTAATGCAAACACTACCCGAATTTAATCTCTCTCTTAATTTTTATTTTAAGATATACAAACAGCAATCATAACATCATCATCTTCTTGTCCTTATCCTACTCTAAGTGGGATCGGTACAACATGTTATAAACATGTTGTCACATGATTCGGCTACGTATTTTACGACCGGCCGCCTGCCTGACATCAACTTATCTTAATCGTATTTTACGACACCTCCGTTAGAAATGAGGGTGGTCTATTCTACTCAGCCGGATACCACACGGCGGGTCGATTTACCTTAGTCGCCTTTTAAGGCACCTCGGTAAGAAATGAGGGTGGTACTATTCTATTCAGCCGGATACCACACGGCGTAGGTCTCTATACATGTAAGAAGTTTAATCAATATAATTGTTTCAACGTAACAATATGATTTTAAACCTTACTAAAATCAAAGCCATCGTTTCACACAAACAATAGCTAGTAAATAAAAACAACAAATGAATTCAAAGTATGGAGAAAATACTAAACATTCAATGAATTAAAACTAACAAAAGTAAAAATTTAAAATTAAAAATTATACAGAATATAAAATGAAATTTATGAATGAATACTTGTAAATTTTTTTAAGAAAATCTACTAAAATCTACCTACTCATTCAGTAAGATTGTTTTAATCTTTTTTTTCTCTCTTGCTTTATCTCGAGGCCAATGAGAAGAAAACTTTATTTTGTGTGTAAACAAGGATAATCGACTTCTTTTTCCGCACCGTCGGTTCCGGTTGGAATGATATTGAAAGGTTAGTATGTGTCTAGAATACGTTACTAGTATAAGAATTACGCTTAGCTGAAAGGTAGGGTCTGGCTTATTGCTTTCTAACGAAAACACGGCCAGTGAAATTCACAATCAATTGTAATATAAGAAATGTTATTTATACTGAAACCTTTTAATATAAAATGTAAGTAGTATATTTCATTACTCACGGTTTCAATTTATCATGGAATAAATATTAGTTTCGGTTTTCGTATGGTATTATTGGTAATTTAATTGTTTATTTATTTTGTGAACCTTTGAAAATACGAAATAATGTAACTAGTTTTTATTTATTAAGTACTAATAGATTTTTAAATAAATAAAAAAATAAATTTATAAAATGTATATATAAAAAAATAGATTATATGGATTTATATAATTACATCCACAACCACTACTAGCATCGCACACATTCAATACCACTATCTCAATCGGTTCACCGCATATCCAATGCTTAAAGCATTTACAAACAATTTAAAATATTTTGCTTTAATATCCATAAGAACACTAAGGAGTCGAATATATAAATGTAATATCCAGTTTCGAACAGATAAATTCTTTCAAATACCTTTCATAAGTCTTCTTTATAACTGATAATATTTCAAGGTAAGCAGGAAAATATCAAATTTCCGAAAACGCCCAAGCTTCATTTGAGGGTACATAATATGTAAAGCTTCTTTTATGTAGGCATAAGGATATTTGGTAGATCGGCAAAATATATCATGACTCAGATAACACTATTTTCTAATTTAAAATAGGTAGTATTATTTCATTGTATTTTATAATAGAATTTTTGACAGGCTTTTGAAACAATTTTAAACGCAACTTCTTATCGATAAGAGATAATCTAGGTTGCTACGAGGACATTTTAATTTCCATAAGTTCCAATTTTAAAGACTATAATACAAGATATTTTCAGAGTCTCGATCAATAATAATAATATTCGTAGAAGCCTAAGACTTAGTAACTATCTAATACGGAATTATTTATATGCCGGATCCTATAATCTCAAATATCCTATCCCTGGTACTTTCTAGGCTCATATAGATAGATAGATAGCATAGATAGCAAAGACCTATAACGGGAATTTATCAGATGGGAAAATGGAACAGGCATATCAGATTTTACATGATCGGATCCTGTTGTGATTAAATTATCAGTTTGTGCCGACTGACTATCTATGATCTGATGTTACTGTCTATAAAAAGAATTGTTATTACATTTAACAAGTAGGTTAATAAAATCTATCCATTATCATTCTCCTGTTCTTATCCCACTCTAAGTGAGGTTGGCATGTTGCGGCATAAACATGTTGTCACATGCTTCAGCTTCGTAATTTACGATCGACCGCCTGTCAACTTACCTTATTCGTATTTTACAACATCTCGATAAGACAGAGGGCGGTCAAACCTATAATAAAATTTATTTAAAAGTTTTCGATTAGATTTTAAGTTTTCTGTTATTTGATTTTCTGTTTCTTATTTATAGTGTAATTTTGTGCAATAAAGATGTTTATCGATATATGTAGATAGATAGATAATCTATCTATCTAAAATCTATCTATGTCAAACCATAATTGACTCCGGACAGGTCGGTAATTTAGACATAATATCGTTATTCCGTTTCAAGAGCATTATAGCTTTATTAATAGTATTAGCAGAAGTAATTGTTGAAGACAATATAAGTAAGAAATTAACTCACATCTAATCAAGGACCTCCTCGCTTCTTGATGAAGCGTATAGTGCTTATATCTTCCACGTTGCTTCAAAATTAATTGGCAGGTTTCATAGAAATCTCAAGCCGTAAACAGATTTCCTCGTGTCGTTTTCCTTCAACGTAAGCGTTTTAATGACTTTATTAAATAAATTAAGTACATTAATTATTATAAAAACTTCATTGATGTAGGCAAGGCTTTGATTAGATTAATTTTTAATTGGGAAAAAACCCCTTATGTGTCTCAGTGCTACACCACGCTTCTGGTGGCGGTGGCCGCCTGCCTGACGTCAACTACCTCAGTCGTATTTTACGACACCTCGGTAAGAAAGAGGGTGGTCTATTCTACTAAACCGGATACCACACGGTGGGTCAACTTACCTTAGTCCCCTTTTACGACACCTCGGTAAGAAATGAGGGTGGTACTATTCTATTCAGCCGGATACCACACGGTGTAAACTTATAAAACAACAGAAAATATAAATAAAAATAGCCAATATGAGTAATATTCGAACAAGATTGACAAATTTAATTTGGATATACGTTGTTCTATGTATAACGTTATACCTATTATATTTTATGACTTTCATGTGATCCTGTTTGAACCGTATTATTCAATATCGGAAACGTATTTGGGGTTGTAATGAGATCTCTTTCTTTGTTTTCGGGGCTCCACTTGATCTCTTGCGTAGGAAGTTTGACGGCTAATTTCCTTCGTTTTATACGATGCAAAATTGAAATATTTTTTGTTTGTGCCAGATTTTGTTCGCTTTCTTTATAATGCTAATTCGGGTTTATTTTTGGGTAAACTTATTGTTTATTTACTTGTTTTCATTTCAATCCCTTTAATCATCCTCCTGCCCTTAACCTAATCTAAGTGGAGTCAGCACAAGATGTTATAAAAATGTTGTTACATGATTTAGCTACGCTTTTTACGACCGGCCGCCTGCCTGACGTGAATTTACATTTAACCGTATTTTAAACCACCTCGATAAGACAGAGGGCGGTCTATTCTACCGAACCGGATTCCCCGTGGTAGGTCAACTTACCTTAGTCACCTTTTACGACACCTCGGTAAGAAATTAGGGTGGTCTATTCTATTAAGTCAGATATAAAACGGTGGGTCGACTTACCTTAGTCGCCTTTTACGAAACGCCGGTAGGAAAAGAGAGTGATCTATTCTATTTAGCCGGATAGTACACGGCGTTTCTTTTTAATTCCCTTATAAAACTGGATACGACTCAGTTTTTTCTGAAATATGTAAAACTGCCAAGTCGATTAGAGCAGCATGATTCATCAAATGTGAATATTGGAACAGTGGTCAGTTCCAAGTCATTCCGAGTGTTCAGCGTGTTCATCTATAGGATATTATATATTTTCAGTGTCATAATCTAATTTGGAATATTCTCGAAAAGATCTTAAGGCTTTTTTCTCGCACCCATTTATCTCAATGTTTAAAACATTTACAAAAGCATAACTCATTTCAGTTTATTCAAAACCTATTATGTTTTAAACCTTATAGACATATGAACAAAACTACAAAGCTAGGCACGTTAAAGCTTCTAATACAAACTTTCTTATTTTCTACAAATTACCAAAGTTCTTCCAAAGAACAACAACTATTACCTAAATGCCAAAAGAGATACAACGCGTCAATTCTATGTATTGTTAGTGACAAAGAATAAGTGTTCGTGTAAAAGACGTTAATCATAGATGTTTGTGGTGTCCCGCGAGACGTTGACTTTCAGCTGCGAGGAAGATTTTTCCCTCACTTCCTAAAGGGCAATTTTGTTTCTGTCCTACGAACAAAACTACAATCTTATCAACAAACACCACTGGACTAATATCTTGGCTCAATAAGGTGGGTCTCGTTTATGTTTCGTCTGATGTAACACTTTATCCTCCTATGAATAGATCTACAAAATGCTGATGTTTATTTTATGAACAGCCTTACCCATTTGTGAACATATTAGTTAAATACTGAATAATATTAACTGTTCTACCGCTTTTGATCATTGAAATTTTGATCAAATATGTAAGATTTTCATTGATTTCATTTGTAAGGGCGCAATGCAATCTGATGCGCTTTTTTTTTCAAGTTTCAGTTTTATTTCAAAAGCTTGTCATATTGCGTGGAATAAAAAGTTTCATCATCATTTTCCTGCCCTTATCACTCTCTAAATGGGGTCTGCAAATGTATTAACCAAGTTGTTACATAATTTAGGTATATATTTTACGACCGTTCGCCTGCCTGACGTCAACTTACCTTATTCGCCTTTACCGCAACTCGATAAGAAATGAAGGCTGTTTATTCTACTCAGCCCGATACAACGCCATTGGTTAGTCGATAGTGTTACATGCTCGGAAAAGATTTCAATGATACTAAAAATCTATATTTTCCAAAGTAATTTTTTTATAAACTTCATTGAAATAAATTTATTAGTTTTAACGAGAACTTACATAACTCATCACTCTCCTGCCCTTATCCCACTCTAAGTGGAGTCGGCACAACATGCTATAAACATGTTGTCGTTTGGCTACGTATTTTACGATCAGCCGCCTGTCTGACTTCAAATTACATTAGTCGTATTTTACCACACCTCGGGAAGAAAGAGGGTGATCTATTCTACTCAACCGAATACCACACGACGGGTAAACTTACCTTAGTCGCCTTTTAAGACACCTCGGTAAGAAATGAGGGTGGTCTATTCTATTCAGCCGGATAGATCACAGCGGGTCAACTTACCTTGGCCGCCTTTTAAGACACCTCGATAAGAAATTAGAGTTTATTCTACTCAGCCGGATACAACACGGCGGGTCAACTTACCTTAGCCACCTTTTAAGACACCTCAGTAAGAAATGACTTTGGTCTATTCTACTCAGCCGGATACCACATGATGGATACGTTTAAGATTTCAGGCGAGTTCCGATTTATTAGTGATTTTCGTATTATATAAGCCAATATTTATTATCGAATAAGGCTGTAAACAAAACTTTGTAATTTTTATCTTCGTGGACAAATTAGTTTGTATGAGAGTCAAGTAGCTGTATCTTTTACGAGAGGATTCCATATAAATTTGAAACAATGTAACTGAAAGTTGAATACGGCTCCCGAAATGTTCAGTTCAATTAAGAAGTTGATACCTATCCCCGCCATAAAAAGCCAATCTCATTGTAAAAGATGTTACATGTTAAAGTTAAAGTTATTAACTTTATAGATTTACATTTATATTATGTTTGAAATATTAAATTGTTTAGTGTTTTCGAGAAGAAAGTAGAATTATTTTTTGAAAAAAGAAATGAAATTAATTAATAAATTGTAAGCGGTTTAAGTGAGGTCTTTCCTTGACATGTTAACCTAAAATGTTCAGTTTAATTAAGAGGTTGATACCTACCCCCGCCATAAAAACCCAATCTCATTGTAAAAGATGAATAACTTTAACTGAAGTTAAATGTATTTTATTTAATTTAGATTTATGTTATGTTTGAAATATTAAATTGTAGTATTTCCAAAAAGAAACTAGAATTATTGTTTGAAAAAAAGTCACTTAAGTATTTGTAATTGTAAGCGGTTAAAGTGAGGGTAGAAAAAGAAAATAATAACTTAGGAACGAACACGACGCGGCGCTCCAGTCAGTTCGTGATTACGACGGATGCAACTCGGTAAGAAAGAGGGTGGTCTATTCTACTCAACCGCATACAACACAGTGGTTCAAATTATCTTAGTCGCATCTTACGACAACTCGATAAGAAATGAGGGTGGTCTAGTCTACTCAGCCGGATACCACACGACGGGTCGTCTTACCTTAGTCGCCTTCTACGATACCTCGGCAAGAAATGAGGGTGGTATATTCTACTCTGCCGGATACCACACGGTAACAACTCTAAACTTTAAACCTTATATAAATATAAAAATAACTCAATTTTATTACGATGTAACTCGTATGTTTATATAATAAGTTTGAAATGCTAAAGTTATAAATCTACTACAGTTACAAAATAGATGTAAACTTCTTTACTGTATTTAAAAACTAGGACGCAGTCTTTTAGAAAACAAATAGGATCATTGCACACGCAAAACAAATAGATCAACAAGAGATATCGCCGCATGTACTTGTTCCACTCGTCAACATGTCTGCCGAATAGGGTCGTAGATCTATGGGTGCCAATTAAAAGTATAGATGGGAACATGTTGGGAACAAATAGTGTTCGCTGGTACGCCGGACTATGGAGACTGCATCTATTCAAAACCTACACATATTACGTCTTCCATATTGTCCGTTGTAATGTAAATATAATTAATAGCTCTATCATGATGTTTTTGATTGTAGTGTCATGGAAGAAGATTGATATATATATATATATATATATATATATATATATATATATATATATACATATATATACATATATATACATATATACATATATATGTATATAATTAATTTTTTTCTCTTATAATCTCACACACACACGCAACCCATACCCACAAGTATATAAGTTGTAAATGTATAAGTAAATAGTGTATAGACAATATGACGGAAAAGCGAAGTCTTCTGGCACAAACATATTCATGCTTAAAAGAAGGCTCCAACATTATTTCCACGTTTGTAACTTTGTTGATGAAATATATATATATTTGATTTTTTAAATTGATTTATAAAATTTGATTTTTTGCTACTCTTTTTTTTCAAACTAATTGTATGCTTTTAGTCCTAACGGCTTTTACAGCGTCACCGAGTGGGACGAGCGAGCGCAAAAGCATCGTCGAGGTTGCGAAATGCGGAGACTACACCGCAGAATCTCTACTATCGTTGGGGAACGTCGACCTAATGATCCGACCGCTTTCATTGAACCTTTATCTTAGTAAATGTATTTATTCTAAGGCGATTACTATCGGCTTCTTATACAAACACGTGAACAGAAGCAATAAATCAAGCATTAACTTTAAGGTCACGATCATTACGTGTGGATTTTATGGGACGTAGACTCCGCCTACTAAACATTTCATAAGAATTATATTCGTCTAATCGGTTCCTATTTGTTTTATGGAAGCTTTCGTCTAATAAAAGGCGTATACGTTGCACAAAATTAAATAACAAATATTTAAATACTATTACGATTTTATTTTCACCTTAAGCATATGTTTTTCAAACCAATGGGTTTCAAACCCAGGCCAGGCAACAATGAGTTCTTCTGTTAAAACTTATGTGTCTTATTGATAATTGCAATTTATCATGCGCTTTCAGGTGAAGGAAAACATCGTGAGGAAACTTGAATATATCTAGGGAAAATGAAAAACCTACCAAACCATTTGAGCAACGTGGTAGGTCTTACCTCCAACACTTTTCTCCAAAAACGGAGAGAGGAATAATAGCAGGCCGTTACATTACTACTTTATTTATAATTGAATAAAACTTGAAACCGCAATTTTTGGTGCATATTAAAAAAAACTGCTTAACTTTTATCAAATATTCTTCTAAAGTGAAAATTTGTTAAAAAAATTCATCATCAAAATTAGCTACAAGACAGCGTAGTTTGGAAACAGCGAAGAAATAAACGTAAAAAGTGAGATCGTTCAAAAACACTAAAAGGAAACCTAGATATTTCTACAACAAATATTAGTTTTGAGTGTTATAAAGAATCTCGTTATAATCAGTTAAATAATTATTAATTGGTTTTGGTAATATTGGTAATAAAACTATTACACACGTAGACTTGATTCAAACTAAGCTCATGGCTACTACATATTTAATGAGAAATACATTCCCCTTATCGAATCCTATTTGTTTTATGAAAGCTTTCGTGATACAAATGTTTATTTTCCTTGTGTATTAGATTAATTAACTAAAAGCAGATATTAAGATTTGTCTTAAGATTAATGCAAATAGAAATTAGCTATATAAACATTATGTATTCTTGCTTATACATAAAGCTTCCTTTTTTATAAAATATTTAATAATTTTCGAGATACACTAATGGTTTATGAAAAATAGGTAAAAATATAAAAGGACTAAACAAGACTATTGAAGTTATGTGACAATATTAAATTATGTTATCAGGGACAGTTAATAATAAATAAGTGATAAAGTATATTTTAAAAAGTTCTATCTAAAAGTTGTTTGTCTGTATTTTTTTCTAGTCAAAAGGACCGATGTAATTTTTGATAAAATCTCGTGATATTGGGTTATAGAATCGGGAAGAGGTTCGGCACACAGATATATTATAATCTGAAAGGTAGGATACTTTTACGCTGGTGATATTCACACCAAATAGCAAGTAAAAGATGATGTCATCATTTATTCTCCTGCCGTTACTCTCTACCCAGTCTAATTGGGGTCGGCTCGACATGTTATAAACATGTTATTTAATTATTCGGCTAGGTATTTTACGACCTACCGCTTGCCTGACGTCAACTTACCTTACTCCCCTTCCTTTTCAGTAAGAAATAAGGGTGATCTATTCTACTCAGCCGGATACCATACGGCGGAAGTAAAAGATGATATATCATATTAAAAAATAGATAAACACATTTAACACACAGAAGACAGTATTCAAATAAAATCGCACATAATCAGTGACGTTTAATACAACAGATATAAGCAGGAAGTATACTTTATTTATGAAAATGTTTAAAAAATTTCATAAGATTCTTCATGCCAAAAATTCTCACGTAATAAATGTGTATTCTTTAGTATGCCGACGGCGAACGCTTAATTGCATCTGTTTTAAGTTCGTGACTCACATTGCAAGTTTCATTAAAGTCACTTTTTATTCGTGGTCTTCACTTATATTGACGTTTTATTAGCTTGCGAGCAGTTGGCAGTGATTAAAATTTTTTATTTGCTTTGATGGTTTATCTGCGTGATAATAAAATCATTCGACGAATGTAAGTTTGAATACAAATTTAATATTTAATGTCCAATCTAACCTCATGCAATAAGCTTTATAAAATGATAGACTGGATTTTTTATCCTTAGTTTTTATCCTAGTTTATATAAGCTTTATTTTTATTAAATTTTATCATCATCATCATCATCATCCTGCCCTTATTCCATTCTAAGCGGGGTCAGCACAACATGTTACAAACATGTTGTCATATGATTTGGTTACGTATTTTACGACCAACCGCCTACCTGACGTCTACTTACCTTAGTCGTATATTACGACTCCTCGGTAAGAAAGAGGGTGGTCTATTTTATTCAACCGGATACCACACGGTGGGTCAACTTATCTTAGTCGCCTTTTACTACACCTCGGTAAGAAATGATGGTGGTCTATTCTACTCAGCCGGATACAACACGGCGAGTCGACTTACCTTAGTCGCCTTTTATGACACCTCGGTAAGAAATGAGGGTGGTACTATTTTATTCAGCTGGATACCACACGGCGTATTGGTATAGACGAATACAAACTAAATAATTGATTTTTGGACACTGGTAATTTCTTTTATTACTTCTGCAGTATTTGGTTTAAAATATAATATACTTTAGAGAAGAAATAATTGTATCATACTAGTAATATCCCGCCGTTACACCCGCGTCATTTTTATTTTTTTACACCTTATTACATTTTTATAACGGATATGTTGCTCAGTAAAGATGCAGCTTTCCAATGGTAAAAGAATTTTTGAAATAGGTCCAGTAGTTTTTGAGTGAAAACATAACAAACATACTTACAAATTTTTCCTCTTTATAATATTAGTATAGAAAGTTACGGATTAATTTATGAAAAAAGTTTACGGCGACCTGTTTTAAACAGATATTAAATAATAGAATTGAACCCATCTTCCTTTCGAGTTTTAATTATTGCCGCGAATCACTTTCAGAGAAACCCAACAACGGGCACAACTCCGAATCCATTCAATTATTCAAACTTTTAATTAATATTAATAGAGCTCTCACTTCCAAAAGAAAGAACACTGAAGGCAGATAAAAAACTCCTTAGAAATCAGCGTTGCTTGCAGCTGCGGACTGGAAATTATGTGAATACAATAAGGCGTCCGAAATAGATGAAGAGCCGCAAGTAAAAATTAATTCTTTATGGTTATTAGTGGTGAAGATTCTCGAACAAAAGATGGGCGGGGAGGGTGCGTCTATAAAAAACGTCACGAGATAGGAAATTAACGAAACTAAAGCGAAGTCCAACAGAGGGAGGAAAGTTCGCGGCATCGGCCGTTGAGCTTCAGGTCCCAAAATGTAAATTAAAACGGACGTGTTTACTTTGCTTTGACCGACAGGCTTACAAGTAACTTTCTGTTTGTTGGATAGAATCAATCAATAAGTTACATACATATATTTCAAACATTGGTAATTTAAAAGTAATAATAAAATTAATTTGCTATAATCCGCCATAAAGTAAAATATATATAATGTAGAGTGGATAATACGTTTTCATACCTGATGCATGCAGGATTCGTAAAAACGATTTTGTCGTGGAGTCTTATCTCCTGATCATGCTTTGGTTGCGAGGCGAAACGATGGTTGAGTTTGTGATAGTGAACGTGTGTAGTACTTGTGTATTGTAGTGGCGGTTCCATTTTACTTTATCGCGGATTCTATCAAAATAATTTTATTATTACTTTTGTATTATGGATCTCCACAAAGTAACTCCTAATACAATAACTTACATTGGTAACACTACCAAATTGGTGGTGGTTTAATTGGTAAACACATGCCAGGCTTAAGTGCCCGCGAGTTCCTGCCTGGGCAAGGAGGATTTCCTCGAGGCCCGTATTTCGCCTACCCCCCACCCGGGGAGTAAGCGTGATGACCCTTCTCTCTCTCGTTATTACACATGTAAATTCTACACTGGCCTTAACTACCCCTGTAAACTAAGGTAACATACACTTATCTTACCTTTTGGGAGAGGTTCAATGACGATTTTAACAGCATCCACCGCGACAAGTCCCGAGATCATCCAAAGCAGTGCCATTCTTCGTACGGATTGCACCACTTCGTCCATTTTGTATGGTCTACGTTTTAGACATCGCAATATCTGAAACAAACATGTTTGACATTAATTCTTTTCACTAAGAACAAGTAAAAAATAAGATTAAATAATGTTACATAATTTTCTTTACATGTTAAACTTACTATATACATGTTAAACTATAGTTCCAGTAATTTTTATCCCCTTTTAAGCACATCGCGCTTACGGATGAGTGTGAAATTTAATGCAAAAGTGTGGTATATAATTAATTATTAAAATAAATAAATTTTGTTGCAACCATTGCGATTTCATTAAAGCTATTATGCTTTGTAGAAGCAGACCTTACTTTACGGTATTCCATAGCACAGAAGATGCTTTACGCATTACGATTTTGTCGTAGACCCTAAACTTCTGATGATGCTTCGGTTTCGTAACTAAACTATCGTAGAGATTGTGGTAGTGAGTGTGTATAGTCCTTGTGTGGAACGTTGGTGTTGGAAGCATTTTGTGATACGTGTGGTGACTTGTCCTGCATGTATAAGGTACGTGAATGTTGCCTGCTTCATACATGTAGCTTTCCATAAATTCTCTCAACAAACACGGAATACAGTAAAATAAAACTATAAAATAACTTCTGTAAAGCTATTATGGTTGACCATTTTAATCTTGTAATTTTTTTAAACGGTCTAAATTAAACCTCCGGGCTATCCAAAACAGATCGCGCGGTAAACCTTTTATAATTTATTGACATTTACACTTCATAATGCCCTATGAAGGAAGACATCGTGATAGAACTTGCATATCTCTGATGTATTCCTGAGATATGTATAAGCTGGTTAACCACATTTAAACATTATGATGCTTTTAAGCTCCAATTCTACTAGCTTAAGAGTCAAACGGTATCCAGGAATGAGATATAAACAGGTTACTACTATTAATTATTTTAACGAGTAAATTAGACACAATATCCACTTTATGTCCCTTAATCAGAATACATCTAATTTATTGAAGGACCATAATTAATTTCTAAATGAGAACTATTGATAGCTTAGTTATGAAATCAACATCGTCTCGGACTTCGTGGCTTAAACAAAATATTTTGTTTGAAACATCTTACCAAAGAAATTGTCGTTATATCAAAGTTGTCATCAAATGCATGTGATAATGGGCTTGGGGTGATTAAATTAAAATTTATATATGTGTTTATGATATGACTTATATATTGTAAATCAGGTAAAGAATTAGAAAATGCCGAGTTTTAAACATACAAGTATTTTGATAATAAAATCATTATAAAAGATTTAAACAGAAACAGAGACAGAAGGCCTATGCCCAGCAGTCGGATAGTAAAAGACTGTTACTTTATTTTACTATTATTACAGATTAGCTTTGCCAAATGTCTTTGTTACATATTTCTAATTTATACATAAATCTTTTAACGTAAAATCGATGGAATCCTAAATTCACGGATTTGCATTTATGAATAATATACCCAAAAAGTTCGACTTCGTAAATCCGTTCATTCCTTTTCAATATTATAAAATTTGGTATACAGAGCGCCAAAAAACTCTAAACTTTGATTTCTCTTTCACAAAGTTTTAAAGCGAATTGAGTTATTCTAGGAAAAGAATTTGCATAAATCCGATTACATTTCACGAGTTTTCTATATTATTTCGTAATTTCATTGCTTGTTTTTTATTTGTGTATTACTAATGTTAATATGAAAAACAAAACATGGAAATTGTGGTCATCAGAGCTAAATCCTATTCTATCCTACTAATATTATAAATGCAAAAGTTTGTGAGTATGGATGTATGTTTGTTACTCTTTCAGGGCGAATCCGCTGTTATTCCAATATTGGTAATAACCAATATTGGTAAAATTTGGCACAATTATTCCTTATACACTGGGGTAACATATAGACTATAGACATCCTGTTAGTTCTACAGGAAGTGGATAATATTGAAAAGCGCCAACTATTATCAATGGATGGAGATATTTGCAGGGTTTGAGAATGACAGAAGCTCTTGGTTTATTTCACGACTACAGTCCACGCAAACGAAGTTGCGGGTAAAAGCTAGTATATCGTATAAGTGTACAAGTACAGCGTGATTAATATCGACCAACAATTTCGTGCTCAAAAACTTATGGACAATGATTTGCGAGCTGATAATTGCGTCCAATCCTTTGAGCTCGCTCAGCCAATGTGATGGAGAAATCTACATTTTTAATCCTTAAAAACAAAAAGTAGCCCCTATTGGATCACTCGTTTGTCCGAGGCGACGGTCTGACTTTGCATAAACGTTTTACTTTTATTCTCTAGTCTCCCTTCATGCTTTGGGATCAAATTCTCAAAAAATCAAACTCGGCATATGATGTAACGAGAAATGTTTAACATTCAAGTAATGAAGAGCAGGGTGATTTAAAATCAAGTTAGGGGATTCAGTATAGTTTACAGAGAATATCAGATAGAAAGATTTAGAACGAATCAATGATAAAAACTTTGACCCTTTATCCTCACTTAGTTTTCGGAGCGCACGTTTATCCGTTAGTAATATAATCAAGATCACATAGTAATTATTAACCCAAGGAAGAATTTAATGTACCTTCGTGTCAGTAACTATATAAAAACCTATAGGGTAATTTTGATTACAAAAATTGACAGACCGGGAAAGTAAGCCTAAGTTAAGCAGTGGATATACAAGTAATTATAAGGATTAGATTTATGGAGCCCTAAGACCAGTTTGAGACCAAGGTATTGTAATAAAATAGTTATCACTTGCTGGAGTTCCAAAACAAAATAGTCTTTAGTTTCCAAAGTAAGTAACTTAATACTTGTGTTACTGGTGAATATATACATATATAATTTTTAAATACATAGTTAAATACAAATATAGACCCAGGAAGAACCTCGAGGAACCAAAAAATTGTTTATAGAAAACGTTGACCCTCGGTGGGAATCGAACCCGCAACCCGCGGAGCTGAAGGCAAGATCAAAGTATATCAAATTGTATACTTTACCAAAAATACCTTGTTAAAATTCAAGAACTATAAAAATGTAACTTGCATTTGTAAATTTGCATTTTAAAGTCTATCTAAGCACCAAGGTAGATCACAAAATCCTTCGTTAACTATAAAAGTAGGCGTTGTAATTACTGCTTCAGGAAACTAGCAGTCTTTACTTTGCAAAAGTTACTACCGATTTTGATTAAAACAGGAATATTTTAAATAAGCTTTAATATTTGCAGTTTTAGAAAGTTTCTAATCTGAAAGTTATTTTTAAGATTAATGCAGATGTTACTCGTAATAAAATCAAAAAATTTTTTCTTCATCATGAGTCTCCCACCCTTATCCCACTCTAAGTGGGGTCTCCACAACATGTTATAAACATGTTGTCACATGATTTGGCTACTTATCTTAACGTCAACTTACCTTAGTCGCCTTTTAAGACACATCGGTAAGAAATGAGGGTGGTATATTCTACTCAGCCGGATTCCACACGGCGGGTCAGCTTACCTTAGTCTCCTTTTACGACACCTCGGAAGAAAGAGGGTGGTCTATTCTACTCAGCCGGATATCACACAGCGGGTCGACTGTTAGTCAAAAGAATAATGTTAAAACATTATACTTTTTGTAATGATGAAAAGAATATTTAATGGTTTTCTGGATAAAAATTTAACCGTGTGGTATCCGGCTAATTAGAATAGACCATCGTCATTTCTTACCGAGATGTCGTATAAGGCGACTAAGGTAAGTTGACCCGCCGTGTGGTATCCGGCTGAGTAGAATATACCACCCTCATTTTTTACTGATGTGTCTTAAAAGGCGACTAAGGTAAGTTAACGTCAGGCTGGCGGCCGGTCGAAAAATACTAAGCCAAATGATGTTACAACATCTTTATAACATGTTGTGTTGACCCCATTTAAAGTGGGATAAGGGCAGGAGAATGATTATTATTCTGTTTATTAAATACCTATATTTCAATAGTTTCCGAACTAATAAAATTTAATTAAAAGTCAAAAAATTGTTAAGAATTCATAGTAGTTAAACCGCACCTGGATTTCGTTTTTCGTCGTATTTTCGTCTCAAATCCTATGCAATAATGAGACAAGTTCAGGTCCCTTTGAAGAAAATTTTTAATGAAAAAGCTCTAAAATATAATAAAAGGGCTGCCGTCCTTTAAAAACGTAATTGATCCTAGCGAAGCTTCTTTATTTAAACTTCACTATTTGTTGGCTTAATAGACTGTTTGCAAATGCCTTCAGGCCTAATAATTCTTTTACGTTTTTTGTCATCTTCTGTACGCTTTCATAGAATAAATATTTATCTCCTCAAAAATTTTATACTTCTGTTAATGATATAGAACTCTGTACAAATAGAAGAACATTTTTTCCATCACAGAGTGATTTAAACCCAGGTCTTCTTATAAAATGATTATGAAGAACTAAATAGTTAATGTATAGAACCGGCTTTACTCACGTTTTATTTTATCGGGTTAGCCTGACTAGTTTCGAACCCATCCTGGTCACTTATTCTTCACACGTAAATAGCTCATGAATAATGGTTATTTATATACATTAACTATGAATACAACTCACGGTAGTTTAAATTTAAGAAACTACATTTTAATTTTTCCTACTTTTATTTACAAGTATTAATAGTAAGTAATAAAATAAATAAATTATTCAGAATTGGGAAAAAAATTATAATGTACTATATATTCTAATTCACCGCCGTGTGGTATCCGGCTGAATAGAATAGTACCACCCTTATTTCTTATCAAGGTGTCGTAAAAGGCGACTAAGGTAAGTTGATCCACCGTGTGGTATCTGGTTTAGTAGAATAGACCACCCTCTTTCTTACCGAGGTGTCGTAAAATACGACTGTGGTAAGTTGACGTCAGGCAGGCGGCCGGTCGTAAAAACGCAGCCAAATTATGTGTCAGCATATTTATAACATGTTGTGCCGACCCCACTTGGAGTGGGATAAGGACAGGAAGATGATATATATTCTAATTCAGTATGTAAAATAGCGGCCAGATACTATCGCATCACTATCCTACTGTTATGACAAAACTTTCTTTCTTCTTGGAGTACAGGATTTGAGAATAGAGGGGTAGCGAGAGTTTGGTACGTTACATATAACTCGAGGATTTTCTAATGATATATAAGTTTTATTTCAAGATTTTTTGAGAATATCAACTAAGTATATAAGTTAAAAAAAAATTTAAGACATACTCGGAGTTTCAATTAACAAACCCTTAAGGATTCAAGTGCTTTCAGCGTTCAGCAAACACTTTTCAAGTATTATTTAATGCATGGATACAGGATGGTCCCAGTATTACTAAACTTAAACAAATCTAAATAACACTTTTATATCCATCAGTTGAGAATGCAAACCTACTTATGGAGTAGCCTACTCAGAAACTTGGTCAAGATTGGTTGGAACTTCAAAACTTCGCTTCGCTTTTGAAACTCACGCAATAGACAAGTCCAAACAGTTTTTGTTCGTTATGGTTATCGAAAAAGTTGGCAAAATGGGACGGAAGATAATAGATGTTTATAGGAAATAGATGGAAACTGTTACTTTTGATACTATTTGGTTTCAAATAGCTCTCATACATCTTATATATAAGGTATATTAATTAAAATGTCACATATTTATAATATTATACATATTGTACATATATTATACATATTTGACTGGCCCGTTGGAGCAGTGGGTAGTGACCCTGCCTTCAGCTCCGTGGGTCGCGGGTTCGATTCCCGCCGAGGGCCAACATTTTCTTTTTTGGCCAATTTGTTGGCCTTTGAGCCTGGGTGTATATTTGTATTTAAAAATATATAAGTATATATTCACCAGTTGTTTGTCACCCATAACACAAGTATTGAGTTACTTACTTTGGGGACGGACGACCGTGTGTGTAAGTGTCCCATATATTTATTTATTTTATTTATTCTTTATTTACGTCTGTGAATAAAGAATATTTAGATTTTAAATTTGCTGAAGCGATTAATCATATTTTCAACTATTCAGAGTAACGTGATTTAAAAAATGGTTGTGGTATATTTAAAAAATGGTACGAAATTGAAGATACAACGATGTTAATATTGTTATAAAACGAAAGTAAAATATTGAAATAATAAGAAAAGTTTACTATTTAAGATTAAGCAAAGGAACTGAGATATATTTTAATAAAATTTACATTGTTAACATTTTACATTGTTGAGTCTAAAAATGGGATTTATAATTATAACATTATGTTGGAGAAAATATGACAAATATTTAGTGAAATGAAAATAAGATTAAGTGAAATTGAAAATGAATTTGAATTTGAAGCTTTTGTTGTTAGAAAGAGCGATATCAAGTTATTTAATAACCTTCATGAGTCCTTCGTTTGACTTGAAGACATTGGTACGTAAATTGGTTTAATGTATACACATTTGATAGAAATTATTTAGGTGTCGTCATACTTATAGTCATATAAAATCAGAATTTAAAGGGCAAGGGAAGCTTATTACAAAGTGAAACTTGACTGATGTGTTAGTAAACCACAAAACATATGATAAATTATAAAACTGAATCAAGTACATAACCGGTATCCGTTTGAGCAAAATAGACCACCTTCTTTCTTACCGAGGTGTCGTAAAAGGCGACTAAAGTAAGTCGACTCGCCTTGTGGTATCCGGATGAGCAAAATAGACCACCCTCTTTCTTACCGAGGTGTCGTAAAAGACTAAGGCAAGTTAAAGCCAGGTAGATTGCCGGTTGTGAGTGTGTTGTGAGTTGTGTAGCCAAATCATGTGACTACATGTTTATTACATTACGTGTCTATCCCACTGTAAGTGGGATAGGGCAGGAGGATGATGAATCAAATACATAAGTTTTAAAGAAAAATCATAGGTGCCTGCTCGGCATATAAAACCGTAAAACATTGATAACCGTCATATGCTCTTACCCTTATTGGCATCAGAATTTTCGTGTAAATTATAGAGTACTTAACAAAAAAATTAAAAATTACTAGATTTTTCCTTTAAGTAGGTTAAAATTAGTACTTACAAATGAACAGGAAATTAACAAAACAGAAAATTATGCAAACGTGATTTTATTTTCAAATTAAAAACTTTTCGACCGTAACCAGCAAAATTAGTGGAATGGCTGTTAGTGAGGTGTGAAAAAAATGCAATTACACCCTCGTCGGGTCATTAACAATAGTTAAAGAGCGCTTTTGGCCCCGCAATGCGTTACTTTAACCACCTGCAAATTATTGCTAAAATGGTAGAAACCTATTTAGCATTTTATTTAATGCAATTTACTTCAGGACTAATTATAAAGGCTTTACGACAAAAGGGATAATGAAATGATGTCAAAGCATTACGTCAGCCAGAAATTCAGAAATATAGAAGAAGAAAGATAACTTTTTAAGTTTCATTTTTAAAATTAGATTCACAATAACGTACAGTAAAAAATTTAAATTATTCTTAAGATATTTAAGTAGCCCTCAAGAGATATTGTATATTAAACATTCAATACATTTAGGAATTAATAAGATATTTCAAGACTGAGCTTTTCTGATTAACACTGAGATTATTACTGAGATTAAAGTCGTAAATGCTTAATTTTTTACGACTCAGTTTACTAGTAAATAAAATTTGATTGATTCTTAAATATTCATTAGCCCAAAGCTATCTTTTAGCGCTATCATAGACTCTTTCTTCATAATGTATTAGAAAAATTGAGATTCTTGGTAAATAATCGATCTTATAACGGTCTGCTTAAGACAAAAGGATATTTTCTAGCCTATTATCAAAATTATAGACGGCACTGAATAAGGTAGACAATACCGACTCTCTGGGATATCTTATTTTAATGGCGGCGTCCCAAGAGCCGATATGGCATTTTATGAACAGGATATTGTCTAAGACGTTGTATTGTTAGGACAAATGAGGAGATAATCATGGTGGTAGTTAAATTTGCCGTTTTGTGCAGATTGTGTTTTGACGAAAGATCACTGTGAGATCTTAAGATTTTAGATCTTTCAATCCAGGCCGTTCCTTTGTTTAAACAGTGTTTGCTTTTAATATTTAGAAAATAAACAAAATTCAACATTTTACCATTTAAATAAATATTTCGATAATATGACTGTGTTAATAACAAAATATGTTTTAATATATACAATACCTAAATAATATATAGAATAAAGTTATCACATTTACAATCTTATTCGATACTAAATATCGCATATTTATTAATTATTATATTAATTTCCAAATTTTCAACAATGTTTAAACATTGCATTCATATAATATATCTAACAATTAAAATCCTAGCCGCAAATACTAATTAGCTCCCCTGTGATATCCGGCTGAGTAAAATAGAACACCCTCATTTGTTACCGAGGTGTATTAAAAGGCGACTAAGGTTAGTTGACGTCAGGCAATCTAATAGGTATCTGTCTTAGGTAAAGCCTTGGAATGCCTTTCTCAAGCAGACCTTTGTGAAATAGATTGTCTAAAAACTTATATCGATTCGATTAATCGTAATACGTAGGAAAAGTTATCAAACTTATTTAAAAAATATATAAGTAGTTTTGCGAATAAACGAATAAAGTAGCCGGTATAAAAATATAGTTCAAAGGTGTACAGCGTTGGAACGACAAAGCAGCTAACTGCTTTGGACGTAGACCTTTGTACAAAGAAATCCGTTGAGCCTGGTTCCGGCATCAAAGAGTTTCATAACCGATACATATATGTATGACTGCTAATAGATTCCTCTAAGCAAATTACTATGATGGTTTTTGTAGAAAAAAAATAAGTTAAAAATTAATTAATCGATCGTAGAGATTGTCATAGTAAATATGTGTAGTGTTTGGTGTGATGGTGGTATTTTGTGATACATACGGTAGCTATTTCTGCATGTATAAGGTATGAGAACGGTTTTTTCTCCCCACACTTAGCATTACATAGATTTTCTCAACAAACGCGGATTACAACAAAATAATTATATCATAACTATTGTATCGTATTTCATCTCTCATCGAGAGTTATATATTTGTGCCGTTTGCAGTTGAGACCCTAGCGCCATGGAGTCAAAGTGCGAATTTTTTTTTTATCCGTTTTAACACCCCGGTTAATTGCCTCTTGACAATTGACAAGAGGGCTGGCTCCTTTTTCGTACAGAGAATCAGCTTAGCGATTCAGCACGGAAACGTTGCCAGCATTCTTGGGACCATTCCACCTCCTCCTGCCCTTATCCCACTCTAAGTGGGGTCGGCACAACATGTTATAAACATGCTGTAACATGATTTGGCTGCGTTTTTACTACCGGCCGCCTGCCTGACGTCAACTTACCTTAGTCGTATTTTACAATACCTCGGTTAGAAGGAGGGTGGTCTATTCTACTAAACCGGATACCACACGGTGGGTCAACTTACCTTAGTCGCCTTTTTCGACACCTCGGTAAGAAATGAGGGTGGTCTAATCTACTCAGCCGGATACAACACAGCGGTCTTGGGACCATACCACGTGGGCATGATTTGTATAGTCCTTTTTTTTTTTTTTTTTTTTTTTTTTCCAATTTTAAGTGCTTCACGGCTATTTTGGATGAGCACTGCAGAGAAACGCCAACACTGTGGCCAAACTCAGCTTAGGAAGGGGTAGTGGCTACGCTATTGTATACGTTCACCACCACCCCGCCTGTGATGGATTATATACACTGTTGTGCTTACTAAATATAGGAAGGGGTAGGGTAGTGAAGAGGAGAGGAAACGGTGTGGGAGCAGTACAGCGGAGGTCTGCGCAAGCAAAGCTGATGGCTTCCGCTATTGGATACGTATACCACCTCCTTGCCCGCGCAGAATTCCTCCAACACTGCATCATCCTGTCGCCTAGGAGGAATGGATATATGTTGAGAAAAATAATGAAAGGAAAAGGTCAATGAGAAGATGCTGCGCTGACCGGGTTGGAGGCTTCCGCTATTGGATACGTCCACCCCCTACAAGGCCGCGCAGCATCTGCTCATCAGACCGAATGGTATTAGGTTCTAGGGAGACGTAGAGGAGCAGGCGCCGCCCAGGTAGGGTTGGTGGCTTTCGCTAATGGATACGTCCACCACCACCCCCGTCCGCGCGACCCTCTCTCCTCCAAATCGCCAAATCCCCTAATTAGGAGTGGTATAGGATTAGGAAGGGAAGGGTGTTACAAACTTAACTTAATTTATTAACACTAAGGAACACATATTTATTTCGCGCGGTAACTACAATTTAACCCTTATCCTACTAGCCGTAACATTATCTTAAATAAATACAGTTTAATACGTTTTTCGCAGTTGTGCCTGTGTACATTTTCAATTTCTAAAGAAGCTATGATGCAGTAAAGGAAACGTATAATTAATATTGATAATAACTTAAAGTCTAAAGTCTATGTAAATATTGGTAGTAGGATATAGTAATGAAGCTCCAAGGACTGGTAAATAAAAGTCATTATAGATTTATCCTATATCTGCTAAAATGCATAAGTAGTGAGGAGAGAGGGATCCCCAAGTTAGTCTTAAGAAGGCAAGTCTACTGTATACTGGAAATTCCCCACCACAAGGCCACTCCCATTTTCACTCGGCTTGAAAGTGTTTTTCTCGAGCAGAGTAAAGCTATCCCATCCACGTTCGCGCAGTTGCTTGCCCAAGGCTTCTCACTATCCAATAATTGCCAGGTACGAGGAGGCGCAAGAGTGTCGGCCACCGGTTCAAGGTAACATGCAGATATCTTTGTCGCGCTTAGAACCCATAATCAATTTGCTCTTCAATGCGCCTCCTCATAGCTCGCAATGTGGGACAGCTATTAGAGTTCTGTCTATTCTTCTATTGTGTCTATTCTGTCTATATAAAGTTTTGTATAGTCCTAGCGTGTACGTAATTTAAGATGTAACTTTTATTTGTAAATAAAAAAAATTGTATGATTAATATAAATTGAATAATTGAGTTGGAAACCTTATGTGAAGCATAATTTTGGTAGAGCTTGCTTATATTGTGCTATTTGTTTAATATTAACTATAAGTTTTGCTCTACAATTTAATTTGATAAGCCTTCAGGCGTCGCTCTACAATCCACAACGTGCGAAAGTGGCGTGAACCGCTCACCGCGTAGACAATGCTCAACGGAATTGTTGTCTTTGATTTCGCCTCAGTGCCATTTAGTCGTATACCGCTTGAATGTATATATCTACTACATTTCTACCTTGATTAAGCCCGCATTCCGGATTCACTATTATTGATGCAAATGTACCGCGCTGTAAGTGAACTGTCAATGTTCGTCGAATCAGCCGGATACCACACGGCGGGTCGACTTACCTTAGTCGCCTTTTACGACACATATGTCTGTGTTTATTATGCCTGTGTTTACAATAAATTAATAAATAATTTATAATAATAAGCGTTACTTTGTTTGATTGTTTGAACGCGCTAATCTCAGGAACTACTGGACCGATTAATAAAATTTCAGTTTAAGATAATCCATTATTTGAATAAGGCTATAGGCTATATAACATCACGCTAAGATGAATAGGAGAGGAGCAGCAATAAAAAAATTTACGAAAACGGCAAAATTTTAAACTTTCCTTGCGTTCTCTGAGTAAACGGTGATAGTTATTGAAAAATCATGTATTAAAAGTAGTAATAAATTTATTTTTCTATAATCCGCGAAAAAGTAAATATAAATAAATAATAAATGTAGAGTGGATAATCTGAATCTGATACATTCAGGATTCGTAAAAACATATGCACAAACCTCTACCACCACCAAAATACACAAACACTACACACGTTCACTATCACAAGCTCAACAATCATTTCGTCCCGCAACCGAAGCATAATCAGGAGAAAGACTCCACAACAAAATCGTAAATCTTTGCAAAGGTATGAAAAGGGATAGTCCATTCTACATTTAGCATTGTATATATTTTCTATTTATTTTATCGCGGATTTTAGCAAAATAATTTTATTATTACTTTTGTATAAATTAATAAAATTATTTTATTTCATAATTCTTAAATTTTAACAGTCATATCGTTATATTTAAAAAGAGAGCGAACAAACATTTCACCAAACATTAAGAACGAAGAACTCTGAAGGATTTTCATTTCATAACGTCGTTCATATTAACTTAGCGAGGTAAGTATGCACGCAATTTTCATCCATTCCATTCCTAATGACTTTCACTGACACGGCGCAAAACCCCTCATTTTACACTTTGACGCGTTCACTTACGCCTATTCCTGTTGCGATGACATTTTCCAATGAAAGTATAAGTGACAGGACCTTCAAACATCAATCTTCTTACTTTATATTAAAGTCTAACATTAAATGGACCGCTGCGACAGCGGGGTGACTTTTGTCTATTCTGGGTCTTCAAGGATAAAGTATATTTGCAGAATGTAATACGACGAATCTCGCTGTGTTTGCTTTGAAATACAAACTTTATTACTGCTGTGAAGAATTCAAAATTGCTTGTACTTCAAGGTTTACATGTAAAGTATTTACCGTGGAAGGTTTTGCTGTCGGATCGTTTTGTCTATTGGTAATATAAGACTCGGTTCGCACCTCTAAACAACGGAGCCTTATTTTTTTCCCGCTCTTGTGAAAAAACATTACAATAGCACTAGCATGTGTGCATATTAATTGTTGTGACACGTTAACATTAAATTTAACGTTGGGGTAATGCGTCTACAAACGTGCTACCTACAGGGTATCTACGTTTTGCCGACCTACGATTTGAATTACGTTTTAATGAAATAGTATATTCGTGAGATTTTGAATTAAGCCTTTTAAGCGTAAACTTTAATATAAAAATATTAATGTCCAAAATTTAAAAAAAAATATGCTTTGTGGTTTAGTTTATAAAAAAGTAGCGGCCATCCAACCATTCGGCCACCACAACCAATAGACCACATATAGTTGCTAGTGATTTAGATTACGTAACCGATGCCTCCATATATCATACTCGGACAAGGGATGTCTGGCGTGCAAAGGCCGCATATTAAGTATTGAGCTAGGTGTTTCTGACTTACTACATGATTAATTCACGATCTCCAACCAAAACTTCTAGAAAAAGTAAAATATAAAATTTCAATCTAAATAATAACTCAATTAAGGTATTCTTTTATCTGCAGGACAATACATTATTACGTTAGTAACTAAACTAAAATCTGTAATAGCCCAGTGGTGATACCGTGCGTTTCTTTAGAGGAGATCACGGGTTCAAACTCCGGACAGTACAATGAGTTTTCAATAAAAACTAATGTGCCTTATTGATAATTGCAATTTATCACACGCTTTTCGGTGAAGGAAAACATCGTGAGGAAACGTGCATTTCTCTAGACAAACTGAGTATATGTGTAACCTACCAATACGCATTGGAGCAGCGTGGTAGGTCTTAGCTCCAACCCTTCTCTCCAGAAACGGAGAGAGGAGGCCTATGCCCAGCGGTGGGATTGTAACAGTCCGTTACATTTTTTTACTTTTTAAAAAAAACCCTGTGCCTAGCCGCGCATTATATGCGTTCAGTTATGTTAGTTTCGTTCATCATCCTCCTACCCTTATCCCACTCTAAGTGAGGTCGGCACAACATGTTACAAACATGTTGTCATATGATTTGCCTACGTATTTGACGACCGGCCGCCTGTCTGACGTCAACTTACCTTAGTTATATTTTACGACACCTCGGTAAGAAGGAGGGTGGTCTATTCTACTAAACCGGATACCACACGGCGGGTCGACTTACCTTAGTCGCCTTTTACGACACCTCGTTAAGTAATGAGGGTGGTACTATTCTACTTTGCCGGATACCACACAGCTAAGTTATGTTAGTTTCGTTAAAAGTAATAAATTTATTTCAATGAAGTTTGAAAAAAAGACCTTTGGAAAATATAGATTTTTAGTATCATTGAAATCTTTTCCGAGCATGTAACACTATCGACTAATCAATGGCGTAGTGCTAAAAATAGAGTAATTTTATATTCAACTCGTGTTCATGAACGTTAGACATCGATTTTGTAGACTGATGGCCTAATTCCGACCCCAGTACGGGTAACAGGTAAGGCCTGCGGCAACGTCTGTCGAGAGATTTCCCCTTTCATTACCCACACTTTTTCTACATGCATTCACACTTCCGAAATCACCACGAGCGGGGTCGATAAGAAAACTTTTCAAATTCCTTCATAAAGAGTCTTTCATTGTAACTTTTCAAATAAGTGGAAGAGGAAAAGTTTCTTTATAGCTTTTATACATTCTTCACCGTAATAGTAAATGCAAAAGATTTAACGGTTAACACATTAATTTATAGAATTAGGCGTTACTTTGCGGAGGTTCATAATACAAAAGTAATGAGAATATTATTTTGCTGTAATTCGCGATAAAAGGAAATATATGTAATGCTAAATGTAGAGTGTACTATTCGTACTCAAACCTGAAAGCGAAGCATTACCCGCATTTGCGATTTTGTCGTGGAGTCTATCTCCTGACGATGCTTCGGTTACGGGGCGAAACAATTGTTGAGATTGTGGTGTTGAATGTGTGCAGTGCTTGTGTATTGTTGTGTCATCGTAGTCGGGTAGTGCATGAGTTCTTACAAGTCCTGCATGTATCAGGTATCAGAACGGATAGTCCACTTTACATCTAGCATTATATATAACGCCTAATTCTAGAAATTATTGTTATTCTTTTTAAATAAGATTACTTACACCATCCCTTTGAAATAATAACACGATTAATCCATAAAAAATATTTTGTTATATCAGTTTATGATGGAGAATCAGATTTGGAAAATATCATTCATAAATAAAAACTCTTTCTTACGAAAATGATAACTTTAAGCTTATTGTTTTGGGAAAATACGTTTTGCTACTTTCGCGTAAGCTGATGGAATACAACGTGTGCGTATTGTGTGAAATAAGTTTTTTAAAAATAACATGTAAGTCATATTTTATTTCTGCCGTGTAGATCAATCATATTCCAAAATAAAAGTAATATAATCTCTACAGAATTTCGTAGTTATTTATGTTCACTATATTATTATAACAAATGAGAAAGGGCATGAGTTTTCAGCATGTCTTTTTAGGTGAAATAAATATCAAATATATATAAAAAAAAATATAATTTAAGCAAATGTACTGCTACGAAAGAATACGTCAGCACTTAACAATAATATAGTAAATTACTTTCAGGTTATCTAATTGTCGTATTCTTCTCGACAAACTTTACTTACGTAAGTCTTGTTTCATATTCAAGGTCAGCTGGAAAACGTGTTCCGCCGCTGTAAATAAATTGAACGTATCTTATTTATATCGGAAAGGGAAATAATCAAAGCAGTTAGTTATGGGAGTAAGAGAAATCTAATATTGTAATACTGTTCAAAGAAATCGCCAAGAGCAGTACTGGTGGACTTCTTTATGGATTTAAGCGTCGTATTTTTAAGGCGACGAAACGTGACCGGCATTGTCGAAGGTCCATTGTTCGTTTTCAAACCATTTTCAGAGTTTCCTAAGTTTTCCCTACATAAAAGAATTCACTTATTTGAGTTACGACTACATAATAAATTTCGGTGCAGCTCATCATACTAATATGATAAAGAGATTCCATATGTAGGAGAGATTTGTTTTTTATTAATTATAATATATAAATAATTCTATCTCAAAGTAATAATAGATAAGTTTTATCCGACAATTCTATTATCAAATGTATATCAGATGAATAAAAGTATTCATTTTAGTGTCAGTATTAATTGATGTAAAACTTATAAAATTTGCAATTTTGAAAACCAATTATTTGAAAAAATTACAAAAACTAAAATAAAGAAAAGGAATGAGTATGAATTACCATGATATTGACTTTTTTCTCTTTTGTATTAAACTTGATAACAAGATAAAATAAGTATTTAAATCAACAAATTTGAATAAACTCACAAGTGCAGCATAGTAAAACAAAAAGTAAATTCAAAAACAGAAACTATATTTACATAACAAATAGTAATATTACTAATAATATACTAATCATAAACAATAAAATATAACACAAAAAAGAGCGATAAATTAATTTAATTTGAATAATGGACATCACTACATTATTCACTTCGGTTTTCTCATTATAAGCATTCATCTATTAGTGAAGATAGAAAAAACCGAATAAAACCCTAGAGGCCTAAGCGAATGGATGAATTCTAAATGTATGAGAAGTACAGCCCCTAAGCCATTAGTGTGATAACACCTACGCTCATGAAACTTATTTTGTCTTATGCTTGTTTCGGCAAAGGTTGTTTTTTTATTCTGTGATATAACCTCCTAAAACAAAGCACTATAAAATTCAAAAAATTCAATATATTCTTCATTCAGGTAAACTTGTAAACAAGTGCTTTTGAATCGTCAACTCTACTGTTGGTTCGGAAAGCTTTTCCTACCGAGAAGTGCCCGCAAGATACTTGGCGGTTGCTCTTTCAAAAATATAATTCTTATTCCTAGTTACAATTAGTTATACTGTCTTGTATAGGGTATAAAATTTTCATTTGTCGACGATCCATCAGGTTTTTTAATTTACTGCTTAAGAATCAATTCTCTTATAAGGTTCCCCGTATAAAGATTCTATAAGTGAAATTTAAACATGCGGTCTTTCTTTTAAATTACCGCATCAGACGCAATTAGGCAACTACGGTAAGTACGCCGTGTGGTATCCGTCTGAATAGAATAGACCACCTTCATTTCTTACTGAGGTGTCGTAAAAAGCGACTGGCAGGCGACCGGCCGTTAAATGCATAACCAAATCATGTGACAACAAATGTTGTGCTGACCCCACTTAAAATGGGATAAGGGCAGGAAGATGATGATTGGGTCATTAAAACCCAATATAAATCTTGCAAAATCCTATATGAATAAAGTATTTGATTGAGAGACTCAATTCGAAATCTACTCAAATATAAGAATATAGGATACGCCATAACTTATTGTCCTTGTTCCCATTACGTAAATACGAAACCGCGCACGAATATCCGAATAATCTCATTAATCATCTTTGAAATTCAATACATTGACACGCGGGCGGCCATTACGACATTCCGTGGATTTTATGATGTTTCAATTTGTATAGACGCTGGTGATGGGCGGGAATTGTTGGAATAACAGCGCTTAGGCATTCGATTATGCAGACCCGTCGGTATTTGATTGTATCGATTGCTCGTTCCGAATCGTTTAGAGGCAAAGGGACGTTTTGATAACCTGATTATGTTAGTCGCTAATCATTTTTTCTTTCTTCATTTTTGCTTTTCTATTGTAAAGGAAATGATAGTAATAACAAGAAATATTGATTACATTATAACTGAAAGAATTTTAAACGATTAATACATATTATTACATTTACATCATCATCTTCCTGCCCTTATCCCAATCTAAGTGGGATCGGCTCAACATGTTATAAACATGCTGTCACATGTGACCGGGCGCCTGCCTGACGTCAACTAATCTCAGTCGTATTTTACGACACCTCGGTAAGAACTGAGGGTGGTTATATTCCTTCCAAAGTTCACCGTATCCCGTAGCGCATCATGTAAAGACCTGCTTAATAATAATAATAATAGCTTGCTTAATAATAATATCTTGGCACCTATTATTACATTGACAGTACTATTATAAAGGTGGTATGTACGTATTTGTTCCGCTTCTACGCTCCAACGGTTAAACGCGGGTTACAGGTATCACAAACCTTTAGTATGAAATTGTTAAATTATAGTGAGCGTTGAAATATTTCGAGATATCCGGTAATTTCGTCGCAGTCAGTGATAAAAAAATAGGTCAACTAAAAACATTACCAATATGTTAGTTCTTTTGATTATCCACAATCAGAGAATAGTGGTATATACTCGTTTCAGGAAGTATATATTTTATTAGGGGTATTAATACCTAATATCCTCAGGGTATTAAGTGTTTTTCTAGATGTCTCTGAACTAAATATCTTGAAATAGTATTAGAAAAAAGTCTACTTGTTTTCATACAGTTATTACTAATAGAACTGGGGTGGCTTTGTCTAAGCTTCGGCTTACGCCTAAAATAACGTGCCTAATCATTTACCGCTTTTTTCGCCGTAACCTTATTTCACACTTTATACACATGAGGGCGTATCTCATCAGATTTCTTGAGAGCAAAAAATATTCCCACAAAACAATAAGCTTTAAGCAAATATTATTTTCATATAAAAGAATATTTTCTTTACAAGAATAAAGTAACGATAGAGTACAAATATTCCTTGTGTAGTTAACGGACATGATATATGTGGTTTATATTAAAGTAATCCTAGGTTCATAAATCTTCTTTAGGCTTTTAGGGTTTCATTGTCATAGCGTTATGATACATATATATTTTGTTAGAGGCTTTTGTGTAACAAAATAAACATTGCAAATATAATTTTTGCGATTTAGGGATATAATCCAGGTGCAAAAGCAAAAGTAATAAAGGTAGACCGTCGCATATCCCAAGCATGGGTAGCCTTCGGAGCCAACAACAAAATTTTGTGTGGAAGGCTGTTAGTGAAACTTAAAGCGAAAGTATTCGAGCAGTGTGTACTGCCTGTCTTGACCTATGGTGCCGAGACTATGTCTTTCACTTAAAAGACCACCGAGAAGTTCAGAGTCACACAGAGAGCGATGGAGAGAGCAATGCTCGGTGTTACTCTGCGTGACCGTAAGAAAAATGAATGGATCAGGGAGAGAACAGGTCTCAGAGATGTGGTCTCTGAAATTGCCAAAAGCAGGTGTAGATGGGCAGGACATGTGGCACGCATGGATTGAGATTTTGTCGTGGAGTCTTCTGATGATCAGAAGACTCCACGACAAAATCTCAAAGTCACGACAAATATTATGGATCAAAGTAACGCCTAATTCTATAAATTATAATCCAGGCGGTCAAATGGGAACAAAAGATGAAGTTGCTGTATTTAACCGGAACAATTTTGTTCAGCGTGAAAATCTTAACTTTGATAGAACTTTATCCGTATGAGAAAAAGGCCAGGCGAGTGATTCGATTAACATTATTAAAACCTTATAAATACTTGTATATTTAACATAATATGTACTATGGTTTAAAGAAAATAAAAAATATATTATGTGATTTATGCCGATTAGTTGCACAATCTGTAAGAGTCTTCGAGAAACATTACGATACTTTAAACGCGTTACGCGCTAAAAATTGGCGCTAAATAAGTGTTCCATAATCAAATAGATAGCATAGAGTCAAATAATTGTTTAGTGCCACTATGAATATATGATTCGCCGATTTATCCGCCGAGTTTCATGCAGGTTTTGTTCCTACTGACAAAAACCTGAAAACATCTGAATCAGTGGTAGGTTCTTTTAAAGGCATTCATTTTATTTACCTACTAAACTTTATTGCACATTCCGACACTAAAACAGACATTTGACGATTCAAAGTAATGAAAACAGTTAACTTGAAAAAAGAGGATTTTGAATTTGAATTCGAATTTAATGTATCCTTTGAGCGTTTTGGACCTCCTATTAAAAGTATACCGGGATAAACGAGCCATGCTCGGTAATTTTTTTAAAGATATAATAAATAAAATGCTATTAAAAAAGTAAAAAAAGAAATTGTGACATGCGGGATTTGACCCCCGGTTTTTTAACTTTTTTAGTTCTCCCGTTCCCCATTGAGCTATCACAACTTAACAAATGATAGCAAATGCTTCTCTTTCTATTTCTATTTTAGCAGTTTTTAGTGCCTGAAAACGACCTTTTTTATGAAACCTAGCTAGATCAATATTTTTCCCCCGAAACTCTCTACATGCTAAGTTTCATGCAAATCGTCGGGCCCGTTTCCGAAATTCAGAAAATATACATATATATCCAAGATTAACTCATTTACGTATTTAAGATAAGTACCTAACTGACCGAGCCTTGCTCGGTAATTATTTTTAAAGATACAAAAATATGCAATAAAAAAAAACGCTGGGTGTGGGAATCGATCCTAGGTTTCGAACCTTTTTTGGTCCTCGCGTTACCATTAGGCTGTCACAGCTTTGCATTTGACAGCTCAAATATCAGTTGCTATGTATTCCTACCGGGATAAAACGAGCTTTTTTTTTAATAAAACCTAGCTAGATCGATTTTTCTCCCTCAAAACTCCCTACATGCTGAATTTCCGAAAAATCGTTGGAGCCGTTTCCGATATTCATTTTTTTTTTTGAATTGACTATATGCTGTTAACCCTAACAGCTTTTATAGCGTCACCGGGCGGAAACCGATATTCAGAAAAAATATTTATACAAACAAGATTAACTCATTTAAATATTAAAGATAATTACTTGATATTTTCTCTCACACTATTCACAATTACAAAATATTTCTAGCCTGGCTTATAGTTTTAGAATTTTCTCATTATATAATGGCAGTCTGAGTTCAGGTCACATAGCCGTGTCTCTATATTTCATAGTGGGATAGGGAATGTTAGGCATGCGACGGCCGCTCGTTAAGTATTGGTCAGCGCTTGGCATTCTTGACTAGCTTCATTATTATTTCACCGTAGCAGACCTGTAGGAATTGAAGGGCACCACGTATGAGTAATTGAGTGAACTAGTAAATGTACTATATATAGTAAATAGATCATCTAGGTAATGGACGTTATTTATTCGTGGATTATAAACGATTAACGTGTTAGCCGTGTGGTATCCGGCTAAGTAGAATAGTACCACCCTCATTTCTTACCGAGGTGTCGTAAAAGGTGACTAAGGTAAGTCGACTCGCCGGGTGGTATCCGGCTGAGTAGAATAGACCACCCTCATGTCTTAACGAGGTGTCGTAAAAGGCGACTAAGGTAAGTTGACCCACCGTGTGGTATCCGGCTAAGTAGAATAGTACCACCCTCATTTCTTACCGAGGTGTCGTAAAAGGCGACTAAGGTAAGTTGATCCGCCGTTGGATATCCGGCTGAGTAGAATAGACCACCCTCTTTCTTACCTTCTTTCCGGCCACCCTCTTTCTTTTCGTACCGAAAAAAAAGCATAATGTTACGTAGAATCGATCCTGGTATTCTATATTTGAGACCGCCCGTTATCCAAATAAGCTCGTGACTTTGAAATTGACAGCGCAATTAACCTTTGCTTTCTCATAAAATTGTTGCATTTTTTTTAGTGCCCGAAAACAGGGATAAAACAACATTTTTTTAAATAAAACCTAGCGTGATCGATTCCCCCACCCCAACAAAAAACACCCTAAATGCTGAATTTCATGAAAATCCTTGGAGTCGTTCCCAAAATTTAGAATAAAAATAAACATTTATAGAAAATTAACTTATTTAAATATTTAAGATTAAATTTAATACCGCTCTTATTTTAATTTAGCTGAATTTATACAAATCATAGAGTTTTTACGGTGCAAAAGAAGGAAATATATCCAGTGCGAAATGAACTCTTCAATGCACCGTGATCCAATGTCAACGTCGGGAAATCGTTGTTTGATTTCAATTAACGCCCCTGGGTTGCGACGTTCGCAGTAATCCAAAACCAAACTACAGCTACATACATAACGCGTATTTTTTTTAATAAGTGACGACAAAAACGTAGGTTTTGTATAATGATAAGACATATGTAAAGGTTCAACGCATTGCTCGTAGTGATAAAATTTCCAAATTTATAGAACCTAACAATTCTGATGTCTAGAGGTCCGGAAAAGAATTGAATTAATTGTGAAAAGTAGTAGGAAAATCTACATATTTCTAGAGAAATAACGTGATATGAGAAATCTACCTATCGGCATTGGAGTGGGAGTAGGTTGGATATGATAAGAAGATGGTTTAATTATTTGAATTTAATAAAGGGGTTATAAATTCGACTGACCCGTTGGCGCAGTGGGTAGTGACCCTGCCTTCAACTCCGCGGGTTTGATTCCCGCCGAGGGCCAACATTTTCTATAAATGAATTTGTTGGTCTCCGACCCTAGGTGTATATTTGTATTTAAGTATGTATTTAAAAAATATATAAGTATATATTCACCAGTTGTCTGTCTACCATAACACAAGTATTAAGTTACTTACTTTGGGAACGGACGACCGTGTATGTAAGTATCCCATATATTTATTTATCTATTTATTTATTTATAGACTCCACGACAAAAACGCAAAGAGTCGTGGAGTCTATCTCCTGATGATGCTTCGGTTGCGGGGCGAAACGATTGTTGAGTTTTTGATACCTATGTAGTGCTTGTGTATTGTGGTGGCGGTGGTGGAGGTTTGTGCATGTGTTTTTAAGAATCCCGCATGTATTAGGTATGAAAATGGATTGTCCACTCTACATTTAGCATTATATTTACTTTCTATTTTACTTCATCGCAGATTATATTCGCAGATTCGCAAAATAATTTTGTTATTACTTTCGTATTATGGATCTCCGCAAAGTAACGCCTAATTCTATAAATGGGTTAAGGGTTATTTCCGTATAACATAGTATAGTAGTTATAGGTAAGATTATTTCATTTATTAAAAGTTGGTTATTATAGCTTCTGCTCGTAACTTTCGTCTTTTTGGACTCCTTTCTTTTTTCTGCAACAGGGATAATCCATATAACATTTTTAACGCCGACGAAATCAAGGCAATTTCATAACTAAAATGACTTTTACGATAACTTTAAATAATTAGTTTTTGTACAAGTAGGTAGCCGTGTGGTATCCGTCTAAGTATAATAGACCACCCTAATTTCTTACCGAGGCTTTCTTTGGTGCCGGACGGAAAAGAGCGAATAACCGACCAAATTTCACAGTTTTATTAGGGTTTGGGAAAATCTTCATAACGAAAGGAGAAACAATATATACATGATTCAAAAAGCAGTATACTAAAGATGACGAAAATAAAGAACAATACAACGGCACTACACTGTTTTTCTCTACTCATTAATAATTATATAAATACAATGGTATAAATTTTCATAAAAAAAGGTAAAAGTTGAGTTCTCTGTTACACAAATATATAAAATCAGATTTATATTTTTTTAATATTATTAAATATTTTATACAATCGATATATGATGATCGAAATACGATTTGTATCGATTAAATATAATCTATTCAATTATAATGGTCGTAATATTAGTATCTAGTTTTAACTTTTAATTCTTTTTTTACATAGATAATAAAAAGAAAATACTTTTCACATTTAAATGAACTCTGTTCCATACGCAGCATTTAATCTGCGAATTTCCTATCCGTCCTACATTTATCAATAAAATACGGATGGGTAAAATATAATTGGATTCGGAAAGTAAAAAAATCTAAGCCACTATTGAGTTAAAAGTGATGAATCCGACTCGTTCGACCGCGATCACAGCTAATCTCTGTTTGATTTCAATCACCGCCCCAACGATATCGTTCGTTTTGCTCTTTTATTTCGTTGATTAAATTATATCAAGGTAAATTTATAATACGATTTTAATTTTCCCCTTTTATATATATTTAAAATAAAGTACCCAAAAGCTGCTTCTGTGTATGTGACCGATTTTCTCCAAATATACTGGACATATTTTTTGCGGCTTCTACTAAAAGATTCAATACTTGAGATAAAAGTGATAATAAAATTATTTTGTTAAAATAATTTTATTATTACTTTTGTATTATGGATCTCCGCAAAGTAGCGCCTAATTCTATAAATTATTCAATTCGTGAGTTCGAAGAATGTACTATTAATTACATTCGCCGGAATGCTAAACCGATTTTCATGAGACTTTCACTGGAGGACTTCCACAGGTTGTGGAGCAACATTCAGGCTTTTTGTCCTAGATTCCTGCGGATCGGGATTTATGCTAGAAAAACTAGATACTGATTTTTATAGCACGGCGACTATTACTATAGTTTTTACTTATTTTTTTTAGTAAATGTAACATTCAAATGGAATGGTAAGTATAAATGATTATTTAATTTAGTCTCACTCTCTCTCTTAGTTTCTCTGTCTCTCGCTATCTTCGAAATGTTATAAATAATACTAATCTTAAAATACTTGGACTTGAAAATCCTTCAAGTTTCAAGCATAAATTTGAATATATACAAGACAATAATTAGCAATTTAGAATAGAATAGAACATTATTTATTGCACCACATAAAATTTTCAATATACGCGTACAATTTTAAGAAAACAATTTACAAAAGGATATAGAGTAATCATTGAATTTTAATACAATAATACAAACCGAATACATATTTATGAATTCAATTTATATCAAATAATAGAAGTAATCTAGGTCACCGATCGCAATTACATAATTCATACACTAAATGCATTGGAAATTGTCAATTTATGTAAATAGATGTTTTAAGGTCACAGCGATTTAACCACATAATTAAATATCACGGGATTTCAAATTAATAATTATTGTACGAATATAAAACGGGTAAACACATCACAGTCCAATTTTATTCATTGATTTGTACTGTAATGTTAAGGTTTGCGTCCATTAATAAAGTTTCGCTAAATTATATTTATTTCCTTATCGGGTTTAATTTAGATAACTAAATTTTTGAGGTAAATCAACTAAAATACAAAATATAGAACGTACTTATTACTATCTTACGTTAATTATGTAAATACAATACACGTATATAATTTTCTTGACAATAAATCGAATTCCAAATATTAACGCCTAGCACATCTACATATTGTAATAATTGATCAATGATATAGGTAAAATGACAAAGATAATTAACGTACAAATTAGTCACTAAGTATTGTTTCGACTTCCCGTTGAAACTAAACTGTTATGGACAGTTCAAAAATGCTCCGACCGCAAACAAACTTTTCAGGATCATTTGAAGGGCCATTCAAAAGATTTTCTGAAAATTTCATTCAAATTAGTCCAGCCGTTTCGAAGTCAAACACATTTTTATGTTCATCAAAATACTACATTACGGTTTTAACTTTTCACGCGGGCGGCAATTGATAGTTCGTATATATTTGTATATATATATTTATTTTTTATCTTCGTAGATATTTTTAGGTCTGTGGGCTAGGTGGACGTAAAGCCTCATGTTTGGATTTGCTGTTCATTATGAAACAAACAAAATTTTCAAAGTGCTGCGTTCAGGGGCGGGTGTACAAACACAACGTAGACTTAATTGAGATAATGTAAACAAGGAAGCCCATCATTGGGCGCTGATAACTGAGTTGCATACTGCGGGTTGTATTTGTTTATTTACAAACGAGATATTATAATGTCTGCAGCATTGATTTGGTAATAAAATAGAATGAAGTAAACAAAATATGTTTTTAAGACGCAATATAACTTCTTTGGATAATACCGTGTGGTATGCGGCTAAATAGAATAGACAACCCTCTTTTTTACCGAGATTTCGTAAAAGGCGGCTGTGGTAAGTTGAGCTCAAGCAACATGTTTATACCATGCTGTGCCGACCCCAATTAGAGTGGGATAAGGGCAGGAGAATAATGATGATTAATTACTGACACAATTTTGTCAGGTTAATATTATACGGGATATTTTGAGTTAATAACATATAAAACTTTGCCCAAAGTTTTTGTTCCATTCGGTCTATAATCCATTATGTTACTCATTAAATAATAAGCAATAATAAATAATAACTTATTTCCTAACATAGTTATTAAGAATGAGATAATATTTTAAATAAATAAATAAATAAATCTATGGGACACTTCTTTTTCCTTTTAGGTAATTCATTTTAGGTAGTAAGTCGCTGTCTTCCATTTACCTACGGATCTAATCATCTCATCTCGTAATAATCTGAGGTTTCAAGGGTCATAGATAGGCGGTCATGTCTCCCAAATATTATCTCTGCCAATAAACTTTTTTAATAACTCGATTTTCGACTTTCCCAAGCCATAAGAAGATCCTACATAGTTTCCAGGAACCCGTCCAGCTGATTATTCTAACTAAATTCCAAAGTATTATGATGTACTCGTGCTTGGGAACTTGGATTATTATGAAGTCCACATTTTGACTTCATTAATCTGGTATCATTCCCGACTTGAAACGGTCTGTTAGAAGTTTTCTTATTAGAAGTTACCCCATTATAACGGGCGTACGTACTCAATCTTGATGGCAACATCACCTGAAAAAGTCATATACGTCATACTGAACCAACCTCCATTTATTTACTACTTGTGGCACCATATTTAGCATTGTATTTTTGAAGATTTTATCATATCAGCTAATAATTTAAATGTGCTTGTCAAGAAGATATCTCACACTAGTTTTAACATCATTGTCATCTTCCTGCGCTTATCCCACTCTAAGTGGGGTCGGCACGATATATCATAAATGTTTTATTAACACGTTGTCACATGATTTGGCTTCGTATTTTACGACTGGCTTCCTGCCTGACGTCAACTTACCTGAATCGTATTTTACGACACCTCGGTAAGAAAGAAAGGGTCTATTCAGTCTCAACCGAATACCACACGGAATTCACCCAAGATTTATATAATCTGGTAAAAAATTCGTCTATTCTAATCTTTGAATTATTTCATTCAGTTATTGTAATTTGAAATGTTTTCATCATAGCTACATTATCACAATGTTTTGTCATTGCGACTTGAGCGTAAAACACTAGTGGTAATATAACTCTTTGATGGCTGCTTTATTAAATCATTAAAATAAAAATAAGATACAAAAACGATTTTTGCAATTTTTGTCGTGAAAGTAGTAGATCTGGCGGACTTATCGCTAAATATCGATTTCTTCCAGCCAACCAGGTTGATGAAAGGACAAAGTTACAGATATATATTAGGTAGTGTGTATATACTAAAGAATATTAATTTAGATATATATACGAATACATATATAAACATACATACAATATACAAATACATATATAAATATGATTCATTTAGAGTACATAGTATATTAAAAATCGTCACGCTTCAAATGTCACAGTAACAAAGCAAGAGACATTTGGTACACCAACGGGTAGGTGATCGCTAACGATGTCTTTCCCCGCCATCTTGCCGATGGGTTATATGATCAAAATAACTGAGGATCCTTTGGTAACAGACGGCCGATTCCGTATGCGCAGTTCCAAGAAAGAATACATATGCAATGCAATATAATATGCAAATACGTAAATAACTCCAAGTATACATAAAGGTAACGAAATTCATGAAGTTACGATCACACTAATAATTCATCTGCAGACGACAATGCAATATTTTCACGTGATAGCAGAACGGGTAATAAAGTCCCTTCTCGTCTACACGGTGTCTGGAAGGTTAATTGAAATCAAACATAATTTACTTGCGGCTGAATAATAATATAAAGTATTCATTTATTCAGTACTAAGCTCAAATTCAATTTCGATCTCTACTTGTGATTCGCTCTCAGTTCATTTTCTCTAAGTTTGATTAGTTATAATACACTGGGTAAGCGGAAAATTCTATATCTAGTTCAGTTTTGCAAACTGTTGGCTAGAAACTGCAATTGAAATACTTTGCATATCAGAAATAATTGGCTATCTGTATTTAGTCGTTATTTTTTCACTAGCTTCTGCCCGATAATCCATATTACTTTTTCAACGCCAACGAAATCAAGGCAATTTCATAACTAAAATGACTTTTACGATAACTTTTTAATAATAATTTTTGTACAAGTAGGTAGTCGTGTGGTATCCGGCTGAGTAGAATGGACCGACCTCATTTCTTGCCGAGGTGTCGTAAAATGTGACTAAGGTAAGTCGCACCGCCGTGTAGTGTCCGGCTGAGTAGAAAAGACCGACCTCATTTCTTACTGAGGTGTCGTAAAAGGCGACTAAGGTAAGTTGACCCACCGTGTGGTATCCGGTTTAGTAGAATAGATCACACTTTTTCTTACCAAGGCGGTAATCTACGGATTTTTGTACGGTTTTTACTAAAACATTCTAAAATTCTTGAGGAACATTTGGGTTTAGAGTACATTTTCCGCTATAGCTAAACCGATTTTGATTTCAAAGAATACTTTGAAGCAACATATAAACTTTCAATATTAGAATTCCCGCGAAGTTGGGATTTAGGCAGGATTGTGATAAACTAATTCCACGCGGGCGAAGCCGCGGACATTGCTAGTTTGTCAAATAATTATATTCAGTGCAAGCTATCAAACTGTCTGTGTTTATCAAACACTCATGATTTAATATGTTCACTCAACTCCCCTTCTATTTTACTGATAGACACTCGTAACTGTTAATACAGATAAAATGTATTATTTGAATGCAGATTGTAAACTATTATTGTTATTTGAAAGCACCCATCCTAGTATTATAAATGGAAAATTTTGTCTGTATGTCTTTGGGTCTGTCTGTCTACGGACAGACGGACAGACGCCTTCACAGCTTATCTGCGAAGCAATATTGACGAACATTATATCTTTTTTTCGGAAACAGGATAGAAACGATATATTCGTATGAAGGATAATTTAATACTAAAGGTGACGTACCGCTATTTGATAAATTTAATAACTTTAGTTACTTTTAACTTTATACCAATTTTATTTTATGAGTTGTAAATATAGACAACTGTGTTATCTATAATTACAGATACACATACATACACACCCATATAAATCACACTCACTCTCACTCTAATACACACACACACACAAGCGCGCGCATGGTTAATTAGAATTTATGGTAATAAAATACATGCAATACATGAAAGTCTATTTTTAAGTATTATTTGGTTATTTAATTTCTAGATTTTATTACCTTCGTTACCACTAGAAACTTTTTAAACAAACGTATGAAAAGCCAAGATCACAAAATATAATGAGATAATAAGTTAGTGAGCCTTTCTTGTAAACAAAGATATTGTTACGAGAAATTTAAAGTGGCTGTTGAGAAAGATCTTCACCATTCTGAGTGTAGTCATGGACTAGTTCTCTTATTTCGAATAATTTTGAACAAAAAATCGGATAAAAAAATTTCGAAAAATAGTGTTTCATAATAATTCTATGTTGTAGACAACACTAGAAAAAAAATCAATATTGAGGAGCAATTTGCAATAACATCGACGTTGTTGTGATATTTTCCAAAGAATGCTCACTAAACTTCCTGTTTGATTAAAAAATTAGCAATTTTTGACCCACTGATAAATAATTGATAAATGTTTTATTAGAATTATCAATTATTACAAGTTAACTGAAAGGGAAAAAAACGTTTTTTTATAATTAATTAATGTATAGAAACCGACTATACTGACATGTTATTTTATCGGATGAGCCGAACTAGTTAGTCAAGTTAGTAACTAGAGCCCCGTATGGGCTTGAAACTAGTCGAGCTCATGTGATAAAATAACAGTGAGTATAGCCGGTTTCTATACATTAATTATGAATACCACTCACGATAGTTTAAATTCAAAAACGTTTTATAATTGTTACAAATAATAGCTGTTTCTTGTACAATACTACGTTCCTAACATAGGCTAAAATATAGTTAATTATATACGTTCAATATTAAAGTCATAGTCTTGACGGACCCGTTGGAGCAGTGGGTAGTGACCCTGCCTTCAGCTCCACGGGTCGCGGGTTCGATTCCCGCCGAGGGCAAACATTTTCTATAAATGAATTTGTTGGTCTTTGAGCCTGGGTGTATATTTGTATTTAATTATGTATTTAAAAATATATAAGTATATTTTCACCAGTTGTCTGTCTACCATAACACAAGTATTAAGTTACTTACTTTGGGGACGGACGACCGTGTGTGTAAGTGTCCCATATATATTTATTTATTTATTTATAGACGACAACCGTACTATTTTAACTAATTTTCAAAAAAATCTATTATTGCTATACCTAATATAAAAAAATAAAAATATGAGTTATTCAAATATTTAGTCCTTAGATCACAAGTTTGATCTTTCACGTGAATTTTAGTGTTGCTATAAACGAGTCGATTATAAACCCCCGGTGACTCGAATTACACAAGCTTTCGATTCATCCCATCACTAATGAACAGAAACCAATGTTCTCGAATTAGCTATCAGTGTAGACGCGACAAAGAGAAACTGAGCTTATCTCGTGGATTTAGATGAGCTCAACCCTCGATACAAAATAATAGCCGGCTCGATAGCGTCATTGTTTGAGCATGAAATTAAAATTGAACGGGTTCACACGTGCGCACAGCCGAGATAAGGGGTTAGTGGGCGCAATCGATTCACAGTTCGCAATATTAGTAACCAGTTTTGCCCGCAAATTCCCTTTAAATTTATGATTGATTAACATATAAAAAATTATCATCAGCTTCCTGCCCTTATCCCACTCTAAGTGGGGTCGGCACAACATGTTCTGACTGGCCCGTTAGCGTAGAGTAGGTAGTGACCCTACCTTCAGAACCGCGGGTCGCGGGTTCGATTCACGCCGAGGGCCAACCTTATCTATACGTGAATTTGTTGGTCTTCGAGTCTGGGTGTATATTTGTATTTAAGTATATATATAATATAAAAATATATATAAAGTATATATTCATTAGTTGTCTGTCCCCATAACACAAGTATTAAGTTACTTACTTTGGGGACGGACGACCGTGTGTGTAAGAGTCTCATATATTTTATTTTGATATATTTATGTTATAAACATGGTGTCACATGATCTGGCTGCTGCCTGACGTCAACTTACCTCACTCGTCTTTTACGACACCTCGGTAAGAAAGAGGGTGGTCTATACTACTCAACCGGATACCACACGGCGGGTCAACTTACCTTAGTCACGTCTTAAGACTCCACGGTAAGAAATGAGGGTGGTACTATTCTATTCAGCCGGACACCACACGGCGTTAACATATAAAAAATTATCTTCTGTTAAAATCTTAGTTTAATTATACTCGTAGGTACACTACGAGAATGATTAAAAATAGGAATGAATAAACAAAACTGTATGTTATTATTTATGTAATTACGTTTATACGCTCTGATGCCGCGTGATTCAATGCTTAGTCAATGTTTCAGTGTATAAAAAACCGAAGCCATATGCGAAATATATAAAAAATATGGACTTCACGGAATATTTAATCCTACTAATATAAATGCGAAAGTTTGTAAGTATGGATGTATGTTTGTTACTCTTTCAATCCGTTGAACCAATATCGATTAAATTTGGCACAATTATTCCTTATACACCGAAATAATATATAGGCTATAGAAATTCTGTTAATACTACAGGAATAGGACACTTAAAAGCGCCATCTGTTATCAACCTATCACACAATTAACAAATCACGCGAACGAAGTCGCGGGAGAATACTAATTCATCATACGTTTAGAGTATACTTTACTTTTGTACATCTTGAGTAAACTTGCTAATGATTAGTCATATCTATAATCTGATCTACATTTCTTAAGAGTGTTGAGATGTAAGTTATCATTCATTCTGAGGATTAATCAGAAGTAAGCAAGTTACATACATTTTTTTACTTTTGATAAATTTTTGGTGTTTTACGTTATTTATTAAACTCTGAAAGAAATCTTTAGTAATGTTTTTGTTATGTTTATAGGGCCATCCATGCTCATGGGGTCTAATATAATTATAATTTGTCAAAAAAACAAACTCGGCGGCAAGCCAGGATAATTATAGTAAATAATAAGATAATAATAATAAAGAACACATATGTTTTTGCTCGTATTGTAAAGCTGCCAGCTTTTAGTAAGGGTGCTTCCACCATTCGGCTATCACGGCTTTAATCTTTTATTCAAAATCTAATTATTAAATATCATTTAACCTAGAATGAAAGCAGTCTTAATAAGCCACTTATTCCCGTCGCTAACGTTTCTCGTGTGTTAATTATACTCAGCAGATACATGTGCATTCACTTGTATGTTTCTAATTAAAAGCTAACTTCAATGTCCCCCAAAATGTGGCCTATTAAGCTTCCTGCCCCGTGTTAAGCTGTTAGGCTCAATGTCGATTATATAGCGATTATCAAAATGTGGTGCGGTGGATGCAATTTAATTTATCGACGCTGTGGTATGTTATGTACACCACTATTGAATGTCGGATGCTTCGTAAACTGATAGGTACTCAGTATTGCTTTATAATCTTAGAGCCCACCATAACTATATGAACATATAAAAAACATTAATACAGATACTACTAACGTTTATACTAATTAACTAACATCATCGTTCTTGTATGTGTTGTATATATGTAGAAATTATAAATATATATTGAAGTATTTATATATTCTTTATTTATTTTTATTTTATATTTCGTATATGTATTAGTAGTTCGTATTATTATTTACATCTAGTATTACTTGCACTTATCCATATCGTATTTTAATTATTATTTTTTTGTGTTTTACTTCCTTAATGTTATGGTTGCCTGGAAGAGATCACTTTAAGTGATAAGGCCGCCCTTTGTTTTTATTTAGTTTTAATAAAACACTGTATAAATAAGCAGTGTATACAATAAAGTTATCATAAATAAATAAATAAAATAAATCGTTGGTACTTAATTACAAAACTTTATTTGAATATACAATCTTAGCAAGACATTATAAATGACAGATCTTTCAATTAATTTAATTATCATTTGTGGTGTCGATCGTATATTGTGAATATTTAAAAAATAAGCGAAAATGTGTGCTGAAAGCAGTTGAGAAACTGTATTCTGTATTCAATCACATTTTTTTAATATGTTTTCCTAAATTTTTTTGAATTTAAACTATCGTGAGTAGTATTCATAGTTAATGTATAGAACCGGCTATACTCACGTCTTATTTTATCGGGTTAGCCCGACTAGTTTCGAACCCAACCGGGGTTCTTATTCATGAGCTCTTTACACGACGTTATCGCGGCGGGAACTGCGTCCCGCAGCTCGCTGGGCGCGACTCGTGGGTGGCGGGGGTGCGGGGGGACACGGTGGCGGCGGTGACCGCATCTCTTCCAAGTGTTCCCTGTCGCTCTGGTCTTCGTCATCGCATGCACGGATGAAGTTTGTGCACGCGACGCTTACGGTGTCGGGTTCATATAGACCGCTTTGAACCCGACACCGTAAGCGTCGCGTGCACAAACTTCATCCGTGCATGCGATGACGAAGACCAGAGCGACAGGGAACACTTGGAAGAGATGCGGTCACCGCCGCCACCGTGTCCCCCCGCACCCCCGCCACCCACGAGTCGCGCCCAGCGAGCTGCGGGACGTAGTTCCCGCCGCGATAACGTCGTGTAAAGAGCTCATGAATAAGAACCCCGGTTGGGTTCGAAACTAGTCGGGCTAACCCGATAAAATAAGACGTGAGTATAGCCGGTTCTATACATTAACTATGTTTTCCTAAAGTTTGATATTTTGATCCTAAGAAAATTTTATAGTGAAAAAAGTATAGAATTGGGCTATTATACCCTTCTTACTAGTACTTACTTTCTACTAAGAAAGAAGAACCAGAAATCATATAATTTATAGAAGTACTTTGCGAAATTATAATCCGCACTTGTAAACAAGCTTTGATGGTAGATTTTGCTTTAGCAAAATAATTCTATCATTACTTGGAATCAGAAATCAGGAATTTCAGATGTAACAACCACATTAGTAAAATATTACTCGGCACTTCATTTAATTGTGGTCAGAATTTTAGCAGTGGGCTCTTATACTCATAAATACTCGTATCCCCAGCACCTATATTTGCTGTATCCTGAATATTAGAACCTGGTAACGTTTTAATTAAGTGATTGCGTTAGATCATAAATAAAATTCGGGAGTGTTTACTCGATACCAAAATATTTAGTCATCATAATATTATTAATTACCAAGAATTTAATTATGGTGTCACTGCTCCTAAAATTTAAAATAGTGATTTAAATTTCAATTAATGTTGATTGAATATGATTATTGGTTTCAATTAAGTGACCGAGGTGTCCTAAAAGGCGACTAAGGTAAGTAGACCCACCGGTTGGTATCCGATTGAGTAGAATAGACCGCCCTCTTTCGTACTGAGGTGTCGTAAAATACGTCTAAGGTGAGTTGACGCCAGGCAGGCGGTTGGTCGTAAAATACGTAGCCAAATCATGTGACATGTTTATAACATGTTGTGCCGACCCCACTTAGAGCGGGATAAGGGCAGGAGGATGATGAGAAGCAAAATAATTACTAAATATTATCATTAATAAATATAACTTTACAAAAGCAAAGGATTGTGGTCTAAGCATAATAAACTCACGTTTTTTGATCAATGGAGTTTTACATATCTATAGGACAACTACACACATTGGAATTTAGGCCAGAATGATTTATATATAGTAGTGGACTTACTATAACTTAATTTTTAAATTCTTTTATGGTATCGTAATTAACTTACTAGAGTCAACAATATTTTTAATTTAACTTAATAGGTTATAAAATCATTAGAATTTTGGTAATCTGCCAAAATAACAAAAAAAAATTATTTTCTCAATGTAACATCTCTAAAATATTAGTGCAACTTTGGAAACCTAACCAACCTCTATAGTCGCATGCAAAGGGCCCATAAAGGAAGGCAATGTTGCTAATACGAAAACTTGTCCATTATTAACGACATATTTACCATTGTGCTTTATTTAAGTTTGGAAGTTCACCCATTTACTACATTTGATCATGATCATTACAGCCATCATAATTATGTTTACTTTTGATATCTATTTGTTGTTCTTTACTTCCTGTATTATATTTGATTATTATGATTTATATTTTATAATTTGTCGCTGTGGTGAATAATTGAGGATATTGTAATCATACTTTTGTATACGAGCATTAAGGTAAAAGAAAAAGTAACGAAATAAACGATTACATAATTTTGATTTAAATGGAAAATTTACCGAAAATTAAATAAGAAAGTCTTGTTTATAAGGAAATATTTTTTAATCTTTTTATTTTTCAATTCAAGCAACTTTTTCGTAAGTGTATAAATACGTCTAACGTCTATACGTAAAAATCTAAAAACTAGATAAGTTTTAATACGAAAAAGAAATTTGGAGATTCAGTGTCGAATGAAGTCATAAAAAATGGAATTAAAAAATGACGGACAAAATGTGATGTTTTAAGGTTTAACACCTTTATGAACACACTAGTGTAATTGTTGTCCTCTTGGACCGTCTTGTTCATCCTAGTTACTTAAAGAACAAAAGGGGACTAGATTCAAACCGCTAAAGTTGGCACGACGTCAGCGAATATAGTTTTCAAATGATATCTAGATCGTAGGTCTAATCCGCTGGAGCAATATCGGTAAAATTTATTTTTATTTACTTATACAACTGAAGAATACAGCGCTTTGCCTAATTTTTACATATAATATATTAAAAATTCCTATTTCTCTTTATCAGGAACAGAAAAAAACTATGGTTAATACTATAAGTTTACGCGGATAATGGGATAAATAATACTATGGGCCTAATAAGAAGGCTCAGTGTCGCTCAGCGGACGATGGTACGAGCTATGCTCGGAGTATCTTCACGTAATCAAATCAGAAATAAGGAGATCCGTAGAAGAACCAGAGTTACCGACATAACTCGGCGTGTCGCGAAGCTAAAATGACGATGGGTGGGGCACATAGTGCGGAGAACCGATGGGTTAGGGTCTCAATGTGTTGGAATAGCGACCCCTCAGAAATCACAGTATTTGTAGACCTCCCACGAGATGGACTGACGACCTCAGAAAGGTCGTGGGGAGCCACTAGGTCTAAGCGACACAAGATCGTGTGGTATGGAGATCCCATGAAGAGACCTATGTCCAGCAGTAGACGTCCATCGGTTGAGAAAGAAGAAGAAGAAGCCAGGTTCAGCTTGTATTCTATATTCATTATATTTGGCGCGTAAAATGAACGTTCAGTGAATTAGAGAACGAAACAAATGGTTGTGTCAGGCTTGCAACAAACAAGTGCAGCGGTACAAGGTACTGCTTATTGTGCGGCCGCCATCATTAGTCACACGCTATTTAGCAGTTAGCCGCGGCCGATTTATCAATACGACATTTATTTTCTGTTAATCGTGTTTGGATATTGAACCTATAGGGTGGGTATGATAGCCCTATCCAATTATATAGAATTATTTAATTCTGACATTACCACCGGAAATTAAATCGAAAAAAACTTTATAAATTATGTAGCGGCCTGTTACTATCCCACTGCTGAGAATAGGCCTCTTCTCTACGTTTTTGGAGAAAAGGTTTGGAGCTAAGACCTACCACGCTGCGCCAGTGCGGATTGGTAGGTTGCACATATCGCCACAATTCTCTAGAGATATCCTCACGATGTTTTCCTTCACCGAAAAGCGTGTGAAAAATAGCAATTATCAATTAGACACATAAATTTTATCAGAAAAACTCATTGGTGTCTGCCCGGGTTCGAACCCGTGACCTCCTCGAAAGAGTTGCACGGTGTTACCGCTAGGCTACCATAGCTATTATCTATAAATTAATATATTATTTATAAATTAACCCAGTCATTATACTACCTACGTGAACCCACACCTCACACAAGCATTTAGCTTAGATAGAGGGATTAACAAGTTTACTAGTAATTTGTATCCCAATTTGCTAGTAAGCTTTAAAAAAAGAAATAATTAAATTAGTGTTCCATAGTTATAGTAGCTAGATATCATTTTAAGAATTAAATTTATATCAAAATTTCAACTAACACATTCAAATTTTAAATTCGGGCATCATGAGCTTAGCGCCACAATGGCGTTCTTACTATCCTGAAATGGTTAAATTCTCTCATAATACAATATTTATCTTTATTCTTTTGTCAGAAATATATCATAATTCGTTTTTAAGAATGCTGCATGTATCAGGTATGAAAACGGATTGTCCACTCTACATTTAGCATTATATATATTTTCTATTTTATTTCATTGCGGATTATAGAAAAATAGTTTTATAACAAAACTATTTTTCTATAATTTTTTATCTACTTATTCTATCTACTTTTGTTTGAAGAAAGAAATATACATTGTACGTGAGTGAATTTTAAGATTCATTTTCACAGCTTAAATACTGTGATTTCCCATTGAATTTCAATTTCTCCAGCAGAATTATGGCGAATCGAATATGAGCGGCAGCCATATTTAACCGTTATCAGCTATCCTCGTCCTCTCGCGCATTCATCGCCCCATGATTTACTTACGGCTTATCCCACCTAGCTGACTTATGGAGTATGGAGCTGACGGTGGGAAAATCTCTTCGTTCGTTTCGAAATTCTAGAGCTTTCTATAGTCTATGTAGTATTTAAGGTTTATTAATACCCAAACCTGTATTTATATTTCTATTATCTTTTTTATACACATTAATTTTATAAACACGAAAGCATACCTTTGTCATTGTATTAGGTCTAAAAGAAGCATCGAGGCAATTTGATATTTCATATGGAGATGGAGAGAGAGTACAGAAGTTAGACTAAATTAGAGTAAAATAGAGTAGAGTAGAAAGTAGAATAGAGAGTAGGGTAGAGTAGAAATTAGAATAGAGAGTAGAGTAAGTTAAGAGTCAATAAGGTTTCTTTTAATCACGGCACTATAATTAACTCAGATGAATTCTTGAGCAAAATTTTGTCCTACTAATATTATACAAGTTTGTGAGTATGGATGTTTGTTTGTTACTCATTTACGGCGAATCCGCTGTACCAATATCTTTGAAATTTGGCAAAAAATGTTGCTGAAAAGTTTTAATTGATAAATAACCATTTTATTATCATATTAATAAAATTTTATTATAATGATAATAGAATGACATTTTTAGTAAAAAAAATTGAAAATAAAATGTTTGTGTAATGAAATGAAATTTTTGTATTTAGAACGTTATTTTTATCACTAACAAATTCTAACCCGTGAACAAATCAAAGGACGCTCATTAGAACATTCGAATCGCAAAGTGGACTTTAGATTGCTCAGCATTGATTCCGATGATTCAGTCGCTGGGGTCATTATCATTACCGTGCCGTTCGGAATCCATTAATCACGTTGGTATTCCTGAACCGTGCGGAGGCTCCATAGCTCCCCCTCAGTAGTGATGAGCCAAATCGATTTTTGAAATCGATTACTATTGACTTTTATAATTTTGGCCTTTGGTAGCAATTATTAAACAAAAAAAAATCTAATGACTTCGAATGTATATCCGTGTGGTATCCGGCTGAGTAGAATAGACAAAACCTCATTTCTTACCTAGGTCTCGTAAAAGGCGAATAAGGTAAGTTAACCCACCGCGTGGCAACCGGTTGAGTAGAATAGACCACCCTTTTTCTTACCGTACCGTGTCATACCGTGTTTTGACAACTTAGGTTGACGTGAGGCAGGCAGGCAGGTCGTAAAAACGCAGCCAAGTCATGTGATAGCATGTTATAACATGTTGTGCCGACCCTACTTATAGTGGGATAAGGGCAGGAGGAGTTTTAATCAGGCCTTTATAGAGCTGACCATGTCTTTTTCTTCTTATAAATTAATATTTTCTATAAACATGACGGTGTATTACCAATAATAGGATAACAGTAAAAGTAAAAAACAGCGTTTCTGTTGATACATCCCTATGAAGTCAGCATTATATTATTTATATACATATATGAGTGTATAAAATAAAGAAAAGTTATAACAGTAAATTCGTTATCACAATTGAATCTAGTTCATTTGTTCCTCCACAATAGAACGGAATGCAAATAGAATGGACATTTAAAATAACGCGTTCCACATTCTAAATTGCGAAATGCAATAACCGCGGTACTGGTGTGAATTTTAATGCATATCTTCAATCGACGGAGCCCATCACTACCCCAAGTACCTGGACGCACTCGTGCATTCACCCTTCCCTTATCAGTTTTGATGTAGCGACTCGCGAAAACAGGGCGGAACTAGATAGGAACGGAAATGATACGTATATTTTAAAGTTTATGCTTTTCTATTTAATATTAGGGTTTTTTGCAAGTCAGTTGCATCTCTATAGAATGATTTTGTTAGATGATATTTAAATCTATGTATTATGTAACCTTGGTATCCGACTTAATAGAACAGTACCAACCTCAGTAATTACCGAGGTGTCGTAAAAGGCGACTAAGGTAAGTTGACCCACCGTGTGGTATCCGGTTTAGTAAAATAGACCACCCTCGTTCTTACCGACCGTAAAATACGATTAAGGTAAGTTGACTACAGGCAGGCGGCCGGTCGTAAAAACGCAGCCAAATCATGTTACAGCATGCTTATAACATGTTGTTCCGACCCCACTTAGAGTGGGATAAGGGCAGGAGGATATACATTTGGGTTTTTTGCAAGTCAGTTGCATCTCTGTAGAATGAATTTCGGAAGATGATATTTAAATCTATGTTCATATAAATTAATTTCGCATATCTTTCACTATTTCGATATTCAGTTGCAGCTCACCTCCAAAAATCATCTTATTCATATATTTAACGAATTAACCGTTGTCCTTTTTTTAAATTACAATAAAAACACCACACTAAAGCTCACAAAGTCACTTAAAAATTATCAAGACTTTCCAACTAAAACAGCGGCAGTTGCAAAGTAATTTGCTTTGCAGTAACATGGGGACTTTCAAGTCATTTTTAGTTCTAGGTTTCATTTAGTCTCTCCCCTTTAAAATAGCTCAGTATGCTTTGTTACTGAAAGTGATGCACATGACTATAAAAAAAATGATTACAGGCATCTCGCTTAAAGCATTTAAAAATAAGTGACAATAGCGTTAATACTCATATTAAATATTATGACCTTCATCATAAAATTATCACAAATTGTATCATATTATTTTTCATACATATTTTGTAATTTTTACACCACCACTCAATTGCACCACACCTCAATTTATTTGAACTATCAAGTATTATTAATACTTTCCTAATTGATTTATGATTCAAAGAATTGTATTCCAAATATTTTAGACTGAAAAAATTTAAGTATAAATCACAATTCGCACTTGACATCGTTTCACAATTGTTTTCACCTATTGCTGGTTAGCTAATGCATTGGAAGTGCATTGGTATTCAGCATATAGTCCTGGTTGGGTTCGATTTGCGATGAGCCGGTTATTAAATCAGTTGGGTAAACACTATACACCTGCGCTTACAGATTAGCATATTACTTATTTGCATATAGCCGTTAGAGTTGAATATTATCATCGCTTCATATTGGCCATATTTTGTTAATGAAGATATTCCTTGAAACCTTTTTATTTATTCAGTCTGATACTGCTAAAGGGGAAAGTCTGATATTTCTATACTTTGGTATTCGCCTCATCGTATCACTTAGATTATATTGTTGTTTTCTGTACATTGTATATTGTAAATTTTATTTGGTGCAATAGATAATTTTATATTCTATTCTATTTTATGTATCATAGCGATATTTCTCTTTATTAGTTGTTTTAGTTAGGTAATAACTAATATGGCTGTCATTTTTTGAATTCAGTGCGCCAATTTGGTCTGCTAATATTATACCTGATATTATGTTAAACATAAGCTAATAATATTGTTTTTCTTTAGATACAAATAAATTTGACGGGCCCGTTGACGCACGAGACAGTGATCCCGTCTTTTGGTCCGCTGCTCGTGGGTTCGATTCCCGTCGTGGGCCAACATTTTTTAAATAAAATTTGTTGGTTCTTCGATTGTACGTGAATTTATATATTTTAAATTATATATGTATATTTTTACCAGATGCTGACAGCTATAATACGAGTATTAAGTTACTTTGGGGACATATCTATAATTGTCCCACATATTTATAGGTATATTTAATTACTGATTTTGTCAATTTATAGAATAAGGCATTACTTTCCGGAGTTTTATAATATAAACCTAATTCAAAAGTGCTTGAAAGCTATTTGAATAAAGATTATTTTGAGTATGCGGAAGTATGCATCACACATCGAGAGTTATATATTTGTGCCGTTTGCAGTTGGGACCCTAGGGTCATGGAGTCAAAGTGTAAATTTTTTTTAATCCGTTTTAAATTGCCTCTTTAGGTGACAAGAGGGCTGGCTCCTTTTTCGCACAAATAATTAGCTTAGTGATTCAGCGCGGAAACGCTGCCAGCATTCTAGAGATCATTCCACGTGGGCATGATTTGTATAGTCCTAGCGTCTAAGTAATTTAAGATAGATATAACTTGTATATTTTTTTGATTTGATTTGAAAAATGTAATGGCGATAGCTTGTAGTAAATGCATTTTATACCCTGCATAAGGTATGACTCTACTATAGTCTCTAATTTCAGCATTATATAGATTTCCTCTAATCGCGGATTATATCAAAATAATTCAATATTTTTTTACAAAATGTTAAATAACTATATACCTCTCTACAATTAACTGGTGTAGTAACGTAATTGCTGTATCATATTCGCTGAATTAAGTGAACTCAATTACACAAGATCAAACTATTAACTTGTGATATATGCACAAAGCAATATCATTTATGCTTTAATTACTTGATTGTCTTTATCAGATGCTGGTTAAGATAATCCTCTCGACGTACAATATATAATATATTAAATTAAGCTTTAATCGGAAACCACTCCGATGTTTGATTGTATGAACACTATAGGTATAGTCAATACGTAATCAATATTGGATAATATTTGATATACATGTACTATAGCTGATGAGTATTTGTATCAGAAATTATATTTATACATGTGTTTTTAACATCATCACCCTCCTGCCCTTATCCCACTCTAAGTGGGTTGGGCATAACATGTTACAAACATGTCGTCACATAACTTGGCTACGTATTTTACAACCGGCCGCGTGCCTGACATCAACTTACATTAGTGGTAGTTTATGACACCTCGGAAAGAAAGAGGGTGGTCTATTCAACTCAACCGGATACCACACGTTAAGTCAACCTACCTTAGTCGTCTTTTGTGACACTTCAGTAAGAAATGAGGGTGATCTATTCAACTCAACCGGATACCACACGTTGAGTCAACTTACCTTAGTCGCCTTTTACGATACCTCGGCAAGAAAAGAGAGTGGTCTTTATTCTACTCAGTCGCATACCAGACGGCGGGTCGACTTACCTTAGTTGCCTTTTACGTCACCTCGGTAAGAAAAGAGAGTGGTCTATTCTACTCAGCCGGATACTACACGGCATATAAAGATGAAAAGATTATTAATTCAATAAAGTTAGCTTTATTAATCAAGGTTGTTTAAAAACATTTTATTTCGTCTCTTGAACTAGCTAGTTAAATAATTTCTATTAAAATAAACCATTTTACTTTATATCTCACAGGTCCACGATTTTTTATGCGAGAAGTTATCTAAAACTTTTTAATTATTTCCCAGCTAAATCTCCAGAAGCAAAGAGTTTATGAAATATTTTTGCGTCGTAAAATCGTATATGATACTAAACTTTAAGGCACAGGATTTTTAGGAGAATTTTTTATTCAGTACAAAAGTAATGAAAATATATATTTGATATAATCCGCGATAAAAAAATATATATGTAATTCCAAATGTAGAGTGTACTATTCGTTCTCATAGCTGATGCATGCAGAACTCATGTACTATCCGCCACCAATAACACAACAATACACAAGCACTGCACACTTTCACCGCCATAATTTCATAGAACGATTATACTCACTGTCGTTCGTTCCCAAGGTAAGTAATTTAATACTTGTGTTGTAGGTGACATAAAAGTGGTAAATATATACATATAGAATGTTATATTTAAAATGAATGTTTGTCTGTATGTTCTTTATAAACTTCAAAACGGTTGGACCCATTTTAATGAAATTTTCATCTTTAGAATAATCTGACGAATGTTCATATAAAGTTTGGTGGCAATGTGAATTTTTTTTTAACTGTTGAATTCTCTTTCCAGGGGAACTCGAAACCAGACTGAGCCGCAGAAACGCGTGGCCGGTTAGTTAGTTTTAAATAAATACTTTAATACGCATATACCACCAGATTAGAAGAACCAACAAATTGTTTATTGCAAATGTTCGCACTCAGTGAGAATCGAACCCGCGACCAGCGGAGCTGAAGATAAGATCACGGCCTGCGCCAACGGGCCAAATGGCCTAAGGCTCAGTTGAACGGGTATGTATAGTAAATATTGTCAGCTTAGTAAAGCAGATATGAAAACTACACTACAGAAAATACTTTATGACACACTTTGAAAGTTCTATCGCAAGTCTATCATTAAAGGGGTGTGTACACACAAAACTATTTCAATTAGCCGAGTGAACGACGCTTCGAAGTACGGACATAACAAAAAGTTATCAAATATTCATAGCATGCGGTATCGATTCCACCGTGTATACACCCCACTGAAAGATGCTATCACTCACCGCACCCATATTATTATACGTAATGATACGGACGTGTATCAGTGCTGTAAGAGCAAACACTATTATTGTGTTGATCTTTTAACTGTCCTCGACTTATAAATGGAACGTTTTTATCATGGTTTTAAACAAACATTATTGCGGTGAAATGGAACGCATCGATAAGAAAAATAAATATCATGAGGTCAAGCCCTCAGTCAAACCAAGTATAAGATCAGCCTTTAAACATTTAGTCACTAGAAGTTCAAAGAATAGTAATTTATAGAATAAGGCAAAGGTCCATAATAGAAAAGTAATGAAAATATTATTTTGCTATAATTTGTGATAAGAAGAAAATATATTATAATTAATGCTAAATTTAGGGTGTACACATACCTGATACAGTCAGAATTTGTAAGCTCATGCACTACCAATAACACAACAATACACAAGCACTACACACATTCACCACCATGATCTCAACAAATGTTTCGCTGCGTAACCGAAGCATTGTCAGGAAATCGCACAGGATTTGCGATTTTATCGTAGGTAAGCAAATTTCATTACTTTCGTTTTCATTATTTTTTTTCAAATATTATTATTAATCTGTATATGACGTAATGTTGTATACGGGATGATCATATATAACGATGTGAAAGTTATTTAACTTGTATTTATGGATAATAAAAATTAATCTTATTTATTAATAATCTTGGAAGAAAAACAAGAGTTTTTAATACTACAATTTTTTCGGGAATCATTATTTTAATATGCTTAACGATTTGAGTTCAATTATGTTATGCTATTGCAGGAAATTTTAGGATTCAGCATTTGCTTTACTTTCAAATTTTTTTAACACTTCAGCTTAGCGATTCAACGTGAAAACGCTGCCAGCATTCTTGGCCTACGTGGAAAACGTGGGCATGATTTAATAGTACTAGCGAGTAATTAGTTATATATTACATAACTAGTACCTTTTTGTTGTAAATAAAATAAAAACTTTACTCCCAATTAATTATACTTAATTAATATTTTTTACAACCATTCCTATACCATTCATATCGGCAAAAGTTTCTTATTTAATTTAACAGTGCAAGAATCCCACAAATGTTAGTAAAGTTTTATAAAGGAAATTTTGAATGCGTCGGCTCTTTAACAAACAAAGGCACGCACCGTTTACGCACACAGTTAAATTACACAACAACCCGAATGGAAAATGAAATGCCTGCTTGCGAACCATTAAGCAATATTTTGAATTTACACTCGTCCCTTCAGTGCCTCGTTGCCGCAGAATTTACTTCCTCAGCCCTGCGAAACGCTGTAAAACGAGCGCCAAAAACTGGTAATTATAATCGCTTTTGTAGCCTGGTAAAGGGGTTGTTTCACACGCTTTAAAAGCTTTCATATGCAATCTTTACGAACACCCTTTTATAAGAACGACAATGTTTGAGAGTTCTTTAATGTATTTGACAGATTAGAAGAGTGTTAGTAGATACAAACTAAGTAGTCGCAGGGAACAAAATACACTGATTTAACTTGAAAAAGATATTAATTCATCAATTAGCACGAATGAAGTCTTCTTTGTTTCATATAATATACAAAAATGAATATTTCTCTGCATGTCTTTTAAGAATCCGAAACGGCTGGACCGATCTTAATGAAATTTTCAGACAATCGTTCGAATGACCCAGCAGATGATTCTGTAAAGTTTAGTAGCAATCGGAGCATTTTTCATTGTTAACCGTTAAGTTTTGTGTGTTTAGTGCGAGTTTAAACTTACTCGATCGCGTTAGCGTAACGTCAATGTATGACTTTGCAACAGTGGACGCTAGATTTCGCTGTTATAGAGTCATATTTTGCCACTAACGTGATCGATCAATTAAAAAACTCGCACTAAGCACATTGTTTCGATGAGAATTCGAAATCAGGCTGAGCCATAGCAACGTGTAGTCGGACAGCTAGCTACAAATAAAACATTTGTAAACTAGAACTCATAGAAAATAAATAATAATAAGAACTACGACCTTTTTACTTCCAATTCACTGTAGTTTATCTTAGATAAATCTTATGCGTAATTATTTATCACTAATTAAAAGATAATTTAGTGTTCGTCTTACTTCTGTGGATGCTTACATATACATAGTTGAATATATTTACCCCCTTTTGTAGCACATAATAGTTCTTTCAACCCTTACCTTTGTCATAGAAAAACGATTGAAAAACGCTAAGCTTTTTTAATCAAACACATTGCAATCCGTCAATGGGATACGCTGACTAAAACAAAGCGATAAATTAAGCCAGGAAACGGGAGGCGAACGGCGCTCGTATTGAAAGATTTACTTCCTCTGTTTAATTGCAATAACGGCTAGGCACGTTGGTATCGTATTTTTCTTTTTACACTCCACCTCTTATTGCCTTCGGGCCGTTAAATAAATTTATGACACCCAACAAAGTTCAGCCCACCTCAGCCTCTGTGGCTAAAATTAGGTGGAAATGTGGTAGAGAAATAAAAAGCTCGGTCTCAGGTGCGTCGTAGATGAAGGAAACTAGTGTGATTATAGTCCGAGAGACACCCTCCAAATTGCTGGGCAGATATAAATGTATACTGAATATATATCGGACAGTTACACACACGGTCGTCTGTTCCCAAAGTAAGTAACATAATACTTGTGTTATAGGTGACAGACAACTGGTAAATATATACATATATAATTTAACTAAAACCTTAAATACATATATAAGGACACCCAGCCTAAACGAACCGATCAACAAATTTTTAAAAAATGTTGGCCCTCGGCAGCAATCGAACCGTTGCTGTAATTAATAGTTGCAAAAATACAACACCTGATTATTGCTAAGAAAAGTCATGTATGAAATTTTTATAGCTACTAGTGTGATTAGGTGCTATTTAGAACTCATCTCGCAGCATTCGTGAAGCAATAGCATCCTTGCCTGATGGTGACATAGTAAGAAGCCATTACGTTTAGATATAAAAAATGTTTAAATATATATCATCTTATAGTAAAGCCTGTACTAACCACGTTAGTATGAAGTAATTGTGGGAATTCAATTCAACAAGGAAAGGAATTTTCTAGATCCATTTTAAAAACAATTTTAAAGTAATTGTACTTAAATCGAAAACTTAACCATATATAATATCATAACTTGTTGTTAATGTACATTGCAAATGTTATTATTGAGCAATTTTATGGTTACAAAAAGAGTATAAAAGTCATAGTCATACTAATGCCACATCTCTCAGACTATTAGCCCTTGACTCGTGGTTAAACGGGTAGGTCGCACATAAAAGTTACTTAACGCTCGTAGTTTTAGGTTACCTTGCCGTTGACGTTGAATTTCTCTCTAAAACTTTCTCGGACTCTAGTTTTGTTTCACATTATCATTATGTTAGGAGAATTTGCCATTAAGCTTAGTTGATGGACTGGACCCAAAACTTTGGACATATGCAATCAAAAACTTTTGATGTAACGTTCCCGAAATAAAAAAGTTAAATTTCAATTACGTTTTCTTAACATAAAGAAGAAAAAAAATTTAGAAACTCACATTAGCGCCCGGCTGCTTTAAAACCGCCGATCTAATCTGAAACAAGGAACAAACACGCCTAAATAACAATAAAATTGTAATAAAAACTTCGAAGCACGCAACCGAAATTGTATGGGCCAAATTGACCAAATTATTATTTACGGGTCGAAATTAAAACAAGGCGTTTTAAGATATTGTTTTTTCCCCTATTTAAAATTCAAATTACGATTGATAAGGGCGTGACTACGTTGCTTTACATAATTTTAATACAAACTCGTATAATATAGATATTTTGATGACAGCGTTTTCATAATAATATAGCTTTTTAAACTTTTATTTGAGCTTTTTTCTTTTTATTTCAGACCACTTAAATATAGAAACAAAACAATCTCTTAAACTATTCACAACAAATATTTTTTCGTAGTTATAATTTTTCATACTAACTACTCATTTTTATCAAATACTAGTTGTGCCTGCGGCTTCACCAGCGTGTATTTGATTGAAATTTTGAATATAAAAGTAGTTATTGTAAGTTAACTATCAAAGATAGAGACATGTTGATGCGGACTTTTTTGTAGTATTTTTATAGATCTATAATTCTCTAGTACATCACTTTAGTGTTACTGTTGGTTTGTACGGCGCACGTGACTAAAGCACACAGCAGGCGAGTTTTTTTGAGAACTGCGTGATATGTTCAACAAAATTTACATAAAACTGTAATGTTCTATTAACCTAAACGTTCCGAAAGAATTGCACCCTTAAGTAATAACCGCACAAAATCTGTTCAGTAGATTTTGAGAAAATCGATCACATACAGACTGCCAGCTTTTGTGGAATTTTTTAAATTTTTTATAGATAAATAAGTTCAATACGCCGTGTGGTATCCGGCTGAATAGAATAGTACCATCCTCATTTCTTACCGAGGTGTCGTAAAAAGCGACTAAGGTAAGTCGACCCGTCGTGTGGCATCCGGCTCTGTAGAAAAGACCACTCTCATTTCTTACCGAGGTGTCGTAAAAGGCAACTAAGGTTAGTTGACCCACCGTGTGGTATCCGATTAAGTAGAATAGACCACCCTCATTTCTTACCGAGGTGTCGTAAAAGGCGGCTAAGGTAAGTTGACCCACCGTGTGGAATTCGATTTAGTAGAATAGACCACCCTCTTTCTAACCGAGGGGTCGTAAAATACGGTATATCGTATAATTGTAAGGTAAGTTGATGTCAGGCAGGCGGCCGGTCGTAGAAAATGTAGCCAAATCATGTGACTACATGTTTATAGCATGAGGTGTCGACCCCAATACAATATTCCATTACTTCTTTTTATTTTAATATACGGGTTTAATGTAAGAGTTAAGCGTGAAACTTAAGAAAGCTAAAGTTGGAACATAATAAATTAAATCATGCCGTAGTACCGATAATTTTATATGTCCGTACCAGTTTCTTATGAAAGCTAAAATAATTTCATAAAAGCGTTATATCTTTGCCGGGTCACGTAAGGACGTTGGGGGGAAAATTACATTTTGTTTAGCCACGTTCAGCGAGCGACATGGGACAACTCAGTTAACGAGTGTTCAGGATTGTTGGTAATTCTTTCATATCTCTCCGCCTGAGATAAGAGAGTTCGCGAAATCTTTTAAATCGGTAACTCGCTTATTGTTTTTCGGTATTCGATATTGAATAAAACATTTTGTTTGTTTTGCTTGGAAAGTTTTAGAGAGATTGAAAATTTACGCGCGAGTGTTTGCTTATTGAAATTGCGTGCCACTGTTAAATTTGTTTCCGATGTAGATGAAAAGCATAATCCATATTATTCTGTCTGTCTGTAAGTCTGTCTAACTGTCCATCTGTCTATCTATCACGATTTAACGGCTAATCTGCTTGAGCAAAAATGATGAAATTTGGTACAATATATCGGCTAACTCATAAAATCCCCCTTATGCCTTCGGGAACAGGAATAAAAATATATTACCCAATTTCCTCTTCCCATATTGTTATTGCAGCTTATTCACAAAAAATATCCAAATCTTGTTTTTAATCCATTGTTAATTTTCAGTCTGATTTGAAAATAGAATAAATATATTCTAATAACCTTTTTTGTAATTAATAATAAATTATTTCTTTGTTTAATACTAATATGATTAATACCTGAGACATCATCGATTTTTTTTGTTCTGTCAACCTTAAATAACACGGTATACGGATATACGTCAACAGTAGAATGTCACAAATATTGTTAGATAGAAATATTATACATAGAATAGGGGATACATAGGAGACCTGTGATTGCAAGTGTCCAAGAAATAATAAAAGAGATCCATACTTATCTACGTCTTATTACACATGCACAGAAAAATCGTTATGGCGCATTTTGAATTTAAATACTTTGAGCATATTTAACACACCTTCAAAATGTTCGTTCTTTTATGCAAAAGAAAAATGAGTTTTGAAATTTCCATCCATTCATCCAACATCCAATTAATAAATCCAGTCTTCAGATAAAATGCAAAAAAGAGACATATTATTGGCTTCATTTGTTTTCTCTTTTTTTTCGATGGATATATCATAGGCTGGCTACCCTATTCTATTACAATAACTATATGTTGATATATTGCAAGTCATAGGTATAGGGGTTACCGAGATACTGTAGCGCATCCAGTATGTTCGCCGAGACGGGAGTTCCTGATTTTTATGCAATTCTTAGAGCCCGAGTTGCATCTTTCTGGGATCGACTAAGATCTACATCAAACAGCATTTTACAAAGAGTAAACGATGGGATGCCGAGTGTGATCTTAAAGTATTGGCTATCTGTTCATCGTAGTAACAACAGGAAATGATTGTTATTTTATTTCCTTGTGTAAGTTGTAAATTTAATTTTCTTGTATGGGTTATAATGCCTTTAAATAAAAATATTATTATTATTATTATTATTGCACTACCGTTAATAAATTGTAGTTAATTGATTTGGAGGGTAGTAATAGGTGTACAGACACAGAATATCGTCTATTCTTATCAAAGTTCCGTTATGAAATAAACGTCGTCCGATTATTTATGTGCCGGAAAAGGGCGACGATCGCCCGATTGTGACGCCCCGATTAAACCAGATATTTTACAAGGAATTATCATTTAGCAACGATTTGTTTACTTTGGACTCCATAGCGTTCACCTCGTTCTTAGATTTTATCCGCTGAGAATTTATTAATTTCTTCTTATAATTTATTGTTTAAACCCATCATCTTCCTGCCCTTATCCCACTCTAAGTGAGGTCGGCACAACATGTTATAAATCATGCTGTCACATGATTTGGCTGCGTTTTTACGACCGGCCGCCTACATGACATCAACTTACCTCAGTCGTATTTTACGACACCTTGATAAGAAGGAGGGTGGTCTATTCTACTAAACCAGATACCACACGGTGAGTCGACTTACCTTAGTGGCCTTTTAAGACATCTCGGTAAGAAATGAGGGTGGTACTATTCTATTCAGCCGAATACCACACGGCTATTATTGTTTAAACCCATGCTGCTCCAATGCTAATTGGTAGGTTATACATAGCCCCAAGATTCTCTAGAGGTTCCCAAAAGATGTTTTGTTTTCACCAAAGAATGCGTGTTAAATTGCAAATACGAGTATTAGTCAGAAGTTTTAACAATTAAACTCATTGGTGGCAGCCCGGGGTTCAAACTCATGATACCCTCGAAAAAGATGCAAGTGTGTCAAGAGTTGGTTTAAAATCCTTATTGAATAATAAATATTAGGTGTGTAGCCCTAAAGTATGTAAAACTAAAAATTTACATAATCTCTAGAATTAGGAGTTACTTTGTGAACATCGATAATACAAAATTTATGATCCTTATTGATTGAAGTTATGATTTAAGATTTTGTGTTGATAATCTGTACTAATATATAAAGGTGAAGAGTTTGTTTTGAAAAATTCTTTCAGTGTAAGATTGAGGAAGGCTATAGAATATATAACATCACGCTAAGATAAATAGGAGGGGAGCAGCAATAAAAAATAGTAAGAAAACGGCAAAATTTAAAGCTTTCCTTGCGTGTACTGAGTAAACGGTAATAGTTATTCAAAAATCATGTATTACGAAATTGTTCCCCTCTAAAAGTTCAAAATAGCATATGTCTAGCTTTTAAGGTTAACCCACTTTAACCATAAAAATGGTTAAAGTGGGTTAAACAAAAATACTATATTGCGGTTTTAATCTTTCTACGAGGACGGAGCCGCTGACGATTGCTAGTCAAATATAAAATTGTAGTTATCGCAGATTAGCATATTAGTATTGTAATTTACTTTTGTAATATAATACTTGCTAATAAAATAGACTTTGTTATTTTTTTCCTTACACTAATCTAGAGAATGCCTTTGGTAAAATTATTCTTATGCTTAGTACTCTAGTCAATAAATACTAAAACTATAAAAGCTTAGTTGTGAAAAATATATCAATTTCAAAGTTTAAATCAAGTTCATTCACAAATTAATTACATAGAGTAACTGTAAGGATTTGTTTAAATATAATACAACAAGATCTCCTAAACTCTCTATTAAATAAGTCTTAGCAACAAGCACTAAAACCTCAAATTTACTTTCAGTACTTATTTAAAGTAAAATAAACAAACATTGTAGTCTTTATTACATTTCCTGTTTTGTATTTCTGCATTCCTAACATTAAGCTTGTCTGAGAGAGGCTAATAAGCAGTAAAACAGCGTTTTGTACTTAACGAAATTTTTATATTTTGTATCTACTCTCCTTTGTGGTGCAGGTTAAAGGATATAGACGAAAGTAAAAGAAAAATATTCACATTTAGCAGACAAAGGCATCCATCGTGACCTATATTTATTTCTGCATACGTTATTGGCTAACAATAGAATTTATAAAAGTTTACTGCGCTTTAGAGTATTATTTCTCTTCAAATATTTTTTGTCCTAAATACAAAGCTTTTAGAGAACACCTTGAGAATTTCCCAAAGGATTTAATTTACAAGGATTGTTTGAAAACGTGAAGCTAAATTCTACTACTATTCTAGTTTTAATGTTTACTTAATGCGCTTTTATTATATTACTATTGTAAAATATTAAATATAACGCTATTTAATTTAACTTTTAAGCTTTTTTTTTAATACCAATACATTCGTTGATCTTGTGTAATATTTTTCAATTCTATTGATTTATTTATTCGAAAACATTATAAAAAAATTTCGGGTAAAATACTAAGAAAACCTTGACCTATTTGTATATAACTTGTATGTAACTTTCACTTATTAAGAAAGAATCAAATAACTAAATTTATGAAAGTTTTCTTTTTTTTAAAATTCAATTCAAAATGAATATTGCACCATGACTGAGTAATCTTATACATATCTATGACAAAATGTAAGACTATTATTTCCTTTTTAAATCATAAGGCTTTGAACCTTTGAAACAGATAAAACTAACGACGCAATCCTTTACATGACAGTGAACGTGAATCGATTGAACGATCTTATAATTGAAAACATAAAAGTCTATAAATTAACATCTAAAGTACTGGTAATTTTGTGTTAACGTTATTCCCATCTCTGAGCTAATCTTGCATAATTTGCAAAGGCATCTATCTCGCCTAGTAAACGCCTGTAGCCGGCACAATGCTACAATCAGAGCTTATGCATAAATTTGAATTTTCAATTAAGAATACTTTGAAGAAAATTTTATTAGACATAAAGAGAAACCTTTGGTCTCCAAGACGAAGTACGAAGGTATTAAAGAACAAAGATGTCCGTGGAGTATTCAGTGCTTGAGAATAAAATATTATATAATATGCGCAAAGATATCTTTAATATATTAAATGAGTTAATCTTGTATTTGTGTATATATATATAAATATATTTTCCGAATCTCAGAAACGGCTCCAAAGTTTCATGAAATCTGACATACATGTCAGATTTCATGAACCCCACCCCCCTACAGGGGGGTTTTGGGGGGTTACAATTCGATCTAGCTAGGTTTCATTTAAAAAAAGTCTTTTTATCCCTGATTTCGGTAAAATACTAAAATTTACTTTAAAAATAAAACGTCAAAATACAACGGCAAAATAATACGTCATAACACAATTTTCGCTGTCAAACGTAAAGTCATGGTAGCGAATTTGAAGAACAGGCGGTCTAAAGAGGCAAAAATATCTGGGTTCGAGCCCCTCCTGCCCAACTATATTTTCATTTTATTTTTAATTTTCATTTAAAATTGCCGAGAAAGGCTCGATTACCCAGGTGCTTTTTATATAAAAAAACATAATTGGTGTGATAATGTAATTGTATTTAAGCACTTTCATAAAATTAAACACTTATTTTTTATGAGTTCAAAATTTACGCTTCACTGTCATCTCATTCGATGGTAGATGAAAGTATAATCTATGTTTAAAGGACGGTGATGTCATACATCTGCTGGGGATGAAGATTTTCTCTAGATAAATATTTTATTTGAGTGAGCGCATTTAAAATACTGATATAGCTCAGCGTGTCGGTTAGCTAAAGTGGCGACGGACGAAGCATATAGTATGGAATACCGATGGACATTGGGGTCTTATGGTGATGGAATGGCGACTCCGAACTGCACAACACAGAGTCTAGAATATAAACGGCACAAAATCGAGTGGTGTGGAGATCATGTTAAGAGACCTTTATCTAGCAGTGGACGTCTATTAAGTCCGTCGTTAAGAAGAAAAAGAAAAATCCACACTACGTCGAACATTATAGCAAAATAATGTTGAATATATTCAAATGCGTATCTATTCTATCCAGTCTATCTGCCTATGTCTATAAGATAAGTAAAAAAAGTTAAGTAAAGTAGCGGCTTGTTACTATCCCACTGCTGGAAATAGGCCTCTTCTCTCCGTTTTTGGAGAGAAGGATTGGAGCTTTAGATCTACCACGCTGCTCCAATGCGGATTGGTAGGTTTCACATATCAACAGAATTCTCTAGAGATATGTAGGTTTACTCACGATGTTTTCCTTCATCGAAAAGCGTGTGATAAATCGCAATTAGACACATAAGTTTTAACAGAAAAACTCATTGGTGCCTGCCCGGGGTTTGGTGTTACCGCTGGATCATCACAGCTTACGATAAGTATGAATAATCCAAAATATTTTACATTTACAAGACTTTTAAGCACAAATAATTTATTCAAAATTTAAACACAGCAGCTCCATTAATGTAGTTGTCCAATCCAACGTGCACCCCCAAAACGGCTGAAAGGCGTTTGCAAGATATCTTAAATGAGTTTCGTTATCTGGAGCAAAAGAAAATGGGATTAATAGTTAACAGAGATTCCTGCAGGCGCTAAATATCTCCACCATTTAAAATAACACTCTTTTTGTCACGTTTATTTAATAAATTAAGAATTTAGTTTTGGTTTTATATTATGTTTACTTAACTTAATATTAATTTTTTATTAATTTATGGAGACCAAGCTAAAATGTACATACTTAATATATGTCATGTATTTATTATTAAAAGCCCATATGACTTTACAACTGTTAGATAACAATTCGTAGTAATATTATAATAGTGAATTTTGTGTGTTTTGATGCTTATTACTCTATCATGTAAAAAAGATTAACATAAAAAACTGACACACCGGCCTGTTATTATCTAACTGCTGGGCTTCCTCTCTCCGTTTTTAAAGAAAAGAGCTGGAGCTAAAACCCACTACGCTGTTTTAATCTGGATTGATAGATAACTCATACCCCTAAAATTTGAAGAGATATGCAGGTTTCCTCACGATGTTTTACTCCATCGTGTGTGATGAATTAATAAAATCAATGAGATATTTTAGCAGAAAATTCATAGCTGCTCGGAGTTTGCTCGAAAGAGTCGCACGGTCTCATCGCGGGCCAAAGATAAAATACTTGAACACACTGACAACGAAATTTGGTGCGTTCCTTCCTATCCCAATGGTAATAAAATGGTGTATAATATTTGTTTAGAAGTGTCTGACCACTTGAATTTAAAGTATAATATAACTTCGTAGAATTGTGATACATTTTCAGTCAGAACGATCAGAACATAAGAAGGTTAAAGAATACGACTAGAGGTGTAAAAATCCAAATGATACCAGCACTTAAAAGCGAAGATGGGTGGATACTGTGAAAAATAATCGTAAGCGACGATCCTAATGCAAGCCCCTCAGTTCTGAGGCTTTATGCAAAGGACCTGAGTCCATAAAGCGACCGTAAAGGGCCGTTGTAGAAAGAATGCAAAGTGAGCCATGCCGTAAACTCCGTTGGCCTCTCTTCGGTGTCTTTTACGATAGATTTATATTCATGACACTATCTCTAGCGCGTAAAATTTCGGCCGATGGCGATCCAGAAGCTGGCATATGTAATTTTGTTTGAATAAGTAAAAAGGGGAGGACAAAGACTATTTGATCTTCCTTTTCTGTCTTAGAATAAATAACCTCGGCCGGCTATTTATGGATATTTCATAAATGGATTTCAGTTATGAGATTACTGATAGAGCTACAAGATAATTGATAATTTCAGTTCTGATAATAAATTTACAATGACAATATTATGTCAATTTCCAATTATATTACGAATTTAAGAATGTCCAACCGCATATACGATTTAAGAACTTTAACAATTAGAAAGCATTAACAATTAAAATTTCTATTTCATTGTTAATTGAGTCCGTTAATTTCTTGATAATTTCATTTCTAGGATATTTTTCAAGGTTATAGATCTTATGGTAAATAAAATCCATTAGGAACAAATAAGTTGAGTATAGATGGGTGATAGAATTCATGACAAAAAATTATAAAATCAAATAATAAATTTTATTGACACTGACAAAAAAATTATTTTCGTATTTTTTTTTTCAATTTTTTCAATAATCACATTTCATTTTAAAATAAGTATAATATATTTTTTAAAATCCCATGTGATTCGTAATGTCTTATTATTTCCATACAAATTACTGAAGTTCGTAAGGACATAATAAAGTTAGTCTATATAGTTTGCCTTACTTGTAGATATTCTCTTCACAAAAAATATTTTGTACCTTTTTTACTTATATTGTAAAGTAAGTCTCCCTTGTGCGTATTTTAATTTGACATTTACATGTATTTTACATTCAATTTACTTTTTGTAATAAAATTTTGAAAAAAATAAAAACCTAAAATCAATATTGAACATTAACATCTGCGTAGACGGTTTTATGGCAATGCTCGTGAAATCCTCAGTAGTTAAGTACTTATAGTAAAATTTTATCGTTTAGGTACTTATAAATTTTCTGACTTCATAAGTATAGAGTTAATTTATGCGAATAGGATAGTATGTTGATACAATTTATGTGATCATAAAAAACTGATCTAAGTTGCCAGTATAATTAAATGGATTAAATATAAATAAGCTTGCTGGGTGAGTGAATTAGATTTCATCCGCGTATGGTTTCCATTTATTCTAGCTACTTTTATGGTAGGAGATGTCAGTGCAAGAAAAGTGTTACTAAATTATTGAAAACTGAAAAGTTTAAAATTTGAGATCCAGTTAGAGGACACATTCGTTTGAACTTAGATGTATATGTAAATGGCATATGTAAGTAGCATATGTAAATGGAAGATAAGTACCAAGCAAGCCTGTATATAGGTACTTAATTGATATTTTGTACACATCATTCGCTTTACGGTGAAAACATGGGAATATAACTTGCAAGATCCCAAAAAGAATTCCTGTGATACGTGTAACCTATTAATGAACATTACACCAGCGTGCTGGGTTTACTTCAAACCTTCACTACATGTAAAACAGAAAGCCAACTAACCAGTGGCACTTTTTAATACGAATAAATCCTAAAATGAACACGACATTGTTAGTAAATTTTTGTTCGTTAAACAAAACTTATTTAAATTCAAGGCAAAAGATACATTACGAATTTCATGAAAGCAAGACATAATAATATTTACGTACATTTGCTGAGCGAAAATGAGTTTAAGCATATTATACTGGTTTTGCAGTGACAGCAACATATAAGCTGTGTTAAAAATACGGAGCACTCACATAAAGCCTTATAATGCTTAGAGACAGTTAAGTTTTGTCAGATATTTTCACATTATTTTATATGGCAAGCTTAATCCTTTTGTTGAGGCAGAATATTCTAAAGGATAATGCCTACGAAGGTAAGGCATTTTAATATTGTAATACTTTTATAAAACAAAAATATTGTTGTTTACGGTTTTATCTTTACATATACATATATAAAAGAAAGTGGTGTTAGTTACACTATTTATAACTCAAGAACGAATGAACCAATTCGGCTGAAAATTGATGGAAAGGTTGCTTAGAATCAGGAAACGGACATAGGATCCCGTTCGACCGCGTTTCCGCTAAATCACTATAAAATGTGGTATAACAAAAACGACTATGACATGGAAAAACAAAACGCAAATGACAGTGGAATAATAAAATTTAAAGAATTCTTAAGATAGCAGGGAACCTTCATGATATAAGGAAAGGGGAATTGTTTTACTCCAAATTTAACGCGTGCGAGCCACGGGCAGTAATGAATAGAACAAAACTACTGGATAGATTTTAACCATTTTTTTCACTGAGTGACAGGCTATATATTTTATACCCGAGCGAAGCCGGAGCGGGCCACTAGTCTAATATAAAAACTTATTAGGTTGTCCTCTTTCCACGACCACTTTGAACAACGGACACTACTAGAGGAGGAGAGTCATAGGCAGGCCTGTATGCGAGAGTGTGATAATAAATAATAAGAGGGAAGATTATCTTTGTCTTATCTCACATCCGCGGAGAAATATTTATAATGCGTTCTTAATTTGAAAAATACTTAGAATATTTTTAATACATCTTCAAAATGACGTTTGCTAACTACACACGCGACAAAAAGAGATAAAGAGAAAGGGAGGGGGCTGCTTAGATACGAACAGTATGGACTCCTGCAATATAGTATCATAGATAATACACTATATAGGATGTTTAGTATAATCGGCAAAGTTGGAAAACAGAAAGTCATGGTTGCGCATTATATGGGAATGGACTGGAGTCGAGAGTGCAGGCCAGCTTTTAAGCCCCACGAAACAGAACAGCATCCGCCGTGTGGTATCCGGCTGAGTAGAATAGACCAACCTCATTTCTTACCGAGGTGTCGTAAAAGGCGACTAAGGTAAGTTGACCCACCGTTGTGCGGGGCTACCGGACTATCTCCGGCGAGGCGGCCTGCGCCTTGGCCGGGTCCCCTCCATGGGATCTAGAGGCCAAGGTGCTTGCTCAGGCCTACCGCCGCAAAGTTGAAGCCCGTTCATCGGGGGAAAACTCTGCGGCGGTTGTAGTGGATTGGCGGCGTGAAGCTCAGCAGGAGCTCCTCCGCCAATGGGGGCGGCGGCTGGAATCGCCCAGTGCTGGATTCTGGACGATTTCAGCTATCCAGCCCATTCTCCAGGGCTGGGTCGCCAGGAGGCATGGGGTCCTCACCTTCCGCCTGACACAGGTGCTTTCCGGACATGGTTGCTTCGGGAGGTATCTGTGGCGGGTGGCCCGGTGCGAACCGACCGGTGAGTGCCACGAGTGCGGCGCCGAATTCGACACGGCGCTGCACACGCTCGCGGACTGTCCAGCTTGGGCGATTCAGCGGGCGGAACTCGTGGCACAGGTGGGGCACGATCTCTCCCTGCCCACTGTGGTTCGTGCCATGGTGGACAGGGAGCGATCGTGGGCAGCGATGGCCTCCTTCTGCGAGGACGTTATCTCGCGGAAGGAGGCGGCGGGGCGGATCAGGGAAGTCGAGTCCTTGGATCCAATCCGCCGCAGGCGAGCGGGGCGCAGGCGACTCGCCGAAGTCCGTCGTATGCCGCCCTAACGGGGACCTCCGAGCGATCCGAACGGGGTTTTATCGGACGCTCGCTGGAGTTAGGTCCCCGAGGCGGTCGATGCATCTGGTGCTCCCGATGCATCGATTAGCGGAGGAAGGGGCCACTATTAGAGAGGCCCCGACCCAGAGGTGGCGCACTCTGGGGTTTAGAGTTGCTGCTGCCGGGGATGGGGGGCAATGTTTACATAGGTACCCTGTCCCCGCCACCAGCAGCGTGGAGCACTGTCAGGTTTTTAGTCGGTGCGAGTCCGACATACCCGCCGCTCGTCCCCGTCGGGCGGTGATGACCCATAATGGGTTTTCCTGACATAAAAAAAAAAAAAAAAGTTGACCCACCGTGTGGTATCCGGTTTAGTACAATAGACCGCCCTCTCTCTTACTGAGGTGTCGTAAAATTCGATTAAGGTAAGTTAATGTCAGGCAGGCGGCCGGTCGTAAAAACGCAGCCAAATCATGTAACAACATGTTTATAACATGTTGTGCCGACCCCACTTAGAGTGGGATAAGGACAGGAAGATGATGAAACATAGAACAGCATATCAAGCACTGACCGCTAACCTTACTTAGTCGGAGAAGCAGAAAATGTAACAACGGTGAATTAAACAAAAGTCCGCTCATTAACCTTATACAAACCTTTAATCATAGGTACTTTGATGTTTTATTTTTTCTACTTCAAAAGTAATTTTTATAGCGACTATGATCGCAAATATACAACATAATAAATCCCCAAATTGCACCGTTAAATACTGAATTAAAATTTGCTGTTCAACGGTAATTAAAATGAGTAGAGACCACAAATTTACGCTCTGCAAGTGAAATCTTTACTAAATTGGTTAACCATTAATTTGAAAATTATTTTTACATCGAATCTTTGACATTTTGTATTCGCATTATGATAATTTAAATTTTCGTTTCCAAATATTTGAATACTGTTACAATAATAGTTTTTATATTAATTGATACATATATTTAATATTTGCAGAGATTATTTGTATTTGTGAGTTGTAATAGCGTTTTACTGGGCAGTTTCCACCTACCGTCTTGGAAATAAAGGTACGGGCATAAACCCACCACGCTGCTACAATTTTAATTAGCCGGATACTTACACATACACATAATTCAAGAATTCTCCAGAGATACAAAATTTGTTACTAAACCATTTTCAATTTTAGGGAAAAATCTCACCTCATCATTCTCCTGCCCTAATTCCAGTGGGGTCGCCAAGGAAGACGCCGGGGCGCTCCAGTCGTGACCACGATGGATGCAACTCTGCCGAAACGTCGAACCTTATACAAAGGTAATTCGATTATAACGCGATGTGACCCGTATGTTTATATAATCTTCTTCTTCTTCTTTGTCAACCGATGGACGTCCACTGCTGGATATAGGTCTCTTCATGGGATCTCCAAACCACATAATCTTGTGCCGCTTGGACCCAGCGGCTTCCCACGACCTTTTTGAGGTCGTCAGTCCATCTCGTAGGGGATCTACCGACACTGCGTTTTACCGTGCGGGGTTGCCATTCCAACACCTTGAGACACTTGTTTATTTTTATATAATCAGTATGAATCGCGAAAGTTTAAAATCTACTACGTAGAGAAAGTCAAATTATAGTTGCTTCATCGCACTCCCACTGACTCTGAACTTTCTTATTAGGTCTATAGTCAACGGTCAAGTTTCAAATCCATATCCATTCAACAAGCATTGTTCATATATGCATTTGTTTTGCAAATCCTTTGCTGCAAAGGTAAAACCGCGGAGCTCAGCTAGTTCAATAAAACGTGGTTTGAAATATCAAAAAGATGTGCGTAAGTTATGAAGGGAAACATGTTAATGAACGAGTTTCGGGTTTCTCTAATGTATTAGACGTGTAGTGTAGTACTTATACAGCGTTACTCATATTGTAGTAAAAGCGTTGGTATGTAAACCGTACGCGTCACACCTTAAATAACACTCACAATATGATATTATTAACACGACAGCGTAACAAGCGATGTTCATCACAGAGTATGGGGTAATTTTAGGGGACCTTTATAATTAAATATACTTTGATAAGTGTTGTGATTTGCTTTATAAATAACTAAAACGCTAACTTTAGACCTCTGTTATGAAGCCCAAAATCACTCAGCGGGTGACTTTCCGCGTGATGAAATCAAAAATAAGAATATCCGTTAAAGTAACGAATATCGCTCCATATATTGCGACGCTATAGTAACGTTGGATTGGACGTCTAATTCGAATGATCATTGGATATTGAAGCTATAGGACGTTAAATCAGCGGCCTCAGACTGAAAGATGCAAGTTGGTAGACCCAAAAATACGACTTAGTGATAACTTTCATATATGTACATACAGCTATTGTGATCAGATAGTGATGGACACAAAGAAACGTTTTTTTATAACATTTTTTACAACCGTATCGACACTCACAGAGTACAGCCTAGTATAATAGGTTCATACTATTACAATTCCAAGGGCTCACCTTAAGTAGGTGAGGAAGCGATGTTATCGGAGTATCGTATTTCGAACCCTCCAAAATGCGATACAAACATACACAGAGAACGACAACTCCGTAGTTCGTGCGCCCCCCGGCAAGATAAAATACATTTAGATAAATGGAAGGCGCAACCTTTACTCGGGCACTCTGCTCTAAACGACAGTCTTAATTTTCCCAAAGTAATAATTAAGAGTGAAAGCCCGAGGGCGAACGTTGGAGAAACGGGCGCTAAATTTTTAAATACTCGCTAAGTACTAAGTCCGATACGTTGGAAGTTAATTGTATTAATAAACAAATTTACATAGCCCTCTCAGACTGGCATGGTGATTTAATATACGCGATTTATGATTTTTTGTTACAAGACGATATAAAATTCGAGTACCGATGTAGTATATGTGGGTGGAGACTATTTAGGTTATACTATGTAGTTATTAGGGTATACTATGTAGTATTAGGTTATACTATGTAGTTACTATATAGTTATTTGGGTTATACTATGTAGTGATTCCTCACTACATAGTATAAAACAAAGTCGCTTTCTGTGTCTGTCCCCATGTCCCTAAGTCCCTATATCCCTATGTATGCTTAAATCTTTAAAACTACGCAACAGATTTTGATGCGGTTTTCTTTAATAGAGTGATTTAAGAAGAAGGTTTACATATATAATAACATTCAATATGGAGTAGAGAAATGCTTTAATTTTTGAGGTTTCTATTGTGATGTCGTACATTTTTGCCGCTTACATTGCAAACGCACGCTGAACCCTACGAGGTTTATCAAAATAATGTTCCAAGTATTTGTGCATCTTGAAAAGGTCTACAGAAAACTCCGCGATAGTATAAGTCCACCTCTTATTGAAAACCCACAATAGCATTTTCTTGTACCTTATAAACAACACACATAATATGAACATGGATATACTTATACATAATATGAATATACTTTTTATTATAGTTAATTCAAATGATTCAATTTAATAAATGAACACATTTTTAACGCGCTAATTTGGAACAGGTAAAAATGATTTTAAACTCCAAGCGAGATATTTTTGATTAAAACACTTTTTCTTATTAATAATTAAGATATAACCTAAATATAGTGAATGAATTATCAGATATCCTTTTTGTCCTAAAAATAAACTTATTTTGTTCATTATCCAAAAATAGAAATGTGAGCTAAAATTGTAAATTGATATAAAACTACAAAAGATGAACGAAAAATTTTGTGTAAAATTATAAATAAATTTAAAAAAGGAACCTAGATAAAAGGATATTAATTAAACAATATTCATTTCAAACTTTGAAAATAAATACCTTTTGCCGAAAACTTTTATTTCAAAACTGATAAAAAGTTTGTGAAATTTTAATAAAATCCGAACTGAATTTAAAAATGTTGATCCCTGCGAACACTATTATTTATTCAGGGCATCGCAAAACTTTTTAAACAGCAATTGTTAGTTGCAAATATTTATAGGTAGGTAGATATGGATTATTTCTTATGCATCAGAGTTTTTAATCTTTTGCACAGCCACTTACTGGCTCTGCTATTGCATGCTTTTAAGGTCTATTCATAACAGTTTTTACAACGTCAGTGTAACTTGTCAACGAGTGAGTGCAGAAGCATCGTTGAGGGTGTGAAATGCGAAAAATTCAACGCTTAAGCACTATTAGCGCCAGAGAACAACTATCTTAAGAGTGTCTCATGTAGGGCCAGACGACAGCTTAGTACGAATGGCTGTTGGTCTGTGACTAGTAATAGTAGGAGGTGAAGACCCTGATTTGAAAAATGCTACATATGTACACTATACTAATTTGTTTATGGTTATATAGCTTTGAATGTCAGTTTCATAAATAGAAGAAACTTCTATATATGTTAAGAGAAAGTGAAAATGCAGTACCAAGATTTGAAAATATAATAGTATCATATAAGCCTAATATACCTTTAAGCATTTGCTATAGTGTAATACTTAGGAACATCCTTCTGTCCTTATCCCACTCTAAGTGGGGTCGGCACAACATGTTGTTACATGATTTGGCTGCGTTTTTACGACCTGCCTGACGTCAACTTACCTTAGTCGTATTTTACGACTCCTCGGTAAGAAAGAGGGTGGTCTATTCTACTTAACCGGATACCACACGGCGGTAATACCTAATTACGAGTGTAATACTTAGAAACATTATTAGATAATTGTCCATATCACATTACATTATTGAATACACATTACATTTTTTTTCTAAAAATATAAGCCCAAACGGCAAAATAAGGATTTCATAATCATAAGTAAAATATTTATGACCTGAAGTGCTATTAACTTTCATACATATTTTGAGCCGAAGAAAGAGACCATTGCTAGAGTTATTAATTAAATTTTCCCCGTAACTGAGGGAATTTCAGGAATTAGCCGGCCAATTTCTCTGAATGCTTTTTCCGCTTGCTTTACCCTAATCAACTTAGAGATGGCGAGATAGAAAGGTCACTCTTTTATCTCGCCAACTGAAATCATAATAATTTAACTTAATATTTCAAAACTCGCCGCATGAGCGGTCCGTGAATTTAATATTGGGCATATTACTTTGCAATTATACAGATTTTATAATAAGTAAAATAAATAATAAATAAGTAAGATAATAAAGCTGTGGTAGCCCAGCGGTAACACCGTGCGCCTCTTTCGAGGAGGTCTAGGGTTCAAACCCCGAGCAGGCACCAATGAGTTTTCTAGTAAAACTTCTCTCTCCAAAAACGGAGAGAAGATGCCTATGCCCAGCAGTGGGATAGTAACAGGCCGTTACTTAAGATAAATAAGTGTGCAATGTCGTATGGTATTCGGCTGACTAGAATAGACCATCGTCATTTCTTACCGTGGTGTCGCAAAATACGACTAAGTCCACAACTACGAATACGACTAAAGTTGTAGTCAAGTAGGCGTCTGGTCCTAAAATACGTAGTCAAATCATGTGAAAACATGTTTCACAGAAAATAAAGATTAAAAACCAAATGGATTAGTAATTAACACTGACTTGACAGTTTATGGCAAAAGTTCAATTCAATAAAAGCTAACTAATATATATATATATATAAAAATACAAGATTAACTCATTTAAGTAATTAAGATGTAAAATGTTATATAAGCGTCTATGACTTCTTCTTCTTCTTCTTCTTCAACCGATGGACGTCCACTGCTGGACATAGGCCTCTTCATGGGATCTCCAGAACACACGATTTTGTGCCGCTTGTATCCAGCGGCTCCCCGCGACCCTTTTGAGGTCGTCTGTCCATCTAGTAGGGGGTCTTCCAACACTGCGCTTTCCGGTGTGGGGTCGCCATTCCAACACTTTGAGACCCCAACGTCCATCGGTTCTCCGCACTATGTCCGTCTATGACTATTCTATGACAATTCATTTTGAGGTTTGATAATTAAGAATTCACTTACATAAGATATTAAACTAAAACTAACTATATTAAAATGTTAACGAGTACTTATAATAAAAGTAATATGCCGTGTCATTCGAGCATTTCTAAGAAACATAATATATCTGCAGTAAAACTTCTCTCCTTAATATGTATTGTTAGTTTCCGGGACATTTGTAAAGAGTATTTACCCTCTATTGATGGGGGGCTATTTATCGCTACCTCTGGAGTCGTATACATACGTAAGTACAAAGAGTCAATAAACATTTTCATGAGATTGGGGTCTCTTTGGGTATGTGGAATAATAAACTGAATGTGATTGTATGTAGCAGACAAGATAAAGAAGAATGAAATGCTATGAATTACTTCATGTCGCGAAATATGATTTGGCTACGTATTTTACGACCGGCCGCCTGCCTGACGTCAACTTACCTCTGTCGTATTTTACGACACCTCGGTAAGAAAGAGGGTGGTTTATTCTACTAAACCGGATACCACACGGTGGGTAAACTTACCTTAGTCGCCTTTTACGACACCTGGGTAAGAAATGAGGTTGGTCTATTCTACTTAGCCGGATACCACACGGCGGGTCGACTTACGTTAGTCACCTTTTACGATACCTCGGTAAGAAATGAGAGTGGTACTATTCTATTCAGTCGGATACCACACGGCGTTATATTTAGTTTATTCTATTTTAATTTAAATATTGCAAAAAATATTTTTTATTTATTTATTTTATTTAATTTAATTCAAGTAACAAAGACTCAGCACATACAAACAACAAATGTATAATATATATATAACATAGAGGTAAAATATATATGTAACTTTAAGGTTAGTAATAAACAAAATACTTAAAACTAGTGTTAGTAACTTATTCCGTTATGAACTATACTCGATGTGAATCCTACAGCAGCTAATGCCTTTAAATAAATAAAAAAGTCTAAATGAAATCTTAATATAAAACTGCTGATTCGGATTCACAGTGTAAATCGCTCAGTGTAGTTTTCCAACGAAGCGCAAAGATTCACCTATTCAGCTTTGCAATACGATAATACCAGCATTATAATGCTAAGGACAAATAAAATCTAACTTTATATCAATTTAATGTTTACATTCGTCGGTTGCTAAAATTTAAGTTATATCGCTGCCCGTATCGAATATGTTATGCATATCGTGTATTGTGTATTTGCGTATTGGATATGCTACGGCGTAGCAGTTACGACGGCTACGAGCTAACGACTAAGATGGCAGATTACAATCATATTTAATGATTTTAAAAATATAGATTTTATATTAAGATTAGTAAAACTTAAAAAAAAAATTAAATTTGTTTATTTTCTCTTCCTTGAATGGACTTGTGAAAAATAATAAGAAATACAATGATAATTGATATTAACATTGACATCATTCATAAAGTTATTTTATTTTAAAAAATACGTCAGTTAGTCGTTTTACAATTAAAATAATGGCAAAAAAGCTATTATTTATTATAAGAGTTAAATACTTAGATATGATTGATTAGATAGATATGAACCGTCAAAGAAAAATCGAGTAAAGAGTGTGTTAATTTACAGTTTTATTAAGTTTGAAGCTGTTGGTGTTATTCCAAAAAATCTGAACCTTGAACAATGAATTAATAAAAGAAGCTTTAACAAAGAGCGTCCTCATTCAGAAAGTGCAAAGAATATTTGATTCATTATTTCCGGTCGCTATGAAACAACTGAACTTGTAAAACCAACTTAAAAATTATTTGAATTTTTAGAAACTATTTATATAATTTATATAATTATCCATAATACCGCCGTGTGGTATCCGGCTGAATAGAATAGTACCACTCTCATGTCTTACCGAGGTGTCGTAAATGGCGACTAAGGTAAGTCGACCCGCCGTGTGGTATCCGGCTGAGTAGAACAGACCAACCTCATTTCTTACCGAGGTGTCGTAAAAGGCGACCAAGTTAAGTTGACCCACCGTGTGGTATCCGGTTTTTGGTAGAATAGACCACCCTCTTTCTTACCGAGGTGTCGTAAAATACGACTAAGGTAAATTAACGTCAGGTAGGCGGCCGGTCGTAAAAACGCAGTTAAATCATGTGACAGCATGTGTATAACATGATGTGCCGACCCCACTTAGAGTGGGATAAGGGCAGGAAGATGATGATGAGATGTATATATTAAGTACAAGTAATGATTTACGATGACTTCAAGGGCGGTCTTACAGCAATCATTTACAGACAACCCGTAACTTACGGATCTTCGAACAAGAATAGGTTGGTGTGACACAAATAATAGAGGAGGCTATTTCATTTGTATTTATACATAAAGTATAATAGATACACAAATTTGAATACTAATACTACACATATACTATGTATTAAGGTATGTATACTGTAGTATACATACCTTAATACATATTCCAAGATAAAACAAATTCAAAGATTTTATCGCGGATTATAGCAAAATAATTTAAGTATTACTTTTATAAGCTATTTACTGAGTATTACTATGTTATCGTCAATGTATAATTCACTATGACATTGTAATAATACTCAGTCATCTTTATGAAAAAATCGTAGTTTATGGAAAAATCGTATTTATTACCAAACAAGGCAAATACTAAAATATCAATATAAACATAACCGGCCAGTCACCTAACACGCGCTCAAAATGCTATTTTTAGACTATATCGTTATATTGAAACGATATCATCTAAACTGCGTGACAAATTTGTAATATTAATACATAGCATACCTAAACTAAAGCTGTTAAAAATTAACTGTGTTCCAAATGCGGTAGATCTAGTCAACCAGATAGTTAAAATGTGATTAGTAGTAATCTGATTCGCAAATCCCCTGTGAAAATAACATTTAAATTATATTTATGTATATTTTTAACTTTCGATTGCAATTGTAGTAAAGTAAAACACTTCACTCTTTGAGAAAATAGTCATTAATTGATCTTTACTAATAAAAACATAAAACAAACCTGACTCTTTGTGGGTGTGTGTTTGTCTGTGTGTGTGTTTGTGTGTGTGTGTGTGTGTGTATGTATGTGTGTGTGTTTGTATAAGTACTCCAAACAGCTTTAGAGTTGTATTTTTTTGGTATACGTAAGTCAAAAAACAAACAAACAAACAAATTGAATCATAGCAGCACGTGAATGAAAAGGTACCTTAATATAAAATTTTTTTTAAGGACAAACGAAACGTTAATTTATAACGCCGTGTGGTATTCTGCTGAGTATAATAGTACCACCCTCATTTCTTACCGAGGAGTTGTAAAAGGCGACAAAGGTAAATCGACCCGCCGTGTGGTATCCTGCTGAGTAGAATAGACCACCGTCATTTCTTACCAAAGGGTCGTAAAAAGCGGCTCAGGTAAGTTGACCTGCCGTTGGATATCCGGCTGAGTATATACCACCCTTATTTCTAGTTGACGTCAGGCAGGCGGTTGGAGGTAAATAACCTAAGCAAATCACATAACAACATGGCTAAAACATGTTGACCCCACTTAGAGTGGGATAAGGGCAGGAGAATGATCATAAAATAAATGAATAAAAAATACTATAAGAAAATTTTAAGTTTCCATTATCGTAAAGTAAAGATATTGTCATTTCAAGTTTCCCGGACACCTGATACTTCCTTAAGTATTAAGGATAATCCGGCTGAACTCTCGGAAAAGGGGTTTGAAGGTTATTTTTAACGGTTAAAGTTTATAGAGTACTAACCCATTGCCCGGTCGCTTTACTGAACTACAAGCATAGTTTTTCTAACCATTATATATGCATCAAATGTTTGATCTTTATGTAAAAGTATTTAAGTGCCTGGAGCAACTTTTAAGATTTTAAAACTTTCCGTCGCTTATTTTATTTATCACGGAATATTTGGAGTTGACTCGCCGCGTGGTATCCGGGTGAGTAGAATAGACCACCCCCATTTCTTACCAAGGCGTCGTAAAAGGCGACTAAGGTAAGTCGATGTGGCGTGTAGTATTCGACTGAGTAGAATAGATTACTCTCATTTCTTACCGAGATGTCGTACAAGGCGACTAAAGTAAGTTAACTCGCCGTGTGATATCCTGCTGAGTAGAATAGGCCACTCTCATTTCTACCGAGATGTTGTAAAAGGCGACTAAGGTAAGTTGACGTCAGGCAGGCGGCTGGTCGTAAAATAACTAGCCAAATCATGTGACGTGTTTATAATATGTTGTGCCAACCCCACTTACAGTGGGATAAGGGTAGGAGAATGAAAATTTACATATCTAAGAGATAGGCTGTCTTTTTCACAAAGGATTATAGAAATTACTTAATTACTTAACGCTCTGTTCATGATATATTCGACATACAATCTTAATGTATATGAGGAGAGATAAAAGAAAAATATAAAGATAAAAAGTTTGAGATTTACCATACTAAAAATTTAATGCCATTAAATTATCGTTTTTGGCGAGATTAGGGTTCCTCTTTTGTAAAAGAAGAAACCATCTTAAGAATAGCATGTATATAACATAATATAGTAACAAATTAAATTCTCTTTAGATTACTATAATAAAAATAATTCCGTTTTGAGAGAACTAATTGCAGAAGTCTGTTAAAAAATCTTCAACTGCGTTATCGAAAATATAACGAAGTAGGAATCAAGTCCAGTTTCATGGTACAATATACATTGTTCGTGAACCGTGAACCACGTGCCTAGGAGAAACAAACCAGTACACCCCACACATTAAACCATGTTGTTCCTTATTACTGTACAATAAAGGTTATATAAAAACATACGCCTACCGTACTCAAATTAGTTCCACGCACATGCCTCACTTTAATGGCCACTGTTGATATAGTAACGTCAGCCAAGTGTATCGGGGACTAAATTTAAATTTTGGATACTCACCCTTATTTTAAATTTTAAAATGTAATAAAGTTTTAAATTAATTGAGTTGAAATACCAATATTCATCACGAAATCTCTCGAAATAAAAGACCTATAAACTTTAAAATTGGCGGGTAGATTTTATATAGTGTTTTATTATTATTATTTATTATACATGATATTAAACACCCTTTGTATAATATCGTATGGTATCCGGAGAGAATGGTATAATTGTATAATATCGTATGGTAACCACCCTTATTTCTTACCGAGAGACTTCACGCAGGTGGCAGGTCATAAAATACCTAGCCAAACATCCAGAACAATTTCTCACTCAAAACATTTTATAATGGCATAATTAGGCAATGTTTACGCATCACCCTGTGAAAATAAATTCGTTTAAAACAAAGTGACCACACATGTATTTGTAGATGAAAAGGAAAATGGCTAACATATACCGAAAGGCTCCAATAAGAGGGACCGATACAAAGTATTAATCTACTACTAATGCGGTGCCCGCATTGACTGAAACATGTATTGATGACTGCACTCGGTCTCTGTCGACCAGCTATTACATCTGTAACTTTGAACACGTTTCTAATGTTACCTTTTTAAATGGTAGGGTTAAGGGTTCTTTGGCGTTTAATTGGAGGGAGAATAATTGGATTCACGAGATGAATCGGTTCTTGTTAGTAGACAATGGGATCAGATAGTTTATTTTTTTCACAATGTTATTATTACATTTATTGGAATATATTTTGTTAACAGAGATACCTTTTTAACACAATGTTTTACACATTTAAAGTTTGCTTGAATTTTGATATTTGAGTTGTTTTAAACGAATTTAAATATATTGGACATATATACGTTTGCTCAAAAGACCTTGTGTAGTCGAGCATCGATTTTTAGAACACCTGCGAGTATTTGTGATGGAAAACAAGAGAGTTGGAGTTACTCAAGTAGTTTTTGCTAATCGTTCAATTTAAAGTTACTGTACAGAACGCTGAAGTTTCTACTTCTTCTTGAAATGACATTTTTTGAGACCAACAATTAATTTGACGGTTCAAAAAACATTGGAAAACTTTTTTTGAAAATGTTAACTAGTTATATTAACAAAAATATTTTTAAATATAATTGAACCTCATCCCTTATGCCCTCCACTAGATAGATGGATCTTAATCAATATCTCGAAGCGCATCTTTAATGCTCTGAAATGCAAGTAATGGAAAGTCAATGTTCAGTATACTTAAAAACTATTGGGTTACCAGTTAATACCAATCCTAATTTCTTATCTCCCAGACGAGCCTCATTTGGGAAATCATGATAAAAGACCAGCGTTATTTTTGTTGCCCTTTTTTCGAAATATAGGAGACAAAAAATTTGATTTTCATTCTGCTTATGTGCACTCGCCATCATTATTAATCTATGACTGCACGCACGCTTTTGTTTACGCTCAGTTTGTCACTGAGATCTGGTGGTGGCAGATTAATATCTTGTAGGGTTATTTTATCAAATAGTGTAGCTCATATTGCTAGAATTATTAACAGATCATATACCCTAAGCCTGCGAGTTCTAATGCTATTGTAGTAATTAGTTACGGTCTAAAAAAACAGTACAGAATTTTTGATTAAGCCTTATAGAGAGTTACGTAAAGATAATGAAGCTGTGGTAGCCCAGCGGTAACACCGTGCGACTCTTTCGAGGAGGTCATTGGTTCGAACCCAGGCAGACACCAATGAGTTTTTCTGTTAAAACTTATGTGTCTAATGAGTTTTTCTGTTAAAACTTATGTGTCTAATTGATAATTGCAATTTATCACACGCTTTTCAGTGAAGGATAACATCGTGAGAAAACCTGCATATCTCTAGAGAATTCTGGAGATATGTGTAACTTACCAACCGCACTGGAGCAGCGTGGTAGGTCTTAGCTCCAAACCTTTTCTCCAAAAACGGAAAGAAGAGGCCTATTCTCAGCAGTGGGATAGTAACAGGTCGCTACTTACTTTACTTTACGTAGAGATAATGTGTTCGCGTCAGATAGCTATTCTTAATTGCAAAGCCAAAGTGGCGATTATACTTGTATGTTACCATGTAGAGAGGTTGAAAAAAAAGTATACAGACGCATCGATTGAAGTGAACGTTGTGCACGTTCAACGCCTATTCATTCTGCCATTCAGTACATTCAAGCCCAAATCTACCTCAAAACAGGTATCATAGACACGGTATTTCAAACTGTTCCTCCATGCGTGATTTAACCCTAAAGCGGCATACGTTTTCATTGCTTAAACCTTTTTATCTTCGAGCAAAGCCGTCGATAATGATGCTCAGTTCTACACTTTCATTAAGTTTTCTACTCCACAAGCGATGTATTAAATCCGTAACCCTTAAAGTGCGACAGGGAGGGGCAATTAGGTTTCGTGATGGAAGAAAAGAGACAAAAGGCACTCGTATGTGTTTGATCCGATTTATCATGCGCGGCACTTATTAAAGCGACCAACACGCGTGTTACTTTTGAAAACTTTAAAGTAGGTGTGCTTTACAGAACAAAGAACGCAGGGAGTGGACAATATGTCTTGTTTTTTCTTTTCAATAAATTTTCAAATTACCAAGTAAATAAACAATTTACTTATTATGTAATGTAATAATATACGTACCTTACATTTTTTCAAACGTTTTGGAAATATTCTAAAGTAACAGTTTCATACATCTCGAAATTGGGCAAAGCCTATGATTATTTTAAGGATAGAAATGTATAATAGCTCAAGCTCACCATTATTCTCTTGAAACATAATTAATTGTAAACATTCTCAAACAGTCACGCTCTCAAATTTTTTGTAGATGAAAAAGTAATGTATTATTCCTAGAACTGTAATCAAAGTAAAAAATTATTGTCAATTTTATGTTTAACGTAACGGCCTGATTTTATCCCTCTGCTGATTTTATTCCTCTCTCTTTGTTTAAGGACGAAGGTTTAGGGCTTAGACCCATCATACTCCAGTGTGGATTGGTAGGATACACATATCCCTAATATTCTCTTTCTTACCGAGGTGTCGTAAAATACGACTGAGGTAAGTTGACGTCAGGCCGGTCGTAAAAACGCAGGCAAATCATGTAACAGCATGTTTATAACATGTTGTGCCGACCCCACTTAGAGTGGGATAAGGGCAGGTAGATGCTGATATGCACGAAGAATGAATATGAATATGCTTACGAAGTTTTCCTTCACCGAAAAACGTGTAAACTGAATATATCAATTTTATGTAATAGAACATATATATCGTGACAATCAAAATTCGACTCGATGCATTTTATCTTCCAACAGATTGTAGTTTCCATTCATATGGAGATTGCAACAAAAAATCCAATAAACAAGACACAGAGCTCCCCTTGCTGTCATTATTGAAAAGAATGTTAACATTGCGAGCTTATCCAAGGGTCGTTTTAGCAAAGAGTTAGACTAACGAATATCCACCCTTTTCGAGCTTGTTACCAATGGGTGCGTTTAGACACACCGGCTCGGATGTTTTGCAAATCATTATAGGTATTTAAATATGGAAATAACAAAAAAAACACATGAAATATTAATAAAATATGAAAATTTAAATCACTCACACTTGTCACTCTTTATCAAACCTTATTTTTCTAAATATTTTAATTCAATAATATTTTTAAAGCTACGTCGGAAATGGCCGAATCCAGCAAACGGTGAAATTATGCATCGCTCATCGAGAGTTATATATTTGTGTCGTATGCAGTTGAGACCCTAAGGTCATGGATCCAAAGTGTAACAAAATTTATATTCTTTTTAACACCTCGGTTAATTGCTTCTTCGGGTGATAAGAGGGCTGGCTCCTTTTTCGCGCAAAGATTCAACTTAGCGGTTCAACGCAAAATCGCTTACAATATTGTTGTAACCATTCCATGTGGCCATAATTTGTGAAGTAGTGTGTAAGTAATTTAAAATATACATTTTTGTTATAAATAAATTATTAACATTAAAAAAAAAATTGAAATATATGTTTATTAAAATATATGTGATATAGTCAATATTTTAAATTATTGCATAAACGGATTCCCTTATTTGAGATCTATCAGATTATTAATATTGTTGGTATTTTATTACTTGCAACACTAAACTGAGCCAATTCAACTTCCACTATTCATTGACGTAACACATTTAAAATTCTTATTAAAGTTTCCTTTTTAATATTTTTATTTATATAGAATATATTAATTCTTATTAATACAATTAGAGGTTACTTTGCTGATCTATTAATAGCAAAAAAAGAAAACTATAAGTACTCTTATAAAGTTATTAGCTATATATATTTCAAAAATTGTGTTTGTACATTTATTATGTATTTATAAATAATTTTAATATTTGACAAAAATTATCGTTGTTACCGCCATATACCTCTTTCCCTCTCTTACGTATAATCCCGTCCTCCTCGCACGCTTATTTATCGCCGCACCCGCATCGCCGAGAGAGGGCGGCACTCGTAAGCTAAAACATTCGAGACGAACACGCTGCGCTCGCGCATTAATTAACACACCTTTTTAAATTAGTGCAATTTTAGTGAAAGTGTTGTGGAGTGCCTGCCTGCCGATTATCCTGCATCCGGGACAGTTATCACACAAGGTAAGCGTGCCTCCTTTCATTCTGCTCCCAAATATAGTTCTTCTCCGCCGCCATTTTTCCCTTTCCGCAAAATTCCGCAAAACCATCCCCTTTAATACAGTCCACTTTTCCATCATTATATCTCATCCCGCATCCTTACAGGACCCCCGCGCCGCTCCATTTAGTGGTCCTATTCGAGTCGGACCCCCTTTTTTCTTTATACTACTTTTCTTTCCCCGCACCTATAGGTCGCCTAAATAGGTCATTTAATTTATATAACCGCAATATCTATTTAGGTTCTTATAGAAATATCGTATATTATATCCGCATATCCGCTATATTATATGTATTATCTAAGTAGAATTAATATTTATATATAACCGCACCCCTACATAGGTAATTCATATAAGTTCATACTTAAATTTTATATTAATATTCATCCGCATACATTATTTGAAGAACTATTCAAGGGAATATTATATTTTCGTCCGAAGTGAACGTTTTAGTTTCACCCGCAATATTTTATTTTTTAACGCGCCTCGCTAATTCATACGTAAAACGCTGTCCGCTTACCCACTTATTTCTAATAATTTCGTTCGTACGTGTTGTCGCTTTATACGCGTATTGTTTACGAGTTATTTTTAGAAATATTGAATATAAAAAATGGCTTCATCTAGTGATGAAGAGACTGCGCTGTCATCTTTAGATATAAAACTTCGTGTTTTAGAGGCGAGACGTAGTGCACTTTTCGCTCGCATGCAAGTTATTTTTAATAAAGCGAAAATTGCACAATTGAATGAAAATAATTTAGAATCTTTTTTAGTCGCTGTCGAAACCGTAAATGACATTCGTTCAGAGTTCAAATCCCTTGTTGATAAGTACAATACTGTATTATTGACCGTTAATCCTAAAGCGCAACTTGATTATCAGACGTGGACTTCTTTCGAGGAGTTGTATAGCTTTGTAAAAAGGGTCATAACGAAATTATCACCGCCTAAACAATCAGACAGTGACATTAAATGTTCTCCACCGCCACCTCGCTCTCGACCTTCATTGCCGCCAATTGAACTTATGACGTTTTCTGGTGATATACGCACTTGGCCATTATTTTATGCCAGTTTCAAGGCCACTGTCCATGATAATCCGTCATTGACAGATGATGAAAAATTATATTATTTAGTAGGAAAATTGTCTAGTAAGGCTCAAAGTGTATTCTCCGGTATAACGCCGAGTGGAAAAAATTATAATGCCATTTTACAGTCGTTGATCGATAGATACCAGGACACGCGCACTCTTGCTTCTATGTATATCGATCAAATTCTTGATACTAAATCATTTAGTTCCGCATCGCTCGCTAATTTTGAATCATTTATGGATAAAATATCTACTGCAACTAACGCGCTTCTAAACCTAGGCTTAGACAACTTGGGTGACTACATATTATTTCATATCGCGCTTAAAAAACTAGATAAAGAGACTGTTCGCGCTTTCGAAATGGAGTCTTATAACAATAAGAATACGATTCCTATGCTACAAAGTCTTATTGATTTTATTAAAATGCAATATAAAATAAGTTTTCAGACTCAAAATAATAATTGTTTAAATCCGCCAATAAAATCGCGTAAAATAAATAATTATATCCCTAACCCGCGATCATATTTAACTGTTTCGGATAATAATAGATGCTTATGTTCGAATATAGTGCACGAACATCTTTTCAAATGTCCGGCCTTCGATAAGCTCACTCCCAGTGAACGATTTAAAATTGTTAAGGATAAAAATACCTGTATAAATTGCTTAAGTTTAAAACATAAATCGATGCATTGTAAATCGAATAGTAAATGTCGCTCTTGTAATGGTAAACATCATACGCTTTTGCATTTCAATAAGCAAAGGGTTGAACCGAGCATCGAACCCCTTGCATCGCAGTCGGTTATCGCGCGTATGAATCATAGTCCGCTGCCAGTCTCACACGATGCGAGCGACAGCGGCCCGCCGGTTTCTACAAGTTGTTCGACGTTCATTGCCGCTCCGCATACCTTAGCGACTTACGACTCATGCGACTCGAGCCCGCAATGTACATTACTTGCGACTGCGCAGGTTTTAATTTACGATCGAGATAACATTCCGGTTAATGTTCGATGTCTTATAGACAGCGGCTCACAATCGCATTTAATAACAAACGATTTATACCATCGCTTGGGTTTGAGTAAACATAATTCGCACCTTATTATTAGGGGTATAGGTGGAGCTGAAAAATCCGTTAAGGGTTCAGTAGATTTAAGGTTATACTCGCGTCATAATTCCGCTATTCATTATGATATCTCCGCGCTTATAGTCGATCGCATTGCCGACGACTTACCAACCGCACCTGTAGACGCGGCCGCGCTTGGATACTTGCAGCGGCTCCCGCTCGCTGATAATAATTTCACAACGCCGGGCCCGATTCAAATGCTGATCGGTGCTTCGTTATTCTCGCATTTGTTGCTACCGGGAAGAATTTCTTGCAACAAATTAAATTCGCCGACCGCTATCGAAACTACATTAGGATATATTATTATGGGCACGGTCCCTGTGTTACAACCGCGCCGCTTTACTATTAATAATACAACTTCATGTTGTGCTGTCGTATCCGATCCCATGGACGCACTTCTAAAACGCTTCTGGGATCTTGAAGAGGTCGATTCCCGTCCTGTTCTTAGTCAAGATGACATCGAATGTGAGGAACATTTCCGAGCTACTACGGAGCGTGACGTCAGCAATGGCAGGTACACAGTGTCGCTGCCGTTCCGTGGTGATCCTTATTCGCTTGGGGAATCATACTGCGCAGCTCATAGGCGATTTTTGTGCCTTGAGAAGAAATTAGAAGCGTCATTGAAGATGCGCAAGGCATACGATAGTGTTATTAGAGAGTACGTCGATAAGGGTTACTTATCTCTAGTGTCCGCACCTAAAGACGATACTTCTAGCCTCGCCTATTATATACCGCATCACGGGGTGATCCGCGAGGATAAAACTTCCACGAAGCTGCGAGTCGTGTTAGATGCCAGCAGTGGAAGCCCGTCTCTCAACGATTTGCTTCACTCCGGCCCTAATTTACAGGGTGATTTGTTTAGTATAATTTTAAAATTTCGCTTTTTCGCTATCGCACTTTCAGCTGATTGTAAACAACAATTTTTGCAAATAGGCATGAATTCTAACGACCGACGGTTTCAAAGAATTTTATATAGGTTTATTCCGCAAGATCCCTTAGAAGTTTACGAGTTTAATCGAGTTTGCTTCGGATTAAAGTCGAGTCCATTTCATGCTCTACGCGTTGTACAGCAACTGGTAGAAGATGAAGGTCATCATTTTAAAAATATTTCCGCTGCTTCATCTTCCTTATACATGGATGACATTAACTTTTCAGTGATGTCTGAAACCGCCGCTATAGCCGCTAGTAATGAATTAATTTCGTTATTCAAGATGGGTCAGTTTGATCTTGTTAAGTGGGCTAGTAATAAACAGTCCGTTTTACAAAATATTCCCGCTTCGCACCGAGCGTCCCCTAGCGTAGAGTTTGGTAAATCAGTGCCTCATAAGGTTTTGGGTTTATGCTGGGACAAGGACAATGACTGCTTTCGCTTTGAGGTGGTATGCCCGAGCGACAAGTGTACCAAGCGCACAATATTATCTACGGTAGCCCGCCTTTGGGATATCATGGGTTTCGTGGCTCCCACCGTATTGTTCGCCAAGCTCTTAATCAAAGAGCTCTGGCTGATGAAATGCGACTGGGATGACACTCCACCGCGTCACATTGTCAGCGCTTGGGAGCAATTTTGTTCTCAGCTATCTAGCCTTCATGAGGTTCGCATACCGCGCCACATAGGTATTGTAGAAGGTTCTGCTGTAAGCCTTTTAGGTTTCGCTGATGCTAGCGAACGCGCTTACGGTGGAGTAGTTTATGTACATGTTAAAAACCACTCAGGTAACCTCGTGCACATAGTTTGTGCCAAGTCCAAGGTCTCTCCTTCTAAACCTGTGTCCATTGCTCGGCTCGAATTACTTGCAGCAGTACTACTCTCAAAGTTATTGCGCAAGGTTTACAACGCTCTCGACCCTCTGTATAAAATAAATAATATTTTTGCTTTCACTGATTCCAAGGTTGTTCTTTCTTGGATCAATTCTCCCCCTCACCGCTGGCAGACGTTTGTCGCCAATCGAGTTGTCACGCTGACTGACAACTTACCGCCTAAACATTTTTACCACGTGGCAGGTGTAGAAAACCCCGCTGATTGTTTATCGAGAGGATTGACTCCTGATAAACAAATTGACCACGCCCTTTTGTTCCACGGACCAACCTGGGTATCGCTTGACCCTTCAGAATGGCCTCTTACAGAATTTAATTGTAATTCTGTAGAAGAGGTTCCAGAAGAGAAATCGCTCGCATACTCCGCTACTACAGACGTTAACGAGTCGATCATCTATCAACTCGCTTTACGTACATCATCTTACCGAAGGTTGCTTCGTATCATAGTGTACATTTACCGCTGTTTAAAAATCTTGCCTCGTGCAGACACAATCTCTCAGTCCGACTTTGACTTTGCTGAAGTTAAATTACTCCGCGTATTGCAGAATGTTTATTTTTCTCGCGACGTTATCGATTTAAAAGATAATAAAGGATGCTCACCCGCTTTGATAAAACTTAACCCATTTCTAGACGACGATGGTCTTATTCGTGTTGGAGGCCGTCTTATCCATTCCGCTGAAACCTACAATTATAAGCATCCCATAGTATTGCCGCGACACGATCACGTTGTTGATTTGTTGGTAGATTATTACCATACGCGAAACCTACACGCCGGTCCGGAATTGTTAATGTCCATTTTGAGGCAACGCTACTGGGTTCTTTCCGCGCGACGCATAATACGTCAACGTATTTTTAAATGTAATATTTGTTTTAAATATAAACCGAGACCATCATTCCCGCTCATGGCTGATTTACCCAGCCAGCGCATAAACCAGGTCGATAAAGCCTTTACTCACACAGGCGTTGACTATATGGGCCCGTTACAATGCACTCCTTATCGTGGGAGGGGTGTTAAGAGCCGTAAGACATGGTTATGTATATTTACTTGTTTGACAACCAGAGCTACGCATATAGAGGTCGCTACTGATCTATCAACCGCGTGCTTTATGAACGCTTTAAAGCGTTTTCTTTCGCGCCGCGGTCCGGTACAATGCATTTATTCTGATCGAGGTACAAATTTTATGGGAGCTCGTTCCTATTTACGAGACTTGTACAAGTTTCTTCATGAATATCGTCCGCATATGGAGCACGAGCTTACCGAAAACCGCATAGATTGGAAAAATATTCCCCCTGCATCTCCGCATTTTGCAAGATGCATGGAGAGTATGGTGAAGGTGGTTAAGACACACCTGTTTAGAGTCATCGGGCAACAAATACTGTCTTATGAAGAACTTTTAACTGTTTTAGCACAGATAGAAGCCCTGATTAATTCGCGCCCGCTCACTACATTGAGTTCTGATCCCAGTGAGCCGACCGCGCTCACGCCGGCTCACTTTTTAAACACAGTCCCCTTAGCATCGATACCCGCGCCAGATGTCCATTCCACATCTATCAACCAACGACACATGTTATTGGTTAAATTAGTCCAGTCATTTTGGCAACGTTGGCGAATGGAATATTTGCATAAACTTCAGTCGAGAGCGAAGTGGAATACTCCTGTCGCTCCTATTAAAGTAGGGACTGTGGTAGTTATAGTGATGGATAATATTCCTCCATTTTCATGGCCCTTAGGGGTAATAGAAAAGATACATCCATCGAAGGATGGTACTGTCCGCGTAGCCACAGTGAGAACGTCTAAGGGTAGCTACGTACGACCCACGATTCGCTTATGCCCTTTACCATCCCAATAGTACTAACTTTATGTATATTTATTAGCAGTAGGTTAGTATTACTTATTAGCATAATTTATATTTAATCCCATTTAATATTAACGCTCCGCTATATATGTTATATATGTTTATACGCTATATATTATACTTATTTCTTTAAAGGCGACCCTTTAAGGCCAGGGGAAATGTTACCGCCATATACCTCTTTCCCTCTCTTACGTATAATCCCGTCCTCCTCGCACGCTTATTTATCGCCGCACCCGCATCGCCGAGAGAGGGCGGCACTCGTAAGCTAAAACGTTCGAGACGAACACGCTGCGCTCGCGCATTAATTAACACACCTTTTTAAATTAGTGCAATTTTAGTGAAAGTGTTGTGGAGTGCCTGCCTGCCGATTATCCTGCATCCGGGACAGTTATCACACAAGGTAAGCGTGCCTCCTTTCATTCTGCTCCCAAATATAGTTCTTCTCCGCCGCCATTTTTCCCTTTCCGCAAAATTCCGCAAAACCATCCCCTTTAATACAGTCCACTTTTCCATCATTATATCTCATCCCGCATCCTTACAGGACCCCCGCGCCGCTCCAATCGTATTAGTTCATTTAATGGAATGGACTTTGTGAAACTGAAATACATCATATATTGGTATATAAATTAAATTAAAAAAAATTAATATAAACATTGAAGCTACGAGAGCAATTCGAAGCACCACGGATCGATGAGACGGGGCCCTAACATTTGCCCTTGTAGGGAAATGTTCCTTAATTAAAAGGAACCTGGTCCCTGGACCCTATTTCGCGGGTAATTTAAGTGGACTGTATAGGGGGGTTCAGGGAGTTAACTATTTTCTATCTTTCTGGGCAATGTATAATTGATCACCGATAATAAGTAACAACTTAGCACCACCCACCTTTCGATGTCTTTGTACTGCCACCATGCATTGAAAGGTTTGAAGTCCTCGATATGCGCCGGCGACCGGCCGTTTGTTGTGACGCCAGGGGAATGTTACTCGAACGAACAGTAACAATATTACGAGTCCGAAACTCGACACGACACTTTAAAGATAGGCACTGCACTTTATATTGCAAGTCCTAGACAAATTATTCAATGTTTTATAATGAATTTGATGCGATTATTTATAGCGATCAAGCGGCCATTAGCGAAGGTTCCGCGCTCACGTAGACACTCGCACGGCGACAGACGAACCGATCGGCGAGTGGTGTTTTCATTGCTACCCACATATCGGTGAATAAAAAAATGACAATTGCCCAGAGACAAAAGAAATATGTTACGAAATAAATAAAATTATGAAATATTTACGAACAGCCCTAATGTAAGATAGATGGGTTCTATATATAAAAAAAAATAATAATATAATATTAACAATACAAAGGTACTTACTGGGAAGGAAAATACTTTAAGAAAACTTGTATATTCTTAAAGAATTTCCGGTATATGTCGGGCCTACCGATTTGTAGAATAGCAGAATGTTTGGTCAAAACTCCTGTCCTTTCTTTATATAGTAAAACCTTTATCCATACCATTTTATTATATTAGAACTAAGGAGGACGCTTCTTTTCTTTTGTAAAAATAAGTTATTTTATTTTAATAAATAATATAAAAACGAACATATTCATTATATAACATATTCAGAAGATATATTAACGTAATAAAGCGTTATATTTTGCTCTAAAGACTCATTAAACAGAAAGCCAAGCCCTATATAAGTAAATTAATGAACATAATTTAATGAACAGGAAATTAAATAAATAATTAATCATATTTCCAGAAATTAATTCATTAATTAATTTTCAGGTACCCTTAGCTAATGAATATGACGTCTATTTGAAATTTAACCTTCATTTTTAGCTAAAAAATTTCCTGAAATAAAGCTTAAATCACGTAAGATTATATTTGATATTTCAATTAACAACAACGCTTTAAATAAATGTTATTCCTTTAATTGTTATTTTAAACAGACATTTATATATTTACAAATACGCAGATGTGTTTGAGTTTTTGTCCTTCCTTTATGTACAAACGAAAAATTTGCTGATTTATAGAAGCAAGTGATACTTTGCAGAATTCCATAGTACAGAATGGAATTATTTTGCAGTAATAAGCATTTGTTGGCAACATTCACATACCTTATACATGGAGGACAAATTACCACACGTATCACAAAAAAATAAAAAATTCGCTGCTACCACCAATATTCTACATAAGCACTACATACACTCACTACCACAATCTCTACGATTGCATTTGCATTACAATTTTATCGTGAGGCCTATCCTCTTGAAGATGCTTCGATTTCGGAGCGAAACGATCGTAGAGATTGTGGTAGTGAGTGTGTGTAGTGCTTGTGTGGAGCATTGGTTTTGGCGGCATTTTATGATACGTTTAACGACTTAACCTGCATGTATAAGGTATGTAAATGTTGCCTGCTTCATACACTTAGCATTATAAGAGAATATATGTTCTCTAAACAAACGTCGATTACAACATAATTCTATTGTAACTTCTGAAAAATTTGATGTTGTTTATAGAGAGGAAAAGTTGAAGCTCTGAAAAGAGACCTGGTCGTACATAACGAAATTTATACACAATAACAAAAATTGGCCCATTGAATGGGACATAAAAGTGTAACAGACATACAGATAGCCATCTAGGCTAAACATACCGACATTCGTATTTATAATATTAATATAGATTACACATGAGAGTTTCGAAAAAATACCCATTTTTATAGGAAATGTAATAAAACCGATATAAATGAATGCGGGTAGATAGGCGACAAGAGCTCATCAAGAGGTATGCAGAGTATTCTCATATTAGCTCGCACCGCCCATTTTTCCACTTCCATGCCGCTTAGCACAACTTCAGAGAGGATTCATATTGCCGCGGCGAATGCGTTTGTTTTGTTCAAATTTATTTTATCAAGTAAACGTTGGCCTTCTGCCCAGTGAACCGGCCTTAATACGCAGTAATGCGGGTGGACTATACTCTATACAACCGTACGGATTACCAACGTATAGCTATCGCAGACAGTGTTGTCAGTATTAGGGAAATTGCCTTCTTTTGGGGCAATTTTATTCCAGAATATGTAATACAAAAGTAATGAATGTGGATTATAGTAAAATAATATTTTTCATTACTTTTGTATTATGAAGTTCCGCATACTAGCGCCTAATTCTATAAATTATGATATGTAACACATGTTACATATACATATTAGTAGTATTGTAATGAAGTAAATGATGACAACTGAAGTTAAACCCACCACACTGCTCCGATGTGGATTTGGAGGCTACATTTATATTTGTATTATCTTGACTGAAATCAGCGTTTTTTACAGTCGTTTCTCCCGCTAATATGTAGTATAATAATAATTTTGCGCTTGTGTCGGTTGAGATAGTTATTTTTCCATATTTATTCATTTATGACTCGTCAAGACACAGTCATTCTAGTTTTTCTACGATTCTTAAAATATTTTATAATACATAACTATTAACTACAATAGTCCTGTTCCGAAATCTCTCTGTATCTCCCACTGGGTAACTTCGTTCTTACTTTTGAAGTTTTTAGATAATCAAATTATAATTCAGCGCAATTACTTTATTTCAAGGGCTAGTTAATACGGGAACTTTGGCAATACAAATTATTTATTTAATTAATTGATGGAGTTATTTGCTTAATCGTTTTCGCGCTTTAATGCTCAGTTGATGTTGTATAGTTAATTGAATGTTATATTATATATTAAGTGATCGAAATCCATACTAAAATTTTAAATGTGACAATCACTCTTTTTCGATTTAAAAGGTAAAAAGATATTTTGGCCCTTCTTCTCAAAGCAATTATAATACACAGACAAATTTGTGGGTAAAGTAAAAATACTTGAAACTAAAATTCAACAAAACAAATTAACTTACAATAAACATTACATTTAATGTACAACTCTGACTATTTTATGTTCGCAAAGTATTTATTACATTCAGTAAATACAGAGAAAAATCATGAATTTTACGTGTTGAAAGATTTTTGAATGAAGTTCGAAATTAGAATTCATACGGGACTTTTCTGAGATCGACCAACGAATGTTCGATATTCTCTACTAGGAATTTCAATCTATTTCTATATTTTTTACCTATAGTAAGTGATGTAGAACTATTGAGTTATAATTTAGAAGTAGTGAATGCTATTTAGTAGATTTTTTCACTATAAAATTAGTCCAAAATTGAACTTGAAACCTTTTCGGTAGAAAAGTATCACACGCATACTATTGAAGCGCACAAAATACTATCCCTAAATAAATAAAGCGTAAAATCAAATGTACGACACCATTTACTAAAAACATTCACGAGGCGGGTTATTAATCTCGTTTTCATTAACGTCGCGATCCGAAATGACATAGTTATGAAACGCCAGTTCAATCAACTCGGTTTCAATAACAATTTTTCATTCTCGACACACTAATTAAGTGCTTTTCATAAATACTTCGCGAAATTACGCATACGTTCCATCAATATTCGGCTTTAGACAGCTGGGTTTGAGTTTAAAATTGTAAGAAGATTAGCATCGCACAAATGCAGAGGTTGTAAGCGACATCCTTAGTAACAAGTGTAAAATATTTTCCCCAATCGTTGTACCTGGCGCCCCCAGGGATATTTCAAGGGTGAATAAGCTCGCATAATGGCAAAGGGTACAATATTTTAAATTTCAATCGCTGCGAGCGGTCCGGCATCTCCCCGGGGTGGCGAAGAACAAAGAAAATTTCGTTCGGTGACTTTCGCTAAGTGTTATAATAACTTAATACATCTGGCAATGATTTTACGTTTCGATTTTATAAAGAAGCAATTTCCCTACATTTTGATAAGCTGTGGTAGCCCGGCGGTAACACTGTGCGACTCTTTCGAGAAGGTCACGGGTTCAAATCCGGACAGACACCAACGAGTTTTTCTGTTAAAACTTATGTATCTAATTGATAACTGAAATTTATCACAAGCTTTTCAGTGAAGGAAAACATAGTGAGGAAACCTGCATATCTCTAGAGAATTCTGGAGATATGTGTAACCTACCAATCCGCATTGGAGCAGCGTGGTAGGTCTTAGCTCCAAACCTTCTCTCCAAAAACGGAGAGAGGAGGCCTATTCTCAGCAGTGGGATAGTAACAGGCCTATACTTACATTTTGATAGCGAGTAAATATTTTAATCTTCAAATAATTTATAGAAGCAGGCGTTACTTTCTGGAATTTCATAGTACACAAGTGATGATAAAATTATTTTGTTATAATTCGCGTTTGTTAAGAACATCTATGTTATGCTAAGGAAACAGACAAGGTTCACATACCTTATACAAGCAGAACCAGTCACAACTCGTATTACTAACCGCCGCCACCAACAACAACACACTACACTAGCACTACACACATTAACTACGATCGTTTCGCCCCCTAACCGAAGTATTTGAATTTGAATATGAAAATCTAAGTTTAGCAATGTCACTGTGTGGTAGAGACGGGCACAGAAGCATTCTTATAGATCCAAATGACACGCTAGAAAGAAGTAAGGGATACCAGGGATCCTAAAGATGCCTTCTGTGAGGCCTGACCATATTTTATTGTAAATGGGGACTGTAGTAATATAAGTCTGACTAATCATAGTCCGATTACAACAAAAGCGCTCTAGTAACTGTTTTATTTAATTCAATTTGGACTTCAGTCTTTCAGGGTCTCAAAAATATTCATTAATATTAAATTTAGATCTTTTATTGCTACCAAATAAATTTCTTTACACAATGCAATTTTTTCACATTCAATAACTAAACGAATATTCGAATCGTCTCCCCTCCAATCGTTTTTTACACCCAGATTAATTTTCCGAATCGTTATCGCCACCTTACGATTGCCGACGAATTTGTTACGCTAGAGTACACCTTTTCAGTCGAATCGCAAATTTTATGCTCCACACAGATAACGTACCTATAATCATTATAATAAGTCATAAATTTGATTGAAAAGCGGTCACATTTTCGTAGGCCCTTATCGCTTGGTTGCAGTCGGTTTGAAAAATATCGTACCTCGAATTTTGTCACCATCAAGCCGACAGTCTCGATCGATTTACGTTTTATACTACAGTAAAGATTTTTAATCTAGAAATTTACATTAATACTTCTTTAACGGATCGTCGATTTTATTGACAATAATTTATTAGTTTCTGTACTATTGAGTTTATTAGCGAAATTGCTATTGTCATTGTTATATTTTGACATGATTGGGGAACTTTAACGATTGCAGTAAAATAAAAATTAAGTTTTAATTTATATTTAATTGTAATTTTTTATTTTTGAAATATTATAAATAATACAATCATAAAGATATTTATCGACTTCTGGCTCAAATGTCTGGAACAAGAGATTTGAATTTGTTAAGTTGAAAAAAATTATATTCATATGTTTTGTTGCTGTAGCAGGATATCCATACTTAAGAATAATATAAATGCGCAAACATATGTCTGTTATATTAAAATTGGTACAACTGAAGCTTATATATCAATCAAACATATAAAATAAAAAAATCCCGTTTTTCCTTTAGAAGAAAGCCCCTAGTACATGATTATTTTAATACTTAAGGACAAAATTATATTATTATTATAATTTTTAATGTAAAAATTTATACTTGAAATTTACTGAAAGTCTTAAACAATTCCACCTTTTTTATTCAACAAATTCAAAACCATTTAGCCGAAAGTGTCGTTCTGGCGTAAGAAACGACATCAAAATATTATAACAAATAAATCGCATTTAGCGAAACAAAGCATTCGTAATTCTCTTTAGAAGATCTCGTTAGAGTCCTAATGAATCTATTGAGAGTTCACGGAGCGAAGCCGGACGGCAAAGAAAGGGAGGTTAGAGTTGTTCTAATAATTTGCGTTAGAGTGTGTTTCCATTTTCAAAATACATTTGACGTATTCAAAGCGTCTTGCAAGATTCTTTGCTTGTTTGTCAAGTAACTGAAGCTCTTGTAAGTTATTGGAAATTTTACTCTATTATTCATCCTCCAGCCTTTATCTCACACTAAGTGGGGTGTGCGCAACATGCTATAAACATATTGTCACATGATTTAGCTTCGTATTTTACGAGCGGCCGCCTGTCTGATGTCAACTCACCTTAGTCGTATTTTATTCTACTCAGCCGGGTCCCACACGGTGGGTCGATTTACCTTAGTCGCCTTTTACGACACCTCTATAAGAAATGACGGTGGTCTATTCCACTCAGCCGGATACCATTGCATTCTATTATTGTCGTTTGCAATTTAACATTCCCAAACCATTAAGATGAAGTCACTTTTAAATCTCCCATACCACGGAATCTTGCGTGTTGTTATCCCAGACTGAGGTACTGTCATCTGTGTGCGTAGTACTAATTTTTTTTACCTGCTCGATCGCGTTAGTGTAACGCCGATTTTTATGACGCTACAGCAGTGACATCTAGTGACAGCTGTTAGCGCCACATAAATTGGCGTTACGCTAATACGATTGAGTAGTTAAAAAAACTCGCACTAAGCATACTGATATACGAAGAACATGGATGTTGTTTTTATAAACACGGTCGAGAAGACCGTCGTCGACTTAGGGATACGGTTTCTCATTATGTACAGGGATGAAAATCTTTTGGAATATTCAATATCGCGTGTAGTGTATAAAAACTAAAATTGTATGAATATAGCATTGGCTTAAACACGCACTAACAAGTAACAGCACGTCACTTCACGTGCACTCTCACCAAGGCTCTCGTGTTACTATCGTGGTTCATTTAGAGACCGTGTATGTTCCTTTGTATATTAGAATTACTGTGAGTATGTTCATGTATGTATTACATACATATGTCTTGTATATAAATATACAAGTTAAGATAGACATATCTCAAGTCCCATACACTACACCGCGGGTAAAACTTAAAGAGCATGCTACGCCCATATTCTACGTTTTAGGTTATAAGATTGAAACATAATATGTATTTTATTGTTAGTACCTATTAATAGGAATATTACAATATTATTTGCTGTTGGTATTGTATATGAGGTAAATCGTAGTGTATCGCAAACAAACTTGAAGGGCTAAGGTTTTCTGATATCAGAACGTTGTAACCCATTGAGTCGTCGCAAAGCCTAATAACATTTTACTCGCTTGAGCTCAAGAGGCCGCCTTAGTTGGTTTTAAAGGCGCTCGTCGGCGAATTTAATGTTATAAAAGTATTTGATTCACTTAGTAAATAGAAGTATCTTTTTATTGTATCAAATAATACAATACAATTAACTGAACATAACACTTAGGGCCTAGTTACCAATAAACTGTCAGTTAGCTTATTCGGAACATATCTGACACATACGAGTATCTCAGAATTTTGCGTTTCTCAGGTTTCTGATAGGCTTATTCAACACTTACAAGTCCCTAATAAGTTAACAGATGGATCATGTGGCTTTTTATCTGCTGCATAGCAATACCTATTTCAAAATCGCCGCGATTTTTTTTTAATTTTTCACTTTTTAGAGACTCTTTTAAGAGACTTTTATCTGTTACTTAGTTTATTTGTCGGTTAACTATCCGACACTTTATCAGTAACTTATGAAACAGACCTTTAACCATTTAATTTGACAGGAATTTGTCATATCTATGATGATGTACTATTATGTACTATAATGATGTATTTCGAAATATCAATTTGAATATATCATTATTACGTTAAATTATATTTAGTTTATTATAAACAAGCGTCAACTCAAGTGGTTACGTACCTTCAATTATGCATTTTGTTCCTGTTTACGAAAGAAAAACGGGATTTTTGTTATCGTATATGTAATCCTGGTGTATAAGTTTTAATAATCAATTTCAATATAAATCTAGCTGATTAGTCGTGAAAACTTAAGAGGGTATTTTAAAGCTAATTTGATGCGAAGTTAGGGGGTGCCTCTAGTAAAGAATTTGAGATTAGGTTTAAACAGTCTGTTTTAAGGTAGTATTTTTTGGGATGTCATGTATGTAATATGAAGGCAGATTTACAATTTTTGCTGTTTTTTCAGCAGAAATGTGCAAGTCATATATCTTAAATTACACGCTAGGACAATACAAATCATGCCCACGTGGAATGGTCCCAAAAAGGCTAGCAGCGCTTCCGCGTTGAATCGCTAAGCTAATTCTTTTTGACTCCATGGTCTTAGAGTCTCAACTGCAAACGGCACAAATATATAACTCTCAATGACTGTTTTTTATATTACAAAATTTAAATAACTTCGATATTAATTAAAATGAAGGAAAGAAATTGATTTTAGCTAAATGCGTTTAGCATGGGTGTCAATATTTTGTTACACTATACTAAATTTATATGCTTATGTAATGTTGCGTTGATTTACTAAATATGCAATATAAAATAGGTCCTCTACAGTTCTGATGAGCCGCCCGCGTTAATTAATACCTTCCATTAGCATCGCTTGCTTTGCTCTATCGCTCTAAATGCAATTAGTCGTTGTCGAAACTGAGACACCGCGACACCGAAGCTCCACGTAGACATAATTCGTGCTCTAATAACATTATTCTTCGGAGTGTTCCCGAGAGTTTAAGGCTAAATATATCTCTTTAAAGTTTGTACTCCTAAAGACCGTCCTTTGTTTTGACAAATTCAAATATTTTGTTTCATCCATAAATATAGATTTTGTTTACAATTTTATTTTCGTTTCTTGCAATTAAAATTACATCTTACTTACTATAAAATAACGTCCCACGCTGCGTCTATCTGTATGTCTACAACCTAAAACCCACTAATTTGTTTGATATATAATAAAAGTAAACCATGTTTTCCTCTTATATATCTTATAGGGCGACGAAAAAGTCTGCATAATTAATTTTTTTTTTAAATGTACATGTACTATCCGGAATTTACTAATTTGTTACTTTTTTAATTATTTTTTTTCGACATGCCTGTAATCAGAAGTACCGATTAGTACTGAAAAATGAACCATGCAGTGAAAAACGTAACAAGGGATCCATAGGATCACAAAATCGTATAGTGAGGTGCCCCAATATTATTTATCGGTTCAAAAACAAGTAAAGGTTTGAATAATTTATAGAATTAGGCGTTACTTTGCGGAGGTCCATAATACAAAAGTAATGTGAATATTATTTTGCTATAATCCGCTATAAATTTTCAAATTGTCTCTAATAGTGAACCAATGGCGTGATTCTTCGTTTAACCAGATATTTTGAGCCTTTTTAATAGCGGTTTCTGACGACCTATATGAGCTACATTTTATTTTGATATAGTTGGGAATTACATTTAAATGCTTACATGGCTGATTAAACAAAAAAATTTTAACAACGACGCGATGCAATTTGGTCAATTTAATGTAGAGTTTAGCCTGTACGATCAAGCTCGCCGTTTTAAAATAATTTATAGAAGTAGGCGTTACTTTTCGGAGGTCCATAATACAAAAGAAATTATAATATTATTTTGCTATAATCCGCTATTTATATATCCGCTATTCCGATTATAGCAAAATAATATTCTCATTACTTTTGAAGTAAAGGTTTTATTTACACACTCATTAACACGTAAAATTTTATAAATAAATGAACCAATAGATCTGAAGTAAATTTATTTTGAATTTAACATTAACGACCATACGAATAAATAAAATGATTTTGAATACCAAGGAAAAATTTATAAATAGTAGAAATAAAGTAGCTTTACATTCACTGAATACGCTTAATACTTCTACAACATTGACCATTTTATACTTAATAAAAATGTAATGCAACACGAAATAGATCAAATATTACAAATTTGAAGAGCCGCCCGCGTTAATTAATACCTTCCATTAGCATCGCTTGCGTTGCTCTAACGCTCTAAATGCAATTAGTCGTTGCTGAGTCTAAGACGTCATCTACGACGTTCGGAATACGAAACAGTTATTCTATAACAGCATTATTCTTTAAAGTGTATGTCCTTAAAACTGCAATATAAAAACAATAATATGTATAGGAAGTAACTAACGATAAGCAAAGGCCTCTCTCCCTTTTTTTGCAGAGGTGCTTAGACCCTTTACTTTTCCTTTACCAAAAGCGTGTGATTGCTAATATCAATCAATTACTAAAAAGCATATGTGGCATTTATCACATCTAGGTGATAACGGTTAAATGGACACCTCACAGTCATATAAGAAGTCGCACTGTGCCAAAATTAAGCACGAGAAAAAAATCTTATACTAGTAATCTATATTATTACTACAGCCCTATATATTATTACTATAGCCCTATATATTCTTGTGCAATATTAGGTAGGTCGAATCGAGTCATATTTAGGCTTGTAAAATCTACCGGTATATTATATAACGTGACACTGTCGGGACAACCATGAAACAACCTATGTTTCAACAGAAAATGGGTGGAAAGATCAATGCGCTAGTCAATGTCCGACTAGCGTTTCCTATAAGTAAAGAAGCAACCTTACTATATCATTACTGGCTAAAAAGCCTCATCTCCTCTTGGAGAAACACTACTCCAAAACATCTAAGGAGTTATTTTGTGATACGTAGTTTTAATAGCAACGTTTTCTTTATCTAAGGATAATTATGAAATGTAAATATAAAATTAGCACATCAGCTTTTGAATTCATAACTACTAACATGGTCTTCAAGTGCGAACTACTCACCCTATGATTATATATATGATTACCCTAGGTATTTTACGTCCGACCTTACCTATCTTAATCACCTCGGTAAGAAATGAGGGTGGTCTATTCTACTCAGCCAGAAACCACACGACACTTACCTTAGTCGCCTTTTATGACACCTCGGTAATTAAAAGCATCATACTCGGGCTACACAATTTTATTTATTTTATTTCATGACAAATAAATATAGGTTAAGTCAGTCACAAAAACTATCATCACCCTCCTGCCCTTACCCCACCGTAATTGGGGTCGGCACAACACGTTATAAACATGCTGTCACATGATTTGGCTGCATTTTTACGACCGGCCGCCTGACGTCAACTTACCTTTGTCGTATTTTACAATATCTCGGTAAGAAATTAGGGTGGTCTATTCTACTCAGCCATACTACACGACACTTACCTTAGTCACCTCTTACGACACCTCTGTAATTTAAAGCATAATACTTGAGCTACGCAATTTCATTTCAAGACTTAAATAAATACAGGTAAGTCAGTCACAAAAACTATCAGCCTTAATTATTATCTTACTTCAAAATCAGTTCCTCTTTCGTTTCAAATGCAATTAGTTCTCGCCGACGCCGAAACACCGCGACACCAACGCTCAACCTAGACGTAATTCGTGCTCTAATAACATTACATTGAGAGTCCTTGTGACTTAAAGGCTAAAATTTTGCCCGAGCGCTCTTAAAGTATAAGCTAAGCGTAAATTTAAATGTGATTAATTTTTAAAAAGATGCGCTAAAGGCTGTTAATAAATTATGAGTTTTTAAGTGAAATATAAAAATAGATAAATAAATAATTTGAACACTCAATGAAACGTATTTTTTTGACTGGCTCCTTGGTGTATTAGACAGTGACCCGGCCTCAGCGGGTCACTGTCTAATACACCAAGGGCGGGTGCAATTTCCGCTATAGACCAACATTTTCTATAAACAATTTATTGGTTTTTCGAGTCATAGTGTATAGTAAGTAACGGCCTTTTACTATACCACTGCTGGGCATAGGCCTCTTCTCGACGTTTTTTTTTTTTTTTTGGAGAGAAGGATTGGAGCTACTACCTACCACGCTGCTCCAATGCGGATTGGTAGGTTACACATATCCCCAGAATTCTCTAGAGATATGCAGGTTTCCTCACGATGTTTTCCTTCACCGAAAAGCTTGTGATAAATTGCAATTATCAATTAGACACATAAGTTTTACTAGAAAATTCATTGGTGTCTGCCCGGGTTTGAACCCTAGACCTCCGCGAAAGAGGCGCACGGTGTTACCGCTGGGCTACCACAGCTCTCATTACAGCATAGTGTATATTTGTATTTAAATGTTTATTTAAATTATATATGTACATATTTACCAGTTGTCTACCACCAACCTAGTATTTTTTTTTTTTTTTTTTTTTTTTTTTTTTTTTTTTCCCTATTTTCAGTGACTCGCTGATGTTATATTGATGAGTCACCGGCGAGAAACGCCGAACAGTGTGGCCAAACTCGCTCCAGGCCGGGGTGACGGCTTCCGCTATTGGATACGTCCACCGCCGCCCCGTCTGTGAAGCAATGAATTTAAACGCAGTCTTTATTAAACAAATTACATAATATTCATTAAATTAACAGTAGAATTAGGAAATATATACATTTGGTCCGCATTTGGTGAACAAAAACATAGAAAAGACAAAGGAAGAGAAAGTTTTTTGATATAAACAAGGATATTATACAATGAAATAATTTTTAACATGCAAAATCACAATTTTAATAGACTTAGATTCTAAGACTTACACTACTAAAACTAACAGGCATCTTTATAAATATTAACATGTAAAGGGGGGGAGGAAGATAGGGCATTTAATCGGGCATCAGAACTAATTTTTTGTTGAATGTCCAAATTTATTGTGTAGTGTTTAGTGTTGTGTTTCGTGTGTGTTAAGTGTTATTGTACTGTTTTAAGTTATTAATGATGTGGCTTATGAATTTAATGAAGGATTCAATGGCCACGTGTTTCCCTAACATGTGTGTGATTGTGTATGGTGCCACTCGGAGGTATCTGCACAGGCTCTCATGCTCGAATCTCTGTTTCGCGAATTCTGCACATTCGCTGACCAGATGCTCTAGCGTCTGTCTTGTGCGACTATCGCAAGGACAGACGTCCGAGTCGGCAATCTTGAACCTGTGCAGATACTCCCGGTGATATGCGTGTCCGGTAAGGTATTGCGTGAGTTGGAATGAATGTTGAGTGTGTGTGTAGAGTTGTTGTATGTGTTTTAATGTGGGGAGTAGTGTGCGTGTTCGGACGCCTTGAGCAGCGCTGCCGTATCGTGTCTGCCAGACACAGTGGGCGTCTCGGCGCGCGTGCATCCTTGCGAGGCTCCGTGGGAAAAAGGCATAGTCTGGCGACCGGTGCAAGGCGGTCCCTAGTTTGGCGGCTGCGTCCGCCGCTTCATTCCCCGCAATGCCGACGTGCGCCCTGACCCAGGCAAACTGTATGCTGCTAACCGCCACATGTACAAGGTGTTGGATATGTGCAACCAGGGGGTGTGTATTGCTTCTGTCCCCCAGAGCCTCCAGGGCTGACCTGGAGTCGCTGAGGATCCAGAAGGTTTTTTGTGCTCCGATGTTAGTGGAGAGGGAGTTAGCCTTAGAGCAAGCCTCCCTGATGGACAGCAGTTCAGCCTGGAAGACGGAGCAGCAATCGTGAAGTTTGAACTTTTTGGTCTCCCGAAGTCGAGAGCCCTCAAAAAGCACAAAGGCCGCGCCTACCGCTCCGTTCTCCTGCTTGCTGCCGTCCGTGTAAATGAGTGTATTGTGTGGTGTGGTGTGTAAGTGCTCAAGTTCCGTGTTACTGATAGTTTTGTGCTTGATGGCCACTCTGGTGGCCGGGTGTAGAAGTTTGTGTGGTGGAGTGCGAGTTTCCATCGGAATATCCGACGGAAGAAAATTCCCAACCTAGTATTACCTTAATTACTTTGAGGACGGACGACCGTGTGTATAATTTTTTTTTATTTTTTTGAAAAAAAGGTTACTAGCAATTTGGGTTACTACTAATTAAATTTTTAACCCCTCCAGTCAAGCTAAATGCTTGTGTTAGGAGTGGGTTCACGCCGGTAGTATAATGGCCGTGATTCGAACGCACGACCTCTCTATCGCAAGTCCGTTACGCTAACCATTCCGCTACCGCCGCATTTAATTTTCAATTGTCCCATACCTAAGTTATTATTATTTATTAAAAACAAGATTTTTGCATTGCTCTGTATTGACATCAAAAGTTGCTCGATGAAAAATATTCAAAACTTTTTGTTTTCTTTCATATCTCTATTTTATATATTTAATTTAATAAAATGACGTTAATCCTAGGCAAACTTTATATCTGTAGAAAATAGAATGTCTTTACAAGGACGTGACAGAAATGTATAACGAATATTGGTAAGACTTGTAAAAGTTTTCACAGTGCAACTTAACAGGACTAACTTTAACATTTCTATCCAATTGAAAACTCTACTATGCACGTCGTTTGGTAGAAATAATCATAAAGATGTACCAAACGCGGTATCTGAGTATACTTGTAATGGCGTCAGGTGCACCATAAAACGTTGTGATGTTAAAAGTTATCCGAGCAACTACAATACGCCTCTTTAGAACCGTACCCTATGCATATTTAAACCGATTGAAAATAGAAATGGTTGAATACTAAAAAGAAGGGTTTTTACTCAAGTATCTTATAAAAGCTTGCAGCGAAAGTTAATATTATCTTCCTGTCCTTATCCCATTCTAAGTGGTGTCGACACAATATGTTATAAACATGTTGTCACATGATTTGGCTACGTACTTAATACCAGCCGCCTGTCTAACGTCAACTTACTTTAGTCGTACTTTACGACTCGGTAAGAAAGTCTATTCTACTCAACCAGTTACCACACGGTGGGTCAATTTACTTTAGTCGCCTTTTACAGCACATCGGTAAGAAATGAGGGTGGTCTATTCTAATCATCTGGATACCACACGGCTAAAGTGAAAGTTAGTATGTGTTAAAAATAAAGTAAACTAAAATATCAAGGGTAGTATTTTAATTATTAGTATATTATACGTTTTTAAAAATCCGTTTCCAGTAGTAGGATAGGTTAACAGCCGTGTGGTATCCGGCTGAGTAGAATAGGACACCCTAATTTCTTACCGAGGTGCCGTTAAAGGCGACTAAGTTAAGTTGACCCACCGTGTGGTATCCGGCTGAGAGAATAGACCAACCTCATTTCTTAGCGAGGTGTCGTAAAATTCAAATTCAAATAATTATTTATTCAAATTGGCTTTTACAAGCACTTTCGAATCGTCAAATTACAATGAAGCTACAACTGGTTCGGAAAGGTGCACTTACCTAGAAGAACCAGAAAGAAACTCGGCGGTCACGCGGCAAAAGGAGACTATAAAGAGCGAGAAAGGTGAAAGGTTGGACAGCAATAAGATTGAATATTAAATTCTGTACCTAGGGTATAATGTATGTAGTGCCAGTAAAAAGCATCGTTTCGGTTCTATTTTCATTATTTACACTTGAAACAAGACCGCGTGTCACGTATTAGATACTGAATTGAAAACTTTAGCAGCCATTCAGTTAAATAATCATAAAGAAGTCGTAACGTCGTGTCTGAGTACAGTTGTAATAGCGTCAAATGGACTATAAATGTTGGAATGTTAAAAGTTGTTCCACGTAACCGCAAACGCTGTTTTATATTACTGTTATACAATTGGACCGAATATGTCTAAAAGACAAAATATGTCTGAAGCCACATATATCATTTGTTATCTGTTTATATTTTGTCTGAATATTTTTTATCTGTTTTAAAACTTCGATCAATTGCCTCATCAGATGACAAGAGGGCTGGATACTTTTTGGCAGAAGAATCAGCTATTAATTTGCGGAGGTCCATAATACAAAACTAATGAAAATATTATTTTGCTATAATCCGCGATAAAAGAAAATATACATAATGCTAAATGTAGAGTGTACTATTCGTTCTCATACCTGATACACGCAGAATTTGTAAAAACTGATGCACTACCCGACACCGATAACACACAATACACAAGCACAGCAATTGTTTCGCCCCGTAAGTGAAACATCGTCAGGAGATCTATCTATCTAATTTCGGGAACGCCTGTCGGTGCAGGGCGGGTGGTCAGCTCCTATTCCGGACTATTCCACCCATTTCCCCATGTTGGGACAATGGTTTCAATGCTGTCCCGACAGTGTCACCTGCTCTTATCTACCCGTAGCTTTTACGAAACTGATAATATCTCTGAAGGAGATATTTGTCAGATCCTCAACTTCAATTTCATCATTACTTAGTATCTGCCATCTTATCAGCGAATACATAGGGCACTCAGCCATAAGGTGAAGACTCGTTTCTTCTTCTCCACACTCTAGACACGCAGCATCTTCTGTTACTCTCATTATTGACAGGTGTCTGTTTAACAGGCAGTGCCCAGTTGTAATGCCTGTTACAATTGCTACATTTTCCCTGCTCTGAGACATTAGCTGTTTCGACTTCCTTGTATCAAACGATTTAATTTGAATATGTAAAAAAAATTTGGCTTGTTACATGAGGTAAAGTAATCAGACTATAATTGAAATTGGCAAAATTCTGTATGGAAAGAAACATGGACGCACGAATGAATGGATAATATAATTAATCACTTATTTAATTTTAGTATTAAATTATTACAAATGAGCCATATAGATTATAGTCGATGAAGGGCTCATAAAATTGTCAAAATAAATCACAATACGATGCAGGTAAGCCGTCGCTTTGTGTTTAATTACGCCCCATAGCTGACGTGATTGCATTTCCGAATAAACTGGCACGTCAGTACCAACGCCCCGGTTTATTATTTTGCCAATTTGAAACGTTATTAAATTCTTGAAAGTAAAATTGGGGATATGTCACTATTATTGGTACTTAATAAACAAATTAACTATTAGTACCTTGCTCGGTAATTTATTACAAAATAAAAAAGAGTACAAAAAAAAAGTAAAAATAATAGGGTAGGTGAAGCTTGATCCTAGGTATTTTCATTTCTCGCGACCACCTCGAAAAAGCTACGCTGACTTGACACTTAACGGCAAAATTAGTGTTTTGTATATTTATTGAATTAAAAGTAAATTTTAGTATTTTTTAATGACTAAAACAGGGAGAAAACGATTTTTTTAAATAAAACCTAGCTAGATCGATTTTTCTCCCCCAAAACCTCCTGAATTATCGATTAGACACATCACTATCACTATATCGTATAAAACAAAGTGGCTTTCTCTGTTAAATCTTTAAAACTACGCAACAGATTTTGATGCGTTTCTTTTAAGAGATAGAATAATTGAAGAGGATTGTTTATAGGTATAATAACATTCAATACGAAATAGATAAATACTGTAAATTTTTTATATCCGTGCGAAGCCGGGGCGGGCCGCTAGTAAGTTATATCAGAACCCAGTTGCCATACTATTAAATAAAATAAACTCATTTCTTTTCTTTTTCTACTAAAATTACAGTGAATAATTAAACTTTGCAAATAAATAAACTGCTTCTAAAAGTAAATTTGCTTCTAAATTATTTTACGTACAAAATACATACCTCATACAAAGTTTATAAATTCTGTAATTCATATATGATCAAGTTACGTTATCGAGACCCAGCTTCCCTTTGAAGCTCTGTAAATGGTCTTCACAAAGGCTGCCACGAACAAATGATAGAAAATTAGCATCGTTGCTTCAATTATATCTGCGTATACAAAGACAATTATTTTCTTACATTTGTACTCGTATGTTATTATTTGTCTTACTTTCTGTCGTCGACAATATAAAATAACAAGATTCGTATTGCACATTTTTGATGGTATTTTTAAATAATTCGCTATTTCCCTAGATTGTACTAGCCTTTAATTACTTTACATTACAGACTTGATATTTGTTTAATAATTAAAAATTGTTAGTGAAAAATTTAAAAGAAAATTTTATAACCTATTTAATGTTATTAGGTAATGAGTTTTAAATTTACTCCTTGAAAGATACTTTGTAAGATCTATGCCACTTACATTTTCAGCTTTGCGCCTTATATTTGCGAATATATTTTATTAAGATTTTATATACATGTATCCATACATCCCGAAACCCATTCAATTCAATTAACAAACGCTTCTGCACACGAAAATAAAATGGTTTTGTTAGATTTTTTTTCAGTACAAATGACATATCTTTGCTAATTACCAAGAATGTCATAAAGGCAACTAAATTTACAAGTAGCGAAATCATTTCAATAGGAATTGCATTTAACCTCCCGGATTGATCTTATTTTTGTGATGGAGATCGACATGGGATTTTTATCTCATAATTTATTTACCATGCAAACTATGAATGAAAGTAAGTTATATGTTAAAATGTAAGTAATATGAGCTTCTGTCATTGCAATAGCTCAGGAACTTAGTTGAGCAATATCTAGATTTGATTCCAGATTTAATCAAATACCTATGTTTTGAAATGTTCTCAGCTTAACGATATTTAAAGGTAGTCTGGTTTTCCACTAGCCAATATGCTGAGTTTAGCTTTTCCAGAGTCAATTCTCGGAATGTCTCTGTGTGATCCTATCTAAAACGAGTAGATCCGTAGGAAAACCAAAGCGAAAAACATAGGCCGATAGTTCTAATAACCAATAGCCGGTATTATCTCGTGGTCGTAGTCGTAGTGTAGTCTTGGTCGTATCGTCGTAGGCCCACGTTCATCTTGCAATGGACATCCACAGAAGGAAAAAGAGGAAGTAAAACAAGAAAGAAACCTGTTTATTTGTCAGAAAACATTAATTACTTTCGTTAGAAGTAGTTTATTAATAATTTACTTGATTGTCTTCACGACACGATCGTGTCGTTAAGAGTAAAAATATCATGGCAGGGTGTGAAACAAGAAAACGTATTATAAACACTAGCAACATAATTATTGCCTTAGGATATTTGTGAGAAAGGAAAGCCGTACAAGGAGGATTCGTGTTTTGCATAAGTATCACTTACCTATCTTGATACATTAAACTTGTCGCATAACATCTGAAACAAAATTTTTAAATTAAGAGTAAGTAATAATAGTATAATAATAAATTATTTATCCAAACGCTAAAAGACGAGCTTTTTATTATTAAGAGAAATTTGAAGTATACTCATGTACTTTTTTTGTATTAAGCTATCAACACTTTTTCATTATATTAGTAAAGCAAATATTTAAAACGTATGTACATTTAATTCTTTAAAATATTTTGATCTAAAAGACAACCCTCATTTCTTGTCGAGGTGTTGCAAAAGGCGACTAAGGTAGGTTAATGTCAGGCAGGCGGCCGTGAAATACGTAATGCGAATCATGTTGCAACATGTTTATAAAATGTTTTACCGATCCCACTCTGAATTGGATAAGGGCAATAAAAATAACTAAAAATTAACTTATTCTTATACATTAAGAATATATTATAAGAATATCTCGTGATTCTACATATATTTGACGGAACAATGTAATTGTACAGGATCACAAAGCAATAAGGTAAAATATTTTATTCTTTATTCGAACTGAAAATCATAATATATCATAATATTTTTTTGTATATAGACAGTCTAAGAACGCGTTTAGCATTAGTATTGTTGTTTGTTGAGGTCATAGGAGCTGATTGACACAGTCGTATTTGTTTCGGGGTATGTTACAAATGGAAATATAAATGGCGTGTTACTCGTAATCATTTCAGACTGATGACAATCAGAAAATTGTTCACTTGGCGGCGACGACTCGACGCCGCACCGCCCTCTGCCGTGAGCTCGTGACTGTAATAGAGCCGCTATGGGAATATGCCGTATTAAGGTATACAAGTAAAACGGGTATTTAAATGATAAATAATTGGACTAATGCATAATACAAAGTTTTTATTTGTTTATACATGAAAATCATAACGAACATCGTATAACGTGAAACACGTATTGATTACATCCTTAATCAGCCGCAATAGTGGCCCAACTGAAAAAATCATGTTTTGAGATAAATGGGTTTATATAACAAGGACACTTGGTTAACCCTATAAATTAACGTTAACCTGCAAACATAATATTGGGAAATAAATGGTAAATTTCGTTAGCAATCGACTCAAGATAAACTCCCTAAGTATATATTTTATGGTTTTCACACCAGTTGGTTATAGCTGTGGTAGCCCAGCGGTAACACCGTGCGACTCTCTCGAGGAGGTCAAGGGCTCGAACCCGGGCAGACACCAATGAGTTTCTCTGTTAAAACTTATGTCTTATTGATAATTGCAATTTATCACACCCTTTTCGGTGAAGGAAAACATCGTGAGGAAACTTGGATATCTCTAGAGAATTCTGGAGCTATGTGTAACCTACCAATCCGCACTGGAGCAGCGTGGTAGGTCTTAGATCCAAACTTTCTCTCAAAAAACGGAGAGAAGAGGCCTATTCTCAACAGTGGGATAGTAACAGGCCGCTACTTACTTACTTTTTTATTGCTAATAACGAACGAACGAACGACCTAATATTGAATTTTGGGTTCTGCCAGTATTGCTGTCCAAAAGAATTTTTATTTTAACGTTTACACCTATTCCTAGTCCAAAACACGTGTTTTTTGAGTTGTGCCACTATAATAGCCTAAGAGCGACATGTTTATTTGAATACTAACACCAAGCAGCAGCGGAGCAAAGGTTATATGATAAATAAATTATATACAGGGACCTATTAGTAGCTTCAGACAAAAATCGAATTTTATTTTATTATGGGCCAATAGCCAACAACGAAGCTTTTTAAAGTCGATTTTTTTTTAAAAGTCGCATATACACTGGCAAGACGCATTGTTTGAAGATTTTACACTTCGATACTGAAATTCATAATATACTAACTGATTTAAAAATATTTGCAAAAAAAAAATCTGGAAAAATATTTACGGTAGTAATTAATACCAATAATATAGACTGCCACATTATCCAAGTATTAAGTGAGTGTTTGCATTAAATTATCACAATATAACCGTTAAACAAAAACACTTGAACCGTATTAATTGCGCTTAAATCATAACGTCGAGTCCTGCAATTAATTGCTTAAAATAACGTTATCATTGAAACTGCACATTATACCGTGAAACGACGTAAGCATGTAGCACAATAAATAACGGACGCTAAGCTGATTAGCATAAATCGGGTCGACATTCCCCGAATTACCTAAAATCTGTTAACAAATGGTGGCTTTGCATAATTGAATGAGTGGAAAGTAAACTCGGGCATATGGAGTGCGGTGTTAGAACTATTCGCATTTTTATCAATTTCACTAGGGTTGTGAAAAGTTTGTTTGTCAATTTCTATATAATACCAGTATATTTTGAAAACCATCTTAATAATATACGATAATACATTGAACAAAGATACTGATGCTTTGAAAAGATATACAGAATATAACAACAATTTTAAATCTTAACATATTTACCAACTATGCCGAGTGGTATCCGGCTGAATAGAATATACCACCCTCTTTCTTATCGACTTGTCGAATAAGGTGGATAAGGAAAGTCTACATCAGGCAGGCGGCCGGTCGTAAAATACCTAACCGAATCATGTGAGATCATGTTTATAACATGTTATGCCGACCCCAATTAGAGTGGATAAGGACCTGAACACGATGATAAATTTATCAACTACTAACTTAAACTTAACTACCACGACAATATATAAGAAACTCAAAACCTTTAGCTATGTAGTAAGTATCTTATTTAAAAAAAGTAAATATAAAAATATAATCTTTCCTCTCCTAAAATTTTGGCGCGCGTTAATATAAGTTTTCCGATAACTTCTGTGAAAACATACGATAAAATCACGAAAACCGTTGAGTAGTCTTTGAATTTGTTGCGAAGAGAACCAGTGAGACAGACGTGGCGGGGACTTTGTATTATATTATATATTATTATGTAATAAATACATGTGTATCATAATTAGGTAGGTACAGCGAAGTGAAAAAATTAAATATTATACTTCTAAGGCGTCTATGCGATGGTAATAAGAAAAAACGAGACAAAAAGAATTGTCGGTTAACCATTTGACAAGGTAGTCGTGAATACGTTTATGACATATATTTTAAATATAATCATTGTGACGGTACGGTTTAATTAACTTTATTTAAAAAATATAATTACTATTTATTTTTTATTCGACTATCAAACTCCAGGGACATCCTTAGTTTTAACACTAATCTACTATGGTCTAATATACTCATACGAAGCGTGTGTGATTTATATTGTTTGGTCGGGTCAAATCTATAATGTTTCATACTTGATTTGATTGCTCGGACAATGTATTTACTTAGATGCATTGGTTGGATATATTTGTAAAGTTAAATACTTTTATGATCCTTACTATTTATTATATTATTTCGAGCACATTTACAATTTTTGTATTACTATTATATCATTATTCAATTTCAATCTAGAAATTACATGACGGATTCTGCCACTGTTATAGCTTCGTGATACTTTTCTTTAATCACTGTTCATGTACCTGATTCGCATATTGCCATATTGTTTTTTTTCGTTAGTCTACATTTTATTTTGGCTAGTTCCGAATATACATGAATAGTGATAAAGAAAAGTATCACTAAGCTACAACAGTGGCAGAATCCATAATGTAATTTCTAGATTGAAATTGAATAATGATATAATAGAAATACAAAAATTGTTAATGTGATCGAAATAATATAAGAAATAGTAAGGATCATAAAAGTATGGCATTTCCAAAAAAAAAAAATTCAATGTTAAATAAAAATATTTTCGTAAGATACATTATAAATTACTTAATTATTATAAGCCTTGAACTTATAAAAAGAACTTAAATTTTATTAGATGTAGTGTGAAACGAATAACCTATAATTAAATATTCAGTTCAGAATAACCATTATTCTTTTGCCCATAACCCACTCTAAGTGGGGTCGGCACAACATGTTATAAACATGTCACATGATTTGGCTACGTATTTTACGACCGGCTGCCTGTCTGACGTCAACTTACCTTAATCGTATTTTACGACACCTGGGTAAGAAAGAGGGAGGTATATTCTACTCAACCGGATACAACACGGTAGGTCAACTTGTCTTAGTCGCATTTTACGACACCTCGGTAAGAAAGAGGGTGGTTTATTCTACTCAGCCGGATACCATATTGTGGGTCGACCTGCCTTAGTCAACTTTTACGACCACTCGGTTAGACATGAGAGTGGTCTATTTTACTCAGCCGGATACCACACGGCGGGTTAACTTACCTCAGTCGCCTTTTACGACACCTCGGTAAGAAATGAGGGTAGTCTATTATATTCAGCCGGATACCACACGGCTAGAATCAGTTCAGTACAACCATCCTGTCAAAATAATTGATAAAGGAATCCAAATCTCGATTACAGCGTGTCTTGGAACGGATCCAATCAGTTAGTCGTGCTTGAGCGCTCTTTGTATTCCGCTTGCGAACCAAGACCGTACCCGAAGTACAACCAACAGTTATTGTGTTATGTTGTAACGGTTCAAACCGGTTTTCATTGCATCTGGGAACAGATCCTAGCTTCCAATTACATCTCATAGCTATTGCTCCAAGGGATTATTGGATATTGCTCTATATACTTTGACTTTTGTCTTTTACCTCTGTTCTTAATTAACTTCATAACTGTAATGTCTTAAGTAAAGTAACGGCCTGTTACAATTTCACTGCTGGGCATAGGCCTCCTCTCTCCGTTCCTGGAGATAACGGTTGGAGCTAAGACCTACCACGCTGCTCCAGTCCAATGCGGATTGGTATGTTACACATATCTCCAGAATTCTCTAGAGTTATGCAGGTTTCCTCACGATATTTTCCTTCGCCGAAAAGCGTGTGATCAATTGCAATTAGCAATTAGACGCATAAGTTCTAATAGAAAAACTCATTGGGTCTGCCGGGGTTTGAATTCGTGACACTCTCTCATTTCTTACCGAGGTGTCGTAAATACTTGTATTAAGGGTGAAAGGTATACAAGGTATATAAGGAAATATACATCATACTTAAATGAATATAATTTAAATGAATAGTTATAACCAGACACGAAGAACCAACAAATCGTTTTTAGATAATTTTGGGCCTTGATCGGAATCGAACCCGCAACCCTTGGAACTGAAGGCAGGGTCACTAGTACCTGACTTAATGGGGTTTAAGGTTTAAGTTTTGTTTTTTTTAGGTCCCATTTCGTAATGGACCATAAATTCCCAAAATTAGTAGTTTTAATAAAATCCAATATAACTGAGCATCCTGCCATTCCCTTTTATAATAACAGCATAGATTTAATAAAGATTTCAATTTTAGTCGCGAAGCTAATTTGAAATTTCATTCCGAAGACGCCTTAAATATAATAAACGAAGGATAAAACTGTCCCAGAGTAATTTTAAACTCCTAGACTCGTTGAATTGCAAATATAAGGAAAGCAAAGCGATGTTTGGCGTTTTCTGTTTTTCAAATAAGATGTCAAAAGTCGCTTGTAATAACTTAATTCTATTGTGATGCGAAAAAAGGTTTTATAATTACATTGATATAAAGAGATTTTTTATACAGTTAAAATAAAAATACTAAGATGACTGAGTCTTGGTCGGTAATTTTTTAGAAAATAAAAAAAAGGAAATTCCAAAAAAAAAACACCCATTTCCCGAATAAGCTACGCTAACTTGACATTTCACGGCGAAAATTGTGTTGTATATATTCAATAAATTAAAAGTAAACTTTTGTTGTTTTTTTATGCCCAAAAACAGGGATAAAACGATTTTTTTTAATAAAACCTAGCCAGATCCATTTTTCTCCCCCTACATGCTGAATTTCAAGAAAATCGCTGGAGCCGTTTCCGAGATTCTGAAAATATATATATACATACAAGATTAACTCATTTAAATATTAAAGAAAGATACGATAAAAGTACGTAACCAAAAAAAAAAGTTTTTCCTCTTAGTATTCGACAATAAACCGATATTCTCTATATGTATACAAATAACTGATCACTATTACATAAAACTAGGCTATTGCACTATTGCATACAGGTGTAGGTATTGTTAGACCTTAAAAAAAAAAAATAAAGATCATTATCCCCAGTACTAGGATCGTTTGCAAAATTCAATTCCGATTATTTTTGATGATTTGAGGACAGAAGTTATTAAAGCGAATAGGAATGGTTTTTATTTTATTTTTATAAGTGTTATCCGGCTGAAGAGAAAAGACCACCCTCATTTCTTATCGATGTGTCGTAAAAGGCGACTAGGGAAGTTGACCCGCCATGCGGTATCCGTCTGAGTAGATAAGACCACCCTCATTTCTTACCGAGGTGTCGTAAAGGGCGACTAAGATGAGTTGACCCGCGGTGTGGTATCCTCCTGAGTAAGATATAACACCCTCTTTCTAACCGAGACGTCGTAAAAGACGACTAAGGTAAGTTGACGTCAGCAAGCGGCCGGTCGTAAAATACCCAGCCAAATGTTTATAACACGTTGTGCCTACCCCACTTAAGTGCCGAGTGGGATAAGGGCAAGGAAATAATGATTAAGAGAAGTAACAGCAAAATCGGCAGAAAATCATACCGGTTGGTAAACAAAAGCTCGCGTAAAAGCTTATCCAGTTTCATTTTCATTTAATTTTGATGTAGCAAATTTTTGGGAAACAGTACATAAACAATTATATAATAATTTTATTTTAACCATTTAATCATAAATACATACAGGGATGTATCAATATAAAGGTATATCTTAATATTTTAACCGATACCATCAATAACAAAAACGAGGGATTAACCTTAAGAACATAATTGAAGGTTGAAAAATTTATGGACCATAAAGTGAAAAGATATATTAGAAGCATTTATAAAGTATTCAAAATATTAAAAAGCGAATGCATACATACATTTTTTATTACTAATTTAGTGCGAATATTGTGTAATATCGTACTACCATCTAGCGGAGTATTAGTAAAACATCACGAGATATTGTAGAACAATACAAAATAGCGACATCTATCAAAAGTAGTCAGTACTATGATGTCATATTCAAGCTACGAATATAGATGGCGTTGTTTAGACATTTTGCGCAATAAACTTACGTACATTATACTATTGATTACTCCAACGTTGCGTTGTTTGCTTTTGTATTTCAATGAAAAAAAGCGTCTTAGCGAAGTAGCTTTTAAGATGGAAATAAGATTTAATTGTTAAAGATTTTTGCAACAATAAAAAGTTGTAAAAGTGAATATATAAAATACGTTGTTGTTATTGTTATAAAAATTCTAATATATTACGGTTAACAATTTGGGAAATTCAATAGATATTTTTATAAGGTTTCCCTTTGTAGGAATATGAGTATTACATTATAATATTTTGAAAACATTCTGTGTGCTTACGTCCTTTAAATGTTTTTGAGATTCAGACCTTCTTTCCTATTTAGTAATGATTTTTTAAATCAATTATTTATTAGTTATACCAACGATTTATTATCTCGAAGTAACGAAATGTCCTGTTTCAGGACGAAGTAAGTAAAGTACTCCGATTAATAGAAAATATAAAATAAAAAGAAGAACTCTTAAAATAATTTTTTTTAAATATAATAATAACAGGATAATGAGCCACAATAAATATTCTGATTATCAGGTTGAAACATTTATAAAATCATACTAAATTCCGCTTGCCTGAAGGGAAAAATTCGAAAACGATCCGGGCGATTTAGTAAAATGCAAATCCCAATGAAATACAATATTTGATCTCGGTAAAAGGTGCTCACTTAGCTGTTTATTTAGGATCATCAATACTATTTTGTGTAAATAACAAACAGACTATTCGTAAGCCTTTATAGTTATATTGGTTTATTTGAATGAATCTATAACAAGACAATAGAAATATACATACAATATATTTTGACTGGCCCGTTGGCGCAGTGGGTAGTGAATGACCCGGCCTTCAGCTCCGCTGGTCGCGGGTTCGATTCCCGCCGAGAGCTAACATTTTCTATACACGAATTTGTTGGTCTTTGAGCCTGGGTGTATATTTGTATTTAAGTATGTATTTAAAAAATATTTAAGTATATATTCACCAGTTGTCTGTCACAAGTATTAAGTTACTTACTTTGTGGACGGACGACCGTGCGTGTAAGTGTCCCATATATTTATTTATTTATACATTTTAATTATAGGTTATACCTGTATTATAAGTATCACAAAGTGTAATAAATGAAATGAACAAGAAATAAATGGAACTTTGTCTCTCCTTTATAATCGGTGATTACAAATGATTAAGCGCATGCAGATCTTGTAGAAGGCTTACTAAGCTGCACTGACAAATCATCGACTATGATCGCTTACTATGTGATGGGAATTGTCGGTTTTTGGGACACGCATCAATGGGAATCCGTGTCATACGTATGTCATCGTTATCTTCCTGCCCTTATCCCACTCTAAGTGGGGCCAACCAAACATGTTATAAACATGTCACATGATGTGGCTACGTATTTTAAGACCCGTCGCCTGCCTGACGTCAACGTATCTCAGTCGCATCTTACGACATATCGGTAAGAAAGAGGGTGGTCTATTCTACTCAACCATATACCACACGGCGGGTCAACTTACCTTACTCATCTTTCAGGACACCTCGGTAAGAAATAAGGATGGTCTATTCTACTCAGCCGGATACCAGCTTTTGGTGATACGTATGTATCGTATGAAAATACAGATGATCGTATAAACACCAGCACGATGATTAGGCGATTATAGACGATCACACGATCACGATCACCGCCGATAGTGATAGTCATTCTCTGGAACACGAGAGGACCAAGAATGTATCTGGCACGGAGTATCATTAGAGTAGTATTATAAATTCATGCCACTTCTGGCTATCGCGTTAAGTCTGAGCTTCACTACATATTATAAAACAAAGTCACATATATCGTATGTACGCATAAAACTTTAAAACTACGCAACCGATTTTGATGCGGTTTTTTTTAATAGATAGAGTGATTCAAAAGGAAGGTTTGTACGTATAATAACATTTAATACGAAGTAGAGAAATACTGTAATTTTTGAGGTTTCTGTAAATAGTTACATTTTTTTCCGCTTACATTGCAAACGCAGGCTAAACCCTACGAGATTTAACAAAATGATGTACTAAGTATTTGTAAACCATGAAAAGGTCTACAGAAAAGTCCGCGATGGTATATGTCTATCTCTTATGGATAACCCACAATAGCAGTTTTTTTCATTTACTTTTTACGAAAAATGATGCCTTATGTTCAAAGCGATTTTTATACAATACAGAATTAATCCTTATCCAATTAGGTACCTTAAATAAATTGTTGATTTAATATAGATCAATATTGCCGTTTACAGCATGTAATTTAAGTGAACATTTTCGGAGATATTACAGATTTAAAATCCCGCGAGGAGGCCGCGCTTCGACCTATAAGCACTTCGAATTTAGCAGCGACCGGAGGCGCAACTAAATGTCCTTCTTTCAAGTTTATATTGTCTAATGATAAGAAAGCGATGAATGTTGTATGTAAAGACATTGTCTAATCAATTGTAAAAATAAATAATATCACTACATAGTATAAAACAAAGTTGCATTCTCTGTCTGTCCGTATGTCCGTATATCCCTATGTATGCTTCAATCTTTAAAACTATGCAACAGATTTTGATGCGGTTTTTTTTAATAGATAGAGTGTTTCAAGAGGAAGGTTCGTATGTATAATAACATTCAATACGGAGTAGAGAAATACTGTAATTTTTGAGGTTTCTGTAAATAATTACATTTTTTTCCGCTTTCATTGCAAACGCAGGCTAAACCCTACAAGATTTAACAAAATGATGTACTAAGTATTTGTACACCTTGAAAAGGTCTACAGAAAAGTCCGCGATGGTGTATGTCTATCTCTTATGGATAACCCACAATAGCATTTTTTGTCATTTACTTTTTACGAAAAATAATGCCTTATTTTTAAAGCAATTTTTATATAATACAGCATTAATCCTTATCCAATTAAGTACCTTAAATAAATTGTTGATTTAATATAGATCAATATGGCCGTTTACAGCATGTAATTTAAGTGAACATTTTCGGAGATATTACAGATTTAAAATGCCGTGAGGATGCCGCGCTTCGCCCTATAGCACTTCGACTTTAGCAGCTAAGTCGCTCTTTCAAGAGTTTGTTTAAAAACATTCTGTAATTATTGTAAAATAAAATACATAGGGAAAATGTAAAAGTAAATAAGTAAAAATGTACTATACGAATTTAGATATTCCAAAGATAGCAGGAAATCTTCTTGGTATAGGGAAAGTAAATTGTTTTTCTCCAAATTTAACGCTTGCGGGCCACGGGCAGTAATGAATAAATGAAAACTACTGAATCGATTTTAATAATTTTTTTTTTACACTGACTGACATGGGATATATATTTTATACCCGTGCGAAGCAGGGGCAGGCCGCTAGTTTAACATAAAATAGTTCACCTACGAGATAGCTAAGTATTCATTTTTCCTTTTTATTTACAGTTCCTTGTCCTGTTCATTTCACTATAACTAAAGAACTACGCAGAAATAATCGTAATGCTAAGTCTTTAAGCGTTCAAATTGTTGGCTTTCAACTCTGGCCTGATTATCATGAGCCTGATAATCAGAAGCTTTAAAATTAGGTTACAGCCTTTCAAAGGATATACTGAGTACTAGTTATTATCTTTCTTTATGGCCTACCTGAGTACTAATCCTCGCATTATTTATATTCATCGCAAATGTCACTTAAAATTACAGAGCTTTTCATCGCATTTACGTCATACTGCTTTCATTTTACTAAACATAGGGGTTTGTGGCAGACGTGGCATATACAGGCCATATGTCTGGCCCGTGTCAGTTTACCTTACGCTCGCGGGCCGAAGTACAAAAAGTATTTTTCTTATTTAAAAGCCGACAGCTATACATTTTTAGAGATCATATAGTATAAGTAATTGTTGTAAATTATCATTTTATAAGAAATCTCAGAATCGATCAGGGATACTTTTTCTATAACTTGGAAAAAATATCTCTGTGTTGTGTAGTGTGATCAAGTAAGAAATGAGGAAATCATATCCCAAAGAGTTGTAACGTTGAAATGCTGATGATCAAGGCACATATTTGGGAAGCTACGCAAGATCTTTTCGTCCAAGATACCTCTGTGTGAATACCAAGGTCTACGAATAGTGCGCGTTGTCAGTCATGGCATATGACAACGTGGTCGCTGACTGTGGGCCTCATAAGAAAACTGAGAGTATCTCAGCGGGCTATTGTGAGAGTCCAGCTATCGTATCTCTACGTGATCAAATCAGAAATGGGGAGAAATGGGGACCAAAGTGACGGACATAGCTCAACGGGTCGCGAAGCTGAAGTGGCAATCAATTGGCGAGGCACATAGTTCGAAGAACCGATGAACGTTGGGGTCTCAAGATGCTAGAGTGGCGACCCCGCACGGGCAAACGTAGTGTAAGCAGACCCATCAGATAGACAGATGACCTCAAAAAGCGCGGGGAGCCGCTGGATCCAGGTGGCACAAGATCATGTAGCGTAGAAGTCCTTGGAATAGACCTAAGTCCAACAGTGGACGTCTATTGCTTGATGACAAAGAGAGAGAGAAACCACATAGTTTAAAGAACCAATAGACGTTAGGGTCTCGAGGTGCTAACACCACACCAGAAAACCTAATGTAGGTTAACCCCTTTGCAAAAAAAAGTTAGGTAATTTGATACCTAGGTGTATAGGAATTATTATTAGTTTTCCTCTTCCCGAAAGCCAAATAAGTAATTATGTTAAGTAATCGTGTAGTCATGCATCATAAGAATATTACCAAAATATTTTGCTTATAGCCACTTCGCTTGATTTTCTAGTACTTTCCACTTATAAATAAGTTCGGCAGAGCTAAATTGTCAGTTTGCCAACATAATCATTAAAGCCAAAACTCTATTTTTACTAGAACTATTATATTTTTAATTAATAGATTTTGGTTGTATTTTGTTTCATTGGGCCGCCGTATGGTATCCGGCTAAGTAGAATAGATCACCCACATTTCTTACCGAGGTGTCGAGGTGTAAATAACGGGCGTAAGATAATTAGCCAAATTATGTAACAACATGTTTAAAACATGTTGTTCCGACCAGACTTAGAGTGCTATAATGCAGGAGAATGATGATGATTCTATAATAAAATTCCACAATCAATTTTAGCTTTGCCTTTACAGTAGTTTAAAAACACTGTTAAAAAAGGCTAATACAGAAAGCCTGGAGAGAGCTGCTCTTCGACCCTATGCAAGACAGTAATGAGTAATTGTAATTAGTAATGAGAATTATATTTTCAAAAGAGCGACCGACAAATTTCATGCTAACTTTTCCGGGTGGGAACAGCATTCCGAGCCAGCAGCAGAGTTGACGATTCAAAAGCACTTGCTTACAAGTTTACTTAAAAATTTGAATTTGAATTTGATGATGTGTTTCATTAGAGTAAGTTCTCGATACCGCAGAAAGAAAAGAAACATTTACTTATACAAAAAGCTCACATAATACATGTTCATTTAATCTGGTTAAATATGCTCGCTATCTGTAATCCGTGCCTACCGAATAGGTGAGCTTAAATTTGTCTTCGTTAGCCGTGATGAAGGTAAAACGTCGTACTCATTTAGGATTACGTAGTTTATCAGGACTGTCTCTTCTAATGTAAAGCTTTTCAACTCCATTCATTTAGTTGAGTGGTTGTCCATTATTCATATTTTATTTAAATTCATTATCAACTGCTTTAATACGATATTTAAGTTATGCTATAATAAACTATTAATTTATTAATAACTACTAATAAACTATTAATGTTTGCCAAATTCAAATGAGAATATGTTTTTACATATTAAAATTATACAATATCTTAGGTACATTATAATATAGACTAGCGGCACTGCCCCTGCTTTGCACGGGTATAAAATATATAGCCCATGTCATTCAGTGAAAAAAAATTATTAAAATCGATCCATTAATTTTGATTTATTCATTACTGCCCGTGGCCCGCAAGCGTTAAATTTGGAGAAAAACAATTCCCCTCTCCCTGTACTAAGAAGATTTCCTGCTATCTTTGGAATATCTAAATTCATATTCTATATATTTACTTATTTATTTTCCCCATGAATTTAATTTTTACAATTAATTATAGAATGTCTTTATATACAACATTCACATCTTCCTTGTCATTAAACAAACTCTTGAAAGAGCGACATATAGCTGCTAAATTCGAAGTACTATAGGGCGAGGCGCGGCCTCTCGCGGAGTCTATAATATCTCCGAAAATGTTCACTTAAATTACATGCTGTAAACGGCCATATTGATCTATATTAAATCAACAATGTATTTAAGGTACTTAATTGAGTAAGGATTAATGCTATATTGTATAAAAATTGCTTCAATAAAAAGGCATTATTTTTCATAGAAAGAAAATGACAAAAAATGCTATTCTGGGTTATCCATTAGAGATAGACATATACCTTCGCGGACTTTTCTGTAGACCTTTTTAAGGTGTACAAATATTTAATACATCATTTTGATAAATCTCGTAGGGTTTAGCCTGCGTTTGCAATGTAAACAGAAAAAAAAAAAATATTTACGACATCACATTAGAAACATCAAAAATTACAGTAATTCTCTAATCCATATTGAATGTTATTATACATATAAACCTTCCTGTTCAATCACTCTATCTATTTAAAACAAACCGCATCAAAATCTGTTGCGTAGTTTTAAAGATTTATGCATACATAGGGATATAGGGACAAACAAAGAATGTGACTTTGTTTTATACTATGTAGTGATGATTGGTGATTGGCGATGTTTATAATAAACAAAGTAGGAACCGACATAAGCTTTCGGTTCCTGCGTTGCGTCTTGCAAAAGTACGTAAGTTGTTTATGTCGTTGGTTTTAATCTAAAAGTCATTCCAGGTTTACGCACTTCCGTGATAACAGTCGAGCGCAAACCAACCTGTATCTAATAACAAAACCCCATGAATACGTAAAAACAAATGACTAAGTTTTCCTCGTGCATATCTAAGGTGTGGTATCTGTAATGGAATTTATGTTTTCCTCAATATACAATAGGTATTAATTATATTATATTATAGCTAAAATATACAGGCATTTTCTAATAAAAGTGCCCCATTTTTCACTATTATAGTGTAAACGTTGTCAAGCGTTCACCAACTACCAAATAAAAAAATATTGCTTTCAAGCAACAAGCTTACAGAAGTTACAATAAAATTATTTTGCTTTAATCCGCAATGCTGTGTAATGCTATGTGTATGAACCAGGCAACATTCACATACCTTATACATGCAGGACAAGTCAACACACGAATCACAAACCGCCGCCAACAACAACACTCCGCGCAAGCACTACACACACTCACTACCACAATGTCTACAATCATTTCGCCCCAAAACTTAAGCATCATCAGGAGAATAGTCTTCACGGTATTACGATTCTGTCGTATGTTGCCTGTTTTATACACTTAGCATTACATAAGTTCTCTTAACAAACGCGGATTACAGCAAAATAATTCAATTGTAACTTCTGTACTATGAAATTCCATAATGTAACGCCTTATTCTATAAATTAGCAACAGGCTTAATCACAAAGGCATCATCATTCTCCTGCCCTTATCCCACTCTAAGTCGGGTCGGCACAACATGTTACAAACATGCAGTCACATGATTTGGCTGCGTTTTTACGACCGCTATCAACCGACGGCATCAACTTACCTTAGTCGTATTTTACGACACCTCAGTAAGAAAGAGGGTGGTCTATTTTACTAAACCGGATACCACACGGTGGGTCAACTTACCTTAGTCTTCTTTTATGACACCTCAGTAAGAAATGAGGGTGGTCTATTCGGCCGGATACCACGCGGCGTGTCAACTTACCTTTGTCGCCTTTTACGAGACCTCTGTAAGAAATGAGTGTGGTACTATTCTATTCAGCCGGATACCACACGCCGTCTTAATCACAAAGGCAATGAATACATATGTTGTGTAAAAATTGTGCTTAAAGTTTAGTATAAGCCAATAACATATTCAAGAACATTGAAATTGTTGAATAATAATTAACACTGTGTTAACCCTAATAGTTTATAATAACAAGGTTTGATTGTTTAATTTATTCTTCAGACCAGAAACGGGATAAACACCCAATTATTCACATCAGCAGCGTTTGTTTATTTATCCAATGATTTGGTATACGGTCGAGTAATTTAGTAACCGTTTCATGTATAGCTCTTTAAATTTTACTTGAACTTTAGAGTGACCCAATTATCTACATACCTATGTATAATATTATAATCGTTTCTTTAACCGATAGACAAATATTAATTGCTGAAGAATGTTTAATAGAGGAATTTTTAAGCCATTTTTTTGCAGCTTGCATTCAACGGCCTTCTATTAACTGTTAATTTCACAGGCTTAGTATTCTTTTTCATATATAATGCCTTGTCGTATCCGGCTGAGTAGAATAGACCACCTTCATTTTTTACCGAGGTGTCGTAAAAGGCGACTAAAGTAAGTCGACCCGCCGTGTGATATCCGACTGAGTAGAACAGACTACCATCATTTCCTACCGAGGTGTCGTAAAAGGCGAGTAAGGTAAGTTGACCGTGTGGTATCCGGTTGAATATGGGGTGGGAACAACATGTTATAAACTTGTTATGACATGATTTGGCTTCTTATTTTACGACCGGCCGCCTGCCTTATGTCTATTTACCTTAGTCGTATTTTACAACACCTCGGTAAGAAATGAGGATGGTCTATTCTACTAAAAGGATACTAGACGGCGGGTCGACTAACTTAGTCGCCTCTTACGACACCTCGTTAAGAACTGAGAGTGGTATATTCTACTTAGCGTGATACCACTTAAAAACTTGAAAAAGAGATTGCTGTAAAGGTAATTCATTCATACAAAATTACGTATCAGCTGAAGTTAAAATTATTTAAGTGAGCGCCCTAAGATAAGGAAAAAGTAATGAACTTTAGAATTTTAAATTAAGCTGCTTCTGACATTAAAACTTTGAAATTAACTAGATTCAGATTAAAACAGATAAAGTCTGTAATACTCTCTTTACGATTTTTTGTCTTTGGTTTGGATTCAAGCAAGCTTTTTTTGTGCATTACAACATTATGAGAGAGAATAATATATTATTGCGTCATACTTTCAAGGCCGATATTAAAAGGTTTTCTGCACTTCGGAGAGAATGTTAAGCATTCATCATCTTTCAGCCCTTATCCCACTCTAAGTAGGGTCGGCACAACATGTTATAAACCTGATGTCACATGATTTGGCTGCGTTATAACGACCGGCCGCCTACCTGACATCAACTTACCTTAGTCGCCTTTTACGACACCTCGGTAAGAAATGAGGTTGGTCTATTCTACTCAGCCGGATACCACACGGCAGGTCGACTTACCTTAGTCGCCTTTTACGACACCTCGGTAAGAAATGAGGGTGGTACTATTCTATTCAGCCGGATACCACACGGCGTAATGTCATTACTTCCGTTATATATGTAATTATCATTAGGTACAATAAAATTAAGGTATATTCTGTCTTTTCTATTGGTTAATCTTCTAGGGGACGCAAAGGTAATCGTCGCTGACCATACAAAATTTATACAACTATTAATTCTATTTATAAGGATGTGAGCTATTTTTAAATTTAAACTATCGTGAGTAGTATTGTTAGTTAATGTATAGAAACCGGCTATACTCACGTCTTATTCCATCGGGTTAGCCCAACTACTTGCGAATCCATCCGAGGCACTTATTTATGCGTCATCGGATGGACAGATGAAATTTGACCATCCCATGTTATGTTATTATGATGGATGCAAGCTAAAAAGTCTTATACTAAATCTTCCATAAAAATATTATCTAGTCACATATCAGTATGGTTTAATTCTATATATTTTCTCTACTCTTAAAACTTTCTACCCAACTAGTATGGGTTTTGAAAATGCTTCCGCTTTTATCTGTAACACACCACATAAAAGTTTCCTTTAAGTAACTCTTTAATGGTAAAAGTACGAGCTTAAATATAAGCTAAAATGTGAAAACTTGCTCCGAGGAAAGTAACAAAACAACAGCGCACAAAGTGCATAATATATTTTTGTATCGGAGCTGTAAATGCTCTTAGTTTAACAATCTGTGAACTTAAAAGATTTTATCTACTTTTTAAGATTTTATCTATTACAGGCCCAATGGGACCTGTAATCTATTGATGAAAGTTTTCGTGCAAAATAATTTTTTCAACTTACGTTCTGGATATGGATGTTTATAGAATTGATTTACTGTTTTGTTATCTTTTACGAGTATGTAGAAAAAAAGATAGCTTATTCCCTAATTTTAAGGGACTAAATGGCCAGATTACGGAATGAGTCAGCGTACTAACATAACACATGGAAACTTATTATAGACCAGCTGTGCCCGTTGCTTCACCCGCGTGGAAATCGGGATGTCACAAAAAAATTCCCAAGTTGAAATTTTTAAGTCATTTTGAGTTAACCATAAGAGATAGAGACATGCTATCGTGCACTTATTGCCTGTTTACGCGACGCACTTGATTAAAACTCCCCGTAGGCGAGTTTTTTACAACCACGTGACCTTTTCAACCCAATCTACACAAAACAGTAATGTACATTAACTTGAAGCTTTTGGAAAAATTACACTAACTTTTAGTAAAATCCGTACAAAAATCGGTTCAGTAGATTTTAAGAAAGTCGATCACATAAAGACAGACAACTTTTGGGGACTTTGTTTTATAATAAGTATAGAGTATAGATTCTTTTAACAATTATATTCTAAAATTAATCGTATATTCAATGTATGACAAAAAAAAATCATTTTCCTTCAGGTACGTAGTGATTAATTGAGGGTATTTTAATAGTTCAGTTGACGCTGATGAAATCGTGTACAGCTTGCAAGTTAATAATATTGATGTAGTTACGTTTTTTATTATTTACGATAATAAATAATAGAAGAACGATAAATATCATGCTAGCTTCGCCCGCATGGAGTTCAGTGTGTTACAAATTTTTCCCGAATTTAAATTTTGAACATAAAAGTAATTATCGTGAGTTAATCATAACAAATTAATTTTTTCACCGTTTACTTAGCGGTTTACTTACTCAAAGCTTTAAATTTCGCCGTTTTCGCAATATTTTTTATTGCTGCTCCTCTCCTATTCATCTTAGCGTGATGTTATATAGTTTATAGCCTTCCTGGATAAATGGACTATCTTACATTAAAATAATTTTACAAATCGGTCCAGTTCGTGAGATAAGCGCGTTCAAACAATCAAACAAACTCTTCAACTTTATATATTACTATTGGCTCGCTCCGGCTTCGCACGGGTATAAAATATACATATAGCTTATGTCACTTAGTGAAGTTTTTGTTATACCACGTTTTATAGTGACTTGGCGGAAACGCAGTCGAACGGGACAAAAAGTCCTATGTCGTCTCCTGGTTCTAAGCAACCTCTACACCAATTTTCAGCCGAATTGGTTCACCCGTTCTTGAGTTATAAATAGTGTAACTAACACAACTTTCTTTTATATATATAGATTAGTTTAGATAATTAAATGATTATATTATATTTATACATTATTACTCAAGTAAACATAACCCAATATACTGAGTCCTGATTTATAATTTAAGCTTTGTAATTATTAGCATAAATCACTCGTAAGTCATTGGGGTAATTAGGAGCACGCCATTATTCCTCACTAGGACTAAGAGATGTCAGAGACAACATATTGCAATATGCATACAGTATATATTGTAATCATCATCCTCCTGCCCTTATCCCACCCTAAGTGGGGTCGGCACAACATGTTACAAACATGTTGTCACATGATTTGGCTACGTATTTTACGACCGGCCGCCTGCCTGACGTCAACTTACCTTAGTCGTATTTTACGACTCCTCGGTAAGAAAGAGGGTGATCTATTTCACTCAACCGGATACCACACGGTGGGTCAACTTACCTTAGTCTCCTTTTACGACACCTCGGTAAGAAATGAGGGAGAGTATATATTGTTATATTAAAATAAATTCTATAACACATCCTACTGACTCGTTAGCGCAGGTGGCAGTGATTCTGCCTTCAGCTCTGCGGGTCGCGGGTTCGATTCCAAAAGGCCAATATTTTCTAAATACAATTTGTTGTTTCTTCGATTCTGGGTGTATTTATGTATTTGAATATGTGTTTCAAATTTAATTGTGTGGCATCCGGCTGAGTGGAATAGACACATTCCTTACCGAGCTGTCCTAAAAGGCGACTAAGGTGAGTTGACCCACCGTGTGGTATTCGGCTGTGAAGAATGGAACACTCTCATTTCTTACCAAGGTGTCCTAAAAGCGACTTATGTAAGTTGACATCAGCCTGTCCCACTCTAAGTGGGGTCGGCACAACATGTTATAATCATGTTGTTACATGATTTCGCTGCGTTTTTACTAGGCATGGGCAGAATCACCGATCACTTAATGATCATGATATGAAAAACTTTTCATATAGCATCATCTGCTAATGAGTTTTAGAGTAACTGCTAATGCTATAAAAAATTATGGATATTCTATGAAAAAGTAAAATAATAAATTAATACTGAGACTAATTCACTGATATTGAGCAAAAACACGTGCAAAGGAACGTGGGTTAAATAAATAAATAAATAAAAATAAAGACTAGATTTGTTTGTTCCAAAGAAGACGCCATTCCAACTTAAATTATAAGCTAGAAATATTGACCGTATTATATAGGAGTTAAGAATTACATTTGTTTGTAATAACAATAATTTCACCCAGTAATATTGATTAGCAAAAACGCTTTTCGCTATTATATTATTCAGCTATTCGCTATAATATTATTACTTGATAAAGCGATTGCTATTACAAACAAATGTAATTCTTAAATCATATCCAATACGGTCGATATTTCTAAGATATAGTTTCAGTTAGAATTACGTAAAAGTGCGTCATCTTCCCGAATTATCGACCGTATTTTATAAGATAAAAGAATTACATTTGTTTGTAATAACAATAATTTTGCCTAGCAACATTGATTAGCAAAAACGCTATCCGCTATTATATTATTTACGTTAATGGACTAAATGATTGCTTATACGAACAAATTTAGTCTTTATGTCCTATACACTGCATACGACATAAAGAATACATTTGTTTGCATTCGAATAGCATTAGCAGCATTTGCATTTCTTATACGAACAAATGTAGTCATTATAAATTTGCATTTGCATTTCTTATACGAACAAATGTAGTCACATAAAGAACACATTTGCTTGTATTCCAATAGCGTTAGCATTAGCAGGTATGATCACGTGATTCCCTCCTCGCATCGTTATCCTCATAGCTGAGGGTCGTGATCCCTAATGCCGAGCGGTGATCTTTTGGACAGTTGCTCGCCACTTGTTTCTCGCCTTTGCCGAATGGAGAGCAACGTGCAGATCTACGTCCAAAGCAGTTCGAATCTGGTCCGTCCATCGAATTGGGCTACGTCCTCGAGGTCTTCTTCCGTCAATCTTGCCTGTAACCATGAGTTGCTCGAGGTTGTCACCATCTTTTCGGGCGATGTGGCCAAAGAACTCAAGCACTCTTCGCAGGCAGATGGATGAGAGTCGGGTCCTTACATTTAATTCGTGCAAAATAGACGCATTTGTACGGAAGGCTGTCCATGGGATCTGAAGCATTTTTCTCCAGCACCACATCTCAAACGCGTCGATGCGGTCGCGATCAGCTTTCTTTAACACCCATGTCTCTGCTCCGTAGCTGAATATGGAGAATACTAAGGTCTTCACAAGTTTTACTTTGGTTTTGCGGGAGATGTTACGATCTCTCCATATTCTTTGCAGATGGGTCATCGCGCTTTTAGCCATCCCTATGCGTCTTCTGATATCCTTTTCGCACGAACCATTGTTGCTTATATTAGCCCCCAGATAGATAAAGTCATCAACTGTTTCGAGTTTCAGAGCTCCAGTGAGATTCAGTTTATTGCCGCGATCAACCACCATGAGCTTGGTTTTACTGTGGTTGATTTTGAGACCCATTTCTAGGCTTATTTGCTCTAATCTGTCCAGGATGTCGACCATTTCATCTTCGCTATTGGCTATTAGGGTAGTATCATCTGCGTACCGAAGGTTGGAGATCGTGGTGCCACCAATAGTTACTCCACCATTCCAATCTTCACATGCTCGCCTGATGATATACTCTCCATATGTATTAAATAAAATGGGCGAGAGTATGCAGCCCTGCCTAACACCCTTTTCGAATTTAAAAGGTCCCGATGTTGTTTTGTCAATTTTGACAATTCCCTGGTTGTTCAGATACAAGTTCTCGATAAGTGCCACCAAATGCTCTGGTACTCCCATCTCCTTCAAAACTCTCCAGAGGTGTGTCCAGCTAACACAGTCAAAGGCTTTGCTGTAATCAATAAAACACAGTATGAGAGGGGTATTGAACTCGTATGATTTCTCAATGAGCTGGCGAATGTTGAGAATTTGCTCTCGAGTTCCTTTGCCTTTAACGAAACCGGCTTGCTCTTGGGGTATTTGCCAGTCCAAAAAGTGACGGACCCTGTTGTTAATGATATGCAACAATACTTTGCTGGCATGAGAAATTAGAGCCAGAGTTCTATAATTGTCACATTTTGCAGTCGAACCTTTTTTGTGAAGTGGAAGTATTATAGAATTTGTCCAGTCGGTAGGCCATTCACCAGTATGCCAGATGTCATTGCATAGTCTGTGTAAAACATTTAATCCAGCTGGGCCCATTGCCTTCAAGATTTCTCCGGTGAGCTGGTCTGGTCCAGGAGCTTTTTTGCCTTTAATAGCATCCAGCGCAGCAGTTACTTCGGAGCGTAATATTGGGGGTTCCATACTTAGGCAATCCCATGAGGGCTTGATGTAAGCGGACATCTCACCCTTGGGACTCCTATAAAGTTTTTCACAGTAACTGCGCCATCTGATAGCTATTGCATCTAGATCTTGGAGTGGGGTTCCGTCCTCATCCTCAATCCTCCAAGTTTTAGGCTTGAATTGTTTGGACAGGAGCTTTACTTTCTTGAATAGGTCTGCAGTCTGGATTTTCAGAGCATGGCATTCAATTTCCCTGCAAATACGGTCAATGAAGTTGTTTTTATCCTGACGACATTGCTGTTGAATGACCCTTGACAACTCTGAATATTTTACACGATCTTCCTTCTTGGACAGACCGCAGACTTTTAGCGCTTTTCTATCCTCAATAATTTTCCAGGTATCAACGGAAAGCCATATTTGTCGGATGGCTGGTGGTGTGCGATTTTTGGTGGTTTTTTCTAAGGCTTTCCAGATATGGGTCTTTAGACTTTCCCACTGTTCATTGGTGTTACAGTTCAAGGGAGTCGGCTGTTCTGCAAGAGTGATGCTCAAATAATCTTGGAACTCTTTGGTTTCCGCTGAATTCAGTGTTCGGGGTCTGATGGGATCCATTTTCTTTATTGCTTTCAAGCGAAGGGTGAAGTTTGCCACTAACAGGCAGTGGTCGGAGCCACAGTCTGCACCTGGGAATGTCTTGGCGTTTGTAACGGAGGACTTCCATCGGCTATTGATCATTATATAGTCAATTTGATTGCGACAGCGGTCTCCAGGGGATGTCCAGGTGTATAGGCGTCTAGGGTGGTGCTGGAAGCATGTGTTAGTGATTGTCAATTTCTTGCTGATACAGAACTCCAAGAGTCGGGAGCCTCTCTCATTTCGGTCTCCGAGTCCATACTTCCCGACTGTGTTCCTAATATGATTGTCAGCTAATGTGTTGCCCACCTTCGCGTTGAAGTCCCCAATTAACATTGTTATCTCCCGATTAGGTATTTTGGAGAGAGTAGAATCCAGTTCATTGTAGAAACTGTCGATTGCATCATCCGTGGCTGCAGCTGTTGGAGCATACGCTACAACGACGTTCAGAGTGCAAGGACGGGTGTTGAGTCTCAAGGAAATTAGTCTGTCAGAGATCGGATTGTATCCCAGTACATATTTGTTAAGGTGTCGTGGCAACCAAATGGCTACACCATTCCTACTGTAATCTTCCGGCCCAGAGTAGAAAAGTGTATTACCATTGGAAGTGAGCTGATGCCCGTGACCTCTCATGTGTGTCTCGGTTACACCGAGCAAGGCCAAATTATGTAATTCTGCCTCTCTCTCAACAATTTCCATTTTTCCTGCGGCTAATAGTCCACGAACATTCCAAGTGGCAATCCGTTGTTGTTTCTGGATTGAGATTTTATTACTAAGTGCATCAGTAGCATCACTGCTAGCCAGGACCTGATGGTTAATCCTGGTAGAGTCTTCGGTAGCCAATTTCACACCGCTCGGCCCGGTTACCAGGCGGCGCCGGGTGTTAGCCGGATCGCCCAACGAACTCGCTCTTGTGATCAAACTTTGCATAGGGTATTTTCTTGGGCTGGTACACGTGGTGGGTGCCCGCGTCCTTCCACGGTAGTCTTTAAGAGGTGATTTAATACCTCACGGTCACTAAAGCCACTCCTGCAGGAATGCACGGAGCTGTCGGGTTTGACAGCCGCCCGATACTCGGCAATTAACTTTTACGGCTGGGTCGTTCTTCTCCAAATCCAACCCTCCTCCTTTCACACCCGGGCTTGGGACCGGCGACGGCGGAGTTTCACGTGATTACAATCGATCATATCGTGGAACGAATATGATTCTTATATAGCAATCATACCCATGCCTAGTTTTTACGACCGGCCGCTTGCTTGACGTCAATTTACCTTAGTCATATATTCGACACCTCGGTTAGAAAGAGGGTGGTCTATTCTACTAAACCGGATACCACTCGGTGGGTCAACTTACCTTAGTCACCTTTTACGACACCTCGGTAAGAAAATATTTGTCGTTCAAACTTTGTACCGTAGTAGTAAGTTTAAGTAACGAACAATCGATGTTATTTTAACATTTTTATATAATCGAGTTAAAGAAAACAAAACAAAGTTCATAAAACAAACCGTTGGTTTCTGTTACTATTAGTAAACGTGTAATAAAGACGAATGGATCGCAGGACAAAATAAAATTCATGGCTATTTATCGACAATTTACACGAACAAAATGCATGTAATACGTATGTATACGTCATCAATCACAACTTTCAGTCGAATCTGTGCGCTCGTAGGGTCACCATCACAGAACAGTCTGCTTCGTAAGTTTTTTTTTAATGGCCCCTTTGGCACAGTGCGTAGTGACCCTGCCTTCAGCTCCACGGGTCGCGGGTTCGAAGCCGAGGATCAACATTTTCTATAAATGAATTTGTTGGTCTTTGAGCCCGGGTGTTTATTTGTATTTAAGTATGTATTTAAAAAATATATAAGTATATATTCACCAGTTGTCTGTCATCCATAACACAAGTATTAAGTTACTTACTTTGGGAACGGACGACCGTGTGTGTAAGTGTTGCATATATTTATTATTTATTTATTTTTAACTATCTCAATCCCGTTACCGTAACGACAATCTGTATGGCGCTGGAACTGAGGTCACTAGATGTCGCTGTTATAGCTTCATACAAATTGGAAATACGCTAACGCGATCGAGTAGGTTAGAAAAACTCGCACTAAGCACACAGATAACGAATGTTTTTTTTTTCATTCTCATATAGTGTGATTTACAATTTACAATTTTTTATTCATCTAGTCTTGCTGAATGGAATCGGTGCCATAGTCATTAGCGGCTTTTTTAGTCTTAATCTTAATTTTTTTAATACATCTCATAAGTTATTTTGTATATCTAATCTATTTAATTTTGTTGTGCCTTATTTTTTCCTGTTTTTATTAGTCAGGAAAATAAAAAAAACTAAAAAAGAAAAGGTCATAGTGTGTTTGTGTGTGTTTGCTCAGACACCGTAATATTATGCTAAGCTTTTACATTTTTTATGTAGTTTATATGAATGTTATGAAATATTTCCCCTTTTCATATTACAATAAATTAAATTGTAAATGAATAATATATAGGAAAAATAAATAATTCTTTCATCATTAAATATATTTAAATTTTATTTGTATGTACTATAACAATTTTTGAGTGATAGCCCTAGCTACATTTACTTCCTTAATTAAACCTTTGAACAGATGGCGCGGCGCTCGCTTCACGTCACAGATTTCAATTAATTTCAGTCACTATACAATAACACCTAGTTCATTAATTATCTATCAAAATTATTGATTAATTACAATTTAATATAACATATTATAAATATGATATTGTGTTTATTCCTTTTTCAAGCCCGAACTTGGTATTAAAGTCTATAAAGTCGCGGACATTATTACAAATAGCTACTTATTATATAAATATAACTTATTATATCATTGAATAGAAATATGCTAATATTTTTTATTGTAATCGCATAATGCGATAAGGGTTAAAGTTCCTTATTTTTTTAATTTTTTTTTTTCAGAAATGATTGAATAATCATATATTACAAAATATTTTAGAAAACAATTGTTATTGTGTATTGCTTGTCACTCATCTCTTTTAACGATCTTGTGTTGTTTAAAAACATATGGATACCAATTTTAGTCTAAAGCAGTAGCAACGATATTTTACTTTTTCGGATTCAATAAATAAAAATCAATTTTCCCAAAGTCAACCCATTTACTCTTTCTCAACAACTCAATGACACATAATGACAGTTACCATGCTTTTTCATATTAATGACCAACTCGATGAAGGAGGTTGGATTAGAAACATGTTGTAGCACAGTTTTATATTTTTACTCTTAAAATAGATTACAATATACGTTTTTGTTACAAAATTACGCGTGGAATACGACATGAATTAAGTCTTGTTTTTTTATTTATTGTATAAAAATTATTTTGCTTATAAATTTATCTCGGGTTAGCAAAATAATTTTACTATAATTTTTGTGTTATAGATTTCCGCAAGGTAACGCCTTCTTTTATAAACTGTCTATATATCAATTAGAATTAAAGTTGTGTGGTATCCGGCTGAGTAGAATATACCCTCATTCCTTACCGAGGTGTCGTAAAAGGCGACCAAAATAAGTTGACCCACAGTATGGTATCTGGTTGAGTAGAATAGACCACTTCGTAAAATACGACTAAGATAAGTTGACATCAGGCAGACGACCGTTCGTAAAATACAAAACTAAATCATGTAACAACATGTTTATAACATGTTGTGCCGACCCCACTTCGAGTGGGATAAGGGCAGAAGGAAGATATATCAATTAGGATTATAACACAAATGAATACCTCCTATTTCTAGGGTAAATATGTCTGCCATCAATATGTCTGTACACAGGCTTAGTACAAACGTTCTAAACAAGGACTATAAATTCTGTCATTTTTCAGAACGGTTATTAAGTATGAAACTTTTAATATATCTGAAGCTGACACCGCTTTTATTTCTGAGAATTTTCGCCACATCAATCTTTGTAGCGAGGTTGTACAGGCTCTTTATTAAATTTACGGTGCTTGTATTGTAGATCGTTGTCACGTTTTAAACAGATTAATTTTAAGTCCCGTCAAATTAATAAATGCCATAATTATAGTAATAAAACGAAAGTTTACGTTGCGTTATAAAATTATAAGAGTTACTGAATTTTTTGTTCTTTTTTAAACACTGTGGTTCTAAAAGTTAGAAACATATTTTGTAATTATTATAGAAAGACGTGCCCTGAATTTTACTTAGTTCGGGGTGATGACGCTATCTTTAATATTTAAATGAGTTAATCTTGTATGTATTATTGTACATATTTTCGAAATCTCGCAAACCTGAAATTCCTGAAATTCAGCATGTTTTGGGGTAAAAAATCGATCTAGATAAGTTTTACTTTAAAAAAAATGTCGTTTTATCCCTGTTTTCGGGGTCTAAAATCTTTTTGGAAATTACGTTGAATACAATCACAATTTTCTGCTGTCAAACGTAAAGCCATGGTAGTTCATTAGGGAAACAGGTGGTCTTAAGAGGTGAAAATACCTACATCACGCCCCACCTGCCCTATTATTTCTTTATTTTCTTTTATTTATTTTTTTACATCATTTTAAAAATTACTGAGCAAGGCTCAGTCACCTAGATACTGTAATATAATACACTCTTACCTAGAAAATCAAAAATCTACAATTAAGATGTTTATCTGTGAGGAAAGAAAATGTTCCATATGTGTGTCGTGGACTTTACAAATTACAAGCGAAATATTTGGCAGACATACGTGGAAATACATATGGATGGAGGCTATTCAGTGCTTGCTGGCTTCATGATAAAAGAAAGATGGGGCAATAAGATAAAACTCTCCCGAGTAAGGATATTGAATCGCCTTGTCTTTTAGCCCTAGAACTCATTTTGATTTTATAAATTTGATTTTTTTACATTTAGTACATTTTTTTTATTATATATATTAACTTAATAATTTTATGATGAAACTTGACTAGTTTTTGACGCTGTAAAAAGTTCTTCCTTAAATTGTGTTTCTTAAATTTTTTTATGCCTATATGGTCTATCCTTGACGCGATTATAATAAATTAATGTCCTATTTAATCAGACTGAAGTTTTATGTCATATATTTGTTACTTGAAAATGCCGTTATAGAATGATATAATGATAAATAAAAAAGATTTTAAATTGAACATAATCTAAGCAATAAAATATATTGAAAAGCTTAGTTAAAATTTAAAATAAAATTATCTAGTCTGTACTTTAATCGTCCAAAATTCCAAATTTATTAGATCAAAATTGGATCACATACTGTTCTAAAATGCTTACCAGTATATTAGCTTGCAGTAAATATAAAAATATTTTTGATAGTAAAATTGAATCTAAGCTTTTGGATTAAAACATTGAAGCTTTAATAATATTTTACACGAACATTTTTAAACCAAACCCGCAGAGATCGACGCTCTTGGCAGCGTAAATATTGCCTGCTATTTTTCGCTAAAATGTTTTTATAGGTCTCCCTAACCCTGATATGCAGATTGCATCTACGTGAGTTGAGAGCCGATGACGGACCCCTGGATAACAAGCCGATTAATGGCTTAAGCGAAGTCTTTTGGCTTTTGTTTTAAGTGACGTGTGAATTTAGTTTCTTTTTAAAGCTTCTAGTCAAAGTGACGTGTATGTACTTCCCGGCGTCCGATTCATCTAAAATTATATGATGTACTCTAGTCTTGATGAGAATGCATGTTTATGATAACCATGACCTGATGCTGCTCTAGTATTGGCTCCAGACGAAACTCCTCAACGGTTAACAGTAGGGTGGTCAAAATTTCGTTAAAAGCTTTTTAACTTTTTTGATGAAGCTAATGACTTTTTTGAAGCTTTTATTCAACTTGCCGTGTATGTGAAGGTGGAATCTTGCAAATTAAATTTGACCCACTTCCCAACGTCCGAACCAACTGAAATTATATGATGTACTCCAGTCTCAATGAGAATGCAATTATGATAACCATGACCTGATGTTGCTCCAGGATTGGCTCCAGACGATACTCTGCAACGGCTAACAGTAGGGAGATGACATTTTGTTAAAACCGTTTTATGTTGGAAAACGACTGCAATTATTTCTATTGTGATGGTTTCATCAAGATTTTGTCAGAAATACATATATCTCTCGGTTCATATCAACAGTAACTCTTTACAGACTCTTTACGAGTCCATTCACATTTCGATTAACACCGAATTGCTTCTGCCAATATCGCCTTTTTCCCAATAATATTTAAATATAAATACTGTTTTTAAATATGATTCTGATATACAGTGTTCCAATTATATTTTATGTCGATTTTAATCATTTTCCGCATTCAGGCGATACGCGACGCTGTTCTGAACAGTCGTCAATCAACTGCAGAATGAGATGTCAAACGTCTGGCAATTACTTATCAGTATATCTTTGTCAACAAAAAATATTTTTTATAGAGGAAACTTGGATGAAAGTAATTCTTATTTATTAAACGTTATTAAAAAACAAACAAATTAAGTAAAAAAAAATAATTGTCTTGTTAATCTGGAGTTTTCTCGAAAAACTTTTTTATTATTCGGAATTTTCGGCTTATTATCGGCTTATTAAAATTTCGGCTTATTCGGAAATTATTAAAAAAGTTTTTAGGATAAATAATAAAATGAATTCGGTCAAGTGATATAAAGCAGCGTGGACACAGCACAGGGAGGGGATAGACTCTTTAAAAAATGAAGGTCTTGTTACATATTAATGTATGTAATCTTTAATCTTTAAATGAGTTTATCTTACAGGGATAAAAAAAAATCTTGTTTTATCCCTGTTTTCAGGCAATGAAAAACTTCTACAGCACTATTAGAAAACAAAGGTTAATTATGCTATCATTTGCAAAGTTATAATAGCACAGTTGGGAACGAGCGGTCTAAAGAAGTGAAAATACCCAGAATTGAGTCCAGAAATCATCAGCCTTTTTTGTTTTTTTTTCATATTGCATTTTTATTTATATCTTCTAAAAAAAAAAATACCACCACCGAGATAGATTCAATAAATAAAGTACGATATCACTCATAGGCGATATGTTACGAAATGTTTTAATGTAGCTTATGATAAAAATATAATGCTATAATCTGTAGTAATATATAGTATTTTCATCTAAACGTAAAGTATATTTATTACTCTTTATACATATATTTAGAAAAGAGAAAGAAATAAAAGTAAAAAAGCACATGTATAAATAATAATAATAATAATAATAATTTATTGATTACAGACATAACATCCATTTTGTTAGTAAAAAATAAACCTTATAGACTATGTTAGGTATGTAGAAAGGCTTATCCATAAAAGGGATCTTTTCCAGTCAATCTTTGAGTAACAGAAGGAACGGTGTATATAAAAGGAGCAATTACTATCTATATGAGAATATAATTTTTTATAAAAATTTTGATATCTTTTCAAAAATTATTGGTAAAGATAGAGTTTATGTTATGTTCTAATTGCTACATCATCATGACTTAGCAAAATTTGATTAAAAAAACTGCCATTTCCTTTTGAGTGGAGCTACTATCACGATATCCCCTAGTTAAACGCTAATCAATCATTAATAAAAAATATAAATTTCTATCCTTAAATACGTGTTAAGCGCAGTCACGTATGTATAGGTGTTTTGTACGACTCACACCGGGTGTCATGTAGACTGACACTGATGAATGACATGACACGCTGGTCCAGCCATGCGTTTTGTGCGTCTGACTTGTCAGTCATAAGGGAATTCCGGAAATGTATACACGAATATTTAAGTTTACAATGTTTCTCAGCTGTCTATTTTATATCATACTAGGTTTTACCCGCGACTTCGTTCACGTGTGCTGTTGTCGTGTGATAGGTCGTTAATAGATGGCGCTTTACAATGTCATCCTATTCCTGAAGAATTAACATGATTTCTATAGCCTATATGTTATTATTTATTTTGGTGTAAATGGAATTTTCATAGATATTGGTTAGCGGAATCGCGGTGAAAGAGTAACAAACATACTCACAAACTTTGGCATTTATAATATTAGTAGAATAGGACTAGCTTTGCCTGCGGCTTTGTCCGTCTGGAAATCAGTACGCCACAAAGTTTGTCTCGCGTAATTCTTCCCCTTCTTAATTTAAGAGTCAAAAATATATATTAAACCAAAATGGAATCAAAAAAAGAAAAATGCCCACCTAAGAATATCTCGACGAAAGGAATGCATAGAACATTGACCGTTCAGCAGGTTGATGTGCGTATTATGTCCACTCGCTACCAAAGTCGGATTACGGCGGCGGATAAATAAAGAAAATCAAGATGCATTTAGGTTCAACTAATAATTTGAATATTATTTTGTGCCGGAACACTGAAGACACGTTTTTTCAACTACCAAAGTGTCGTATATCGCACGTTTATGATAGGTCAATTATTTTACAAGCTTCTTGAATAAAAGTTATGGCAACTTAAAGTGGGATAAGGGCAGGAGAATGATGATAGAATCATTTAACTATTATCAGCATTTGTTAAGAAAATCTATGTAATGCTAAGTGTAGGCAGCAAAACCGTTCTAATACCTTATACATGCAAGATTAGTTTTTGCGGTTGTCTGCTTTCTACACTTAGCATAACATAGATTTTCCTAAGCAAACACAGATTATAAAGAAATAATTTAATCGGAAGTTTTGTACTATGGAATTCCGAAAATTAACGTATACTTCTATCATCATTCTCTTACCCTTATCCCACTCTAAGTGGGGTCGGCACAATATGTCTTCTTCTTCCATTCTCTTCTATCATTCGTCAACTCTGGTGCCACTCCTTTAACATGCATATCATTTTTCACACAATCCATATATCTTTTTTTTTCGGATAACGTATACTTCTATAAATTACTTTTTATAATAGATTTCCAAGCATAGTCACGTGTGAGTAATGTACTAGTAATACATAATATAATTCCTTGTTCGGGGCTGTGCCGTCACGCGACATGCCCGCCTATTATATTCATGTGTGTGAATTATGATTCTTTGTTTAGTATGACACTGTGGAAGATTTACGGAATGAAAATACGTGGATATTAAATTTTCGGTAAACATTTTTACAGGAACACGAAAAATAAATACCTATCATTTAAGGAGCCCGTAAAAGTATGCGTTTAATATAACTTTCGCTGCTTTTTTTCCTCAGTTTTTTCAAGTTTGAAAAATAACATTTTGAATTTATATATTTGAGATTATTTCGGACCGTCAGAAACAATAAGTTATTGTCTTAAAATCCGCTTCATTGCTTTTTTTAAAAGGTTTTTTTATAATGTATTTATTTAATGTAATTTAAATGTTATTTTTATCTTTTTAGGGCATAAATAAAAGCTCCACTTAAAAGTTTTTTTCATATTAACTTTTATTCTTGTGGGTACAAGACTATAAATTTCGTAAAAAATATATTGTTGTATATGTTAACATAAAAATCAGCCATAATACACACGCTCGATCAAAATCGACATGTATGTGATCGCATGAAAAATGCCGATTACTCGTCACATATTGCTTGCACATGGAATTGCATTCATGCAAAATAGGACGTCAAAGAATGATAGTATATTACGAGTATAAATGAAAATTTCTGTCTGTCTGCCTGCCTACATCACTTATTCACTGGAGAAATATTGATAAAATTTCGTACATTTGAAGTTTACATCAATATGTACATCGGCCCAATGGCCGATACAAAAATAACCCTATTTCCTTTTGAGAGAGGAAAAAATATGTAATAAATGATATAATGTGTTTAAAAGTAAGGCCAACGCGAATGAGGTCGCGGGTAGAACAAGTAATATGTATACTGCAAAATGGTATTGTCTTTGTGTTCATGAATGAATAAAAAATGTATCGATATTTTATATGTTGATAGTTGAAGGATTGGTGAGTGACCTTTTTATCGAACTTTTTAACTTATCTAAGCAGACGAAGTTGCGGGTTTAAGTTACTCTATCTATACTTATTATAAAACAAAGTCCCCAAAAGCTGTTTGTCTGTATGTGTTCAATTTTCTCAAAATCCACTAAAAGGATTTTTTATACGGTTTTCACTAACACATAGTGTAATTCTTTCGAAAGGTTTAAGTAAATAGTACATTGCCGTTTTATATTGAGTGAGTTGAAGAGTTCGTATGGTTATTGCTTTACTAAAATGCGCCGCGTAAACAAGCAAAAAGACACTAAAATAATGTACTAGAGACTGTAGATCTACGAATATACTACAAAAAAGTCCAGAATAGCATGTCTCTATCTCTTATAGTTAAGTCACTATACTGCTGTTATGATAAAAGTTACATTCAAAATTTCAATTTGGGAAACACTTTGTGACACACTGATTGCCACACGGGCTAAGCCGCTGGCACTACTAGTACTATTAGGATATAAAGGAATTTATAATGCACTTTCGATATGCAAATCCGGAAGATTAAAAAAGTAGTGTTAGTAGTAATTCGCAGCACCTAGAAACCTCTTTTTAATCTTTGGTCGGTTGCCTTTTGCAAAAGTTCTGGAAAAAAGTAGGTCGAAAGATACTTCGTTCCACTAGACACTTGTGCGCTGTTTCTGTGAGAATGGGGCTAATGTAATGCGGGCATTACGAATCATACTCTCGGGCGTGAAAATAATAACTAATTTAGTTATTTGATTCCGAGTTAAATTTACAGATATTTGAGTCTTGATTAATAGAGCGTCATTTGCTATGAAATTATTGCAAACAGTTGATAGGACTATATAACTTCGTGTTATACTAAAAACATCTTCCTGCCCTTATCCCACTCTAAGTCGGATCGGCACAACATGTTATAAACATGCTGTCACATGATTTGGCTGCGTTTTTATGACCAGCCGCCTGCCTGACGTCAAATTACTTCTGTCGTATTTTACGACACCTCGGTAAGAAAGAGGGTGGCCTATTCTACTTAACCGGATACCACACGGCGGGGCAACTTACCTTAGTCGCATTTTACGACACCTCGGTAAGAAATGAGGGTGGTACTATTCTATTCAGCCGGATACCACACGGCGTAACTTCGTATTATACTAGTAATACCAAATTTAATCAATATTGCTCCAGCGGATCAAAAAGAAAATATTTGCAAGAATTCATAATTCACATCCGTCATAGGTAAGGATTTTAGTTGCTTAAAAGAATCCTTTAAAAAAAATATTTTTATCTGTAGAAGACTTAAAGAAAAATGGTATATCATATTTATTACTCCATATATATTTAATATTTGCTTACATTATATTGAACTAAGGATAAAATAACCTCAATTGTTTTTCTCTATCTCGAAGGAAAAACGGGCATTTTTAACGTATATAAAAGTTTAATTTGTAGTGCTACTATCTTGGCAGCATCATCAGGTTATGTAAGCATAACCTGATAAATATGCATTGTTATTGGAACAGTATGTAAAATCTCAGCTCAATCGGACACCGGGATGTGGGTGAAATTAAACTTGCAAGATTTCATACAAACATACATACAAGTACAAGCTAAATAAAAGCTTTTACCCATACCCATAAACAAAAATCTTGTGGACACTATTTTCTAATCAATTATTATCATTTTTTTATTTGTTAGTTTTATCTAATATAGGTCACGCGCAACATAAATACAATACTAATAAATAGAATATAGGCCGCGTGGAATCGAGTTGTAGATTTAAAAGAGGAAAATGAAAAATAGGCCTAGCTTTTATTTATTACCGGATACCTCTTTCGTTTTATTTCCGAATAGCAAATCCATCGTAATTGAAAGCTTTTTATAACTTTTGGAGAGGGCTTCATTTGTTCGTAGTAGCTACTCTATTCTGCCGAAAATATAAAACGCTATAAAATCTATTGTCATAGGAGTATTTACTTGTATATTGTATGTAACGTAAATAAAATAAAATTAATATATAAAATCAATAAAAATATTTGCATCATTTATTTCCAAGCTATTTATTTCTGAGATTAATCTAGATTTTTTTAAATTTAATTTAGGGAATTTTATACAATATGTATTGTAAGTAAGTAAGGTAATTGTAGCCCATACAATTTTTATTTTTAATTTACAACTATTTACTTAAATAAACAAAGCAAATAAAATATAGACAATAATAATTTTTCAAATGAGAATTGCGAGTTTGCATAGAAATATACATTATGGAAATAGACATTACATTAAGTAATTTTTAAAAACAATGGGGAGGCCTATACCCAGCACTGGGATAGTCAAAGTCAAATTCAAATTATTCTTAATTCAAGTAAACTTCGAAACAAATGGTTTTGAATCGTCCACTCTATTGCTGGCTGAGAACGTTTTTCTACTGAGAAGAAACTCGGCGGTTGCTCTATTCAAAATATAATTCTTATTACTAGCTACATTTAGTCATTACTGTCTTGTACATGACCGAAGAGTAGTTACGCATTCTTATGATGTAAGTTATCCTCTATAGTTTAGTAGGTTTTCTTTATTAGTCTTTTTTAACAGTGTTTTTAAACTGCTGTAATGGCAAAGTTAATGCGGAATTTTATTATAGAATCCTATACCCAAACCCACAATCGACTAGTATGTATATTCTGTTAACAGACCATTACCTACTTTTACATAATTTTACGTTTAGTTAGCAAATATTTTTTACACATCAAAAGTGTCATTTAATTTTCTGTTTCGGCGTATATATACCAACTTATATCAACTTAGACACGTTAATGATTTAATAATTACTGTGGTACAATAAGTCGCAATAAACAATACAGTTTTGTCAAAACATATGACGCCCTCGAGAGTATTTCATTAACGTGTCAAAGTTTTAATGATGATGAATCGCGTTTGAATACGTATTTATAATCTACGAGATTGTTTACATTGAGCTGCCCGGGAAATATATGAATATAAAATTTAAATTTGGAATCGGAATATTAAATTTGATATTTGCCGCAAAACGCTTTGCTATTTTGATTTCGTCTATAGTCCTGATTTTATTGTCACAAAGCATTGGAAAGTATGCGCAATTGCGCATGTTTATGTGAAAACATCGTGATGAAATCAGCGTAATCTATCAGTTAAAAGAAAATTACGAACTGTTTGTATATAAAAATATAAAATTGTTTCTTTTACGATTTTTCTTACAATTCATGAATATTTACTCTCCTTTAACCATTTGACTTTGGCAAATATTTTAAAACCATAATCAGCCAAAACAGTTCCGCCGTTCTCGAGTTTTATTAACAAAAAATAACAAACGCCGTGTGTTAAATAGATCTTACCGAGGTGTCGTAAAAGGCGACTACGGTATGTTTGACCCGCCGTGACGTATCCGGCTGAGTAGAATAGAACACCCTCATTTCTCACCGAAATGTCGTAAAAGGCGCCTTAGGTAAGTTGACGTCAAGCAGGCAGCCGATCGTAAAAAGTTAGCCAAATCAAGTAACAACATGTTTAAAACATGTTGGGCGACCGCACTTAGAAGGATAAGGGCAAGTGAATGATGATGATGTAAGATAATATAACAGAATCGATATAATGCTTTATTTTTAAGGGTCCTTGCACTCTAGTTTTTGATCTAAAATTAAGAGACGAGTTTATTAATTTCTGTAGTGTTATGTAAACAGTGCCTGCTGTTTAATAGGTTCCGTCTTGGAGATAATTACGCAAACCATTAATAAAGGCTGTCGACGAATAAGACATGCTATTAATTCCACGTCAGATGTTTTGGCGCTAATAACCCATACAAGTATATTATTTAATTGACTTTATTTATGTGAATGGCGAGAAAAAGTCGGCGAGAAAAATATTTTTTCGGAAAATGATTTTATAATTAAATAGTATTCCTCGACCGCTTCGCCGGACTCAGTTTACAGATGTATTATGTTACAACATGTTTCTAATACAACCTCCTTCATAGAGTTGGTCATTACCTAATATGAAAAAAAACATTGTGGCCGTCATTATATGTCATTGAGTTGCGAAAAAGTAAATGTTGAAAAGTTGACTTTGGGAAAATTGCTTTTTATTATTGCATAAGTATAAAGGAGAAATATCGTCGCTGTTATAATTATATTGTATCATTCATCATCTTCCTGCCCTTATCCCAATCTAAGTGGGGTCGGCACAACATGTTATAAACATGTTGTCACATGATTTGGCTACGTAAACTACGACCGGCCGCCTGCCTGACATCTACTTATCTTACTCCTATTTTATAATACCTTGGTAAGAAAAAGGGTGGGGTATTCTACTCAACCAAATGCCATACGGCGGGTCAACTTTTCTTGTTCGCATCTTCTTTGTATCGCATACAAAGCAGGTACCAAAGTTTATGTGCAGAAACTGGCTATACAAATGTCTTATTCTATCGGGTTAGCCTTACTAATTTCGAACCTATCCGCAGCACTTATTTATTAACTATGAATCCTACTCACGATAGTTTATATTTTAAAAAGGTACCAAAGCTTTATACAAATTTAATAAATATTATAAAGTAAATATCTGGGTGACCGAGCTTCACTCGGTAATTTTTTGCAAAAAAAAAACTTAAAAAAAAGAAAAAACAATTATTTCGTTGGGGATCGATCCTTGGCATTCACATTTCTCGAGGCTGCCCGTTACCCGTATAAGCTACGCCGACTTGACAACTAATGGCGAAAATTCAATTCAATATAAATGTTAGTGTTTTTTAATGCCCAAAAACAGGGATAAAACAATATTTTTTTTACATAAAACCTAGCTAGCCTAACTAACCTAGTTGGAGCCGTTTTCGAGATTCAGAAAATATATATATATATATATACAAGATTAACTCATTTAAATATAAAGATATGGATGAAAATACATCATACACACATTCATACATATAAACACACACAAATACATAAACACACACACATATACACACACGAATACACGGGAAGGTACTGACCCCTAAGATACGGGTTTTCCTAGTTTAGGGGTCTAGGATAAGAAGTATATTGTAAATATTATTTAATGTATTGAAACTTAAATAAATAAAAAAAAAAAAAAAAATATTAAAAATTTCCTCAATTAGACTTTTATTATAATTAGCTTACTTAAACAACTGTAATATTAAAGCTTAAAAGATAAAGAATTATTGTGTGGGTACAATACTCGGTCTTTTGATGTAAGATAAAATAAATTCATTTCTTATACTTAAGATATTAAATATTCTTAGCTTTCTGAGTTGAAAACATAACTTTAATCTTTATAATACGAATATTAACTTTTCTTAGATTTTACTTTTTACAACTGAATAGGATTTGTATGTAAGATTTGTTATTTCATTTATTTATTTTCATTTCTTTTGTTATTTCATGTAAACTCTCTTAATTAAGATACTTTAAAATTAATTATTTATTTACTTATTTTTAATCATGTATTAGAACATCACCAGTGAAACTACTTGTAGATGGATTTCAATACAGCGATAAAAAGTCATTATTAAGCTCACATATTATATACTACTTGTAGATAGATTTCAATACAGCGATAAAGTCATTTTTAAGCTCGTATATTACATACTACTTGTAGATGGATATCAAGACAACGATAAAGAGTCATTTTTATGCTCATATATTCTATACTACTTGTAGATGGATTTCAGTACAGCGATATAAAGTCATTTTTAAGTTCATATATTATATACTACTTGTAGATGGATTTTCAAGACAGCGATAAAAGTCATTTATAAGCTCATCAATTATATACTACTTGTAGATGGATTTCAATACAACGATAAAAAGTTTTTTTAAGCTCATCAATTATATAGGTATACCAATGATCATATAAGTACCAGAAAAGTTACGTATTATTTTTTTTAAATATTATAAAAAAATTATCTATTTTATGTCAAAGTTAAGTAGTAAGAAGATTTTTGCTTAAGTTAGAAACAAAAATATAAATAGTGTTCATAAAACTAACAATTGCCTACGTAAAAAGAATGAAAAACTAGTACTTTCTGATTTTCCTTTTGAATGTTGGATAATTCAACCAAAGTATATTACATTATAAAAACAATCATTATTATCTTCCTGCCCCTATCCCATATAAGTGGGATCGGCACAACATGTTATAAACATGTTGTCACATGATTTAGCTGCGTTTTTACGACCGGCTGCTTGCCTGACGTCAACTTACCTCAATCGTCTTTTACGACACCTCGGTAAGAAATGAGGGTGGTACTATTCTATTCAGCCGGATACCACACGTCGGAATCATATCAGATGTATATAACTTTCTTAAATATTGTCCAAAAATAAGCTTATAAAGGATTAAAATAGGAAAGGTCTTTGAAGTACAATTTTCTGTAAATAGAACTAAGGGCCGTTTGTACGTTAAACAATTTACCTTTATTTTTTGTTTAAAGTCGACCCGCTGTAATGTAAACGAGTTCTTTTAGTCGTCGCTATTTCAAATAGTCCCTTATACCGCCTGCAGGCAGGTAAAGCCTTTCAAGCTCCCAGCCACTCTTAGACAACAATATACTAGTTTGTTTTTACGTTTCACACGTTCACAAATGCAACGTGCCGCGAGTTTTCATTTTGAAAATAGTTATAATATTTCATAAGTTGTGGCTTATAAAATTGGGAAAGTTGGATTTTTTCGTTATGCTAGCCTTTTTTGTAATTCACTAGTAACCTAAACCTTCCAGAAAAATTAACCTACCTTTTAGTGAAAACCGTATAAAACTCGTTGAGTAGATTTTGAGTGTAAAAATATCGCCTCCTGACTAACTAACGGAGATACACTTAAATAATGTACTAGAGAATTATAGATCTACAAAAACACTACAAAAAAACTTGCGACAGCATGTCTATATCTCTTATGGTTAACTACTATTATGTTCAAAATTTCACTGATTTCCACAGCAAGTTATTTGTATAATAAATGACACCGTTTTTTTCTATCCTTATTAGAAATTGCTGTAACACGGCCTCTGCATAAAAATAAAAACCAAAAGTAGTATTACACTAAACCTTCCCGAATAAGTGCACTAACTACCTTTAGGTAAAAATCGTATAAAAATCGTTCCAATAGACTTTGAGAAAATCGATCACATACAGATGGACTGCTTTTAGGGACTTCGTTTTATAATAAGATTCTCAGATGTTCGAAAAGCCAATAAAGCAAATTTCTGATAAATCTTAGCTGCACGATTATACGTTATTTACAGCAACAGAATGTTTAAAATTCTTTCTTACTGTTACGGATAATTCACAGAGAGTATACGGCCACAATTTGGGTAGCTTTAACCCTATTTCAACTGTTAAATACTAAAATCGAAGCATTCAAGATCATGATCGCAAATTAACTAGAAGCCGCCTGTCACGTTCAGCCGCTGCGGTCGTCGGGGAACGTTTTAAATTTAATCACAAGAAAGCACTACTATTTCACTATTTTATTCAATTTTAATTTAACTTTTCGTTGACTTACTATTTTCATTAAATTATATTTTTCTCTTGTAAGAGACTTATTTTATGCGCTTTTGTGACTTTGTCGTGGAGTCTATCTCCTGATAATACTCAGGTTGCGGGGCGATTGCTGAGTTTGTGATAGTGAACGTGTGTTTGTATATGTGTTTCTAAAAATCCTGTTTGTATCGGTATATGGTCTATCGTATGAAACGCATAGACCGTTCGACATTTAGGATTTTAAATCATTTGGAACACTGATTATTGTTAAATTTTAAGGAGGCGAGCGTTGACATCTGCAACGCAGTTTTTACTTTTACAGGGTCTTCGTTGCCATTGTATAAGTACACTTTTATAGTTCTGAATAAAATTTCATTTCATTTCATATATTTTCTATTTACTTTATCACGGACTATAGCAAAACAAAATTTAATATTACTTTTAACACTAATTCTTGTTCTTGACTGTTGAGTTTACTTGTTACATAAAATGTTTGTACTAAGTATAAATTTAAATACAAAATTAATCATAGCACGATGATTTAACAGCACTAACTTGTAATTTTTAATCGTCAACACTCCTGATAAATCGGAAAATTGCTGCTCCCGTGAAAAACTAACAAGAGAACACGCTGATTTTCTTTAAAAAAAATAAATTTAGTTATATTTCATCATTACTATCACTATGCTAAATTATTTTTTTCATATGAACTAATGAAAAGCACAGCAACACCAAATTTAACCTAAATAAAATAATATATAGAGATATAAATTTTATATTCAATATATGATAACTCGTAGTAACTCGGCACGGCACGTTTTTACACCACCAAACCTAAGATACTAAAATGCGTTATAAAACCGTGCTCATAGAACAAAGGCAGTCTAAAAACTTATCTACATTAATACCCTTGAAAGACCATGTATTTTTCCTATACGATATTTTTAACATGTAGAGATGTTCCTTCGCGCGCCGAAGCGTACGAATCACTAATTACTGCGTACCATGGCTCTCCCGCATTTTTCATCCAGATCACGGAACCACTCGCCTCCCCCATCGATTGGATGCTGAGAATTACACAGGCTTCGCGAAGAAATTAGAAAAATGCATTGCTACTTGGAAAAAGTGTTGAGGGATGTATAAAAATTGGTAAAAGTATAAAAGAAATTTATTATAATTTTCTATTATAATTCTTACGGCATCTACACAACATACTGCAAAATCTTAAATTACTGACTGTTACCTAAAATAAATAAAAACTGTTTTACTAATAATATTTTACAGGGGTTCATTAGTATCAGAGCATAATCTTTTTAAAATTATAATAAGTTGAACTTAATAAAATACTTTTTTTTTTTTTTTTTTTTTTTTTATATTAGATTCATCTGCGATCAGTCCTAGGACTATGAGCAAATGAATGTCATTGTTTTGTCTTGGTCGATCCACATTAGGATTCGACACTATCTGTTGCCGCCTAGACTCATTTGCCTAGATCGAGGATAGAAATTTTTTTAAGCCTCCTGGGAAATTTCTCTTCCAGGAGCTGGTTGGCCAGGTTATTAGGATGATTGAGAAGACGGTTTTTATATTTAAGTGACAATCCTCGCACCTCTTCCCTAATTGTGGTGATATTTAGGTTTTGATGTATTTCTTGATTTGTAACGTACCATGGTACGTTGGATATAGAGCGCAAGATAATATTTTGAACTCTTTGTAAGCTAGCTATACTGGAGTTGCACGCGCTACCCCATAGCTGAGCGCCATAAGCCCACGTTGGCTTTAAAATAGATTTGTATATTAGCAGTTTATTGTCTACTGAGAGCTTGGAATTTCTGCCCAACAACCAGTTGTAGTGCTTATATTTAATATTAAGTTCTTCTCTCTTAGCTTTGATGTGTTTTTTCCAGGTTAATCTACGGTCAAGGTGTATTCCCAAGTATTTTACGGTTTCACTGTTAGGCAAATTAATACCACATAAGTTAACTGGAGGACAGTTTCCACGACGCAGAGTAAAGGTCACTTGGACTGATTTAGTAGTACTAGCTCTGATTCTCCAGTTTTCTAACCATACCCCAATTTGGTCAAGACCATATTGTAACTGAGAGGAGGCAGTTGCAGCATCATTGCTACTGGTAAGTATAGCTGTATCGTCTGCAAATGTTGCTGTAGTAACATTGGGTGATATTGGTAGATCTGCAGTATATATTGAATACAGTGTGGGGCCGAGTACTGAACCCTGTGGTACTCCTGCTTTGATATTGAAAAATTTTGAAGTTGTATTTCCCACTTTGGTTTGAAATATTCGGTCTGATAGGTAAGAATCGAACAGTAGCATGTAGCTGTGAGGTAGTACGGTTTTCAGTTTATATAACAGGCCTTCGTGCCACACTTTGTCAAATGCCTGTTGTATATCCAGAAAAGCAGCAGCACAGTACTCCTTTGACTCCAGGGATTTTCTGATTGTATCATATACTCTATGGACTTGCTCAACCGTAGAGTGATGCTGTCTAAATCCAAACTGATGTGATGGTATAATTTTGTTTTTAATTAGTACTGGTGTTATTCTATGTAATAAAGCCCTCTCGAACAACTTGGAAATTATTGGTAAAAGGCTTATTGGTCGGTAAGATTCTATGTTCTGAGGAGGTTTACCTGGTTTATGCACCATAAGAATTTGTGAAACCTTCCAAAGGGAAGGGTAGTGTTGGAGTCTCAAAATACCGTTAAATAAGTGTGCCAAGAAAATAAGTGCCTTTTTTGGAAGTTCCCTAAGAACTTCTTTCGTAATGAGATCGAAACCAGGTGCCTTTTTATCATCTAATTCTTTTATTAATCTTTTTATTTCTTGTACAGATACTAATTTAGGGGGGCGGTCCAGCTGATAGTCAGAGTTAATTACAGAATCTATTGAGTCGTAAAAGTTGGAGTCATTCCCTTTCTTATTTGGTATAAATACCGATGATAAATGATTTGCAAACGCATTTGCCTTTTCTAAGCTACTTTTAGCCCATACACCGTCAGTTAATTTAATGGGTGGTCTTGCATCAATGGGTCGGGCTAGCGATTTCGTGAACTTCCAGAGTGAATAATTAGTGTTGGCTGTTGGAGTAAGCGTCAGAAGTTTTTGTTCCAGTGTATATTCTTGTATCTCTTTTAACTTGGTCTTAAGTTCTTTACAAGCTCGATTAAAGGCTGTTTTGTCACTATGATGTCTAGTCCTATGCCAAACTCGACGTAACCGCCGTTTTTCTAAAATTTGACGTTTTACTTGCAGGGGTACGTTTGATGTAGATTCAGCGTAGTGTAAACTAGGAGTACATCTCCAACAGGCATCTTGGATTAGTGTAGTGATATTATTGGTAGCATTATCAATATCTTGTGGGGTTTTTAACGCTATGTTTAACTCTAGATTCTGTTCAATGTAACATCGGACACAATCCCAATCTGTACGTCTATTATAGAGGGACATCGGTTTTTCACTAATAATAACAGAAGTACTAATTGTCAGTAAAACCGGCGTATGGTCAGAAGAGCTATCAAAACAAGATTCCGCTTTTAAGTAGTGGCGCGACAAGCCTTTAAGTATATAGAAATCTAAAAGGTCAGGTGTTTTATTTTTGTCTGCCGGCCAATATGTAGGTTCGCCGGTGGAGACAGGAAAGAGGCCGTTTGTACTCATGGCCAATAGTAGTTGTCGACCTCTTGTTGTGGTTAATCTTGAGCCCCAGTATACATGTTTAGAGTTCCAATCACCGCCAGCAATGAATCGATCCCCTAACTCAGAGAAGAACTCTGAGAACATTACTTGGCTTATACCATGTTTTGGTGGGCAATAGATTGATGCTATGTTAAAATAACCACATTTGTCCTGTATTGTCACAACAGTAGCTTGAATTTGTTCGGTCTTAAAGTGAACGTAGAGATGATGTTGTATAGACTCCCTGATTATAACGGCTGTTCCTGCATGTGCTTTGCCATCAGGGTGGTTGGTCAGGTAAGTTCTAAATCCTTTAAATTTAATGTTACTGTTTTGAGTGCAATGGGTCTCTGATATCAGGACTATGTCAATACAGTGTTCTTGAATTAGTATTTCAACCTCATCTTTATTAGGTCCTAATCCATTAATGTTCCATGTAGCTACTCTCAAAGCACCTATTTTCCTAGTTTATCGACAAGAATTGTGATGACGCTCATAAGGGCGCTCATTTGTTGTAAGATGAGATCAAATTTCTCTGTTTGTTTGATTAAGATTTGTTCCAATTTGGAATAGTCGATACAGGTTGTTTGGGCATCTTTTGAACTATCTGTTGTATTTTTTTCGGTTATATTTTTTGATCTTAAGGCTTCAACATACAGCATTCTTTTTTGTTTTTGGGTTCCCTCAATTGGATTTACATAAGGTTTATCTGTGTTTAGGTAGGGTTTCTTGAAGGATTGCTTGTTTTCCTTTCTAGCTAGAATTTCTCTATAAACCTCGCAGCCTTTGTAGTTTGCCGGGTGGGCACCTAAACATAAGGCGCACTTTGCTGGAGTATTTCTATCTGGCTTAGGGCAATCAGAAGTTTTATGAGACTGCGCGCATTTAACACATCTGTATGGTCTCATGCAGTAATTTTTTGAGTGGCCATATTGTTGGCATCGTTGACATTGAACAATGGTTTTCTTTTTTCTAGGATCTTCAATTATAACTGATTGATGATATATATATTTTATTTCTTTGGCACATTTGTTGTTCTCATTCGGGAGGAGATTGATAAAGAATGTTGAAGTGGGTTTCTTGTCAGGACCATAACGTGCATTGATTATTTCACCAGTGACAATATTTCCAGTTTGTTCGAAGGTATCTTTTATAACATCTAGAGGTGTTGTATGATGTAAATTTCTAATCACTAGTCTGCAGGATCTGGTATCTTTTCTGTTGAATGTATGTCCAATTAAACCTTTCTCTCGAATAATAGTAATTTATTTCTTGTATGTTTCAATGTTAGAAGTTCTAAGTCTTAATTGGTTTCTATTTATTATTTTGTAAGAAAAGTTACTTTTATCTGTGGCTGTACTCAGTAATTCTGTTAGTTTATTGACATCATCGATACCATAGAGTATAATTGGTGGTGGGTTATATTTAGGGGTTTCTTTACTTTCATCGTTATCGTCAACTGGGAGACGACTAAATCTATTGCTGGTAATAATTCTATCTGGAGATGGGCTTGTTGTTAGCTTCTTTCTTTTAGGATTTCTTAATGTTGGAATTCTTTGCCATTCTGGTGGTGTAATAGTGGGTTCATTATCACCTGTAATTATTATCTGCTTAGACTTAGTTAGCTCTTCTCTATTCGTTGATGGTTTACTACCAAGGGAAGAACTTCTGGGCCTGGCAATAAACAAGCTAGGATGGAATGCTTGTTGCATAAAAGTTTTCTTTCCAGTAATATTAACTGGCACAGGAGCCTGGTCACTCACTCCTGTGGAGTCTTCGGTAGCATATTTCCCACTCTCTAGCCCGGGTACCAGAGAGCGCCGGGGGTTAGCCGGGGCGCATGACAAATCGCATTCGTTACTTTCAGACATTTCATTAAAAAGGAGGTTTGGGAGTTTAGCAATTAGCACTTTCCCAAGGTACTAAGGGCACTGCTTTTTGAGGGGATTTAGTCCCTCAGGGTTTGTGCAAAACCAGTGGACAGGTTAATTGACCGCCGCCTGTTGCTCGGCGTTGTTGCTCGTTTAGCACCACCCAGGGGACACGTGTAGGGTGGGCCTAGGAAAGGTGGTAAATCCTACGGACGCGAGCAACACCGTCCCCCTAATAAAATACTTGTAATAAAACTATAACACTATACTATAAACAAATTTTCCCCTGTGTCCCTATTGTCAAACGATTATGAGTTTCCTCGTCTGGCAGCAAGCAATCCTGGCAGCAAAAATTACTGTCGCATTCCATATAAAATGCATTTACTATATAACATTTACTATATACCATATCACTACATATTATAAAACAAAGTCCATATTTTCGTATGTACGCATAAAACTTTAAAACTACGCAACCGATTTTGATGCGGTTTTTTTTAATAGATAGAGTGACTCCAGAGGAAGGTTTGTACGTATAATAACATTCAATACGAAGTAGAGAAATACTGTAATTTTTGAGGTTTCTGTAAATAATTACATTTTTTTCCGCTTACATTGCAAACGCAGGCTAAACCCTACGAGATTTATCAAAATGATGTACTAAGTATTTGTACACCTTAAAAAGGTCTACAGAAAAGTCCGCGATGGTATATATCTATCTCTTATGGATAACCCACTATAGCAGTTTTTTTCATTTACTTTTTACGAAAAATGATGCCTTATGTTCAAAGCAATTTTTATACAATACAGCATTAATCCTTATCCAATTGAGTACCTTAAATAAATTGTTAATTTAATATAGATCAATATGGCCGTTTACAGCATGTAATTTAAGTGAACATTTTCGGAGATATTACAGATTTAAAATGCCGTGAGGACGCCGCGCTTCGCCCTATAGCACTTCGAATCTTTTAGAGTTTATTTAAAGACATTCTGCAATTAATTGTAAAAATAAAATACATAGGTAAAATGTAAAAGTAAATAAGTAAAAATGTACTATATGAGTTTAGATATTCCAAAGATAGCAGCAGGAAATCGTCTTGGTATAGGGAGAGGAAATTGGTTTTCTCCAAATTTTAGCTTGCGGGCCACGGGCAGTAATGAATAAATCAAAACTACTGGATCGATTTTAATCATTTTTTTACACTGACTGACATGGGATATATATTTTATACCCGTGCGAAGCAAGGGCAGGCCGCTAGTAACTTAATAAAATATATATTTAAATCATCATGATATAGTCTAACATTTTATTGTCGTTCCAACTACAAAATATATATGTTTATAAAAATATCTCGAGCATCGCGTTACCAGTCAATTGAGGTTTTCGAAACGACAAACTTTTTTACACGACAGAAACTGTTTTTTAGGGCGTCATCATCATCTTCCTGCCCTTATCCCACTCTAAATGGGTTCGGCACAACATGTTATAAACATGCTGTCACATGATTTGGCTGCGTTCTTACGACCGGCCGCCTGCCTGACGTCACCTTACCTTAGTCGTATGTTACGACAACTAGGTAAGAAAGAGGGTGATCTATTCTAAACCGGATACCACACGCTGGGTCAACTTATCTTAGTCGCCTTGTACGACACCTCGGTAAGAAATGAGTCTATTCTACTCAGCTGGATACCACACCTCGGGTCGCCTTACCTTAGTCGCCTTTTACGACACCTCGGTAAGAAATGAGGGTGGTACTATTTTATACAGCCGGATACCAACTGTTATAAAGGGCGTAATCTTCATAAAGTAATAATTCAGATCTTTAGAAAGTGATGAAAAAATTGAAAACAATCTTTTGCATTTACTATGTCATAATACAAACTTATATGTCGCATCACAATTTATGCATTGTTTTCAATACATTTTTCCGGTAAAATGAAATCATAATATTGATTTCATCGCTTAATGTAATGACTAGTATTAGCTACTATTGTCATTTTCTGCTGCTAACAAAAACATCTAACTTTAAGTATAGAGTACATAATCACAATTAAAATTGGCATTATTATATTTAAATATTAATAAAGATTGTAGTATATACTGATGAATGTAAAATTATACAGGAGAGTCTTAATAAAATGTAAAGAAATATATAAAGCCAAACTATAAGCTAATTCGATCGCGCTGACTTATCCTCATCTATTTGCTTCTATTCGCTGTTTTCTTTTTTACACTTCAACAGCTCTAGGGTGAGTATGAACGGAGTGGCGTCGGGTGTAAATTGAAACACTTGCAAATTTACCCCATACATTATTCATGTGCCAAACACCCTCTCTGAGCCCGACAGTTTCTGTTGACGCACAAATTCGCAAAACTAAAGGCGTAATTTCGCGAGTAGTTTATCAACGTGACCTTGAATCGATAACCTGAACAAAGGCCCAATTGAACGCGGCATAGACTATCAAAAGCGTAAGGTTTCGCATTGTCTACTTGCCTTACAAATCACATCCATTCTAACATTTTCGCGGCACACGAAGTGGGTCAACCATTATACGTCTAATAAATGGTTGGCCCTAAGACGGCTGTGCAATAAGGAGTCGGTTCAGAAACCCACAAGTTGAATTATTCTGACCCTAATAAATTTGCCGAGTCAAACAGGCATTGTTAGACAAATGAGTTCTAAGACGTGTGGTGTTGAACATATTATTCAGAAGGTGCTGGTTGCGACAGCTTATTTGTATTGCGGTAAGTACAGTAAATTAAAAGCTGAAGTAAGGCTGAATGTTTAATTTTCTCACTATGCATTATGGTATGACGGTTGGGATTCTTGAGATCGCGGATTCAAAGTCTGACCTCAGTTTAAATTTACCTTTTCATATTGATATTCGCATTTTATCACGAGCAGAGAATATTTATAAAAACGTTTTTTTTTTATTGAAAAAATAGACATACAGTGTTCATTGAAGCTGAGTGTAAGATCTAATCTTCATATTCATTGTTTCCAATAAGTGAAGACCTTTTTCTATGAACTTGAAAAAAATTACTTTACTTAGTTTTCAATAATATAAATGAAGAGTGATGATTTTTTCTGTCTGTTATCGTTATATTAATAGATTTAAATAAAAGAAATTTGTCAATAAACTAAAAGTAACAGTTAAATTGTTTTGTTTAAGCAGAACACAGATATTGAGCCCAAGTTAAGGTCAACTTTGTAATATTTCCTTTAAATTTATTTATTTCATAACATTGACCGAAATAAAACAGTAAATTCATATTATTAAACAACTGTGAAAATGATTAAACTCAGTAAAAATTTAATGTTAAAAAATATCGAATAACAAAATTAAATTATTTGCCATAAAACCTATACAGGCGAGATGTTAATTTGCAAAACACATTTGCCTCGGAGAGTTTAATGTAATTTCTTTCTCGCCGAGGCGTTTCCTCAAATAAATTACAAGTGTAAAATTCAGAACAACAAAAGTGTAACAACAAAAGGCTCGCGGCTGGCAACATCCGGACGACCCTTCCAAACTCACCAGCCTGATTACGGATTTCCGAATAAGAAAAGAAAAACTCAACATTTCTGTACAGTCAACATATGGTCATGGATTAAAACAAAAGTAAAAATATTTAAAATGTATTAGGTATTTATGCGATTTCGAAATCGTAATGTATTTAATAGAATTTTATCCCTTTTTTATTAAAAAATAATAATAATTTTAGGACTTGGACGTTTGTTTTATTTATTTCATTTTATACGTATATTTAAAAAAGAGAGAGAGAGATCATTTTCTATGCTGGCTGTACTAAGTATTCTCAAATAAACCACTGTGATATTTACAAAAATAATTAACGAGTATTTGAAGGGTTTTGTGTGCGTCAGAATTCAGTATTAATATTTTGAATGGAGCACTTTCTAGCCAACAGTACGTTGATGTGGTAGTCAATATAATCGAATAGGTCTGGCTGTGGCGTGTAATGTTTTACATAGAGATCAAAGCGAGGATCTTCGGATGGTCTTGCATCCCCGCTAGGAGTAGGCGCTGGTGGAGGGGGTGAAGAGGGGGTTGAACATCTAGGAGATTTGAGAAAAGAAAATGGGCCTCTTTTTTCATTCGTTGATATCCTTGTTTTCTTCCACAGAAATGGTTCCCTATGTAGAGTACCGTGATGAGTCGCCCGATGTCGTGTTTCGTCTTGTTTAGACACAGGTGCTGTAAGTTCATACATTTCAGGCAACGATAGATACCAATAGTCGGCACCTTCACCGATAATCGGAAATAATCTCTTGTTTGAGAATCTCGGACGAAACTTCCTAACAAATTCATTGTATTTGCGCTTTAGCCTCTTCATATACTCAGTATAATGGATGGACTTTAGGAGTTTCTCAAATTCGGAAAGCTCCGTCGTAGCCGGCTCAGAATAAACACCAGCACATACGTAAGTTCTGAGAAGGTGGTGTAATTTGAATACAACAAACGCGAGCCATTGTCTCGCCTCTTCTTCTAAAATGCGGAGATCATCCGCTCGACTTCTTATACCGAACTCTGCTGCTTCCGCTGCACGTCTTTCTCCACGCTCTTTGACAGTCGCAAGCCACTTTCTATATGATCGGTAACAAAACTTAGTACGTCTCGAATAATGTCCACGCCATAACGCCTAGAAGAAATAAAAAGCACAGTCACGACCTGTAACGGCCCAATGCTTTGCATAGGCCTTCTTCTCTTCGATTTTGGAGAGAAAGGTTGGAGTCTTACCACGCTGTTTCAATGCAGTAGGCTACATATATCCCCGGAATTCTCTAGAGATATGCAGGTTTCCGAAACGTGTATATATTTAAATAAAAAAAAATAATGTAGGTATATAACAAAAAAATATTGAAAATGAAAATAGGTAAATACATGAGTAACCAATAAGCAAATGTTTATAGTATTGGAACTCATTATGGCCTTGTATTACAATACTCGAAAATTGGCGTGTGAAAATAGTTAATAGTTTATTAACAAAGTATTGTAAATTTTATAATGAAAATAGATTCAACGAATTGTCGTATAACCTTTCGATAGCTTCAGTTAGATTATCGACATTTACTACGCTTCTTCTTTGTCAACCGATGCACGTCCACTGTGGGCCGTAAGTCTCTTGTCAGCATGTCCACACCACACACAGTGTCTGGTAAGACATGGTCAGAATTGCGATCACCAACCTACATTGCCAAGCGTGGTGTTTATTGGCAAAACCTTCATTACGCGTATTCGTATAAAATAATTGTTTATGATACAGTAAAAAAAAAATAGTTAAATATATATTTTAGCTTTTAGAATTAGGGTACAAGGAAGAAAACAAGGGCACTATAATACTCGTATATCACCTGTATTCTTGTTGCTGCTCGAGCGTAATACCTCGCGTGTTTATTTCGCACTGCTCTTCTCAAAGCTGCACGGTATGCTTTACGTGCTCTGTGAATTCTAAACGCACATTGTATAATCCTCGCATTCCTTGACAACCAGGCAACATGTTTTCTGATCAAATATCCTCGTGTCATACGCTGTATCAGCAGAACAGCTAGAAATTTTTTATATCGTCTGTGCTCAGCTAGATCGGCCCTTGCTTGTAATTCAGTATAAAACTCAAGAGGAGTCGGTAAAAGACGATTTACAGTAGCCATTTCAATTCTTCAATAAACTCCACAATTTAATAATTTTTCTATATGTCTAAAATATATTGCCTAAAATTTAAAGAGTTTGTTACAGCTTATCCCAATATTAGGGAATATCTATTTTACGAAGTTTTATATGAAAAATATTTTTTCAACTTAGCTAATACCACGCACCAAAGTTACTGATAATGCATATTGTCACGAAGCTGAACTGGCAAGGTATAAGGCACATAGTTCGGGTAATCGATGGACATTGGGGTCCTAGAATCAACTAACTAACGACCTCATAAAAGGTAGCGAGTAGCATAAGATCGTATAGAGTTGAATTTCTAGAAACCTTTTACACCTTTTAGTTCCAGTCATGATCATGAATGAAACATACTACGAAGAAAAAATAATATCGCAATATCGCAAATAGCACAGTATTCAATTAAGGTCACCATTTCAAAATTCTTATTACCATAAACAACGCAACTGCTGCGTAACCTGAGCAATTCTAAAATAAATTCCCACTTAGGAAAATATTTGTTTTCCGAACGAAATGTATCCGGCATAATTAAACAGTTTAGGTATTAAAGACTGATAAATAGTCAGAATTATATAAAATTTCAACGGTAACTTATTTAGTTAGGTACTGTATTGGGAGGATTTCATTTCGGTATATCGATATTTGCCCTTATCTATCTATGTGGGGTTGGCATAACATGTTATAAATATGTTGTCACATGATTTGGCTACGTATTTTATGACTGGCCGTCGACTTACCTAATTATTATTATTATCTTGCTTTATGGCCTGTACAGCGCAAATTGGGCGCATATCACTTGCCAGAGTCACGTAAAATGGCAAACACACTTTTTTTATTATAACCGAAAATTTGATTGTTTCCATTTTGTTTGAAGTTTGATATTGACCTTAGTCATATATTACAATACCTCGGCAAGAAACCATACAACCAAGAAACCATACGGCATAAAATATATATGTAGCTACACAATGAAGCCTAATTTTTGAGTAATAATAATTAAATTTACCTGTTTATCTTGTTATATTTAATAATTCGTGAAGAAACTACGCATTACACATAACGTCAAATTGTGACAAAAATTGTTTTCTTTGTTTCAAAAAAGTTGTTATTCAATTAGGTTTCTTATCACGTCGCTTTCATTTTGCAGCAACACATTTGACTTAGTACTACGAATTGCTATTTTTTATTTCGCTCCTAAATCGAATTGGTTTACCCATTTCGTTTTGCTCCCCCAAGCAATGATACTGGTCGTATTTGGAGAGTCCTCTCCAACCCTCGCCCAGGTGGGCTGAGTGAGACATCATGAATAATTCAACAATCAAAATGGCAAGGTGTATGTATCTGTTTATTTATTTTTCACCTAAATTTACTGGTAATTTCCATACATATGTATGAACGGAAACATTGCAATACTAAATTGAAATCCTGTCCGCTCAACCTAATCTTCTAAACAAATGTATGATATGATATGAAATGATATACATTATACTTATACTTACTTTAAAGGTTAAACGTTAATTACGCCGTGTGGTATTCGGCTGAATAGAATAGTACCCCCCTTATTTCTTACATAGGTGTCGTTAAAGGCGACTAAGGTAATTCGACCCGCTTGTGGTATCCGGCTGAGTAAAATAGACTAACCTCATTCTTACCGAGGTGTCGTAAGATACGACTAAGGTAAGTTGACGTCAGGCAGGTGGCCGGTCGTGAAACTTAGCCAAATCATGTGACAACATGTTAGTAACATTTAGTGCCGAAACCACATACAGTGCTATAAGGGCAGGAGGATGAAAGGTTATACGTTAGTTGAACGAGATAGCTTTTTAGAAAAATACATTTTGTAGTTTATTATTATAATGATGAAATATATAAATCAGAGTACATATTGAGCTGTAATGGCCTAACAGTGACAACATATGACTCTTAAAATGGGACCCAGCCGTGGACACCTGAGTTTTTTTAACAAAAGTTTATGCTTAATCTTGAGAAAACCTGAATATATCTGGACAATCTTAGTAACCAATCAATCCAATCGCATTAGAGCAGTATGGTAGGTCTAAGCTTAGGCCTTTAATCTTCAAGGAAAGTTGCGTCTTCATGGAGAGATCGCCCACCTTTGTTTACTTTAAGGATAGTAATAGGTCGCTACTTTGTCACTAATAATATAAAGACAAAACAAATAAAGACTGCCTGATTCTAGAAATGATCTAAGTATATAATCGAATGGCTAACATTTCATTTGATTGTCTCCTCTCTGCATCTTCAATCCTCTAGCATAATATATCAAAGGCTATTTAAAAAGTTTTCTTTGAAATTACTTAAGAATGTCAAATAAAATAACAGGAAATTTCCTGGTTGGTATCCAATCTTAATATCGTCAGTGAGAACATTAAAGTAGCATTTTCTGATAGAGGTGGTATAGTGGCTATTAAAAGACTATTAGTTCGTGATACGCGGCATGTTTATATGCCGTTATTTAATGGGTGGAAATTTCAACTTCGTAGGAAACTTTCGCACGGTTAGGCTATATACATACGTTCAAATAAATGTGATGTGATAACTTCAGTACTATCGTTAGTTAATACTTTTCAATGCGAAAATTTCTTATAGATACTATCAGATTTATGATACCAGATTGCGGAAAATGGGAGTGTTATTTTTTTTTTCATTCGTGTGACGAATAGAGATATGAAAAGATCTTTAAAATCTCATCCTGCTATTGACTTTAGGACATTTCGTAATTATCTGACAGCTTCGACTCATCCTATATAGTGTATTATCTATGGACTTACTCTAAAATTCTCAAATACGACACTATTTTATTTTTTTATTACGTTTGCCTTACGAAATGGCCACATGAAAAATCAACGTTAGGTATATGTGTTACTAGATGAAACCTTTTTCAGGAAGAGATTTTATTTGCAAGAATTCGATACGCTTTTTTTGATTTAGTTTTTAAAGCAGAGTTGCTTTAAAAACAATAGGAAAAAAAATAGGATTCATATAGTAATAAAAAAAAAAAATAGGATTCATATAGTAGATCCGGATCCGGTTGTTATCCTATCCTAATATTATAAATGCGAGTGTATGTTTGTTATTATTTCACGGCGAATCCGCTGAACCATTATTAATGATTTGGCACAATTATCCCTTATACAATGGGATAACTCATAGACTATAGAAATCCTTTTAATTCTACAGAAATAGGATGACATTAAAAAGTGCCATCTATTATCAACATATCACGTGACAACAATCTATGTAAACGAAGTTACGGTTAAAAGCTAGTTTTATATAATTCTATATTACTGTCACTGATTTATCTTAAATGGATTACGGAAATCAAATGGTAGTTGCACCGTGTAAATACTGGTTGTGTCGCTATATATGGTTATTATAAAGAGCACATGCTGCTTTGAAACCGAAATTATCGAATAAGGTCGAAGAAAAATGACACAATTTAAGTGCAATATTATGATCATAATTGCACAAAATGATTTTATTCATAGACCACACACTGCTATTTACCAATAGTACGTTCCAATTTGAAAACAAATTACAAAGCGATGGTAATTTTGTTGTAATCAGCGTTCGAATCAGGTATTTAATCAAAGGGAATCAATGATTGTTCCCAACGATTGTGTGTAATTTGCTACTGATTTCACATCACATTCTCTGCGTGTATGGATGTCGAATTTTATAATTATTCCGTACTCTTTTTTGTCATATTACTGTTATAGCCTATTTGTAACAGAAAATATGGTGTATTTTTTCAATATATTACTCATTCTTTTACCTGTAATCATACATGCTGAGAGGTCATGATTCTGTCACGCACTTGCCTTAAAGATAGCTGTTTAAACCACACTGTACTACGCATCCTTGCGAACAGAAACAGGAAGCTCATTCAATATAATATAATATTATATTATAATATAGTATAAAAAACGACGTCGTAATGTATGGATCAGAATGTCGGGCAATAAAAGAAAAGGAGGAGAGAGCAATGAGTATATTAGAGGAAGTCTGAAAGTTGCGCCCATTACAGAAAAGATGAGAAGTGCGAGACTAAGTTAGTATGGTCATGTAATGAGGAGGGGTGAAAATCAGTGACCAAAAGAGTTTTAAATATAAATGTGGATGGATGTATGGCTAGGGGGAGGCCGAAAAAAAGATGGATGTATTGTGTGAAAAATGATATACATGTTAAAGGAGTGGCACAGAGTTGACGAATGATAGAGGAGAATGGGAGAAGAAGACATATTGTGCTGACCCTACTTAGAGTGGGATAAGGGTAAGAAAATGATGATATTATACAAAACGACGAAGTAAAGCGCTTCGTAGACACCTCTAAATAACAATTACATAAGGAAGAAATCTAAGGAAGGATAGAAACAGTGCATAACAGTACGATTATAAAAAGAGACAGGTATGAATGAGGTTGCAATCTCTGTACACATTTCCTGAATTAGAAAATTTTCCAAAAGAAACAATTTGACAACAGAGTATGTAACAAATACTTGTATCTACTGAGTTTATTCTTTTTGATTATCAAAATCTGTTAAGGAGGCCTCCTTAACACAGATAGGCAATTAAATATCGAAAGTACTTAAATGATGCTACAAATATTTTATAGTAACTGTTTCATAAAATAACTTCTATAATCCCGTCTACAAATAATGTTGAAACTAGTTCAAGTACTTAGTAAATACGCCTTATTTCTAGAATCCGTTCCGAGTTTTAACTAATTGTTTAGTAAATACTAGATTTAAATTTCATATCCCAGTTTCTATATTTACTGAGCTTTAGTTAGGTTAACATTGCACCTAATATGCAAAGTTATTTTAACCGTTATTTAATTTTCTATACGCGGAATGCAACCTAATTCGTACAACATATCGCTCCTACAGTTGCGCAATAAGATGACCTACTTCAGTAATTTCAGCTATTCGAATCTCTTCTTAAGTTTTTGACTCTATTTGATTTTGACCGTTTTTGACCTTTTTTGAAATCAGTGTGTAATTTAATTTATTAATTATCTAAACCTTTCTCAAAAATGTTACTATATTTTAATAAAAACTACTAAAATTTACGTATGTACTTTCAGCAGATTCTGAGAAAATCGATCACATACAGACAGCATACAGCTTTTGAAACTTTGTTTTATGATATATATATATATATATATATATATATATATATATATATATATATATATATATATATATATATATATATATATATATCATAAAACAAAGTTTCAAAAGCTGTATGCTTTCTGCTTGATATATATATATATATATATATATATATATATATATCAAGCTTTTATACTAATTAAATAATTAATTCATTTATTAATATTAAATAACGCTTTATTAGAAATGTAACTTGTGATGTTTGGGAAGGTGTCAGCACTTGTAACACAGTTATTCCCTAGCACATGTCTTGACAAACTCTTAATTATATCACTAGCACAAGGAAATTGTATCTGTACCTTATGTGTTGTAAGCGATTAAATAAATAAATAAAAAATACTTATGTACGCTCCATAATAAATATTATGAAAAGTTTTAAAGGAAACTAAATATATCAGATTAAATATAAAGCAGAATGCACACTCGATCTTAAGATACTATTGTGTACTAAGACCATTGGAAGCGACGTTTTTATCGCAATGTAACGTAGCTTTAATAGTCGCAACACTATTCCTTAATTGGTGTAAGGTGCACAATTTGTAAGTAATGAAATAAAATTTAGATAATGTACAGAATTCCCAAGCTGTATGGAACACTAAAACGTTTTACTAATTACGGTTACACGCCTTTGTAAGAGCTGCAATGCAGAGTTTCAAGTAATTTTCACTAATATCTTTAAATACAAGTCTTGGAGTCTAGAATTGGATTATAGCTGGATAGCTAGATCTACTTAGCAAGTTTCCATTCATATTGTAATTAAAAATAAAACGCAGTGTGGTATCCGGCGGAGTAGAATAGTAACACCCTCATTTCTTACCGAGTGTCGTAAAAGGCGACTAAGGTAAGTCGACCTGCCGCGCCGTGTGGTGTCCGGCTGAGTAGAATAGATCACTCTCATTTCTTACCGAGGTGTCGTAAAAAGCGACTAAGATAAGTTGACCCACCGTTTGGTATCCGGTTAAGTAAATAAAACACCCTCTTTCTTACCGAGGTGTCGTAAAATACGACTATGGTAAGTTGATGTGAGGCAGGCGGCCGGTCGTAAAATACGTAGCCAAATCATTTGACAACATGTTTATAATATGTTGTGCCGACCCCACTTAGAGTGGGATAAGGGCAGGAAGATGGTGATTGTAATTAAAGATAAAAAAATTCCCGATATACCTTAAAATAAAGCAATTTTTATAATTAAAGTTACATGAATAAAAATTAAATACGATAACAAAAAACGACATAAAGTTGTTTCTGTATAATCCGCAATTAAGAAAAATCTATGTAATGCTAAATGTAGCGTATCTGTCACACCTTATACATGGAGGATTTGTAAAATTCATTTCTAGTCAGTCAAATATAAAACCTTTTAATTATACACTTTAGCAACAATTTCGCTTAATTCGCTGTCAAGTTTTAATTCTGTTCTTGAAATAAAAGGTATCAGATGGTTGTTTAATTCTTCGCTAGCACGCCTGACCTACTTTCTGGGTATTCCGGTCTAAAAATTCAGAAGCTTAAGCTAAGGCAGAGTTCTTAAAACGTATAATATTGTTATTAAAAATTATAGCAATACGTTTCAAAATAGATATCGATTTTATTATGTAGTACACACACAAGTACACAAATGCAATGCTTTAGAAGCTTGCTTTTTCAAAAAAAGTGCCTTTTTTAATAGTGACATAACGTGGTAATTATAACCGATGTTTATTGACTGGCCCGTTGGAGTAGTGGGTAGTGACCCTGCCTTCAGCTCCGCGGGTCGCGGGTTCGATTCCCGCCGAGGGCCAACATTTTCTATAAATGAATTTGTTGGTCTTCGAGCCTGGGTGTATATTTGTATTTAAGTATGTATTTAAAAAATATATAAGTATATATTCACCAGTTGTCTGTCACCCATAACACAAGTATTAAGTTACTTACTTTGGGGACGGACGACCGTGTGTGTAAATGTCCCATATATTTATTATTATTATTATTGAGCTGAGTTAATTGATTTAAATTTAAACACTATTTCGTTGAGTTTGACATAAAATGTCGCTTTATTGGCGAAGGATATTGTTTGTCTATTACTTATGAGGAATAAAGCATATGACGGGGAAGAAATGTATTTTTAAACTTTGTATTTGTATATTATAATCCTATTTTAATACGAGAAAAATAATCTTTATAAGGCGGCTCTAAACTCTAACCCCGGCAAACGTTATACCGGAAAAAATCGTTTCAGAGTATTTTAAAGAACGTGATATTGAATGTTAATACTTTGCTTGCATTAAAGAAAACGTGTCACGAACTCACTGATTTCTTTTAGAACAATTTCATCTCTCTTGTAACGCAACTCATGCGATATTTTAAAGGCGACGAGGACCAAAGAAAACTCTCATAATCTTTCACCTTTGACCGGGTCATCTTAGAAGTTTGCGAAAGAGCACCATATTGCGAACTCGAATACCAGAAATTCCGAAATGTCTCTGTGAAAAAGATCAAAACTTTTCTTCTTGTAAAAATGTTACTGCCCTCAAAGGTTTTTTTTGTTATTATTTGTAAGTTATCCTTCTAAATTATGTAGCCAAAAATGATCTGTTTGATATCGATTGTTTAACACACACTTAGAATATGTAAAACGTACATATTTAATTTTGTAACAAAGAAAATATTTTTAAAACAAAGTAAACTAAACTTAACAAGTTAAGTAATAAGCCAATATATTAATAGGTAGTGCTGCAAATTATATTCTGACATCCATAAACAAATGTTTAAGGAATGTCGGCCCTGAGCGGGTAAAGAACCTAAGACTCCCGAAGCTGAATGCAGGGTCACTGCCACTTGCGTCAAAGGGCCCGTCAATTAATTAATAAATTCATTGTCTTTTCTATTCAATTAATAGCAGAGTTCGCTGATGATATATTCTAAACAGAATTTAACTAGCAAAGAAATAATATTCAATTCTACTAATATTATAAATGCAAAAGTTTGTGAGTATGGATGTATGTTTGTTACTCTTTCACCGCGAATCCATTAAATCAATATCGATGAAATTTGTCACAATTGTCAACATATAGGCTATAGAAATCCTGTTCATTCTACAGGAATAGCGCCAATGCAGCGCCAATTCCTGTAAAAGCGCCATCTAATACCGACCTATCACACGACAACAGTCCACGCGAACGAAGTCACGGGTAAAAGCTAGCCAAATAAAAATGAAAAAGCTAACGAATTAGCAATTTCAGTGATTTGATATAGCAAGCAAAATTGGCAACGAAAAAAATTTACATAGAAAAAACAAGTTTTCCAACAAAACGAATACAAATAATGGTTTAGATAAATACGGAACAGTGAAAAAGCGAATAAAGCTTGTCACGCATGTCCGGAATTAATTGCGAAAACCACGTTCATGCTGTTGACTATGGTCTGGTTGGAACTTTGTATTATACTGGTTATAAACATGTTGTCACATGATTTGGGTGCGTTTTACGACCGGTCGCTTGCCTGACGTCAACTTAACTTAGTTGTATTTTACGAGACCTCGGTAAGAAAATGGGTGGTCTATTCTGCTAAACCGGATACAACATGGCGGGTCGACTTACCTTAGTCGCCTTTTACGATACCTCGGTAAGAAATGAGGGTGATCTATTCTACTCAGCCGTACACCATGCGATGGGTCAACTTACCTTAGTAGCCTTTTACGACACCTCGAAAAGAAGAGGGTGGTCTATTGTACTCAGCCGGATACCTAACGGCGAGTCAACTTACCTTAGCCAAATTAAAACATAATTATTTTGTAATATATTCAAATAATGTACGCGTCTCTATTACATGCCGTGGTAACCTATAATTGAGACTACATTGAATTTGAATAGTTTGTAGAGTTTATAGTATTAATAATGTAAGTCTTGTTGGTTATTATCCCAATAAATAAAAATAAAATAAAAAAAGCCTAAAAAATTCTCCATCTTTTAGTACCATAAATACAGCTGCTGTCATTGACTATTACTGTGACAAAAGTAATGAGAATATTATTTTGCTATAATCCGCAATAAAAAATTTAAAAATTTTATCGCGGATTATAGCAAAATAATATTCTCATTACTTTTGCATTATGGACCTCCGCAAAGTAACGCCTAATTCTATAAATTATTACTGTGACTTTTTTCATTATTGAATAACATGATTGTAGTAAGTATAACTTGATCCTTCAATATTCTACCCATTATTGGCATACGACAACCTCTTATACAGCCAACTTCACGCTCCGTTTTTGTAAAATCAGTTAAAATGTTGGCAGGAAACTTAAACGTTATAAGTGAAAACTTTTGCCTCGGAATCTTGGGTAATATTGGGAAAGTTTTTATTTTTCTTTAACCTAGTTAGAACGCGACGGATCGAAGACAACTTCTAACGTCAAGTATTTGGAACTGGTATTTACGATATGCCAACCAACAGGATATTTGGAAAAAAAATACCGGGAATATTTGCTCGCTCGACTTTTTTAGATGACAAAGACATTTTTTTAGAGGAGCCTGGTTGACATCGCATTGAGTATTGAAATATTCGCATATCAACTCTTTTTCCAAACCATGTTGCTAATAATAAGCATACTTTTTGTACATGTAATGTATTTTGTACCCATATTTCCTAGCATAAAAATAATTGAGGTACACTGTATTTAGTTGGCTAGTTATTTTACGACCAGCCGCCTGCGTGTCGTCAACTTACCTTAGTCGTCTTTTATGACTCCTCGATAAGAAATAAGGTTTGTTTATCGTACTCAGCCGGATACTACACGATGGGTCAACTTACCTTAGTCGCCTTTTACGACCACTCGGTAAGAAATAAAGATGATCTATTCACTTTGTAAATGGATGATAAATAACTAAAATAGATACATATATTTTCATATTTCATTTAATTCCTGACGGGAACACTATAAACCATTTCATATCTGTTGCCTATGAAATTATGGCATTTTTATGCGTTTCCATTTTCAGAGTTAGTCTGCCACCTCGTAAATCGTCTTCACTTGCAAATTCAATCTTATACAGCGATCGTTTTATTGCAACACTCTGCATAAATGTTCAAGATGCATCTACCTAGCCTACCTGGTAAATGTATCGATTTATTGCATTAAATTTCTCGTCCTAAGGTAGGAGTGTAATATTTTATATATTTTAATCTTGTAATATAATACGTTTGTTTCAAAAATAAACGTTTAAGTATAGTGAGTCTAGAACCCATTACCCACAATATAAATTGAAAATAAATGAGAGATTTATGTGAATAAAGAATTTTATAAATAGACTAATTTATATCTAAATAGACAGAATTTATGCGCATTTCAAAATTTAAGATTTTTGTCATAATTGTGCTATCACTTTAAGAAAAAATTCTTTAGAATATCTTAGCGCTTCGTCTCTGTAGATTTAGGACGCATATGATATAAAACGCTAACCTACTTTCTTAAGTTTGAAAAAGATGTCGAATTTAAAAATATGTAGCATGTAGATTCATAGAACTCAGATTTCATAGTTATTGTATTTTCTTTACAAAGAAATTCTAAGTTTTCTTGAATCAATCAATTCAATTCTTACCCACAATATACTTTATGGTGGAAAAGAATAAATTCAAATATGTAATGTGAACTAAAAACATCTAGATATCCAGGCTTAAGCAATATCACTTTAAGCTACTTGTAAGAGATAAGAGAAGTTAATTTTAAATATAATTATATATTTATATAAGTTTGTAATAAGATGACCCGACGCACGTACTGTCGGGGGAGAGAATGCGTGCTTATGACGAATACGGAAAGCATCGCGGACAGACGACGGGTCCCTCACGGCATTCCAGGTATGGATGTGCCGGACGGAGGATGCACCGTCTCAGACGCGCTAAGGCGTAGTGTTCCAGCAGGATGCACTTTAGAGCCCTAGGATCTGATAGCGATGTCGATCTCAAAACATAATGTATGGGGACTTCTTATATTACTATGAAAGCACTTCGATAGCGCGGAGCAAACGATCAGTGGCGCCATCTAGTTTTGATTGCGGAATCAGGTGTTCCTAGTACGTTGTGTTACAAACTCCCCCTCTGTCCACGAAGGCGTCCCGACGAGTAGGACAGGATAAAAATTGTTTCATCGGATGCCTAGACCATTTCGTGTCGATGGTATTGAGTAGTTTCGTTCTGGCTTGGTCTGGTAGTGAACTCCGTTGGATATTCATTCTGCCCCTTCTTCTGGACAAAACTGCAGAAGCCTCCATGGTCAGACACAAGGTTGAATGATGCCTCTCAACCATTTCGTTAAGCGATGCAGTGGAACAGATGTAGGCGTATTGTCTTTCGTAACAGTATATCGTATCTGATGCTGATATGTTCGTTAATGTTCAATATTAATTTGGGTTTCTTAGAAATACTCGGTATTTCTCCAGTTCTTCACAAAATTTTCTTTGAGCCACTCTTCGAATGCGCGTTGGTCGCTAGTTGGTAATACGACGAAGTGCAAATCACTATATACTTGGGATCGATAGCTAACTCCAGCGGATGTTTCTCTTCTCCCTCCCCCTGGACAAGAACTGCATTCAGGGTCACTCTTCGACGTCGAGTTGTGCGTCAGATTGTATGAATGTAGTCAGGGCCTCTCTTCAGCTGCGAGTTTGTCGTCAGATTGTACTCAGAATCGCTTTTCGGCTGCGAGTTTGTCGTCACTCGTCAGACTGTACTCACTACTCAGGGGCGCTTTTCGGCTGCGAGTTTATCGTCAGACTGTACTCAAGGTCGCTTTTCGGCCACTAGTTGAGCGCCAATTTGTAATAAGATGACCCGACGCACGTACTGTCGGGGGAGAGAATGCGTGCTTACTGCTTATGACGAATACGGAAAGCATCGCGGACAGACGACGGGTCCCTCACGGCATTCCAGGTATGGATGTGCCGGACGGAGGATGCACCGTCTCAGACGCGCTAAGGCGTAGTGTTCCAGCAGGATGCACTTTAGAGCCCTAGGATCTGATAGCGATGTCGATCTCAAAACATAATGTATGGGGACTTCTTATATTACTATGAAAGCACTTCGATAGCGCGGAGCAAACGATCAGTGGCGCCATCTAGTTTTGATTGCGGAATCAGGTGTTCTTAGTACGTTGTGTTGTGTACAAGTTTAAATATAATTATATATTTTTTTAGTCTCTTTGTTTATTTGTGTAAAAGCTCTATGCTCCAAAAGCTATGGGCTATATTTTCTGTTTCTCTTAATTATTTTTTGCATGTGAAAGAAAATAAATAAATAAACGATTACTATTACTATTATGAAAATTAAATTAAAGTATTTATTTATTTTTACTTTTATTACTTAAAAACAAATTGAATATATCTGAATAAAGCCGAATAATTCAAAGCATAAAACATTCCTAAATAAAATAAAATGTTTAATATTGAATTTGCTCTGAACGCAATCGTCTAAAATGGAAAATATTTTCCCTTGAAAAATTCATATCGACTTTAATAAGTATTCTGAAAATTTCTGTAACGGCACAATTTTAACTTTGAGAGGAAAAATTGAACATGACGTGTTCTAAATTTCTATGACACATAAAGTCGAATACTTTTTCATTTAGAACAGGGGTATACCAGCCTAATTTTATTTCAAAATGTAATTTCATACATAGACAAAAAGATTCTAATAAATTCCATGTACTTAAATCAGTTTTTTTCCGATAAAATATCAATTTGATTGATTTTCTATTCTTATTTATAATTTCTTCTATGGATTTCTTTTCAAGATATTTCCACGTTCTGTGATCTTGTACCGGAAAGCCACATCCTGTGGCCTATTTCAGGTCGTCCACCTAGTGAGGAATCGTTTTCCGATATAGGATTGCCGTTCTAAGACCTTAAGGCCTCGTTAAGGATCCCAAACATTCAACGATTTCTTAAACTACGTACCCGGTCCATTTCGATTTAAGCGATCTATTAGACTACATCAGACTTCTGGGTTATTCTATGGCTATCCAAATTTTTGATTCAATTACGGACAGAAACTCCAAATATAGCTTATGGACACTGCTGACGTTTCAACTTTGAGCTATCTGACGACCGTAATGGCGACAAACTTTCGCGTATGTATGTAACATCACTACATATTATAAAACAAAGTCCATATTTCCCTATGTATGCATAAAACTTTAAAACTACCCAACAGATTTTGATGCGGTTTTTTTTTTAATAGATAGAGTGATTCCAGAGGAAGGTTTGTACGTATAATAACATTCAATACGGAGTAGAGTAATTTTTGAGGTTTCTGTAAATAATTACATTTTTTTCCGCTTACATTGCAAACGCAGGCTAAACCCTACGAGATTTATCAAAATAATGTACTAAGTATTTGTACACCTTGAAAAGGTCTACAGAAAAGTCCGCGATGGTATATGTCTATCTCTTATGGATAACCCACTATAGCATTTTATGTCATTTACTTTTTACGAAAAATAATGCCATATTTTTGAAGCAATTTTTATACAATACAGCATTAATCCTTATCCAATTAAGTACCTTAAATAAATAGTTGATTTAATATAGATCAATATGGCCGTTTACAGCATGTAATTTAAGTGAACATTTTCGGAGATATTACAGATTTAACATGCCGTGAGGACGCTGCGCTTCGCCCTATAACATTTAACTTTGTTTAAGGACATTCTGTAATTAATTGTAAAAATAAAATACATAGGGAAAATGTAAAAGTAAATAAGTAAAAATGTACTATATGAATTTAGATATTCCAAAGATAGCAGGAAATCTTCTTGATATACGGAAAGGAAATTGTTTTTCTCCAAATTTAACGCTTGCGGGCCACGGGCAGTAATGAATAAATCAAAACTACTGGATCGAATTTAATTATTTTTTTTACACTGACTGACATGGGATATATATTTTATACCCGTGCGAAGCAGGGGCAGGCCGCTAGTATTTATTAAATACAATATATGTAATATACCGATAAAAACCAAAATAGCTATTCTTCTCAATCTATTGATTACTAGTTAGAACTATACACAAAATATACTATTCTTTTATACACAAACAAATCTATATTCAATAATATTAGCATGAGAAATATAAGTGAATAATTTTATAGCAGAGTTGTTGTTTTTAATGTAAATAAGGTTGTTTCTAAACAGTTTTCGTGATTATTCCAAATAGGTTAAAATATGTAAAAATATACGACTGTTAAAAATCTAAGCTTTTATTGCAAAAAATATGGCACTTTAATGTGAAGAAACTTAAGTCTAAAATTAGGCTTCCATTGATTATAGAGAGAGTTATTAAAATGAAAGTTATTAATTTAGATAAAAATATATTTCGTTTCTCTTTACACGCCGTTCTTTCATCTTAAATCAAAGAACTTCAAGTAACTTAACTTAATATTTTATTAGGGCCTCCGAAGGTCAATAAACAGAAAATAATATGAAAAAGGTTTCGTATTTACGTCTACTTCACCCAAGTGCTTTCGAAAACATCTTCAAAGTAAATCATCAATTAAATGAGGCACGTAAATTCCTTTGATTTTATATGCCCGGTTTATGAAAAACCTATGTTATTTTTATGTAAAGGTAAAAGAGAACGATGATGTTTGAAATGGTTATTTTAAAGGAGTAGCTAAGGGGTTGGTACTTACGTACCTATTGATTAGAAACGTCTTCACTCAATAGCATTATAAGCATAATACTTTTATATTAATTTTAATTGTACATTTCAAACAACGTACTTTAGTAGATTTTTTTAGAAACAGATTTTGTAAATTATTATTATTAATACCCGTCGTATGGTATCCAGCTGAGTAGAATATACCTCCCTCATTTCTTACCGAGGTGTCAGAAAAGCATCGTTCTTTTTATACCGACCCTTATTTAATTTTCTATAACGCCCGAATATTATGTTGTTTTCGTTCCCAAAAATATATCAAATAATAATATCATACATATTTTAACATGAGCCACGAACGCGTCTATAGATTTTGCCTTACAAAACAGTGTAATATATTCCATCCTTGAACAAATTCAATTTATTCGCGAGCTGGGCAAATTGTCATGCATGAAAATATATCCACATCACCACAAGAGTATCAAATTCTTGTTTAGTTCCAACCTCTAAAGGTGAACATTTTCCAGTGTAAATTTAACGAACAAAAGCTGAGTGGTAGTTTGTTAGACGAGTCTAAATACTTTGTAATATGCTCTCAACTTAAATTTAATTCAAGTCATGTCAATTAATACTATATTTAATTTTGGGGTGCCAAAGTGGTCGGCCTCCTCGTGGCGCACCCTGGGCAAGCTTAGTCTTGGCGAACGGACCACTGAGGGGTGGCCAATCCAGTTGTCCCTCTGATTAGCAGAGGGCAATCTGGACGGGCCGGGGACTTCGGGGGGGTTGGGGTGAAGTCCCTAATGAGCGACGGGTCCAGTTGGGCTTACTCTAAGTCTGGCTGGACATGGTTACGGCCACCGTCGGCGAAACCCGGAAGCCCAGCAATGGGAACGGGGACCTTCGGGTTGCGAGGAAGAAAACCTCTATAAAAAATTACCCGGTGGGGGCGGAAACGCCCACCAAGGCGTTGGGGCCCCTACTTGGGGCGCGATCTCTCCCTGTCGACCGTGACATAGCAAACACGGTGGGCAGGGAGCGATCGTGGGCAGCGATGGCCTCCTTTAGCTCTGCGGAGGGGGGCGGAGGGAGGCGGCGGAGCGGTTCCACGAACTGTTGTTCTGGATCCAATCTGCTGCTGGTGAGTCCAGGTGTTAGTGACTCGCCCAAGCCCATCGTCTGCCGCCCTAACTGGGGACCTTCGGGTGTTCCGAACGGGGTACATCGGACACCTGGCTTACAGGTCCCCGAGGCGGTCGGTGCATCTGGTGCTCCCGATGCACCGGTTAGCGGAGGGGGGGTTTCTCTTTCGAGGGGCCCCTACCTGGAGGTGTTTATTCTCTGGGATCAGAGCTGTCGGCGGGATGGGGGCAAAATGTACAATGATACCCTGTCCTTGCCATCGGCAGCGTGGTGGAGCACACAGGTCGTTTTAGTCGGTGCGAGTCCGACATAACCGCCGCCTGTCCCCGTCGGGCGGCGGTACCCATAAGGGGTTTTTTCCTGTATAATAAAAAAAAAAAAAAAAATATTTAATTTTAAATCAAAATAATCTTTTTTCAAATAAGCTCTTTCAAGCACTGTTAAATCGTCAAAGATCAATACGATTAATGAAGCTACAACTGGTTCGGAATATTGCTCTTACCGAGAAGAACCAGAAAGAAATTCGGCGGTCAATCTTTAAAACATTTTTAATTTTACATTATTAAACCGCAGTCCTTTATGAAGCTGAAAGGATTTTCAAATCCAGGCTTTTTTATCATCCAAATAATCTTCAATTTTGTAATATGCTATAATCTTCAATTTTGTAATATATATTATGGTATTAGGTGAATCCTCTTAGAGATGGACATTCATCATCTTCCTGCCTTTATCCCACTCTAAGTGGGGTCGACACAACATTTCATAAACATGTTGTCACATGATTTGGCTACATATTTTATGACTGGTCGCCTGCCTGACATCAACTTACCTTAGTCGCCATTTACGACACCTCGGTAAGAAATGAGTTTGATCTATTCTACTCAGCCGGATACCAAACGGCTTAGTCAAATTATTAAGTATTTATTAAATTCAATCAATCAATTAGAAAGGATTAAATTTGAAGGATTAGTATTGAAATATAACAGAGATCTCTTTACTCAAAGTAATAGGAGACCAAAAATCAGAACAACGTGATAGAAATATAATAGTAATTGCCTATTACTTTCCTTTAAGAGATTGTACCGTTCAGTTAGACAAGGGAACATGAATAGCGTTTTATGATGGAAATTTAATGAGCGAGCTGAGGGTGAGTCTTTAAAAGCTACTGACCATTACACAAGACAAGGGCCGTCTGGTGCACTGCGCATAGCTCTTTATATTTTAAACGGAGCCTTATATTTCTGGACGACGTTTTTGAGCCCCACTTGATAGTATTTCTAAGTACGTGTTCCTTTAATTCGATTCAAGTTATTTTCAAGTTGCTTTCACTACTGTTTATATTATGATTGTGTTTTTTTGTATTGATTGATTGAAGTTGTATAATAATATAGCTGGATAAATGCATATAAATTTTCCCACTGTGTGGTATTCGGTTGAGGAGAATAGACCACCCTCTTTCTTACCGAGGTATCGTACTATACGACTAAGATAAGTTTTTAAAAATTTGGCATAGGCAATATTGATCTAATTTGGTACAATTGAAGCTTATATATCAGATATATTATATAGGATAAATAATCTTGCTTTTCATCGGCAAAATAAAAAATCACATAGTGTATAATAAAATTATTAATATTTTATGACATAAGTTGACTCGAATGAAGCCCCAGGTAAAATTTGGTATTACATTATCATCAAGTGAGGTGGGAATTAATTTTTGATGTACACATTTTTTTGTTTCAATTTTAATATTGTCGATTTTAAGATATAATAAGATGAAAAGCATTTTGTCTTAATTCAAATCATCTCAACGCAAATTAGACACTCGTAGCACAAGTTATCTTAGTACGAGTGTCTACGATATTTGTTAATGTGAATTTGTATTTTATTATCTATTTTTGAATCTTGTTTTTTGTATTTTTGTAATTTTTTGGCTAAATAAAAGTTAATATTATTATTATTAATTGAATTTAAAAACCCAAATCCTTTCATGTTTATTTTAAAAATATATATACCACGGTTTATTTTTTTATTTGTACAAAGAGACATGAATGAGGCTTGTTAAGAATTTTATGAGTTGACTTAGGAGGGAAGCTTGCTTTTGTAACGGAACCGAGTAAAGGGCCGTTTACCGATGTCTAAAATAAACTTTATATACGTTTAGGATGTCGAAATTAGTACAATATAATATTGTGTTTAATTATATCAGACTTAAGTAAGAATATCTGGGTGACCGAGCCTTGCTCGGTAATTTTTTATAAAATAAAAAAAGAAACTTCAAAAAGAAAGAAAAAATAATAGGGTGGTGGTAGGGTTATAGTAGGTGAGGCTTGATCCTAGGTATTTTCATTTCTCACGACCTCCCGTTCCTTGAATTAGCTACGCTGTTTTGACAGTTAATGGCAAAAATTCAATTCAATATAAGTTTTAGTATTTTTTAATGCCCAAAAACAGTGATAAAATGATTTTTTTTAAATAAAACCTAGCTAGATCGATTTTTCTCCCCCGAAACCCTCAACATGCTGAATTTGAGGAAAATCGTTGGAGCCGTTATCGAGATTCCGAAAATATATATACATACAAGATTAACGCATTTAAATATTAAAGATAATGTATTAATAGGTTATATTGAATTACATTTTCCATAAAATCATAACGTTGTTTTCCTTTATCGTTAAGCGCATGATTTAAATGTTAATTAACCATAACTTTTTACATAGCTGAAACCGCAACTTAGTGGTAAGAGATGGCGGAAATGGATCTTTGAAACCCATAACTAAATGACAAAGACTTACTATATGCATAGACATGATACTTAATACTCGTAAGATAGCTTTGTATTTAAATTTCGTTAAATTATTTTGACAATAGTACACCTCTAGGTAATTATTCTAATCAAGGGTCCAATAAATTAAAAAAATATATATATTTCATTAATCTTTATCATCCAATAATTATGGGACGATATTTCTTTGGAATTCAAAATTTTTATAATACTGTTATGTTTATAAAATCACCACCTCTCTTTGAAGATAATTTTGAATCGTAAGTAAATAAGAACTTAAGTTTATATAAAACTTGTGGTACCCGTGAATTTGCTCTCGCAAAATATCTTTTTTAAGTATCATGATTAATACATATGTGTTTTTCGTGTACCAAAAAATAAACAGGAGTTTTTATCTTTATCACCCAATAATTAAGGGACGATATTTTTTTGGAATTCAACATTTATAATACTGTTATGTTTATAAAATGACCACCTCTCTTTAAAGATAATTTTGAATCGTAAGTAAATAAGAACTTAAGTTGATATAAAATTTGTGGTACCCGTGACTTAGTTCTCGCCAAATTAAGGGTAAGTATCCTGAATAATGCATATGTGTTTTTCCTTTCCCAAAAGATAAACAGGAATTTTTATCCTATACGAGTATATACTTACTCGGTATATACTTAATTTTAGTACTCGGCTTTAGTTGCGCCAAATTTTTGAATTAAGACTAATTAAAAAATTAATATAAATAATAATATAAAAAATTAACATAATTAATATAAATAAAATAACAAAAAAAAATAATTAATATACGACAGTATCCCTTTTTTTATCCAAGAAAACTTATTTAAAACCGACTGTCCTATCCTACCTGTTGTTCTGTATGGATACCTAGTTGCCAGCCCATGATTTGAAACTCAGAACCTTTGGTAAAAGTCATGTGCTCTCGACATTTGAACATTAGGTCTTCTTTATATAAATCATCATAAATTTGCCATACACCCGTCATTTTTATGCAGATATATAAACTAAAACAACAGCTATAATATTAAATTGAATTTGTAAGCGCGCGAAGTTTACGAGGTGCCAGACCTAGCTGTGGGATGGGAACGCATAAAAATGCCGTAATTTCGTATGCAACAGATATGGGAAGGTTTACGACTTGCCCAGTTATGTTGGTTGTGACGTTTACTTCTCGTGTAATTGACAAGCGAACCGTAAACGGTAACATCTTGAGCAGCAATAAACGTATGTACATCTAATCAACTTCTCGGGTCTGTTTTAGTTTGGATACAAAGAAAGCGTAATAAGAGAGGAACAAAGTAGTTTGTTTGTATGGATAAAATATGGTAAATTACGATGATAAAACTTATTGACTTTGGTATATGATTATATAAAAGGGTAAGTAGCGGCCTGTTACTATCCCACTGCTGAGAATAGGCCTCTGCTTTCCGTTTTTGGAGAAAGAAGGTTTTGGACCTAAGACCTGCCACGCTGCTCCAGTGCGGATTGGTAAGGTTACAAATATCTCCAGTATTCTCTAGAGATATGCAGGTTTCTTCACGATGTTTGCCTCCACCGAAAAGCGTGGGATAAATTGCAATTATCAATTACACACATAAGTTTTAACAGAAACACTCATTCGTGTCTGCCCGGGTTTGAACCCATGACCTCCTCGAAAGAGTCGCACGGTGTTACCGCTGGGCTTCCACAGCTTACATGATTATATACCAAATAAACATCCACGAACGTCGTTTGCTTCCGTATTAATAATATAAATGCGAAAGTTGATCTGTCTGTTACGCTTTTATGGCTAATTAGCTTGAGCAATATTTATGGCATTGGGTATAAGCTTATATACCAGGACCACTGGTTAAACTATAGAGTAGTGGTCTGCTACTATTTTTAAGGGTTGGACAAATCTCTATATATTAATATAAGAATTAAATCTTAGACATCCACCAGTCTGGTCTCGTAGACCAATGTCTGTGAACAAGATAGGTTGTGCCGTTATAAAAATGTATTCATTTTTATATTGCTTTAAATATGTTTAATGAAAAAATAATTATTTCATCGTTTCAAGTACTTTTTTATAATTTTTTTTATAACGAAGTAAGTAAGTAGCGGCCTGTTACTCTCCCACAGCTGGGAACAGGCCTTTTCTTTCCGTTTTTGGAGAGAAGGATTGGAGCTAAGTCCTACCACGCTGCTCCAATGTTGAACAGAAAAACTCATTGGTGTCTGCCCGGGTTTGAACCCGTGACCTCCTTGAAAGAGTCGCACGGTGTTACCGCTGGGCTACCACAGCTTATATTTTGTTATACTGACTGACAATTATGACTGTGATATTTTTTTTTAGTTATAATATAAATGTGCATTTTTAATTATACCCGCGCCGTCGTGTACATCAAATTTAGTTTTAATATTCCCTCGATTATAGAATTTGTTTTTCCTGTATCTATAGAATAAAAATGCTAGCCCGGTATTAGATGTTTAATAGCAGCAAATTTCATCAATATTACTTTAACAAAATGTGAAAGTCCACATTTATAACAATAATAATTGGGTATATTGCCATCTCTTACTTTATATAAATACATGAAAATATCTATTGACTCTCAACCGTAACTTTTAAAGTAGGAAAACAGAATGCATTTTTAATGAGATAAACCTCGGATAAGAAGCTAAGGCATTCTTTTTCAAGCCCGACAGATCAAAGAGTTCTTTGATCTGTCAGTCTTTGTTTGCAACATTTTATTCTTTGCATTTTACTGCACTAAATACCAGATTCATAAAATAATAAATATATATATGGAACACTTACACATTTTTTAATATATAATTTTTAAATACATACTTAAATACAAATATATACCCAGACTAGAACACCAATAAATTCATCTATATAAAATGTTGGCCCTCAGCGGGATACGAACCTGCGACCCGCGGAACTGAAGGTACCCTACCTTCAGTTCCGCTGGTCATTCATTACACACTGCGCAAACGGGCCAGTTAATATCAATGTCATGTCAATTACTTTATTATGATTTTGAATATTACAGGAATATAATATATGATAATTTGTTATAATTTTTTCTTCTTTTTCAATGGATGGATGCTGGATATATGTCTCCATCAAGATTTTTCTACGACTCTCTCGTCATATTATTATGTATTTAAAAATGATATCCTATCCTACTAATTTTATAAATGCGAAAGTTTGTGAGTTTGGATGTATGTTTGTTACTCTTTCACGGCAAATCTGCTGAACCAATATCGATGAAATTTGACACAATTATTCCTTATAAACCGAGGTAACATAAAGGTTATAGAAATCCTGTTAATTCTACAGGAATTGGATGATATTGAAAAGCGCCATGACAACATAAAAGGCGACAATAGTCCACGTAAACGAAGTTGCGGGTAAAAGCTCGTATATACATATATACTTACCAATTGTCTGTCATCCGTGACACAAGTATTAAGTTACCTACCTTGGGGACAGACGACCGTGTGTGTAAGTGTGAAAATAAATAATCATAATAAAAATTTAGCGGACGAACAGATAAGATAACATAACATTTTTTTGGGAATATAATAAACAGTATATAAATAAGCGTAATCTAACACTTCAATTTTCGTGACAACAGGTTCAGTTTCTATTTTTTTTTAAATTACAGTCGCAAGACAGCTAAAGCCATTAAGATTTATAACTCATCATCCTCCTGCCCTTATCCCACTATAAGTGGGGTCGGTACAACATTTTATATACATGCTGTCACATGATTTAGCTGCGTAAACCGGCCGCCTGCCTGACGTCAATTTACCTTAGTATTATTTTACGACACCTCGGTAAGAGCGAGGGTGGTCTATTCTACTAAAGCGAATACCACACGGTGGGGCAACTTACCTTTGTCGCCTTTTACGACACCTCGGTAAGTAATGTGGCTGGTCTATTCTACTCAGCCGCATACCACATAACGGATTTTATAACTATATTATTCATTAAATAAAATTCATTGAGTCGACCCGCCGTGTGGTATCCGGTTAAGTATAATAAACCACCATCATAATCATAGTAGAATAGACCACCCTCTTCCTTACCGTGGTATCGTAAAATACGACTAAGGCAAGTTAACGTCAGGCAGGCGGCCGGTCGTTAAAACGCAGCCAAATCATGTAACAACATGTTTTTAACATGTTGTGCCGACCCCACTTAGAGCGGGACAAAGGCAGGAGGATGAACATTCATTAAATAAGTCACTATGTCAAGCAAGAATTCATTAATTAAAAAAAAACTAAACGTGTTTTAAATAAATAACCACTGAAAGAGCATTTAAGAGATTTAGAGCGATTCTAACAAGGTACTCGACGGTATTCACCGTCAATGTTAAGATTTTCTTTCAACTTGTTAATTAAAGGCATTTCTTTACGTCAGACCATAGATGTAAAAGTGGCATTTACGAGTACACCACCCTTAATTGCTGTAATGCTTTAATGCCTTTACTAAGAAAATAAGTGCAGAGAGATTACGTTACAGTATACTAAAAGCTTTATTTTCTTTACTACAGCCATGTATAATTTAAATACCGTCTAAGCTTCTATTATCCATACTTATATAAAGTCAAATTTCTGTCTGTCTGTAACGTTTTCAAGACTAACCCGCTGGACTAATATTTATGAAATTTATTACAATTAAAAGCTAAACCGAGCTATATAGCTAAAAAATCACGTTTTTCGCCCAGGAACTTAAAAACATAAATATACAGTAGCACTATTGGGGGTATTTTAACGTTAGCAATTTTTAAATTTAAACTATTGTGAGTGTTATTAATAATTAATGGATGGAAATCGGCTGTACTCACGTTATTCATGAGCTCTTTACGCGGCGGTAGAGCTCATGGATAAGAGTTCCGTATGAGCTTGAAACTAGTCGGGCTCATCCGATAAAATAAGATGGTTTCTATACACAAAGTATTTTAACGTTTCTACATTAGGTACAAAAACTGATGTAATAACCTTGTACTATTAAACCACTGGGTAAAACAATCCTCGTTCAATAGAGTGAAAGATTGGATCTTAGACCTAGCTCGCTAGTTAAATGTAAATTGGAGAGTAATTTTCCTATTTTTAATTTAATTTTCTAGACATATACAGGTTTGATCAGTGATGTGAGTGAACGACATCAGGGACTGATTTCGTTCACGTCGACTTACCGTCGTCGTCGTTCCGATTAATTTTTCACAACAAGTAAATTGATTTTAATGGGACTTTGACTGGAACCACTGGAGTTTGTGGAGCATTATATAGGCTACTTATTATTATAGAATTAAAGCGGGGTCGAGATTTACGCGGACAAAGACGCAGGCACAATTAGTTATTATTTAAAATTAATTATATATTAATGTTCATTAATATATAGAACCGCCTATACTCACGTCTTTTTCCTGACATCTAATGTCTAAGTCTAATGTATAGAGATTAACCATTAATGATCGTTTCGCCCCATAGCCATAATCATAATCAGAAAAAAATCGCTAATTAGAAATAATATTTTAAAAAGATAAAATCAAAATGTTTAAATAGTAGAATTACACCGCATTAAAAACTTTCAGCAGACTTAAACTAACGTAAAATGTGGTGTGCCGGCAGATTGAAATTCTGTTAAGCTGCAAGACAGAGGTCGGGTGTTCGAAGCGAGCGCAAAATTTAATTACGCGGCAGCCACGTAGGAGTTGGTCTGACCACTGACCGTGTTTCATTAGTCATTTAAACGTTAAAACGGATATCATACTGTTAACCTTTGTTATTTATAGTGGATTGTCATAATTAATAACCATTGACATGAATAACTATAAGTTAATTTTTGTAAAAGGAAATATAATAAATTTTAAAATCTTTTAATGACAGGTTATCATACTAAATTACCTACCTATACCTATAGCCTACCTATACCTATAGGTAGGTAATTTAGTATGATTTTAATTTAATTTAGATGAGGAATTTAGTACCTAACGCTACGCTAATATTTGAAATGTGAAAGCCTTTCTTTTTATACGTCTGTCTGTTACGTTCTCACTACTAAGAAGACAAAGAAGAAGAAGGATTCCAGTAAGAGGAATTTCCTTGCCTTCTATGTGACGAGTTAAATACCGCCTTCTGTATTTTACTTTTAATGTAACAATAAATCGAAAACCTCTTGAGACGTTTGTCGAGGATTTGCAATATTAGATCGCCGACCAGAACAATTATTGTCGGATAATAATCTAATCTATAGTAATATATAATATAAAGCTGAAGAGTTTGTTTATTTATTTGATGGGTTGTTTGATTGTATGTTTGTTTGACTGTTCGAACGCGCTAATCTCAGGATTAGTATGACGGCACAAGTAACGTAAAGAATGAAAATGCCGAAAAAGTTACTTACCTAAGTACATTTAATATTGATAAGTTTTTGAGTCAAAGTGCAAAAAAATTGTTATCTGTTTTAACACCTCGGTCAATTGACTCTTCAAGTGACAAGAGGGCTTGCTCCTTTTACGCACAAAGAAACATCTTAATAATTCTACGTGAGCATGATTTGTGTAGTACTAACTAACGCGAGTAGCGGCCCGTTACTATCCCACTGCTTAGAATAGGCCTCTTCTCTCCGTTTTTGGAGAGAAGGATTGGAGCTAAGACCTACCACGCTGCTCCAATGCGGATTGGTAGGTTACACATATCTCCAAATATCTCTAGAGATATGCAGGTTTCCTTACGATGTTTTCCTTTACCGAAGCGTGTGATAAATTGCAATTATCAATTAGACACATAAGTTTTAACAGAAAAACTCGTTTTAGTCTGCCCGGGTTTGAACCCATGACCTCCTCGGAAGAGTCGCACGGTGTTACCGCTGGGCTACCACAGCTTCTACTACTAGGTAACGTGTAAGTTTTAAATTTAGGATAAACTAGCTGTGTCTGAAGCTTTGTCTGCGTGGACATCATCATCATCATCATCAACCTGTCTCTGTCCACTGTTGGACATAGGTCTCTCCGTTTGCATGCCATTGAGCTCGGTCGGCCATTATGAGTATGTTTTAGTTAATTAAAATTAACTGTAATGTTTTAATAACCTCAACCTTCCGGAAGAATTGTATTATGTTTAAGTAAAACCGTACAAAAATCCGTTCGGTAGATTTTTTGAAAATCGATCACATACAGAGAGACAGCTTTTAGGGACTTTGTTTTATAATAAGTAGAGATATAGTTTGTATATAATCAATCTCCTGCCCTTATCCCACTCTAAGTGGGGTCGGCACAACTTGTTATAAACATGTCACATGATTTGGCTACGAATTTTACGACCGGCCGCCTGCCTGACATCAACTAACCTTAGTCACCTTTTACAACATCTTGATAAGAAATGAGAGTGGTCTATTCTACTCAGCTGGATACCACACGGCTTGATATCTAGTTTGTATATATTCGTTGTAAATACAAAAAAAACCTTAAGAATTTACATAAATTCTTTGACTTAATTAACTAAATACCGAAACTAGGAAAATGACAGTTTTTCTGGTATTATCCGAGAAAAGTCTTAATTAAAAGGAGATTTTTGTTTCCGTTGTTTGACTTCCTAGTTAATCGGGAAGGGAATACGCATAAAATATCCACATAAAAGGCAAAGTCTGCTTATTTTCCGTGAGTTACGGCTTGCTGACATATGGTTAAGTAGGATTTCTGTGTGCGGAAATTTTCGGAGCACTTTAATGGAGTTTTTATGAAACCTATTTTAAATGCACATTTGAAGTAGGTACTAAAACTTAAGCGTTTGTTAGCTTGCTTTTAACATTTAATTGGAAAATCCCTCGTTGTTTTTTGTCTACGTATGAGTATTAAGTAATAAGTCAATTGTAAGTATTAAGTAAATTGTAAGTCATATACCTAGATTATTCTTTTGAACGAGTCTACGAGGATTTTATTAGTGGTTAGAAAAATTGTTTTACTGAATTTCAAGTATGAAATTTACGATCTCTCACTGATACTAACAAATATTGGGATTTACACCCATTACACTGTTTCAAGTCAGATGTTGGTTAAACATATATCACTAATCCTCCAGAGATATACCGTTTTTCTTACAAGATTAACTATACCAAAACGGGGATGATGATTATCTCTTATATTTAAATATTATATATTTTTTTCGGAATCTTAAAAACGGCTCCAACGATTTTCCTGAAATTCATCATGTAGTGGAGAAAAAAAAATCAATTTAGATAGGTTTTTTTTAAAAAACATTTGTTTTATCCCTGTTTTTGGGTATTAACTAACTAACATTTGTATAAAGTAAGTAAGTAAGTTTTTTTTTATTTGCATTTTTTAATATCCTTTAAAAATTTACCGAGCAAGGCTCGGCCACCTAGGTAGTAATAATTAAGCATTTAAAGAACACTAATAGGTATCCTTTTTTTAAATTTAATCTCTTATTCCATGCTAAGGAAGCTGATAAGATTTTAGGGTCACCAGTGACGTGTATTAAAGATAACAATAACGGTAACACAATATTAACTGTAGAAACATGAAATAATCTTTTAAGCAAATGTAAATCGAGAAACGTAACCGCGATGCTAATTACTTCGTAACACAAACACAGCTGACGTCTGAACTAAGTAATATTCAATTAAACCGTTAATGATCAGAAGAGGATTAAGGATTTGAACCGATATTCGTAATATTAACCAAAAATAAATAACCGTAAATTAATAAAAAATAAAAAATAACCGTAAATTAATTCGTAACCATATTCTGGAAATTGAAACTACGCCGTGTGGTATCCGGCGGAATAGAATAGTACCACCCTCATTTCTTACCGAGATGTCGTAAAAGGCGACTAAGGTAAGTTGACCCACCGTGTGGTATCCGGTTTAGTAGAATAGACCACCTTTCTTATCGAGGTGTCGTAAAATATGACTAAGGTAAGTTGACCTCAGGCAGGAGGCCGGTAGTAAAAACGCAGCCAAATCATGTGACAGCATGTTTATAACATTTTGTGCCGACCCCACTTAGAGTGGGATAACGGAAGGAGAATGATGATTCTGGAATTTGAATATTGTTACGATTTTCATGAAACTTAGTATGTTGGATGTTTCGAGGTCGATACATCGATCTACCTAGGTTTCATTTTTAAAAAGTTGTTTTCCCTGTTTCAGGCATTGAAAAGTTGCTACAATATTATTAGAAACAAAGGTCAATTACGCTAGTCTCTTGCAAACTTATAATAGCTCAGTAGGGAACGGGCGGATTTAATAAGAGAGAATACCCCGGATCTAGTCCAGATATCACCAGTTCTTTCTTTTCTTTTTTCATATTGCATTTTTTTATACATTCTAAAAAAATACCAACGAAGCTCGGTCACCCAGATATTAGTTAGTTAATAGTTGTTATTGTTACCTTTAATATTTTTAATATTTAAATGAGTTAATCTTGTATATAAATATTTTTCTGAATTTTGGAAACGGCTGTAACGATTTTCATGAAATTCAGCACGAAGAGGGTTTTAGATGGAAAAATCAATCTAACTAGGTGGTATTAAAAAAAAAATGTTGTTTAATCCCTGTTTTCTGGCATTAAAAAAAACTGCTACAATTGTATGATAAAGCAAAGGTTAATTGCGCTGGCAATTGCAAAATCTTGATAGCTTATTTGGGTAACGGGCGGACTTAAATTCGGAATACAGGGATCGAATCCAAGTAACATTTTTTTAATATATTTTTTTATATATTTAAAAAATTACCGAACGAGGTTTAATCACCTAGGTATTTAACATTATAAGATTACATCCGCCGTGGCAAATCCGGCTAAATAGAATAAAACACCCTCATTTTTTTACCGAAGTGTCGTAAACGGTGACTAAGGTAAGTTGACCCACCGCGGCGGGTGGTATCCAGCTGAGTAGAATATACTACTCTCATTTCTTACCGAAGTGTCGTAAAAGGCGACTAAGGTAAGTTGAACCGCCGTATGGTATCCGGCTGAGTAGAATGGACTACTCTCATTTCTTACCGGATGGCGTAATAAACGACTAAGTTAAGTTGACGTTAGGCAGGCGACCGGTAAAATACCTAGCCAAATTATATAACAACATGATTGATACATGTTGTGCAGACCTCACTTAGAGTAGGATAAAGACTAGAGAATGATGATGATAAAACATATTACATAACTATTAGAATCACATGGTAGTTTTTTTATTTGTTCCAATGGACTGAAAATACAAGCGGCTAGTTGAGCGTACTATTCAGCCAGCTATCTAAGCTAGCGCTTTCAAATCTCGCAATCTGAAAGGATACTCAATCAAGTGGATTGAAATGTTGGACCTTTAAAGCGTTCCTGTAACGAATGTATTGTTCTCTTAGCACTAAAAAAAGTACATGAGCAATATGGGCTCCTCCACTGAACCGCAGCAATTGCTCTGATGAACGAGCAATGTGGTTCTAATAGCAATATCTTTTTTCTCTCGTTTGCGAAATCCCGGATGTGAGCGCTTTTGTAAGATATTTGAGCGAAGCTACGTTGCGATATCAATTTAAACTATATTATTTATATATATTTAATAATCCTAGAAGTAAAAAATATAATGATTACTTCTTGTAAATAAGGAACTGTCACACTTATTTAACCTGGAATCCATACCAATATTATGAATGCGAAAGTTTGTTTGTTACGCTTTTACGGCTATTTAACTAAAGCAACATTGATTGGGAATATGTTTAAATTAAAGCTCAGATAAAGGAAAAGAATCCCAAATCTTCGAGAACAGAAAAAGCACACAATTGATGGTATTTTAACATTTAAGTTCACGCAAACGACGCCTTGGATATATTGTATTCAATATACTTGTAATGTTTTACTTATTTGTATTCCTTAAATCCTTTTTTGTCTTAAATAACATCTAAATTATAATATTAGGTAATGAAAAATATTATTTGTATGTTATATTTCTTATTCGTATAAAATCAATCGTATGTCCAATTTATATTTAGAAGTTTAATTCTAATTTAAAATTTATAGCAAACTCTAGTCCCCAAATACAAGATATCATAGTTTGGGGTTGTAAACAATTTAGCAGTCTGATGTAATAATTAGTAAGAATAAATATAATGCTTTTAAACATAAAAATGAAACTTTTATGAAATAAAGAGATAATTCTAATTTTATATTATTATATATTATGTAAGTATATACAAATGTTTGACAAATTTAACGCATCATGCGTTACACAGAAATCATAGTGTAAAATGCTGTTAGGGGAACAAGAGAAGGCAATCTGTTTAATTCGCGCGTGTAAACAAATCTCATCGCTCCATAAAAGCATTAGTGCGTGTGGTGACAAACATTTTGATGGATACGTCAAACAAAATAGCAGCACTTACAATATCAGAATGGCGTACAATGCGCTACTTATTGCATTTATTTATAGAATTAGGCCCTTCCTAAGTTAATAATATTCTTTGATAAAGCGTCCAGTCCGATTTTTTCGTGACGTCTATTTCCTGATAATGCTTCGGGGCGAAATGTTAATATTGTGGTAGTGAATGTGTGCAGTACTATTAAATTATATTTTGAAATCGACAATAGAAAATGCCATTTGTTTTGTTGCTTAATGGTGTAAATAGGTAGCTTTCGTAGCTGAGGAAGATATAAGATACATATAGCCAAATTGTGATATTTGTAATCTCTGTCTAAACATTGACTTATTACTACCATAACATGTTCTACCATCCTGGTCTTATTCGGTACATATTGGTAGTACGATACGATAGTGTCGTTTCGATGTTGAGCACATGTGGTGTATTAACAGTCACTTGTTCATCCGTGTCAAACTACATCCAGTGTTTTGTGTTCTTTTACAATACGTATAACTTTATAATAATCTTAATACGTAGTATAAAAAAAGGAAAAATACTGCACAATTCTACGTATTAACTATACTTGTATTTGAAGATTTATTGATATGAAGTCATTATCATCTTCCTGCCCTTATCCCACTCTAAGTGGGGTCGGCACAACGTGTTATAAATATGCTGTCACATGATTTGGCTGCGTTTTTACGACCGGCTGCCTGCGTGACGTCAACTTACCTCAGTCGTATTTTGCGACACCTCGGTAAGAAAGAGGGTGGTCTATTCTACTAAACAGGATACCACACGGTGGTCAACTTACCTTAGTCACCTTTTACGACCCCTCGGTAAGAAATGAGCGTGGTACTATTATATTCAGCCGGATACCACACGGCTTTAGTGATACGAAGTCATATAAAACCAAAAAAAAAGTTCGTCTAATCGATACATTACTCTTGACAAAAGAAAAATTTATTCTCAAAGGAAATTAAAGTCAGAAATTGTTGGAGTATTGTCAACGGTGAGAAAAACATCAACTTAAACGTAGAATTTACCGTTCTTCATTTATCAACGAGAAGGTTTTTATAAAAATTAATCCAGGCAATCGCTCTTTACAATTATCCCCAGTTTTTTCAGAGACAACTAATTAGTCCAATGGATGATGCTGTTTAAGATAATTAACTGTAATGATAAATTGACTTATAAAATATAAGAGGGTTATACTAATCTTTCTTTCTTTAATATTTAAATGAGTTAATCTTGTATGTGTGTACGCCATGTGGTATCCGACTGAGTAGAATAGACCAACCTCATTTCTTACCGAGGAGTCGTAAAATACGACTAAGGTAAGTTGACGTCAGACAGGCGGCCGATCGTAAAATACGTAGTCAAATCATATGACAACATGTTTGTAACATGATGTGCCACTTAGAGTGGGATAAGGGCAGGAGAATGATGAATCTTGTATGTGTAAATATATATATTCGGAATTTCGGAAACGGCTCCCAACTTTTTTCCTGAAATTCAGCATGTAGGGGTTTTGGGGGAGAAAAATCGATCTAGCTAGGTTTTATGTAAAAAAAAATCTTTTTATCCCTGTTTTTGGGCATTAAAAATACTAAAATTTATAGGGAGGTATTTATAGGTAGTCAAGTCAGCGTATTCGGGGAACGGGCAGTCTCGTGAAATGTGAATACCTAGGATCGATCCCCAACTACCTTATTATTTTTTCTTTTTTTTAAGTTTCTTTTTTTATTTTGTAAAAAATTACCGAGCAAGGCTCGGTCAACCAGATACTATTATTATTATTGGCTTAACATTTTTACACGTTTTTATAAAGAAACAAGATAAAAACGAAACTTTCTTACAGACCCTTGCAGTAAGGTGATATATACTCATAAATTGACTGGTCTGTAGGCGCAGGTGTCCCAACCTTCAGCACAGCGGGTCGCGGGTTGATTCCAACCGATGGCCAACATTAAAATTAATTGTAGGTTCTTCGAGTCTTGGTGTATACGTAGGTATTACAAAATTTTTTGAAAAATAATATTTATATGTGTTTTGGTTTAATTTATTTTTAATATATTTAACAGTTGTCTGTCACATATATCACAAGTATTAAGTTACTTACTTCGCAGACGACTATGTGTGTAATTGTCCCATATTTTTATTATATAAAGTAATGAAAATATTATTTTGCTATAATCCGCGATAAATTAATTTTCATCGTCATTGACATTAATAGCGGATTATAGAAAAAAAATATTTTGATTACTTTTGTATAATGTACCTCCGCAAAATAAAGCCTATGTTCGCGCCTGCTGCGTGCCTTCGATAGCTGCAGTTGGTGAGCATAGGTAGGATAGGTAGACAACCGGCAATTTCTCCACCTCGAATAATCAAGGGTACTGACCTTTAACTTGGAGGCTTCTTCTTAAGCTATGGCGTCTACGCCGTTCCGTCCGAAATATAGCCACAAATAACTTAATCCACCTATATTCGTGGAGTCACAACTTTAATTGTTCTTGAATATAGTTACAGTTAGTTAAATTATAGTTAGTATACACACAAACACCGATTTATCCTTTATATTTCTTATATATTAATACGATAATCCACCGAACATAGATATTTATTGCAATACACTCAGAGGCCCGTGCACCGTTTTGCGCGGCCGACCGATCTTCTCTTTTGTGCGACATTAATTAGTCAACTACCCGCACGGCCTCAGGTGCAGCAAACTCCGATTACCCTCGGTTGAAAATATTACCCGAACAGCCTATTTCTATAAACTATTACATAAAGGTTCCTAGCAAGTCCACAGATAGTACTAATTTTTTCTACTCATTATTTCACCATTCTCCTACCCTTATCCCACTCTAATTGGGGTCGGCACAATATGTCTTCTTCTTCCATTCTCCTCTATCATTCGTCAACTCTGGTGGCACTCCTTTAACATGCACATCATTATTCACACGATCCATCCATCATTATTCGGCTTCTCCCTAGACATACATCCCTCCACATTCATATTTAAAACTCTTTTGGTCACATGATTTTCATCTCTCCTCATTACATGACCATATCAACTTAGTCTCGCACTTCTCATCTTTTCTGTAATGGGCACAACCTTCAGACTTCCCCTAATATACTCATTGCGTATTCTATCTAAGTTTATTCATTTTTATTCTACTCATTCTTATTATAGATTTACCATATTAAATTAATATCTGATTAGCTCCTTTTGATTTAGATATACCTATATGGACATACTCGTAGATGTCATAATAGGGTCGTAGATGTCGTCGTTAGGGCTATTATACAAATACAATTGTTTAGTCTTCAAACATTGGCACAATCCAATTGTAGTCCGTATATTATTATTCCTGCATGTGCGTCCACCCGCTTCAATGCGAATATTATTCTCAACACATATCAAAGTAATATATTAATATAAAACTAAAAAAAAAATTAATTTATGTTCAGGATTGCTTGTGTTGTCTATTTATCGCACACACAGAGATATTTTAACTAATACAAAAATACTGTATAAAACCAGATGTAAATAGTGTATAACGGCAGGCTTTTTCCAGAATCCGAATCTCTTCCAGCCAAACAGATAGCATAGGTGTTAAATTTAAAAATTAGGTAATATTAAGTAAAATTATAGAATATTGAATGGGCTTTTGCTAGTCTTACAATCCCATAAGTTTCAGTCCTGCACATTTTTTCTTACTAAAAAAAACTACCTTAACTTGACTCTAGGGCTAATAAAATTTTAAATATAGACAATTTATTGAAAGACTGACACAGAAATTGCCTGAGCTTTTTTTGATTGGATTTTAATAAGCATCATAATCGTTTAGTCGAATTTTAATGTCAAACGAATCATATAATTGACTCATATGAATGTATAACGAGTTCACATAACAAAAGCAGCGATGAATGAACGAACTAATAGCTAATAATATTATTACACTATATCAATGAGTCTGCAAAAAGTTAATAGCGAGACTAGAGAAAGCAATCTTAGTAATTGTGTAGCGATAATAATTCCCTTTCGTATCAATATACTTATTCAATTAACACTCATAATCATAAAGCCTATTTCTATCTATACAAATATATAAAGCTGAAGTTTGTTTGTTTGTTTGAACGACCTAATCTCAGGAACTACAAGACCGATTTCAAAAATTATTTCAGTGTAAGATGGTCCATTTATCGGGGAAGGCTATAGGCTATATAACATTACGCTAAGATGAATAGGAGAGGAGCAGTATCAATTATAAAATTACTAGTAAAATCATGAATTATATTATTATTATCTTAGACTGCAGTTACAGATTTTGCAAATTTTTCACACACATGTCTTGTTCATTGGTTTGAAAAAGGCGATCGATCCGAATGTTCCAGAATGGCTTTTCACAAATAAATGATAATTTAATTAAAATAAAGTAATGGCCAGTCATTTTGTCCGTAAGAGAGATTTCCAGTCATTAATAATAATGAGTGTTAATATAAAACGTAATTGGATACGCGGCTTCAAAAACAATCGAGTTAAAATACGAATGACATGGCTTATCCAAGAATCGTTAATAAAGTGCAAACGGTATTTTGCAACACAATTTACAAATAGCAATGACAAATATTATAATTCCTACAGAAACGGAAATATTCGTACGTAATACATAGTTTTTATTAGTAGGTAAGTTAAGACACACTTATTGAGATGATAAATAATAAAACAACATCTAATGCGTAAAATGTTAATAACATAAATAAAAAAATAAAAAATTAATATAAGAAAACTACGCACACAACCTTCCATTTCCAAAGTAACTTAATAAATGTTGTTAAGAGACAACTTATAACTGTAACTTAGGGTAATTAATATACATATAAAAATTTTAAATACATAAAATACCCACCAAATTCTATTCAAAATTTATGCCCTCAGCCGGAATCAAGCCGCGACCTGCGGTGCTGAAGGCAGGAACACTGCCACCTACGCCAACGCCTAGCCAATCAATAAAGTATACAGTCAGTCAGTCAATCAAGTATATACTCATCAAGTATAAAACATATAATTATACAGTCTATGAGTTTTGCACTATGATCATCCTCCTCCCCTTATCCCACTCTAAGTGAGGTCGGCACTAAACTAAATATGTTGTCACATGATTTGGCTACTTATTTTACTACCGGCCACCTACATGGCTACCTTAGTCGCATTTTATGACACTTCGGTAAGAAAGAGAGTGGTCTATTACCCTCAACCGGATACAACACTATGGGTCAACTTACCTTAGTCGCCTTTTACGACACCTCGGTAAGAAATGAGGGTGGTCTATTTTACCTAGCCGGATACCACACAGCGGGTCAACTTACCATAGTCTTCTTTTACGACACCTCGGTAAGAAATGAGGGTGGTCTATTCAACTCAGCCGGATACCACACGGCTAGTGTAGCACTATCCAATAAGCGGAAATAGATTTGCATGGTATTGTTACCACCCATTGTTTTTGAAAATATGTCGCAATAAAAATATAAGATTAATTCTGATCGAACTTTAATGAATAGCTTTCATTCAGCATTCTACAAGCGGAGGAAAAAATATATTGCTATTAGAACCGCATTGCTCGTTTATCAGAGGAATTGCTGCGGTTCAACAGTGGAGCTATACTTTGCCATTTACCTTTTTCTCACGAAGAGAACAATACATTCTTTACAGGAACGCTATTTCAATCCACTTGATTGAGTATCTTTTTAGATTGAGATATTTCAAAGCGGAAGCTTAAATAGAATATTGGAAAGCCTTTTTTCGTGGCAATAAGTGGACAGATGTATAGACAACTATTTTAAACAATTAATCATCTTTAAGAATACAATCTGCTTCAAATATTTAGGTTAATAATAAAAAACAACATAGTCACTGTCAATGTGAGTTTGTATATCCTTACTAATATACTAATATTATAAAGATCTAAGTTCATCAAACGTTTTTAATGTTTGACTGGCCCGTTGGCGCAGTGAGTAGTAATCCTTCCTTCAGCTCTGCGGGTCGCGGGTTCGATTCCCGCCTAGGGCCAACATTTTCTACAAATTAATTTGTTGGCCTTTGAGCCTGGGTGTATATTTGTATTTAAGTATGTATTTCAAAAATTATATAAGTATATATTCACCAGTTGTCTGTCACCCATAACACAAGTATTAAGTTACTTACTTTGGGGACGGACGACCGTGTGTGTGTCCCATATATTTATTTATTATTAATGTGCAGAACGAGAATATCTTGGTTGATCCAAAATTGAAATTTATATATTTATCCATTCAGTCACACAATAGAATAGAATAATTACTATAGACAATTAAAATTTATCACCGGCCTCGTTTGAGGGAAGATAGATTCTCTTTACTTAAACAAATCAAGCATTCCCAAACGACACCTTGTTCAATTAAGCGAAATTCTACACCAATTTAAGCACAAATTCCTTTTAGCAATTAATTGACAAAGCAATCTTAGAAAACAAACAACTTAATTATGTACGCAAATGTTATTTTTGTTCGGTAGAAGCCAATATAGAAAAAAAAATAATGGTTTACGAGATTCTAGAACAAAATATCATTTACCAACAAACAAAACGTCAAAATTCTACATGAGAGTAACGGCCTGTTACTATCCCACTACTGGGTATAGGCCTCCTCTTTCCGTTTTTGGAAGTAAGGATTGGTACTAAGACCTACCCACGTTGCTTCAATGCGGATTGGTAGGTTACACATATCCCCAGAATTCTCTAGAGATATGTAGGTTTCCTCACGATGTTTCCCTTCACCGAAAAGCGTGCGATAAATTGTAATTATCAATTAGACACATAAGTTTAATATAAAAAACTCATTGCTGCCTATCAATCTTTACTCTAATGTTTATTTAGCTGTAAGTCATTAAATGAACAAACGTTTTATTTTCTTCGGATTTTTAGATACATATATTTATAACATAGTAACTGCTGTTTTATGATAAAAGAAAATTATATTTAAAACCTCATAGCAATGTGGTATCCGGCTGAATAGAATAGACCACCCTCATTTCTAACCGAAGTGTCGTAAAAGGCGACTAAGGTAAGTTGACCCGCCGTGTGGTATCCGGCTGAGTAGAATAGACCACCCTCTTTCTTACCGAGGTGTCGCAAAAGATGATTAAGGAAAGTTGACGTCAAACAGGCGGCCGGTCGCAAATACCTGGGCCACATCACGTGACAACATTTTTATAACATGCTGTGCCGACCCCACTTAGAGTGGGCTAAGGGCAGTAGAATGATATATATTCAAGATGTCACTTAACCTTTAAATATCTCTATTTATTCCAAATTTATTAAACAACATCAGGTACAAATGTATACTCAATAGCATTTGTTACAGCAATTTATTTCAAAGGGTCGACGGTCTGAAGTAAAAGAGCTAATATCATTATTTTCAATCGGGAAACGTTCGCAAAATAACATGATTTTCACCTTAGATTTCTACACGATAAAAATACACACGTCTCACTTTCCTTTATAGAGAAGGAGCGTTCAAACTATTTATACAGTAGCTGTAATAAAAAGACTATCGCTCTTGCCTTCCCGCTCACTTTCTTTAAGACAGCAATCCTTGGACACTAAGGGAAATGAAAATTAATGGTGGTTGTGAGTATTTTTTCATGTTGGTTTGAGTACACACCATTACTTCCGCTTTTGGCACGGAACCCTCATTTATTATGTAAGCTGGTAGGTAAAACATTGGCCAAAAATGCAGATGGTATAGTGGCATATGGTGCGTTAAAAGCTAAGGTTAATAATATTTAACATTTGAAGCTCATTTTATATTCAACACAATTTGGGTTAGTATATTTTAAGAAGTTAAATAAACTTATTTGAGACCTAAAAAACCTTTTCGGCTGATATTTTTGGTATTTAGGTAGCGCTTATTTATTACTTTAACTCAATAGTACTACTAATAAACAATACATTTTTAGTTGAAGTAATACAAATTCAATAACTTTGATAGAAGTTTATAACTTTATACATAGTGTAAGGTAAATAATGTACAAAAATATCCATTAATAAAACAATATTTGAGATATTATTAAATTTACCAAGGTAGTTTTCTTTATCGCAAAAACGTTTCTCTGATTTCAGGAAGCATAAATTAGTGAGTAAGCGACGCTGACCACTGAGGAGACAAATTTGGAAATCCTGTCATTTTAAACTTATTAAATCAAATAAAATGGACGTAATAACAGAATTATTTTGCTATAATCCGCGATAAATTTTTATCATGTATCCCGTTTTAATGCGGATTAAATAAAAATATTATTATTTATTTTTGTATTTTGTATTAAATCTCCGCAAAGTAACGCCTAATTCTATAAATTATTTTAATTGAAACGATTATCCGATATTTATTGAAATACTCAATCCTGATTTAACATAGCTGTGTTTGAATAGGATAATGTGCTTGTTCTACTTTATCTAGCATATTATTCAATCGCTTTATGATATAGGTCTTAGTGTAATATACAAATGGCAGTAGGAAAAACAAAAAACAAAAAACGATTTTGCAGTAAAAGTTTGCTGCGTCGCCGATTTTGAGTTATGGAAGGAAACTGTACCAATCATTAGTGAAATACAAAATATTTGGCAGGAGAATAACGACTTCGTTGACACCCCGTCTTGCTTTTGTTTGACGTTTCAGGTGTGCACCATGGGTTTCAGGATCGTTAGCTACATTCATTTTGCTCTTGCTATTTTTGTGAATGTATTATTTTAGAAATCAACACAGACGAACTTTATTTGTGAAGCTAAATATTATTTACATATTATATTAAACAGATACAGCCGTGTGGTATCCTGCTGAATAGAATAGACCACTCTCATTTCTTACCAAGGTGTCGTAAAAGGCGAATAAGGTAAGTTGACCCGCAATGCGGTATACGGCTGAGTAGAATAGACCACCTTCATTTCGGTGTCGTAAAAGGCGACTAAGGTAAGTTGACCCATTGTGTGGTATACGGCTGAGTAGAAGAGACCACCATCATTTTTTATCGAGGTGTCGTAAAAATGACAAAGGTAAGTTGATGTCAGACAGGTGGTAAATTACCTAGCCTAATCATGTTAGAACATCTTGTGCCGACTCCACTTAGAGCGGGATAAGGGTTAGAGAATCATGATGATTATATTAAACAGAAAGATTTGATTTATTTTTACATAATAGTTTCATTTAGACTGAGATTGTATATATTGATGACGTTTATAGTATATACGTATACAAGATAAACCCATTGGAATAATAAAGAAAGAAAGATATATCAATATTAATCGATACGACGATATTTAAATATAGAATTCGGAAAAGTGAAGCAACGAGTATAACAATGAATTTCGGTCGTATGTTTTACTGTGCTCCGTAACTGATGGCAAACTAATACTCTGCTGTAATGTTTGTATACCCGCTGTGAATGTGGAATGCTTTCAGTACTTGATGGAACGCAAACTGTGTCAGTAGTGCGAGCCAAAATTTAGAACCTATTTGTACCAAACTAACAGCTTTGTGCATAAGTAATGCAGCACTCGGCTATTTTATCCGGCTCAATAATTTTGTAGCTGATTCTCAAATAATATAATATTATATTGTGTATGGGTGTATATTTGTATTTAAGTGTGTATTTAAAAATATATAAGTATATATTCACCAGTTGTCTGTCAACCATAACACAAGTATTAGGTAAGTTACTTACTTTGGGGACGGACGACCGTGTGTGTAAGTGTCCCATATATTTATATTTATTTATTATTTATTAATATTTTATGATCATTTTCAATAGATTTTTATAATCTTACGAATACGAACGATACGAAAAATATTAATTTTAATTAATATTAATCAATAGTTGTCAATAGTATTTCTATGTAATAACAGAGAGACTTACACATTTTACGGTTAATTTTCAATCATTCTTCCCCAAACTCTGAATTCAATTAGTGTATACATTATATTATAAGAATCCATATATATGATATTATAAATGTCTCATTGTCTGTCTGTTAGGTTTTCACAGTTAATCCGCTGGACCAATATTGATGAAATTTGGGAACGTAAAAGATAAGACATATAGGTTAAAATTTTGCGTTTTTCTTTCGAAATCAGGGAAAATAACACGAATTGCTTTATTGATGATCCGTAAAAGCTTAATTTAAAGCAAACGATCTTTTAAGTACCATTAGTTTTATAATAAATTAGCCGTGTTGTATCCGGCTAAGTAGAATAGACCTCCCTCATTTTTTACCGAGGTGTCGTAAAAGGCGACTAAAGTAAGTCGATCCGCCGTGTTATATCCAGCTGAGTAGAATAAACCTCCCTCATTTTTTACCGAGGTGTCGTAAAAGGCGACTAAGGTTAGTTGACCCACCGTGTGGTATCCGGTTCAGTAGAATAGACCACCCTCATTTCTTACCGAGGTGTCGTAAAAGGCTAAGGTAGTTAGTAGGTAACTAAGATAAGTTGACCCACCGTGTGGTATCCGGTTTAGTAGAATAGACCACCCTCATTTCTTACCGAGGTGTCGTAATATACGACTAAGGCAGACGTCAGACAGGCGGCCGGTCGTAATAACGCATCCAAATCATGTTACAGCACGTTTATAACATGTTGTGCCAACCCCACTTACAGTGGGATAAGGGCCAGGAGGATTTTTTTATTTAGTTTTATAATGAATCGAGTGCCATGTAATGAAACATATTTGTATATGAATCGCTAAATTAAGACGCCTCCCAAAGTAGACAGAAGTGCTCACCTTAACTATGAATACACGTAGTTGTGTTTCATTTATCATAATTTGCCTCTCAAGTAATGGGAACTAGGTAACGTCCCGACACTTCCGCACTACCTGATTTACATAATAACCAAACTACGATCTCTTAATTTGTTTGAAATACAAATATGAGCTGTAATCTTAAAGGAGTAGAGTTCCATTTTAATGAATAAAGTTGTCAAATACGATCAATTCTCACATGCTCCAGATATTTGAATATAAAATAGAAATGGGAGTGCTTTGTATATTAAGTTTACATAATTACATTTAGCGGTAGGTGAGTTAAATTTACATAATTCTGAAGTGTCTATGTTTAATGTTATTTCATCTATTTCTTATCTATTTTAGGGTTTTTAAATCATTATTAGATATTTTGAATATATATGTCTGTATTATTCTTTTTAATTATATAACAATATATACAAAACAACAACTTAATAAAAACCTAAAACAAATTAAAACCAACTAAATAGTAAGAAATACAAAAAATATATACACTTACATATATTTACAGCAACCGCCGTGTGGTAACGTAAAAGTGGTCGTGTGGTAAAAGGTGTCGTTAAAGGCGACTAAGTTAAGTTGACCCACCGTGTGGTATCCGGCTGAGTAGAACAGGCGGCCGTTCGTTAAATACTAACTACTAACCAAATCACGTAAAAACGTCTTTAAAACATGTTGTGCCGACCCTATTTATAGTAGGATAACGGCAGGACGATGATATGATATATTTACACTAAATCGAAACCATTGATTCCATTGCAATAAGGTAAGGGTCCCAAAATATTGGCAGCATTACCTCTTTGTATAGCAAAACTAAAGCTGTGGTAGCCCAGCGGTAACACCGTGCGCCTCTTTCGAGGAGGTCTAGGGTTCAAACCCCGGGCAGGCACCAATGAGTTTTCTAGTAAAAAACTTATGTGTCTAATTGATAATTGCAATATATCACACGCTTTTCGGTGAAGGAAAACATCGTGAGGAAACCTGCATATCTCTAGAGAAATCTGGAGATATGTATAACCTACCAATCCGCATTGCAGCAGCGTGGTAGGTCTTAGCTCCAATCTTTTTCTCCAAAAAAAAAAGGAGAGAAGAGGCCTATGCCCAGCAGTGGGATAGTAACAGGCCGATACTTACTTACTTATAGCAAAACTTGTTGTTTGCTACTTCTCAGGTTCTTGGTCTCAAATTAAAAATAATTATATTTAATTTAAAACAATTTGATATCATTATATATAATTCATCATATATCATTCTCGAAAATACCAATGAATTAACAACTCTTACATATTATGCGACATCAATGGTAGTTAATGAGTAAAAGATAACATTTAACTTAACTGAAAAGAGTGCTTCAGGCGCTTTGTTCAGAGAGCGCGAGCTCAAGTCCTGTGACCTCGTAAAATATTAACCTGTTTTTAAAATGTATATTTTAAATTCACTGCAGGCTTACAACTATGAACTCCAACATTATTTGAGTATAGTATTAAGTAGAGAGTACCTATTTTGTTATAAACTAGCTGTTCATAGTTGTTTATAGTACATATAGTACCAGCCTCGCCCGCGTGGAAATCAGTTTGCCAGAAACATGAATTTTAGTCAATTTACATTAAACCGTAATGTAGTATTTTAACTTAAACCTTCATTAACAATTGCACTGTCTTTAAGTAAAAAGCGTACGAAATTCCGTTTAGTAAAAATTTTGTACATTTTCAGAAAATGGGAATGGGGGGGGGGGGGGAAATGGGACTCTGTTTTATAATAAGTGTAGACTAGCAGTTCTAACGTCGTTCACGTGGAAATCTATGCGTCACAAAGTTCTACCTATTTCATCCTTTTAGTACATTTTAAGAAAATTTAACACATACAGACAGATTTTGGACTTTACAAGCATTTGAGTATAAACAAGTAATAAATGTAACATTGAAAATAATTGAAATTGAATAAACTTTTCCGTTATAGGTTCCGACTTCAATTTCATTTGATTGAAATTGGTCTCAAAAAGAGCCTCGGGTTTAATTTTCAGTCGAAGCCTTCGGCAACAGTTATTTAAGTGTATAAAGTGATTTAAAATTTCAGTTTCAATTAGTATCAGATATCGCTAGAAGTTTTTGAGAAGTTAGCAAATTTTTATTTTAAATTTCTTCATATCTATCCATTATACAATATAAAAAAACATCTCCTTAACCAATGGTCACCCACTAGTGGGCACAGGTTTGCAAAGGTTTACCTTACATCTTAATCCAGTAATTCCTTTTTGAATTAGTTCTTTCATTAAAGGTCTCTTATATGAAAAACAAAAGATTATCCGCCGAGTTCCTTGCTGGTTTTTCCGAATCAGTGGTAGCTTCTTTAAAAACATTTGACGATTCAAAAGCACTGTAAACAGTCCATTTGAATAAAGAATATTTTGAATTTGAATTTGAATTGGAAAGACTAAATGCGTCTTTTGACTTATACCTATCAGTACCCTAAAATTTATAGATATTTGCAAGTGTCATCTTAACTTGTTTAACAACTTGTGTAATAAATTTACAGTAATATCGTTTTAATTGCATAAAGAGTTCGATTTTCGAGTTCGACTCTTTCTATCACCTTATAATTGAAGCCCTAGGGTCAGTTAATACAAAAACAGATATACCGATATTATAGACCAAAAGATAATCAAAATCTACTATATCCGTTTAAATTTTGCATAAAACTATATTATAAGTAACTTAAGCAAAAGGTTTATTTAAAATTCTATAGAGAGCATCACAAAAACTCGATCTGATAGTGTCGAAAGGAGCCGATAGGCAAATACCCGCCCCAAATCATGACCTAATATTGGGCAATTTATCACCGACAGACCTTTGTGCCTCACCCATCAATCTTGAGCTTCCTCCGCACTCAACACTCCAACTAATTATTGTCGATCGTGTCTTGACAGTTTGCTTGTGGATTTCAACACTTTTTTTGCTATCTCCCGCAGGAAAATGTAGGGCGAATTAAGCCGATAATATACAATTGTTCTAATCTTTTCTTAGTCTATATCACTCATTGACTCAAAAAGTGAGGTAACTTTCAATCGTTAATATATTATTAAAATCTTTTATTTAACTTGCCTTGTATGTACGTGATGGTGGAATCTTGCAAGTTAAATTTGACCCACTTCACGGTGTCCGATTGAACTGAAATTTCACATTATGGTCCAGTCCCGATAAAAATTCATGTTTATAATAAACATGCCCAGATAATGCTGCCTGTATTTGCTCCGGACGATGAAACTCCTCAACGGTTAGCAGTAGAAACATGATTTTTTTAAAGCTTTTTTTACTTGACTTATCTTATACAGCTCGAATAGTACAAATTAGTATAATGAAGTGTTATTATTACTTTATTCCTGCACTAATATTTATCTTAAAATAATAAAAAAAATAAATGAATGCATAGTTTTTGTGAACAGAATGTTTAATAACCAGATTGATCAATCGTTGTTTCTGCATTATAAAAGGTAAAGATCGATCGATTCAGGCAACTTAATTTATTAATTAAATAAGTCTTACAACTTACTACGACTTACAAACATTACATTATTATACTAATTTTTATTGGAGTGTTGTATTTAATAAAAAATAATTAAATTTTGCTTTAACTTTATGATCATTATTTAATAATTGGCTTAAATTTTGTGTAATTTTTACTTCTAATTCTGAAAGTTTAGACCATTATCACCAACCAAATAGCTTTTTCAAATGAAAGTATATACCGTGACTAAAGAAAATCGACCGAAAGGTTTCATAGATATTCATGAGCACGGACCACGGGGTTTGAAGTTCGGGTCAAGGCGGAATGGCCACCTGACACCTATATTAACATTTTTAGAATTGACGAAACAATTTCCAAGTTTTCTTTTATAAGTTTATTTATAATAGAAAAAGGATTAATAATATCTGAAACGAACGGAAAAAATTTTGCTATTGTGGCATTCACTTAGTTCGGCAAGATACTCGCCATTACTACACATTAGCTTACTACGTAGACATCAAGGCATCTAATAGTCGCTTGAGTCTCGCTCTTGCCTACCTACACCACTTTTTAAAAGATTTTACTTAACATGCCTTGTATGTATGTAAAGGTGGAATCTTGCAAATTCCACCGACCGAAAGATATAAAAAAAAGAAAGAAAGAAGGTGACATGTGGGATTCAAAACAGGGCTTAGAACATTTTCGGACCGTCCGACGGTTACGTTTGACAACTAAAAAACCTTTCAATTCTACATTTTAACATTTTTTGATGCCCAAAAACAGGGATAAAATGATTTTTTTTTTAAATAAAACCTAGATAGATCGATGTTTCTCCCCCGAAACCCTCTACATGCTAAATTTCAGGAAAATCACTGCAGCCGTTTCCGAGATTCAGAAAATTTATTTATACATATACATACAAGATTAACTCATTTAAATATTAAAGATTTATAATATTTATGAGTTTTCTAAAGTACAAGCCAATTTGTCTATAGGTTTTGTACCCTTATCAAATATTGTTGTAACGTTCCATTGTATTTACATATGGGACGCCGGTCGGAAACACACGAGTGATCAGTTGACCATTTCCCCATTGTCAAACTGTGTCAAACTAAACTGATTGAAAACAGACCTATACTATGTGTGCATAGGTACATATACATATTAAAAACAACAACCCCAAAAGCTGTCTCTATGTGATCGATTTTCTGAAAATTTTCTGAATAGATTTTTGAAGATTTTTCACTAAAAGATAGTACACTTCCTGAGAAATGTTCAAGTTTATCGTTATATTATTAAATAACATTAGAATTCCCGTGGCATCAAGGTTTACGCGGGAAATACTTTCTGATACCCTAATTTCCATGCGGGCGAATACGCGGGCACAGTTAGTCGTTTTATAATTACTACTTAAGCGAAATATCTATGCCAGTTAAAATCGTCTGTGTTAAGCAGCGTCAAGCGATTGCAGTTAATTTAAATAATTAGTGCAATCCAAATTTGGCTTCGGAAACTACAACGTGCTCGGCTTTGGAAATCAGGTCATTTTAGTTTCTCCTCATTTATGTCAACATAATCACTTTACTTAAAAAATAAGCTGTGATGGCCTAGCGGTGCGACCGTGTGAATCTCTAGAGACGATCATGGGTTCAAACCCGGGCAGACACCAATGAGTTTTTCTATTAAAACTTATGTGTCTAATTGATAATTGCAATTTATCACACGCTTTTCAGTGAAGGAAAACATCGTGAGGAAACCTGCATATCTCTAGAGAATTCTGGAGATATGTGTAACCTACCAATCCGCATTGGAGCAGCGTGGTAGGTCTTAGCTCCAATCCTTCTCTCCAATAACGGAGAGAAGAGGCCTATGCCCAGCAGTGGGATAGTAACAGGCCGCTACTTACTTACTTTTTAATCACTTTACATTATTAAATTATCTAAAATAATTAATTAAAATAATTAGTAATTTTTTTAAATAAAAAAATGCAATTTATAAATATAAACAAAAGATTTTGTCTGGGATCGATCCTCGTATTCTAATTTCGAGACCGCCCGTTATCTAATTGTGCTGTGATGACTTTGCAATTGACATCATAATTATCCTTTGCTTCCTCATAAAAATAAGCAGGTTATTCAGTGCCCGAAAATAGGGATAAAAAAACATTTTTTCTTAAAATAATAAAACCTAGCTAGATCGATTTGTTCCAAAACCCACTACATGCTGAATATTTCATGAAAATCGTTGGTGCCGTTTCCAAAACTCAGAAAAAAATATATATACAAGATTAACTCATTTAAATATAAATACAATATTGTAAGTAAAAGTAAATTTATAAATAACTAACTAAACTTAACCATAACATAGTTTAAATTTTCTCACAATATCCTCTGTAGTTAAATTTAAGTAGAGAGTTAAATTTTACCTACGTTAAGCGAGTGCAGTGCAATTTACATAATTGGCTAAATCCAAATTTAGCTTCTAAAACTTTGATGTGCTGCGATAAACGAATTAAGGTTTACTTAGCTGTTGTTATTTCTGAAAGTACTTATTGGAGTGAAGTAATTAAATTACGGAAAATATTTCAAGTTATAGAAGCGATGGCGATGGTTGTTTATCCATAAACAATTAGCATTTTGCCTTACGCCTTTCGAAAAACAAATGGTGAAGTGATGTGTTGGCAGGCTGGCGCAGTGGGTAGTGAGGGAGTACTGCCTTCAGCTCCGCGGGTCGCCGGTTCTATTCCCGCCGAGGGCCAACATTTTCTATAAAAGAATTTTTTGTTCCCTTGAGCCTGGGTATTTATTTGTATTCAAGTATGTATTTAAAAATTATATAAGTATATATTCACCAGTCTTTCTTATCGAGGTGTCGTAAAATACGACTAAGATAAGTTGACGTCAGGCAGGCGGCCGGTCGTAAAATACGCAATTTCAATTATAACTTATAACAATAATTTGCAGTGTCGATAAATAAATGAAACATCCTTCACGTTCCAACAAAAAAAATAGAACACAAAAGTGACAACGCAAAGGCAAAGGTTTTAGAATTTTAAACTTGGGTTAATAGACGATTCCTTAATTTTTTGCCTATAGTGTACTATCTCACATACTCTCTCAGTCACTTCGCTAATCGTATTAAATAAAGGGCAAACGAACAGGTGTCACTAGTCTCGAGTTAGCATTAAAATAGTGAACTCGTCCGCAATACCCACAGGACGCTGAGTCGGCATCGGCACTTACAAGCGCAAATAAAAATTGAAAAATCTGAACGTCTCAAATCCCCCGAGGGCCAGTCCTCGCACGTTCCACACGCCCCTGTCTCCCTTCAAATCACGAAACAATGAACATTATTTACATTACGCGTTAAAGAAAACAAACCGCAAATGCAGCGCACACTTAGACTAAGTTTTACGCCGTTAAGAGTCTTTAAGATACAATTACGACACAGAAAGGAAAAGTTCTAAGTCCCGCTAATTGTATTGTCATTTTTTATAAGTACTTTTATTATATTTTGTTAGAAAATCTTTTATATAATATTTAAATGAGTTAATCTTGTATATATATTCTGAATCTCGGAAACGGCTCCAACGGTTTCATGAAATTCAGCATGTTTGTCAGGGGACTTTTAAGAGAGAAAAAATCGATCTAGCCTCTCATTAAATAAAATGTCGTTTTGTCCCTGTTTTCTGGCATTGATAAGATTGCTAAAATGTAGAATTGAATCCAAATGATATTTTAGCTGTCAAACGTTATGCTATGATAGCCCAATGGCTAACGGGCGGACAAATAAAGTTCAAAACCCGGGTTCGAGTCAGAAATGTAACCGGCGCTATCTTTATTTTCTTGCATTTTTTTATATCTTATTAAAAATTACCGGTCAAGGCTCGATCATCCAGGTACTAATCTCCTTATATATAAAAATAAATGTATACTTGTATGTCGTTAATAAACTCTTAAACGCCAGGACAGATTTTTATATTTTCATACAGTCTAGTCTAAGAAAACTAAGTTCAGGTACTATAATATCTGTGTGCCTAAATGGTTGTCAAATATTAAAGGCTAATTGACAACGCATAATAATAAGAAATACTTTATAGAATTAGGACTTACTTTGTGGAGTTCCATAATACAAAAGTAATGAGAATATTATTTTGCTATAATCCGCGATAAATTTATTAATTTATTGCGGATTATAGCAAAATAATATTCTCATTACTTTTGAATAAGAAATACGTGGATATCCAAAATATCAAGGGAATTTATAAAACGAGAACATAAGCCAACTACACTTGTTTTGATGTTGTCTGGCAAACAAACTAACTATAAACTTTATGTACGAAAGTTTTATACTGCTTTTATTTGCTTTCCTATTACATTCAATTAACTCTTGGCTTATAATAGACATACTGTTTAATATTTAATTGAAATAGGTAAGTAATAATGCAAAGCATCAATTGTAAAAAAATGATTTTTAAAAGTGAAAAAATTAACAATTTATTAGAAAGAACATTACGATTTTGTACTGCCGATTCTTCGGTTACGGGGCAAAACGATCGTTGAGATTGTTGTAGTGAATGTGTTTAGTTCTTTTGTAGTGTGCTATTGGTGGTTATGTCTTATGATGTGAGTGTGATAACTACTCCTGCATGTATAAGGTATGAGAACAGTTTTGCTTCCTACACTTATCAATACATAGATTTTCTTAACAAACGCGGATCATCAAAGTAAAGCCTACTTCTCTAAATTATTTGAACTGATTTTTGTTTTTTGTTTTAAAATATTAATAACATGCATCTCTCTATTAAAAATTAATGTGTAATAAGAATAATAAGTTATATCAAAAGAAAAATAGTCATCTTATCTATTATACAGAAGTTATGGTATCATTATTTTGCTTTCATCTAAAATGAATTTCTCTTCATCAATTTCGTCATGTATTACAAAATAATGTTATCAATACATACAAAAAACATACGAAATAAGCTTCGGATCAAATAACTTCTGGTAACACCTATTTCAGCCGGACACGTATTACGCTCATATTATTACACCCATTACTAACAGTGAACAAGAAGTCTAGTTTATTATAATACACTTACCAAGTATGTACGTGAAAACAAAGTTATAGCGCCCGTCTATTTCAATATTCTTGGGCACGTAGTATGTACTCCTCATTTGCGTCCACCATACATTTTGCTTTGCGTTGCACGCCCGTCTACTTTATTACATGCAAAATTAAAACTAATGGCCCAGAAAACAGGAACAGTATTAGTGTGGCACATTTTACGCTGACCTGTTTATTTTGCACTCTATGTCCTTTTCAGCTGGTAGTACATTCTGTTTACTATTGTTCGTCTCGGAAAATTGTTTGTTTTTCATGACTCGTCTGTAACAAGATGCTTTTTGTAGACATAATTTCTAAGAACATTTCGGCAGAAATAAAAGTCGTCTGCCATCTGAGAAAATGAAACGTGCTTAGAGATGTTTGCGTTATAGCCACTCTACATGATTACGAGCTTAAAACTGAATTGCTATGCTTTTCGCGGTACGTCTAAAGTTGACAGATAAAGTCGGCTTTAAAAATGCTAAGAATTAATAGAAAAAGGTTCTCTTTTTAAAACTAAAATACACTTTACATATTTAGGGACACTTTAGTCTTTTGTATAAGTAGTAGTAAGTAGTAAAATCTGCGGGCAGGCGTACGCATTGGCGTTATGCTTAATTTATTAACAATTAATATTTATTAATATAAAAAAGCTTAAGAACAAATTTGTGCCAAAAGATCTATGTGAAAATAAATTATTATGGTACTGAATTCAGAATATACCTACTTTGCAGTATCATTAACACATATCTTAAAGATCCTATCGAGGATTAGTGTCTAATAGAAATTTATATTTATTTTAAATAGTATATGTTAAATCTGTGTTAAATGAGTGTTAAGTATGAACGTGGATGGATTGATAAGTATGACATGCATATAATAGAATAGCGCCAGAGTCGACAAATGATAAGAGAAAATGGAATAGAAAAACATATTGTGCCAACCCCATTTAGAGTGGGATAATAATAACTTTATTAATCATCCAAATGTACATAGTGCATTGAAGCCCTAACTCCTGAACTAGAAGAACTGTTTCAGGAGCTAATACCTTCCCTTATCAACTAAAACAGAACAATTTGGCATTAACAAATATACAAAAGATATAGACAGGAGAATGATAAATTTAATACTAAATATAAAAATACTGAAAACGATAATCATATAAAATATGTGCAAGTCCAAAACAATCACTTAAATATTTCAGTTTTATCGGTAACGTTAGTATAACCTGTGATAACGCTCGGGACCGATCGCAAGCCAGATAAAGAACGGGCCAGCGACCTCATCACTCTCCGCCATTTTGCGAAGCTACTATCGCGATCTAAGAACGATTGTGCCACTGAACCAGTCTGGAATATCTAAATCTCATAGAGCTATTAACTTAAACGTACAGATAGAGTTTTATACTTGAATATTCGTGGTTTGAAGACATAATTATAAATTATTAGTTTCGGGTACATACCACGGTAATTTGTTTTGATTCGAGTTCCGTCGTGACCACGATCCATGCAATTGGGTCGAAATATCGGCGAATCAAAACAAATTACCGTGGTATGTACCCGAAACTAATAATTTATAATTATGTACAGATAGAGTTTTACTTTGATCTAATTGTTTCTTAAATTGCTATAAGTTGTCCTACTTCTTGTTAATATCCTACTAATATTATAAATGCGGAAATTTGTGAGTATGGATGTATGTTTACTCTTTCACGGCGAATCCGCTGAACCAATATTGATGATATTTGGCACAATTATTCCTTATACACCGGAATAACTTACGAGTAGGCCATAGAAATTCTGTTAATTCTACAGGAATAGGATGATATTAAAAGCGCCATCTTTTATCTACCTATCACGCGACAAAAGTCCACGCAAACAAAGTTGCGGGTAAAAGCTTGTCATTTATATCTTAACACAAAAGTAATGAAAATATTATTTTGCTATAACCTTTGATTATAAATAGACGCGATACACTCGACGTAGAATCTATCTCCTCACGATGCTTCGGTTACGGGGCGAAACTATTATTGAGATTGTGGTGGTGAATGTATGCAGTGCTTTTATATTGTTGTGTTATTGGTGGCGGGTAGTGCATGAGTTCTTACAAATTCTGCATGTATCAGATATGAGAACGGATAGTACACACTACCATTAGCATTGCATATATCTTCTTTTATTGTGGATTATAGCAAAACAATATTTTCATTCCTTTTATATTATGGATCTTCGCAAAGTAACGCCTAATTCTATAAATTATTTATATTTTAACAGCTTAACGTGCGTCTGTTTTAATCTTACCTCTGATCCCATAACACAAGTATTAAGTTACTTACTTTGGGGACGGACGACCGTGTGTGTAAATGTCCCATATATTTATTTATTTATTTATTTATTTATTTATTAAATAATCAGAGGACCAAAAACTAGGTGACTATAGTTTGTTGAATGAAAAGAAACAGTAAAGTACAGAAGTTATATAGTATTACTACTTTTGGACTATAGTTTGCTAGTAGTTTAATTCGTTTTTATTCATAACTTGAAATAAAAGTTTTAGGGCAATTCTGCACAATCAAATAAAACGCCGCTACACGTAAGTTGTTTGTAAAGATTACACGCAATTTATATAGGCACGCAATTGTCCCGTTGAAATTTAAAAGTATACGTACCTAACTTATTGAATTAAGTGAAAGGTCTAAAAGTAATTAAAATAACCAAATTAACCTTTTCGGATCGAAGCTGAAGTGACGATGGGCGGAGCAAATAGTACGGAGAACCCTCTACATACTAAGTTTCATGAAAATCGTTGGAGCCGAAAGTTTAACTCATTTAAATATTAGAGATTCATCTTGCACGTCTGAACAGAGGAAAGGCACAAATTTGATTTCTGGTATAGAGATTAATTAAGGAAAGTGACGTAAGGAACTTTATTCTAAACTTTTTCTGCAATAATCTCTTCGTGGAAGTCGCAGAGAGAAAATAGTATTCTTAAAAAAATTAAACGCATAATTACTATTCCAATTTAAATATTAAAATCACGACAAAAATATGCCCGAACACTTTGTCAATTAACCGTGATCAATCATCAGTTTTGTTAAAGTTGCGGACAACAAAAAGTACTCCAAAATATGGATTTTAAAAGCCATCAACAATGCATGATTCGGTTAATCCATTCATCTAGGGTTCCCTCTCGTATTGAAAGCAAACTACGTAATGTCGGTTACGCGGCATTCCATTTACATGAATGATTATTCAAGCCTAGTTTGCAAGCTATTTTAGCAGCTTGTATTTTGATAACAGAGGTTATTATCGTTTGGAATTGAATCGGTCAAAGTTTATCTGTGCAGACCATATGGAAAGCATTGTTCGGTGCCTGCCTATGTTAACTTTGCCTGTTCAAATATAAGTGTTAAAATATGGAACCAGTTTTAAGAATAATTTGGCAGTTGCATTGCAGTAAAAGTATCAGCTGTGGTAGCCCAGTGGTAGCACCGTGCGCCTCTTTTGAGGAGGTCTAGGGTTCAAACCCCGGGCAGACACCAATGAGTTTTCTAGTAAAACTTATGTGTCTAATTGATAATTGCAATTTATCACACGCTTTTCGGTGAAGGAAAACATCGTGAGGAAACCTGCATATCTCTAGAGAATTCTGGGGATATGTGTAACCTACCAATCCGCATTGGAGCAGCGTGGTAGGTCTGAGCTCCAATCCTTCTCTCCAAAAACAAAAAAAAAACGGAGAAAAGAGGCCTATGCCCAGCAGTGGGATAGTAACAGGCCGCTACTATTGCAGTAAAAATATGTTATCCGACTGATTTAACTTTATTATTAGTAATCGGTATTTTTAAATATGGTTTCCAATCAAAGAATCATAGAAATTGGAATTGCAGTACCTAACTTTTTTTATATACAATGAATACTTAGTAATATTATAATGTTTAAACAACTAAAAAAACTTTGGATCAGAGGTACACAGAGGTACATAGCATATGCGCGTATTGTCATATACACCTGAGTGATTGAGCCTTGCTCGGTAATTTTTTTAATAAATAAAAATGCAATTAAATTTATAAAAGAAGAAATTATCTGGGATCGCTCCTATTCAGAAATCGAGACCGCCCCTTACCTAATTGAGCTATCATGACTTGCAATTGACAGCATAATTTTCCTTTGATTTCTAATAAAATTAGAGCAGTTTTCTTCAGTACCCGAAAACAGGGAAAAAACACCATTTTTTTAATAAAACCTAGCTAGATCGATTTTCCCCCCAAAACCCCTACATGTTGAATATCATGAAAATCGTGGGAAACGTATCCAAAATTCAAAATAGATATACACACAAGATTAACTTATTTAAATATCAAAGATATAGTTAATTTAATATGTAGATATAGTTAAGTTAATATTAATATAAAGATATCTATATAAAAATGATATTACTATTTTAAATACAAGAGAAATTTTCAATTATTTCAAAGCAAACAGGCTTCTCAAATTTTCTTGGTTTTGTGCAAGTCTTTGATCAATCATGACAAATTGTATTTTGTTTTAGAGTACCCGTAGCGTAGTTTGACAGTTGTTTACCGAAACTTTGTGTCGAAACAAAGCGGGCTTTAAATTAGTTCTATTCGTTAATAACTTTTTTGACTTGTAAAAGAAGCTGTGATAAAATTGTATTAACCATTGCATTTATATAAAAATGTCCATAATTTTTTATTTTATAGTAAGAATACTTCGCCAATCCGTAATGTCCAATAAAAATTCTAACGACTAGACGTTCAAAAGATAAAGTTTTATGAATCTATTTATCAACAGTCTCACTAGTAATTAATGGGCCGATAAAAAAATATTTTTATTTTATTATTAATGGTTTTATTTACCTAATCAAACAGCTTTCTTACAATATTCGATAACCATTAAATTCAATTATTTTACAAAATAATTGAATTTAATGAAATTTTAAAAAATTTCGTTTTGATGTATGTAATTAAAAATATATAATACATATACATACTATAATGTGCTTTAAATATGCTGTATGTTCTAAATAAGCGTATTATTTATTTTTATTATAATTTGGTTTTAATTGTAATGGAACAAACTGTGATCTACTTTTGATAATCATTATATTTTCCGATAATTACTATAACCACCTTACAGATCTTTGTCAAGGTATTATATTCCCTTAACCCTGTATTTCTTTTATATGCCTTATATTATAGAACCAATTTCAATAATAGAGAAAATACATACAATACATAGTATAGTACAAAATAGAAAAATTCAGTTCTAAATATTTCGTGTCCATATACGCTCCATAGTTTGACAACAACTAAAATTACATATTTTTTTAGTTTTTTAACAAAGCTGCTTCGAAATCCTACCCGTTTTCGTGCCTTTTATAATATTAAAGGTACTATGAATATTGAAGGTAACCTGAATTTTTTGGTATTCATAAAAGTATCTTACTTTTATAGGAGGCTGCGATGTGCAGATATAACAGCGAGTGGAAAACAAAATAGAGAAAAGAAAAAGTTTTATGTACAAATTCCTAATATTAAACTAATTATGTGGCATTATATAAACGAATTTAAATCATTAGGCATCATATAAACGAATTAAAACAAATGCTTGTAAAAATATCAAGAGAAAAATCAAAATAAACGAAACGTGATCTCTCAGCATTGCGTTTTAAAATTTAATGAAATATCATTAGTAATGACAATCGGACAGTGAATATATTACTAAAGACTTTATGAGATGTCCAACTTGCCCTTGATGTATATTATCAATGACATTCTCGTATTAGTGAATTGCAGAACATCATCATATACGAATTACTTAGTAAGAATAGCATCCTATAGATTTTATAATTGCGACGTAAATTAGCCTAAAATTTTAAAACTTTTAATTAAAACATTTTTCCTTGTCTCTTTTTTTTATAACTTATTTTCCAATACAAATTCTGAGACATAAAATAAATATATAAACACACCTTTAAAGACCACGCAGAGTATATATGAAGGTGTGGAATTCTCGTTATTTCTCTAAAATCTATGTCTAATAATATGTTTTTTAATTTTATTTTTTCAATGGCTATTGATACTTATTAAGTTTACATGCAAGTTTATAAGAATTTATATAGTAACAGCTGTTTCTATTATAAGCTCGATTAGATTAGATGTAGTGAATTCGAGTCAATGATAAATTCTATTTATAAACTCGATTTTGAAGTTTTCCAATCGATAATCAACAACGTTTCCAAAGCATTTTATATCTATGCTATCAGAATGGGTTAACAAGTGACTTCCTTGACACGTGGATACCTTCGCGATATTTTAAAACGGTTCTTCAAGAACAATGAGTTTGGAGCAGTTTTCATGTCGGAAACCGTATTACATTGAACATTAGCTTCGACGATAAGGTGCCAGCACAAATTGGTGGAAGCACGCAAGCACACCGATCGCGTATATTAAACTCTATAAACATAATATTTTGATTGGGTTTCTATTCAAATTATTTATTATGTGCATAAACATATACAAAATCATAAAAAAATCACAAAGTGGGAACTGACAACAATTGGGGGATCCTGTTTGCACCCTACAAAAGTACTTAAGTAGTTTGCGGATTTTGGTATAAGATTCTATAATAAAAAAGTAATAATAAAATTATTTTGTTATAATACGCGAAGAAGTAAAAAAGCAAATATATATAATGCTAAATGTAGAGTGGGCAATCCGTTTTCATACCTGATACATGCAGGATTCGTAAAAAACACATGCACAAACCTCCACCACCGCCACCACAATACAAAAGCACTACATACGTTCACTGTCACAAACTCAACAATCGTTTCACCCCGCAACCGTTTTATCAGGGTATAGACTCCACGATCAAAATCGCAAAGCGATATTTTTACAATATTTTGATTTGAATTCTATACAAATCAAATTATTATGTGCAAAAAAATAATAGACAAAGTGGGAACCGACATAAAATGGGGCTTCTGTTTGCACATTTGCACAAAAGTACATAAGTAGTTTTCGGATTTTGGTATAAGACTATAATAAAATAACGCGATCAATTTTAACCTTTCTATAACAGCAGTTTAAAGTAATTAATTATAAGAGGCTGATACATAAAGCATACCATACTGTTGAGGATTACATAGATGATAAGAATGTGTGGATATAGTTACTCTTTGATCTTGTTCAAAACACTAATGACTAAATGTAACTAACCTTATTGCTTGTTATTATATTTTGAATAGAGCAACTGAACCGGCTTTTCGAACCAGCTGTAAAGTTGACGATTCAAAAGCACTTGTTTAAAAGTTTACTTGAACATAGAATATAATGAATTTAAATTTGAATATTAGACCGCGGTATTGAGTACAATGGACCACCCTCAATTCTTACCGAGGTGTCGTAAAAGGCGGCTTAGGTAAGATGACGTCGTAAAATACCTAGCCAAATTACATCACAACATGGTTAATACATGTTGTTCCAACCCCAATCAGAGTGGGATTATAGCAGGAGAATGATGAATATAGAGTTTATAGAGCGCTAATGTTTACGATAATAAACGTAAAATGAACCACGCGAAGTTGGTATTAATTTAAAAAACACTGATTCAACATGGTCACTGATGCAACTCTTGTTCTAGAAAAATTAAAAATAGGAAAAAAAAGCTTAGCCAAAAATACTTTGTGCTCATCGTATATGCTATGGCTTGTTGAATTTTACCAGCAAAAGTTTATGTATAATATTTTAACGCAATAAAAACTTTCGGGAGCGTAAAAGTAAAGTTGAGAGATCGATCAAATGTCCCTAACATGTAAATTGACGTGGCTATAGGAAGCTGTTAGTCACCGCCCTTCAGCGTTTCGGTAATAAATTAAAGAGGATATCTATTGAGCACTTCGATCTACAAACGAGATTGCAGCGGGAGATTGCATAATATACTATCGGAAGCTCTCGTACATAAATTATGGGCTTATTCAGCTAAGGAGTAGAATATGTTTCGTGATTCAGTTACAATAGAAATAAGATGACGCTTAGATAATAACAGCAGAGAAGTTAAATTCCATAAATTATTAAATCATCCTCATGCCCTTATCCAACTTTAAGTGGGGTCGGCATAACATGTTATAAACATGCTGTTACATGATTCGGCTACGTATTTACGGCCGGCTGCCTGCCTGACGTCAACTTACTTAAGTCGCATTTTACGAAAACTCGGGAAGAAAGAGGGTGGTTTATTCTACTCAACCGGATATCATACGGTAGGTCAACTTACTTTAGTCGCCTTTTACGCTACCTCGGTAAGAAATGAGGGTGGTGTATTCTTCTCAGCTAGATACCACACTGCGTGTTGACTCACCTTAGTCGCGTTTTACGACACCGTAAGAAATGAGAGTGATATATTCTACTGAGCCGGATACCACACGGCTTACAATAACAAATATTTTATAAATTTTACAAATATCGAAAACCGTGAATCAAACCCTGTACCTTCAATAATAAGCACATAACACATTTAAAGCGGAAAGACGTTTCTTCGAATTATCTGAATAAATAGAAAAACATAATTCGTTTAAGTAAGAATAAAACTCGCTTTGAAGTCATAGCTGTCTCACACAAACAGAAAAATAACATCTATCAAAACGGCGCAGTATACCGACGTTTATATCCCATAAAAAAATAAAACTTAAGCTATTCGGGATATAAAACCATAAAAAAACTTTGGAAAATATTGCCCACCGAAGGGCGTCGACAATGTCAATTGCCTACCATTTATTTCTTGATGTAATAAAATTGTAGTGTAACTGAAACTAGTTTTTTTTATCGGTTAGTTATTACACAAAACAATATTCTTGAAATTCAGCATGTAGGGGTTTTGGGGGAGAAGAATTGATCTAGGTTTTATTTTTTGTAAAATGTCGTTTTATCCCTGTTTCGGGCACTGAAATAATATTGACTAAAATGTTGAATAGAAAGTAAATGAAATTTTAGCTGTCAAACGTGCCTAATTGTTAACGGGCGAATTTTAAAATATTTCCGAATAAAGCTCGGTCACCCACGTATTATTTTTAATATAAACAAGAATTCCACAATTTTAATTTCGCAATCATTGAAATCTAAAATAATTATTAAAAAGAGGCTGATACAGAAAGCCTATATACTAATAAATACTATACTATTGTGGATTTTATAAATGATAAATAAGCTCGCTACTCCTTGTTCTTGCACAAGATAGCTATGATGAAATCTAACCAATTATAAGTTATATTTTAAAAAGAGCAACAGCCGAGTTTCTTACTGTTTTCGATAAGAGAGAGAAATTTCCAGAACCAACAATAGAATTGACGATTCAATAGCACTTATTTACAAATTAACTTGAATAAAGAATCTTTTCGATTTAAATTTTAAGTTAGTTAAGAAAAAAAACCACAAAGATATAATTATTTTCTAAAGTTAATAAATAAGTGTTAACTAATGTTACGTCATCATTTCATAAATTAAACAATGTCAACTTCTTTCGTATCCATTTCATTAAGCAATACAAGTCTTTTTACTAAATGTGTTTAATTATTTTAATCGGAACAACACTGCTTTTGTTGGGCGATATTACGCCAAGTCACGCATTGTGCTCCGTTTGTGTGAAAACTAGCTTTTGACAGTGACGTTGTTTGCGTCAACTTAAGTACTGAAATAAAAAGTAGCGAAGGGCTAGAGTGTAGTTCTACACCTCCCTTCAACACCTCCACACTAAAAACCACTTTGATTGTTCTGTTAAGACGTGAAAGAGACGTTTTTTTTTTCAAACATTAGTATGGACAAAGACTGAACTGTTTTTTTTTTTAATTAAATGATTATAATCAAAACCGTACTTCTTATAATTTAAAATATACCACTTCTACATCCGCGTATCCTTAGACAGTTTCTAGAATAAATCTTAGCTCACACTTAGCATTATAGTGACTCAATTCAAAATTAGGCTTCATTGAGTTACATACATTGTAATCCTTATTTCAATACCATCTATGAAGCCACGCAACGATTTTAAAAAGCTATTGTTTTCATGCTCTACCAAGTTACAGGTTTCTTTAAAGCTCACCAGTTTTGTAGGTGCTATGCTTTATTGCGATATATAAACATCTTTTTTGAATTTTGTCACTTTAATACTAAGCGTGCGATATATAAGCTTTGCCACTTGGCTGTTAAGTTTGGAGACGTTCATCGCGCAAAGCCTCTTAAGGTTGTTTAATTCTGAAACTTTTGGCGGTCCAGTTTTGTTGGTATGGTGGTCGAATCGTAATGATCATCCACCAGAAAAATCAATGTAATACAAGTCAAATTACTTATACACATAAAAATTGTAGCATTTGTGAATATGAATATTTACATAACTGCCATTTATATCACTTCAAACGCATTTACAAACATTGGGGCATACTGCATCCATATATTTCCTTTAATCCTCGGCACTCGTACCAAAAAATAATATTCAAAGCGCCATAATTCACAGATAGCAGGTGCACGATTCAGGAACAGCCCCGTCTACAAACATAACACGGACCATTATTATAGTTGCGTAGTTTTTGCTTTTTCACAGGCCATCTTGACATATCGATGGGAGGCACGAAGAAGCGGTTTGTCATTGATCCAGTGGCACATCTGGCGACGAAACGCCTCGGGCTTTCCATTCTGATGACCTGACTTGACATTTTTATTGCTTGCCATATTTCCTGCGGCCTCCAAGGCCTTTCTCCGTTTATGGAAGCCGCGTGAAATATTTTTGAAGTAAATGAGAGCATGGCTCTGTAATATAAATAATATTGGCGCTTTTTTTGTTAGTTTAATTCGACAAAGAAACTTTTTATGGCACTTCCGGTGAATATAAAATTATTGAAACTACGTTGTACTTGTTTTGATAAATTTAAATGGGTACTATTTAGTTTTACTTGGTATTAGAAAAAGCGGTTTAAATTAATTACTTATCCTATAATATATATTTTAATTTAATTCATGTTCAACATGTTTAAAACTTAATTTATAAAACACTAGCGGCCTGCCCCTGCTTCGTACGGGTATAAAATACCATGTCACTCAGTGAAAAAAAATGAATAAAAACGATCCATTAGTTTTGATTTATTCATTACTGCCCGTGGCCCGCACGCGTTAAATTTGGAGAAAAACAATCCCCTCTCCCTATACCAAGAAGATTTCCTGCTATATCTAATATCTATTCATATACTACATATTTACTTTTTACATTTTTCCCTTTGTATTTTATTTTTATAATTAATTACAGAATGTCATTATATATAACATTCACAGCTTTCTTGTCATTAGACAATACAAACATGTTTTCTTTAGAGGTTACTCTTGAAAGAGCGACATTTAGTTGCACGTCCAATCGCTGCTAAATTCGAAGTTCTATAGGGCGAAGCGGCCTCCTCGCGGAATTTTAAAACTGTGATATCTTCGAAAATGTTCATTTAAATTACATGCTGTAAACGGGCATATTGATCTATATTAAATCAACAATGTATTTAAGGTTACTTAATTAGATAAGGATTAATGCTATATTGTTTAAAATTGCTTCGAAAATAAGGCATTATTTTTCGTAAAAAAATGACAAAAAATGCTATTGTGGGTTGTCCATAAGAGATAGACATATACCATCGCGGACTTTTCTGTAGATCTTTTCAAGGTGTACAAATACTCAGTACATCATTTTGATGGATTTAGCCTGCGTTTGCAATGTAAACTTCTTGCGTTTTGAAACTTTTGATACAGCGAGGTCGAAAAATATATTTATAATTATAAAAATATGCGTGTTAGATCAACATCAAATAACTTTAATTCTACAAACAATTTTCGTTCCACAATAAAAATATAAATGCCATCGTGAAGGAGTAATTCAAAGTTCTTCCTGTTTGAAAGAATAAAAGTTTTGTTCAGTAAACAACTGTCAAACTACGCCGCAGGGTGCTTAAAACTAAACACAATTTGTCATGATTGATCAAAAAACTTGGACACAATAAACACGTTCGTCTTAATAATAACACCGCTTTATATCTGCGAAGTTTGGCATACTGTGCCAAATTTCCTGTAGGAAAACTATGTAAGGTACTGTGTATTGGCAATTTTTGTATTTAAACTATCGTGAGTGTTACTCATTATTAATTGATTTTGATTAATTGCAATTGATAAATATTTTTTAGAACTTACTATTTATTGCACATAATTATTACCAAAAAAAGACGTATAAAACAACTATATTTCTCCTTTATACTTATGCAATAATAAAAAGCTATTTTCTCTTTGATCTTTATTGATATCATTATATAATTACGTCCTGAACATATCTTTATGTAACTGTTTATTAAGTTTTTTTCTTTTTTATAAAAACGAACGAGTTAAAGCAGACACGAAGCATTTTACTCAGAAAGTCGGTTTCGGGAATAAACAACGCGATAAATATTCATGAGGGAGGCAAGCTTTCTTGTCATAGGCCTTGAGAGCCTGATGGATGGCGTGTCAGGAACCTTGCTTTACTTATATTAAACAAAAGTAGCTTATTTACGAGAACGTGTGACACACAGATATTGTTCTTGTAATAAAAATATATTTGCCGTTTCAAAACATATGCTGTCTGTGAAAAAAGAAATACTATAGTAACGACCTGTTATTATCCCATTGCTAGGCATCGGTCTCCTATTTCTTTTTTTTCAAAGAAAGGTTGGAGCTGCGATATGCCTTTGGTTAGACCGTGCGACTCAATGTGGTCACGGATTCAAACCCGGGCATGCACCAATAAGTTTTTCTATTAAAACTGATTTCTAATGTTTTAGTTTATAAATATCTGTAATTATTGTTCTGTGTGTACATTAAAGAGTATTGTTCTTCTTCTAAAAGATAATTGCAATTTATCACGCGCTTTTCGGTGAAGGAAAGCAACTTGAGGAAATTTGCATATCTTTAGACAATTCTGGGGATATGTATAACTCACCAACCCGCATTGGAGCAGCGTGGTATTTCTAAGCTCTAAATAGTAATAAAGCTTTTTAATATGTATAAGGATTAAAAATCTTAGAAACAAGTAAAATTTTAGTACAATTTAAACTTCTAGACCACTAAACTACCTATCGATATATCGGTGTAATTTTGATAAGAATTTTAGGGATCAAAAAGGTTGATAAGAACTCAAATTTTCTAATACGCACTGGATTCATGTAAATGCTAGATTCATGAAGCTACAACTGCTCCGAAATGTTGGTCTTACTTAAGAAGAACGAGCAAGAAAAATACAAACCAAGCATCCCAAATACAACTTTTTATATTTAAGAGTTTCTGTTAGATCCATACCAAAATTGATTTACTAATCACTACATATTATAAAACAAAGTCCATATTTCCGTATGTACGCATAAAACTTTAAAACTACGCAACCGATTTTGATGCGGTTTTTTTAATAGATAGAGTGATTCAAAAGGAAGGTTTGTACGTATAATAACATTCAATACGGAGTAGAGAAATACTGTAATTTTTGAGGTTTCTGTAAATAATTACATTTTTGTCCGCTTACATTGCAAACGCAGGCTAAACCCTACGAGATTTATCAAAATGATGTACTAAGTATTTGTACGCCTTGAAAAGGTCTACAGAAAAGTCCGCGATGGTATATGTCTATCTCTTATGAATAACCCACAAAAGCATTTTTTGTCATATACTTTTTACGAAAAATAATGCCTTATGTTCAAAGCAATTTTTATACAATACAACATTAATCCTTATGCAATTAAGTACCTTAAATAAATTGTTGATTTAATATAGGTCAATATGGCCGTTTACAGTATGTAATTTAAGTGAACATTTTCCGAGATATTACAGATTTAAAATGCCGTGAGGACGCCGCGCTTCACCCTATAGCACTTCGAATCTTTTAAGAGTTTGTTTAAAGACATTATGTAATTAATTGTAAAAATAAAATACATCGGTAAAATGTAAAAGTAAATAAGTAAAAATGTACTATATGAGTTTAGATATTCCAAAGATAGCAGGAAATCGTCTTGGTATTTTATTTTATTTTTATTTATTTATTATTTAATTAGAACGGACATGGTCCACTTACACTAATTAAACACAATACATCACAAAAAAAAGAATACATAATTTTAACTGTAACACAAATAAAAGAAAATTAAATTGAATAAAATAAAACAATTAAAGAATAAAATAAAATAATAAAGTAAAATATGTAAAAAAAGTAAAATATCTATCCTTCCATCCATCATATCTCTGCCGTCACAGTTGCTCGCTGAACTGCATGCATTGCTTTGCAATAATAGCCCATTTATCCGCAAATATGTCGCAGTGTGGGTACTCCGTTAACATTTTATTAAGCGCAGACAACGAACGCGGTATAGGAGAGTTGGCGCGAGATACGGTGCGACATGCGGGGACAGCGAACAATCTGTGACGACGTAGACGACAGTAGTTATCTGGTGTAAATATATTGCATAATTTGTTATGCAGCACAGGACAGTCTACCCTACCGTTTAAAACCTTGCAAACAGTCAAAAGTTGGTCACAAGATCTTCGTGTTTCAAGAGAGTGAAAGCCCAACTGACCCAATAGAAATTTGGTGGGGTACAGGAAAGGATAGTAGCCATAGAGGCGTTTGTATAAGTACCTCAAGAATGCTTTTTGTACTTTCTCAAGAAGCAAAGTATAGGTTACTTCATATGGATTCCATACACAACTACTGGTTTCCAGTTTGCTACGAACAAGTGAATCAAATATCAGCTTAATGGTATGGCGGATTTTAAAGTCACGACTATTGCGCAACACAAATCCTAAGCGTCTGAATGATTCTGAGGCGAGAGTTATTATATGGCTATGGAAAGTTAATTTTGTATCAAACGTTACACCTAGGTCTTTGATGATCGTCACTCTTGGCAATTCTGCTCCAGCTATATTGTAACTGAATTGGACTGGATTCTTCGTTCGCCCAAAAGTCATAACGGAACATTTATCCATGTTAAATTCCATACCATTAACGACGCTCCAGTTTGCCACAGCAGTAAGGTCTCTCTGGAGAGCTTCACAATCATGTTCTGATGTTATATAGGAGTACAATTTTAAATCATCGGCATATAATAGGCATCTGGCCTTTCCAAGAATCGACGGTAAATCATTAATCATTATTAAAAAAAGGAGAGGTCCTAGTATCGATCCTTGACTGACGCCTGAACGCGTATGATAAGGATTAGACTCATACAGGCCGAGACGTACAAATTGCTTACGGTCACGTAAATAACTTGAAAATAACTGTAAAAGGTTAGGAGTGAAACCGATTTTACTTAATTTGGTTAGTAGTATGTCGTTATGTACTCTGTCGAAAGCTTTTCGAAAATCAAAGTATAGTACATCTACCTGCCCACCATGATCTAAACAACTGGATATGTAATCAACCAATATTAATAAGTTACTATTGACTGATCTCTTGCTCCTAAAACCGTGCTGCTCTTCACAGAGAAATGAATTTATTTGTTTATATATTATTTGATGGAGAATACTTTCAAAGACTTTTGCTGGCGATGAGATAATGGCTATTGGGCGAAAATCCTCTACAGTTGTAGTCTTACTTGTTTTAGGAATGGGTGTGACTCTAGACAGTTTCCATGCTGATGGATAAATGCCAGTTCTTATGGAAAGATTAAATATATGGAGAAGAGGATAAATGACTTCATTAAATTTTTTAAGCATTAAGGGTGGTATTCCATCGGGTCCCAAAGAACTATTTGCTTTAAGCTTCTTGACGCTATTTTTTATATGAGCAGAAGATAGCAGCGGTATACTTATGTTATAGCTATTACTGATTTCATCATGCCTAGATGCCTCGAACGCATTTAGTTTGGGAACATCCGGCAGAAATACATTAGAAAAGAATTCTGCAAAGGCGTCGGCTGCTTTGACTCCTTCATATCGCTCGCCTTTGTAATCTACGATAGGTTCAAATCCACCCTTAGATCGCAAACTTGAAATATGAAACCAGAATTTTTGCGGATTTTTCCTGATCTCATGCTCAATGTTATGGACATAACGGTCATAGGCAACTGATATTTGTTCATTTAAACTAGATCTCATTTTGGAAAATACTTTGTAGTCGGTCTCGGATTGAGACCGCTTCCATTTTCTATGCAATTTAATTTTCCTTTGGCAGTCTTTGATTAAGTCTTTCGTGAACCAAACAGGATACCGGCAAAGCATTTTACTTCTACACTTTTTGGGAACACAGATATCAAATAGGTGATAAAGGATTTCGTAAAAATGATTAACTGATGTGTCAACGTCAGTAGATTCATAAACTTTGGTCCAGCTTACCTCAGATAATAAGTGCGATAACAATTCATAATTACATTTTTTGAAATTCCAATCTCTTAATCTGTTTATATTACTAGGCTCGATTCGATCATTATGACGGGTAGTGTCTAATATAGTAAATATGTCTAGGGGCGGATGATAGGCATCCGGGTTGACCATACCTATAGAGTAGTGGACTGTCACATCAACTTTACTTGGAAGATCTTTTACCAAAACTACATCTAAAATTGAACCATGCGTGTTTACAATGTTGTTATTTTCGACTAAACTACAAAATGACAAAAAATAGCAATAATAGTTTTTGATATTCTGAGAGGCACTGTTAAGATTCAAATCACCCAGTATGAAGACGAAACCGCTTAAGTTAGCTATGATTGATTCTACTTTACAAAACCAATTCATATAATCTGAGTCGACAGCACTTGGTTTTATGTAAACAGTACAAACATAAACAGGTCTATTACGCAATGTCAAAACCACCCACAGATCCTCACCAGTATCAGTCTCTAAATCTCGCCGACGTCGAACTGTGATGCCTTGCCGAACAAGAATCATAACTCCCCCACCTATTGTAGTAGTGTTACGATCCCTACGAATAACACACCAACCACCACAGGCAACTTCAGAGTCTTCCACAGAATTGTTAAGAAATGTTTCTGTTGTTGCGACGACATCAGCTGTCGATTGTAACAGATTTTTTCTCCAGACATCAAGTTTAGTTCGGATTCCGCGTACATTCTGGTAGAAGATGGTAAGAGTAATCTCAGTTGCTGGCTTGGTCTTGGGCACGAAAGGGCTGCTGAAAGCTACCCGATCTATTTTCTTTTGATGATGTCTTCTTAAAATGAATCCAGGGTTTGATTTTAGCGTTAATAGGCCAAACATTCTGTGTGTAGCAAGTTTCATAGTACATCTCAGGTACTGAAATTTTATATGATTTATAGTTTCCTCTGGGCTTAAGTATTTCCACACTACAAGTTCCTTCTGGACAAAGTTGCTGCAGATATTTAAGAATGTCTTCAGCGTCAGACTCCATGTTCCATAAATGTAAGTACTTACGTGGCTCCACAGCTTTCAGGGTCGTAACTGAAGGACCAGCTGTACCATAGAGTGAAAGTGGTCGCGTACTTTTCTTTTTACGGATAACTTTCAAATCATCGTTCGTTGTTACGTCTTTCATGATATCCTGTTGCTTAACATGGGATGATACAATCGTGGCATAGTCAGGTTTCTGATTTAAGGTAGGAGAGATTTCATGGTCTTTCGGTGGGCCTGATATAACTATTAAAGAATTAGAAGTGTTTTTATTTATAAAGGCCGGGTCTTGATTTAATATAGGTTCGTGCAACGTTGAGGAATTCGGTTCAAATGAATTGTTCGAATTAGTATGTTTTAATACAACCTGCTGCGTTTTTTCACTGATGTGTTCAGAAAATAACCTATTACTTAAATTGTAATAATAATCTAATTTATTATGATATGCTTTAATTGATTGGGTTGCTTGATTGAGTTGATTTTTAAGTATGGATATTTCTTCTCGAAGACCCTTCATTTCTACACATAAGTCCCTTATAATAACATTACTATTATAATTATCGTTCGCTTCGTCATTTACTAAAGCGGGTTTTTTACGGAACGTGATATTGGGCTCACGCATTCTTTTATGTAGTCCCACTGGAGTCAGACTATTGTCTCCACCTTTCTTTGATAAACATGCGCATTCAGGACAAATCCAAGAAGATGCCTTATCAGTCTCCGCATTTTTTGTACCGCTACATAGAAGGTGATAATATTTACAACATTGCTCGTTACTGCAAATCAAAACCTCTTCTCCCTTATTCACAACGGTACAACAGGCCGCGCAGTCCATTTTGTACGCGAGAAACCGCGAGCGTTAAGTAATAGATGTGATGTTATAATTCTTAATAGTTAGTGCAAATGAGGTCAATGATCTTCAAATGACTTCAATTTGAATATATGTGAATTATGCATACATTGTTACGTTAATTTTTTGAGTTTGAAGGACAATGTCGAAAGAAAGTACAGCAATGTCTAAAAGCTGCTGTGATCGTTATAAAAGACATATACGTGCGTTTAATTGTTTCGAGAAAAACATTTACAAAACTGTGAAAAAAGTCGTTGTTTCGAAAAAAATTAACTCGTCAAGACGTGAAAAAAGCTTTTCTACAGGAGTTATAAGCTCTTGCAGGAAATCTGAAGTTGTGACACCGAAGAAAACTGCAAAATCTGACGTAATTTTTACTCAAAATATGCCTTCTATTTCTACTGTGGATTACTGCAGAGATTGTGGAGATGTGGCCAAAAGTACTCAAAGTAACGTTAAATCAGCTTCAAATAATACAAAAAAGGTTTGTTGCCAAAACTCGGTTAATAAAAATAATGGGCCTATCACATGTAAAACTCATAAAAATAATCTAGACAAGAAACCTGTACAACAATTCTTTAGAAATGAAAAATTTTGTCAATCGTCCCACTCATTCCATAACTCGGAAAATATAAAAAAGCTTTCACTTAACACTATTACTGAATATCCTGAAAAAATTACAAACTCTGATTCTGATGTTATATATGAAATTCAGCCTGAAAACTTCGAGGAAGATATAGGTTTAATGGACCCTGAGGATCATGTAAATATTAAAAACTTAAAGGAATTTAGAGAAAACAATTACTTTGAATGTCATTCTGCGAAATCAAGGATAAATTCAAGCAGTGTGACCAACATACAAAATCACAAATGTATTTATAGATTCTATTTAAATGACAGACTATTCCCTGTTCCTATTAATACAGATTATCAAGAAAATATAAGATGTATAGAATGCTCTTTGCCCTTAAAAGGTAATGGTAATAATTCAAATATAAATGGTTTGGTGCAAGCCAAAGTGAAATTGAATGGCACAATTCAGGATATGTTGTTAATGTTGCCAGTGAAAAATTATCTTATTGTAAAGGAAAGGAGAAAAAAGTTGTTACCTAAAGATGATACTGAATCTGTCTATTTCGGTATAATAAAATTGGATTTAAATGGAGATTCTATTTTCAATAGGACTTTACCGAGTAACTCTTTGGCTCTTAGATATCAGAAAGGGTACAGAAATTTATCTGCTAATCAAAACTATGAATACCAAAGTGTACACAAGGATGATATTATTATTATTTAATTACTTTGAACATGTTTTAATTCTGCCTTTATTTGTTTTAGGCAAGTATAATTAAATAATTATATTTTGGTATAGGGAGAGGAAATTGTTTTTCTCCAAATTTAACGCTTGCGGGCCACGGGCAGTAATGAATAAATCAAAACTACTGGATCGATTTTAATCATTTTTTTACACTGAGTGACATGGGATATATATTTTATACCCGTGCGAAGCATGGGCAGGCCGCTAGTTATAATATATTAGAATAAAAAATATATATTTGCCGGAACGCTTAACTTCTGAAATTTAAATTTTAAAATGCTGTCTATCCTGCAACACTGTACAAAAATCACAGACAAATTTGATGCAAACAAAATTTCCTCGGTGTTGCAAACGTCTGATTTCCTGCGAGATTGAGAATTCCACCGATTCCTGCCTATACGGCGTTCACCGGAAACACCTAACTCTAGGAATTTTTCGCTCGGAAAATGTCGGCGTCAAGACACAAGGGAATGGAGTATTTGGCACATTCATCTTATACGTCCCGCTGCGACATAATGAGAGTTAAATGCTTAACATCGGGCACATCCGTAGTGCGGCAATGCTCTGTAGATTGATTTCCTTGCCAACTCGTGCCAAAAACATTTTTATGGGCTGCTTTTACGTTTATTTTGTATACTGTTATTCGTATTGTTTCATGTTATTGAATATCTTTTGACCCAGTGTAGTAGATTGTTTATTATTTTCAACCGCATGTTATCATAAGGTATTAACATGTTATTTCGACCCCACTTAAGAGTGGGATAAGTGCAGGAGTATGATGATGATGTGATTAGAATGGTATTCAGAGAAGAAGAATATCACACGATGTTTGTGATGAAACTGATTCTTGGTCACCATTTTTTAATAAAGCTCTAAGCTGTGTGGGAATATATTTTTTTATATATGCAAATTATTGGATGAGCTAAAGTTGCTTGGATGGAGTTGCTAAAGCACCACGAATCGCTTAGCTTGTTGCGACAGAGACATACTTTGATGGACATTAGCTAATCAAGGTGTTTGTTAAGGTGATCCTAAATAGCCCCGCATTGTAATACATAGTCTCAGTAGAATGTTAACATAAGTTTTTAAAGATTACTTAGCGTAAGTACTCGTATATATTTAACTCGGCTAAATATTATAACAAGAACAAAATAGAAATGATTTCATGTATTTTCTCTTTCAATAATATATTAGAGAACGAAACATGGACTTACGAAATAAAAATAAATGTTTGATAGCGAAGGAATTCTCTGGAAGGCTGGTCACAGCGATTTCACTAATAGGGTCTGCGATTTTGATGGAGCCCTACCAAAAGGAATTCCTTTTAAAGATATGTCAGCTAAAGGACTAGACAGATGACTAGGCATTCAATTATATGCAATAAACAGGGTTCAAGATATTTCTTAAACACAATCGTAAGATACTTTAAGCGTAAATTGAAACTTATAATGCATTCTTGATGTAATAGTAAATAGCTCATAGTATTTGCATAATGAGAAGCGATATTAACAGAACGATGAGACTCACCGGTGTGCCAGTTTCATCAGGTGGTCACGGGTTCAATCCTGGGCGAGAACTTACTGAGTTTTATATAAAAACTTATAAGTTTGATTGATATTTACAATTTATCATGCGATTTATAGTTTAGGTAAACACGGTGAGTAAGTATATATACATATATCTGGAAACATCTTTGAATATGTGTGACCTACCAATATGCTGCATTATTTTGACTTGCTCGTTGGCACAGGTGATAGTGAACCTGCCTTCAGCTTCATGGGTCGTGGGTTCAATTCCCGCCGAGGGACAACATTTTCTAAAAACAATTTGTTGGGTTTTCAAATCAAAGGGTGTATAAGTATTTAATTGAAACGATATTTGTATATATTTAGCAATTTTCTGTCACCCATAACACAAGTATTAAGACTTACTTTGGGTCGAACGATCGTGTGGTTAAGTGTCCCATGTATTTAATTATTTATAAAAACTCATAAGTTTCGTTGTCACAACAATTTAGTATGCTTTTTACAGTAAAGGAATACGCTAAGTAAGCCCATATATATATCTGGGAAATTCCTGAAATATATGTGACTTACCAATATTCGGTATTTTAGCAACGTGTTGGTCTAAGCTAAATCGAAGTACATAGTCCAAAAAATGCTTTTTATTGAGAACTAAATCCACCATGTAAACCAGTGGACGTCGTGGAAAATATTACCTTGAAAAGCCACAGTTCAGATGGTTACGTAAAGCTTAATCTATCGGCTCCTTAGGATTTTTAAGATCGGTAACCATCATCATCATTGTCTTAACCTTATCCCACTCTAAGTGGGGTCGGCACAATATGTCTTCTTCCATTCTCCTCTATCATTCGTCAACTCTGGTGCCACTCCTTTAACATGCATATCATTTTTCACACAATCCATCCATCTTTTTTTCGGCCTCCCCCTGGCCATACATCCATCCGGTAACCATAATATATTTTTAGTTTGCTATTATCTCAAAACATAAATAATGTTGTTTGTGTGTATTAGGTTTTATATTTGAGATATATAATTACAAACAAATATAACAACGAAATTTTTCCTTTATATTTATTCCATATATAAGAAACGATTTTTCCAAAAGTCAAGTTATTTGTGTTTAACAACTTGTCGACTCCACAAACAAATCACTACTACTCTCCTCTCCGCACCTCTCCTCACCGCACCTCACTACTTCGTGCCGCACCGCAAAATTCCGTCTGTCACCTCGCCACAGCCATTTTAACGTCTCGTTGCTAAAACTTCCGCTCTCCTCCTTTCCCTTCCGTTACACAAACTATAAACGCCTACTAAAATTAAAAATCAATTCTATTATTACGTATCCTCGTTATTAACTTTTATAGAATACCCCGTTTGTTTGTGCCATTTAATTTTGGATGGGTTGTGGTCAAGTTGACTGCGGTAGCGCGCCGCATTAAATAGAGCTGTTGTGGGCAGATCCATCTAACTGGCAATAACTAGGACAAACGCGGCTTTTACTCGGCTAGCGAGCTTTCTTCTAACAAAAGTTAGTAATGGTATAATAAATAACATATGACATTACTACAATTTCTGCTAATACAATGTACCCTTTTAGTTGTATAATTAATTCAAAACATGGTCTTAACATATTGTATAAACATATTCACGTAATCGTAACGACTTTTATATATATATATATATATATTTTTTTTATTTTTTTTTCGAATTTGACTAATGCTGTTAGCCCTAATGGCTTTGACAGCGTCACCGATAAGACGGGCGAGCGCTGAAGCATCGCCGAGAAGAAATGGGTGATACATGCGGGTGCATTACAAGCACCCGCGCTACAGGGGGCGTCGCCTTAAGGGTGTCTCCTGCGAGACCGAACCTCGGCTTAAGGCGGCGCGTTTTGGAGGGCTGCATCTAATAAATGACTTGGAAGAAGTCTGCGTCACGGCGGCCGCGACAGAGGGCTGCGGCCGCTTGACACAAGCAAGCGGGGACCTCGTCTTCGCCGGCGAAGACGCCGTTTGTGTAGATGTAATGTGTGTGTCTTGTTGGATGCCGTGATAGCATCGTCGGGGTCGTTAAGGACGCTCTTCGGGCGCCTGTGAATCTTATTGGGGTGCCTGAACACCTTATAGTTGGACGCGGCCACTATAAGGGGGTTTGGGTGGATGGACGCTTTCTCGAAGTAAGTCGTCGAGAATCGTCTGAAAAGATCGGCTATCGTGGGTAGGTCGAGATCTCTATGGAGGTTCACGTTGCGCACGAACCACGGACAGCCAGTGGCTGTACGCATGAATCGATTTTGAAGTGTCTGCAACGGACACAGTCGTGATTTCGGGACGTGCGCGAACGTGACGCTCGCATACGTCATGATGGGTCTGATGCAAGTTTTGTAAAGTGTCACTTTGTTGCGAAGTGACAGTTTACTTGCCTTGCACAGTATCGGATTGAGGCGTCCCATGGCGAACGCTGCCCGGTTACGGACAACGCGGATGTGTCGGATAAAGGATAGGGTAGGTTCGAGGATGACACCTAAGTATTTGACTTCCTTTTGCCAATCTATGTATTTGTTGTAAATAGAGACTCTAGGAGGCGTCCGGATGAAGTCCATGGCTCTCCTAGATCTCGCAAAGAACATTGCTGCGCTTTTATCGGGATTTATTTCGATTCTCCACCGGCGGAACCAGCTTCCGAGCTGGTTGGTTGCTCTTTGGAGCCTATCATTAATAGTTATGGGATCTCTACAAGTGGTATAGATTGCGGTATCGTCCGCGAACATGGCTAAGTGGGTGACTGCACTAGTTTTGGTGGAGAATCGTGGGATGTCACTCGTATAGAGCGAGTAGAGGAACGGTGCGAGTACCGAACCTTGGGGGACTCCGGCGCGTAAGGTACGTCTTGAGGAGAGCGCACCATCAATACGATATCTAAATGAGCGATTAGTAAGATAATCGCGAATGATAAGAATGAGTCTATCGGGGATTCCTAGATTTGCGAGTTTGTATATTAAACCCGCATGCCATACCTTATCGAAGGCTTTGGCGACATCGAAGAAGACAGTACCGGTGTACCGTTTTTTGGCGAAGCCATTTAGGATGGCTTCGGTAAGTCGGTGTACTTGTTGTACCGCGGTGTGTTTGGCGCGGAAGCCGAATTGCTCATCCGGTATGAGCTTCATCGACTCCGTGAACGTTTTGAGTCTAGCGAGGATTACTCGCTCGTAGACTTTCCCTAAGCTGTTGAGCAGACTGATGGGTCGATAGCTGCTCGGGAGATTACTGGGTTTTCCCGGTTTACGAATACCTATTACTATTGCTTCCTTCCATTCGTCGGGGAAGGAGCAACCTAACAGGAGGGCATTGAAAATCAATACTAATAGGTTTATGAGTTGGTCGGGGAGGCACTTGAGTGCTTTGTTGGATATGGAGTCGGGGCCTGGGGACTTGCGGGTCTTCAGGTTTTGGATAATGGAACGGACTTCCTCTCCGGTGGTGGGAGTGAGCGGCTCGCTTTCGGGAGCCTTCGCGGATATCCTAGCCGCCGCCATTTCCACTTCCGAGTGGAATTCGGCGTGTTCGGGATGACTGGGATTGTTAGTACATTGTCCCTCAAGACTGTCAGCCAAGCATTCGGCCTTATCGATGTCGTCAAAAGCGACCGGACGGTTTGAACGTATTAATGGAGGTGTAGCTGCACACTGGTCTCCTCTCAGGGATTTCGCCAGTTTCCAGAAAGCCAGGTGACTCGGCGAGATCTCTGAGAGTTTGTTGTCCCAGGCGGACTGACGGTTGAGGCTGAGTTTTTCTCTAACCTCTCTTTGAAGTCGCCGGAGTGTTCTCCGGTTTTCGTCTGTCGGGTATGCGTCATGGGCCCTAGTGGCGGCACGTTTACGTCTAAGTAGGTCGCGCAAGTCGTCCGGCAGTCTCCCACGACCGCGGTCGTCGGGGACTTCCTTGGAGCAACGCTCGAGTGAGTCTGTTATATGTTTAGTAAGGTGGGTAACAGCGAACTTGGCACTATCCACGGAGTCTATCTTGTCAGGAATTTGATCTAGGTGGTCTGAGTCTAGGGACTGGAGTTTCCCGCCTAATTTACTCCAGTCGATTATCGTTTTCGTGGGAGGGGTCGTGGAGGTAGATTGCCCTAACTGAATTAGAACCGGACGGTGGTCCGAGTCTAATTCATGCAGGACTTCTATAGAATGTAACTGGAGAGCTACATTTTTGAAAATGTATATATCTAACACATCTGCTCTGTTTGGATCCCCGTTAGGCGGGTATCTGGTGGGCTCGTTAGGGGCTATCACCTCAAAAGCGAGGTTTGGAAGGCCGTTGAGGCCTTGTAGTATTGTGCCGTTCCGGTTGGTTCGGCGAGAGTTCCATTGGCCATGTTTGGAGTTGAAGTCTCCGGCCAGTATTACAGAGTCGCCTAGTGCGAGAAGGGTGCGGACGTCTCTTTCGAGTACCCGTTTGGTCGGACTGAGGTATACTGATGCTAGTATGATCGACTGATGGCCGGTCATACCCACCTGACAGACTTTTATATTTTTGTTTAAATATTTTTATAACAAAAGTTACTAGTGATACACCAAATCAATGTTCAGTTTTTGCAACATATAAGTGCGTACTAGCTTGTCAAAATTGCGAATGTTTTGTTAAGGAAAATATTAAAATAATATTAAAACTAAACCGCGCAGTGTTTAAAGTTACCGCATATTTCTACATTAATTTTGCGCAATCTACTAATTTTGGCATGGTGTATACCAAAATTAATTTCACTATCGTTTCGTATAGAATAGAGGACAAAAATTTTATGGAGATATTTATATAGAACATTCTAACTCTGCTTTATACAATAAAAAGTTTTAATGTAACGTTTCATTAAAATATATAATAGAACCTTTTTATGATATATCGTGTCAAAGATTTGTGAGGCTTTTTCATATATTTAACCATGATTGCAATGCCTGGATTTTCAATATTAGAAATACAGGTGTGTGCTTTTTAAAAATTGTATATAGACTAACTAATATAATAAATGGGAAAATTTCTGTCTATCTGGTACAAAAACTGCCGAACAAAAACAACATTTTTGAAGTTACTTAAACGCTTAAGTTGGCGCGAACGAAGTAGTATTACTGGTATGGAAAAGCAAGAATAAAAAAAATATTTTTTATAGGTTTGTGTTTCCTTTTCTTCATTTAGTTTCAATTACTTCAATAATTTTATAACGCCGTGTGGTATCCGGTTGAATAAAATAGTACCACCCTCATTTCTTACCGAGGTGTCGTAAAAGGCAACTAAGGTAAGTCGACCCGCCGTGTGGTATCCGGCTGAGTAGAATAGACCAATCTCATTTCTTACCGAGGTGAAGTCTTTTTTTTAATATTACTCTTTTTAATATTACTCTTTTACTAAATTTACGGTATAATAAAGGTATTTAACTGGGTATGACCCTTTATGTTTGAAACTGCGCACACCAAGCACGTTCGGAACTTAGACGTCGAACGCATGATCGGACAAGTTATTTTGACGGTTCTCCTGACATTGATTCCGGTTCAGTAAATGACAAATACCCTTTTAGAGCGTTGTATCCGGAGCTCATAGGGATATATAGTAAATTTAGGTAAAGTAACGGCCTGTTTCTATCTAACTGCTAAATTTAAATCCAAAATCGGCATAAAAACGAGAAACGTGTACCAAAATCAAAGTAGTATTTAAAAAAAAAATTGGCATAATTATTGCATACACGAGGCTCAGGACGTTTTACACAGTATGATTCTCTAACTATTATCAATGAGAAGCAGCGTAGCAACTAACTTATATATAAAAATAAAAGTCATAGGTATAAATAAATAAATATTAATATATGAGATACTTACACACACGATCGTCCGTCCCCAAAGTAGAATGGAATAGAATAGAATAGCTTTAAGTAAGTAACTTAATACTTAGTATGGTAGACAGACAAATGGTGAATATATACTTATATATTTTTAAATACATACTTAAATACAAATATACACCCAGGCTCTCAAAGACCAACAAATTCATTTATAGAATATGTTAGCCCTGCTGAAGCTGAAGGAACGGTCAGTACCCACTGCGCTAACGGGCCGGTCTTGCTCGTGATTTTGACGTTTTCGTTATATTTCTTTATTGATGCTCCTCGCCTATTCATCGTAACGTTGATGTCTATTATATTGTATAGCTTTCCTCGATAAATGGACTGTCATATACTAAAAATAATTTTTCAAATCGGTTTTGTAGTTCCTGATCGATTAGCGCGTTCAATCAAACAAACAAACAAATAAACTCTTCAGCTTTATATATTAGTATAGATACCAAAAAAGTTCAATAATAGAGCGATGAAATACTTTATGAATATAGTATTAATCTATATATAGTTCCCGAGAGAAATCCGTCCGATAGTGCTCGAGGCGTGCCCTCATTTATCTCAGCAATCAAACAAACGGCACGATAATGATGTTACTTACATCCTAGTCTTCTTGACTTACTTTATTTTATTGTACCATAATATTTTCTTTCTTCTTCGCTTCCATATGATGTAACAAAAAAGCTCGTAAGATACTCTATGAAAGAATGATAACATAAATTTTTTATGGATCGAGTTCACGCGCAATTTGGCAAGAATATTAGAGCGTCAGAGAAAAATATTACGATAAAGTCATTGTCTTGTCGATCAATCGAAATTGATCGAAAGGTATGAACATCAAAATGATATAACTGTACTTAAATATTCTTAATTTCAAAGTAATGTGATAAATATTCAAGCTTTCAGATTTTAAGAAACTGTCACTCATTTAGAAAGTTATGACAAGAAAAATCGTCAGAAATTATTATAGAATATTTTGCTTAATTCGCGCTTGTTAAGAGAATCTATGTAATGATAAGTTTAGGAAGGAGCCAACGTTCTCATACCTTATACATGCAGGATTAGTTACTACACATATATTTTTATCAATCAATAAAAAGAAATATCTGAAAATTGTATTGAACTTTGAATGCTTTCCGAAGTCGGAACTATTATTATATATACACAAATCGAAGTACTTCTACGCATATCACACACACACACACACACACACACACACACACACACACACTTCTTCACACTTGCAACACACTTACATAGACACACACACACACACACTTCTCTGGCGTCCGTAATATAATAAGAATACTGTTAACACAATTGAAATCCGTTATTGGCTGTGTGTACAACTAAACTAATATTTTGTAAATTAATAGTTCAAGAGATTTTGTAAAATTAATTTTTATATTTTTAATATTTCTATAAATAAATAAAGTATATATATTACTTGGTAAGTATTTTGTACACATTTTTTACCGGAATCCAAAAAAACTAACAGTTCCGAAACCATTTTGTATACATACCACTATAGAAGACTGTAAAATGTTTGACTAAATAAACTGCCAACGTCTTGAAGCTATACAGTGAAGAGGACTTGTAAATGTCTTTTCTATTGAAGTTTCAGGTCGTACTCAAATTCAATAGCTTCGTATAAGATCCTGGATATATCGATTTATTCTATAGAGGATTTGTGGTTTCTTGAAACAGATTAAATGTTTATTCAAAGCATTCGTAAAGACTGCTAATACTGAATTACGTCTCATATATCGATACATGTTAAATTTTTGATCCATTCAATCCTAGATCGACACTTTACTAGTTGTGTTTGCGGCTTCGCCTGCGTAGAAATCAGTGTATTTATTGTGACGCCGTGTGGTATCTGGCTGAATAGAATAGACCACCCTCTTTCTTACCGAGGTGTCAGAAAATACGACTGGTAAGTTGACGTCAGGCAGGCGGCCGGTCGTAATAACGCAGTCAAATCATGTGACAGCATGTTTATAACATGTTGTGCCGACCCCACTTAGAGTGGGATAAGGGCAGGAAGATGATGATGAGTTATTGTGATTCAACCATAAGAGATGAACTCATGGTATCGCGGACTTTTTTATCCACAATTTTTTTAGATCTACAATTCTCTATTTCTTTTCTTCTTACTCTAGTGTATCTCTATTATCTCTACATCTCTGTTGAGTAAAGCTCCCAGAAAGGCTTTTTTTCAATTGCGCGACCAATTACATAATAAACCGTAACAAAAAACCGTCGTGCTATTAACTTTAACTTTCCGGAAGAATTCACATACCTTTAAGTAAAAACCGTACAAAAATTCAATAAATTTTGACAAAAATAATCACATACAGACAGACAGCTTTTGGGGATTTTCTTTTATAATAAGTATATATAAGATGTGTTTAAAAATCACAAAGAGTCACAATTTAAATTTATTGTTTTTTCATATAACTTAGGTTTTACCATGGCATACTCGTTATTAGTAACTACCTTTCAAATAATTTTATATAGCAAGCGAAAAATATAATGAAAGCTAATTTGTTTGTTCATCTCAATAAAACCACAACTCCAAAATTGTATACAAACAAAAAACATAAATTGATATTTGCTAAAACAACGCATCACTTATTTATTATATTTTAATTGTCATTGAACAATTCGTTTTAAAAGTAACAAAGCGAAATAAATTGATTTTGAACGAAATTTTGTAAAACAATTTTCATAATAACAACGAAGCATAAAAAATAGTACCTAATAATAGAATAGTGATAGTATAGAATTATTTTATTTTTTAAATATCATCCACAGCTTCTCCTAGATTGTTACATCACGTAGGATTATTACTCTAAGTACGGTCGACACATGTTATAAACATGTAACATGATTTGGCTAGTTATTTTACAACCGGCCGCCTGCCTGACGGCAACTTACCTTAGTCGCTTTTACGGTAATTCTATAAGAAATGACGGAGGTATATTCTACTCAGCCGGATACCACACGGCGGGTCAACTTACCTTACTCGCCTTTTACGGCACCTCTTTAAGAAATAAGGGGGTTGTTTCTACTTAGCCGCATAAAACGCGGCGTTCCTCCTAGATTGTTACATATCGCAAAAATTATCGAATATAAATACAATATTACACAAATTTTAGCTTGAAATAACTTACCCTACATTTTTTGAGCGCTAGAGATAAAACGCACCCTATTTACCCGCTAAAAGTGACAAATGCTATCTCTCTGGGTTAAAAAGGCAAATAAACATTGTTATAAAAGAGTCCTTTCTCTTTCGCATCTACTAACATTGACCGGACCGCTGTCCATCCACCCTATATATCATCTTTTCAACGTTTTATCACTCCACGGACGAGAGAACTCGGACAATTGCGTAAAATTGTGGATATACAAAACGTATATTTTTAAAGAGAACGCGATAAGGAAGTTTTGTAGATTCGTTGCATTACATTTGAAAAGCGCTTACAAGATTTTTTTATAATCGAAAAATAAATAAAATGAACCTCTATTTGATTAATTAATTATTTATCTCTTCTATTAAGTTGAATTGTATTTCCAAATTTACATATTTTTAATTAAAATACTTGTTTTGAAAACGAGATTATTTTTGAAAATGAAAGTTTCGTATAAGTAGTAGTTAAACTAATCCTAACCCCACCTCGTATTCAATTAGTTCATGATGATGTTCACACAAAAATAATAAAATAAATGTGATATGTGTGATATGGTAATAAGCGTGGTACTTAATAAAAACGGCTTAGAAACACCTTAAATAAACAAATAGCACCTAAAGAAAACTCGGTTTGTCAGGAGAGAGTAGCGCAGTTAAGTAAACAAACTGTAACGAACTTTTCCCACATGCCCCAAGAAATTATGTAAGTCATCTTCCTGCCCTTATCCCACTCTAAGCGGGAATTGGCTGCGTTTTTACAACCGGCCGCCTGCCTGACGTTAACTTTCCTCAGTTGTATTTTACGACACCTCGATAAGAAAGAGGGTGGTATATTCTACTAAACCGGATACCACACGGTTGGTCAACTTACCTTAGTCGCGTTTTACGACACCTCGGTAAGAAAGAGGGTGGTCTATTCTACTCAGCCGGATACCACACGGCGGGTCGACTTACCTTAGTCGCTTTTTACGACACCTCGGTAAGAAATGAGGGTGGTACTATTCTATTCAGCCGGATACCACACGGCGTCCAAGAAATTATGTAAGTAATTAAAATTAAAGTTACGTAAATAAATAACGCTCACGATTAGTGCTAATATAATTTTGTCGCCTTTGATTTCCTGAAGATCCTTTACATGAACTGGGTTAAAAATACGATTTCATATCAGATTCTTTTCTTTAAGCACTTTCATACCCGTGTGGTATCCAGTTTAGTATAATAGACCACACTCCTTACCGAGGTGTCGTAAAATACGACTAAGGTAAGTTGACGTCAGGCAAGCGGCCGGTCGTAAAAAAGCAGCCAAATCATGTTTATAAAATGTTGTGTCAACCCCACTTATATAGGAGGATATATATTCTTTAAGCATTTTCAATTGGGCGTAGTTGATAAACAATAAAAAGATCTCTCCCTATATGCAATAAATAACTTATATCTGTTACGTAAACACACCTAAAACCAAAACAAATCCACTCACTCCCTCACAAATCCCTGCTATCTACAAAATGCATACACAACTATGAAAAGCATATACGGTCAGTTCAAAGTTATCATTTCAATGTCATTGTAATCTGGACTCTATGCGAAGGTATTAAAGTCTAGCTGCCAATTTGAATCTGTATACATTGTGTCGTCCACATTTTCTCCGGTTTTCTACACGGTTACCTCTCGAGGCACTCAATGATGTACATGAATAGAGTGTCCGGCGTAGGTCTTTTCATCGTTTATCGTATGGTACGGACCAGGGAGCACAATCGTTACAAGGATTGAATACTTGTTCTTGTATGTAAAATACGTAAGCTCGTTTTACATTAAAATTTGTTACGCTTTAAATATGAATTTTTGGCTTTTGAAATTTCAATTTAAATTCAATTTTGGAGTCATATCGATCAAAGAGCTTTGTCCAGAACTGAGGCATGCTTGAAGTGTCTATACGTAATATTTTTTTTTTGTTTAGTTCACAAAACTGACAAACAATTGAGGATATCAAAAATTCAACATAATAATTGGCTTACAATAATTGTTGTCTTCTAAATGTGAACCTAGCATGCTTACCATACCATACGTAAATTATTATACAATACATAATTAAAATTATACAATTATAAAAACCGAAAGTTGCAAAATTCTAGTTTAGTTTCATATTTTTTTAAGTTTCTTATTTTTTTTAAGTTTTCTTAGTTGTATATTTAATTAATTTTACTTCAATATTAAGATTAATATTAAGAGCTATTATCAAATATGAGGAGACTCCTAGAAATATCAAAGTCACCGATATAGCTCAAAGCGTTAGTGGTAAAGTGTAAGTGCCGATGGGCGGGAGAAACCATCATCGACCATCGCCATAAACCAGGATGTAAGCTGTGATAGCCCAGCGGTGAGACCATGCGACTTTCTAAAGACGATCATGGGTTCAAATCCCGGGCAATGAGTTTGTCTATTAGAACTAGTATAAGTCGGTTTTCCTACGAGTAACAGTTTTATCTGTAATTCGAGTGTGTATATGTCTTCAACCTTTGTTTTAAAACCTTTTATAGAAATCCTCATTATTCTAAAAACCTACCTTAAGCTTATATATTATATTATATAATACATAACTATATAATACCCTTATATAGTTACCTAAAGTGTATAATATATGTAATTATATAAATTTATTCTTATCTTTTAATGTATAATTAACAAATATAGGGTTATAACATCAAGGCGAGGTTCATAACAACAATAAAGGGGTGTTATGTGTACATCAATGTTAGTTTTCACGTGACCCAAATAACGGTATGGTTTTATGTTATTAGCTGCAATAAAGTCATTAAACAATATGAGGTCATACTGTGTTTTAATAAAACTAGTCAACCGTATGCTAGGCCGCAGGGTTATTAATATTTTATAGTTACTTTTATTAGATTAAAGTTGGCAATTACGTTTATTATTTTAAAAAATTTAATGAGAGTTTCGTGGTATTCGCTACAATTTGTAAAAGAGCTTCTATTATGTTTACACTTCTTTCACATTTTTATATTTTGATTGTTCATTAAGATTGTTTTATTCCAACCGTGTGGTATCCGGCTGAGTAGAATAGACCACCCTCATCTATTACCGAGGTGTCATAAAAGGCGACTAAGGCAATTTGAGTCACCGTGTGGTATCCGGTTGAATAGAATAGACCACCATCTTACTTACATAAGTTGACATCAGGCAGGCGGCCAGCCGTACGTAAAATACGTAGTCAAATCATGCGACAGCATGTTTATAACATGTTGTGCTGACCCCACGTAAAGTGGGATAAAGGCAGGAGGGTATTAAGATCGTTTTATTCATATTTATTATTAATAATTTTATATTTAGCTTTATTGCTTCAGGAACGGAGTGAAACCATCGTTGAGATTGTTGTAGTGAATGTGTGTAGTACTTGTTGGTGGTGTCTTGTGATACGGTTTCTATACATAAACGATACGATAGTTTAAATTTATAATTTTCAGTTATCACAAATGATAACATCACATATTCACTATGCTAATAACAAAAATCAGATTCAATAAATTATAATATAACGAAAAACTGTTTTTGTATGACTTTCATTGAACACATTTCAATGAAACCACTTAAATTTTATATAAATATTCTGTAACAAATTAAATAACTGAACAAAAGCTTACCATCTCAAGTAATCTTTCTCATCTTTAGAAGATACCTGAAAAAGAATACGAAACGAAGTTTAGTACAATCATAATAACGAATTTAGTCTCTAATTTTACATGAAAGAAATAAACATCCCGAAATAACGATATTAATAATTCAAAACACGTTTAACGTTTCTTTTACGAGTACGCAAAAGTCTTTTTCATTTTTGTTAATATACAAGCTTCGTACGCGCTTCCTTTGTTTATAGAATAGGGGTGGGATTAGTAAATCATTTAAATAATTGATTCTTTACAAATATCTGCAATTTTCTTAAGATTCATCATTCTCCTGCCCTTATCCCACTCTAAGTAGGGTCGGAACAACATATTATTAATATGTTTTCGCATGATTCAGCTAGGTATTTTATTCAACTAACCTTACCTTAACAATTCGTTAACTTACCTTAGTCGTATTTTACAATACCTCGGTAAGAAATGAGGGTTGTCTATTCTACTCGGCCGTATACCACACGACTGATCGACTTACCTTAGACGCCCTTTAAAACATCTCGTTAAGAAATGAGGGTTGTCTATTCTACTCACCCTTATACCACACGGCTGGTCGACTTACCTTAGTCGCCTTTTACGACACCTCGGTAAGCAAGTAGCAAGTAATGAGGGTGGTCTATTCTATTCAGCCTCTAAAATTCTGTCAACACTTAAAACCAATTCCCTTCACTGATTAAAAATATTAAATATTGAAAACTAATGAGTCATTTATTAACTTAAAAACAATTTATAGAATTAGGCGTTACTTTGCGGAGGTCCAGAAAGTAATGAGAATGTTATTATGCTATAATCCGGGATAAAAAAAAATGTAATTCTAAATGTAGAGTGTACTATTCGTTCTCATACCTGATACATGTAGAATTTGTAAGAAATCATGCAATACCCGACACCGATAACACAACAATACACAAGCACTGCACACATCCAGTAACCGACCCATAACCGATCCTGTAACCGACCGTTCCTGACGATGCTTCGGTTACGAGGCGAAACAATTGTTGAGATTGTGGTGGTGAATGTGTGCAGTGCTTGTGTATTGTTGTGTTATCGGTATCGGTTTACTTGAAAACAACAAATTATTTGTTCATATTTTGGCATCAAACTTTTATTAAATTTATGTATTATAATAGTTCATAATGCTTTAAACTTCAAATGCTTACACGTATGAGTTGAACAAGTAATTGAATCATTTAATTAAAATTCATGCTTGTTAATTACGCTGCGAATGCCGCTTTATGTACAGAGTATTTAAAATATTCAGACTCAAGTATTCGAAGATAATAATGCCGTTGAAAAGCATTAATCTTTTTCCATTTCAAATTTTATTTATATATTTCTTCCTTTCTTTTTTAAAACTGTACCTAGATATTGTTTGAAAAGAGAAAGAAGAAGAAAAATAGCACATGTACAAAGGCGGACTTATCCCTAAAAGATATCTTCCAGTCAACCTTTGAGTAACTGAAGGAAAAGGTAAAAAATAAAATACGGGTAATAGTAATAGAAAGAAAGACAAAGAAAATATCGAAATGCTATATTAATAGCATAAGATGTACCTAGATTAATAGTTGCTCACTTTACACAGAAGATAAAAAAGAGATAAATACAAGAGATAAATACGAGAGGTAAATACAAAATAGCAACTATTATTTAAAGTAATACTAATTTCAATATTTCATTAAAAAAAAAATTCAAAAATTTATAACTAAGTTTGAACAGTAAAACTCATGCTTTACCGGGGTTTGAATTCATGACCCATTTTAAAATACTTGCACGGTCTCACCGCTGGGTTATCACAGCTTGTTAAAGGTATACAAGTTGGAAAACATGAAATGTCGAAATGTAGCTGTGTCAACTAAGAAAAAAACTGGATTACGTAAGTGTTGTAAGGTCCTTCGAAACATGTGCGGAATGTTTGGCAAAATGCCTAACAATCTTTTATATTAATCGCTTAAGTGAATATTGTGTCGGACAATGTTAAAAACGCCGTATTCTTTTTTCTTAGTTGTAAAGTCTATTCAAGATATCGATGAAAATACCTTCAGTATAAGACTTTGTTAGCCTACTTACTACCTTTTTATCACAATTTAATCCTCCAGGATTAAAACAAAAACAAAGTATATAGAACTACGACACTCCTTATTTAGTTTCACTTCTTTACAGCGTACTAAAAAGTTCGTCAAAGCGGTGTTTAATCATTTATCTAAATTTTATACACGATATTCGTTTACACGACGATCGGTTGATTTATGTCTTAATACAATTTATATTGTACAAATACATTCTAGTACGTACAAATACGTTCTATTTGTGACTTTATCTACCTAGGTTTCGGTACTGAGATAATAAACTATCTCTCTGGAACTAATTTCCAATCAAAAATCGCATTAATTTGCTGTTTTGTTCAGACATGAAATAACGATAAACAAATAAGTTATTTCATTTATAATGTTAGTATGGATACAAAAAGAAACAAACCAAGAGTCAACATTATAATATAAAATATAATGCAAATATACGTTAAAATGGTATTTTAAAAATTCAAAGGCAATTTTAGAGATAGCTAGTTCGAAGATATAACGTTACAGCTTTCTGTCTCCTAGGAAATTCTGTAAGGAAATGCATTTTGAGGCAAAGTACGTGTTCTCCAATGAAATGCTGAAATTCGAGAATAACGTCGCAAAGCGGCTTGAAAATGTCACATACTTGTATTATAGCCTACTAGCTAGCTTTTTTAAGAGATCATCAGTTTACTTGATTAGGTACTAAAGACTTTTCTTTCTATCCATCCATCCATCTTCCTGCCCTTATCCCACTCTAAGTGGAGTCGGCACAACATGTTATAAACATGTTGTAACATGATTTGGCTGCGTTTTTACGACCGGCCGCCTGCCTGACGTCAACTTACCTTAGTCGTATTTTACGACTCCTCTGTAAGAAGGAGGGTGGTCTATTCTACTAAACCGGATACCACACGGTGGGTCAACTTACCTTAGTCGCCTTTTACGACACCTCGGTAAGAAATGAGGTTGGTCTATTCTACTCAGCCGGATACCACACAGCGGGTCGACTTACCTTAGTCGCCTTTTACGACACCTCGGTAAGAAATGAGGGTGGTACTATTCTATTCAGCCGGATACCACACGGCGTAATTCTTAAATTCTTTCTATCTCCGTCACAAAACGATAATAATTTTAAGAACACATTCTATAATTTCAAGTCTACTTATTTCATAGACTTGTATTTTTTGAGCTCAGTCTTTCTTTATTAATTCTAATATTGTTGAGAAAGAGAAGAGAAATACGATATCGGTTCTTATTCAAACTTAGTATATATGTATATTGTAGATATATTGATTTATCTCTTTTGTATATACAATATAATAAAACAACCGCGCTCAGCGTGTTTGCGATGCGATGGCTACGTAAAAAAAATAATACGGAAAGTATAACTTGTTGTAGACAAAAAAAAATCGTATTTCTATGTAAACAAGTTTCCTATTTCAGGCTTATAACACGCAAATATCGTATAGATGTGAAACGTATCAAATAATCATACAACTGCAAAATTACAACTACGAGGATTGAAAAATCCAATAGTAAATTATTTTAATAATAATATAAGAAATCAGTATTCTTTTGTCTGACATAATTTAAAATTAAGCGTGACGTCAATGGGCTTTATTACACAATTTGAATAACAATACTAGGGAAATTTAAAGAATGAGGCTGTATTTGGAAAATTGGTTTCCGAGAAGCTGAATTCAAATTATAAATTCAATTTCTTTTAATGTGTATAAAATAGAAACTTAAATATTGAGTGCGGTATCTATTTTTCTTCTTTTAATAATAATATCGAATAGTGACGATAATGGCAGCATAACAGCCTACTACTATTAATATAATATATTGAATATACTAATATTAATATAATATAATAATTAGTAGTATAATATTCGAGTTTCTTTTGAGTTTTTTTTACTTTGCACATAAACATACTTTAACATTTTTGATATAAGAATGGAGTTTAAGTATTTATTTCATTTTGTTCTTGTGTAAAATATTCAAAAAGAAAGCTAATCATGAGTCCCAAATTGATATAATTATTTATAGCCTTCCCTAAATGTCGCGAGGGGAACTGTATTTGTAAATGTAGATATCAAATGACAAAATGGTGCTATTTTGTGTGCTTTACTAATGGTGCCCTTTACACGAAAGGAAATGAATAATATTTACAACCATTAAGGCTATAAAACCTGTAATAAATCCATAAAAGTTTTATATTAATAAGTAACTTTGTAAAAGAAATTTTAAAAGGAGTTTTTATTGCTATGTTTTTATAATATTTCAAGCTTATGAATTGTCAATAGTTTATGAATTGGATTTTTAATACGTGGTTTTGTTTTGTTTTGTCATGTTAGTTTTACTTTAATAAAAAAAATTATTACCCTTGTAAATCTCTAAAATGATATGCCAGTTGAAAACGGCTATCTATGGTATACATATGGTATATTCGATCAATAAGCAAGCATGAAGTCAGGTATATTTTGGGTGAAAAGAGATATATGCAGAAAAGTTAGCCAGCATATAAGTCAATTCATAAATTGAATGTACAAAAATATATAATAAGTTACGAAAATTTGAAAATAATTTCCTCATCATTATCATTATTATTTTTAAATTACGTTTCTCCTAGATTCACATGAACGCGTATGTATTGGTAAGGTTTAGGTAACGCTCACATAATTTTGTTATAGAGTACTTGCTACAAATTTTTCCCAACTTTATCTCTATTTAATAAAATCATACTACTGTTTAGAATTCCCGAACTTTGTAATCCATATTTTAATTTAGATTTAGATATTATTAGTAAAATTCCTTGATGTATGTCGGCGCTTGAGAGCCCAAAAGTTTGGGAACTCAATAAACTTGAATTATGACCCTGCGAAGATTTACGTCTAAAAGATTGACTGTATTCGTTAGGCCGTTTGCGAATGAAGACCGCTATTAAAGACGCCGTATACTTTGGGAATGATGTTCACTAAATAAATGACGAAATGTTTTGTTACATGTGTACCGTGTTTGGAGTCTTTATTTATTTGACACGCTTTATTTTATAACTTAAATCATCATCATCCTCCTGCCTTTATCTCACTCTAAGTAAGGTTAGCACAAGATATTGTAAACATATTGTTTAAGCTAGTTTTTACTTTACGCCCGGCCGCCTGCCTGACGTCAACCTTAGTCGCCTTTTCCGATACCTTGGTAAGAAATGAGTATGGTTCTGTTTAGCCGTTAAATAATAAGTTACATAAATATAAAAAATACCTAGTATGTTTTAACAGACTAACTTAAAATTAGAATGTACTTAAAAAAACACAGGCGCTAATATAAGCTAACTGTTGATATATCCTTGCTTAAAGAATTGTCACACGTTTCTTAGCTATATTTAGCCTGAACAAACATCGTATGTGAAACCGAATAGCATGCAACAGTTTTAGACAAAAAGGGAAAGATTAAGTTGTAAATTGTTATTATAATCACAAAAATTTGTTTAAAAAACAGTAACAATTATAAAAATACTATAATTTAGAAATATATCATAAAATAATTTAATACATGTAATATACAATTATACAATAATTTAATACAAGATAAGCTTAACATAAAATATTATGAAATCGCTTTGAAGTCGTGATATGAAGCAGCTTGTTCACTAAGTCATGCGATAAATTATTAAGCATGAAATATTCAAAACACTTTGTGGCATCGTGTGAAAGAATCAGGATAATCCCGCTATTTTGCGGGATTACACAGCTCATGTAAAATAGAATTTAACTTTTCGTAAAATTACTATACTTAGCATATAAAATTATATTGAAAAGTTGGAAACTAATTATAAGTGTCTAGTACACAACTCTTATATCAGTTTATAGAATTTAGAGCAAAACAATCTCTGTACCTATAGTTTTCATTATCTATTTCATGAAAAAATAAATATTGGTAGTTCATAAATTGATAAAAGCTATTGTTAACTCAATCTACAAATCACAAATTTCTACAAATCGAGTTACAGTTTAAATATTTTAATCCAGACGAGCAAACGTTATTTATGAAAAAATAATCTTAGTACAAGTTTTTCTTCCATATCTATATTCATTTTTAAGGTTTATTTTTCTTTTTGGTTGTAAAAAAGTATATTTGGTTGTAAGTGCAAGAGATCATTCCATTACCATCATCCATATGAATCTTCAATCCCATTACACTGCTCACGAAAACTAAACATTTTACACTTATCTTAGAATAGAAATTGCCAGCGGTTCCGCTCGCGTGGACAGATTAAAACCGTAACATTATAGTCTTTTGATAACTATAAAAATGGTACAGTGGGTAAACCTTAAAAGCTAGAGATATGCTGTCGCGGACTTTTATTTAGAACAATTAGAGTGGAAAAATTTCGTAATACATGATTTTTAATAACTATCACCGTTTACTCAGCGCACGCAAGGAAAGCATTAAATTTAGCCGTTTGCATAATATTTTTATTGCTGCTCCTCTCCCATTCTCCTTATGGTAATGTTATATAGCCTATAGCTTTCCTCGATAAATGGACTATCTTACACTGAAAGAATTTTTCAAATCGGTCCAGTAGTTATTGAGGCAAACAATCAAACAAACAAACTCTTCAGCTTTATATATAAGTATAGATATGCTTTTGATATAAAAATACAGAAGTTGAAAGAACTTAGAGACAATAACTTATACGGCTTAAGGAAAAATATATTCGGAACGCAAACAATACCCATTTCCAGAATAGTCTATTACTGCGAGTAGCTCATAAGTGAAATGGAGCGTTAAACTCATAACAGTGTATTGCAGCTTGCTCTGGTTGAACCAATATACTGGCAATTTTATAAATTTCACACGTTACCGTGTTACCGTGTTAGTATTTGTTAGTAGCGATGGGTTTTTTATTGTTATCATAGTCAATGATAAGTGAGAATCCGGTTTATAAATTTATTATTTTGACCGTTAATTGCCTTTTGCGGAAAAAAGAGCTGGCTCCTTTTTCGCACAAAAAGTCAGCTTAGCGGTTCCACCCGGAAACGCTGCTGCCTTTCTTGGAAGCATTCCACGTGGGCATGATTTGTATAGTAATAGCCTGTAAGTAATTTAAGATATAACATAACTTGTACATTTATCTTGTAAATAATGTATAAAAAATTCTCAAGTCACAATGTCAGTTACCATACTCTTGGAAACGGCTTGACCGATTTTTATGGAATTTTTATGCATATTCAATAGTTCAGAGAATCGGCTTATCTATTTTTCATATCCCCTCATAACTGAAACCCCTAACATATTTTTAATTTTTTTTGACAATTTTTTTATAATGTTCACTAAACGTTCCCTGGAAATAATTTATATGCCACAAAAACAACTTTTACCCGATCAGCTAGTAATTGTATATATTGAATTCATATATCTTAATACGAATCGTATTTAAAAAAAATGTATACTAATATGCGACTATTTGATATTTAAAATTTCCCACACGCTTTAAGTTGAACGAAAATATTACCAAGAAGTCATTATTAATATTATTTTATTCCAGGAATATTTAATTCCTAGAACAGCAAGATGGATCTAAGTTCCAAAGCTACTCTGCAAAAGGAGGCTTTACTAATGTATTTCTGTACACAGTACATAGTGTATTCGTATTTCTGAAATTAAAATTTCATCTTAATTCCATCGTACATGCAAGAAGCAACTAACCTCTATCCCGACATAAACATAAATAAATAAAGTAGTAGATGTACATTTAGAATCAGCACTTAATAATAAAAAAACCTCCATAGAAATCACATCACGTCGTGTAAGTTTTATCGTCGCCCAATTTATCTCCATCGAATGGATGCGCCTATAACATCCCTACTCAATGACCTCTGTAAAACAACTTCGATTGCTTTTTTTATTGCGGTTTAAGTTTGCTCGTCGGCGAAAAAGATCTGTTACGTAAACAGTTCTTTAAAACAGTTTGTGAATAACATTTTTCGTTCGATTTGTTTTTTTTTTCTTGGAATGGAGTTTATATATGTATACTAATACATAAAGCTGAAGAGTTTGTTTGATTGTTTGAATGCGCTAATCTCAGGAACCTACTGGACTGATTAAAAAAAATCTATATAGCATATATCTAGCTTTGAAGGTTAACCTACTTTGACCATTTTATGGTTATAAAAATACTATATATTACGGTTTTAATATTTAAACGCGTGCGGAGCCGCTGGCAATTGCTCGACTTTAATAGCTAAATGACTTATTCTTGAATCTCGGAAACGGCTCTAACGATTATCCGATTAATTAACGATTATTAAATACACATGATATACATGAATTTCACCATGTAGGTTTTGGGGTAGAATAAGCGACATTTATCAAGTTGTCAAAGCTCAGTGGAGAGCGAACAGTCTAAAGAAGTGAAAATACCCGGGATCATGCCCCTGTTATTACCAACATTTTTTTTTATTTTTTTTTTAATTACCGACCATGACCCAAGTACTAATATCGTTGCCTTGGATATTATATACTTGGAATATATACTTATATATTTATTATAACATATACATACTTAAATACAAATATACACCCAGGCTCAAAAACCAACAAATTCATTTGTAGAAAATGTTGGCTCTCGGTGGGAATCGATTCCGCTACCCGCGGAGCTGAAAGCAGGGTCACTATCCACTGCGCCAACGGGCCAGTCAAATAGGTTGTTTTTAAATATTCTTCTTACATTGAAAACTTTTTAAATTTCCCAGCCAGTTTATTGCAAAATTCTAATTACTTTCAATCGATAGCACTTCACGCTTCAGCGTACAAATTGACTTTTAATTTTCAATTTCAATGAACTTCAAATAGTCAAGTATTAACAAAGGACCTATTTTGTACACACTTTTTTTATAGCTAACGTTTATGAAGCAATTTAATATTTTCATATATTTAAACATTATACCTCTAAGCTGCGATATTTACGATAAATAAAAATTTCTGAATTTTTTCTTGTCTGAAATTTAATTATCTTAATTGATAAAATTCCATCTAAGTAAAAGAAAAGTATAGATGAAAATATTCAAATCAAATCAAGATAATCTTTATTAAAATAAGCTGTTTCAAGTACTTTGAATCGTTCAGGAACAATTTTTTTTATTTTTATTTGAACAATTATGTAAGTACATTTTACACTTAAACTAGAGAACAGAGCACCAGACTAACTTCATTTGGTTGTTTGTGTATAGCAATATGCAGCCCAAATAGACCAAGGCCTGTGCTAGGGCTAGCAAGAGTCAACAATATTTCTATTTTGCTTAATGCCAGGTGACGACTAATTTGAACAATATGATTAATGAAGCTACAACAGGTTCGGAATGTTACTCTGTCCGAGAAAAAGAAAGAACTTCGGCGGTCAATATTTGTTACATTTTCAATTTTACATTATTAAGCAGTCTAGTATGAAGCTGAAAAGATTTTCCAGTCATTTTATCATCAAATAAGCCTTAATCCTATAATATGCTTTATGTATAAGCATATCTCTTACTATTCTTACATAATTATTCAAATTTTCGCTTTTCGTTTTATCCATACAAGCGGAGTCAAGTCTAAATATTTGTTTATATCGTGTCATACTCTACAATAAGTAGGTATTAGGATTGCACTGGCGGCGCATTGTATAACGCATTAGCATAGTGTAGCGGTAGTTAAAGCTAGGAAGCCATTTTTTAATCCTGTGCTATACGACATTTGTTTAAGGCTGGTATTCTACTGGAAATATATTTATGAACTTATTTCAGATCGGGATAGATATATTTATTATAAGGATACAGGGGTATATCCGGCAAACGGGCCGAGTATAATTTACAAGACAGGTAAATTTTGATTTAATCTGTCATATCAAACAGAAGAGAATATTATAGAAACATAGACATCCAATTTAACGGAACGTCCAAATATCTTTAATATTGAAATGTGTTAATCACGCCGTGTGGTATCCGACTGAATAGAATAGTACCACCCTCTTTTCTTACCGAGGTGTCGTAAAAGGCGACAAAGGTAAATCGACCCGCCGTGTTTTATTCGGCTGAGTAGAATAGACCACCCTCATTTCTTACCGAGGTGTCGTAAAAGGCGACTAAGTTAAGTTGACTGACCGTGTGGTATCCGGTTAAGTAGAATAGACCACCCTTCTTATCGAGGCGTCGTAAAATACGACTAAGATAAGTTGACGTCAGGCAGGCGGCCGGTCGTAAAATACGTAGCCAAATCATGTGATAACATGTTGTGCCGACCCCACTTAGAGTGGGATAAGGACAGGAAGATGATGATTTTACTGGAAATATATTTATAAACTTATTTCAGAAAAATAATATGGCAGGTACGAAATAAGAAATTAAAATAATTTCTTATTTTGTACCTGCTATCTATACCAACTATAATTTGAAAAGGAAAATGATAGAATTCCACATTTTGCCATCTGTGTATTTTTTGGATATGTAATGTACGATTCGCGGATTTTATGTTTAACAAAATTTTACATTGCTTTGTTTGTGCCAAAAAATTAACAGACTTTCATTAAAATATCTTTGACAGATATTTTATTCAATGTTTTTCGCATTAACAACTTGTTTTAGTATACTTGGGGTCGTTCCAAATAGTCATAATCTGTCAAATATTATAAATATATATATATATATATCTCCCTGTCCTTATCCCACTCTAAGTGGGGTCGGCACAACATGTTTTTCTCTTCCATTCTGTCCTATCTTTCGTCAACTCTGGCGCCACTCCTTTTATATGCATATCATACTTCACACAATCCAACCATCTCTTTTTAGGCCTCCCTCTAGGCACATATCCATCCACATTCAAATTTAACACACGTTTGGTCACATGATTTTCATCCCTCCTCATTACATGTCCATACCATCTCAATCTTGCACTTCTCGTCTTTTCTATAATGGGCGCAACTTTCAGACTTCCCCTTATATACTCGTTTATATATATATATATATATATATATATATATATATATATATATATAAATCGTATATATATAGAAAAAATGCAAAAATGTTGAACAGCAAGTATATATTTTTGGCTGTCAAACGTACTGCTGTGATAGATTTTTTATATCTTTTAAAAAATTATAAAGCAAGGCTCTGTTATCCAGTTACTCTAAGTATTAAAACATATGCAGAATAACTCGTGCATATGTTAAACTAGTTATATTATAAAGGTTTAATCTGAACAGAATCTGTGATAAAAATATAAAAAAATCCTTAAAAGATTTAAATAATTAATTTAAAAGTTCTTATTTGATTAATCAGAATTCACTACGCTATTGAAATATTATAACCCTTTACAATGAACCGTCGATGCGAACATATTTTTTAATTTGTCGCCTCAGGTTTCGGCAGGCCGCCGAATAGGGAGGGCGAGGCAATAAGTGCCCCCCTATTCACCGGCACTTTAACTCGGGTGCACTGATTTGATAACGCCGTTTGTTTCAAGTGTCTCCCGCGAGAACCATCACTTTCAGGCCAGTTTTTTTTCAGTAATTGAAACCATTTCTGACACTCTACATTAAAAGCGTTTGAATAAAAATTTTCAATAAATTCTCGGAAATTTGAATAAAATACTTTATGATTGCAGAGTTAAAAGTAAAGGCTGTTACCAAAAATCTCCGTTTTTGGAGATAAGGGTTGGAGCTAAGACCTAACCACGCTGCTCCAATGCGGATTGGTAGGTTACACATATCCCTAGAATTCTTTACAGATATGCAGGTTTCCTCACAATGTTTTCCTTCACCGAAAAGCGTGTGATAAATTACAATTATCAATTAGATACATAAGTTTTTAATCGAAAAACTCATTAATGTCTGGTGACTCATAATTGCAGAATTACTCCATAACTTCTAGTATAAGTTTTTTTACTTAACGTAGAAGGTTATGCTATCATCCGAGGTCCAGAATCACTTTGTCTATCTTGGATCTAGCCTGATTTTGTGGGATTGTCTCTGCTGCATTTTACCGCTAATAGTGGCCGATGCTAATAATTGCAAAATTACTTGGCTTTGAGATCATTTGAAGTTTTGTTGACTTCTACATTTCTTCACAGTGATGGATAAAGCTGTGATGGCCCAGCGGTGAAACCGTGTGAATTCTTCGTGGGAGTCACGGGTTTAAGACCCATTTTAGGCACAAATGAGTTTTTCTATTAAAACTTATGTGTCTAATTGATAATTGCAATTTATCACACGCTTTTCAGTGAAAGAAATATCGTGAGAAAACCTGCATATCTCTAGAGAATTCTAGGGATACGTGTAACCGAACCATCAGCATTGGAGCAGCGTGGTAGGTCTTAGCTACAACCACTCTCTCCGTCTTTGGAGGCTTATACCCAGCAGTGGGATTATAACAGGCCGTTACTTTACTTTAGTGGTGGATACCTTTTCATTTGTCATAAACATCTAGAATTTCATTCTAATTGATTAAGTTAAGTATAACCTGTGAAAAGTTCTATTACTTTTGATTAGAAAAGTTATTTTTGCGATTTCCATCCACGATAAATGTGACATCCGCACAATATAACAGTAACCATATAATTGACAAAGTTTCACTGAAAGTTAAATTAGTCTGATAATTTCAGTCATCTCACTAAGATTAAATAACTCTAAGAGACATCTCATCTATAATTATTTGTGCTGTAAGATCATTATCTCACTCTAAGTGGGGGTCGGCACAACATGTTATAAACATGATTTGGCTGGTTATTTTACGACCGGCCGCCTGCCTGAAGTCAACTTACCTTAGTCGCCCTTTACGACATCTCAGTAAGATTTGAGGGTGATCTGTTCTACTCGGCCGCGTCCCACACGGCGGGGCAACTCAACTTAGTCGCCTTTTACGACACATCGTTAAGAAAGAGGGTGGTCTATTCTGGGCAGCCGGATAACACACTGGTATGTTTCTTTTCTTTTGTTTTTTCAGCAAATAAGAGATAGATAGAGACGACCGTCCGCGTAACGCTCCTTGAATTGTATCTAACACTAATAATACAGGAAATTTTATCGAAATTCAGAAGCAAACAATCCAAGCTAATTTAAATAAATAAATAGTATAATGGCACACTTACACACGCGGTCGTCCGTCCTCAAAGTAAGTAACTTAATACTTGTGTTACGGGTGACAGATAAGCAAGTGGTGAATATTTAAATATATAATTTTTAAATACATACTTATATACAAATAAACACCTAGGCTCGAAGAACCAATAAATTCTTTTATAGACATTGTTGGCCCTCGACGGGAATGGCACCCGCGACCCGCGGAGCTGAAGGCAGGGTCACTACCAATTGCTCCAACGGGCCAGTCAATTTGTGTCTTAAGTGATGGCTGATATAAATAGAATTTACGGAAAAAAGTCTTCACCAAATAAAGGTTAAAAGATAGGAAAGATCGTCCGCCTAACGCTTCTTGAATTGTAGCATTAATAAAATATGAAATTCTATCGTCATTCAGAAGCAAACAGTTCAAGAGAATTTGAGACCATGTTTCATATTTGTTCATATCTATAGTTCATATACGAAATATCCAATTACTCACTCGTAATAACGCCGGTTTTATCGTTCGTGTCTACTTAGGATCGGACTGTATATAAAATGAATAGCGCAAGTAAAGTTCGTCTGCAAGCCGCGGCCGAACAATAAATCCAAGGAAGAAATTCATTTGCTCAGAAAAAATGATATAAACATTCGGGCGGACTGACAACTTCTTTTCTTGATATTATGTTTGATATATTGCGCCGGAAGTTGGCTGTTTATTGCGTGATGGGTAAAGTTCCTTAGTCTTTTTTCTTACTTTTATACGTCGCAGCAACTTCATAGCATGCGAATATTCAGTAACTTAATCTTATTTATATTTACATATATATATTTATATATATTGCAAAGTCATGGCAGCTCATTGGGAAAACGGACGAACACGTCTAGACAAAAAAAAGTGGCGAGGCTGGTATTTACGCGGTGAAACTTTGTAACCTACGGCAGAAGTTTCGGGTACAGCTAGTGAAGTATAAATCACACGAAATTTAAAAACAAAACGTGCATGACTACTAATTATATCCGCTAACTCGTTGACCTTTTCGCTAGAGTAAAAAAAGCATTCTAACAAAGGTTAAATTTCAATTGCGCTTAACAAACAACAGGCTAACTTAAAAGTGCAATCAATATTTTCCATCGCTGTTTTTTCTATGCAACAAAGCTCAATATTTGTCAACTCCATTTCAATTCAGCTTGAAGCGTAAACAATGAACGAATATACAGATTTACTTGACACGAGACTGTATCGACACGATTTGTTATTATGAAAATTTATGTGTGTATTGTAAACGGATATTACAAGAGGCCGCTGCTGTCGTGCGTATTACGAGTGCAGCTAATGGCTAACGAACTCGCCGCGACGCCAGAAAGCAGTTATAGATTTCCCTGTCACCGAGTGTCCTACGAACACACTCGATGGCGTGCTCAGCGTGATGCGCAACAACAAATGAAGGTTTCAATAGCAACGGAAATAAATACAAACCTTCTGGATATGGTATTAATTACGAGTGCGGGAATATAAGGTGAATTATAGCTTAGAATTTCAGTAAAACTCAGTTCTGGACCTTCTTTAATAGTATGTAATTATATATATACGTACATAGCGTCTTCAGGTCTTGGATTAGCGATCGCACGCTGCATAACGCTGACTGACGACCTCAAATATCTATACATATTATACAACAAAGTCCTCAAAAGCTGTCTGTGCGTATATGATCAATTTTCCACAATCTACTGAACGGATTTTTATGCGGTTTTTATCAAAAGTGCAATTCTTCCGAAAGGCTTAAGTTAATAGTATATTACGGTTGTATGTAAATTATTTTAATAGTCGCGCAGTTGTAAAAATCACGCCTGCTGGGAGCTTTAGTCGCATGCGTCGCGTAATCCAACAACGGTATATTTAAGGAATGTATTAGAGAATTGTAGATCTACAAAAAATTCCGATACAGCATATCTCTATCACTAATAGTTAATTTACAATATCTACTTTTATGTTCAAATTTTAAATTACACTGATTCCACGCGGGTGACGTCGCAAGCACAGCTAGTAATTTATATAAGTAGTCGTTGCTTTGTGGAATTCCACAGTACAAAGTTATTATTCACGATTGTTACGTTTACAAATGCGGATTATGGCAAAATAATTCTGTCATAATTTTTTGACTTCAAAAATGTTTCGGAGCCGCTGGATCTAAGCGACATAAGATTGTGCGGTGTGCAGATGCCGCAAAGATTCCATGCTTATGTCCAACAGTGGACGTCTGTTGGTTAAAGAAGGAGAAGAAGAGTTCTTCACTTCTTCTTCTTCTTGAACCTTCGTAATTTGTGATTACTGAAGTCAAAATCATCCTGTTGCCCTTATCCCACTCTAAGTGGGGTCAGCATAACATGTTACAAACATGTTGTCACGTGATTTGATTACATATTTTACTACCGGTCGTCTGCCTGACGTCAACTTACCTAAGTCTTGATTTACGATACCTCGGTACGAAATGAGGGTCGTCTATTCTACTCAGTCGGATATCATACGGCGGGTCAACTTACCTTAGTCGCCTTTTACTACAAATCGGTAAGAATTGAGGGTGATGTATTCCACTCAGTCGTATACCACACGGCGGGTCAACTTACCTTAGTCGCCTTTTACGACACCTCGGTAAGAAATGAGAGTCGTCTATTCTACTCAGCCGGATACCACGGCTTTGATTACTGAAGTCAACATCTATTCGAATTGATGATGATAAGCCTACTATACTGTTGAGGATTATTTAGACGTTAAGAATGCGTATAGATATTGTTCGACTCTGCACAAAATAGAAATAATTAAATGTAACTAGCATTAAGAATTGAATTTTTAAAAAAGAGCAACCGCCGAGTTTCTTGCTGACTCTTCTCGGTAGGAACAGCTTTCCGAACCAGCAGTAGAGTTGAGGAAACAAAAGCACTTGTTTACAAGTTTATTTGAATAAAGAATATTTTGAATTTGAATTTGATTGCTTACTTAGCTAAACAATACTATTCAAACTCTTCCTGATTGTAATCTCCTTCTTCCTATAACGTTATAGTATATTTTCTCATTAATTAATTAATTATTATTTTTTATCTTTTTCGTCATATAGTCTTTACTTATAAATTTGTTCAATTATTATGTTTTAGAATAGTAAATATTTAGAACTTAATTATTTTGTACACCCCCACCGCTGATATTTCATTAAATCCTCTACCCTAAGGTTGCCTGGAAGAGATCGCTTTTAGCGATAAGGCCGCCTATTGTACTAATTCAAATTCAAAATATTCTTTATTCAAATAAACTTGTAAACAAGTACTTTTGAATCGTCAACTCTACTGCTGGTCCGGAAAGCTGTTCCTACCGAGAAGAGCCAGCAAGAAACTCGGCGGTTGCTCTTTTAAAAAAATATAGGTAATTCTTAATATTATTTACAATAAGTCGTTACTGTCTTGTACAGGTTCAAAGAGAGCTATATCCACACATTCCTATCTTCCAAATAATCCTCAAGAGTATAGTAGGCTTTCTGTATCAGCCTCTTTTTAACAGTGTTTTTAAACTGCTGTAATGGCAGTGCTGAAATTGATTGCGGAATTTTATTATAGAATCTTATACCAAAACCCACAAACGAGTTACGCACTTTTGCAAGGCGCAAAACAGGAGCCGCAAGCTTATGTCGGTTCCTGCTCTGTCTATTGTATACATCACCTATCGTTTTATAATTCTTTATATTTTTATGTACATAAATTAAATTGCTTAAAATATACTGTGAAGCAAATGTAAGAATACCTGTTTCCTTAAACTTCTTTCGCAGGGAATCACGCGGTCTTAAATTATAAATGCCACGTATAGCTCTCTTTTGTAAAACAAAAATTTTTTCACTATCCGCGCATTAACCCCATAGCAATATTCCATAGGACATAATACTTTTTTTGTTAATTTCATGTACTGTTATGGTGTGCAATAAAGTGTATTCTTTTCTTAGTTATTACGCACTTCCCTCCTCAATTATCGTACGATATAAAAGTGGTCAGGAAATATGGTAAATGTATATTGTCTAACGAGTCATGAATGTCAGGCAGTTTGCTTGCGTGTCACTAATTGTTGGTCGCTGTTGCCAACGCGACTCATTGAAAATGTATCGGATTTTTATTAACATGAGTATTTTTAAATATTCCCTTTGCTTGTTCTGCCTATTAATTAAAAGCAAAATTGCAGTTGAGTAACTGTTATTGATTTTATTTTAATATTCTTTAACTTTTATTTTAAAATAAAATTATAGTATAGTTACTGTTTTAATCTTTATGCCTTTTCTTTATTTAATTGAAGCCGTGCTTATAATAAACCAATATATTTTCTTTAATATTTAATAACTTTAAATCAGTAACCATTAAGTGTGTAAGTAACATTTAAGTTCTTATAATAATCAATAATAAATATATCGGATACTTACGCACGTTCATCCGTCCCCATAATAATTAACTTTTTTTATTTAAATACATATATACAACTAGAATCGAAGAACCAATATTAGAAAATTGGGTAGATGGGGCTCGATCCTAGATATTTCCATTTCTCGAGACCACCCGCTCCCCGAATAAGCTACGCTGACTTGACAATTTACGGCAAAAATAGTGTTTTATATATTCAATTTAAATTTTAGTATTTTTTTAATGCCCAAAAACAAGGATAAAACGAAAGGAGGCCTATGCCCTGTAGTGGGATAGTAACAGGCCGTTGCATACATACATAACTATTTGTATAAAAACGCTGTAATGACGTAGCAATGATATTTACTCTTGCGACGAAAAGATGGCTATACCAATTATGTTGCGGACGCGTCTGCTGTAATGAACCCATATAAGAAAAAATCATGACTCGAAATATTTTTTTTAGGTTTTTGATGACAAATAAAATTTAAACACTTATTGAACTTTTAATGTGAATGTATTTGAAACCCTTTTTCGTAGTTATCTCGTGCACAGCTTGTCAAAGTTAACTTTATCAAGTTATACTGAAATGCTGTGAAGATATCATTTTAATGACGTCAGAAATAATTTAAAGCTATAGTATATTAATTAATTTTAAACTTAACTTCATAAGACCTTTACGAAAACCTATAAACTTTATGAAAAGGACACAGAGCAAGGAAAAGTAAATATAAAAAATAGAATTACAAAAATATATATTTTAATTGATTTGAACTGACTACATTACTGTTAAGTTACAAATGAATATAATATATTTAAAATATGTACGACTTGTTTATATCAAAAATAAACATACGTAAAGATCAATTTAATTAAAACATAAAATAAACCTTTAAATACATATATATTACGCTATATTATATGATTTATTTACTTTATATTATATGATTTTTTAACGTACTTTTTTAACTACTATTTGTAATATTTATAATACATACTTCACTAATTACAGATTTAAAAGTAGTTTAATTTTTTAAGAAATTTAAATACAAAGGTATGATACTAAATTAGAGTTACGCTGCATAAATGGTTGGGAACCATTGGTTTTGTGGGGAGACACGGTGGCCTACATTTGCCGGCAGGGTGTGTTTTCATTTCGGATTTACTTCGAACTTCGCGCCAAATCCGAGCAGATGTGCTATTTCTACAGGATATTTTCTTTTCTTCTTCGACATACGATCTTAACAACTGGCTTTTGTGATTTAAAAAGATTTGTAGACGGAAAACCGCTTACGGTTACGTCGTATGTGCTGTATTGTTAATAATCGAAACTCTTATTTGATTTTATCTGAATTTGGGAATAAGGAGCTCTAATCTTGTGGCGAGGTATTCTTTCTTTATGGTATTTACCTTTGAGTTCAAATATATGTAAACATTTGTTATTATAGCTTTCTTTTTATTATAGTATAAAGCAAATAAAATAAGCTAGCATATTCATTTTTTTATTGTTTTATATGTTTTATTTATGTTTTATATGTTTTTATTTGTTTTTTATATGCATTTTTTATATGTGTTTGTGTTATATTGGTATAATAATGAGTACCTGGGTGACCGAGCCTTGCTCGGTAATTTTTTTTAAAGATATAAAAAAGATGAAACTTGAAACAAAAAATGAAAAAAATAGTTAGGCAGATGGAGTCGATCCGAAGTATTTTCACTTCTTTAGTCCGAAAGCTAAAAAAAACATTTGCATTTTATTACACATTTTACCATTTTTTCAGTGGCTGAAAACATATTAAAGATTAAGTTTATCATAATTTTTATTTATCTGGTCATTGGAAATATTGTGTTGTAAGTGACCTAATGAAGATAAGTAGCTATTTTACTAAATTTTTCTCAAGTTCTAATGTAACTCGGTTCCAAATTAAACAAATTACAGATGAATATTTTGTTAATCAATAATTACTTTTAGTTAATTACCTTATAATAATGTTTAGTAAGACATAACACTATGGAAGTAAGAAAAATAATTTCTCGTCTATATCACAATGTTTATAAAAAAATGTGTCGCAACAAACTAACAATTGCAAAACTCGTGTTGCCACTACAAAGTCGGTTATAACACTATCCCCTAGTTTTACAATAGGATTGTGCTTGAAACTGCGCGAGGTGTCTAAAACATGATAACGTCAACTGAACGTGCTCGGTTGGTTTGTCTCGAGAGTACTTAAGACACTTAGAGCGCTCTGGTTCAGACGCACATCTAGGAATAAACATAACGTGAATACAAATAGTGAACTATGATCCTCTGCAGGTTTTCTATCATATTCCCTCCTAGCCGATCCACATGTTCATCATCCTCCTGCCCTTATGCGAAATAAAGTATTGAATAAAGAGTTTTTTGACGCTATTAATGTAATGTATATACCATGCGAAAAGTTGACTACAGCCCAAACTTTCTACCTTTGATTTAAAATCCTAGGTCGCTAACCAGAACGAAAGCATAAAACCTTATAATTGAGACTTACAGTTATAAGACAAGGGAATAAAACTAGTTAATATGTATTTATTTAACATGAATTGATTCTATGTAAGTGAGTAAGTGAGTGTAATTCTATGAGTGTAAACTTTAATTTAAACTCTCGCGACTCACGTCCAAAAAAATTAAATATTTTTTCGTTAAATTATACATCATCATCTTCCTGCCCTTATCCCACTTTAAGTGGGGTCGGCACAACATGTTACAAACACGTTGTCACATAATTTGGCTGCGTTTTTACGACCAGCCTGCCTGACGTCAACTTCCCTCTGTCGTATTTTACGACACCTCGGTAAGAAAGAGGGTGGTCTATTCTACTAAACCGGATACCACACGGTAGGTCAACTTACCTTAGTCGCCTTTAACGACACCTCGGTAAGAAATGAAGGTGGTACTATTCTATTCAGCCGGATACCACACGGCGTTCCTAGCCGATCCACATGTTATTTTTACCAAAAATGTATAATCCATACTAATAATAAAATGCAAGTGTTTTAGTCGGTCATGCTTTCGCAAGCTAATCCGATGAATATTTATGAAATTCGGCATAATTGAAACTTAGACACCGGGTTAACATAACATATAATTTTTTTTTACAAAAACATTCCCGTTTTGTTTTATTAATAGAGAAAAGAACACATATATGTACAATACAATATATTATATAAAATATTGATAAAATTCGGCAAAATTGATACTTATACACAAGGGTAACATAACATATAAAAGAAATTACAAAAACATTCCCGTTTTGTTACAGTAAAAGAGAAAAGGACACATTATTGTAGGTAAATAAGCGCTTAATTTGGACAGCGATGGAGTAATATAATGTTTTTTATCATTGCTATATCTTATCAAATATTAATATTGTTATCGTACTACTCGAAAAATACTAAACGCTCGTTTTACCAGATCCAGCCAGAGACAGTTTTTTTTCGTGCCAAAGTATATAGGTACACATGAATGTATGTAGAGATCTTGAAAATTAAATTTCACCCACTTTCCGGTGTCTGATTGGGTTGAAATTTTACATACTCGTCCAGTCCCGATAACAACGCATGTGTATGATAAGCATGATTTGATGCTGCTGTCAAGATTGGCTCTAGACGAGGGGATTGGCTCTAACTCCTCAACAGTTAACAGTAGGTACATGAAATTTTGCTATAAAAGCTTTTCAACATGGCTTGTTTTATACGTAATAACGCAAAAGTAATGACTCTATTACCAGAAAGATTTTACTGCATCATATCTGAAAATTCAATCCTTTATTATATAGAATAGTAGTAGGTGGAGTATCAAAATCGAGTGCTTAAATATCTGTAAATCTTTTAACCTTCTACTTCTTTTTTACTTATGCATATACTGAATATATAATTATGCTGTAAATATAAACATAATATCATGTGGTATATTGTTTTATAATTTATGAGAAATACTGCATAAATCACAAAAAATAAACACTTTATTACTAACTTGCATTTAAGTTAGTACACAAAAGCGTTAAATTTCTAAATTATTTTAGTGTACAAAACGTTGTAGTCACGAGTTCACGTGGTTCTGAGGAGTGTACACTCCATGAGCGAAACATGAGTTGTGTAAAATGCCGCATGATTAAATTAAATAAAATTAACCCTTTTACTACGAACTCACCTTCGACGTTAGATTTCATTGACATATTCCTCGCCTAAGCAATCCACATTGTGAGTTCGAAGCAAACCAAATATTTTCTGGCACTGGGAGTTATCACATACAAAACCTCACCGTGTGTTTATGTAATTTATTTTAAAAGTAAGCATACGAAGGGCGCGTTATGCGACCGCGCGCTACGTGGACCAGGTCGTGTGTGTCGGAGGTTTGACGGGACGTGATTTTTATTGAAGGGAGCTTTCTGATATGTGAAGTAAATATACGGTACGTTGTGACGCGGCGGCGGCGCGGCAACGACTGATAGGGGCGGGGGTGTACTGCGCCGCCCGCCCTTACGCCGGGACGCCGATACAAAATTAATACTTGTTTTGCTAAGAGCGATTTCGATTTGTCGGGTCCCAAATTTGGAAAGTTTGATCTTGTTAGCAATTAAAGTTGTCTCGATGTATACTTGTGAAGCCCGTTGGCCATTTAAGCGTTAACTGATATAAGATTGAGATGTAAGGAAATTGTAATTTCCAAGACATAATAGCAAGATAACGTTTTAAACATAATTATTTCACAACGTGTTGTGGTAAAAGGTTTTGAAAAAGATGTCACATAACAAACTATTTGGTTTCGTTAGCAAAACAAGCAAACTACATAATATAAGCGGGTTTTTTTTGCGAGATATATCAGAGAACGCTATCAATCTGACTTAAAAATTGTGATTATCATATTGTTTTTATTTGAGCTCAACAGCAATGTTTTTGTTAGAATCAGTTAGAAATGATGCACTGATTAAATTTAATGAAAATAAAAGGTCATAATTATCGACCAATTGAGTTCTGTAGAATCGTAGCACAATAAGCTTTAATGCCAAATGCAATTGTGTTGTAAAGATGATATCATACGCTTGGTTAAAGTGACCTAAATAAAAATAATTTTTTTTGTGTCAAATTGCAATAAAGCGTAGCGTTGCGCCTACAAAACTCTGAAACATTTTGAATTTTCATACGTACTTTCAATATAGAAAAATATTTTTTTAATTGGTTCCAACATACTATATTACAACATCAATACTCAATTATGAGTGATAATGTTATAAGGTTTTAACAATTCGATACTCATAATTAATGGAATAATAAAATTTCCAAGGAATTATATACTAGCTGCGCCAGCAGCTTTGCCTGCATGGAAATCAATGTATCACAATTTTCTTCCAGATTTTTGAACATAAAAGAAGTTATCGTGAGTTAATTATAGGAGATTTTTTTAATAATTTTCATCGTTTATTTAGCGCACGCAAGGAAATCTTTAAATTTTGCCATTTTCGCAATATTTTTATAACGATTTCATTTCTAGCATTTAGAAAGCACTTCTCGATAAATGGACTATCTTACACTCAAAAAAATTTCAAACCTCCCAATAGTTCTTGAGGTTAGCGTGTTCAAATAAACAAACAAACTCTACTGCCTTATACATATATTAGTATAGATTTACACACGATATAATTAGAGTTCGTATCGTAGCGTGATGTTATATACCCTATAGCATTCCTCGATTAATGGACTACTTACACTCAAAGAATTTTTCAAATCAAACAAGCAAACAAACTCTTCAGCTTTACATATTAGTATAAAGTAGGTACCTGGGTGACCGAGCCTTGCTCGGTTTTTTTTAAGTTATGAAAAAAAAATTAAAATTGAAAAAAAAAAATTGTTGAAGAGGTGGGGTTCGAACTAAAGTATTTTCACCTCTCTAGACCGCGCGTTCCCCAAATGAGCTGTCATTACTTCACATTTGATATCGAAAATTATCTTTTGAATTCAACATAAATTTTAGCATTTTCCCCATTTTCCCGAAAACAGGGATAAAACGATTTTTTTTTTTAAAATTAAACTTAGATCCATTTTTCTCCCCTAAAACCCCTTACATGCTGAATTTCACGAAAATCGTTGGAGCCGTTTCCGAGATTCCGAAAAAATCCGAATTAAATATATTTAAATATTAAAGATTAGAAAATTAACCGTACCTGTAACACTGCTCCCGTCATTTCATATAGGGCACTCACAACTCAATTTTTATTAAACTGGAACGGTCCCAACATTTTTCAAAGTTTGTGGGAGAAGCGAAAAGTTCCATTTCCCTCGTTGAGAAAGTCTTATAAGACGTGATGCACTGTCAGCTCGTTTACATCACATTAAAGTATTCCAGTTTCTTGGTTTTAATATTGCCGATATTTTGAAAAAAAACTTTGAAATAAAAATTTGCACAACTTTGGAAATTACGACTTTTCCCTTTGACCTTTAATTATAATAGACTACTGGTATCTGCGACTTCGTTTGCGCCAACCAAAAATGTATATATATTTTTTGAGTTTTTTCCCTGATTGAAGTAGTATTTTTAATGTTGTATGTTATTCCGATGTATAAGCTTTAACTTTGCAAATATTTGACTGCCAATTGCGCCAGTGGGCAGTATTTGCTTATTTTTTTAGCTCCACGGATCGCAGGTTCGATTCCCGTCGACAAACAATTTGTTGGATCTTTGAGCCTTGGTGTATATATGTATTTAAGTACCTATATATTTCAAATTATATATATGTATATATTTACCAGTTGTATATCACCCATAACGCAAGTATTAAGTTACTTTGGGGTCGGACAGACGTGTCTGTAATTCTCCAAAAAAATATATAAATAAAATATTTTTTTTGTATATAAAAATTATTTAAAATATCATCTTAACTTAGCCTATTATACGTTTTTATACAAAACTTATCGATACCTGTGTCTGCTCGGCAAGAGTATTATATTTTAATAAGACATGTGATGGATGGATGGCCATAAATATACTCGTATATATTGATAGTGCTATTTTTTGTTGTTTAGCTACTTTAATAAAGTCCACCGTCTAACCTATATGTCCAACCTATATGCCTAACCTATATGTCAATAAGTAATATTTGTTATACGACTAATACAACACAAACATTCTTAAAAAAAATTTAAAATTTAATTCCGAAATCAATCCTTTGCTTTTAAACGATGTTTTATTATTAAATTTCACAAGTTGTTTATACATACATAGTTAGTTTTTCTATGTCTAAGTGTATCATGTAATGCTACACTGTTTAAATAATGTAATCTACTCTTACTTAATTTTTTAAGTTGACAGAAAATCTCTGCCTTAAATGTTTGCTCAATTGAGAAATTTAACCTTAATCTAAATTCCCAAAGTCAAAACATTTATTAAGCGAGAAAGATCTTTATGAACCCTATGTAATTCGAGTTATCGCGACCTTTATAATTAGATTTTCATATTTCAAGTAAAACCACTTCACCTTTCAAGTCTAAACGTGCAATGGCAATATACGTTTCATGTATGATTTAAATATGAAAATTTTGATTCGTTTGCGGCACGTGGAGCTTTATATAAATTAAAAATTTTACCTTCATAACACACCGCATTCTCCGAATATTTTTGACATCGTGTTTGTTGACTCTCCTAAGGATACATTTTTTTAAACGTATATTTGAGTTCAAACGTTAACTGGCTATGCCATGTCAAAGGGATATTTTATTTTAATTTTTTCGCCCAAATACCATATATACTAATAGCTAAAAGTAAAGTATAGTAACGGCCTGTTACTATCCCACTGTTGGGCATAGAAGTCCTCGCTCCGTTTTTGGGGTGAAGGGTTGGAGCTAAGTCCCACCAAGCTGCTCTAACGCGGTTTGGTAGGCTACACATATCTCCAGCATTCCCTAGAGATATGCAGATCCCTAGAGGCTTCTACGATTTCTTGAAATTCAGCATGCATGTTTTGGGGGGGGAAAATCAATCTAGCTAAGTTTTATTTTAAAAAAATAGTTTTATCCCTGAATTTAGGCATTAAAAAAATACAAAAATTTACATTGAATATATGAAACATTATTTTTGCCGAAAACTGTCAAGTCAGCGTAGCTTATTCTGGGGACGGGTGGTCTCTAGAAATGAAAATAGATCGAGCGACCTAACCAATTATTTTTTCTTTTTTTGAAGATTTTTTTATTTTGTAAAAAATTACCGAGCAAAGCTCAGCCAAGCTAGTAATTATAATAATATGAAAAACAATCAACTGTAAATTTTTATGTTGCCTTCGACCTTGCAACAGCCCAGCGCACATACAAGAACTCCTCCTTTTTGCTGACTCGATCGTTAGTGTATCCTACCGTTCCAGTAGCTAACACCTTACCTGATAAACAAGAGACTGTCCATAAGAGTTTTAATGCAGTCGGTCCATCGCACGGGCGATCTCGCACTCAGTGCCACTAACCTTTGTTAAAAGAATCTTCGCAACTTTATTAATACCTATTCACGAATGCCATAAGAGGTTAAATTCCAAGATCTTGAAATACAAAAATTCCCAACTTTAATTGATTTGAATTGATTGTTTCCCAACTTAGAAATTCCCAGCAAAAGAGTCCCAGCTTGAACAGATGATTCTCATTAGTGATAAATGTTACTGAAAATAAATTAGCCGTGTGATATCCGGCTGAGTAGAATAGACCACCCTCATTTCTTACCGAGGTATCGTAAAAGGCAACTAAGGTAATTCGACCCACCGTGTGGGTCCGGTATAGTAGAGAATAGACTACCCTCTTTCTTACCGAGATATCGTAAAATACCACTACGGTAAGTTGATGTCAGACAGGCGGCCGGTCTTAGAAACGCAGCCAAATCATGTGACAGCCTGTTTATAACATGTTGTGTCGACCCCACTTACAGTAGGATAAGGGCAAAGGATGATGATGTTAATGAAAATAAATCTATATAAACAATATTACTCTGTTACTGAAATAAATCAAAGACAGTTGTTTGTGTTTATAGATATAATGGAAACCGCATTTTTCGTGGTCGGAAAACATAGTAGACCGTTAGTGTGTAGACGAACGTTTACAATATGAACGTATACCACATTGACCGCAAATGCGAAACTTTGTATTAGTCGTGAGTACTCTCTAATTCCGTCGCTAGTATCGTGGGAACTTGTACAGTCTGTACTTTCCGCTATATTTATCTACATAAATAAAATTATAAAGGTCTGACGGTGTGCACTCCTCGGACAATCACGGACAAATTACGGATTTCAGAAAATTCATTTAACATTTTGTGGTAACCCAACGGTAACACCGTGCGTCTCTTTCGAGGAGGTCACGGGCTCAAACCCGGGCATACACCAATGAGATTTTGTGTTAAAACTTATGAGTCTAATTGATAATTGCAATTATCACACGCTTTTCGGTGAAGGAAAATCGTGAGGAAACCTGCATATCTCTAGAGTATTCCTACCAATCCGCATTGGACCAGCGTGGTAGGTCTTAGCTCCAAATCTTCTCTCCAAAAACGGAGAGAAGAGGCCTATTCTCAGCAGTGGGATAGTAACAGACCGCTACTTACTTACTTACTATTAAACATTTATTGCTTATTCTCTAGACCATTATAAAAAAAGTTAATATATTCATTTATTGAAACTCATGATAAATATAAAATTTTTAAGTTGAACATGATAGCCGAATGGCCGAACTTCGACCGCATAATACACAGCATGTTGAAATTCTCAGCAAGGTATAAAATTTCTAGATTAAATTATGTGCCTAATTGATATTTATAATTGATATTTAAAACGTGCAAACCATAGCATAATTATAACGTACTAATTTTAAATGTTTAAAAATTTTATATGTTATCGTTTTTAAATTTTATATGAGTCAAATGCTTTTGAAAATGCCTTAACATATTTTTGTTCATTCAATAGAATCCGTTAATAATTTGATAGCTGCATCAAGGATACCTTTCCTTCAAATGTTTTCGTCACCTTAACATAAAATATAAGGAATTAATGATAAAATATTATAAATACGCAAGGAAATACTTATTCCATTAATAACACTCGTACCTACTATCTTAATTTTGGAATTATACCAAGTTACAATGTCGCTAATACAGAGAAATTCCACTTAAACTTATGAAAGGACTTACAGACAACTTCGAATACACTTATAACTTCTGGAATATATTATGAATTTAACTTTATAATTTAGACTTAAGCTTCGATTGGAATTGGAAAAGTCCTCTAAACTTGTATTAATGGATTGTTCTTTGAACTACTTGAGATATTTCAAATTACGCCCGAAACTTTATTATTAAAGGTTTTAATAGTTCTGAATCTTACCACATAATGATAATGTGAAATCCAGATAAAAAAGATCAGTTCATTTAGCCTTGAACTCTTGGTATTAAATAAGAATAATTTTTATAAAAATAAAACTAAAATTTACGTAAAAATATAAAGCGAACCGAAAGCGGTTTATTGGCCAATTTTGTTTAAAAAAAATCAGCTAGGCTGTATTTTATGGATTTCAAGTATATTCATGGAGATCCCTAAAAGTGCCAAATCACCAAAAAAAATTATGCTTAATGAAGTTCACCTATATTAAAAATTAGAAAAATTAGAAATGTTGTGGGATTCAACGCTCTGGCTGGAGTGAGGTTCTTCGAGGTGGCCGATGCATTAAGTGTTCCCAATGCGTCGGTTGTGCTCCAAGAGTCTGTCCAGGCTCTATAAGAGTAGCAAGAGTAGGCTGCTGACGATGGTGTAGACGTGATGCACTCAGTATTCCTGTGCCCTCGCCACCAAGCAGCAAGGTGGAACTCCATGAGGTTGTAGCCGGTAAGAGTCCAGCATAACTGCTTTAGCCCCCTAGCGAATAGCAGTACCCATGAAAAAAAAGGGGCAATATTGTGATCAAAATGCTGCAGTGTGTTAACGAGTACACAATGTGATATGAAATCCTAATATTAATTGCTTTGTTGACAGCAATATACATCCGTTAGTAAACGAACGATTACACATATAAGTTTTACATAAACCTTATTTACGAATTTTTTTTATCAATAACGATTATATGAAAATAGAAAAATAGGCCTATAAAAAAACTAACTAGCTAACATAACTGTACCTTCGTGTTAATCACAAAAAAGGTATTGATAAAATACCATACAGACTTTAGTAAAATACTGCGACTCTCAAAAGTAATTTATCGAAGAAAATTCTTTAAAGTAACTTGAAATACATAATTTAAAATTTTATCTATTCTATAAAGGGAGGTTTAAGTTCAAATTTCCTGCTGTCAAGGCGGTGGCTTGTCGCTGTGCGTACAATCGAAAATTTCTTATTCATTTATTTCTTGAGAAGTGTTAGGGATTTCCCTTTAGAAGTTTTAAGCTGGCAGTAAATTATTCCTTCGACAGGTGAGGCCGTAAAGGTAAGATTTACGTTTGCGGAAGGAGCGGGTGAGACGTCCTGATAAGATATTAGGTGAGCTCTTAGGATGTATTGGGATGGACCGTACAAAGTTTTGCACTTGAACTAATTTAAACCCACTTCAAAGGTAAAAGGACGGACTGAAAACCGATATTCCACATATATGAACTATTGTCATACCTACTTAATGTATAGTAGTCGAGGAGTTTTATTCATTCAATCTATTAGGTTCCTACAAAACGAATACGATAGTTTTGTGATTTAAAACGTGTATACGTTACGTTTAATAAATTTTGAGACTAGAGACATCTTGGTGTAGTTACAATGAACAATGTAAATAAAAGCATAGTGACATATCCTTACACATATATTTTGATATATGACGGCTAATCTCCTTCAATATAGACAGATTATCTTTAATAAGAAATCTCCTTGAACTGTCCTAAACTGGACATTGCGATTCTGTCATTCCTATCCTCTTATGTAAACATATCTTAGTAGTGGTGCTACATAATGTGTGGTAGTTTTTCTAGATATTAAAACTATTTTATTACATTATTTTAGAAAAAACATGCTAAACCAAAGTAATTTATATATTTTAAAACAAAGTCCCCAAAAATTGTCTGTATGTGGCCGAATTTCTCGAAATTTACTAACCAGATTTTTGAATATGCACGGTTTTTACTAAAAGATAGGTCAATTCTTGTGGAAGGTTAACATAGGTAAGTTAATAGTGCATTCTCCGAGACGGTTTTGATGGGAATTTCACCGGAAGATAAAGGAGGATATGGAGCAATGTATAGGTACTTTTTAAATTAGGATTCTTGCGGGGTCGGGTTGACGCAGAAAATTTTGGGATACACTGATTGTCACGCGGGTGAAATAGAAAGTTAAATATAAAATATTAAATGAAGCAGTTATAAAATATCATCTCGAACATAAGCATAACTGCATACTATAAAATGTATTTAGTTTTACGTGTATTGCAACTTTTAAGACTTGGCGAGATTTCAAACTTTTTGTCCAAAACCGGAGCAATCATAAATGTTTACTTATTATGAGCTCCTAAATCTACAAGTAGTTGTTGCTTTATTAAAAGGGTTATATATTGATTTTTGTAACTAATCTACATTAAAAATAATTCAACATTACAAGTGCCACTTAGCATTATTATGTTCCTTTTCATCTATAAACTAGCTGTATCAGCTTCGACAGGCTCGAAATCAGTATGTCAATCATGAAGACATAATATATTAAACGCTAAGGGTGACCAAATTTAAAAAAGTTGTTTTGTGGAAAATTGCAACAAAGCGTGGCGGACTGCTACAAAACTCGTGAGTGCCAAAGACACCTATTACTTGGAAAAGCAAGAAAACACTAGCGTTTGTAATAGTTCGTAGTCTCATGTCATAGATGACGTTGAAATAAGGGTAATTATGAAAAGAGAATATAAAGTCGCTAGAATTTCGTATAATTTTCGCGAGTTTAGCAAAATGCAATATTGCTTGACATGATAAAGGAACAGAAAGGAAGTGTCACAGACTAATTAACTTAAGTTAGACATGTTACAATGTATCGAACTTATTAGCCTTATTTTTATTCGGTCAGTTTAATACTAAGCGTTCGAAATCGCTATTTAATAATATAATTACATTTTAATACAAGATAAGAGTCTATTTGTTTTCGTTATTCTGTTTTAATTTTCAGTAGATATACATTGTTCTATAAATAAAATGTTCGTCCTATCAAATATTGCCAGTGTTTGTTCTACTAAAGGTATGACCGATAGAGGAGATACGGAGGGGGTATACAGGGGTGGTGCGCTCTACAAAATCAAAGCCAGTAACTTGTCCACTCGATTACCATAAGCAAACGAGGAAGACGCTTCCGTGTTTTAATGACACTATTTTAAAGCCCGCTTTGAAAGGACTAAGATAATAATGGCACTCATAATTTAGAATATTATGTGTTCCTTTTAAGAGTTTGCTCAACACATACCGCTTGAATAATTTCGCGTAAAGTGGCATTGCCACGGGGCAAATACCTCCTCTCTGTTTTAAACAGAATGATAGAAGTTAAGGCCTACTACACTAGACCCAAGTCGAAATTACTATACTTATTTAAGGTACAATAATGGACAGTACAGTATAAGAACAGTACTTAAACAATGTTAATTATTATTGTGCACAAATTACTATCTCGCACTGGTGTGAAACACACACTTCGAATAAATCCTTTAATTATGAATAATTACGAAACAGAATTGCAGACGCTGTGTGGTATCCGGCTGAATAGAATAAACCACTCTCTTACTTACCGAGGTGTCGTAAAAGGCGACTAAGGTAAGTTTACCTGCCGTATGGTATCCGGTTGAGTAGAATGGGTCACACTCTTTCTTACTGAGGTGTTGTAAAAGATAAAGTAAGTTGATGCAAGACAGGCGGTCGGTCGTAAAATACCTAGCCGAATCATGTGACAATATGTTTATAACATGTTGTGCCGACCCCACTTAGAGCGGGATAAGGGCAGGAGGATGATGATAGAAAACAGAATTGCAGCACTTATTCATCACTATCACGGTGCAACTTAGCATCTAATTTCGATAAACCGTGATAGACGCTAGAGAGAAAAACGAAATGATAGGCGAGCGTTGTTTTAATGGCTTAAAACATATCGGGGAATAAAAAAAGACTATCGCCTAGAGCAAAAGGATATAAAAAAAAACGAGAAAACAAAAGCAAGCAAAAAAAAGCAAACAATACTATACTCAAAGCACATTAAATAAAAAAGAAAATACCCAGACTGTAATTAAAAAATAATATAAAGTTTTATAGAGGGCTCAATTCTCTTATGTTATTAAAAACAAAATCTATTTAAAATATTTTACTGAAGAATATTTAATTCTTTTTATTAATTATGAACTTTTTACTAAAACCTTCAATTTATTATGGCTCATGTGCTTTCAAAGGATTGAAGTTTTCAAATAAAATAATTCACAGACCCTTATCCTTTATTAAAATGTATAATTCAAAAGCGTGTTACTCAAGTAGCTAGCGAGACGTCATCATCGTTTCTTATAATTACTTTTCCTTTATAAACAGCCCTAACGTGAATGCCCCTTAATTACTTATGTTTTTATTAAAATAAAAAGGAAAATTCTAAACATTTTCCACGACGTTCTAATTACATATTCATTTAATTTTCGCCTCCTTAATTATAAATAGGGAAAATATTTTAAAGGCTTTCTGTAATAAGTCAGTCACCGGTAAATCACTACGTTGATTTGATATAAATGAGATAAACAGATCCAACTTTAGAATATTTCTTGTATGTGTGTATGAGTAAATGAGAAGTTTAAAAAATTGTAATTAGGAAAAAAGCTTTATTTTTTAAAATTGTTTTTAGGAAAAAAATTAATTTAAGTATTTGTTATATATCTTTAGCTTATATTTGGAAGTTTTTTTACAACAGTTAATTAAATTAGAACATTGTTACATCTAAAAATAATACTCTTCATAGTTTCGTCTGATTATATTCATTTTGCAATTAATAATTTAGAATTGATTATATATATTTTTAATTATAACTTTTCATACTAATGGCTTCTAATGCAAAGCTGGAAAAGGCGAGCGCAGAATCATCGCGAGGGCGGCAAAATGAGAAGAGTTGAGCGCGTTGAGCGCTGACTTTTTTAGTCACTACGAAAAACGTTATGAGTACGTCCTCTGTAGATTTTTGAACGCCCCATTGTGGAGAACTTATTTTAAGTCATTGGGCTGTGTACAGCGAGCTAAGGCAACTTCGGAAAACATGTGTGTTCGAAGTATGTTTGTGTTGGAAATTGTTGTCCAGTCGCACATAAACTTTTTTGGGCGCTTCTGAATATATTCTTGCTTAAACGGTCTAACAGGGTTAAAGGTAGAAGTGATTATTAAAAGCGGTTGCAAATGTATTTGGTCTTTTTTATTGGATAAAATTTGTTAAACAACCTTTTTAGGTTTGTTAGTAAACCTTTCCCGATTTATTTCGAATATTGAAGTGAACTTACGCTCTTTTGATAGATTAGCTTAGAAACTTAAAACAATAAAGATCATAATCGATGAGCAAGCACTTAATTATTTCTGTATGAAGAATAGGCCTTGCTTGAAAATCATACTTCCATTTTTCCAACTACAATAGGGCCTCCCCCCCACAAGTTTATGGGGGGGGCAGTCAGCAAGAACATCAGCTAAGCATCTAGGAAAAAACGTTTTATTTTATAGCATATATCGTTGGAACATCTCATAAGACAAATTTTATTATATGAGATATATTTTACGATAAATTTTAATAGCCGTTCAAAAATTTAGGTCATTTTATATAAGAGTAACATTCGTGCAAACGCGCGCGCACGCAACTTTAACATACCTTACGTGAAACAATTTAAAAATATTACGATTCTTGAAGGATTTGGGTATGAATAAGTTTTGGTTGCAAGGTGTAACTTATGTAAAAGTAATAATAAGTCTTGGAGTCTATCTCCTGATGATGCTTTGGTTGCGGGGCGAAACGATTGTTGAGTTTGTGATAGTGAACGTATGTAGTGCTTGGGTATTGTGGTGGCGGTGGTGAAGGTTTGTGCATGTGTTTTTACAAATCCTGCATGTATCAGGTATGATAACCGATTGTCCACTGAACATTTAGCATTATATATATTTTCTATTTTACCTCATCGCGGATTATAGCAAAATAATTTTATTATTACTTTTGTATTATGGATTTCCGCAAAGTAACATCTAATTCTATAAATTATTTGTGTAACTTATGTCATTATTAGGTAAAGTACAGTACTAATTTAAACTGGATTGTTCGCGACAGAATTGCGTGACCTAACGCAACAAATGTCAGTCTAGACTATAATACACGATATACGTTATACAAAAATGACCTGTACTTGCAGATAAAAACCCCATGTTTTATACTGGGATTTCTGCGATCAGATTTCGTGCGTTTTTACGGTGAGTTACTTTATTTGTCGGTTATTCTTCATAATTATAATTTATACATCAAAAATATTACAACATACAATTTGTTCCTATGCATGTACTCATACTTCTGCCATTACCCGCTCTAAATGGGGTTGACACAATATGTGATAAATATGTTGTCATATGATTTAACTACGTATCGTACGACCGGCCGGTCTGACGTCAACTTACCTACACCTCAGTAAAAAAGAGGGTGGTCTATTCTACCCAACCGGATACGACACGGTGGGTCAACTTACCTTAGTCGCCTTTTACGATACCCCGTAAGAAAAGAGAGTGGTTTATACTACTCAGCCCGATATCACACGGAGGGTTGACTTACCTTAGTCGCCTTTTATGACACCTCAGTTAGAAATGAGGGTGGTCTATTCTACCCAGTCGGATACGGCATATGATGTGTAATGGGATTATAATAAATTATATACTATTATAAATGCAATTGATTGTTTGATCATTCACTTCCGAAGGAACAGATATATCAATATTTATAAGCAATAAAACGGCTTGAGAGTTTCATAAGCCACATTTTATCCCAGTAATCATTTTAAGTAAACAATTTTACTATATCACGATAAATAGTTCAAATATGATTTTTGATGAAACCACATTTTAATTATGAAACAGGCCGTATCACGTTATGAATATTATACAAAAATGAAACGCGCCCGGCTCCTGCGGTGCACAACGATGTTATTGTAAAGGCTGCTCAGAAGCGTGTTTGTATTAACCCCGAGGATGCATGAAATAATTACATTATCCCATTTATGTGGCGTGAGTAAAATTGTGTAGTTTATTCGTCATAATTAAGAATGCGGTTGAAAGTCGTTTGGGAGTTACATTTAGGGCGGATACGTACGATGGAAAACCCATTATTTTAATAGAAAATATAATAAAGTTTAGTAGCATCTTGATTCGAGATGTGGTGCTGGAGAAAATTGTTACGCATCCCATGGACGGCGCATAGGACTAACAAGTCAGTGCTCGAAGAGCTCAAAATAGACGAAAAACCGAGGCTTTCGAACAAATGTATGTCTACGGAGGATCCTCGAGCTCTTTGGGCACATTGCTCGCAAATCTGGCGACGACATGCAGAAACTCATTGTCACCGGAAAGGTCGATGGCAAGAGAGCGAGAGGACGTAGCCCTATGCGCTGGTCAGACCAGATCCACACCACACTCAATACGACAGTCTCCGAGGCCATCCACGTGGCCGAAAGCAAGAACAGATGGAAGACCATTATGAAGGACAAACTGTTTTTATAAAAAGGTCACGACCCTCAGTATTGGGGTAACGCCGCAAGGAGGAGCAGCAGCACCCTGACGATATTATAATCCATCCGTCCGTCCATCAAAATATACACACACGGAGTCTTCGCCAGCGAAGATGAGGTTCCCGCTTGTTTGTGTTAAGTGGCTGAGTCAAAGTCATTCAGGCCTCCAAAACAAGCCGTTTGAGGCTAAGGTTCGGTTTCACCAAAGACACCTTTAAGGCGACTCTCCGGGGAGTTAGGAGTTATTAGCAATCGCTCTTCCAATTTTCCCCAACGAACTTTCTGCAAACGCCTCGTCTCCGGTGACGCTTTCAAAGCCGTTAAGGCTAACAGCATTAGTCAATATAAAAAATACTCCAGGAAAGCCTTCCCTATTAGTGACTAGAGCTTAGACAAACTATACTAGTCTATTTATTTATATATTTATTGGACAACCAACAACAGATACATTGTAATTTTGTTGAATTATATTAGTCACATCTCATTGTAAATGTTCTATTAATTAAAGGTTATCACGTCATTTGTATTAATTCGTGTTCAATTATTAAAAGTACCTTACAATAATTATGTAAATAATATATCATATATAATGTCAGCCTCAATGTCAATACGAAGTCATAAAGCAATACTTAACAATAGTCTAAAGCGATTTAGTAAGTTACACATATTACATGACATGCATTCTTCTTGGGATGTGCATGGTTCGACACGTTATTTTAATTATGCGCATGATGAGTTCTAAATATCATTCAAGCTTCTAATTTTTTGTATAAATGAGTACGGCACGTGGAATGAATCTGCAAAATCATAGTAAGGCGTCACACGTTTTCAGCACTACCTATATTCTTATCTATAACTGAACCCATATTAGATTTTAAATCATATTTTTTACTTCCAGGAAGACAAGGTATAATTACACGTTTTTCAATTACTGAAATAAATTTTCACATCACACAATTTTCAATCACGATATAGCCTTGCGGGGAACATTATATCAATGTTTTCGTCATACACTCGATTGTAAAAGCTATACGTTCGGTTTGTGTGAGCCCCGAGAATAATTACATTATCTCATTCGCGTTGCGTGTGGAAAAATATATTTATACGTTATGAGCTAAGATTATGAGATAATTTGATTATCTTCCCGAGTTATTTGGCTGTTACAGAATATTTAGGGCGAGAAAACACGATATACTTGGCGGTTTCAATACATGTTTTTATATATTATGCATCCATACTAATAGTATGCATTAGTAAGGTTGTCATTGGTTTGTTCTTCTTTTTGGTCCATATGGAGCAATAGATCGGAGTCATTTTTGCTATGGAGATATTTGTAAGTCTAGAGAAAAACATGAACTACTTTATCAGTATTTAGTCTAACTTTAGTCCTTATGACGATATTTTACATCACTAGTCAAGCTTTTACGCTCTAGTCTTCGTTTATCATAACCTCAATAATATTTTTGGTCGCTAATCCGTTGACACAGTATATATTTTTGGTGATCGGCATATTGATATTTCGAAAGAAAATTATTATTTATTTTTTATCTATGAAGGTTAACTGCAGTATTTACCAAACTGAACAAGATAAAGGGCTTAATGCAGCTTCTTTATTTCTTTGAAATAATAATGTTCCCCATAGCTTATTGCAGTATTACTCTTGTTACATACATATATTTATACAAGACGAATGTAAATTAGGAGGAAATAATTTGGGTAATATCTTTCCTTTTTTATTACTTTTAATACTAATTTCTAAGATATTTTAATATTTCAAATTTTGAAAACAAAATAACAAAATGTAAAAACTTTCATGTGCTGGAATCGAGGCAAAATCCCAAGCTATCAGTTGTAAGGGCTCCTGAATGAGTAATTTCCTCACAGTTTCTGTTTCCGGCTGTTAATCCAAAAACTAAATGAAAGTCTGAAACCTACAAATTTTTATGAACCTCTCTAAATCTACATGTATATATTAAGACATTGTAGTATATAAGTGTTGCAGTGAATTTACAGGCAAGGCATATTCGAGAGAAAATGAAGTGTGGGCCGTCGAAGGATATCTTGTTTAAAAAATCTACGCTAGTAGTTCAGAAAAAGTACTCGTTTCCTTTTTAGAGAAGTGATATCGAAAATCCAAATTACCTTAATGATTGCCGAATTTCGGCTGCACCTTAAAAAGAAGAATTAAGTATAAAAGATATACCTACAAAAATATATAATATATATATACTTATATATTAAAAGATTACATAAGTACTTTTTCTGTAAAAAAGTTAATGTAAACTATTTTTTAATTATTTATTAATTACAATAATTTACACTTCAAGGGCGTTTTTACTGAATAAAAAACGTGACAAAACTTTTAATCAAGTTTTTTAATTTTTTTAAATATAGAATACTTAAAATAAAATAAAAAGATCTTATGGCAGGCAATCCGAACTAATGAATTGTTTGCGCAGTCAGAGAACAGTGTGCCAGTTGGAACAGTGCCTAAGAGTTGAGGCTAACTTCAAGCCCAGATAACCCATCGGCCGACTCTTTTTTTAACACTCATTCCACCAGTTGCGCTTTTTTTAAGACTTTTTTGTATAAAGGAGTAAGTTTATTACAGTCTCACATCTAGATAAATCTCTCTCCTCTGTAAGAGAGTACATCATCCTCCCGCCCTTATCCCACTCTAAGTGGGGTCCGCACAACATGTTATAAACATGCTGTCACATGATTTGGCTGCTTTTTTACGACCGGCCGCCTGCCTGACGTCAACTTACCTTAGTCGCCTTTTACGTCATCTCGGTAAGAAATGGGGGTGGTAATATTCTATTTAGCCGGATACTACACGGCGTTCTCCTCTGTAAGAGAGATATTAGAGAAAAATAAAAATAATAATAACTTAGACATATGCAAATTCCATCACGATAAATTTCCTTCAGTGTATAACGCAAGATGATATGTAAATGTCATTTAAGCATATTTAGTTTTATTTATATTTTCGTGGCTAGTTACAACTCTACGGGCAAACACATACCAGCAAATTATTCACTACCGTTCGATACCTACCTTCCCTAACTTTTCCATTATAGAAACCGTAATAATGAGAATTTAACGCATATTTTTAACACATAAATATGTCCAGTAGAGATATCTTTATTACAATACCAGATTATACGCCTTATTATAAAGATTATCAGTTTTACTATCCACATTTAGAAGAAAAACTTACGTTAAATAGGTCAGGCTTAAAGATAACAAACGAAATCATTTGCTAAGGACAAAATCTTAGAAACATTTGGTCCTTAGCAAATAAACTCAAATAACATATAAAAATAAAACCGCCGTATATAGTCGACCCGCCGTGTGGTATCCGGCTCAGTAGAATTACCACACTCATTTCTTACCGAGGTGTCGTAAAAGGCGACTAAGGTAAGTTGACCTGCCGTGTGGTATCCGGCTGAGTGGAATAGACCACCCTCTTTTCTTACCGTGGTTTCGAAAAAGGCGGGTAAAGCAAGATGACGTCAGGCAGGTGGCCGATTGTAAAATACCTAACTAAATCAGGTGACAAGCTTATAACATGTTGTGCCGACCTCACATAGAGTGGGATAACGGCAGGAGAATGATAATAAAATAAATATATAACTCGGTAAATATCGTATAAGACATTTACAGAGTCCAAAGTATATTGGTACAAACTACTTTGGCAATTGCGGTCCACCTTAGGCTGTATTATTAACTGTCCATCAGGCGAAATTGTATCCTTATCGTACAAAAAACAAACATACATACTTTAGTAGTATAACATTTCAGTTGACGTGAACCTAGACGTACTTACAGCTTGTTAAATAGTTTGTTAAATGTTAAAGAATATACCGCAAATAAATTGAAATCCTATTACTTTTATTATGCGTAAACATTTGCCGGTTAAACTTTTAATACTTAAAAATACCACAGTCTACACCAGGGCTTCCTAAACTTTTTTATATAGCGACCCCCTTCAAGCTTAGGAAATTTTAAACGACCCCCTCCTCCATATAATCTATTAATCTATTTAATTAAATTTAATGAAAAGGGGTAATGAAGGAACTTAGGAGGAGAAATATCAATAAATCTTTGTTAGAAAAGTTCTTTAAAGGACAGCTGCAGCCATGTAGTTGTATCAATAATGATTGAAAAGTATCAGATCTTTGCGACGCTTTTTGCTTTCAATAGTCTCGCGACCCTCCTGGGGGTTGCGACCCACAGTTTAAGAAGCCCTGGTCTACACCACTATTTAATTCTTGGTTGACAGGAATCTGAATGATCATTTTGTGCATGCGTGTTAATTGGTAATTATATTTAAGTATTTTTTAATGCGAAGCTGACTGTTTTCAAGTATGTATACATTATTAACTTCGCGTAAGCAATTAACTTTAAGGGCGCGGGTTATTACGTTCATATCGAACGTTAAATGTATTGCTAGACTTGATATGAAAAAGTATTCAAGCGTTAATTAATTAATTTCATGCCTTTTTTGATATTTGCTCTTAAAGTCTCAAGTATTTTTATTAGAAGAATTTTTGTACATATTATTGTGCCTTATTTTTTTGTGGTTATTTAAACTAAAATGGTGGGTTATTTTAGTTAAAATTCCGAGTAATATATAGTATGATATTTAACGTACTAACGTCCTTACACTTTTAACTAAAAAAAAATGAAATAAAAAATTATATGCATCGAAAATCGAATCTTCAAGACAGTACGGCTATACTTAAATATTATTAAAAACTATGCAATTGGTGTTCTGAACACTGTTATTTTGATTATACTTATAAATTATTTATTTATACAACTGTACTGATCATATAGACTACCCTCATTTCTTAGTGAGGTATCAAAAAAGGCGACTAAGTTAAGTAAAACACAAATTTAAAGTAAAGTAAAAGCAAATTTAATCAAGATTGACTGAATTTGGCACTTATATATTTTATAAAGAGGCGTTAACACATTATTATATTTTAACGACTTCTTATTTGATACTAATACACCAGAAATAAAAGGTAGGTTCAAAATATTACAATTAAAATTTTGCTTTTGAAAATTACTTTTTCTTTAATATAAGCCATATATGTAATACTACGTACAGAATAGTATAAAATTAAATCCATTGTGAAGTGTACGCAATATCGGCGTATGAAATTCTATGGTGAAATAAAAGAATATACCAGAGGCACGTTGTCGACGCCGTGCATCCGACACTCGCATTTTACTTGCAAATTGCTTATCTGTCGATATGGACCAGTGAACCTAATATGCATAATTGTGTGAATATAATACTTGTATATGTTCAGCTCAGTATTATTTGACGATAATGTTGAATTTGCATTTCACCTGACGGTACCATTAGAGAGACAGACTTTCGCAATTATTCTATTGGAAATATATTATTTATTAGTGATGCCAACTGCTGGATTCCAGCTACACAATCCCGGGTCAACAATGTGGCTGAAATTTCTGGAAAAGGGAAAGTTGGTTGGGCGGAGAAAGAGTATTTATTCATTGTTGCTTTGCAGTCTTTTCCTAATAATTTTCTATTAATCCACGCTTCGAGGAACAACGTACACGAAAGGTGGGCAAAGTTAAACTTCCATTCATGGCAAAGTAACAGCATATGAAAGAAATAAAAAAGTAAATAAATGATATAATCCAATTGTGCATAAACAAAATACACCATAAGCAAACCAGCAAAAACCTTTTGAATTTTTTTTAATAACTTTAAACGCGCAACAAAATCTAACAATAATTTCTCCATGAAGTCCTATCTTTTTCTTCAATAATTGATAATTATTTTACGTTTGAGTTTTATTAAGTCTCTTAAATGAAACATACACATTAAACATTCAATAAAAGGACTTGTTTATTCTTTTTAATCTAGGTGTGTATACGTAATTAAGTATGTATTTAAAAATTATATATGTATATATTCACCAGTTGTCTCTCACCCATAACATAAGTATTAAGTTACTTTGGGAGGGACGAACGTGTGTGTAAGTGTCCTATATATTAAAAAAAATATTATACTAAGTTTAGTAGAGGTATTTTCTCTTAGCCTCCCCGAAGGTTTGCGGTTGTACCAAACATACCATCTTATATTACTAATTGGTATCGCATCAGGGCTCTGGGTTACTCACACGATTTCTCTAGAGACCTCTTCAGCAAGACTACTAAAACATTACCGTTTTGCATATAGTTTTATAATCAATTGTCTATAACAAAATTCAACTCAATGAAGAATTTGATATTCACGCCGTGTGGTATCCGGCTGAATAGAATAGTACCAACCTCAATTCTTACCGAGGTGTCGTAAGAGGCGACTAAGGTAAGTTGACCCACCGTGTGGTATCCGGTTTAGTAGAATAGACCACCCTCTTTCTTACCGAGGTGTCGTAAAATACTGCTGGGAAGTAGTATAAAGTAATATAAAAGTATCGGCCGGTCGTAAAAACGCAGCCAAATCATGTGACAGCATGTTTATAACATGTTGTGCCGACCCCACTTAGAGTGGGATATGGGCAGGAAGATGATGAAGAATTTGATATTCATGAAGCATAAAAAAATATACATGGTCATCTATACTAATATATAAAGCTGAAGAGTTTGTCTATTTGTTTAAACGCGCTATTCTCAGGAACTACTGGACCGATTTGAAACATTCTTTGGGCGTAAGATAAAATAACAGTTGAAATAATTAACTACTGAAATTGCGTAATTCATTTTGACCAGACTAGCAAGCCATGCAAAATTATCGTGTCATTCAACGTGTGTTTAGAATTCCTCAAGATACAATAAAATCAATTGTAGTCCTTTAAATTTACATATTAGTTAAACCAAAGTAAATGTCTAAAATGCCATATTGTAGATTATCGTGACTTGGAGTCTCGGGGCACATTCCAAAGAGTATCCCGTGTCCCTTTTCGCAAACACTTAATACGGAATTTCCGCTGCATGATTTGCCACAATTACACGACTTTAGTTCACATCATTCTATTTCAAATGCTATTGGAACATAAAAATTTTATTTTAAATAAGTAATTGGTAAATAATATAATTATAAAAAGGTTTGGCGATGTATATAATAGACAAAGTAGGAACCGACATAAGCTTGTGACTCCTGCTTTGCGCTTTGCAAAAGTACGTAAGTCGTTTGTGGGTTCGGGTATAAAATTCTATAATAAAATTCCGCAATCAATTTTAGCTTTGTCATTACAGCAGTTTAAAAACACTATTAATAAAAGGTAATACAGAAAACCTACTATAGTAATGAGGAATACTTGGATGATAAAAATGCTTGAATGTAACTACTCTTCCACCCTGTACAAGACAGTAATAACTAATGTTACTAGTAATAAGAATCATATTTTAAAAAGAGCAATCGTCGTGTTTCTTACTGGCTCTTCTCGGTAGGAATAGCTTTCCGAACCAGCAGTAGAGTTGATGATTCAAAAGCACTTGTTTACAAGTTTATTTGAATAAAGAATATTTTGAATTTGAATTTGAATATGATTTACTTATTAATGGTTTGTTGCTTTACATGTTTAGAGGTCTGCGATGTCAATGTTTTCAGACTAATAATAAAAAAATAAAAATTGTCACATTGAATTGCGTTGAGTTAAAATTGTGACTTTACCCTTATTTGTAATAAATAAGTGAATAACCTGAGTCTAAGATGCACGGAGACTTGGAGGGAATAGATCTCATTTAGGTTTCTACTTGGTATACACAAACACTTAACAATTTGCCGGAACGGCTTCGCCAGTAATGTGGTCATGGGTCACCGTAGAAGCGGTCTTCTACTTGACATTACTATAATATGTAAAATAAATCTGGAATTAAATTTCAATCCCTGTTGACCAAGTGACAAGAATACGTGTTTCAACGGTATCTTTGTTACCAGTAATTTTAGTCAGTCAGTAGTTAAATTAATAAGACCAAGATTAATATTTTTTATAATTAAAATCTTATGTTTCTAACCTAACCTAACCTATAACGTTACCAAGTTTAGTAAAAAAAACTAACCAATGAACTAGAAACAGTTACAAGAATCTATAGATTCATTCTCCAATTAAAATAACATTATGTATCAGACTTTAATAATAATAAAGGTTCTAGGTCCAGTAATGACGATGAATGATGCCCGAAAACTTCAAAACCCATAGTTCCTCAAATACTTCACAAATCATATCACAATAGTACAAAAAAAATAGTAGTCTATTACTATTCCACTGCTGCAATCCCACCCAGTGGCCTCGACAATTTTTTTGGATAGGTCTGAGCTTAGACTGAACAGGCAGCGTCGACTCCAATTTATAGGCTTCACTACAAGTTCTCCTTCACCAAAATCGATTTCTAAATATATCATATCAATTAGTCGAATCAGTTGCTATTGAAATCTTATTAGTAACTTATAAATTTCTATTCAAAAATTTTTCCTGATCAGAGTTTGAATCAGTAATTCTTTGGTAAGTCGCACGGCTCTAAAGTTAAAACACAACATTAAAATAAAATCAAAATACCTTTTTTGTTATTTTTATCGCATCGCCTCCAGTTCTTATTGTGAATTAATACTTCGCAGTTAGTAAGTCCTATTTAAACTTCCATTGTTAATTTTCCTTTCTACATCATTAGCGCCTTTGCTGCCGTCCGAAGTTACAAAGTAAGCTTTAAAATAGTGTCATTAAAACACGGTACCGTCTTTCTAGTTTGTTTATGGTAATAGAGTTGACAAGTTGAAGGCTTTGATTTTGCAGAGAACTACAACACCCGCAACTCTCATCCGCACCGCAAGTTTGTCACTACTCGTGTTTTTTAGAAAGGCAACCTCTCACTTAATTTGATGGCAACTCAAATTGATGTTTATACATCAATATGATCACTGCTCCAACGGGTCAGTCGATATTATCCTCTTCTCAAGAAAAAAACAGAGAAGTACGAGTGATAAGTGTATTGTTACACTTAACTTATATACTAAGCAAGTAATAATTTATATTTTTAGTATAAGCAATTTGTAAGTAAACCTAAATAAATAAATAAATCATTTGGGCTCATAAGTTTTCATAGAAACTAAATTGGTGACGACCCAAAGTGCCCTGGTTAGGTAACCCGAGAACTTCGTGATACAAAAATGAGGTATAATTTTTAGCTATAAGTATTTTTACTAGCTAAAACTGAAAATATGTTAAGTTGAGTATAATACTTTATCATGATTGTGACCCGATGTGCCCGTAAGCGTAAATCTTGGCTTTACGGTCGCACCTGTCGAAAGAGTAATTTACCGTTAGCTTGAAACTTCTAAAAGGAAACCCCAAAAACTTCTTCCATATAATATAAAGACAGAATACGGGATTAGAATGAAAATGAACAGAAAAAATTGGGTAATGGAGTTGAAAAAATAAAACTCGCTTTTGAATATTTGCGGGTATAACAGTCTGATAAAAGAAAATTCTGGATTTTATTCTTAACGCCTACTATATTTTTTTAGTAACACATGCGCTACCCAAGTAATACGATTAAAACTTAAAGGTTAATACAATGTATAACAGTATTCCTGTTTGTTTGAAATAGTTAACTGCTTATAAATATTATAAAAGCTTTTAAGTTTATCAACGTGTATTTGGTACGTTTTACTTGACTTAATTAAAAAATAAAAGGGAAACAACATATCCGATTTCGACCTCCCCTCGAAATAAGTCTTTGGCAGTTTAAAAAATACTCCGATCTCCACCAAACTTTACAGGATTATCCGCTAGGTCAATCTAAAGATTTAGTCCAGCTATATCAAAGTCTATAAGGGACATGTACAATTTCATTCATCATTCAAATTCATTCATTTTTCATTCATATGGATTTCAAAGAAAAAATACAGTATTAATTTTATTTGTCAAATTATTTCTTGTTTGTATTCTCACATAATGTCACCCATGACCTGAACAAAAGCACAGAAGTCTAAACAAACTTAAGGCGAAATCTGAAATATTTGTAAATCAACAAACATGAAAGGAAATAGGCGATGTCTGAAGAAGACATCTGGCACACTTTAATTTGTTTGCAACCATTGTTATCCCAAATTAATATTCCAATTTATTCCATTTCTGTATCGAGGGTTTGTAAATCAATATTCGCCGTCTCTTTCACAATGAAACCCATCTTCAGGGCGGCTCTCACTAAAATTGACAAAGATAAAAGAAACGTGATGGTACACAATTTTTTTTACAATTCATAGAAATACTACCTAGGTGACCGAGCTTTGCTCGGTATTTTTTTAGAAGATATAAAAAAATGAAATGTGAAAAAAATTACAGGGCATGTGGGGTTCGATCTGGGGTATTTTCACTTCTCTAGACCGCCCTATTACCCCACCGAGCTATTACAACATTACAAATGACAGTTTAATTATCTTATTTTTTTAAATAATATTATTGCATTTTTTCAGTGCCGCAAACAGGGATAAATATAATTTTTTAATGAAACCTTAGCTAGATCGTTTTATCGCCCCCGAAACTCCCTACATACGAATTTTCATGAGTAGAAGCCGTTTCCGAAATTCAGATTCTATACATACACATGTATATATAAGATTAACATTTAAAAATATAAAAATGAATGTTTTTCTGTATCTACTTTATAGACTCCGAATCAGCTTATCCGATTCTAAAGAAATTATAATTCTAAGAATTCAAAAGACAAAAACCCAACAGATGTTTCTGTAAAATTTGGTGGCAAACGAACTATTTTTTAACTGTTGAGTTATGTTTCGAGGGGAATTAAAACCAGACTGAGCCACATCAACGCATGGCCGGACAGCTAGTAAATAATAAAAGTAATATCTGCAAAAATAAAACATAAGTTATTAAAGATGATGAAATATTTTCGACGAATTTCGCAAGCATATCATTGAACTATTTGAAAGACTCTTATTTGCTTGAACTTTAAATAATATCTTATGATCATCCACTACATATTACTTTTGATCATTAAATATATTGAAGAATTGCGTCTTGTATAACTATGCTATCCCATTATTTCTTTACCGTTTTAACGTTAAATCAGTTCGCGTTTTGAGGATTTGCATTGAAACAGCCTTAAGACCTGATATTTAACAAATTAGGCTCTCGTAATAAAAAAGAGACTGCTAGTTTATTTCTACGTTTAGTAAAGCCAGTAGGTCCTATTACATAGCATAGTTACATGTCGTCATGAACTATGGTAAAAAAAAGATTAAAAAATAAGGCAAAAAAATAAAGCGCACTTTTCTGTTATTATCAAAAGATACACTACATAAACATAAAGAGGCAACCCTGTTTTACAAAGACGAAAAAAAAACCCACATATCTTTGAATTTGCTCGTAGTTTTAACTTAACACTGTAAAGATACAATACTTACAATATTTAAAAATGTAGTGTTATTAGAAAAAGACATCTTATCATTTAAATCGATTTACAGTTTAATGTAGTTTTAAAACTCTTATAAATTGCATCATTTAAAGCTTTTATAGAATAGTTAGCTTTGGAAAATCATTGTAAAGTACAAACTGTATATTGTATTACTGTAGTACTGTATAACAAACATATTCAAAGCGTTTTACAATCGTGCCTTCATTGTTGACTGGTTGACTGGTTTCAAAGTTTTTCAGCTGGAAATTGCACATCTGTAATAAAAGTTTCAACTCAATCGGCCCAATAGCTTTTTATATTTGTTCTGGGACCTATTTGAACATTCGATCGTTTTGATGTACATATAGTTTGTGAGGGGTAATAAAGATAACGCCAGTTCAAAGGACATCTAGAATAAATTTGGAACACCTAAGACGATTTCTACATATTACCTGGGTGACCGAATCATGTTGTAATTTTTTAAAAGATATAATAAAAATGCAATTGAAAAAAAAAGGGAAAAGGCGGCGGTGACATGTGTGACTCGATCCCGGATTTCGAACTTTTTTCGTCTGCCCGTTAACTATTAGGCTATCACACTATTACCATACCATACCATACCATTAAATTTCATTTACTTTCTATTAAACTTTTTTCATTCTTTTCAGCGCTTCGGGCACTATTCATAACAGGGATAAAACGACATTGTATAAACAAAATTAACTCATTTAAATAAGAAAGATTCTAAAGGTAGCCTATTTCATCTGCTATTTTTAATTAAACTAGATAATTTACAATATCTAGCTCTATATTTTAAGGTTATCGCAACAAGGTTACTTGTGACGAACTAATAACATCAAATGAAGGGATAGATTGATTTAATAAATACTAGCAATGAAAGCATAGACAGAGTAAAATAAATTAAGTAATAATGCTCTGAACAGATGTATTTTGTTAACTGTATAGATTAACAATTTTTAAATAATTTAAACAATCTTATATTTCTTTAATTTAAAAAATGTAATATCTAGAATTTTTTTGAAAATGCGAATTAAGTCTGAAATCGATGAGAATGAAATCTATGATTTCAAAACTAATCTAAAAGACTAGGCAAACCGGACACTTAAGACGTGGTTTAGACAGTTTCTTTAAATAAAAAGTTGTAATGATATAAATGTCATTTTTAAAACTTTTAAAGTAAGGCTTTCTGGGCAAAAAATACTTTAATTTTAAAATTAGTTAGTCCTAATAGAAGTTAAGTTATAGCAATTAACCTAAACATGTATACGTACGTATGACATATAACAGTTGACTGTCATACCTTATTAGAATTACCTTGTTCCAGTTATAAATTTGATATTGAGATTGTGGTTAAACACAAAACCACTTTGAAAAAATAGTTACTGATACTGAACTATAATAGTTTACCCAGTTTCCATTACGATACCTAATAAGATCCAAGCTCGCTGTCCGCATTTCTACAGGCGTTAGAAGAAATAATAATTAATCGTCCCATTCCACGCCTGCTCGCCTTAATAGAGAGCTCTCCGCTTTCAATGTTTTCTCTGAGACAATAAATTAATCTCCATTCCCTTTCTAGAAGCTAGAAGAAAAATCACGAGCGAGATAAAAGGACTTTATTGCGCTATTAATTTTTGTCCCTTTAGAAGTTTTTTTATTATATTATCTTAAACATCTAAACTGTTATTCTCGCCTATAATTAATTATTTACTTCCTTATGTTACTAGTATCAAGAACGACGAATCAAAAATAACTGAATTTTGATAAACCTAAAGTTTCTCAATGTTGAATAATAAAAATAGCTTTGGTTAATCCTGAATATGGGTTAAAAACTAAGCAGACCTGATGTAATGTTATCTTATCTTATCTTACTAATATTATAAATGCAAAAGTTTGTGAGTATGGATGTATGATTGTTACTCTTTCACGGCAAATACGCTGAAAAAATATCAATAAAATTTAGCACAATTATAACTTTACACCGGGATAACACATAGGCTATAGAAATCCTGTGAATTCCACAGGAATAGGATGGCATTGGGAAGCGCCCTCAATCTATCACGCGACGAACGAAGTTGCGGGCAAAAGCTAGAATCGTATATGTAAATATTAAACACCCATCCATAGTGTTTAATTATTTTAATTAAGAAATAATAAAAGGTGACCAGACAGGAGCCGAGCGTTTGCCCAACAACGAAATATTAGCACATAATTAAAAATAAGAGTTCTAAAATGCGTTTAGAGGATATTCAACAAATCTTATTGAGAAAACATTCTAAAAATAGATTAAGTAATCTATACGGAAATTATTATAAATCAATTGATGAAAGTAAAAGGCAAAAATATAAAAGGCATATTGTAGGCGTATTTATGTACTTCAGGCGGATACATTCATTTTAATATGTTACATTCTAACAGAGTTCCAAGACATTTATCGGTAACAATATTTTTTGTGGGGTAATATGTTTGAATTTAAAACTGGAAACCGGACAAAAAATACCACACTTGTCCTGCTAGATGCATACACCTGTATAATGTAGCTTAGCAACAAGGTTTATACTTGTCAATGCAGTGTTTAAATAATTGAACAGTTAAAGTAAATAAGGCACTAAGTACCTAAAAATTAAAATTCCAATTAAGTATGTATTTTGGTTCTAAATGCCTTTTACAACCAAATTGCATACTTAGTTCGAATTTTAATTTTTGGGTACTTAGTGCCTTATTTACTTCAAGTGTTCAATTACTGACCGAAATGTTAATATCACTCGAGCTCAAATATAATTTAACCTTTAGACTATTACATATATTTTCTTATTCATTTTAGTTTCTAAAATAGAATTGAAACACTGTAAGGTTTTTGCATCAACATACAGCGAGCAGGTATTTTTAACTCAGATCTGAGTGAACTCATACGCAGGAAGATCCTAGTTTTAAATATAAAATCACTCACATTTAAAGGTTCTAAAGAAATATCTAAAGCGATTATCCGCATCAAAATAAGTAAATGAAGTAATAAAATAATACTAAAGCCAGGATCATTATTTAGACTTTGAATATCAAAATTTATAAATCTGTTTACATTTGTATAATAAGATAAAATATCTAAAAGAAAAACGATATAAAAATGCAACTAAGGTAAATTGCCCTGCCGTGTGGCATCTTTCTGAGTAAAATAGACCACCCTGATTTCTTACCGAGGTGTCGTAAAAGGCGACAAGGTAAGTTGACATCAGGCAGGAGGCCGGTCGTTAAATAACTAGGCAAAACATGTTTAAAATATGTTGTGCCGTACTTCACTTAGAGTGGGATAAGGGCAGGAGAATGATGATGAAATTCGATATAAAAACACCTCATAAAAATAAGATTCTTTTATCTGAACCTGAAATCATTTGTCTAAGCACATCTATTTACGTGGTAAACTTCTATACAACATCAAACCTAAATATTATGGTTAGCCTCGAAGAAATAAATGTCAATTTCATTGTCTCTCACAGAACCGATCGCTGAACGTCGCTTCCACATACCATATAGGACGTGACCTTATTTACGGGCAACTAGTGACATTTCGAAACTCCAGTCTGCGTTATAATCTATATAGCCACTTAGTTGAAAATAGTTTTAAAATTCAGTGTAAAGAAGTAAAAATAGTAGCCAGTTTTTATCGCACAGAACTAAGGTCTCCTTTGAGACAAAAATTGAAGCTTAGCCCACCACGCTACATATCATGAATTTTCTAGAGATGCGATTACTTTTTTACTATTATCCTTTACTATATACGGTAGAAACTTCTTACTTAATTCTGGTTTGATCCCGCAAACTCCTGGGTCTAGCGGGTTTAAGAAGGGTATATGATACGCAAAATTAAGTATTACATGTAGACTATTTTGACGCTATTATAATGTTATGTGTGTTATACGAAAAACTTACTAGAGCCTAAACTTTCTAGCTTAAATTCTAAAACCAAGGTTACTTACCAGAAGTAACGTATAAAACCTCATAATTGAGACTCCCAGTTATAAGACTAGGGAATAAAACATAAAATAAAATGAATGCAACCTATATAATATATACTGAGTATAAGGCTTAATATAAACTCTCGCGACTCACGTGCAATAAAATGCAAATATATTTTTGTTAAATTATACATATATTACGTTTTATTAATTATTCCTTGATATACTATCAAGCAAATTAATAAGTAATAAATTAGTTAATGAAGTGAATGTAAGGTTATCTTTTTCTTTAATATTTTATTGTTATAGAATTAAGAAAACTTTATTAATACAAATACCATGTTACATTGCTTCAATTAGTCAGTTAATTAAATATAATTATAAACATGTTTTGCAATAATTAATTAGTTATAAAAATGTATTTACGGTAATTCATTTATTTTATACTAGTGGTACTCGCGACTTCGTTTGCGCTGAAATAGCCTCAGTTGTATATAATTGGATTTTTTTATCATATATGTTAGCAGAGTAGTTCAATTGTACAAAATTTTATCTATATGGTTCCAGTTTATTAGATGTGAAAGCGTAACAAACGGACATACAGACGTACGGAGATACGGACATACTTTCGCATTTATAATATTAGTACATATTAAAGTGTAACGTATATATCTATTCGATGTTATTTAATTCTTACAATACATATATGAAATTTGACTTTGCTTAAACTTGATTTTTAATTTATCATCCTCCTGCCCTTATGCTACTCTAAGTGGGGTCAGCACAACATGTTATAAACATGTTGTCACATGATTTGGCTACGTATTTTACGACCGGCCACCTGCCTAACGTCAACTTATCTCAGTCGTGTTTTAAGACACTTCGGTAAGAAAGAGTATGGTCTTTACTAGTCAACCGTATACCACACGGTAGGTCAATTTACGTTAGTCGCCTCTTACGACACCTCAGTAACAAATGAGGGTGGTCTATTCTACTCAGCCGGATACCACACGGCTTAAATAAATAAAACAAATATTCTGATATAGAGTTAGAATATTCTAATAGAGTTGACGAATGATAGAACAGAATGGAAGAGAAAAACATGTTGTTCCGACCCCACTTAGAGTGGGATAAGGAAAGGAAGATATATATTTTGATATAATTCGTCGTAATTAATAGAGCAAACCTATACTACTGTAACATTGCTAATTCAATCTTACTATTAAATTTTAAAGCAAGACGTAATTCAAACGAGCGCGCGCTTTAAATAATGATTTAGCTAATAGATCGGAGCGCGGTGACCGGAGGGCGTTGACCCGCTGCGACCGTGAACCTCGTCCGCGAGATTGTTTTAAGGTGACTCACTTGACAGTTACGTCTCAGTCTAATAAGGCGTTAAAGTGAATCTTAATCTAAAACATTTAAACTATTTTTAAACTGAATACTTGTGTCTTAAATTCTGTTTGAATCCCATACTGGGAATTCCCTCGAGGTTGAATTTCCCAGCGAAGCTAAGGAACACTGGAGCTGACGGTAACCCTGCCGAGTACCGAAGCTGGGACGTGAGCCAGAACCGGCAATCTTCCACTACCAACGTACCACCCCGCAGCCCCAGTAAATCTTTGGTACTGAACCTGTCTAGGAGCTCGCCGAGTACCTCGCAGCAGTTTGACAAACCAGACGCGTACCTTCTGATGCACAGCCCTGCGTCCTATGTACAGGAGAGTACAATTCTTAAGCGACCACCTCACACTACTGCCGTTTCTGTAACCGACCTGCGACCCTGAACTTAATATAATAATTTAGTATAAAAAATATATAATAATAAATTAATATATATATAGTTGTAAACTTAATTTCTATTTTTTTTTGTTCAGTTTTACAACACGAGCGTAAAACGTGACAAATGGCGCCCAACTTCTGAAGGTTACAGTTCGGTTTTGACGTGGTTGTTTATTTTTTTTTATTTCTTGGTGTTGGTACTTTCATGTAAAACGATGTTAGTTATCTTTTAAACTATGTGCTATGTAAATTAGAATTATTATATTGTTCACATTTTACCTTCTATTAATATATATACTTTAGGAAGCATAGTTGTAAAGCGCATAGTTTGAAATTGAATCATTGTCATATTTGTTTACTTATTTTTCATAACTTTTATTTTTGTCACTACATCGTTCTCGAGCAAGAAATTATTGTGACGGAACGAGTTAAACTGTTTGGCTGTTTGTATAAATTTGTGCCGTCCTTTTCTTTTTTGTTTTGTTTTGTTTTTCCTGTATAGCAATAATTTTACTGTGTAGTTGTTTTGTATTTGGCTATTGCACAATTTACCCAGCTATCAAACAGAAGATGTCACATCCCATTAAATTCTTAAATTTGCAAAAAACTGAATTACAATATGAGGTTACTATCAGGGGTGGAATACCGGCTAGTACTGTCCTTGATTTGAGACGTCAGGTGTGCAAACTGACTGAAACTTATCCTTCCGATGATATCGCTGATTCGTGTCTAGAATTCGATGATGACCTTAAAGGTATTTTAGAAACACTTGGTAAGGTAAAGTTAAACCTAGATTCACTAATGACTTCTTTTGATGATAACTTAATAGACCGTACTCGTTCATTGTTAAATCATCTTCACCATAGAATACGGCGACTAGAACAACCTGATTCAGCTGAACAAATAGCTAATTTACGAATTGCAAAGAAATCTTTCGAAGACCTTTCCGTACAGTTTCATAAATGCAGTAAACGGAAGAGCAGTACCGTAACAGATGTTGAAGTTGATGCATCAAGCGTACCTAATGTCACCTCAAATCTAGACAAGTTAAATGTTTCAGTTACCTGTGACCGCGGTCTTTCTTCTGACGTATCAAAACTTAGATTTGACGGTAAAACCTGTGTCCGTTCGTTCATACAAAGGATTGAAGAATTTCGTATATCTAAAAATATTTCCTTCGAAAAGTTACTGTCTTTTGCTTTTGAAATATTCGTAGGGGATGCGCTACATTGGTTTCGGGGAATAAGGGACAGTATAGATCATTGGGACGATCTAATTGATCGTCTTCGTGAAGATTTTGATATCTTTGATTATGACTATCGTATGATTACAGAAATACGCAACCGCACACAGGGCGAATCTGAAAATATTATCATTTACCTTTCTATAATGCAAGGTATGTTTTCTAGACTTAATACTCCTTTGAAGGAAAGTGACCAGCTGGAAATTCTCCTTCATAATATTCGGCCGTGCTATGCGAATGTTTTAGCTAACTGGCCAAATGTAGATTCTATCAGTCAACTTAAAAACCTTTGTCGGAATTATGAACAAGTAAAAGCCCGTTCCGATAATTTAATAAGGAGCCTGTGGCAGGGTCTTCGAAAACACTAGCACCGGAATTTGCGTATCAAGGATCATATAGAAACTACTTAAAATACACGAATAATCAAAAATCATATTCCAGTAGTGGTAATAATAATAAACCATTTACAAATATAAACAAAACCTTTGCTATAACTAACTCAAAATTTTGTTATCGTTGTCGCGTTAATACTCATAGTATGAGGGAGTGCCCTGCTGAACGTGTTATTTTCTGTTTTAAGTGTGGTAAAAAGGATGTGCGCTCTACCGAATGTCCTGAGTGTAACAAAGAAAAACCTGACTCGGATCAAAAAAACTAGTTAATGAAAATTGCAGCAAATCAACAGCCAATCACTTTGATAGCTCAGATTGGAATAAGTGGTTGCTTTCTATTAAAAACTTCTTTAATTCTTACAACGTTGCTGCAATTTTCAATTCAAAACCGAGCAGTGATCCACGTCCTTATGTAAAAGTAAATATTGATAACATTAACGACTTAAACATTTATGGCTTATTGGACTCGGGGTCAGTTGTGAGTATTTTGGGAAATGATTCTCATAAAATATTACTAAAATTTGGGTTTTCCTTGATTACAGATTCTAAAATTTCTGTTACCGCAGCCGGTGGTCAAATACTTAAATCAGTAGGACATATGCTTTTACCGATTATTTTCGATAGCCAAAAACATGTTATAAAGGCCCATATTATACCAGAAGTAGATTCAACATTAATCCTAGGCATCGATTTTTGGTCAAAATTCAAATTACTTTTTAAACATTCGGAAAATATAAATTATTTTTGTAACGATGATCCTGGGTTATTAGAACTCTCCTTAAATCCAAAAGAAGTATTTCTACATTGTTATGAGAGCTTGAGTAGCACCGAACGGTTAAGAGCAGATACTGTACTTGAAAAGTATAAAGAAATTTCTTTTGAAGAAAAAGGCCTTGGTAGAACTAATGTCATTATTCACGGTATCGATACTGGAGATGCTAAACCAATCCGCCAACGATATTATAGGATGTCTCCGGACAAACAAAGGATTATTACTGAACAGGTAGACGAGATGTTAACCCTTGACGTTATAGAGCATTGCGAAAGTCCTTGGTCTTCGCCAGTTCTCGTAGTTGGTAAAAAGAACGGAAAATTAAGATTCTGTCTAGATAGTAGGAAACTTAATTCTATCACTAAAAAAGATGCTTATTGCCTTCCTTATGTCTCTGAAATATTAGATAACTTGAGAGATGCTAAGTACTTGTCAACCATAGATTTATCTAAAGCCTTTTGGCAAATCCCAATCAAGGAAACGGATAAGGAGAAAACCGCGTTCTATGTCCCTGGTCGCGGAACCTTTCAGTTCAAAGTTACAGCATTTGGCCTATCAAACGCCCCAGCTACTCAGCAACGATTGGTAGATACTCTTTTCGGTCCTGAATTTGAACTTAAGGTATTCGCATATTTGGATGACATTATTATTGTCAGCAGCTCCTTTGAAGAACATGTCTCCCTTCTTCTGCGTGTGCTCGAAAAATTGTGTACGGCCAACTTAACGGTAAATTTGAGTAAATGTAAATTTTTTTGTAGCCAACTCCGGTATTTGGGGTATACGATTGATGCCCAAGGACTTCGGACTGACCCGGAAAAGGTCGAGGCGATAGTTAACTACCCTGTTCCTAGAAATCGGAAGGATGTTAAACGTTTTTTAGGTACAGCTTCCTGGTACCGCCGCTTTATCCCAAACTTCCACTTTTATTCAGTTCCATCGCTGGACCACTAAACAAGTTAACATCGACTAAAAAGAATGCTCCCCCTTTTCAGTGGTCTGAAGAATCCGATAAGGCATTTCAGGACCTCAAGTCTTGCCTTGTTAACGCCCCAGTTTTGGCATGTCCAAATTTTGACTATCCTTTTGAAGTACATACAGACGCCAGTAACTATGGTATTGGTGCAATGTTGTCCCAGACTATCAATGGCGTCGAACATCCAATAGCGTATATGAGTAGATCTTTGACTGGTCCTGAAAAGAATTATAGCGTCACAGAGCGTGAAACTCTTGCTGTGCTTGTATCGCTTGAGCATTGGCGATGCTATTTAGAAAGTAGTAAACCTTTCACGGTTTTTACTGACCACTCGGCACTTAAATGGTTTTTATCTATTTCAAATCCAACAGGCAGACTGGCACGATGGGGTGTTCGGTTGTCTGTCTTTAACTTCGATGTAAAACATCGTCGCGGGAAGGACAATGTAATACCAGATTGCCTTTCTAGAATACCAACGCTTGCGGCAATAACTACTTCCGAGCCCGCGACTCAGGACTCATGGTATCTTAATATCTATCATGGCTGCCAAAAATCACCAGCTAAGTTTCCTAATTATCGTGTCGAAAATGGTTCCTTGTACCGTTATATGAAAAGTAAAACTATTCTTACGTCGGAATTTGATTGGAAAATAGTTATCCCTCAGGAAAAACGTAGTGAGATCATGACAGAAAATCATTCCGAACCAACATCGGGACATTTTGGCATCTTTAAAACATTTAAAAGATTAGTGTTACGTTTTTATTGGCCTAAAATGTATTCCGATGTGGTAAAGTTTGTCAGTGAATGTGACACCTGCCTTGCATATAAACAGCCAACTCATGGCACCCTTGGAATAATGGGAAGACCCAAGCAATGCAGTAGACCTTTTCAAACGTTATCTATAGACCTTATCGGACCCTTACCATCTTCTAGAAAGCAACATTGCTATATTTTCGTAGTTACATGTTGCTTTTCCAAATATTGCCTTATGTTTCCACTGCGTAAAGCTACAGCTGACCTAGTAACTAAACACCTTGAGGATCACGTTTTCTTGATCCACGGTGTGCCACAAACAATTATTCTAGACAATGGTGTTCAATTCACAAGTCGTGAAATGGATAATTTACTTAAAAGATATGCAGTTCCAAACGTCCATTTTACGCCAAAATATACCCCTCAGATTAATACCGTAGAACGATACAATAAAACTATAATAACAGCTGTTTCCACGTTTGTAAACGAAGATCACCGTTCATGGGACATAAATCTTCCAAAGATCCAGTTCGCAATTAATAACTCGGTAAATGAAAGTACTGGTTACACTCCGGCATTCTTGGTTCACGGTAGAGAACTCGTCACATCAGGATCTCATTATCTCGAAAATGAGATCCCCAACGAGCTTTTATTTCTTCCAAGAGATTTATATGCCCAAAATTTAGGTCACCTCTCTGCTGTTTTTGATAAAGTCCAATTAGCATTGTGGAACGCTCATTCAAAGAATTCAGAAAGGTACAACTTAAGGCGAAGATGTTCCGAATTTAATACCGGTGATATTGTTTGGAAACGCTGTTACTTCCAAAGCGATAAAGGTGCTCACTTTGCTAAGAAGTTAGCGCCTAAATACTTGAAGTGCAAAGTAAAGGATAAAATGTCGTCTTTAGTATATGTCCTTGAAGATATGTCAGGCCATGACCTTGGTGCCTGGCATATTAAAGATTTAAAGCCGGTACCTACGAGAAGGATTTAACTAGAGGTAAAATCCTTTCGAGGGAGGGGGATACTGTAACATTGCTAATTCAATCTTACTATTAAATTTTAAAGCAAGACGTAATTCAAACGAGCGCGCGCTTTAAATAATGATTTAGCTAATAGATCGGAGCGCGGTGACCGGAGGGCGTTGACCCGCTGCGACCGTGAACCTCGTCCGCGAGATTGTTTTAAGGTGACTCACTTGACAGTTACGTCTCAGTCTAATAAGGCGTTAAAGTGAATCTTAATCTAAAACATTTAAACTATTTTTAAACTGAATACTTGTGTCTTAAATTCTGTTTGAATCCCATACTGGGAATTCCCTCGAGGTTGAATTTCCCAGCGAAGCTAAGGAACACTGGAGCTGTCGGTAACCCTGCCGAGTACCGAAGCTGGGACGTGAGCCAGAACCGGCAATCTTCCACTACCAACGTACCACCCCGCAGCCCCAGTAAATCTTTGGTACTGAACCTGTCTAGGAGCTCGCCGAGTACCTCGCAGCAGTTTGACAAACCAGACGCGTACCTGCTGATGCACAGCCCTGCGTCCTATGTACAGGAGAGTACAATTCTTAAGCGACCACCTCACACTACTGCCGTTTCTGTAACCGACCTGCGACCCTGAACTTAATATAATAATTTAGTATAAAAAATATATAATAATAAATTAATATATATATAGTTGTAAACTTAATTTCTATTTTTTTTTGTTCAGTTTTACAACACGAGCGTAAAACGTGACACTACATGTATGTGATCAATTTTCTGAAAATCTACTGAACGGATTTTTGTATGGTTTTTACTAAAAGATAGTGAAATTCTTAAGGAACGTTTAGATTAATAGAAGACTCTCCGAAAGGGCTTAAACTATTTTGATGGGACTTTCACGGGAAAATATAAAAGTTTGTGGAGCAACTCATTTTTACTATACTATACTCATTTTTATTTTACTTTTTAGCGGGATTTACGTTGAAAAAACTACGTGACACACTGATTTCCACGCGGAAGCAGTCGCGGGCACAGCTAGTATTATATACTTTGAACATCGTTCAAACTTGCTAAGTCATTACACTTATATACATAACGCCATTTACTTTATATAGACAAGGTTAACGTCCACGTGCACAGAGTATGATTGTACGATTTCATGGACGAACGGAATCGGAAAGCTATGCTAAATACTTGGAAATGAATAAGAAATGCTGTTTTAAAGGGCTTACCTAAATAGTAAGGCTTCCGTTAAATTCCTATGCACGTGTTTATTTCTTTTATACTTTTTATTGTGACCAAAAAATGTCGTGTGGTATCCGGCAGAGTAGAATTCACCCTCCTTTCTTACCGAGGTGTCATAAAAGGCAAATAAGGTACTCGTAAGTCGACCCGCCGTGTGGTATTCAGCTGAGTAGAATAGATAGTCCTCATTTTTTACCGAGGTGTCATAAAAGGCGACTAAAGTAAGTCAACCCGCTGTGTGGTATCCGGCTGAGTAGAATAGACTACCCTCTTTCTTACCGAGATGTTGTTAAATACGACTAACATAAGTTGACGTCAGACTGGCGGTTGGTCGTAAAATACGTAGCCAAATCATGTGACATGTTTATAACATATTGATGATCCACTTAGGGTGGGATAAGGGCAGGAGAATGATGAGAATGATGAAGAACTTGAAGGTTGATTGATATTCGAAAATTACAGCTTATTACTGATTCATAGCTTAGATAATCCATCTACTTCCTTTGGAGAGAACGATATGAAGCGATCTCCCATCACGCTGCTCTAAGATAGCTTAGCCGATAAGTGGTAACCAAAATGGTTAACACTCTTAAGTTATCAGATAGTAAACATACTATAGATACAAGTTTTAAATATTTTTAATGAAGAATCTTCTTTCCTCCATTCTTCTTATTAATCTACACTGTCGCCTTTGGTTATTTAATTTTGGATAAGTTTTTATTTTCAATCTTTATTAATAGGCTTAGTCGTGTCCGACTATGTCGCCCTGTTTAGGCCGCTTACAAAATATAATAATAATTTTATCCACTACTAGACCTTATAAGTAATGCTTCATCATTTATTTTAAATAAAATATTTGCAGTGGTTGATAGTGGATCAGCTAAAGTAATATTTATACCTGCAGCTGAGAGTATAAATATTACCGATAAATTTTATTTATACAATTTTCAATCAACCTTTACTTAGTAAATATAATTAAAATGTAAACCTTATCTTTGTTCAAAGATGATATATTTCATTACTCGGATACCAGGCTCTCTAATCATGCTGACCTAGTACCACAGTTATAGATTGAGGCCGTCTAGTATATTCAAAGATATTCAAAGTAATAAAAATACGGAAACACTTGCAAAATATGAAGTATTTTGTATATTATTATGCTCCAAATTTTAGGCCATTAAAATATTGCTCAATAGAAGCCGTTAACTTTGTTTAAGATTAATCTTGTTACATAAAGCATATCTTGTGTCACTAGAATATCAAGTACTCGGTATTAAATTTATTCATTAATAGAACATTTTTATCAGTTAAAAAGTTTTAAACCGGGTCGATTACAAATTAAAGAACCTAGATTACGTATACAGTTGTATATAGATGTAAAAAGATAACAGATTAAAACTCAAGGAAGTTGTTTACTTTTCTTTATTTATGTCTTAATGGATTTTATTGTCTCTTAAATTGTAAATAGTGAAGGAAGATATTGTGGAACAATCTGTATATCTCAGTAGAATTTTACAGATGTATAACTTGTCAACCTACACAGACACCTCTTCGTAGGTCTAACCTAAGAATCCAGATTCCCATTAAGGGATACTCCAAATAAGCTACATTTGGTCGTGTCATAAATCAATACACATACATATGTCAAAATAAAATTTTTGCAATTTATTTAATTTAATATTTGAAATATAATATTCGTTTTTAGCCTTTGATTTATATATTCTGTACACCAATTAAAACTTTAAATATAATTTAATTTATTGTTATTAAAAATGTTGACTATAATACTATAGTCTTTTATTATGACCAATAATAAGTATATTTCTGCAATCTATTGCACCGTAATAATGAGATTTAAACTTGAAAATGAGTGAACAAGATGACGAATACACTTCAAAATTAGCAACTATGGCTGCATAATTTTTCCTAATCTTGTGAGAAAATCAAGCATGTGCCAACTATAGAACATTCTGTTAATGACAATTAGACAATAAGAGACCACAATCTCAATGGTTCTGAATTTTTCATTATACTTATAATAAGTGTGGGATAAAATGTAATACACCGAGAAGTTATGCCACCACTGTAAGTTCATAGATAAAAATTAAGTTCCTATTGCTATCCAAATTATACATTTAAAAGAATTCTTGCGCCTATTATTTTTTGCTACCAAATTCATTTCTTCGTACAATGAAATATAAAAAGAGCCCGGAGATAAAGATTTATATTAGAATAGACACGTGTTGCAATTATCAAAACACATCGAAATATATAATGTAAGAAAAGTGCCACGTTAATTAGCAACCTTAGTGTATGAAGAACTGGATTACTGAAGTTTTTTTTATTTTATTATCATCAAATATCCATTTAATTCACAAAGGCTGTTATTAAGGAGAGAAACCTTAGTAATCTTTTGTACAGTATATAAACGAAATAAAGTCAAACACGCGTAACAACTGGTTTGAAAATATTCAAAGAAGTTGTCAAAGGACATCACCTGTAGCCATCACTTAATGTCATTTCCTCGATGGGCCCAATATGCATCCGTTACATGTTACAAAAAAATCTAGTAGATAAATACAATATACTCGCGGTCACACCCGTGAGCCCTTCCAATAGACATCAAGGCCTTTACTCTTCATATAAAACGAGTTCAGTCGCCCGCAAGTACACATTTTGTTACTTTCACGCGAGCAGTGCACATTTGAGCAAAATGTACAGGCTCTCAGTATTAGCCTTAGTGATCGCGGGAGTCGCGTGTCAGCAACAAGAAGGTGCCAGACGGGTCCCAAAATACGCGGGGGATCCAAAAACTGCCGCCATCGTCCAAGAGGCTCGGTACCTAAGTGGTAATGGTGCTTTCGGTGCTGCTTATCAACAAGAAGATGGAATTAACTTCAAAGAAGAGACTGACGCCGATGGAAACAGAAGAGGCAGCTATTCTTACATAGACCCCAGTGGTCAGAGGAAAACCGTAAACTACGTCGCCGGAAAGAATGGATTCCAGGCTATTGGAGACCACATTCCTACCGCACCACAACCTGTAGCTCCTACTCCCGGCTACACACCCGATCCACGATACAATTCTCCAGATTACAAAGCTCCTCAACAATATAGTGCTCCTCAACAATACAACGCACCTTCTGCCCCACGTAACTACGGTGGCAAACCCAACGTAGATGATGGTCAATACTACCCTGAATTGTACGAGACGAACAACAACAATGTAGCACCTCAGCAATACCAGCAACCCCAAGCTCAATACCAGCCAGAGCCTCAATACCAGCCACAGCAACAATACCAACCGCAATCCCAACCCCAATACAATACTAACAGCATCTACCCAGGTGTTCAACAAGCTCAATACAGTGGAGTTCAAAACCAGCAGTACAACTCACAGCCGTCCCGCCAAGAATACTACGAGCCTACAACACCACCTCCAGCGCGTTTCTTTCCTCCAGGAAAATTCAGCTTGAACCGTGCACCTGATGGTTTCACCTATTCGTTCCACAAAGTGTAAATTTTAGTTAGAAGAAATGTCCTCGGCGATTCGTAACGCTCGAAACGTAAAAAGCACGCGTCAATTATTATATCGCCGAGTCATCAGGGGTTCCGCAACGGGGACGTGTTCGCTAGCTTCGAAAGCATTTCTTAATTGTTGTTTGCTGTGATATTGTGTGCTAATGTGTATAAAGTGTTGGTTTTGTTACTAGACGAGGAATTAATGGAATGCGTTAAAATATTATTTTTATATTTGTAAATAAATTTATTTTTAACCTAATTGTAAATATTTAAGCGTGTTTGAATTTACAATAACCGTTCTCTGCTTTACTAACACAAACTATTTTTGAAATTTCATTTTGGAAATGAAATAATTACCGTAATTTATTTATTAATATATATTTTAAAATAAATCTAGCATTTGAATTAAAAAAGATTTGTCGTTCTTATATTCTTTGATAGAGCTAATTTTTATCATAATTTTACGCAAATCTTATGTACGTATCATTAAAAATTTTAAATTATTATATCACATAACATTTTGAGTCTGACTATTATCTAAGTGCAGCTTCTTTTTACAAAACAAAGAAAAGACTTACTTCCTTTGTTAGAAAACTAGAATACAAGATGTCGTAAGACTTAAAGTTAAACAAGGCAAATCTCCTTAAGCCACGGACTTATTTATGCTTTGACCTAGAAATTGAATAGTAAAGAAAATATTATTGTATATCTAAAATGTTTTTAACATGCAATAAATATATTATATATTTCATGTTAAATAACAAAAATTAAGAGAAAGTAACCGCTTGCGTTAATATTTTTGGTAACATTAAAAAATTCTGAATATATTTCAAGGACATAGTTATATATCAGACGAAATGGAATTAACACAACCAAAAGAAATCCACATATGTCAAGACTATACTAATATGACTTGTTCCTTTTTTTAAGTACAGCAATATAAAAGCTGCTTTCAATTTCCTGCTATCCAAGGTTTCAGGTGTGGGCAGTGTCCGCATTCTACCGCACTTGCCAGACATATAACTCGATCACCTTATAGCTAATAATGGATATTATATAGGCAAAGGCCTACCACGCCTTTCCATTTACATGTACTTGATTTAGTACGAAAGATTGCATATGGGCAAGTAAATTGAAACTGTATTAATACGTCTTAGGGTTTATTATAGCTTGTATATTTTACAGCAAAATTCGCTGACATTTAATCAGATAGGTAACGCCGGGGTTTGCGTTCTATAAAAACAGACTAAATCGCAAACATGTACATGACATGATTTATATTAGTATTACATTCCAGTTCTAGTATATAAAAAAATGAATACGAATTTCCATTATGTATGTAATTGAAGTTTTGTATGTCATTCTACGTGTTTTAGGTCACACTAAGTAACTACATTAGTAAACTAATTACTACTAATCCAAAGTCGGTATTTAATTTCATGCTCTATTAAATTACGTTCGAGTATTTTAATTTAGGTGTTCGATGATTTTAGATGGGCCTTTAAAAACAACAATCTATACTAATATAATAAATGCAATCTTCTGTTCGTCTATCTAATCACTAGCATTAAATAAAGTAGAGATCTGGTACTATATTACTGCTAGGCCAATTCTTTATTTCTTCTTCAAAAGAAGCATAGAAACACTCTTGGAGCACTCTTGAATAATGTCCTTCTTGTCCTCTTGAATAATGAAAAGATTTTCCTACACCGTACAACGTATGACAGCCACAAAACTCAACACAAAAGTTTTTTAGCTGACTCATAAATGACCGACTTTTGAACCCAATGTAAGCCCTTAGTAAGACCCACATTCTACCACCGTATGACCATCAAGACTATGATAACGTTTTTTAAGTTTAAAAAAAACCTAAGAGGTTATTTAATAATAAGCCATGATCATTAAAATTCCAAGATCAATAAAGCCAGAAAGAGAAATAAAATTCCCACATCGATACACATTAAAACATTATCGGAACAGCTATACAAAGTTAGTGAATGAGAAAACAAAAGATATAGTGATAATAAACATTATTTACCAATCGTGTGAATTGTGCGGTACATAGAAGTAGTCACGTGACCTTTATCTCCAATTGGTCACACCGACATTCCCAATAGTTTGATTGAAGCAGTGATTGTATTGTTTTAAGCCTCGCAATATACTGTGTTATTTTCGTAATATAGTTACAATGAATGTTTCAACATTGAATTTCTTACTAGACACGCCGATCACATACAAGATAAATGAACACAAAAGTTTTTACGTGAAAACTAAATTTCCGTAGTAATATTGTGATTGCAAACGTATGTTTTGTTTTCTTGCTTAACCCCTCAAACGGCTAGTGAGCGTCATGTACAGAAATTTAATTTAGAAAAATCAAAATGTTTTCGTCACTAACAACAAAAAAGTAACTTATTGTTATAAAATGATTTATTGTATTCAAAGGGGAATCTTATAACAAAAATAATGGTATATAATCATAGGTTTAATTGTTATATGGTAAATAATATGAATGTAAAAATTATTTTACTCCCCTCCCCTCATTTCGTCGGTCAAAGGGTTAATAATCTGGAAGAAGCAACGGACGATCTAATTTTTTGGTATACAAAAATTTTGGAGCATCAACTGCTTTTGATAAGGTTTTTTGTTTTAAAGTTCTAAGAGTTCGAAGTCGTGAGAAACTGGTTAATTTAATTGGAAAATTATAAATCAACTGTATAGCCAGTAAAACGTAAAAGATATAATTGAAGTTTATCCAATATTTATTAATAGCTAAACTCGGGACAAATAAACTGTGATTCAACTTGATATTAATATTTATATATTGATATTTAGGTTGTGATGACAATTTCATTAAGGTAATCTTCATGACAAAGATTCAGTGTGTTACATTCATAATTATTCATATTTTAAATTCCTTTCAAATTTGTTTAGTTCTCTATATTATTCAAAAGATTTAATGTTTACATAGAATTTACTGAACTGATGCAACATTCGAGGTATAATTATATGCTTACAGTTAAATGGTAATATATAGACCGGAAAAAACCCGTTACCTGATTTTAGAGGGGGAAAATCGAGCTAGGTTTCATTACATAGATATAACTTGTACATTTTTGCTACAAATAAATTGAAAAAAAATTTAACCCTGATTTCTAGCACTAAAAAAAACTGCTACAATTTTATAAGAAAGCAAAGATTAATTGCGCTGTCAATTTCACCATAGCTTATTTGGGTAGCATAGGTTATTTGGGTAGGGAGGTCTCACATGCATACTAGGATCGTCAAGCTTTAAACTCAGAATCTCCTAAATATTTAAACTAACTATTTTAATGTTATGCAAAACGCGTTTCAGTTACCGTTATTGCATTAAAACTATTTTGAAGGCTTCATTGAAATTCACTATTCATAATAATGTTCTGTGCTAATCAGTGCGGTAAGAAATTCAACACTGATGCGCCAAAATTTATGAAATAGTGATATCTACTATCTAAGCATTGTAATATATACAAAGATCTTATAAGAAAATTACAAAACTCATAAATAACACAAATTCCTTGTGAGAAATTTAATACAAATTTTATGATATAATACGATGAATTTTAATACCTTTTTTTTATTTTAAACACAAGGTAATAAGTATTAATCATAGTTCCTACTCGTACTAATATTATAAACGCAAAAGTATGGGAGTGTGGATGTATGTTTGTTACTCTTTGATGGCGAATCCGCTTAACCAATATTGATGAAATTTGGCACAATTATTTCTTATACAACGGGGTAATATATAGGCTATATAAATCCTATTAATTCTACAGGAATAGGATGACATTGAAAGCGCCATCTATTATTAACCTATTAAGCGACAACAGTCTACGCAGACGAAGTTGCGGGTAAAAGCTAATTTGCCATAATACGGAATTCTAATCTCAATCACAACTGAATCGATATTTTATATGGTTAGTGTTATTTGCGATATTTGCGATATTTTATATAATATTACATATGTGTAATACCTATTCAAACAATGATTTATTTTTCAGACACTTTTCATTATTCTCTTGTGCTTATTCCACTCTTAGTGGGATCGGCAAAACACGTTTTTTGTTTCTGTTGTCTCCAACAACACACACACAACTCGGACTCTACTCCTTTTATATGTATGTGATACTTCACTTAATCCGACCTATTTTTTCGGTTCTCCTGTGGACACAAATCCATATAGACAGTTTTGTGTCTCTTTAAAAATAAAATATTATTTATTTCCACATTTTAATTATATTAAATTACGAAATAAATAAAACCGTCATAAGTATAAAAATTTAATATCTTATTATAATATTCTAAAGAAAATTCTTGCGCAAAGTTTATAATTTAAAGAGATTATCTTCAAACATGAAATTAAAACTTAAATAGAGATTAAAAATTTCAAAACCTAGAATCTGTTTCATATTAAGAAATAATAATATATAAACATATTTTCCATCTTGCCAACTAAGTTTTTCAAGTTTGTTTTGAAGCGCAAAATTAACTGGCAACATTCCACAACGATAAAGTATTAACTTACCAAAGTACATTAACTGAGTAAGAAAATATTCTTGCGCTCTCGAAGACGCGTCCCTCGGAGCGATTTAATAAACTTATCTATTAACAAATTTATTACAAAAGGAAATGAAAATCTGAATGTATTTAAACGTTACTGACTGAATTAAATAAAAATCAATAAAATAGTCAATGAGGTTATTACTTTCAAAGTTCCTTCAGTTTTTCAAACTGATCAATTAAACATGGCTTTTAGCTTTTATCTGAAATCGTTCAGACTTTTATGGTTCCATATTTAAAATATAAATGACGTTCCATTAAAACTTTATATAGGTACTTTAAAACTAAAATATAGATTCGATACAAAATTAATTAAGTCGGAAAACAAAACTAATAATTAGACATTAAAGGTGAAATTGAATAAACAGATATTATGTATCCTTAAACATAGACTTACTTTTAACAATTGAAGTAAGTACTGTATGAAGAGACGTTGTCACTGATATAATTAAAAAATATAGATTCAATTTTTTCATTTACTTACGTCAATAATTAGTACCGGTATGACTAAGCTTTTATCCCAATAATATTTTCCTTACAATTAAGATAGATAGATAGAGCTAGAAAAAAAAGGAAAAATAATCGGATTCGAGATATTTGGACTCGAAACAGAGCCGAATTAATCGAAACCGTCCGATTTCCCACCTGAGCTATTATAATCTTATAAATAGCAGTAAAATTTACATTTGTATTCTAATGACATCGTAGCAGGCTGAAAACACGGACAAAACGACGTTTTCTAAAAATAAAACCTAGCTAAGTCAGTTTATCACCCTCAAATTTCCAACGTCGTGAGCCCTTTTCGAAAGTCTATACTTATTATAAAACAAAGTCCCCAAAAGCTGTCAGTATGTATGTGATCAATTTTCTCAATATCTGCTGAACGGAATTTTGTACGGTTTTTACTGAAAGATAGAGCTATTTTTCCTGAAGATTTAGGTAATAGTAAATTACGGTTTTGTGTAAATTGTGTTGAAGAGGTCATATAGTTATAAAAAAAACTCGCCGGCTGGGAGCTTTAGTCGCTTACGCCGCATTAACCAACATCCTATCCATTAGCCAACAGAGATACACGAAATTAATGTACCAAACAGTTGTACATCTACAAAAATTCTACTTTAAAGTCTGCGACAACATGTCTCTATCTCCTATGGCTAACTCACAATAACCAGTTTTATGCTTAAAATTTCAATGCACTGTTTTCCACTTAGGCAAAGTTGCAGGCATAGCTAGTTATATATAAACAAGAATCACTATTAAATTCATTGTTATTCTTTTCTCAAAATTTAAATGAAAGAATGAATATCAAGTGCACGACGTAAGTTATAAAGTCAATGGCTCTTGGTGTAAAACTCTGTTAAGTAAAAAGTGGGAAGTCGGGCAGTCCATAAACTAATATTTCACCGCCAGCAGCCACTGAGTATTGGTAAATGGAATCCCATTAAAGCTGTGTCAGTCTCGGATTGAAGTTTTAAAGGCGGCCAATTTAAAACTAGGGCACATTTTTTCTAGGCTTTTATAGCTTATAAAAACACGAACAGATTGTAGAATATATACTTGTGGTTCTTATAAGTTTTTTATGTTTGACATACTATGTAATATTTTTGAAATTAATTAATATCATTTTATACGCCGTGTGGTATCCGGCTGAATAGAATAATACCACCCTCATTTCTTACCGAGGTGTCGTAAAAGGCGACTAAGGTAAGTTGACTCACCGTATGGTATCCGGTTAAGTAGAATAGACCACATTCTTTCTTATCGAGGTGTCGTAAAATACGACTAAGATAAGTTGACTTCAGGCAGACGGCCGGTCGTAAAATACGTAGCCAAATCATGTGACAACATTTTTATTACATGTTGTGCCGACCCCACTTAGAGTGGGATAAGGGTAGGAAGATGATGAATTAATATCATTTTGCGTAAAGTCAAATGAAGATCAGACGAAGTGGTAAACGTACCGTATTAAAATAACAGCAAGAAAATTCCTAAATAAAAAAAAATAAAAACTATGCTCATGCTAAAAATTGGCTATGCTGTTGTTATATATAAATTCGGAACAGGGGAGTGCAGAAGAATCGTCGAGTTTGCGAAGAATAGAGTGCTGAGTCTACTATCCTGGAGGACCGTAATCCTAAGTTTGCCTGCGAGTCACCGGGTTATAACAAATAAATCTTCATATTATATTATATACCTTATAGTCATAAATATCTTATTTAAAGACACATTCTCCACGCACTTTCCAAACCATTCAGATTATGAAAATGACCTTCTTGAAAAATGAAAATGGATGACGTTATTTAGTTGCAAATTTTACTAAACTTCGCTTCGCTTAAATCAAGATACACCAAAATAATTCTATTTATAGTTGTACTGTAAGAAAAAGATTGTTATTAACTAAAAATGTATCATCACTGTTTAAAAATGAAAATTTGTATTAAAAACTCCATTATCAAATTACAAAATATTATAATGTGCACACGGTTTTATGAGCTCAAAATCCACTTATTACAATTTTTCGTTTAAAGTTGGTCACAAATGAGTGTTCAATTATTTATGATTGTAACCATTCGTTACCAACGTGTGACCGATTTTAAAATCAGGTGTATGGCAATTTGAAATTCATTTCGCATTACAATCATACGTATATAAATAATATAATTGTATATTATATATGAAGGCAATCTGATCTAATTGCGACGGCATATATCAAATTATTGCATTGATCAATCTAAGTTAATTAACCTAGATTTAGGGGTAAAATATTATATTTTATATAACAATTAACTTTGCTACCTTTAAAATATATAGTAGTCTAAGATGCACAATAACATAAACTAGTGCAATTGAAATTATTGTTTCTAAATTCATCATTATTATTCTCCTACCATTATCTCACTCTGAGTGGGGTCGGCACAACATATTATAAACATTTTGTCACATGACTGAGCTACGCATTTTACGACTAGCCGCCTACCTGACGTCAACTTAGCTTAGTCCTATTTTACGACACCTCGGTAAGAAAGAGGGCGATATATTCTACTCAACCGGATACCACACGGTGGGTCAACTTACTTTAACGCCGTCGCCTTTATCGACACTTGGGTAAGAAATAAGGATTGTCTACCTATTTTAGTCAGCCGGATTCAATTGGGTCGACTTACCTTAGTCATGATACAAACTATAGTATCTTAATTATTTATCATTCTTTGAATTCACTACGAGTAAAATCTATACGAGTATAATGTACGAGTACATATACCGATATTATATTTAATTTATTATATTTATAATTAATTTTGTCACGCGTTTAATTACGACATGAAAAATAGCACATAGTTGCAATAAAATAGATTATTTCAAAAATGCGTTAATGAATTTTTTTCAATGTTATAATATCCGTTCCGATTTTACGAGGCAAGGTCAAAGATATCTAAATATTATAGTTTTATTAACATTACCAGACATTTTTTATTTGCAACATACGCTTGGCGTGGTTTTGTTTATTTAGAGGACTTTTGGACAGTCAACTGAATGAAAAATTATACATAGCTAGATTTATATAGCCGTGTGGTATCCAGCTAATTAGTATTAATTATATACCACCCTCATTAACTTACCGAGGTTACGTAAAAGGCGACTAGGGTAAGTTGACCCGCAGTGTGCTAATCGGCTGAGTATAATTGACCATCCTCATTTATTACCGAGGTGTCATAAAAGGCAACTAAGGTAAGTTGACCCGCCGTGTGGTATACGGCGGGTCAACTTACCTTAGGCAGGCGGCGTCAGGCAGGCGGCCAGCCGTGAAAAAAATGGCCAATTATATAACAACATGCTTAAAACATGTTGTGCCGACCCCTTTTTATATTGGAATAAGGGCAGGAGAATGATAATGATCTTTATATGCTTTAAGATACATGTTTGTCACCTTATTTTTTTTGTAGACTTACATTTTGGCAAAGGTTTAATAAGAAACATACCTAAACTATACTTAATCGCGAAATTCAAGTTATAATTGGTTTTTTATTATTAAACACATTTTGTGTTTTACGTTGCAGTTTATTCTAATAAGAATAAACCGTAGCATTTATTAGTATTTAATATATAAATACTATAGCGGGCTGAAGAATCTCGGAACATTATTATATGAGTCTACGTGGTAAATAAATAAAACTCAAAATTAAAGTAGCGAGCGGTGAATATCCTAGTGTAAAACAAAGGCGCCATCTATGCTTGAAAAAATAATTAGAATGCCTACTACGCTGCTCCAATACGTTAGTCACTTGCTGTACTGTGTTACTTAAACATCATTATTATTAGAAACACACACTCAACTATAAAACTCATCATCATCTTCCTACCCTTATCCAACTCTAAGTGGGGTCGGCACAACATGTTATAAACATGCTGTCACATGATTTGGGTGCCTTTTTACGACCGGTCGCCTGCCTGACGTCATCTTACCTCTTGTAACAGTCTCATCCCTACATTCGAGTTTTAAAATTAAATAATTATTAAAATTTCAATATTTTAGAAAAATCTATAAGTATAAAAATAAATGTTTGTTTGTCACGCAGTAATGTTTTTTCGCATCTATAATTGATGCTCTATTCATAAAACATCAAATTCAGAAAAGTATAATTTTCGTCATATTGACCGAATGTCACGTTATCCGCCGTACTACAGTATAGAGAGAGCGGGCAGAGCGTAGAGCGCAGAAGTGATCTGTTAGGTCGCTTATGAAATGTTGTTATAATGATATTATAGATGTGTACTGGGGCGATACAAGATATTAATTGAGTTTTAACTCGACTATTTTTAATAATAATTAATAATAAATACACATCTAGGCCCGCTCTCGTATAATGGTTCAAGATGCAAGATCGTGCCGATCTTTGGAAAGGCTGTGAATGTGACTTGACCATTAAGAGTGTAGCGATGGTTACATCGCTTAGCTCACCTCGAACGATTAAAGTGTCTGAATGTTACTTGGTAAAGGCAACTTTGCTGAGTAGTGGTTGGCACTCTACCGAACATGCTCTGGCGGGTACTGGTGGGAGACTTGAGGTTTAGGCCGGCAGTGATTTCGGTCATTGCTGTGTGCCTGGCCCAAAAGGCTACACTAGGCTGCATCTTATTAGGGCTGGGTCTAGGCCCGTAGTTAACTTCGGTTGCTGCGGCGTGCCTTTATTCGGCTTTGGTTTGACGCAACCAGAGTTACTTTGGGCGTGTGCCTTTGTGATACGGGTTTGGTTAGGCCGGTGATGATTTCGGTCGTTGCCGTGTGCCTTGCTCGATCTTTGGACGCATAGGCCGCTTGAAGTAGTGCCGGTACAGTGGTGGCTGAAATGTTATTGTTTGACGAACGGACATCTAAACGTTGTTTGTAGTCTCTCAATAGTGACGGTACCACAGCTGAATGTTGCTGGGTGTTGCGGAAGTTAACTTTATGTTGCTGAAGTGATACGCCGCGGCAGTGATGGATCGCTATGGACTCTGTTCATAGTAGCGGATGGGTGTGGTGTTCCGTCCTTTTTAGGACGTCCCTTTAGCTTAGTTAATGATACCACGAATGACCATTATAGCATGGCATTATTGCATAAGAGCCGCTGGTCGGGTCTTTGTTAATAAGACTGCGGACTAGCTTTAGACAGTGTGGCCTGCATTTCCCTTATCATACATCTTACGTGGCTTGCCGCGTTAAACATAAATTACCTTTTGTTGTATGAGGTGGCGTGTTGAGCTTGGCGCATACCGTAAGCGAGTGCACTATGTGTGGCTCCATTATATGGTATTGGGTGAATAGGGGGTGATTGGCATTCATGTAATGCTCTGCAATACACATCTTCCACTTCGGTGGACACACACTATCCACTTCGGTGGACACACACACCTATATGGTGTATATATTATAACTAATCAAGTTGCTTTGCAACATGTTTGCCATCTCGATGGGTTTCCACTTTGTGGACTTTATACGTATTATACGTATTATACTGTATGTGGTTTTTACCATAGAACGCACCGTTACGACGTGTGCAGGCGACATGCGCCTTACTGAATATAAGAATTGGTAATTTATTATCAAAGTTTACCAGGCCTTGTGCCTTTGGCTAATGCCATATTTTATAGCTCCGGCTATTTATTATATGGGCTTCGGTCCTCTATTATACACCAAGGCACTCATGCCTAATATGTCAACTGTGGTTTTGTTGACTCCCGACAATAATGGGTTTATCCCATAATCATACGCCGCAGGCGCACTATAAACAGGTACCCCTTGGGGGGGGGGGGCTCATATCCTATGGACGGAGCTCACCGTTGGTAGCGGGTGCGGAGCTACTGACTATCACTCTCTTTTTATATTTTTCCAAATCGGAAGAATATAATAGATAGGAGAGAGATACCACTTTGATTAAACTTCTCTACGGAGTTGTTTAAGGGTTAGGTATTTAGATCGAGTGAGAGATCTTTCTGTTGGCTATAACATATCCTATGAAGTAATAACAAAAGACATTCGCGAGACATTCAACTATCTGAATGTCTCGCATTTTTTTATCAAATTTTATAGTAACCCGTTCATGTATTGACCATATAAGAATCTGTTCGTGTAACGAATATATATCTGTTGGACATATAAAGTCTGTTCATGTAGAGTACATGTAAAATCTGTTCTTGTATTAGATAAATATAAAACCTGTTCGTGAATCGTACACTATATTCAATAATTTATATTAATTTATGCCTGCTTTACGCCTCTAAACTGATGACAAACAACTGTTTTATATTATAACAAATGATATTTGATAATGAACCTCTCTGTTGAGCAAAGCGATACAAACTACGAATGTAGGGCCTGACGGCTCGTTCTATATTAAAGAATATGATATATTGAAATATTATTATAAAACTATAATGTGATTATTATCACATTATTTTATTCTATTTAAGGTTTATTTGACTCCTTTAGATTGACGGACACATAGCCTCTGACGCTTTAAAAGAATTTGAGTTATTACAAAACACAACGTAGTACGGGTCCTAGCCACTTAGACGAATCATGTGCCAATATATATTAAGAGTGCTAGCGCCTTCGGCGCGTTTTTATGCAATTCTATGCTAGGGTGCGAGCGCTCTAGCGGTGGTTAAGTATTATAAATTATATTTTATAGACGAGTAAGGTGGAGTTAGTTACACTCTGTTGTATTTTACGACACATCGGTAAGAAAGAGGGTGGTCTATTCTACTAAGCCGGATACCACATGGTGGGTCAACTTACCTTAGTCGCCTTTTACGACACCTCGGTAAGAAATGAGGCTGGTCTATTCTACTCAGCCGGATACCACACGGCAGGACGACTTACCTTAGTCGCCTTTTACGACACCTCGGTACGAAATGAGAGTGGTACTATTCTATTCAGCCGGACAACTATAAAACTCATCATAAACTAAAAACCCTGTCAAATAATTCGTTTGATGTCCGTCATGAACCACTTAATCCCTGTACCATTTCTTTTATAGGATATAGATAAAATCTGAACTCAGTCGATTCCTATCACATTGTGTATGCATTGAGCGTCCTTTTCGATGCACTCGACTGCAGATCACACGAGCGAAATACGACACACATTCCGCAAACACTCGCCAATTGACAATGGGATCCATTTGTTTAATAGAGTTAATAGACTTCGCGTTTAAAACTACTATTAATATAACTCTATAAATAAAAAACAGATATAGTCTTTAGAGAAACCGAGTAAGTTTATCTATATCTATACTAATATACAAAGCTGTAGAGTTTGTTTGATTGTTTAAACGCGCTAATCTCAGGAGCTACTGGACCGATTTGAAAAATAGGAAAGCTATAGACTATATACTCATGACATCGCGTTAAGATGAATAGGAGCAGCAACATATTTTTCGAAAATGGCAATATTTAAAGCTTTCCTTGCGTGGGCTAAGTAAACGGTGAAAGTAATCCAAAAATCTCTTATAATTAGTTCGACATAACTACTTTTATATTCAAAATTTCAATTCGGAAAAAAATTGTGACACAGATTGTACAGCTATGTTAAATATATAACCTATTTACTTTGAGCCTAGATAGCTCAACAACGAGACTCAACCAACATTACGTTTCAGCTCAACTAACCTTAGCAACCCAACATCCACCGGTTTTTCAAAATATCTGCTATGCGCATTTTCACTTTGTTTTCGCAACTGATTTGTCTATATTAGTTACTAAGGAGCATATTAATCTTTTAGAGATTTTTTAAATTTTATAAAAATATAAATATTAGCCGCGAAATAAAAATGTATATATTAGCCGCAATATCAAATACATGTTTTGAGTAATCTATAATTTACACAATTTTTTTTAGTCTGATGCACTCCTGTTAGAGCCAAGGTCTTCGTAGAGAATTATGTCCATTAATTTCCTAATCATTGTAAACATAGTTAGTGTAAAATCTCAATCCACTGAAACTAGTGGATTTAACTAGAATCAGTGACGCGACGACGTGTTTTGTATGCATTGAGCATCGTGGTCGGTGCATTTCACTGCAGATCACGGGACTGAAAATAACGGCAAACAGTCGGCAATTGGCAGCTGCGCTTTGTTTTGTTTCGACACTAGAAAATTGTGATTGTACTATCGCGATCGTTAGAAGTTAAAAGAAATCATTAAATAAGATACGCTATACAATAAACATGCAAAGTGACGTGCTAAGGCCGATACTATAAGTTAAGCTTATTTTAAAGTATTCAGTTTTCACCTTCATAATAATCTATTAATGTTAAGTAGCGACAGTTGTCAGGTTTTCTATGTGACAACAATGTCTCTTAAAGTTAAGGAGATCATTTATAAAACGGTCATAAAACCTGTCTTATAGTATGGGTCAGAATGTTGGGCAATAAAAAATACGGATGAAAAAAGAGTGCATGCAAATGAAGTGAGTGATGTTAAATTCTATGTATAATGAGTATATAAGGGAAAGTCTAAAAGTTGCGTCTATAGAAAAGAGGAGTAGTGCAAGATTAAGATGGTATGGACATTTAATGAGGAGGGATGAAAATCAAATCAAATATGAACCTCGATGGATATGTGACTAGTGGGAGGCCGAAAAAGAGATGGGTGGATTGTGTGAATTATGACATGCATAAAAAACAGTAGCGCCAGAGTTGACGAATGACAGGAGAGAATGGAAGCGAAAACATGTTGTGCCGATCCCACTTAGAGTGGGATAAGGGCAGGAGAATAATGAATGATGTATCATCTATTAATGTAAACTGAAAATTAGAAGTATATAATAGTAAACCGATTTCAAACATATATAAGTAGGTATATTCCGTAGAATTTATAAGTGGATATACGATACCGACATCTTTGCCAACGAGGTCCCTAGGGAGTGCCCGGGAGCGAGATGCGGTAATACTAAACAAGAATACGAAGTAAGCCAATCGATAGTATTATTTTTATAGCTTTAAGACAAATGGACGGTTTGCTTGATGTCAAGCAATCTTCTGAAAACATTTGCAATAAAGAATCTCCAGTATAGCTTTTTTATTATTCTGACATATTTGAAAGACTATAAATCTGTACAAACGACCAAGCACTGCTTTTTGATCTGCGCAACTCGTGAGGTTTATACATATCTATACTAATATATAAAGCTGAAGAGTTTGCTTGCTTGTTTGTTTCTTTGATTGTTAGAACGCGCTAATCTCAGGAACGACTGGACCGATTTTAAAAATTCCTTGAGTGTAAGATAGTCTATTTACCGAGAAAGGCTATTATAGGCTATATAAGATCACGCTAAGATGATTAGGAGGAGAGCAATAAAAACAAAATATTACGAAAACGGAAAAAATTTAAAGCTTTCCTTGCGTGAGCTGACTCAACGGTTATTAAAATCGAGTTATAAAAATCATGTATTCCAAAATTGTTTCCCTCTAAAAGTTCTAAATAAAAGTCCACGACAGCATATGTCTAAGTTTTATGGTTAACCCACGTTATACATTTTTATGGTTATCAAAAGATTTTATTACGCTTTTAATCTTTCCACGAGGGCGAAGCCGCTGGCGGTTGCTAGTACAGTATATTTAACAATCATTATCAAATTTTAGATATAAAAACCAAATCGGGCTGCTTAACAGTATTTCTAACGGTCACAGGGTAAGTAAACTACTAAATTATTTTACAATAAAACAAATATTTTTCGTCTATTCTAAAAATGTGGACTGGATCTTAATTCATACTTATATTTTTATATAATAATACTAGCTGTGCCAAGAGCTTCGCCCGCGTCACAAAATTATTCCCATATTGAAATTTTTAACATAAAAGTTGTTAGTGTGAGTTAATCATAAGAGATAGAGAGATGCTATCGCGGGCTTTCTTGTTGAAGGTTTGTAGATCTACAAATCTCTAGTACATCACTTTAGTATATCTCTACTGGTTTACACGGTGCAGGCGAGTAAAGGCAAGTTTTTTTGAACCTCGCGACCTCTTTACACAATTAACATAAAACGGTAATGTTCTATGAGCATAAACCATCCAGAAAAATTGCAATATCTTTTAGTAAAAACCCGTTCAGAAAAAAAATCCGTTTTGTAGATTTTGAGAAAAACGATCACATACGACAGACAGCTTTTGGGGACCTTGTTTTATAATAAGTATAGAGTATAGATGATCATATTCCGATTTTTTTTATATAATAACTTCATTCTATTTTTAAAAGATAGAAAAATGGTAATAAGGAGGTTGTGCCATATTACAACAGAAAGCCATTACATGTATCCGATATTATCTCAAGGGACTGACCAGCGTTAGGGTTAAAATGAAATATCATACTGAGAGAAAAGTTGCGTGTATATAATATTATATTATACTAGCTTTTACCCATGACTTCGTTCGCGTGGACTGTTATCGTGTGATAGGTGCCAAATTTCATCGATATCGGTTTAGCGGATTCGCCTTGAAAGAGTAACAAACATACATCCATACTCACAAACTTCCGTATTTATAATATTATTATTAGTAGGATAATTTTTCTTTAATTGAATAGCGATTAGTGATATTTTTTTACACTTTACCGCCCATCTTTCACCTTTTGAAAAGTACTGCGAGTTATACACGTTAAAGGCAAGTGAGTGACATGTCGTCTGTCAATCCATTTCTTAAAATTATTATATATTCATAGTAATATTATGATTGCGAAAGTCTGCCTGTCTTTGTGTCCCTGTTACGCTTTCACGGTTAATCCGATAGACCAAGAAATTCAGCACAATTTAATTCGGCAAGATTCGATCACCTAGATACTACTAGTTATCAGAGGGATAAAACAACCTGCATGTAAAAAAAAATCAGATGTTCGCAGTCGCACCACAGTGACCTAAGATCAAGTAAATGCATGGGGGACCTACGTTTGAAGATCTCGTTTCGTAGTCTTGTTAAAATCCTGGGAATATAAGTCGAAGAAAGGGTGAAAGTACACATGTATTAAAAGTCAGTAAGAAGCTTACGCTGCCGTATATAGTAGCTGTGGTTAGACACTATGACACGGTCAGCTGTCACTCTCCCATAGTTTTTGTTCCCTCCCTCGCAACTGCTACAAAAGCTGAATGGTTTTCTTGCAATCGCTGTAAACAACGCTAACGAGCGACATTAAGCAACGTATTGCATTCATGTCATTTTGTACAGTTAATAATAAGAAAATAAACTTTTGAAAAACTATGTTCAATAGCATATTTCCGGTAAAAAAGGTCACGTATATTGAACTCGATTCACGCCGTGTGGTATCTGGCTGAATAGAATAGTACCACCCTCATTTCTTGCCGAGGTGTCGTAAAAGGCAACTAAGGTAAGTCGACCCGCCGTGTGGTATCCGGCTGAGTAGAATAGACCAACCTCATTTCTTACCGAGGTGTCGTAAAAGGCGACTAAGGTAAGTTGACCCACCGTGTCGTATCCGGTTGAGTAAAATAGACCACCCTCTTTCTTACCGAGAAGTCGTAAAATATAAGGTAAGTTGATGTCAGGCAGGCGGCCGGTCGTAAAATACGTAGCCAAATCATATGACAACATAACATGTTTGTAACATGTTGTGCCGACCCCCCTTAGAGTGGGATGAGGACAGGAGGATGATGATTAAACTCGATTCATATTCTTTCAAGTCATTGATCAATATAAGTTGTTATAACAGATAATTGATAGTGACAATTAAAAAGCAGCTGATACAGAAAGCCTTCTATACTATTGAGGATTACGTAAATGATAAGAATGCTACTCTCCGACCTAGTAAAAGATAGCAATGACAAAATTAAAATTGTTATAAGAATTACATTTTGAGAAGAGCAACTGCTGAGTTTCTTGCTGGCTCTGCTCGGTAGGATTGCTCCAAACCATCCAATAGTGTCATTGGATGGTTTGGAGCAATCCTTTTTACAAGTTTCTTTAAATAAAGAATAATTTGAATTTGAATTTGATGGGTTAAAAATTAACACTATATTTTATCCGTTTTTACAATACACGCAAATACGAAATGTGTATAGAAATTAGTTAATTCCTCTTCAATATATAATTTAACGTAACATGTAGGATATGTAAATGCTATTAATTTTCACTCAGTTAAAATTATAACGAAGTCGAGTACAATAAAAATGTATTTCTGTAACAACATACATAAATAAAATAAAAAAATGTAATACAAATTAAAAAGACAGCATACAATATTTTTCCGCGCCCACAAAGGGGTCTCTTTAATGGGCCATTTAATTTCATGTAACGGCATATATATTTTCATACGCGGGCCGTATTTTTCGCTACGTTGACACTGCGTGTGACGAAAAATAAAAGATATTTCATTTTATTACAGTTACAAAATCTCGTATTAGCAGCGTATAAGATTAACTTATCTCGCTAAAATCGCATTTTAGAGTTATGTCACTGTGTATATCGTGTTGTACGAAAATGTATCAGCTAATTTTATAAGTGTACATTTCGCACACTTGAAGTCGTGTGGTATCCGGCTGAATAGAATAGACCACTCTCTTTCTTACCGAACTATTAAAATACTAGTGCTTTCAAGCTCTTCCAAGATATGGGTCTCTTTAACACTCACGACGTTTTGTAGACACTACGATATGATTTATTGCAATTTGCCACAAAACTGTTTTGAATTAAGTCACTTTAATACTATGTGTGAGAAATATCATCATCATCCTCCTGCCCCTATCCCACTCTAAGTGGCGTCTGCACAACATGTTATCTACATGTCGTCACATGATTTGGCTACGTATTTTACGGCCGGCCGCATGCCTGACATCAACTTACCTAAGTCGTATTTTAAATACCTCGGTAAGAAATAAGGGTGGTCTATTCTATTCAGCTGGATACGACACGGCGGGTCAACTTACCTTAGTCGGCTTTTACGACACCTCGGTAAGAAATGAGGGTGTTCTATTCTATTCAGCCGGAAACCACAAAGCGATCAAACCTAAAACATCAGTGGCTATTAAATAATTTACTCAGTTATGTACGTAAAGAATTTTTCCACAAGGTAGGGTAGCGAGCCGAGTCTTCTTTCACGGGCCTCTCCCTGAGGATTGCATGGAAGAGCGGTTTAAATGAAAAATAATATTAGACGTCAGTACAAAATAGTATTGTACTTACGATATACGTTTTTACGTTGTAGAAAATTTATTTCGCTCTTGAGATTGCTAATAATTTTAATCTTGAATTATGATCGAAGAATCGACAGGTTGGTTGAAAATTTTGAAGTTGAAAAGCATATAATGGTTATTAGTTCATCATCATCATTATCATCGCCTTTTACGATACCTCGATAAGAAATAAGGGTGGTACTACTCAGTCGTCTTTTACGGGTTAATAGAATTTATTAATATTTAATAACATTAATTAATATTTAGTTATATAGATGTTTTGTCAATGAAACCGACTTACTGACACTATTCGATTTTTATTAGTCATGGATATTGAGAATAGTAGTCAACTACAAAATAATATTAATTAACACTATCACGTAAGTTTCAGAAAAAAATCATTTTATAATATGTTGCAAAGGAATAGATTATATTTATGAGATTTTTGTCTCTAATATGAAAACTTTTGGTACAGTAAATTGTGATAGATATTTATGTATTATAAACGGATATTACAAGAGGTCGCTGCTATCGTGCGCATTACGAGTGCAGCTGATGCATAATGAACTTACCGTGACGCCAGAAAGCAATTATAGAGGTTCCTGACACCGAGCGTACTACGAACATAGCCGATGACGTGCTCGGCGTAATGCGCAACGACAAATGGAGGTTTAGAAGGCAACGGGAACACAAGCCAACTTGTTTGATGTTACGTTTACTTTAGGATATTGTAATTATAGAGTGCCCTGTCACTGAGCGTCCTACGAACATAGCCGCTGGCGTGCTCTAACATTAACGGCGTAGCTGTAACACGCAACAATAATGGGAAAACAAGCCATCTTGTGTAATGGTACGTTTGCTTTTTGAATTACGAGTGGGGTAATACAAGTTGAATTATAGTTTAGGGTTGCATTAATACTCACTTATGGACCTTTTTTAACAGTAGATTAAACTTCCATCACCGTATATTATTTAACTATCAGGCACTCAACTTAGAGCAAAATAAGGAAATGAATGGTACACAGAAGGGCACAGTCACGATCCTCTCATAATTCTGGAACGTGCAGGATGCGGCGAAGCGTGTCCGGGCAAAAAGTTTAATTATTCCTTTTACTGCTAATGCGAGATAGGTTGCAAATGTAATAAATTCGATTCTTTTTTTTCCCTTTCCTACGGATAGTGTCAATAAAACACGAGCAGTACGAAGTACCAAAAAATACAGGCCTGTTCAGAAAATTAATTGGTCCATTAAATTTTCCCCTTTGTGGATACAACACAAGGATTATACTTTTTGTCTGAAATTGTTTATTACCTATTTACATTTAAAATTTTAATGCTGCAGCGAAGTATAAGTAATGTACGAAAGAGAATTGTTTCATTTCAAAATAATTTATAGAAATTATTTTTCGGAATACCATAACTAAATTGTTGATTATGAAATCTTTTATTGTGGAATATACTCGTAATAAAACGATCATCATCATCGTGCGAAGCCGGAGCGGGCCACTAGTCAAAATATATACACTTAGACACACGGTCGTCCGTCCCCAAAGTAAGTAACTTAATACTTGTGTTATGGTAGACAGACAACTGGTGAATATATACTTATATATTTTTAAATAGATACTTTAAATACAAATATACACCCAGGCTTAAATACCAACAAATTAATTTAGAGAATATTTTGGCCCTCGGCGGGAATCGAACCCGCGACCCGCGGAGCTGAAGACAGGGTCAATACCTACTGCGCCAACGGGCCAGTGAGGGTAATATTCAGGTCATTATATTCTTAAAGGAATATTAAAATCTCTTAGAACATTCGTAGCGGTATAACCTTTTTTTCTTTTAAAGTTATTGTATAGAAACCGGCTATATTCTCGTCTTATTTTATCGGGTGAGCCCGACCAGTTCAAGTCCATACGGGGTCTTTATTCATGAGTTCTTTATACAACGTTATTGCAGCGTGAACAGAAAATTAATTCAAAGAGTTTCTTCTTTTATATACCTAACTCTTTTTTGTACCATCAATCTAATAAAAATGTCATGTTTTCATGAATTTTTATTATGAAAAGTGTGACCTCTAACAGCGCTGTTAATTACTGTGCTAGGCTATTAGGCGAATGCAAGCTTTTGAGTTATTACTCTGCTTCCGAGTCTTTAGGACAAGTATTAATGACAGTTGCAATTAAAGAAGCAAACAGCAGGTGCAGTAAACTGTAGTGGCACCCTCTGAAATTAAATAGCGTGGGAATAGGCCAATGGGAAATACGTCATAGGCATATCTAAGTATACTGTAAGATTCATTTGCAGTGTTAAAAAAAATTTAGTAACTTGCCTATTATTCTTATAAAAGTACACCATTTGAACAAGTTATCTTTAATATTTAAATGAGTTAATCTTGTATGTATACATATATATTTTCAGAATCTCGGAAACGGCTTCAACGATTATCTTGAAATTCAGCATGTAGGGAGTTTTGGGGAAAAAAATGGATCTGGCTAGGTTTTATTTATAAAAACCGTTTTATCCATGTTTTTGGGCATAAAAAAACAAAAGTTTACTTTTAATTTATTGAATATATACAATTTTCGCCGTGAAATGTCAAGTCAGCGTAGCTCATTCAAAAACGGGTGGTCGCACGAAATGAAAATACCTAGGATCGAGTCCCAACTACCCTATTATTTTTTATTTATTTTTTTGAAGTAGGTACCTTTTTTATAATGTAAAAATTACCGAGCAAGGCTCGATCAACCTGGTATTATTTATCTTAAATTACTTAAACGCTAGGACTATAAAAATCATGCCCACGTGGAATGGTACCATTTTTAATAATATTTGCGGTCTTTTCTGTTCATTTTGATTAAAGACTGGCAGTGCCTACGAACCAATGTGTCACAAAGTTTTTGGCGCGTAAATCCCTTCAGAGTTAAATTGTTGATGAGTTGTTTTATAACAAGTATAGATAAATGAACATAAAAGTAATGTACAATACAATAATATGAATATTTGTTGTTTACAAAGGAACTTAACTGCAATGCTTAGAAGATGTGGTGGTAGCTGCTCTAATACACTAAGGCTACTTTTTGCCTGTTATGGATTTATTGATCTGAATGGTAATACCGAGTTTTCCTTATAGAATCTTTCTTTCATAGAGATAAATAATATTTATACCGATTAGCGTTTGAGCAGCGTGATCGGTCTAAGCTCGAAAACAGGAAGCCTACTCCAAGCAGTAGAATAGTAACAGACTGTTACTTCACTCGTTATCCTACTAATATTATAAATGCGAAAGTTTGTGAGTATGGATGTATGTTTGATACTCATTCGCAGCGAATCCGCTAAATCAATATCAATGAAATTTAGCATAATTATTCCTTATACACCGGAATAACATACAGGCTATAGAAAACCTGTTTATTCTACAGGAATATGATGATTAGTGTCATCCTATTCCTGTAGAATAAACAGGATTTCTAGCCACCCATCTATTATCAAAGCGCCATCTATTATCAACCTATAATGCGACAATACTTCAAGCGAACGAAGTCCCTAGCTAGCTAGCTAAAAGCTAGTCATCATCATCATCATCATCATCATCTTGGCTGCGTTTTTACGACCGGCCGCCTGCCTGACGTCAACTTATCTTAGTCGTATTTTACGACACCTCGATAAGAAAGAGGGTGGTCTATTCTACTTAACTGGATACCACACGGTGAGTCAACTTACCTTAGTGGCCTTTTACGATACCTCGGTAAGAAAGAAGGGGGTTTATTCTACTAAACCGGATACCACACGGCGGGTCAACTTACCCAGTTAAAAGCTTAGTTACTAGCTAAAAGCTAGTATTAACATTAAATTAAATTGTTCTTTTATCTTGTATTTGTACACAAGATAAAAGAACAAAGTAGATTGCATGTCACCTGCATAAACGCCGCATCGTCCGAAGTTAATTTTATAGTACGGAACACGACGCAACTCGATTTATGTTGCAGCCGTGCTGTCTCGTACTCCTCTAATAAAAGCTGGACACTTATACACCTTTGTAGCGCAGTGCAGCTACTATACAAGCAAAGTAAACAATAAAATAACGCGTAATACTGTTCCCTCTCACAGAGACACGAACACAGAACCTCAACACTGTTCTAATTAATATTACCAGGCTACATCATCTTCCTGCCCTTATCCCACTCTAAGTGAGGTCGGCACAACAGGTTAGAAACACGTTGTAGCATGATTACGGCTACGTATTTTACGATCGACCACCTGTCTGGCATCAACTCACCTTAGTCGTATTTTACAACACTTCGGTAAGAAAGAGGGTGGTCCATTCTACTTAACCAGATACCACACGGCATCAACTCATACAAATATAAGTTACACGGAGGTATCCTTGTAATAGTTTAAATACCCAAACCCACAATAAGGATTATTTATATATTTATTTATTTACTATGCCGTGCGGTGAGTAGAAAAGACTGCCATTATTTTTTTACCGAGGTGTCGTAAAAGGCGACTGAGGTAAGTTGGCCCACCGTGTGGTATCGGGTAAGTAGAATAGACCATCCTCTTTCTTACAGAGGTGTCGTAAAATACTACTAAGGTCAGCTTACGTGTCGTAAAATACGTAACCAAATCATGTGACAACATGTTTATACAATGTTGTGTCGACCCCACTTGGAGTGGGATAAGGGCAGGAGGATGATGATATCGGATATATTCATCCAAAATTCAAGTTTAGTTATGTAGTTATATCGTTAAGTATGTAAGATATTGAAGTCACATCCATTTTCAAATACACAACGTAGACAAGATTACAATGTGGATAAGTTAAAGCAACAAATTTTGAAAAGCGATAAATATCATTTTTGTAATACATATATCCGTGATTGTAAATTATGAAAACCTATTTAAAATATTCAAAATGGTGATGGTAGTATAAGCCGTGTTCGCCGTTTAAATTAAAGTAAGAACTTCGTCTTGTTATTTTATTCAACGCAATAAAGCATTCATTTCATAAATCCCTCGACAAATTTAACAAAGTTCTCACTTAAATACATAATGTGTGTACACATAGACACGTTCTGCAATATTCCTAAAAATCTAAAGTGACTTCATGATATAAAATTTTGCACATTTTTCTTGTTGCTCGAGTATTTCCATGAGAATTCTTCTTAGTACTGAATATTTCGATGTTGAAAATTTTCGTGTAGCTGTATATCAATTTCAAACGTTAAAATCGCGTACATAAACGATTAAAGAAAATGCTTGCGAATCGGAGATTTTAAATATTAAAAGTAGACTAAACGTAACCATTCAAAACGTTGTAAGGATATAGCAGAATATTAATGAATAGAATATATAAAATACTAGTACTATACTACCTGGGTGATCGAGCCTTGCTCGGTAATTTTTTTAAAGATACAAAAAAAGGCACCGGGTGTTAGGATCAAACCAAGTTTTTGAACCTTTTTTGGTCCACGCGTTAACATTAGGTTGTTATGTTACAGCATTGCATTTGACTCAATTATGAGTTGCTATCTATTCCTATTTTCGTAGTTTTCTTAGAGCCTAAAAACAAGGATAAAACGAGATTTTTTTAAATAAACCTAGCTGGATTGATTTTCCTCCCCAAAAACCCCTACATGCTGAATTTCAGGAAAATCGTTGGAGCCGTTTTCAAGATTCAGAAAATATAATTACATACAAAATTAACTTATTTAAATATTAATGATTTTTTTTTTTTTTTCGAATATGACTAATGCTGTTAGCCCTAATGGCTTTGACAGCGTCACCGATAAGACGGGCGAGCGCTGAAGCATCGCCGAGAAGAAATAGGTGATACATGCGGGTGCATTACAAGCACCCGCGCTACAGGGGGCGTCGCCTTAAGGGTGTCTCCTGCGAGACCGAACCTCGGCTTAAGGCGGCGCGTTTTGGAGGGCTGCATCTAATAAATGACTTGGAAGAAGTCTGCGTCACGGCGGCCGCGGCAGAGGGCTGCGGCCGCTTGACACAAGCAAGCGGGGACCTCGTCTTCGCCGGCGAAGACGCTGTTTGTGTAGATGTAATGTGTGTATCTTGTTGGATGCCGTGATAGCATCGTCGGGGTCGTTAAGGACGCTCTTCGGGCGCCAGTGAATCTTATTGGGGTGCCTGAACACCTTATAGTTGGACGCGGCCACTATAAGCGGGTTTGGGTGGATGGACGCTTTCTCGAAGTAAGTCGTCGAGAATCGTCTGAAAAGATCGGCTATCGTGGGTAGGTCGAGATCTCTATGGAGGTTCACGTTGCGCACGAACCACGGACAGCCAGTGGCTGTACGCATGAATCGATTTTGAAGTGTCTGCAACGGACACAGTCGTGATTTCTGTCGTGGGTCTGATGCAAGTTTTGTAAAGTGTCACTTTGTTGCGAAGTGACAGTTTACTTGCCTTGCACAGTATCGGATTGAGGCGTCCCATGGCGAACGCTGCCCGGTTACGGACAACGCGGATGTGTCGGATAAAGGATAGGGTAGGTTCGAGGATGACACCTAAGTATTTGACTTCCTTTTGCCAATCTATGTATTTGTTGTAAATAGAGACTCTAGGAGGCGTCCGGATGAAGTCCATGGCTCTCCTAGATCTCGCAAAGAACATTGCTGCGCTTTTATCGGGATTTATTTCGATTTTCCACCGGCGGAACCAGCTTCCGAGCTGGTTGGTTGCTCTTTGGAGCCTATCATTAATAGTTATGGGATCTCTACAAGTGGTATAGATTGCGGTATCGTCCGCGAACATGGCTAAGTGGGTGACTGCACTAGTTTTAGTGGAGAATCGTGGGATGTCACTCGTATAGAGCGAGTAGAGGAACGGTGCGAGTACCGAACCTTGGGGGACTCCGGCGCGTAAGGTACGTCTTGAGGAGAGCGCACCATCAATACGATATCTAAATGAGCGATTTGTAAGATAATCGCGAATGATAAGAACGAGTCTATCGGGGATTCCTAGGTTTGCGAGTTTGTATATTAAACCCGCATGCCATACCTTATCGAAGGCTTTGGCGACATCGAAGAAGACAGTACCGGTGTACCGTTTTTTGGCGAAGCCATTTAGGATGGCTTCGGTAAGTCGGTGTACTTGTTGTACCGCGGTGTGTTTAGCGCGGAAGCCGAATTGCTCATCCGGTATGAGCTTCATCGACTCCATGAACGTTTTGAGTCTAGCGAGGATTACTCGCTCGTAGACTTTCCCTAAGCTGTTGAGCAGACTGATGGGTCGATAGCTGCTCGGGAGATTACTGGGTTTTCCCGGTTTACGAATACCTATTACTATTGCTTCCTTCCATTCGTCGGGGAAGGAGCAACCTAACAGGAGGGCATTGAAAATCAATACTAATAGGTTTATGAGTTGGTCGGGGAGGCACTTGAGTGCTTTGTTGGATATGGAGTCGGGGCCTGGGGACTTGCGGGTCTTCAGGTTTTGGATAATGGAACGGACTTCCTCTCCGGTGGTGGGAGTGAGCGGCTCGCTTTCGGGAGCCTTCGCGGATATCCTAGCCGCCGCCATTTCCACTTCCGAGTGGAATTCGGCGTGTTCGGGATGACTGGGATTGTTAGTACATTGTCCCTCAAGACTGTCAGCCAAGCATTCGGCCTTATCGATGTCGTCAAAAGCGACCGGACGGTTTGAACGTATTAATGGAGGTGTAGCTGCACACTGGTCTCCTCTCAGGGATTTCGCCAGTTTCCAGAAAGCCAGGTGACTCGGCGAGATCTCTGAGAGTTTGTTGTCCCAGAATATTAATGATTTACTGAACACTACTTATATTATATCATAAACTAGCTGTCCGGCTACGCGTTGCTGTGGCTTAGGCTAGTTTCGAACTCCTCTCGAAACAAAAATTGGTCCCATCGCCACCAAACTTTACAGGATTATCCGCTGGGTTATTCTAAAGATTGTCTGAAAATTTCAGTAAATTCGGTTTCGGTTTCGGAGTCTATAAAGGACATATAGAAAAACATTTATTTCATATATTAAATGCGCAATTCTGTCAGTGACATAATAAACTTCGTCTTCAACGATTTAGTTATTAGTAAAAAAAACGTTTCATTTTATCAAATTAACAATTCCCGCTCTAACATTATATCGTTCCAAACTATTCCTCGGGTAATCCCAAGAGACAGTGTCGGATACACGTAATGGCTCCGTTATATGATATCGAGTTATAGTCCATCAGTTAAGGTTAGAAGCCAAATAGCTCTTATCTATGTATAATCATTTCATTAATACAGACAAATATATATTATTATCTTATTAAACCTTCTCTGTCTTAAGTGATTACCAATTAGGCACGTGTAATTTAAAAATATAGAACACGAGTAAGTAATTGCACTTCTTTTAGTTTACTAGCAATTTTAGTTACAAATTACTAGTAATCATGTTAGCCCCTCCAGCTAAAATGCTTATGTTAGGATTTACGTCATTTGGGATTCGAACCCACGATCTCTCCATCGCAAGTCCATTACCCTTATATCGCTACCGCCGCCTCATTATCATCTTTATTGCATTGGTTTAAAATTCTTCTCATACTATTATTTCTGATTCATTTTTTTTGTATACATCGAGACAATATTTTTGTTTATATCTAACAAATCATAATAATCAAAATAAACAGTTTCTTATTCAAAGTAACGGTTTAAATTTTAAATGAAACAAACCCTTTGTGGTAAGTGAAGCTTTCTACGGAGTGAAAACATCATCCAAATCGCATCAGTTTTTTATTTAATCAGCTCAAACAAGCGACAATCTGCCGTAACTTTAAAAGCTCTTAATTTATAAGGCGTTTCTAGAGATATAAATAATATATTTATGTTAGGAGTACAGATACATTATTTGCATGATTTTACTAAAATACCATACTATTCTGTCCGTTTATTTTTAAATTAATTTATTTTCGAATAAAATTTCACATAAATATAAGTTGTATAAATATCCATTCATACGTTGTCTTAAGAAAACAAAACTATACTAAACACCGTCACGATTCTCTCATAATTCCTCACGCGGAATGCAGCGCGCTATACTGAGATAAAAAATCTAATTGCCTTTTTGCTGCTGACATGTACTTTAGAAGAAAATGTAGGTACCTAGAAGATAGTAAAAGAAATAAATAAATCTGGATGGCGATTCCTTCGCTTTAAAACAATAATAAATAATCACTGCTACTGAACAGGTGTTATCATACGACAATGCACCGCCATTTGTTTAACAATCTAAAGCATGTATAGCATATTTAACAAAGTAGCATGTTTTCAGCAAAATAAACCCAACTATTATTATATATATAACTCCTTATTACATGACCAAGTATATTATACTAGATGTGCTTCGCCCGCGTGGAAATCAGTGTGTCACAAATTTTTCACGAATTGAAATTTTGAACATAAAAGTAGTCATCGTGAGTTAACTAAAAAAAAATTTTGAATTGACTTTCACTGTTTACTTAACGCACGTAAGAGAAGCTTTAAATTTTGCCGTTCGCAATATTTTTTATTGCTGTTCCTCTCCTATTCATCTTAGCGTGATGTTATATAGCCTTCCTCGATAAATGGACTATCCTACACTCAAAGTATTTTTCAAATCGGTCTAGTAGCCTCTTAGATTAGCGCGTTCAAACAATTAAACAAACAAACTCTTCAGCTTTATATATTAGTATAGATAGTAATATAATAATAATGACCAAGCTATTTAATAGTCGCACGGGACTCAGCACAAGTCTACTATGGCTACACCCAAAGTCACCAGCCTACTATGAAGGATGAAATAAAGTAACGGCCTATTACTGTCCTACTCCTGGGTATATGCCTCTTCCTTTTAGAGAGAAGGGTTGAAGATTTGACTCACCATGCTGCTCCAATGCTAATTACACATATTCCCAGAATTCTCTAGAGATATGCACATTTCCTCACAAAGTTTGCCTTCACCGACAAACAAAAGGAGCAGTTATTAATTCTTATAAAATTATTTTTAATTAGACCCATAAGTTATTGAGTTTTTAAGACAGAAAACACATTGCAGGGACCAATGTTTAAAGTCGTGACCATCTGTCACAGCTGACATCTTTGCGATTACGTGTAAATAAATATTAATAATGCTTTAACTCTTCAATAACATATTTTATCTGCAGACTAAATGCGTGTATATAACTATATATACATCTACCTCATATTTATAATAAAACAAAAACATATACAGCCCTGTAATTGGAGTACCTATTCGCCTAAATTTCTTACCTATCGTCTAAATTTCATCAACATTTGTTGGTCATAGATAAAATGGAGATAATATTGCAGACGTACCATATTACACATAAAATACATTTCGTATACAAGAATATATATGCCGTTACATGTGTTGAAATGGCCCATTAATGAAATCCCTTTGAGAGTGCGAAAAAACCATTTATGTAGTTTTATTAAAATTTATAAAGATGTCAGAATAAAAGAAAGTTCATGTCTTTCTGATTCGTGATCTATAATAAGGTCGCACAGTAATGACGTATCTAAGACTCATTTAAGTATACTTTGCTTAAGTAAATCGTTCGTTGAAAAATCATATCACTTTATTTCTAATCTATCATTTGCATTGATATTTTACAAATACGATGCTGAACATAAACCTTCTCTCACCGTTTTTTGGAGTGAGGGATTGGAGCCAAGACCTAACGCGCTGCTCCAATGCGGCTTGGTATGTTATGCATATCCCCAGAATTTTCTAGACGAAAAATTACAAGTACAAATTATTAGACACGTAAGTGTTAGAGAAAAACTCAATAGAGCCTGGACGGGGTTGAACCAGAGACCCTCTCAAAAAAATCAACCGTTCTCACCAGTGGGCCATCGCAGACTTCACAGTCAGAATAATAGTTCCTAGTATAACCATAGCTGTTCCTTCGAGGTACGTCTTTATTTTGTAAACACTATTTCTTTCGAGAATTTTTTTATTAATTTGTTTTCATTTCAGTAAGAAATGAGGGTTGTTTTATTACTTAAACGGATACCACACGGCTATTATTCTGTAAACACCATTTCCAAAAAAATATTGATTGCTTATATAAGTTTTGATAAACACATCTAAAGAGGTACAAGACCACAATTCGCCAAAGCAAGGAACTTGTAGCAATTACGTGGAAGTTGAAACTTTAAACGTAACCATTTTTCATAACCGTCTAGCTAATTAGTATTGGCACAAATCTTCGGAACTTTTAATTACGTTGAAAGTTTACACATCTCTTAAGTTCCAGCACTTGGCATGCGCGAATATTCTTGCCCTCATTAAGAAGTTGCCGTGAAATTTCCGAGTTATGCCATTATTGATAATATGCTTGTGGAAAGGTTAAAATTGTTCACTAGATGCGAATGTGAACTTGTTTAATTAGAAATCATTTCTTTGTATGAGAAGAGATATTTTTTCTACAAGTCCTTTTAAACTATAACAATTTATAAAACTGTTTATAGATATGTTTAAACAATAATGTAATATGTTTAAAACGCCGTGTGGTATCCGGCTGAATAGAATAGACTGCCCTCATTTCTTACCGAGGTGTCGTAAAAGGTGACTAGATATGTTGACCCACCGTGTGGTATCCTTTTAAGTAGAATAGATCACCCTCTTTCTTACCGAGGTATCGTGAAATACGGCTTAGGTAAGTTGATGTCAGGCAGGCAGCCGGTCGTAAAATATGTAACATCATCCAATGCTAAATCATGTGACAACATGTTCAACATGTTGTGTCGACCTCACTTAGTGTGGGATAAGTTCAAGAAGATGATGTTTATAGATAGATATGTTTTAAGATGTTACACTTAATGATTTTAAGAATACTGCTATATACATATATGTTCGAAATTTAAAAATTCAAACTTCCGCATTTATAATATTAGAAGGATTGATGTGCGAAGTTGGACTGTGAAGCAAGAAACATTTCCAGATACCCTGGATTCCACATTTCTGATTTCTTGTACCTTTATAGGCAGTACACCTATCGCCCTTAAGATAAACTTTGTAGTTGTTTCAAAGAGTTAGTATATGTTTTATTTTATCTAATGTACGCGAAGAGAGCATGATAGTGCAACTTTTATTGATAAAAATGTCAAACATCTTACAAGTACAAGTAACAAGGGTACATATTTTTTTTAAATCGATTGATTATGTAATAAATGGTTATTTTTATATCCATTACAAGGTTTCACATTAGAAATTTAGTATTGCATTTCAATATTTCAAGTATAATAAACTTTCCTTATAAAATATGAGACGTAAGGAAGAAAGCGTACAGTCAGTCGTAAAAAATGTATTAACTTTCCTTGTTTTCCGTCACAAGTCATAAAATGAGGACAATATGTTTATGATCCATAAATCTTCAAATAAACCATAAAATTTCATTGTCTTTCATCTCTTGTCTTAGGTTACTTTTGAATCTTTAATATTACAAATACGCAAATCAAGAGCTGGAATGAGTTACTTTAAAAACTGAAATTTTTATAGTAATTTATTATTTACTAATTAATTGCAGTATCTATATCACTAATATGTAGGTTGCCCTAAAACAAATAATCCAAAAATTTCTCAAATACCATTATCCATTATTCTTTAATATTTAAATGAGTTAATCCCATATATATGTTCATCAAATACATGTGTATTTCGTTTTACTATTGAAAACGCACATAAAAATAAAATTAATCAATTAGCCTCGAATTGAGCCTTAAAAAAACTACATACTACCAAAATACAACAAAATCTAGAGAACAAACTATAGAAATTGTTTTTATGTCAAAACCCAAAAAAATGTTTAAAAAATACGTAAATGTTTTAAAAATACTCACCAATGTTCTGAAAATATCATTATCATATATACATAGCACTAACATTAAATCATTTTCTTCATCACAACAGTAAAAAGAACTTGTCTGAAGCAATAAAGTAAAGAACAAATGGTGAGCGGCATAACAAGGTCGTAGATGAAAATGCAAATTGAACGGCAAAGTTCTGCGCCGAGGGAATAGAAAACGTCAGCAAATCGAAAGGCTATTAATTATGAGAACGGAAATTGAAAACCCGTGGAAATGAAAAAGTAATAAAATGCAACAGTGATTGCGAGATGAGTGCGGTCGAGCCCATTGCAAAACTGGCACATCTGTTCCTGCACAGATAATAAAAAGATCACTTAGAACGCTGAAATTTTTATGCACACGAACATACTCTACGTTACTGCACTGTTTTTAAATAATTTATGTAATTAGGCGTTGCTTTGCGGAGATCCATAATACAAAAGTAATAATAAAATTATTTTGCTATAATCCGCGAAGAAGTAAAATAGAAAATATATATAATGCTAAATGTAAGTGGACAATCGGTTATCATATCTGATATATGCAGGATTCTTAAAAAAAAAACCTTTGCTTTGCGATTTTGGTCGTGGAGTCTATCTCCTGATGATGCTTCGGTTACGGGGCGAAACAATTGCATTATATATATTTTCAATTTTACTTCTTCGCGGATTATAGCAAAATAATTTTATTATTACTTTTGTACTGTTTTTTTCACTGTTTTCTTTACTGTTTAAATTAGTGTGTCACAAATTTTTTCCCGAATTGGAATTTTGGACATAAAAGTAGTTCAGACCATCACATTATCAGAGACAGGGACATGCTGTCGCGGACTTTTTTGTAGTGTTTTTAGATTTACAATTCTCTAGTACATTACTTCAGTGTATCTTTGCTAGTTTACGCGGCGCACACGACTTAAACTCCCAGCAAGCGATTTTATATTTATTACAACCACGAGAACTCGTCAACGCAATTTACGAAAATCCATTATGTACTATTAACCATAATCTTCTGGAAAAATTTCACTATATTTTAGTACAAATCGTACAAAAATTTGTTTAGTAGATTTTGATATAATCGATCACATACAGACTGACAGGTTTTAGGGACTTTGTTTTATAATAAGTATAGATAGATATATTTAGGCTGTTTTCCGTATTCGAAATTTAATAACTCTATGATTATATCGCGTTCGAAATTCAAATTAACCTTTGAATAATATCTCAAATATTTATTGGATTACATTTTATTGTTTCCGCATCTTGTTCATATAATTGCGTAAACATAAAATGTACATAATAAATATAATTGGTCCAGATAGTTGACCTTTTATCGCGGCCTCGTCCTGTCACTCGACTCCTCTGTATCCCTCTCATTTAATATGAAACGTGATGTAATACGAACGCACTTTTCATTCGCAAATAATTTTGCGTAGGTCACTCGTGGTTTTCTTGTTCCACTTTTAAATCTAAGTGCGGCTGTCACTTAATACACGACAAGACGGTGTCAATAATAAACATGTAAAGAAAAGGATTCGCAGGATCGAACCACTATAAGTTTTTTAAGTTTTATATGCAAAATTAATATTGTATTTACAACTTATAATTGCGCCTTTACTTTATACGTGAGAAATTCTGCCCTCAGGAAATTCGTTGAATATAAATAATTGACCATAGATTCGCAGTCATAATTGGAGCAATGTTTAAGCTTAAATCGAGAAGGATTTGAATCCAACGAAAAAAGAATAACTTTGGAGTTCAGTACGGTGCTTTTGACATATTTAGATAGTTGATGTGCTTCTTATAGGGACTTTAAATAAGTCGAAAGTATTTTCGTCTTACTTAGTAGATAATCACTTAGGTTACTTAGGTTATGTTTGGTCCTTACTTAGTTGATAAAGGAAACTATTGGAACAACTAAAAAGCCTTTTCCAATAATTAGATAACCGCGAGACTATCCGATAAGCAGCTTATCAAACCTTGAAGATAAGCTTTGTTTCAGTTAACATGGTTAACTAAATCATAACTAACCTTAAAGTGCCGTTTCTAATAGAATTTAACTCATAAATATTGTCTGCCACTTAAAATATATTTTGTTTTTCAACTTTTCAAATCAATCTTGTAGCTGTTTTTTATTTTACTACGAAATTATGTAGAAGGGTATAATAAAATAGACAATAAATATTTATACTGCTGAAGCGACGCGGGATCCTGCAAGGATGCGGGATGAGAAATTATGGTGGAAAGTGGACTGTATTAAATGGGATGGTTTATTGCGGTAAAGAACAAAATGGCGGCGTTCAAGAACTAAATTTTCAAGGAGCGGAATGAAGAGGCACGCTTACCTGATGTGATTACTGTCCCGGGCACAGGATAATCGGCAGGCAGTTCTGGCACTACACAACACTTTCACTAAATTTACACTAATTAAAGAAATGTGTTAATTAGTGCGCGAGCGCATCGTGTTCGTCCCGAACGTATTTCAGCAATCGAGTGCCGCTCTCTCTCGGCGAACCACGTAAGCGCGTAAGCGTGCGAGGAGGACGGGACTATATGTATGATAGGGAAAGAGTTATATAGCGATAACAACTGCACTACTCTAAGTGGGGTCATATTATTACATACTTGGCTGCGTTTTTACAACCGGCCGCCTAACTGACGTCAACTTACCTTAGTCGTATTTTACGACACCTCGGTGAGAAAGAGGGTGGTCTATTCTACTAAACCGGATACCACACGGTGAGTCAACTTACCTAAGTCGCCTTTTACGATACCTCGGTATGAAATGAGGTTGGTCTATTATACTCAGCCGAATACTACACGGTGAGTCAACTTACCTTAGTCGCCTTTTACGACACCTCGGTAAGAAATGAGGTTGGTCTATTCTACTAAGCCGGATACCACACGGCGGGTCATCTTACCTTAGTCGCCCTGTACGACACCTCGGTAAGAAATGAGGTTGGTCTATTCTACTCAGCCGGATACCACACGGCGGGTCGTCTTACCTTAGTCGCCTTTTACGACACCTCGGTATGACATGTGTTTGGTCTATTTTACTCAGCCGGATACCACACGGTGGGTCAACTTACCTTAGTCGCCTTTTACGACACCTCGGTAAGAAATGAGTTTGGTCTATTCTACTAAACCGGATACCACACGGCGGGTCGTCTTACCTTAGTCACCTTTTACGACACCTTGGTAAGAAATGAGGTTGGTCTATTCTACTCAGCCGGATACAACACGGCGGGTCGTCTTACCTTAGTCGCCTTTTACGACACCTCGGTATGAAATGAGGTTGGTCTATTCTACTAAGCCGGATACCACACGGTGAGTCAACTTACCTAAGTCGCCTTTTACGATACCTCGGTATGAAATGAGGTTGGTCTATTATACTCAGCCGGATACCACACGGCGGGTCGTCTTACCTTAGTCGCCTTTTACGACACCTCGGTAAGAAATGAGGGTAGTACTATTCTATTCACCCGGATACCTCACGACGTAAAAAAGAATTGACTATATTAGATTTATAAATTTAGTAAAATCAATTCGTGTGTGGACCGAAGTAAAATAAAAATAATAAACCTGACTGTTAAAATTGAATTTTCACCGCGTGTTTTTATTGACTGGGAAATAAAACAGTGATGTAGAACGGTCCTATGTTGTATACTAACTTGTACGCCAAACATTTTAAATTTGTTTCAATAAAGGTTCCCCTGAACACGGGCGTTTAATCCGGATTTGTTAACGGCGGAAGTAACGCCACTGACATTTTTTAGGGATTTCCGACACGTAGGTGTTTGGTTTATAGAATTAGTACAAACTCGTTTACACGTTTTACGTATGTAGATGAAATTTATTCGTAATTTCTATAGAAATATCTATGGTTGATAGAAGTACATCCCCATCCTCCTACACACCCTTATCCCACTCTAAGTGGCCCACAACCCATTATAAATATACATGATGTGGCTTCGTATTTTACGACAGGTCGCCTGCCTGATGTCAACTTACCTTAGTCGTGTTTTACGACACCTTGGTAAGAAAAAGGGTGGTCTATTCTACTCAAGCGGATATCGCACTGTGGGTCAACTGTGGGAAACTCAATTTTGAATATACTATTCATAAATTCAATTTGTTATTCACTAAAATATTACTAAAACTACATAGACAATAAGATATCTTGCTAATTGTATTTTATTCTTATTAAATTTAAACTTTTTATCTTTGACCGAACGATATAGAGATCTTAGAATAGACAAAGGAAACTTATATATCTCAGCTGCTTTAGATTCCGCAGTGTCTAGGGCTGCCACCCGTACTATATTACATAGTATCGTACTATATTTTAGTCAATTGTACTATATATTATAGAAAAACAATATATGACGAAAAATACTATATTTTTGTCGCTAATTCAACTGTCGTGCTTTTTTTGAATCAATTGTGAATGGAACGCACCCGCAGCACTGCATAAGGAATGTTTGAACGAAACTCATTCATGTATTTACGGGGCTTAGTTAGTATCTTTAACTCCTTTGTCATTGTCCAGCGAAAAGTAATAATAAATAATCATGGAAAAATAAATAATGATTGAAAATTGATGTGTACTATTTTTTTTCCTGAATTTTCTAAAAGTACTATATTTTTTTTATTTAAAAAGAAAAATACTATTTTTCTTCAAAAAAAAGGTGGCAACCCTAGCAGTGTCCCAGTTTAAGTTGGATTGTCAACTATTCCAATTGCCTAACAGTAGATTCTTAACGATCTTATAAGTTGGTATTTTATTTTCTTCGTTATATTATTCAATAATACCAAAGAATTGATAATAAGTATAATAATGAATGATCGGATTATCAGATGATATGAATTTGAAATGCTCCCCTTATCGCGACATAGAAACTTTTCCGATCCTACTTTACATAATCTCGTAAATGGGAAATTACATTTCAGTAGCCATGAAAATATCTCGTTGGTAAGTAGAAAGACAATTTTTTTTACTAAACTAAGGTCATCAACATTTTCCTGCCCTTGTCCCACATAAAGTGGAATCGGCACAACATGTTTTAACATGTTGTTACTTGATTTGGCTAGGTATTTTATGACCGGCCGCCTGCGTAATATCAACTTACCTTAGTCGCCTTTTACGACACCTCGGTAAGAAATGAGGGTGGTTTTTCTACTCAGTGGGATACCACGTGGTGGGTCAATTTACCTTAGTCGCCTCTTACGACACCTCGGTAAGAAATGAAGGTTGTCTATTCTACTTAGCCGGATATCACACGACGGGTCAACTTAACTTAGTCGCTTTATACGAAATATGAAGGTATGTGACAATTTTTTTAGGACCAATCGTATCTTTGATTCAAAAATAAAAAATATTCCTGATGTCGCGTCGGTTTCGGGGTGAAACGATCGTACAGGTTGTAGTAGTGAGTGTGTGTAGCATTGCATGTATTCTCTTAACAAACGCGGATTACATCAAATTAATTTTATTGTAACTTCTGTACTATAGAATTCCGCAAAGTAACGCGTTCTATTAATCATTGTAAAAATAATTGCATGAATAGACAAACCACATCTTTATATCAATCAAAGGATTCTTTAACACAACCTGAATTAAAAAAAGAACACTTAATTACATCACGTACTGTGCACTTATACGTAATTAAGTACAAACGTATTACTTTGATTTACAACCCTTTTAAAATAACCCTTAGAAGAGCATCACATCACCCTTATATCTTAACTTTACTTGTACTTCTCCATATCTGCCGCGGCGGGAGATTTAGATAATGCCATAATAATAATTGAAGTTGCTAAGTAGCAACTAAGGGTAGCTGTAAAGGGGTTGTATTTGCTAATGACAGTCACTATCATCATAATATATGTTTAATAGGAACTATTAAAACGCGTCTTTCGGTTAACCAATGATAATATAACATATACAATGTTTCATGTAGTATTTAGTCATAGTAGATATTTTTGGAAGATTCCAGCAAAAAAACATCTTAAAAGAAATAATTTATAGAATTAGGCGCTACAAAGGTCCATAGTACAAAACTAATGAGAATATTATTTTGCTATAATCCGCGATAAAATAAAATATATGTAATGCTAAATGTAGAGTGTACTATTCGTTCTTATACCTGATACATGCCGAATTTGTAAGAACTCATGCAGTACCCGACACCGATAACACAACAATACACAAGCACTGCACACATTCACCACCACAATCTCAACAAATGTTTCTCGACAATTGTTTTTCCCGTAACCGAAGCATCGTCAGGAGATAGACTGGAATTAATGAGTACACTCTACATTTAGCATTACATATATTTTCTTTTATCACGGATTATAGCAAAATAATATTCTCATTAGTTTTGTTTTTATCTTTTATTGCAAGATAGTATTGCGTGGATATCCCTTGAGGGTATCTATATCCAATCGTACACGTCCAATGTCTATAAAAAAAGAAGATATTGTTCAAACTGTGCATTAAAATCTGTAATAACTCAATTTAAAATTAAAATAAATGTTATATTGATAGACTACTAAAGTACCTTTAATGTGTATTATTTTTTTCTTGTTCTCGACAGAAAAACGGTTTTTTTTTATCCTATAGGCATGTTAGCCTAATACGCCTGGAACGCTGAATGCCGAACTAGATGGAAACTAAACTAAAAAGTTGCAAAGGATTTTCAAAAACACGATTTTGAAATGACCGCGACACGAATGACCGCAAGTGAGATAGTATCGCAACTCGTAAGTTTCAATAATTGTACCAATTCAATGATTATTTATTATTCAGTGCAGTATCAGTGAAACCGTTACAGACAGACAGACAATCGTAGTTATGTAACTGCTACGAATCCCATACGTTTTAGTAATAAAAGTACATTTTTAATCGTGGTTACAGCACTTAATGAAAAAAATGCAATTCACGGAAGTTTGCACTCAAAAAGCTCTCGGTTAAATTGAAAGCCTTTAACTATACGCACTTACAAATTACAGTATATTGTACTTTGCAGTACTCCACTTTGTACGCAATGAAACTATTCGGAACGTGTAAAAACGCTTGCTGCTATTTTGTTGCCTAAAAATGAACTCAATTTAAAATGAAATATCTTTGCAACTTGTAAATGTAGCAGGTAATTCCACCAGTGCCGAGCTCGAGCGATTTTTAAAAGCACTTGATATTTTTTTGGCTAACTACTCATATACAGAGACTACGTACTCTGTTCACTCTCATACATTAAAAGTATCTTTTTTTAAACAACAGATTGGAGCTTAAATAAAATGTCATAAATAAGAAATAAATAAACACAAAGATAATTTTATTAAAGTAAATAGGGACTCATTTATTCAATCTGACCTACACAAAATAGTAATGACGAAATGTAACATTCTAAGGTATATATTGTTAACATTGAGTTCCATACTGCGACTTAACTTATGGGTATACTCGACAGACACACATTCTTGGAAAACTCAAATATGTTGTAGATACTTTGGCCACCGATAATAATCTTTGGATCATTGCACTTGTCCTTTTCCCTTGTCAAAATTTTCCAGCTCTAAAAAACGACGAAGTAAATCAATATTCCTTGAACGCAAACCTTATAGCCTTAAAGAAATAAAATGGTAAGGATTTACGAATATAAACCGATGTGCATGTTGTTGCTCTTCACAATGTATAAGCGCCAAACAAAATATAATTTCTTTCTTCATGTGTCAAACATAATTTCGTTATTCATAATATGTTTATGAATATAGGTTATGTTATCGAAGTTGAGCACTTAATTAACGAATTTAGAAATATGACTTGCCTATCAATTTGCATCGAAGTTGCAAGCTCCAATTATTTTCTCCAAAAAACTAGAAAAACTTTTTCTAACGATGGGGCAGTAATACTTGTAGATTATTACTTTACTACAAAATTTATCATACCTCGGCTAATGTGTTGATCAATATAAACATTTAGATTTAACGTTTAATAACCAGTTAATCGTATCTCATTGATTGAAAAGGAGATTAGACTCTTTGATAATTAAAGGAAAAAAATAAAACCCAACGATATCCAAATCTCATGATGGCAATACCGGGGTTATTAACCGAAACAGATTAATAACTTATATGAACAATCAAATTCAGAATAATATAAGCTAAATCGTATTTTATCAATAACTCTATGGGTCATAAACTCCATGACATAGCAAACAGGTTACAGCGGCCAACGTGTCGCGACATACTCGTACCTTTTTGTTCGGTTTATTGAGGCACACCTGAAAAAAAGTTACAGTTGCCCAGTAATTCACTGGAGGCATGACATGCAAACGGTGCCAGCTGAGTAATCACATTTCGTGCTATCCTTTTGTAACACGAGGACGCTCGTACAAAAACGCCATGATTTGTGGACAGAGGTGAAAAAGTCGCATGATATATATTCCAGTCTATAACACGTGGTCGGAAGCTGTTAAACTAATTTGGCTCATGTTATGTTTGGAAAAACACTACGTGGTCAGAAGACCTTAAACAAATTTAGCTCATTTTTTTTGAGTTAAAACGCACATAAGCTTTTATAACTTGTGCAGAACTGTTATAAGATGATCCCTTGTTGAGCTCATTATTTGATAATATGTTTACTGAAAAGAAAATCGTGAAAATATAATAATATTTCACAGTATAAGCAGTTGCAGTAACAATGTGCAGCTTTCTAACAATGCCATAAATTGAAGTATACATATTTGTTGATAAAGAAGATAGATTTGAACCAGTGATATCGGCTAGTTCGTTAGGGTACCTAGATCTATGCTTGTTTAAGAAGCAGATATATCTCTATAACAGATCCCCCATATACGAAGGTTGTAAGCGAATTTATAGCTGTTCCTTCTTTTTTATGGTTTATTAATATGAGGGTCTTGAACTTACACTCACATACTACTTATGCAGCTATGGATAACAATCTTATCCAATTCCTATTGCAATTACTTCTTTGGACCCAAGCAGACTACTCAACCAATATGGGGTTACCAATGAGTACTAACCCAGGTAATGAGATACAGGCGGGAAAACTGTATCGTCCCTGACCGTTGCATAAATAAATAAATATATGGGACACTTAAGGATGATTCACGCTACACCGTGTCGCGACCGGGCCGTGCCACGGCCGGGGCACGGCCACCGTGCGCCGGCCGTGCCAGTCATTCATGTTACACCGGGCTGTTTGGGTTTATTATTTGCACGACTTATATCTATGTTAAGTAACTTTTGTCAGCAAGTGATTTCATCTATCGATAGACTTGACGCCTAAGTAAATATGCAGTTTCACAATTTGAATTAGCAGCTATTGCAATTGCCATCGATGATGAAGTATTGGAAATTATTTACTTTGTTATCAAAATACTTAGGATGGCTCATGTCGTAAATCACAGGGCAAATTATACACATTCTAAACAATTTGCATTGTCCATTTTGCTGTTAAGCTGCTAAACTCACTAAGATTTGACGTTGACTGCTCTGCGGGCGCCCGGGCGCATATGTTTATGTTACAGCGTGTCGGGGCCGAACCGTGCCGGCCCGGTTAGGCATGAATCACATCATACCAAAAGTATACCATAATGTTCGACCGTGCCCCGGACGGGGCACGGCCCGGTCGCGGCACGGTGTAGCGTGAATCATCCTTTACACACACGGTCGTCCGTCACTAAAGTAAAAACTTAATACTTGTGTTATGGGTGACAGACAAATGGTAAATATATACATTTATAGTTTTAAATACATATTTAGATACAAATACACACCAAGGCTTGAAAAACCGACAATTTATTTAATAGAAAATGTTGGCCTTCAGTGGGAATCGAACACGTGATCCAAGGAGCTGAACGCAAGGTCACTGCCCACTGTACCAACGTGCCTGTCAATACCACCACCAACGAATAATAATACTCATTACCAACCCTATGGTTGTACTTAATATTACCACGTAAATGAATTTAGAGACAAGGAAACAGCTCAACGTTTTCTCCTAAATATTTGTCTTCATTTATATTTAAATTAAGTGTATCCAAGAGTAGATAATAAAATCACTGTAGCCAATACAGATATAATTGCAGAAAACAAAAATCCCTCATTGTTAAAGTTCTAATTGATACTTCATTTCAATTGAACGTTTCCAATTATCGAGTTACCCATTAACAGAGTCAGTCTACGATAGAAATCGAATGAAGTTGGAATTAAAATGAAAGTAGCCGTTGATCATTCTGCATAATGACCCATGTGGCGATAAAAACTTATTTTGAAATAGTTTCTAAAGATTTTTTTACGTGATCACGTTTCGAGAAAGAGAGATAAAATGACTTTTTTTTAAATAAAAACTAGCTAGATCGAGTTTTCCCCTCCAAAGCCCATTTATTCATTAATTTTTTTTCTCACGAATTTCATGTAAATCGTTGGAGCCGTTTTCGAAAGTCTGGACTTCTTTTTTTTTAAATTTAAATAGTGAAAGTTGAATACTCATTCCTGTTTAAATAAGAACTGCCAATTCGTTACGATTCGAATATGTAAGATCTAAGAAAATAATTGCAGTAGACAATTGTCTACTGCAATATAGATAATTATCTATAACTATTAAAATGGACTATACGAACTATATATATTGTCTTTCTTCTTCAGTTCTTGCCCTTTTCCTTCTGTTACTCAAAGGTCGACTGGAAGAGATCCCTTTTAGGTATAAGTCCGTCTTTATACATCTGCTTTTTTATGTATAAAAAGAAAGAAGTAAATAAATAAATAGATAAAAGATGCGTAGAAATAAATAAGTTTATACAAGTTCATGCGCTTTTGTAATTCCATTTAATATAACATGTACCTAATTCTTTTTAACAATTTTAAATACATTCAAAGGTTACAGTTATCTCTAAATGCAAGTCGCAATGCATCCCGGAAACAATCCTAAAAGGCCACAAACTGTTGGATTATCGCCAGTGCCTGACGTGGATTTGTTACAAGAGTATAAAATTCAGTGTTCGCCCACCCTAAGTCTTTTATCGGAATAAAAACTTCCATTGAGTTTCATTTTTACGAACGTAACAATGTTCCAAGCTAATTTGAATACATTATCTGAATTTAAACCTTCCTCAGTTACATTCAGAATTGCTAGAGATAGAAGACCCGATCAGATCCAATGATTGAAGACCCCTGTTATTAGATGTCCATTTTAGACATTTTATAAATAAGGCAAGTCCTACATTGTTAAAGAAATAAGTATTTAGTGTGTATTATTCTGTTTAAATAAAGATAATATTTATGATTATGACTGGCCTGTGGGCGCAGTGGGGAGTGATCCTGCCTTCAGCTCCGCGGGTCGCGGGTTCGATTCCCGCCAAGAGTCAACATTTTCTATAAAAGAAATTGTTGGTTCTGCGAGTTTCGTATATTTGTATTTAATAATTATATATGAATATATTCACCAGTTGTCTGTCTACCATAACACAAGTATTAAGTTACTTACTTTGGGGATGAACGACCGTGTGTGTAAGTGTTCCATATATTTATATTTATATTTTATTTAAATACTAGCGGCCTGCCCCTGCTTCGCACGGGTATAAAATATATATCCCATGTCAGTCAGTGTAAAAAAATGATTAAAATCGATCCAGTTGTTTTGATTTATTCATTACTGCCCGTGGCCCGCAAGCGTTAAATTTGGAGAAAAACAATTTCCTTTCCCTATACCAAGAAGATTTCCTGCTATCTTTGGAATATCTAAATTCATATAGTACATTATTACTTATTTACTTTTACATTTTCCCTGTGTATTTTATTTTTACAATTAATTACAGAATGTCTTTAAACAAACTCTTGAAATAGCGACATCGCGGCTAAAGTCGAAGTGTTACAGGGCGAAGCGCGGCGTCCTCACGGCATTTTAAATCTGTAATATCTCCGAAAATGTTCACTTAAATTACATGCTGTAAACGGCCATATTGATCTATATTAAATCCACAATTTATTTAAGGTACTTAATTGGATAAGGATTAATGCTGTATTGTATAAAAATTGCTTTGAACACAAGGCATTATTCGTAAAAAGTAAATGACAAAAAATGCTATTGTGTGTCATCCATAAGAGATAGACATATACCATCGCGGACTTTTCTGTAGACCTTTTCAAGATGTACAAATACTTAGTACATCATTTTGATAAATCTCGTAGGGTTTAGCCAGCGTTTGCAATGTAAGCGGAAAAAAATGTTATTATTTACAGAAACCTCAAAAATTACAGTATTTCTTTACTCCGTATTGAATGTTATTATACGTACAAACCTTCCTCTGGAATCACTCTATCTATTAAAAAAAACCGCATCAAAATCTGTTGCGTAGTTTTAAAGTTTTATGCGTACATAGGGAAATAGGGACTTTTTTTTTAAATGTAGTGATGTTAATATTATATTATTTTTGAATTATTCGATGCATAAAAAAACTTAAGAAATGGAATACAAGGTTTTTTAGTTTATAGTTTTCGCCCGCATGAAAATCAATGTGTCATAAAAAAATTTCCCCACTTGAAATTTTGAATATAAAAGTTAACGTCAGTTAATTATAAAATATTTTTTAATAACATTCACCGTTTACTTAGCGCACGCAAGCAAAAAAGCTTTAAATTTTGCTGTTTTCGAATAATTTTTTATTGCTGCTCCTCTCCTATTCATTTTATGCCTATAGCCCTCCTCAATAAATGGACTAACACATAAATAATTTTTCACATCGGTCCAGTAGTTTCTGAAGTTAGCGCGTTCAAACATAAACAAACAAACTCTTCAGCTCTATATATTAGTATATATTTTGAAACCCTATAGATTGAACTATACATTGCCCACACTTTTTTCCTTTTCATTTGTTACACATTGTTTCATTGTATAAAAAATATCAATCACACTTTCAATTACACTTAAAACAGAACAAACTTGATATACTTAAAGAGAAAATTCCTTTTGCAGCTGATCGTGAGTTTATAGATGTTTTATTTGTGTTCCTAACTTTCAAACGAGTGTTCCATGTATTTCTCAGTTCTGCTATACGTCGACACAGAGTTGCGTTCCGACACACATCGGCAAACTGTCGGATTACGCGGGCTGTGACCGCAAAAGGAAACTTTTATCCTTTACAGTTTTTATATCCCTGACAACTTGTTCCTACTTTACATCCAAAATAAGCTAACAGAATTCCTCCTATTTACAATTCCATCCGAGCCTAATCGTGTTCCGCATTTCAAATGAGCTAGGCACCGATAATTACGATTTTTGAAGGCGCATAACGAGCTATTTAACTTTCCTTACCAAACTTTCTGATTCGTCTAATTTTCCTTTGAGTAAATAAGCATATTCTTGTCATCTTCGCTGTGTTGTATCCGGCTGAGTAGAATAGACCACCTTCATTTCTGACCGAGGTGTCGTAAATGGCGACTAAGGTAAGTTGACTCACCGTATGGTATCTGGTTGAGTAAAATAGAACACCCTCTTTCTTACCGAGGTGTCGTAAAATACGACTAAGGTAAGTTGACTTCAGGCAGGCGGTCGTAAAATACGTAGCCAAATCATGTGACGACATGTTGTGCAGACCCCACTTAGAGTGGGATAATGATACCAAACTTTCCGATTCATCTAATTTTCCTTTGAGTAAATAAGCATATTCTTGTGATCATCTAAAAATAAATACGTTTAAACCAAAAGGTACTTTCATGCTCGACGTGTAGGCAAAGGAATATAATTCGTACATAAAAGCAGTAAAAAGACTTTATAATACGTGAAAGGGTCATTACACGCTTGTTGAGTTCACAGCACTTGCAAAAACAACCCCGAAACGAGGCGTACCTTGTGCGTATTTTATAACAACCTTATAAAGGATTAGGGTGTGTCTGTAATTATTGACCACATGCAAATACAAGAACTATAATATTATTAAATATTATAATTATAATAATAATAAATATGTGGGACATTAATTAGACATATAAAAGTAAATATTATAATAAAGCTTAAATTCGTTGATCTATTGTTTAGCGGAAGGAAGATGCAAAAATGTCTTACTAAGACTATACGTCACATTGTTGTGAATCCGTGAATGATTATTTATTTCACATTATAATATATATTATAATAAATACACATTCACGGATTCACATAGTCCACACTAAATAGTCCTATTTAATTACTAGCAATCGCCAGCGGCTACGCCCGCGTCGAACCATAAAAATGTTTAAAGTAGGTTACCTTTAAAAGCTAGACATATGCTGTCGCGGACTTTAATTTAGAACTTTTAGATCTATCTCCTTTTACTAAGCGCACGCAAGGAAAGCTTTTAATTTTGCCGTTTGTCGTATTATTTTTTATTGCTGCTCCTCTCCTATTCATCTTAACGTGATGATATATATAAATAGCGTTCCTCGATAAATGGACTATCTTACACTGAAAGAATTGTTCTAACTTTAACTGAAATCGGTCCAGTAGTTATTGAGATTAGCGCGTTCAAATAATCAAACAAACTATTCATATATTTTACTTTATATATTAGTTTAATAAATGTTATTAAGATTCATAGACCATACGGTAAATGTACGAAATACGAATGTCATGATTAATATAAATCACGCATTCGTTCATTCGAATACTGCAAATGCACCAATCCGTCCCTGTCGTCGCCTCCTGCCTAGACATAGATTAATGGTTAACGTAATTAAAATAGCAAACACCAGGTGTGCTTTTAGCTTCACCCGGCGCACTAACAGCGTTTAAGCGTATAATGCGAGACGTGAAAACGGAAAAAAATCTTAATTTACTCGCCTTTGGATGGGCTTCGTTAACGAAATGTTTCAGCTTATTCAGAGATAAGATGAAAGGGTGAAGTATACTCGTAATAAAGAAGCCATTTTTAATGGGATTTAGTTGGATACAAAGTTATCCTCTGAAATAATACTAAACCAAAAACAGAATAAAGTGTGCTATCGAAATAATCTCAACAAAGTCTTTGGGAGTGGAATCTTTACTATACTTCTACTTTAAATACTTCTTAGAGTGCCATCTTCTTGCGAAGTTCAATGATCATTAAGGCAACCTGAACCTTCGATGCAACGAATCTAATTAAGGAACGGGTGATTTTACTATATACTATTATTACTAGTATGCTGTAAAGCTAAAGTTAGTTTAAATGTAAATCTATTCAAGTGTATTGAAATTGTGAATATATCACCTATTCTCAAACTATTACTGATATTTATAATACCTACATACAAATCTATACTCCATACTTATATATAAAGCTGAAGAGTTTGTTGTTAGTATAATATTCTTTTTCTTAATTATGATTAGGTTCGATTAGTTAACTCATGTTACTTTATCAAACCACATCGTCGAAACTATATTTCAAAGTTAAAATTTATTACATTAAAGCCACAATAGCAAATAATAATTGAAATTATATTTTACTTCACAATATCTTCAATAATGCAATAGATTTTATTAAAATTGCAAGTTTAAAATATAATTTTGTAATTAACGCGAACTAAAAATTTCCTTTTTTAGTCATTTATTTATTATTATTTATACCATGAAAAACGTTAAAAAACATAAGTAATAAGAAAAATAGTTCCCCGATTTCTTTACTGTGATACTTTTTGAAAGCGAGGATTTTTAAATAAAAATTTGTATCCGGCTGAATAGAATAGTACCACCCTCTTTTCTTACCGAGGTGTCTTAAAAGGTGACTAAGGTAAGTCGACCCGCCTTGTGGTATCCGGCCGAGTAGAATAGACCACCCTCTTTCTAATCGAGGTGTCGTAAAAAACGACTAAGATAAGTTGACGTCAGGCAGGCGGCGGGTTGTAAAATACGTAGCCAAATCATGTGACAACATGTTTATAACATGTTGTGCCGACCCCACTTAGAGTGGGATAAGGGCAGGAAGATGATGAATGAGGAAAACGTGAAAATCACCGTTATCATATACCCGATTACTAGCCAAGTAAGCTATTAACGCCACGTGCGGTCATAATAGAAACTCCGACTTTTCTCTTTGACCTAAAAGACAGCAACATTTTATCGAAATAGGATACAGGTTGCTTTACCTAACGGAGCGAGGGAAGTTTATAGAAACTATTCCTCAGTTCTACGGACGGAATTTCGCAGGGTTCTAACAGAAAAACAACTGTGTTTCGTATTACCATGTTTCAGTATAAAAGAAAATTCGATCAGGAGTTTTATACGTAACAAAGGTGAAATCCTTCACAGCTAAAGATAATTTATTGAAGCACCAATAAAATATTGCTGCCACGCATCATGGTATAATATTGTCCTATCCGAAGAATAAAGTTATTTTATATATATATATTATTTTGTTTATAGTGTTGTTTTGTTGTATTTCATTATCAATTTTTTATGTACCTATACTACGTTCCTTCTAGTTATCCAACCACCAATGGTCGCTGGCAGAGATATTTTATAGACATAAGTTATCCTTTGTACTTGTTTTCCATTTAACTGCATTTTTGTATGTTTTCTTTTTTGGTACATAAATAAATAAAATTATATGTCCTGTGCATACGTATAGGAAACATAACTTCATTCTTCGGATAAGACGAATTATAATAATCGTACCCGTAATATTCGTATGAATTTTATCTCCGCGAAAAACCTACAAAGTATACCTGTGGATAGTATAGCATTAGTATCGGCCTGTTACTACCCACTGCTAGGCATAGGCCTCTCCGTTTTTTGGAGAGAAGGTTTGGAGCTAAGACCTACCACGCTGCTCCAATGCGGATTGGTAGGTTACACATATCCCCAGAATTCTCTAGAGATATGCAGGTTTCCTCGCGATGTTTTCCTTCACCGAAAAGCGTGTGATAAATTGCAATTATCAATTAGACACATAAGTTTTACTAGAAAACTCATTGGTGCCTGCCCTGGGTTTGAACCCTAGACCTCCTCGTAAAGAGGCGCACGGTGTTACCGCTGGGCTACCACAGCTTCCTGTGGATAGACTATTTACAAACTCCGAAGGAAGATTTGAATGTTTGCGTAATTATTTATTAAAGAGATCTACAAAATTAAAGAATAGAAGCATTTCAGATTATGATCGTCACATAAAAAATATTAAACATAAGTAATGGAAATATTATTTTGGTATAATCAGCGATAAAAGAAAATATACGTTATGCTAAATGTACAGTGATATCTGATATATACAGAATTCAAAACTCATCCACTAATCACAACAATCGTTGTGTTCCGCAACCGAAGCATCGTCAGGAGATAGACTCCACGACTAAATCGCAAAGCTATATCTATATCTATAAATGCTTTAAAAATATATTCGTATAAAATATTTGTGACTGCGCCAAATGACGATAAATGAATATTTTTACATACATAAATTTATTCTAATACTAATGCAACATTATTTCTTTTATTCTTCTTAATAGATTCTTGATAATATTGCAAAAGTAAAATAAAACTTAGATCTAATCAAGGTTTTACTACAGTATATTCATGGGTATCTATCATCGTATTAATCAATTTTGCTTTAACGGTCCATATAGCTAAGGACTGTTGAGGATCCCACAGAGATTCATTTTGATTACGGACCGGATTAAGGTCTAAGATCCGTGAGAGGCAGCATACGGGGACCCTGTTAAGTAACGATTAAATACGACCTCGGATTAGCTTCCGTTCGATATAAAAAAGAGGGTGAACTAATTTACGGTATCCTCTCATAATTAATTGAGTAGATATTTTAAAGATTTTACGGAGAACCTATTAGGTTACTTAATTTTATAATACACCACCAGATTATAAAAAATAGAAAGTTAAGATACCGAACAATGAAGTTTAGCTTTGTTTTTAACTAGGTACATGCATTGTGTTATAAGAAATATGAATTTTAACGTAAACTAGCTGACCGGACACACGTTGCTAAAACCAAATTATTTCTAGGAAATTTCTAGTACACTAAAAAAAAAAATAATTGAAATATACCGAGGTGTCTTAAAAAGCGACTAAGCTAAGTTAAACCGACGTGTGGTATCCGGCTAAGTAGAATAGACCATTCTTATTTCTTAGCGAAGTGTCTTAAAAGGCGATTAAGGTAAGTTGAACCCCCTGTGGTATCCGGTTGAGTAGAATAGACTCTTTCTTACCGAGGCGTCGTAAAATAACACTAAGTTAAGTTGACGTCAGGCATGCGGCAGATCATAAAATATCATTTTGATCTAAGAAGTAAGATTATAGATTCGCGGAGCGCATTTTATTTTAACTGTAGTACAAAGCAAAGTTACTTAAATTAATATAAGAGTATCTTTAAAAAACATTGTTCATTCTCATTTACTGCAAGTAAATTAGATTAATAAAAGCTTTTCTTGTTCACGTACGATAAAACCGTACTAATTCTAATTACGTCACCTAAATTGTAAGATACTTTCGGAACAATACATATATAAGGGTTAAGTTTAACATATGACCAAATTAATTTTGGATACGGCTATTTAAAGAATTTACACTTTTAGATAAGAAAGTATCGTATAAACGTTAATGTTAATTTGTGTTTAGTGAAATATAAATAAAATGTTCAGGATATATGAAAGTTTATAAAAACAGTCTGTTGCATTCTTTGTGCTAGACAACAACTACTATAACAAAGGCTTTTCTTCTTTGAGACTGTTTGTGCGCTTAGACTTTAGATAAGCTTAGTTCTAAAAGACAAATTAATACACGTCAATTTGAATTTTGATACACCTTCAATTTACCGCAATCTCGAAGTTAATGCAAGTATCACAAAACTCCACCACTAGCAACACGCTACACACACTCACAATTTTAACGATCATTTCTCCTCGTAACTAAAGTATCAACATGAGATAGACTAAATGACAAAAAAGCAAAGCGCCTTTCGCAAATCGTTTACTTGTCAACAAGTAACGTTTCCAACTCCAGTTTGCTTCATGTGTTTGGAGGCAAAATCTAATGGTGGGGGTTAAACTATTTGCATATAATACAGTATGCTCGGATGAACTACTCCTGTATGAATTAGGTGTGAGAACGGTTTTTGCTTCCTTAGCTAACTACACTTCAATTTCCTTAACTACCGCGGATTATAGCAAAATAATTATATCATAACTTTTTTACCAAATTTCATCAATACCTAATTGTTCAGCGGTCCAGTTGTTAAACGGTATACTAAAAACATTAATATAGTAAAAAATATGTCATATTTGAACATAATCGTTTTATACACGGTTGTCAAAATACTTGATAAATTATTTGTAATAAAATGAACATTTCCTACACCAATTCAAATCAATTTAAATAATGCTGAAGAGCGTTGGAGGACTCTACTCTAAACTGCAAATTTATTATTATTCAAACATGTAAATTTTGAATTTACGTTAATCAAAGCTTTGATTGCGACTATATTGGATCTTTTATGTAGTACAAAATATGAGCATTGCAAATAATTATCTAAAATGATTTCGAAGTTAGTGTTGGCCTTAACTATGGTTTTTTGTATATCATGTGATATTTTTCCTTTCGAAGAAACTACTGTTTATGAATATCATAGAAGAATAGGTATACCTGCCGCTAGAAGACTAAGAAGAGTTGAGGAGCTAGGTCTGATTTTGGAGGCAGGTGGATTACCAACAATAGTTGGTGGATCTGTAGCCGATATTGCAGAGGTTCCTTATCAGGTAATTATTACAGTACAGGTACATCAGATTAGCCTAATACAATAGAAAATATCCCCTAGTGGAATTTTAAAACACCCTAATTTTCGTGATTTAGGCCAATAGGTATAATCTGGTGAGTACCCACTTTGGCAGATGACAGTGTTGCTGCATAACACGTTCGTAATTTGATCGTAGTTTGAAAGATCGTAATTTGAAGACGTAAGGGTATTTAAGTTTTCTCATAATAATACTTATATTACAATTCTTCGTTCTCCTCTCGGTGACAAAATATCCTGAGAAAACCTGCATGTCTCTAGAGAATGGAATATGTGTAATTTGCCAATACAGCGTACAGTAACTTGGAAGAGTTAAATTAATGCTTTTCATCATGGGAATGCTTTTCTTAAAGGGTGGGATAGTGCCAAGCTGGTTTACTTACCATGATCTGTCGATTTATAGTCTGATTAAATATTTCTTTTATTTAATATGCAAGTGTAATTATATCAGTATATAACGAATATTAATCACATGCCACCTTTTTTTTGTGGTTCAGTGTCATATTATAAGCTGACAATTTATGATGCGCATTAACATATACTCTTTTTGCGTCTTGTTTTACGAATTATTAATAGTTGTGATGTTCAATTTTTTTATTATAAAATTGATAATTTCATTTATGTATAAAATAATAAAATATTTTTAAACAATCTAACACTTAATATATTCTTAAATTATATTTATAGGTTGGACTCGTTATTACCCTTTTGTTCCTACTAACATCTATATGTGGTGGGTCTCTCATCTCAAATGATCGTGTCCTGACTGCTGCACACTGTTACTCAGATGGTGTGTTAAGGGCTCAGACTTTCACCGTAGTCCTAGGCTCGAACAAAATCTTCATAGGTGGCCAACGTATTGGCACTAAGGATATTTCTGTCCATCCTGATTGGAATCCGAGGAACGCTGAGAATGACATCGCAGTCTTGCGTATACCAGTAGTGGCATTTACAAGTAAGTTATCTAAACATTTTGCTAATAAGCCCAAGGAAGTGTCCGAATCAAACTCCACAAGCACCTATCTACTAATCCACATTGGAGTAGTGTCGAGAATTTAGGCTATCCTCCAATCTCCTCACAAAAATAAAAAAAACAAAAATTGCTTTTGGAGATAAATTGGAGAATAGGAAAAATTATCTCCGAAAGATGAGAGGATCCTAAGCCTAGAAGTGGGATAATAACAGATCATTCCTTAATCTAAAAAATATTATGTGAATTAAGAGATGATTTTAATCAAAATTATAAATTTCGAATTTCCTTAAATGGTAACTTATATTTTTTCAATTAGTCAAAGAAATGCAAAGTAATGTATTATGGTGGTTGCAACTCTGCCGAAACATCGAACCTTATACAAGGGTAACTCGAGTTTATCGCGATGTGACTCGTTTGTTAATATAATAATTACGGTCTACTAGCAAAGAGTCTCGACCAACATCTCAAGAGGCTCTCGCGTAGTTGTTGGATCAGAAGGTAGTGTTGCTTCAGACGGCACGCATTGTGAGGAGGTTCCTCACTCTGTATTCCTAACCGCCGGGAACTTGGGTTGGTTTCTCCGATCTCCGTGGATGACAATTTTTTTTATATTTTTAAATGATTTTTTTCTGTGTTTTAGGAAATATTTAAAAATGTAAATTAATTTGTAAATAAATGCATGAGTGATGTTTTATGTTTCAAACTATCGGAATATTTTAATTGATGAATTTTCTTAAATGATTCAACGAAAGTTACCATTTCCTTTGGACATATAGACGATATGGACATTCATACCATGTTAACGATAATAATCATGAAATTTGATAAATAGAGATTTAAAAAACGCATAATTTTAGATGTAATTCAACCTGTCGCCCTTCCTCGTCGTCAAGATCTGACAAACAATTTTGTGGGTTGGATTGCACTTGCATCTGGCTACGGTCTTACTAAGGATGGTAAGAGTCATTATTTTAGTGTAAGCTCCTGATCCAACTTTAAATAACGTTTATAGACAAAAGTATAAAAGACAAAAAATAATTTCTTAATAATGTAATTTCTTGCCGAGTCTTTCCAGCACACCAATATAAAATTTGACTTATGAATTTTACTAGATATATTTGATTAAAAGCTTACGATAAACCTCGTTACGATTACGAGTATATCTTTCTCACAAACTATAAATTCATTTAAATCTTTTATAATAAAATGAAAAGTCACAAGATACTGAGAAATATTAAAATAATTCTTAATCTTCGCTATATCATCTGAAACTATTTGATCTTTAATAATTTTTTTTTAGATAAAAACTGACATATCATTAAGTATTTGTTCATTTAACGTATCGTTGAACACTTCTTACTAATTTTCTTTATTTAACTGAATCTTTAACATTTATAAGAGTTAATCTTGTATGTATATACTATATTATCGGAATCTCGGAAACGTCTCCAGCGATTTTCCTAAAAAATAAGCATGTAGGGGGTTTTTATGGAGAAAAATCGATCTAGCTAGGTTTTATTAAAAAAAATCATTCTAACCCTGTTTTTGGGCATTTAAAAAATACTGAAATTTACGTTGAATATAAAACACAATTTTTGCCATTAATTGTCTCGAGAAATGAAAATTCTGAATGATCTAGGATCGAACTCCACCTACCTAATAATTTTTTTCTTTTTTTGAAGTTTCTCTTTTTGATTTTGTTAAAAAATTACATAACAAGGCTCGGTCACCAGGTACTATTTATTAAACTGAATAAACAAAATTTTTTGAAAATCATAAAAATGTTATACATTAGAGAATATTAATTAAGTTAAATTATATGCTGAGAATTTTTGATTGCGAATTTTTGATTTGTTATTCCAAACTTTATTCCTCATTAGATGCCAGCATTCCGCTGAACCAGCGTCTCAGCTCTGTCAAATTAACCATTATTCCGAATGAAGCATGCGCCTCGGTTTTTGGTTCGAAGTTAATTCGAGAAAATACCATCTGCACCAACGGTGCTAGCCAACAAAGCACTTGTCGAGGTGATTCTGGTGGTCCTCTCATCGTCTTTATCGACCACGTTAGAGTTCTCGTAAGTTATAATTATCATCATTATCCTCCTACCCTTTATCCTAAGTGGGGTCGGCACAACATGTTATAAACATGCTGTCACATAATTTAGCTACGTTTTTACGACCGGCCGTGTGCCTGACGTCAACTTACCCTAGTCATATTTTACGACACTTGGGTAAAAAAGAGGGTGGTCTATTCTACTAATCCGGATACCGCACGGTGAGTCAACTTACCTTAGTTGTTTAAGAAAATACCTTTTACTTTTCTTTGACTTTTTTATTCAGTGATTTTGCTTTACTAACGAGAGGACTGTTAAATCTCGTGTTAAAGGTATTAGACCTAACAGTATATAAGTAGTTAAAACAATATTTTGTATGACTGATTAGTAGACTGATAGATAAGATAGTAAGTGAATAATGGTAAGTACTATGTTATTTTCCGTATATATCTAAAATATTGCAATGACGATTGACGATTCAAAAGCACTTACAAGTTTACTTGAATAGAGAATATTTTGAATTGAATACATAGTTTTAATTTTAGTAATAAATATATGATTAATTTTTTTTTCTAAAAAGATCGCTCCGTAACTTATTTTTTTGTCACCAGATTGGAGTGACATCATTTGGTGCTCGTGTTGGTTGCCAAGCCGGTTTTCCTGCTGCTTACTCCAGAGTAACATCCTTTGTACCTTGGATCATAGACCAATAATTTAATGTAATTATCCTTCTCCTAGCGTCGTTCTCCTCAGTGCTGAGGGTCGTGACCTTTTCCACAGATCACTTTTTCATGCATAATTGATCTCCAAGTCTTGCGATCTTCTGCGACTTGTAAGGCTTCGTGGACTTTTAAAGAAAGCGATTTGGTTACCTGGTCAGACCATCGCGTTGGACTGCAGCCTCTGCCTTTTTTCCTTTCCACTGAACCAGTGATCACCAACCTCTCCAGGTTGTCTCCGGTCTTCCTAGCAATATGTCCGAAGAACTCTAGGACTCTACTGAGACACGTAATTGAGAGCCTGGTGGTCGCTCCTATATCTTCGAGAATTCTTTTAGTCTATTCTATAGTCCGTTTGTATTCTTCACAGAATCCGTGTCTGCATTTCTTCTATAAATAAATAAATAAAATGTATTAATAAATAAAAAAATGAAGGCTTTGTTAATTTCTACATATTTTCCCAAAAAAACACAATATAAAAACCGAACTTTTTCTTATTTAAAAAATAGTCTATTTCTATGCGAACGTGTGTTACATCGACCTATTTGCGTGTACCATTTATTAGCAAGCATACATTATTCACCATTAGCTTTTAGTTTTAGACTTTGGTATTCCGTAACAGTGAGGTTACTATAATAATTTACCTTTTACTCACACATAACTGCTCTTTGATATAATTGAGATGATCGTACATTATGTATAGCACTTAAAACATCTGCAATACTATGTTTACTCACCTGTTAATTCACGTTTATCGCTTGGGACTTCATTAATTTCAATGTTAAGCTTCTTAACGTACTAGACTAGAAAGAGCTTCACAATAATGCTTACGTTTGGATGTATGTAAGTATTTACAGACGACGATGAATTATGCTGGGTACGCCGTGTGGTATCCGGCTGAATAGAATAGTACCACCCTCATTTCTTACCGAGGTGTCGTAAAAGGCGAATAAGGTAAGTCGAACCGCCGTGTGGTATCCGGTTGAGTAAAATAGACCAACCCCATTTCTTACCGAGGTGTCGTAAAAGGCGACTAAGGTAAGTTGACCCCCCGTGTGGTATCCGGTTAAGTAGAATAGACCACTCTCTTACCGAGGTGTCGTAAAATACGACAGAGGTAAGCTGACCTCATGCAGGCGGTCGGTCGTAAAAACGCAGCCAAATCATGTGACAACATGTTTATAACATGTTGTGCCGACCCCACTTAGAGTGGGATAAGGGCAGGATGATGATGATGATGATGATGAATAATGCTGGGTCGTATAGTGTGTGCTTAGTGCGTTTTTTAACCTACGCGTTAGCGTAATGCCAATTTGTATGCGGCTGAAACAGCGGTCACTAGATGTCGCTTTTGCGGTGTCATATAATTCGCGTTAAGTTACTAATTTAAATAACTCCCACTAAGTAACTGGAAGAAAATTTCAGACACTGTTTTGTGTAACGTCTGTGCAAATCCTAATAATATATTAGGGCGTGTAGACAAGAAGCGAGGTATCTTTTGTATATAGTCCATTATTCTGCAATGTCGATGTAGCCAATTAGGGTATTGTTGAATGCAGAATAGAAATTTTACCAAACGCCTCTGGCTTCAGTATAACGAGTTGAAAACAATAGCACATATAAATTTTGGTTATGTCTTTAATTTGGACGTCATATAGAAGTCTGACTAAAGCGGATATGTACATAGTAAAAACATTTTAGATATAAGTAAACCTTGGAATACAGGAGCTTGGAACAAAAGAAAGTTCTCGATGAATATTCACCGTAAAATGCGAATTTCACTAGTAATTATCGTTTTCACTTCCTAAGGTACATCATATTATCTACAGTATATTATACCACTCTCATTTGTTACCCAGGTGTGGTAAAAGGCGACTAAGGTAAGTTGAGGTCAGACAGGCGGCCGGTCGTAAAATACGTAACCAAATCATGTAACAACATGTTTATGACATGTTGTGCTAACCTTAGAGTGGAATAAGGGCAGAAGAATGAATGATGGTCTCCATCTTACAAAGAACTCGATTCTATTCAATTCGTTCAATTCTTTTTCTATTCAAGCTCATGTGCTTAAATTATATTTACTTTGTTATCTACTCGTACATATACTAAGGAAATTTCTGATATATGTTTAACTGACCTTTTCACAAAATGAAATTCCAAAAAAAATAAGTCACGTAGGTGTTTACTTGAAAATTTAAATAATAGTACTTCTATATGATATCATGCAGTTATATTTATACTAATAGTTGCGCCTTGCGGTTTCATTATAGCAAAGCGACGGTTATGTAAAAACTGAAAAGGTTATGAGTGTATTTTATTATCTGAGCAAAAGATGACCTGTATTAGTCGAATTAGTTTATGACTCATTGTGCACAACTTTTTACGAATAACTTAAACGGTTGGAATCAAAGAGATACTAAAACAAACATTCACAAAGTTTCGCCCTTACAATAATAGTGCATGCAAAAGTGCACATTTCACCCTTAGACTTTATTATTGTTCATTTTTATTATTTAACAGGCAGCCAAGCGCTTGCCTGTTAAACAATAAAAATACAAATAAAACAGATAAATCAGTGTGCTTAAGACTACCCGGAAAAAGCGAAAACTTCTTCAAAGCGAGCTTTTTTTTTAATACAGGAAAAACCCCTTATGGGTACCGCCGCCGGCGGTACGGGGACAGGCGGCGGTTATGTCGGACTCGCACCGACTAATACGACCTGTGTGCTCCACCACGCTGCCGATGGCAAGGACAGGGTATCATTGTACATATTTCCCCCATCCCCGCCGACAGCTCTGATCCCAGAGAACAAACACCTTCTCCGGGTAGGGGCCCCTCGAAAGAGAAGCCCCCCTCCGCTAACCGGTGCATCGGGAGCACCAGATGCACCGGCCGACTCGGGGACCTGTAAGCCAAACGTCCGATATACCCCGTTCGGAACGCCCGAAGGTCCCCTGACAGGGCGGCAGACGATGGGCTTGGGCAAGTCGCTACCACCTGAACTCGCAAGCAGTAGATTGGATCCAGAACAAAAGTTTTCGATAGTGTGTAGTGTGTAGTGACTTGTAAATATTGGTATATTTAGTACGAAAACAAACCACTTCAATTTTCGTTTCATATTTACTGTTGAACAAATAAAGGGAAATCTAAATACAGCCGTCATACAACGTGAAAAATGAATGAAGCTATCGACGAAGAGGGAATAATTGAGAGGAAGCACAATCGAGATATGATGGATCTTACACCTCCTCCCTATCAAATCGCTCTTCAAAGGGTAAATCTATATTTAAGTGCTTCGAAGTTCTCACTTGTAATTACATTTTTATATTGTTGAGGGTTGGGACTCGGTTCTAATGCCTTACAAATGCGAATATAATAGACAGGTTAGATTCTGTTCAAAGCCTTTTTCTAACCTTTCGTATAAAGATATCACACATTTTACTCTGTTATCTAATATACGTATTAAATTAAGTGTTAAGAATATCTTTATACGTTAAGTATATATATTATAATACCTAATTCAAATACTGGGATTTGAAAATCCTTTTAGCTTCATGGGAGACTTCAGTTTTATTATGTAAATTGATAATATAATATATAAAAATTGATAAATAAAAAGATTAACCGTCGAGTTTCTTGCTTGGTTCTTCTTAGTAAGATAAACATTCCAAACAATCCTTGACGATTCAAAAATTTTTGCAAATGTTTACTTGAATAAAGAATATTTTCATTTGATTTGATGCATTTCGTAAATTGATTCCTAACTATCTCAATGGTACAAAAGAAGCTGATTCCTTATTTACTTGTTTTCATTTTTATTTATGCTTATTCATAATTTAAATATATTGTAATTATTTGCTAATTATTATTATTGCAATCATATTATATTATTCACAGAATAATGTCCAATATTTCTAATCCCGATCTACAATTTGTAATTTTTAAATATTGCGCTTATTTTTCTAAGCTTTTGTAACTTAATTTATAAGGAAAAAAAATAATTTGCAAATCTGTAACGAAATAGTGTTTGTGGAAATTTCAGTCGGCCCAGCTTCATCAATATTTTTACACATGTATGAAATTTTGTTAATCGCGACATCTGAATAAGTAATTTGTAAAGCTCTTTGAGTATCCTGTGAACAATATGTATGCCACAAAAATAAATCTACTTATCGACGTCATACATCAAAGCTGTGGGTTATTCACAAGAGCTTTTGCTCTCACAGTATCTGACAAATGACAATACATTGTTAACATTATTGACAGCTAATGTTAAAGGTGTACTACACGGTAAATAACTCGTAATAAAAAATAATATATTATTTAGAATTGTACGAAATGCTATCTAAATGTTATAACATGAAATAAATATAGCCAAATATGCTGCACGCCGTGTGGTATCCGACTGAGTAGAATAGTACCACCCTCATTTCTTACCGAGGTGTCGTAAAAGGCGACTAAGGTGCGTCAACCCGCCGTGTGGTATCCGGCTGTGTAGAATAGACCACCCTCGTTTCTTAACGAGGTGTCGTAAAACACGACTAAGGTTAGTCGATGTCAGGCAAGCGGCCGGTCGTAAAATACATAGCCAAATCATGTGACAACATGTTTATAACCTGTTGTGCCGACCCCACTTAGAGTGGGATAAGGGCAGGAGAATGATGATTTAAAAGCATACATAACCCCTCTGTAAAAGATGATGGAGACTTTTTCAAAAGAGTGAAATACTACCAGGCCATTACTTTTCCTTAATCTTATTTAAATATATATTTATATGAAAAAAAATTAACTCCAAATATTCTCAAATGAACTCAGTAATTGAAATTGTTCTACAATTTCAATTTTACGACGAGACAAAGGGACGGGTCAGAAGTAATGATTAGTATGTGTGTGTGGTGGTCATTGTTTCCTGAGTAAATTAGTGACGGTTGGCCGCCTGGGAATTGTTTTCAGTCTGCAGAATTCCCGCACGAAAACGCGTACCACGCTGAAATGTGTTCGAGCAGATATTTAACCAATTTAGATAATAGTTTTAGAGTAGCTAAAACTATTGCAGCCTGCTTAATTTATAAAGCCTACTATACTCTTGAAGATTATTTAGAAGATAAGAATGTGTGGATATAGCTCACTTTGAAGCTGTACAAGACAGTAACGACAATGTAAATAGTATTAAATAAATAAAAATATAGGACACTTACACACGGTCGTCCGTCCCCAAAGTAAGTAACTTAATACTTGTGTTATGGGTGACAGACAACTGGTGGATATATACTTATATATTTTTAAATACATACTTAAATACAAATATACACCCAGGCTCAAAGACAAATTCATTTATAGAAAATGTTGGCCCTCGGCGGGTATCGAACCCGCGACCCGCGGAACTGAAGGCAGGGTCACTACCCACTGCTCCAACGGGCCAGTCAAAAGTTAAGAATTATATTTTTAAAAGAGCAACCGCCGAGTTTCTTTCCGAACAGCTTTCCGAACAGGCAGTAGAGTTGACGATTCAAAAGCATTAGTTTACAAGTTTATTTGAATAAAGAATATTTTGAATAAACATGATTTTATATTTTCTCCAGCCTTTATTCTACTCTAAGTAAGGTCGGCACAACATGTTATACACATGCTGTCACATGATGTGGCTGCGTCTTTACGACCGAGATTTTTTTTAGGTAGTTACATATTTTGGTCTAATTTAAAGTATTTGATAATTTTTATCTCGATTAATAATCTTACTTTTAAGAATTTATAGTTTTTTATGCCGAAAAGGTCTAAGTTTTATAAGTTTTTGATAGATGTCAGTATAAGTATCAAAGTTTTTTATTTACGATGTTTCAAAGTCAATTTAACTTTGTAAATTAAAGAAGTAGGTTCTATATTATGATACTCGATATATGTATATAGAAGGTTCTTATAATACAAAAATTATTAGTTTAGCGGAAATTTAAGAAAACTCTCCGATTATATCTAAGACAGGAACGTTTCTCGGCCCAGCTAGTTTAAATATAAAAGAAATGGATGTATGCTTATCCTTTCGACCTTAAAATTGTACTTACCTTTTACCAATTATTTTAAATCGTTATTAATGCAGTACCTACACAGATAGTCGTATTTACAAATGTTAATCAGTAGGAAACAAATTTGACAGTATTATCTAATCTTCACAGATAACACAGCTATGCAACGGTACGTAATGGTAACTTAATGCTACCAGAGCTCTGTTGGTAAAACAATTTACATACAATATGTATACAATTAAAATGCAAAGGTCACGTTAGTTACTGTTTTGTTGATAACGGCTTATTAGATTACGCACTCGTATATTGATCTATATATAAAAGAGAAAGTGTGTATTTATCTTCCTTATAGACTCCGAAATTGCTTTACCGATTTCAATGAGATTTTAAAACGATTTTTTGATTGGCTCAGCGGATAATCCTGTACAGTTCGGTGGCGATCGAAGCATTTTTGAACTATTAATCATCATCCTCGTGCCCATATCCCACTGCTCGTCCCCACATAAAGTGGGGTCGGCACAACATGTTATAAACACGTTGTCGAATGATCTGGCTACGTATTTTACGTCCGGCTGCTTGCCTGTTCTACCTGATTTCAATTATGGAATTGTATAGGTATGTATAATTCGGCATCATTGTCCAAGATTAAGCTATCCTCTTAAAAACAATAAAAAAAGATTTATAGTTAGCTAAATCATGTAATACTTAGTTTTGTTTAGTTCTTATTATTTGAAATTTTGGAAATTAAACAAGTGACAAACTTCCTTCTCAAACTTTAAAAAAATCTGGTCGTTTACGTTGAAAACCAAAATGTATTAAATCCATCCTATTCCTGTAGAATTAACATGATTTCTATAGCCAATATGTGTATATCCCAGTGTATAAGGAATAATTGTGCGAAATTTCATTGGTTCAGCGGATTCGCCGTGTAAGAGTAACAAACATACATCCATACTCACCACCTTTCTTTTAACTTTTAGTAGGATAGGATAGGATAGTATTCTTAGTAGTAGTAGTAGATACAAAAATTCTTTAAATGCTATTCTAATTTTGATTACGAAGAAAGACCTTTGTATACCTACATTAAGAACGCGATAACGCCAATATCAATAGCTCTTATGGAATGGACTTTAGACTGCAATAAGTACACAAATGCCAGGTCACTGGCACAAAGTTCACGAACATAATCGGTATAACGATATATTGACAAAACATATACGTATTTCATCAATTAGTTATTAGAATGCACTGATAAGAATATATTAAAGTAGCGGCCTGTTACTATCCCACTGCTGAGAAAGTTCCTTCTCTCCGGTTTTCGAGAGAAGGTTTGGAATTAAGACCTACCACGCTGCTCCAGTGCGGATTGGCAGATTACACATATGTATCTCCAGAATTCTCTAGAGATTTGCAGATTTCCTCACGATGTTTTCCTTCACCGAAAAGCGTGTGATAAATTGCAATTATCAATTAGACACATAAGTTTTAACAGAAAAACTCATTGGTGTCTGCCCGGGTTTGAACCCGTAACCTTAAACTTAAACTCATTAATGACTACAGTATATCCAATGGAACGCAAACAAACTCAAAGAATATATTACTTTCATCGAAATAACTAACTGATTCGGGTTTTAATTTTATCGGATCAGTTATTTACCAAGAAGCCTTAATAGCTTTTCTCTGTCTTTCTCTTCAAAGATGGGCATCCATTGTTAGACAAAAGTCTACTCGATATTTTGGCACCAATCAAATCAAATTAAAATAATCTTTATTCAAATAAGCTCTTTCAAGCACTTTTGAATCGTCAAAGATCAATATGATCAATGAAGCTACAACTGGTTCGGAATGTTGCTCTTACCGAGAAGAACCAGAAAGAAACACAGCGGTCAATCTTTCAAACATTTTCAATTTTACATTATTAAACCGCAGTCCTGTATGAAGCTGAAAGGATTTACAAATCCAGGCTTTTTCATCATCAAAATAATCTTCAATTTTGTAATATGTCTTATACTTAGTATATCTCTTATACTTAATTTAAACGTTCTGTGAACTGGTCTAATATGGATTGAGGAATTTTATTCTAGAAGCGACTACCGAGACCATTGAATGAGTTGCTAACTCTGCTGAGTCCCGACACAGGTATCACAAGCTTTTTGTGACCTCTCGTAAGTCTATATAAGTATAAGACGAAATTTGATGTATATAAAATACCTACAACAAATTTCGTCTCATACATATGGATATTTTTTTGTACGAATAATGAACGAATGTAGAATATTACCATATTTATATATTGTGATGCTAAAGTAAGTATACCAAAGAATCTTGAACTCAATACTAGAGAAATACTCAAAGCATAGGTAACTTAGCTTCCTTATCAGGTCTATAGTCCGTTATAACAGACATAAAATCATAGCACTTTTATAATACGTACTATATCGAATGTAAAATGTAAACAAAACTGACCTACATCAACTGTAACATTGTGACTCTGTTACTCAATAACTAATAGTCTAAAGTACTTAGTTTCCATTAGTAGACATTTTTATGTAACTAGGGTTATTTTTGCTAAACCAAAATTGTGCTTACGGAGCGCTATGCATGCCTTTTTTAACGACGGAAAACTCCTTCGCAGTAACTTTTTTAACCAGAATTTTTTTTAATTTCATTCTATTTATTTCTGATATATTTAGGTGGACATCACCATGTATTAGAAATAACCCAATCAATACGTAAATATGTATTGGTTTTATTTATTATATAATAATAAAGAAGCATTAAAATCTTATCCGTTAACATGCGTCGGAAGTGTTTAATCATGACCAAAAAAAAATCGTAAAATTATAATACAAATCTATTTAATGCATAAAATGTTTTTTTGTAGGCCTTTAAAGATAAATTATAACTATTTATAGTAATATTATATAACTATTTATAACAATATTTCCGATATTCTGTCATATATATATAATTATATGTATGACAGAATATCGGAATATAATTAGAATAGGAAGGTATTTAATAGGAAACAGTCAAATTCATTTGCTATTAAAAAAACAAATAATAATATTAAATTGTTTTATATTTCATCCGATATAGGTAAACGTTAGTAAACAAACACTCCAAGGTGATGAACTTCAAAATTAATTTAGCGATGACACCATCGCCAAATTGCTTGTATAAAATGTTCTTAATCAGTCAATTCATTTCCTAAACAGTGTTAAACGTAAACAAACACAACTTTCTGTAAAAACTCTATAGAGCGTGTACAAAATGAATTAAGATATGATAATAGGGATTCGGGGTCATGTTCAATGACGCTGTTAGCGAGTCACTGAATATTTCTGACTGTTACGACACGACCACACCGTCAGCGGGGCGATTACCTCATACCATCTACCTATTATTAGTTAGATACGCAAGCTTACATTAACGTCCTAGTATCCACGGAGCTGCGCCACAAAACGAACGTACGAAATGAAAAAATTCACGCTCCTCGTGCTTCACTTTGTCGCGCAAATACTTGCAGCGCAAAGCTACAAAATACTCGGAATATTCCCCTCTCTGGACCGCAATAATTACCTCACGTACCGCGGATTGTTTCGGGAACTGGCGAATCGAGACCACGACGTAACTATCATAAGCCACTTTCAATTGACAGAAGCGCCGGCCAACTATCGAGACGTATTGCTCAGTGACAATCATGTATATAAAGGACTGTCGTTCGAATCTGTGATAGTGAACGAGATATCGCGAGTGCCGTTCGAAACGTTAGTGTCTACGAAAGCGGGAAACGACGATTGCAAGACGCTCATGAATAATCATGATGTGCTTCACATGATAAGAACTCGTCCTCGATTCGACGTGATAATTGTGGAATCTTATAACAGTGATTGCGCGCTCGCATTGGCGGCTAATTTAAGTGCCCCTTATATCGCGTTTAACCCTCAGCCGCTCCATCCCTGGCATTACAACAGATTAGGAATTAATTTCAACTCTGCTTATGTGTCCCAATCCTTGCTCCCCTACGGAAAAAGACCGTGGTTTTTCGAACGTGTGAAAAGTTACATATTGTATTACATCACTAATTGGGTTTATTACATAGGGTCGCAAGTGACAGACCACGTGTACTTGTACAAATATTTAGGGGATAATCTGCCGACTTTGGAGAGTATCGCGTCGAACGCAAGTGCCGTGTTTGTAAACACACACAAATCAGTTTTCGGAGGGCTCGTGCGGCCTGATAACGTTGTGGATATTGGCGGAATACACATTAGACCTGCAAAGATTATCCCTACGGTATGTTAAACATAACATTATATTAACATAAATTTCAAATATTAATAATATAAATTAATTAATTTATGTTATTAAATTAATTATATTAACATAAATTTAAAATATTTACTTTCAGTAAAGGTTGTAAGCATCCAGAAGCTTTAGTAAATAACGGTTTCAATAGTAATTTATAGAATTAGGCGTTACTTTGCGGAGATCCATAATACAAAAGTAATAATAAAATTGTTTTGCTATAATCCGCGAAGAATTCGCGGATTATAAATAATTTTATTATTACTTTTGGTTTCAATAGTGTCAATTAAGTTTTTAGCGAATTAATTTCTTAACATCAATTTTACTCAGATCGTAGATATCTTAAATAGATGTATATACATACATGTACCTTTTCACGATATATACAGGTTTCACAACGTTCTATAAAAACTCAATTGATTTTTTTAAGTCATCACGTGGTATGTTTTTAAATACACGATAACTTGAAAATATCATTTATGCTTTTATAGAAAACAAAAGGCGACTATGGTACTCGTAAGTCGACCCGCTGTGTGGTAGCTGGCTGAGTAGAATAGACCACACTCTTTCTTACCGAGTTGTAGTAAAATACGACTAGGGTAAGTTGATATCAGGAAAGCAGCCGGTCGAAAAATATGTTGCCAAATCATGAGATAACATGTTGTGCCGACTCCACTTAGAGTGGGATAAGGGCAGGAAGACGATGAATTATATTTACGTAATGCTATAGCTAGGTAACTACTTTATTATAACGTTATAAAACTGTTTTAACATTGGATAGCTTCGTACGGATTGACTAGATAAATATTGATATGTTATTTTCATCTATTTTTTGTAAAGCGTACAAACCTTTTTTAAAATCAAAACTTAAATATTTTAAATATAACAATGCAAAAAAGCAATTCATCATTTTCCTTTACTCACAAACAATGCTCGAATTTCAATGGCTTTAAACTTGTTTGCAATGAAAAGCGACCGGTAAATTATTCACTATAGTTTAACTTCGTTGAATATACTTACATGTAAATATCATTATATCATACTTTAAAATAAAAATGTGAATACTTTCAATAACACAGTAGTAATGAATCTTTAAAAAAAATTATCACTTTTCCTTTGAAAGTCTGATTAAATTCTGAATTATAATAATAACGATTTAAATTATTTTTGTCCAATTTTTTTTGTTACTAAAATATATATGACTAGCTTTTACCCGTGACTTCGTTTCCGTGGACTGAAGCCTTGGAATAAACCAATAGCTTCTGTCATTCTCCAACCCTGTTAGTTATAGAATTATGTATGAAATTTAGTAAAATTGAATCTAATATAGGATAAAAAAGTCCCCTTTTTCCTTCAGGAGCGGGATATGACGCGAAGGTGTTTTTTACTTAAAGCGACGCGAATAGTATTAATTTATTTAAAAAAAAAGATGTATTTGCTTAAATTGAGGTGCCATATCGTCTCAATTGTTATTATGTAGGTTTTTTAAGCGCCTAAGAACGGTTAGTCTATAGCAGTGTTATGTAAACTAATCGTCTATCTCGTTACAAACCAAAATAATTTCATTCATCGTAATGAGGATCATAATGATTGCATTTTCACTTTTCAGGAAATCGAGAGGTTTATAAATGAAGCTGAGCATGGTGTTATATATGTAAACTTGGGCTCGACGGTGAAGGATTCAACCATGCCCATAGATAAGTTAAACGAGTTGGTGTCGACGTTCAGGAGATTGCCTCTCAGAGTGCTTTGGAAGTGGGATGGGGCCAATTTAGAGAATCTGCCAAGAAACATTATGACTATGAAATGGCTTCCGCAGTACGACATCTTAAGTAAGTGCCGAGATATAAGCAAACAGTTTCAATTTTGGTTTTGAATATCTTGTTTTGATTGATTTCAATATTTTTTTTGGTCCAAGAATAATGCAATATGTGTTCTGTTACTATGAAATGTAGTCCCGATGAACGAAGGTCATAGACCAATAGAATAATAGCCAATTATCTCATTAGCTTGTAAACTAATAGGTAAAAATTGTAAAGTACGTAACCTCTTTTCTTTGGGAAAAGAATGGATTTTACAGCTTATTACACATATCCTTCTTCGTTATCGTTCCCTCATTACTGAGGATCGTGACTCTTAGTCAAATTGTCAACTGCCCGTTTCCAGGGGTTGCGATCGGCAGCTCGATATAGTGCGGTGCTGATGGGTATATCCAGTTGTTCGGATATTTGGCCTGCCCATCGTTTCGGATACATATCCTAGGACACATATCCTGGGATTCTCCAAATATATGCAGATTTCTTAACGACGGGTTCCTAAATTGGAACCGACGTGTGGTATCCGGCTGAATAGAATAGACCATCCTCATTTCTTGCGGAGGTGTCGTAAAATGCTACTAAGGTAAGTCGACGCGCCCTGTGGTATCTGGCTGAATAGAATAGACCACCCTCATTTCTTGCCGAGGTATCATAAAAGGCGACTAAGGTAAGTTGACCCGTCGTGTGGTATCCGCCTGAGTAGAATATACCACCCTCTTTCTTACCGAGGTGTCACAAAAGGCGAATAAGCTAAGTTTATGTCAGGCAGGCAGTCAGTCGTAAAATACGTGGTCAAATCATGTGACAACATGTTGTGCCAACCTCACTTCCTGTAGGATAAGGGCAGGAGAATGACGATGGTTTTCTCAATTGAAATGTCCATGATGAGTTGTAATCTATTAAACTCAAGGTTCATAGAAAAATCATAGGTACTTTATTCTTAAAATTAGAACTAATCGTTCCAGCCAGCCAGCTTTTGACATGACATATGAAATTTGTTGTGATAAGATGAACTGGTCTTAATTTCAGGACACGACAACGTTAAAGCTTTCATCTCGCACGCTGGAATACTTAGTACCATAGAAGCATTAGACGTAGGCATACCAATCATCGCCATTCCATTGTTTGGAGATCAATACGGCAATGCTGCTGCTTTGGTGGACGCGGAAGTCGCTACGGTTATACCATACGACAGTTTGCGAAAAGAGTTGCTGTTGGATGCGATCAATGAAGTATTGGATCCTAAGTAAGTACTTTGTGGCCTAGTCATTATTTCAGGGTATACGCTAAGTGTAGTTAGCTTCCTAGAAGGTAGATAGTTCACGGATTGATTTCGGTCTTATAAAACTTGTTGGAACCTTGTGAAGATATTTGTCTCATAAAATAAAAAAAACATGAAGAATGCATTCATTACGCTGCTCCAATACACATGTAGGTATTACACACATATCTTAAAATTTTTATAGGCATTTGTGGTTTCACCGCGATTTCATTTCATAGTACTATGGACCATCATGAAAAGATTATCAATTAAGAACATAAGTTTTTATAGAAATTTTATCAGTAACCCGCGAAGTTTAAATAAAACGTTTCTCACCTAATATAGTCATCTCATCAAACCATTAAAATATCAAATAGGTATTGTTCAAAAAGCCCGGTCTGTGTTATCCGGTGTAGTAGAAAGCGACTTAAGAAAGTTGATCCGGCCTCTTTCTTACCATGGTGTCGTAAAAGGCGACTTAGATAAATAGACGTCAGGCAGGCGGCCGGTCGTAAAATACATAGCCGAATCATGTGACAACATGCTTTAACATGTTGTGCCGACCTCACTTAGAGTGGGATAAGGGCGGAGGATGATGATGATGCTCAAAAGGCATTACGTGCAAATAAATCAGCCTTCAGATAACTCGACTATAAAACCAAGGGTTTTGGTATCTGTTTACGACAAAGAAAATCCATGGATACGATTTGCTCGAACTTTTCTTATTAGGTGGCAGGATAAAATATGCTCTCCATCTTATCAGATAAGGAGATACTCTTCCTAATCTGTCCCTCTATTCACAGTGCTGATTTAGAACATGACACTTGATTCCTTAAACAGGCGTAGGTAGTATTTTTTTATGGGAATAACCTATATATATCATAGACATAGATCAAATCCATAATAAAAATATTATTTTTGGCCAAATAATTAAGAATATACTAAAGGCCTGTTTCGTCAAAATAATAATTTATTTATTAGGTACAAGTAATTCTTGATAACAGGCAATATAACCCATAATTTTTTAATTCCATATTCTCAAAGTTATGAAAAAAGTATATCAATATTTATTTATAAATTGGTTCACAATTTGACATTACTTCAATAAAAATTTAATATTAAATAGAAATATCACAAAGAACATAAAATCTTGTAGATAGAAATCTGTGTCAAATTATAAAATGTTTTAAGATTATTAATAGACTATCGTAATACAGAATATCAATTTATTTTATCCAAGCATCTCTACGAAAATAAACTAGTCAAGGACGTTTTCCTAAGACCAGCATAATAATATTTTAAGTATAATAATATTTTCTACAATTTATATTTTTTTGCGTGTTACAGCCCAGAAGTGAGATTTATCTATTTATTTTATTTTCCGTGAATGAAACCATCGTGAGGAAACCTGCATATCTTTAGAGAATTCTAGGGATATGTGTAACCTACCCATCCGCGTTGGAGCAGCGTGGTTGGTCTTAGCCCAAGCCTTCTGCATCTGCATCAACAAAAATGGAGATAACAGGCCTATGCCCAGCAGTGGGATATAGATGTAGCGGGAATAAAACCAAGAAAAATATTGGTCTATAAAATTAAAATAGCTTGCGAAATTAAAAAAAATAATAATTTAATGGTGTCAAAATACTTTTGGTAAATGGTAAAAAATTATTAACTACGTAATCCTCCTTTGAGTAAAAGAAAATTGAATAAGCTTCTTATACAATACATATACTCGCTTTCTTTTCCATACTTACGATACCTATAAATATAAAGTTTCACTCGATGAAGACCTAAATTAAAAAGTAAATTAACAGTCTCTTAGTAACCTACTTCTAGGCAAAGATATTTTTGGAAACAGGCACATATGGCAACTAGCATTGCGATTCGTGATTATTGACTTTAGTCATGGTTAACTTATAAGCAAATACACAGAAAAAAAAAATCCAGTCTATTAGTTGCGCAGTTGCTCGTAATTCCTGGTAGATGATTGATTTCTATGTACCTACCATATGTTAGGACATTTAATTAAGCTATTTAGATACCTATAAGATATATATGTAAACGATAATACAATTTAAGGGGAGTTAACTCTTTCTACAGTATAAATTGTACGATAGTTAAGTAAATTGCTTTCATAAATCAATAACGTGGTGTACATTCCGTTAAATAAAAAATCGTTAAATACCAACTCTACGAATATCTATCTAATAAAACAAAATCCCCATGGCTGTCTGTCTATATGTGATCGATTTTCTGCAAATCTACTGAACGGATTTTTGTACGGTTTACACTAAACCGTAGTGCAATTATTCCAAAAGCTTTAGGTTAATAGTTTTTTATTAATTTTAGTGAAAAAGGCCAGTAGTTGTAAAAAAAAACTCCCCTGCTTGAAGCTATAGTCGCGTGCGTTGCGAAAACCAACAAAGATACAGCAAAATAATGTACGATAGAATTGTGCATCTATAAAAATACTACGAAAAAGTCCGCGACAGCATGTCTCTATCTCTTATGTTTAACTCACAATAACTACTTTTATGTTTAAAATGTCAACTAAATAAACTAATTTCCAAACCGCAACCACCGCTAGTTATAAATATAAATAAATCAACATGCATAAAATCTCAAACGTGCAAATCTACCACATTAATTTACTGCATTTTTTTTAAAGCAAGTACATCGGTACTTTTGTGTAGACATAAGTGTGATATAAGCATGAAAGTGGGAAGTTACGTGTTAAAACATAAGTAGACTCTTATGAAACACTCACAAAACCTTAATATAACGCTCGACAAACACTTCTTGCGTCGCGAGTTTTGAAAAAGAATCTATAGTAATATATAAAGCTGAAGAGTTTGTTTATTTGTTTGAATTGCTAATCTCAGGAACTACTAGACCGATTTGAAATTTTTTTTGAGTTTAAGATAGTCTCTTTATCGAGGAAGGCTATAGGCTATATAACATCACGCTAAGATGAATAGGAGAGGAGCAACAATAAAAAAAATATTACGAAAACGGCAAAATTTAAAGCTTTGCATGCGCTAAGTAAACGGTAATAGTTATTTAAAAATCATGTATTACAAAATCGTTCCCGTCTTAAAGTTCTAAATAAAAGTCCGCGGCAGTATATGTCTAGTTGTTAAGGTTCTCCCATTTAACCATTTTTTTTGGTAATCAAAATACTATATTACGGTTCTAATCTTTCCACGCGGGCGGAGCCGCTTGCAATTGCTGGTAACAAATAAACATAGAGATATAGTTTGTTGAGTACATAATATAATGGGCAAGAGAAAGTAAGTAAAGTACAATATAATGAGTAAGTGAAAGTAAGTGAGCATAACCTAAAGACGTAGGCGTTACTTTGCGGAGATTCATAATACAAAAATATTCATTATTCTCCTGCCCTTGTCGCAATCTAAGTGGGGTCGGCACCACATGTTTTAAATATGTTGTTGTATGACTTGGCTAGGTATTTTTCGACCACCTACCTGACGTCAACTTACCTTAGTCGCCTTCTACGACGCTTCGGTAAGAAATGAGCGTGATCTATTCTTCTCAGCCGGATATCATAATATAAATGTAATAATAAAATAATTTTATTATTAAATACGTTCACAATTACTTCTTTACTAAGAAAACAATAAGGGCAGTTAACATAAATAGAGTAAATTAATAAAGATAAAATCAGTATAATAGATGTAAATGTAATTAAATAGACCTATAGTAATTAAAATTAGTATAACAGAACGCACTGGACGAGAAAGTTATCAGAGCGGTGGTAATATCTACTTACCTATATCTAGAAAAAGGTTCAACATCAATATCTTCATGGAATCTTTAAAGAATAACCTAAAAAGTTTCCCGCATATTGCAGAATCATTTAATGTAGTTTATAAACATGCTGTCACATGTTTGGCTGCGTTTTTACGACCGGCCGCCTGCCTAACGTCGACTTACCTCTGTCGTATTTTACGACACCTCGGTAAGAAAGAGGGTGGTCTATTCTACTATCCGGATACCACACGGTGGGTCAACTTACGAGCGGGAATAGAAAGTCAAATTATACTCCTCTTTATTTCATATAAAAATATGTTCGCCCACCAATAATACTGAAAGAGTTAAAGGGTCACAGCATTAATAAACACGTCTATTTTCCACGTGTTTTCTTTATAAGCGTAAGTCATTAAGCTTAACATGTATTTTTATTTTTTCAGATGGCAACAACGTGCTAGACTTATGTCCCGCATGTGGCACGACCGTACTATGTCTCCTCTTGAAAACGCCATCTATTGGATAGAGTATATAGCGCGATACAACGGTATGCCGAACTTGATGCCGACATCTATTCGCGCTCCATGGTACCAGCAAATGCAACTAGATGTTTTGGGATTCGTTGGACTTGTAGTTTATATTTTACTATATGTATTGTACAAAGTGTTAAGTGTCTGTTGCTGTTGCTGTTGGCAAAATGAAGCATCTAATGAATCAACGTTATCCGAAGAACGAAGGCAGAAAAGAGTAAAGTTTGAATAATAAAACTACAAAATGTGATCAAATTGGGACGGTAAATGTTTAAGAATCGACAAGTCACGAATTCGTGAAAAACTAAATGAAGACGCTGCTATTTTTTTGTTTGTTACTTTTTCTATCCTAATCGATAAATCTTAGCAAAGGCTATAACAACGTAATAAATCGTAAGGCTTAGTTACTTAATATCCACGTGAAAGTGGAATTGACTGGTAAATTGAGTTATTTATTAATTAAATATAGAATACTATAAGTAACATACATTGTTTTCATTAAAAACTAGAAAGTATATTAAAAAGCTGTTTATTTATATGTTTAACAAAAACTTACGCCAGCCACATAAATTGTACATAATTTTGTTTTAGAATATGTTTTTTGAAAGCCAGAATGATAAACTTAAATTTAATTAAAATTAAATATTAAGATATTAATTAGAAACCAAATTATCGATAATACAATGTTCAATGTATAATTTGTTTTCTCCAGCAGCAATTACCGGTGGTATTTAATTTTACTGTAAATTTTAGCAGTATTACTGAACATTTAAGAGGAAACAATTATACAAATTAACCTTCTGTATAAGTTTATATAAGGCATAGCGACCAAAATTGATAATAGACTTTAAACAGTTACAAAAAAGAATTTATGAATTTATCTTGTTTATATATATAGTATATTTAGTAAAAAATTTATGCTTTGGCTTTAATGTAAATCAACTCCTTCATATTCATTATTTTTAACATCAGATAGTAGAATTCATAATTATAAAGATCTTAAGTGTAAAAAATATTTATAAAAACACTTTAAATAGAATCGACACCAACAAAAACTTATGTAAACATTTACAAATATTTTTTGTAAATAATTACATGTAAAATAAATATGATAAAAAAATTTAATGCTTGTTGCCTTCTAATAAATACTAATTTGGCGCGTTTGTTTTCGTAGCACAGTATGATTTAACTAATTTTGTTGGCCTAAAATTCGCTATGAAAAATTATATAATAGTAATAGAGAAAACAGATTATTTATTTTAATAAGTATTGTATATATTTTTAATTCCCATAGTTATACTTTGATGAGAGAAAGAGCCAATGCCTTATTAAGCCCATAGCGCATATTTTCTTCTTCTGTTAAATTATAGAATGTTTTGCCTGCTTAAATCATGAAAAAATATAGAATACTTGCTATTTTATACATATATTTACTGACATTTTATGATATTAAGTGCATTTATAACTTGATAAATATTAAGAATGTTTAATATGTTATATGAAAAAAATTGTATCTAGCGATAACGTCTCTACAAAATGATACTACGATTCACCAATAAATTCTAAAAATCTAAATTCGAAATTGTATTTGCGTAAGTAAAGAAAAGTTTAGAAACTTATTATTATTATTATTATTCAAACAATATCATGTTTCATTCATTAAAATATACTTAAACTAGAAATATTCAAGTTGTAACAATCACCTAATAAATAATATTAATACAGGGATTAAAATATAATAATTTCATTCTCCTTTCAATTTAGTGGACTTTGATAGTGATAACGATATCAAAGCTTTTAAGAAAAAGATAAATATCAATAATATTAAGACTAAGACGGCTAAGACATCTAAGCACAGGTACTGATATAAAGGAACATCTGCTGCCGCTGCCCTGAAAGTAAAATTGCTGTAACGAGCCGCAAATTCCGTCCAGTAGATAGCGCTGTCCATCGCTGAAATAGGTCTGTCCCGCCAGGCCTTTGATAACATCTTAACACGCGAGCGGAAGCTGCAAATGATATGTTAATTTTTAATTTAATACAACCATAAATAGTGTTATCTAGACATTGTATCTTTTATTTATTACTTTTTTATGTTACATCAGTGACTTGCTTTAAAGTTTAATATATGACAAAAAAAATTATGTGTACGCAAAATCTGCTTTAAAATTGTTTATTTAGCGTATCATTTAAATACTAGTTTTATACTCGATCTATCAATAGAACAATAATGTGTTATACATACGAAATTTCTGCGTCGCACATATATCGCAACTAGGGTTGGCAAGTTTTTTTTTGCAAGATATATAATCTATTTTAAACAATATTTTTACTAATTCAAAGTTATAAATACATATGTTTAGTAGTTAAGTTATAGTTTTCTTTATTTATATTCTCGCATAACTTATTAATTTACAGCTTCTTTAAACGTTACTTCAAATATAACTAATTAAGTGTTATTGTTAAAAAAAAAATGTGGCTGCGCTCCACTATGATTAATTTAATAAAAATATGTGAACGTGTAAGTCTTACACTTATAGTGTTATACATTTTGATGCTGTAAACATTATTTTGTATACTTTATTTTTGTTAAACTGTAAAAACTATAATGTAGCGAAAAACAGTATAATACTGTTTTAAACAGTACTTGGACGATCGAGCTTTGCTCGGTATTTGTTTTAGAAAATATAAAAAGATGCAATATAAAAAAAGAAAAAAGGGCTAGTTATATCTGGACTTGATCCAGGTAATCCTTTTTAATGCAAGATTAGATAATTTAAAGATTAAAGATATTTGGCAACTCTAATCACGGCCTGCCAAGTGACGTTAAAAAAATCTGAAAAATTAATAAGTTATGCGAGAATATAAATAAAGAAACTAAAAATATGTATTTAAAACTTTGAATTTATAAAAATATAAAAATACTGTTTAAAATCGACTATATATCCTGTAAAAAAAACATGGCAGCCCTTGTTGCGATATCTGTGCGACGCAGAAATTCCATATGTATAACACATTATTGTTCAATGGATAGATCGAGTATAAAACCAGTATTTCATCCATTCGCAACACAAAATATTGGAAAGCGAAAAATACTTTTATACTTTTTTTTGATAATATAATATGGTGTTATATGAAATCAGATCTTACTTGTGATTTAATACAGTCTTGAATTTCTCTAAAAGAAGTTCGGAACTTAATTCTGGTAATTGGATTTGAACTCCGAGCCCGCTCTCTTCAACAGAGCCGGCGTTTGCGGGTTGATCCCCGAATATGGGCATTGCCACCATTGGCACACCGTGGTGCATTGCTTCTGTAGTCCCCAGTAGCCCACAGTGAGAGTAAAATGCCATTACTTTTGGATGTGCTGTAATAAAAAACCAATATCATCTTAATCAAACCATTGGGCTAAAGTTTAATCCTAAATCTAATCATCATTCTCCTGCCTTTATCCCACTCAATGTGGGGTCAGTACAACACATTTTAAACATGATCTTAAATGATTTAGCTACGTATGTTACGACCGGGCGCCTGACGTCAACTTACCTTAATCCTCTTTTACGATACTTCAGTAAGAAATGATGATTCTACTCAGTCGGATATAAAACGTCGGGTCAAGTTACCTTAGTGGCCTTTTACAACACCTCAACAAGAAATGAGGGTGTCTATTCTACTCAGTGGGATACCATGCAGCGGGCCGACTTACCTTAGTCACCTTTGACGACACCTCGGTAAGAAATGAGGGTGGTATTTTCTACTCAGCCGGATATTACACGGCATTTAATCCCAAATCTAATAAACATAGTAAATATTAACCAATCAAATCTTAAATATTTTAAAAACTAGTTTTTTTTATTAATTGAATATACAGACGGACTGCATTTATAATATTAATATGGATTGTGAACGAACATTGTCGTGATTGCAATCTATGTAAAATCCTAAAAAAAATGTATCTTAAAGTCCTTCTAAAATCACTGTACCTTTTGTTTATAACCGAATTACAGAAGTCGCTGTCGGAGGATTCAAGAAAATCCAAAATAACTAATACTAATTTATTTTATACAAAAACTACAAACTAATTACAAATTAAAAGCATCTTTCCTAGCACGATGCTAAGGAAAGAATATTTTAAACTAATTTATTTTTAAATAAAAACTACATTCTAACTACAAACTAAAAGTGTCTATCCTAGCTCGATGCTAAGGACAGAATGACTGAATTAAATAGCTATTCCTAAGGGCTGGCGGCAACATATCCGATTACAATGATTTGCCGCCCGGTGACGGCGTCCTATGGTCCAGTTACGCCGACGATGTAAATATCCGCATGGACCCATTATTTATTATAGCAACTATAGAGCACCATTGTTACTTCTATAACAACCGTGCGAAAATCCGTTTATTTGTTTTTGAGTTATCGCGAACGAACAGAATGACGGGTAGACGCATCGAGTTATTTTGCTTTATATGTAGTGATGTAATATTTGCAAAGCAATCTTATCTAATGGTGTTATATATTTTATATATCATTGATTCCGCTTGTAAACTATTAAGGATAGAATTAAGTAACAGTAAAACACACTTCCTCAAATCATGAGGGCAAAAGAGTGTTAAATAAAAATTCGAATGGATACGTTAGTAAACAGAGGCCGAAATGAGATAATATCATTGTGAGAAGTATGACATACGTACATATAAAAGCAATAGCACCATAGTTGACGAATAATGGGAGACAATGGAAACGAAAAATGTTCTGTAGACCCTACTTATAGTGCGATAATAGCAGCGGAATAAATAGACGTTAAAAATGTACTCTCTATTGCAAAACTACAAATAATCGAAAAGTCTCGAGAGTTTAACATCAAACTCTATATATGTTTCGTCGACTTTCGCAAAGCATTCGACACCGTAAAATGGCATAAACTATGGGATGTACTCACACAAATGGGAGTACCTATTCACTTAGTTCGTCTTATTCGCCGACTTTACGAGGATGGAACTGCGACTGTTCGAATAGATGATGTGGACTCTGAAAGCTTTCAAACACAAGCTGGTGTTCGACAGGGGTGCATTCTTTCTCCACTCCTTTTTAATGTCTACACGGAGTGTATTATGAGAATTTGTTTAGAGAATTGGGACAAAGGGGTTGCAGTGGGAGGTCGAATGATATCCAACTTAAGATACGCCGATGACACTACTCTTCTTGCTCAAACACAAGAAGATATGGAACATCTACTGACTTGTCTAGAAACAATAAGCCTCTCCTTCGGACTTGTCATCAACAAAGAAAAAACCAAGATGATGATTGTGGACCGAGCTGAACTGAACCAGCCTGAGATACTTATGATTGGCAACTGCGAGGTAGTCCAAAGTTATGTGTACCTGGGCTCCACGATCACGAACAACGGTGGGTGTGAGGACGAGATTCGAAGAAGATGTGCTATAACAAGATCTGCTGTCGATAGGCTTAAAAGAGTGTGGCGCAATCGTAATATCACCAAAGCCACTAAAGTCCGCCTTATGAGAAGTTTAGTTTTCCCCATTTTTCTATATGGTGCAGAGACGTGGACGGTTCGTCTGAAAGATCGACGGAAAATCGACGCGCTTGAAATGTGGTGTTGGCGGCGACTGTTACGAATACCTTGGACAGCGTTTCGGACTAACACCTCGATACTGGAAGATCTTAAAATCAAAACAAGACTATCTGCGACGGTGCAGATAAGAATCCTTAAATACTTTGGCCACATCATTCGAAAGGAACACTGTATAGAAAGACTCGTTGTCCAGGGACAAGTTGAAGGCAAGCGGTCACGCGGTCGATCACCCACGCGTTGGACGGATCTAATACGATCATTAACTCAAAAATCCGTAGTCCAGTGTGCTAGAGACGCTGAAGACCGAGACAAATGGAGGCGCATTACAAGAGCTACAATAACGGATGCAAACCATCATCAACCACGACCACTCTGTCAAGAGTGAACGACTGAGGAAGATTGCAAAACTGTCTATATCCGTATCCCACTGTTGGGCCTCTCTCCGCTTATGGAGAGAAGAGATGGAGCTAATGTCCAACACGATACTCCGAAGAATAAAGTTATATATCCCATGTATAAGCAATAAGCATAAGGTGTGTGAATTGCTTCATCGGATAGGGCGATATGTTCCCATGAATTCGCCAGAGAAATGCAGGTTTGCTCACAATGTTTTCCTTCACTGAAGAGCGTGTGTATATAAAACTAAAGAGTTTGTTTGAACGCGCTAATCTCAGGAACTACTAAGTCAATTTGAAAAATTCTTTAAGTGTAAAATAGTCCATTTATCGAGGAAGGCTATAGGCTATATATTATCACGCTAAGATGAAAAAAAGAAGAGCAGCAATAAAAAATATTACGAAAACGTAAAAAATTTAAAGCTTTCCTTGCGTGTGCTACGTAAACGGTGAAAGTTATTCAAAAATCACGTATTACAAAATCTTTCCCCTCTAAAAGTTCTATATAAAAGTCCGCGACAGCATATGTTTTTTTTTTTTTTTTTTATGTCAGGAAAACCCATTATGGGTCATCACCGCCCGACGGGGACGAGCGGCGGGTATGTCGGACTCTCACCGACTAAAAACCTGACAGTGCTCCTCCGCGCTGCTGGTGGCGGGGATAGGGTACCTATGAAGACATTGCCCCCATCCCCGCCAGCAGCAGCTCTGTACCCCGGAGAGCGCCACCTCCGGGTCGGGGCCTCTCTTAACAGTGGCCCCTCCCTCCGCTAATCGATGCATCGGGAGCACCAGATGCATCGACCGCCTCGGGGACCTAACTCCAGCGAGCGTCCGATACCCCGTTCGGACCGCTCGGAGGTCCCCGTTAGGGCGGCATGCGACGGACTTCGGCGAGTCGCCTGCGCCCCGCTCGCCTGCGGCGGATCGGATCCAAGGACTCGACTTCCCGGATCCGCCCCGCCGCCTCCTTCCGCGAGATTACGTCCTCGCAGAAGGAGGCCATCGCTGCCCACGATCTCTCCCTGTCCACCATGGCACGAACAACAGTGGGCAAGGAGAAATCGTGCCCCACCTGCGCCACGAGCTCTGCCCGCTGAACTGCCCAAGCTGGGCAATCCGCGAGCGTGTGCAGCGCCGTGCGACAGCATATGTTTAGTTTTTAAGGTTAACACACTTTAACCATTTTTATGGTTTATCCAAGCGGGCGGAGCTGCTGCCTATTGCTAATATTTCATATAGTCTGATTTACTCGTTCAATTTATATTCATCACAGTTAGTGGACATAAGTCGTTGGTCGGTATCATCGTCTTCACACATTCATAGTAAACATATTGAAATCTTGACCTTGTAATACTGATGTGTCATTAAATGGCACATTATTGTTACAAGTTTATGAGAATAAATCGATACTAATTGTGTATTAAGTTTTTCTGTCTGTAACGTTTTTACGTCTAATCAACTGGATCAATATTGATGCAATTTGGTGCAATTGAAGCTTATATACCGGGGTAACATATAAGATTTTAAAAAATCCCGATTTTCCTTTTTTAACAAAAAAACAATATAGTTTATTTAGGACATAATTTTTAACACCAATTGTCAAATGTCTCTTTGTTTAAACTAGTATCCTTAGTTCCATTTTGCATTTTGAATTAATATTTTTTTCCTTAGGTGTCTAAAACAGTGTTTTTGATTGCAGTAATAATGATTTATTTTTGTTTTTTAAGAGCACTGTGTATTCTACGTTTTTTTTAATATGCAAAACTAAAACAACTTTTATCCACTTGATTGAAATAGGCTTGATAAATATAGCATACTGATGCTAAACACTAACAATCATCTTTTACACTTCCTAGTTAGATAAAACATATCTTGTGACTTGTTTAAACGGCTAGAGTATATTATAGCATACGATAGCTAATAGAAGAGTTCATAATTATCAGTTTATTATCCTCGTCCTCCTGCCCTTATCCCACTCTAAATCGGCACAACATGTTACCAACATGTCACATGATTTGGCTACGTATTTTACGACCGGTCGACAGCCTGACGTCAACTTACCTTATTCGTATTTTACGACACCTCGGTAAGAAACAGGGTGATCTATTCTACTCAACCGGTTACCACACGGTGGTTCAACTTACCTTAGTCACCCTTTACGACACCTCGGTTAGAAATGAGGGTGGTCTATTCTATTCAGCCGGATATCACAAAAGTGTTCATAATTATCAGTTATTTTGTTCAAATGGCCAAAATTATATAAAAAGCTATTATAAACGCTGACAAATTCAGAGGTATGTGTTAGGGTTACTATAAAAATCTTTGAACTTAAATTTATTTTATGATTTTTTAATTTGACTTTTACTTTGAATATATAAGGTTTATACCAAGAATATCATTTTGTGGCAACCAGCTTGATAAATATACATTCTTTGGATTTCCAGGTAGTGTCTTCTCTTCCCACTTCCAGATAACTCTTTGTGGTAGTTTCGATAGAGCTCCCAGTATCGCCTCAACTTTATCCCTTGGTGTTATAGCCGCCTTCAGCATTGACCCGAAACTTATATAAATAACACCATGTTCCGATTCCTCTATAAACTTTCGCAAATCCTGTGAATTAAAAAGTTATAACGTTACGGCCTGTTACTACCTCACTGCTGGGCAAAGGCCTCCTCTCACCGTTTGTGGAGAGATCCACCACGGCGTTACAGTGCGGGTTGGTAGGTTACACCATCATCCTCCTGCCCTTATGCCACTCTAAGTGGGGTCGGCACAATATCTTATAAACATGATTTGGCTGCGTTTTTACGACCGGCCGCCTGTCTGACGTCAACTTACTTTAGTCGTATTTTACGATCCCTCGGCAAGAAAGAGGGTGGTCTATTTTACTAAACCGCATACCACACGGTGCGTCAACTTACCTTAGTCGCCTTTTACGACACCTCAGTAAGAATTGAGGGTGGTACTATTCTATTCAGCCGGATACCACACGGCGTGGGTTGGTAGGTTACAAATGTCCCCAAAAATCTCGAATATTATACTATTGAGGATTTCTTAGATAACAATGCGTGAACGTAGCTACTCTTCGACCCTATACAAGACAGTAATAACTAAATGTAACTAGTAATAAGAATTATATTTAAAAAAAAACAAACGCCGAATTTCCTGCTGGCTCTTCTCGGTAGGAACAGCTTTCCGAACCAGCAGTAGATTTGACGATTCATAAGCACTTGTTTACAATTTTATTCGAATAAAGAGTAAATTGAATTTGAATATGCAGGTTTACTTACAATGTTTTCATTCACTGCAAAGCGTGTAATAAGTTAAATTATCAATGAATATAAGTTTTAACAGATAAACTATTCAGGTCCTGCCCGGATTTAAACCCATGACCCTCTCGATAGAGTGACAGAGTGTTACCGCTGAGCTATCACAGCTTTCGCACGATCTCACAACTGGGCTATCGCGGTTAATAATATGAAGCATAATCGATTAGATAGATTTCATTTTGATAGATTAGATAAACTTTATTAAGAAATGATTGGTATCATACAGCAATTATCAGTGATTCCACGTGAACTTAATTTATTCAGTAATAGTTTTTTTATAGTGCTACTACCTGCGTTAAAGGTAATAAATAGTTTTTAGGAAGAATAATTTGGAAAGAATCGAACCCGCGTCATATGTAGATCGTTGTGACACTGAATTTTTAAGTTTATCAGCGATTTTTGGTCAACGTTTATTATTATCTTTCTCCTTATTATATATTTCAGAGATATTTATGCTTAATTTGTAATCTGTTTCAAAAAATATTTAATAAATTAAGACATAAAACAATATTTATAACTTTACTATGTACGCTAATTGCCTACTTGCAACGTAATCTTGCATCAAAATTCTATATAATCGACCAGATTTTATCTTTAATACTGAAATGAATCTTGTATATCTTATATATACACATACATACATTATTTATTTTTTTACATACATATATATTTTTTTCGGAATCTCGGAAACGGCTCCAACGATTTTCATGAAATTCAGCATGCAAGAGTTTATTGGGGAGAAAAATCGATCCAGCTAGGTTTTATTTAAAAAAAAACATTTTATCCCTGTTTTTGAGCATTAAAAAATACAAAAATTTACATTGAATAATACAAAAATTTAAATTGTATAAATTTTCGTTCGGAAATCTGTTATACAGCAATTCACATTGTTATATATAAAATAACATTATTTATCTGAAAACGTAAATTAAAAAGAGACAACAATACAAATTACTTTGTTCAAAGATCGAATTTGTCTCTAACCACCCGTACTGTAATCAAATTGATTTAAATTGCTGACATTACGGATGTAGACATGTTTATGTTATTGTTGACTGATCTTAAAGGTCGTTCTAATAGTAAAAAGCCGTCATATTACGCAAACAAAGTGAATTTATCAGGTTCATCATATTATAAAGGAATCTGTTACGCATACAATTTTGCCCTTTATATATTTTAGAGGTCGCTCCGTTATAAAAAATGAAAAAAAACTACTTTCTTTAGGGATTTCTTTTTCATCATAGATAGTGTTATGAATTTTAAACCTATATTAGCTGCTTCAGTATAGATGCACAAGGTGGGTTGCATGCATGCAATCCCAAAATTCTTAATAAAGTATATGAGTATTATAAATACTGATTACGCACATCAACTCCATTAAAATCTTTGATTTTATCACTAGGCCTTCACGTTTTATTTTATCACTTTAAGTTTATATTTATGAATTACTCGTAAGAACAATCGAGTGTTTAAGATAAAAAATTGTATCATAATGTCGACTCATACCGTTTATCTTTTACACATAAAATCATACCTAATTCATGCTTAGAGATATATTTTGGATATTTTAATTATACTTACATAAATATAGATACTAAAATTTTTGAACAAATTCGAAGCACTGAAAATAATTATTATTTAAATATTATAAAAAATATAAAAATATTAATAATAAACTTTCATTAAAATTTCAAGAAACGCGTATTTTAAGAGATAATGTACTAGAAGAAAGGAGGTGAGTAAATTGTTTTCTTTCTAATTCTGAATGTATCCTGTCTTCAGCGTCACTAGGTGAAACGAGCTAACGCAGAAACGTCGTGGAGTGTGTCAAATGCGTAGAGTAGACAATTTGTATGAACTGTTGTGATTTTCGAAATCGGGGGCTGTAGAGTTAAATCTGTTACTTTACAAATGGGCGAAATCGCAGGAGCGATATTTACTGCCAGATTTGAATATTATATACATTAACAATATTTAAATTAGAATGCGTATAAAAAGAAGACCCACAAAAAATTTTATTTGTTGTATAGATTGTAGCATCTACTCACAATTTTAATCTGGTTTTGAATTTTGACATTTAGTTTCTACTACAATTATTATTATTGAATAAAACTTTAATTAATTATATGTTCTTATTTTGGCATTTACTAGTCTTGATTTGTACTTTAATATAGCAAGAAAAGGTATTAAAATAGTAAAAGTATTATTATGTTCTGGTGAAACACGACACATGAGGTCATATGTCTCATTTCGAACGCGATTATCGTAACAATACTTACCTCTGGTAAGGGTTTCGGTTTCGCTACGTGATATCCATTAACCTCAATAACATTAGGAGGATACAAATTAGAACCAGTTAGCATCAAGTGCGTGTAAATGATCATGAATTTCATTTTCCTTGCCAATTCTTCAAGAGGCGGCATATCATCGAAATACTGCGCGAGAGTATTTTCATCTCTCCTTTGGGACATTAATTTGTATATGAAATTGAAGTAGGCATCAAATAAAGTTCTCTCCACGCGTTGATACAGCGTCGGCTTGGTTCCTCCTTCCAGAAATTCAAACGGCACAAACGATGGGTTGTATGGGATGCCGAATCTTTTGTAAAGCCAAGGCATCAGTATATGCGATGTCATGCCTACAACTGGTGCTCCCAATTTGTGCGCTAACCCATGTGCACAGTCACTATTGAACTGTTCCAAAACTATAACATCGAACTTGGTTTTGGACTTCCAAAGATTTTGCACGTTTTCATCTTCCATCATTATCCTACAATTTTCTGTCCCGGAATTCACGAGGAAGAAGCTAATTTGTATAATAGTCCAATACGATCGCTGCAACGGGAATACATCTTCGAGGATTTCCACTTTTCCTGCCAAACTTATATCATGATAATTTTCAGGCGGATTGTTTCTGGGAAAATAAGATATTACTGTCACGTTGTGTCCCCTGTGAGCTAGCTCTTCCAGAAACGGCTTGAATACAAAAAAATGACTCTTTCCCTGATATGGGAATATTCCTAGGATGTTTAACGATTGCACTGCATTGAGTGTACACAACGCTAAAAAACTTAGCACGAATATAAAATTGACAGTCATTGTTAATCACAGTGTCTTATCGCGCCGAGAGCTATTTGTGTACTAAAGTTTCGTGATATAATATTTCGTACATACGCTAACTTTAGATCAATAGGATAACAAAACGCACATATAAGATAAAATAAAACTATTTAGTATTTAACAAAATATCTATTCCATCATTTATCAATAAACTTAAAAAAAGGCATTACTTTTCAATATAAAATATATGACGCTCATAATATAATACGCGTGAAACTTGGATTCGCACAAATATATCCACATATATATCCATATACTTAAAATACATACTATCCTTATTTTATAGGTGTTTGGTTATTGGTGCTACATATTCTCTTAATTTTCTGGATTGTTTTAAGATATGACGCAGAGTATTAGACGGGAATGACGTAAATGATATAAATATAAACGTGAAAATCTACATCTAGATGCTTCAAAGCATCTTAATTTAAATTTTGAGTTTCGATTGAATGAAATACAATTTTAGAACTATTCTTTAGACTTTGGTTTTAGTCTAAAATGTCTTGTTAAAGTCATACGAAAGCTCTTTGGTTTTTAGTACTTTTGCTATAATAAATATCATGAGGATTTTCTATTTAAAGGAATAATTAAAAAAAAACAATATGCTTTGGCTTATTTATTTAAGAGACAATGTAATGGTTCATTCATAATGTATTCATATTAACAATTTAATATTGTAAATTAAGCGATGAAAGCATTAAAATAGAGATTATTATTATATTTTGTTTTACACATTGAAGTTTTTGACATATTGCATTTGAAAATTGAATTTTTTTCGGTAGTTTGGTTTGTTTGGTATGGATAATTCAGTAAATCATTCTAACATTAAATTGGTACAAACACTTTAGCGATTCAGCGCGGAAACGCTGCCAGCATTCTTGGCACCATTCCACATGTGCATGATTTGTATAGTCCTAGCGTGTAAGTAATTTAAGATAAATATAACTTGTACACTTTCGCTATAAATAAATAATCCTCACATATTTAAATAAGTACAAACAAATATTACAATATTAGCAGGATATTCTTTTATCAGTCGCACAGTAGAAATGGAGTGAAAAAAACAATTACACAAGCTTAGTCATACGTTATCGCCGCATTGGAATAATTCCTTACGTTTAATCCGAATTGTCTGAGATGTAAAGATAAAAATATAATCGTGGGAAAAGGAAGTTGTGTAAAGATTATGACTACATTATTTACATAATAGATTTGCTAAAATGGTGGTTAACTATTTAAACGCCGTGTAGTATCCGGCGGAATAGAATAGTACCACCTTCATTTCTTACCGAGGTGTCGTAAAAGTATTTATCGTATAGATTACTAAAACACTAGTATTAGAGCGGTCGGATTTATCTAGTAACGAAGACTCATAGAAAATTTGAAAATTAACACATTAAATTGACTGACACTGCTTTTCTTTGAAACGGTTATATACAATAACTAAAGCCGTGTGGTATTCGGCTGAATAAAATAGTACCACCCTCATTTCTTACCGAGGTGTCGTAAAAGGCGACTAAGGTAAGTCGATCCGCCGTGTGGTGTCTGGCTGAGTAGAATAGACCACCCTCATTTCTTACCGAGGTGTCGTAAAAGGCTACTAAGGTAAGATGACCCACCGTGTGTTATCCGGTTTAGTAGAATAGACCATCCTCTTTCTTACCGAGGTGTCGTAAAATACGACTAAGATTACGACTACGTAAGTTGATGTCAGGCAGGCGGCCAGTAGTAAAATACGTAGCCAAATCATGTGACAACATGTTTATAACATGTTGTGCCGACCCCACTTAGAGTGGGATCCTTATCCCACTCTAAGTGTCGTCGGCAGGTTTTCTAAAGTGGTGCTACAATATTTTCGTTTAAAAATAAAAGGCGTAATAGATGCAACATTTTTGTCAGAACTTGCAATATCTCCTTCTGTTCTAGGAAACAAGAAACCACCACCTTAAGCGTAATAAACTTAGCTTTCACTTTATTTTCTGATTGTAATAAATAAAGTTTCCTTATTTCGGTGTCCTTCTTAATTTCATATATCCAATTTTCTAACGACGGTTTTACTTTGTTGTAAAAATCCTCGATAGATTGATATCAACTATTCCAGCTTAGTAGATTTAAAATTTATCATTTAATTATTACATTAGACAACAATATTTGCACTCTATCTTGGAATGTTATTTTAAAGAAATATTAAAGGAAATCGTCTTATGTGGAAAAATAATAATGACTTGCTAATCTAAAAAAATTTTTTTGCGAATTTAAAAAAAATACTTGCGAATAACTAATTCGCAAATTGCTTGCGCAATAATACTATTAATTATTTTATGGACGACGAGTAGAGTGACGTCAGTAAAAAAAATACTATATCCGTTTCACGACTAGTCCATAATTGTAAATCAAAACACATGTTATCGAACAATTACAAATCAGTGTTTAAAACCACGACTTAAATAGATTATTAAACTATATTAATTTATGATTCAAAAACTGACAAAAAACAAACGCGTTAGTATCTACTGGCGCCTTGGTGGAGCTGGCAGTGACCCTGCCTTCAGCTCCGCAGGTCGTGGGTTCGATTCCCACCGAGTGCCAACATTTTCTAACAACAATTTGTTGGTTCTTCGAGTATGGGTAAATATATGTGTTTAAAATTATATAAGTATATATTTACCAGTTGTTTCTCATCCATAACACAAGTATTAAATGACTTAATTTGGGGACTGATGACCGTGTGTGTAAGTGTCGAATATATAAATTTATAGTGACCGAGCATTGTTTGGTATTTTTTTTAAGATATAAATAAATGCAATTAAAAAAATAAAAAAATAAAGAAAGTGCCGGGTGTTATGTGGAATCGATCCCAGGTTTAGAACTTTATCGGTCCGCCCGTTACCAAAAGTCTATTACAAGATTACATTTGACATCTAAAAGATATCATTTGCATTCAACATCTACTATACATTTTAGCATTTTTTCAGTGAAGACATATATAAAAGACTTGTTCAAAATGAAACCTATTCGATTTGGATCGATTTTTCCCCCAAATCCCCTACATGCTGAATTTTATGAAAGTCCAAGCTCTTAGTAGGATAGGATGACAATTGAGGAATCTTCGCACTATACCTGTTATCTCAAACAATTCTTTCACATACCTTTGTTCTAAAAATAGACGAAAACCTCTTGAAATGTTGGTCAAGGTCCTCAGCTATTAGACCGTTACCCGATTAATTTTTGTTATTTATATATTCCTCATGGCTGTATCTCGTGGTTAAAGCCGAAATGTTTAACACATTTTCTATGTCAGATTTTATGAGTTTATCATTAGGAAGACCTAATGATAAACTCATAAATCTCCTGCCCTTATCCCACTCTAAGTGGGCTCGGCACAACATGTTATAAACATGCTGTCACATGATTTGGCTGCGTTTTTACAACCGGTCGCCTGCCCGACGTTTGACGTTGACCTTAGTCGTATTTTACAACACCTCGGTAAGAAATGAGGGTGGTACTATTTTACTAAACCGGATACCAAACGATGGGTCAACATACCTTAGTCGTCTTTTACGATACCTCGGTAAGAAATGAGGTTGGTCAATTCTACTCAGCCGGATACCACTCGGCGGGTCGACTTACCTTAGTCGCCTTTTACGACACCTCAGTAAGAAATGAGGTTGGTCCATTCTACTCAGCCGGATACCACACGGCGTTATATCAGTTATATTATCAACGAATTTATTTATTTTATAATGATAATAGGGGAAAAAAATGTGACTATGGCAGCATAAGTGTGTTTTATATATGAGATGAAACGAGATTTTTACGAGTAAAGTAAGAGTATTTTTGAATTTAAACTTTTGTTATTTTTTTTACAGAAATTTTCACCCTGTAATTAAATTAAATAGTAATTACTTGTAGGTCATACTTTCATTCGTATTACCTTGTTAATAAATTTAACATTGACTTTTACTTGGGCCGTTAAAAATGCCAAAAATTACATTTTTAAAACCAGCAATTTACCTGACACTAAAATTGTTTTAAGCGGGACTAAAATAAAAGTTTATGTATTTGATATAGAAACAGTTTATTTATTATTTCTATTAATAGCTACTTACTTACTTACTTTCGGTAATTGTTAATCCAATAATATACCTTATATAAAAAACATAGAACTTAATTGTATCAATAAACTAGGTATGATAAGATAATTGCGTTTTCAATTTGTTAGATTTTTTAACGACGGATGACGAGCATATTTGGTTTGGACTTTGAGTTTTGTTGCGTACAATAATTTAAATAGCAAAATGTTTTCTATAAGTTGTTGCTAGTTTTTAAAACAATAACTTACAATCTCGTGCTAACGTAAATATTACTTATATGTTTTCGATATAACATGAATAATCATTTATTTATTTTAATTTTGCTAACATTGTTCTTATTATAGTTAGGACGCCAGAGAAGTGTGTGTATGTTTCTATGTAAGTGAGTTGCGTGTGTTAAGTGTGTATGTGTATGCTATGCGTGGAAATATACAATAGACAAAGCAGGAACCGACATAAGCTTGCGGCTCCTGCTTTGCGCCTTGCAAAAGTGCGTAACTCGTTTGTGGGTTTTCGTATAAGATTCTATAATAAAATTCCGCAATCAATTTCAGCTTTGCCATTGCAGCAGTTTAAAAACACTGTTAAAAATAGGCTGATACAGAAAGCCTACTATACTATTGAAGATTATTTAGAAGATAAGAATGTGTGGATATAGCTCTCTTTGAACCTGTACAAGACAGTAACGACTGAATGTAAATAGTATTAAGAATTATATGTTTAAAAGAGCTGCTTGCTGGCTCTTCTCGGTAGGAACAGCTTTCCGAACCAGCGGTAGAGTTGACGATTCAAAAGCACTTGTTTACAAGTTTATTTGAATAAAGAATATTTTGAATTTGAATTTGAATATATATGATATTTTACAACACCACGGTAAGAAATGAGGGTGGTCTATTCTTCACAGTCGGATACTACACAGCGGGTCGACTTACCTTAGTCGCCTTTTACTACACCCCGGTAAGAAATGAGGGTGATCTATTCTATTCAGCCGGATACCACACTGATAGCAAAACTAAAAATTTATCTGTAGAAATTTGGATTTTAATAGTATTCCTGCTTGCCCAATATAGTATATTCCTGATATACTTTAAATTTGCGTTATGGTGTACGCTACGATAGAAAAAAATATGTCTAAAATTTATCAGATTTAAAAGTGATAAAAAATATATCATATCCTATCCTATCCTACTAATTCCTACTAATATTATAAATGCGAAAGTTTGTGAGTATGGATGTATGTTTGTTACTCTTCACGGTGAGTTCGCTGAACCAATATCGATGAAATTTAGTTATTCCTTATACACCTCGGTAACATATAGGCAATAGTTATCCTGTTATTTATACAGGAATAGGATTACATTGAAAAGCGCCATCTTTTATCAAACTATCACGCGGCAACAGTCCACGCAAACGAAGTTGCGGATAAAAGCTAGGTATTATATAAACTGGAATATAACATAAGTATGCTGTTTTTTTTATTGACAATGAATTTGCTTGATGGTTGATGATGAATACATCTATATCAGTAAAAATAAATGTCCACTGCGTCACGTCTTTTAAAAAATTATTCTAAATTCTAAAGAAATTATTCTTTATTAGACTACATATTAACATTACAAGATACACAAAGAGATTTATTCCAGAATCAAATCCTCCTGTCCTTATCCCACTCTAAGTGGGGTCGGCACAATATGTTTTAAACATGTTGTCACATGATTTGGCTATGTATTTTACGACCGGCCGCCTGCCTGATGTCAACTTATCTTAGCCGTATTTTACGATACCTCGATAAGAAAGAGGGTGGTCTATTCTACTTAACCGGATACCACACGGTGAGTCAACTTACCTTAGTCGCCTTTTACGACACCTCGGTAAGAAAAGAGGGTGGTACAATTCTACTCAGCCGGATACCACACTGCGGGTCGACTTACCTTAGTCGCCTTTTACGACACCTCGGTAAGAAAAGAGGGTGGTACTATTCTATTCAGCCGGATACCACACGGCGTTTATTCCAGAATCAAAGATATTATTTAAATTTGAATAGTCTTGAGACCTGTATTTTATAACTTTTATGTGCATATAAATTAAGTGGTTTGGTATAGCTCATAGTTTTGAACTACGTTTAGCAGTTATATAAGTTGGTACTTATTAGCATTTTCATATCATTCTGATAAGAAAAATTATTCGCCTTTTATCGTTTATGCATATTTATAGTTCCTCAATTTAAATTAAACATGTGCCGTTAAAATTATATAAATGATTAAAAATGAAAAATAAGAATTCAAACTTGCGTTGCGGTCCACCTGCTCTCATCTGTCTATATTATACCTATCTACTTGTGAAATCCAATACTGTCCTTGAAAACTCGTTCACCGAAACCAGCGGTCGGCAACCTTTTATGACTAAAAAGCCATAAGTGACAACCAACAAAATTTTCTTGATTCTACATATATTGTTATTGAATTAAGTTAAAGGGATTAAAGAAACAATAATTTTGATTTTAAAATATATTTTTTTAATCACAAAACATTTATTATTATTGATGTAGTAATGCTAAAACCAATGACCAATAAGTTGATATGTGGCTTAACTTGCTTTAACAATGAAAGGGTTTGTATGATAGAGATACTTACTACACTTACGTGTAGTAAGTAGTGTAGGTACTAAAGAATTATAGATCTACAAAAATACTCCAAAAAAGTCCGTGACAGCATGCTTCTTTATCTTATGATTAACTCACAATAACTACTTTTATATTAATTTAAATTAAATATTCTGATATCCTCGCGGGCGAAGGCTCAGGCATAGTTAAAGATTATAATAGTCATAGGTACAAAAAATTTATAAATGCACCGTTTTTGGATAGATATAGTTCCTATACATTTTTTTGTTTTTTTTGTACATATGTAACCTCACGATACTCTGCATTTCGACCTCTAACCTAATTATCTTTACCTAATAGCTATTAGATCTATCTTTGCATAATACATGTTTACAGAATACCTAATTTAATTCGGTTAGGTAGTTTAAAAAAAAATCCGCCAATAAAATTTTAGAACAATATATTACCGTTTCACTTAATTGGCTCTATTTAAACTCATTTTTTTTCAATTTTTACGTTGCACATATACTCGTACATAATTATTAACTCCTAACTGCTTGATAAGGTTTTGATCACAAGTATTTTATATATGATTGATTGATTATTAGTATAAAGTTCTCTTAAAAAGAAAATATTAAGATACTTCTCATAAAATGTAATAAGTAGCCCAGTGATGTTATATGCGCTGTCATCGAATACGTATAGTCTAATTGCCCTCAGTAGTGCGTAAACCACCGTCCGGTTTGGGCGAGCCGGAGAACATGAACTTACACACAGTATTAATCACTTTTTTCTTCATTATTAACACTGTGAATGCTCTGAAGATTCTTGCAATACTTCCATATCATGGCAAAAGCCATTTTTTCGTCTTTAAAGTGTATCTAGAAGAACTAGCAAAACGAGGCCACAATGTTACTGTGATATCACACTTTCCGGACACTACTACAAACAAAAATTATCACGACATAAGTCTAGCTGGAAGCATTAAAGTCATAGAAGATGACATCCCATTAGAAAGATCATTTTTGACTATATTAAAAGTTGGTGTATTTTTAGCTCTTTCAGGAAAGGAGAATTGTGAAATAATGTTAGCAAATAAAACTGTGAGAAATTTAATTAAGGAAAAACAAGTGTTTGACGTTGTAGTAGTTGAACAGTTTAATAGTGATTGTGCTCTGGGTATAGCATATAAATTACAAGCACCCGTAGTTGGTATAACATCGCATATTTTAATGCCATGGCATTACAATAGATTCGGTATCCCGAACAATCCTTCATTTGTCCCGTTTCACTTTTTGGAAGGAGGAACAAAGCCGACATTTCTACAAAGAATTGAGAGAATTCTTTTTGATGTTTACTTCAAAACAGTGTTCTATGTTATAAGTCAACGAAATAATGAACAAGAACTTGCTAAGTACTATGACGATATTCCACCTTTAGGGGACTTGGCACGAGATATAAAATTCTTGCTCTTATATCACAATTTCATACTTACTGGATCGAGAATATTTCCAGCTAATGTTATAGAAGTTGGTGGATATCATGTCAAAGAGGCCAAGCCATTAACCGGAGTAAGTTAGTACTTATTATGCTCGAAAATAATTTTCCATGAATATTTACCTCAATGTTAAAATAAATATTTTATAGGATTTGCTAAAGTTTGTGGAGGAATCGAAGCATGGTGTGATATACATAAGTTTTGGATCTGTTGTCAAGAGCTCTACCATGCCAGCAGATAAACTTAAAGTTGTTTTAGACGTAATATCGGAATTACCTCAGCGATTTATTTGGAAATGGGAAAGTAACACTGTGCTCTTGAACAAAAATAAACTCTACCTTGCCAATTGGCTTCCGCAAATAGATATATTAGGTAAGTTCTGCTATTTTTAATGTTTAAAAAATTTACTATAAAAAGATTATCAAATGGACATGGTCATGGTCATTATTGTACTCAATAGATTTACTTTCAATAGAATTTACCTTGACCTTCACTCCATTAAGTAAACTACTATAGCAATATACTGATAAAATCATTATTGTTAAAGTTAATAATTCGATGCAGTATTTTGATTACGTAAGACGTATTTTGTGAAAAAAAATAATGTTCTGCTATATACATAAATTTCAACATTAGAAGTATTGGTTGTATTATTAATATTAGACGTTTTCACTTGATAGGGTAAGCTAACCTATTCTCGACACCTATCCAATTAATTGACACCCTAGCAATTTTCTTCCAAAAATAAGAAAATAACAACCTTAAATAGTTCCATTTGTACCAATTTTATTAGATAATATCATAATTTCTTACTTTGGCAACACAAAGTTGCATTAAAAATAATATTGCGACTAAACAGCTGAATGAAAAAGTGCACATGATTAATTAAGTAATAATTTATCGTTTTCTTAAAAATTTGACAAGGTAAGTATCTTACAATTATTTTTAAAACATTCTGTATTGAGTCTGAAATACATCGCTTATAGTGTTATTGTGGTGTTCATAGTCCAAGTTAACTAATCGATAAGATTTATTTCAAAATTTTGATGTAATTGAGTTTTTTTTATGGTGTCAACATATGGTTCACTGATAGTACATGAATACCAATATATTGACATCCATGTCAATAATTGGGATTTTGTAAAACTAATTTTACAGAATGTTTAAAGTTTTGAATTGCTATTTCTAAGACTTGTAAACACATGCAACTACTGATATAACTTGTATAGAACTTCGTTCCAAATTTTGACACTGGTGTCAAGTTGGAATTACCAGTTATGGACATTAGTGTCGATAATTGGGTATCGCCATGTCAATAAATGGTCAGCTTAAATAGGTCACTAAAATTAATTTCGTTAAGATTATTTTATGTTGCAGAATTGAATTAAAATATGAAACCTAGAAACCCATCTAGAAATCTTTGATAGATAATATAAGTAAAGCCCTAGATGCAATACACAATGTATGAGTCGAAAGCTAGCAGCAAAAACTTTTCAAGTACCCCGTACAAAAATTAATTTACAGACTACAAAACCATCAGCATAATTTACATCCAGGACCTTCTGCAGCACTCACCGAGAATGAAGAAAGACATTTTGATGGGACTGGATTAATAATTAATAGTAGTCACCCAGGCGAGTTGTCTTTTATTTGCGAATGATTTAAAGCTTTTCTTTACCATCCAAAGTTTTTCTGAAGCCAGGATTTTATAGGCTGATATTGATAATGTCATACAATGGTGTCGCCAAAATAAGTTGTTTTTCAATAATCGGAAATACTCAGTCATAACATATACTCGGAAAAAAACACCTATCTTAATGGACTATAAAATTAATAGAGCAGCGATATCACGTATAACAGCAATTAAAGACTTGGGAACAGAAATGTCTTCAGATGTGACATTTCGCGCTCATATAAATTATATGTGTGTTAAAGCATACAAAACATTAGGTTTCGTATTGCGACAAGCGCAAACTTTTGATTCGGTCATAGCTATAAAGTTCCTTTACAACGCTTTTGTGCGAAGTAAATTAGAGACTAATGCACTCATCTGGAACCCTTATGAGTCAAAATATATAGACATGGTCGAAAAATTCAAAAGAAATTTATACGTTGGCTATACAGGAAACAGTACGGATACTTTGTCGGATATCCTACAATACATCCTAGTCGATTTTTGCTGGGTATGACAGGATATGACACGCTTGAATTTAGGCGTACTATAGCATTGCTGTTATACGTGTTAAGCGTCGTTCAGGGCAGAAGATCTAATTCTGCAGTATTAGCATATATAAATCTGCACGTGCCAGACGGGTATGTAGCTGCACGTCGCCGTACTCTGATCGCGTTACCGCAATGCAGGACAGAGCTAGGCAAGCATGCTCCGCTTGTTCGTGCTCTGCGCTTGCTCAACGATTTGGTTAGGGAGAACTCTGCCTTGGATGTGTTTCATACTCCACCGCTTCAGCTCATTAAATTCATCACATTTAGTTTACATAATAAGTAAACCTAATATTATGTTTTTATGTTTATTTTCTGGATATCTTTGCATTTTTTGTTGTGATTTTTGTACAATGTAGCCCCACAAGATGAATTGGGTAACTGTAATGTCTTGTGGGTTAAGTATTTGATAAATTAATAAATAAATAATTAATTATGTATGCTGCAAAAAAGGTTTTCCGAAACGAAAAGATGATGTTATAAGCAGAGTTAGTGTCAACGTAATCGTTTCTTTTAATACATAAAAACATAAATAAGGTACCTATTCTACTTGCTTTACTTAATTTTCATCAGTATTTTTGAATACTGATGAAAACTTAAGGGTGTCAATAAACTGGAATTTAAAATGTCGATAATAGGGAATTCTGTGTCAATATTTGGGTAGACCATTGCAATTCGATAAATATCATAAATTCAATAACAAATAATATCCTAGTTAGAATTTGATTTTACTGGCAACATCTGAAAATAGTTGTCTATATTTACCTAAATTTATCGTTATTTGGAAACACTGTGGAACGCTTATATTTATTTCTTTTTATACGGTCGTTCTAAAAGTGTCAATAATTGGGCACTTTACCCTATATTCTATTGCGTCAAGACCGACTTAAAAAAAGTCATTATGATTTTACGATCGCGATTCCGAACGTCACGTTGTAGATAATAAAAAAGTTAAAAAAAAGTGTTTCCGACTTAGTATTTGACACAAACTGGCTTTTAAGCTACTTTGACTTGCATCATAAGCGAATGATCGTTAACCCTTTATTTTACAAAATAAAGCCCATCATATCTAAGATGTACACACGCAATTTCTAAACTTAAAATTTGCGTTTTTATTCTTCCACAAAATATATATCATATTTCTTATTCTTATGTGTAGCATCAATTATTTAATAGGTACACATAATCAATTATAGGCCATCCAAAAACTTTGGCGTTCTTCTCACATTCTGGCATGGGCAGTACTATAGAAGCAATACATTATGGTGTACCAATGGTGGCTATGCCGGTAATTGGAGATCAGCCGGCAAATGCTGCTGCTGTGGAAGAAAGTGGACTTGGAGTGCAACTACAAATTAAAGATCTAAACAAAGAAAATCTACTCGCTGCCTTTAAAAATGTTTTAGATATTAAGTAAGTAATGCAATAGGTAATTACAATAAGTTACGCGAAAGTCACGATGCTATTCTCTATATCCAGTATCTAATGATCAAATAATTTACATAATATTTTACAGATTTAGAGAGAACGTTAAACAAGTATCGAAGGCCTGGCATGACCGCCCGATATCAGCAATGGACTCAGCTATTTACTGGACAGAGTTCACTGCGCGGTATCCAAACTTTACCTTCGCGGCTGCGGCAGCAAAAGTGCCGCCTTATCAATATTACAATATAGACGCTATAGCTGTATTAGTTATAATATTATTAGTCTTGGTATACTGTGCGAAGTCAATATTTGTACTTTGCTTCAGGAAATTCAAAACTAAAGATAAGCTCAATCGAAATTTAAGAAAGAACTTAAAAAGAGAATAATTGTATGTATTGATTACATGAAAACAAATTTTTCTACCCACCAGAAACACAATATAAATATAATAATATAAGTATATGGGACACTAACACACACAGTCGTCTGTCTCCAATGTAAGTAACTCAATACTTGTGTTATGGGTGACAACGACTGGTGAATATATACATATATAATTTTTAAATACATACTAAAATCCTATAAAATAACACGTGAGTATAACTGGTTTCTATAAATTAATTAATACCACTCACGATAGTTTAAATTCAAAAATTCTGTTAATACAACCAGGAAAAACCAACTAATTATTTATAGAAACTTGTACCTATATTTTTGTTTTACTCTTAAAGAGACAGGGACCGTTTTCATACAGAAGCTCTTAGATTATATGACCAGCTTGACTACTAACTTTATCTAAGCCATAAATCTAATAATCTGTATGTCACAAATTTATATAAAATACTTTTAAATACTCGTTTCGGTTATTCATTGTTCCAATACATTACGAATACGCCTGAAGTTTCTGGGACTTGGAGCTCACACCATCGTTGTAGCAGCGCTCTATATATAAGTTCAAGGCTCCATACATCCAAACAACTCCAAAATCCCTTAGTGCTTGAATTCGTAAATTTTCGAAAACATCCACTGTTGTACAAACTTTAATATCCTTTGCTGTATCTGTTAATTTCACAGAACATTGAATTTTTGTTTTACATTTCGAAACGTTGAAATAATAACTTTAAGAGATATTATATAATCTATATACGAGTATATTCTTAATACACAATCTCACGACTTGTTTGTTCACAATGTCTTTCATCAATAATGCTGTGCAATTCATTTAAGATATAACAAAACGATGTACGGTAATTCGTTTATAGGCCTATAGAAAAGTTATTTTCAATGGGATAGGTACTTCAGATAGGTACTCTTAACACATGAATCTACTTCTTTAGTTTTAACTTATATAAACTTGACATTGACGTGAATAATTATCATAATATATATCGTTTCTTGATTATCTGCTATTTCTGTAAAAAACCGGATTTCTTATCATTTATGTTTCATAAAATTTTCCAAACATCAACATATATCTTTTATGTTGATGTTTGTATGAATTATTCAATTTAATATTAATTATAATTCTAGGGACATAAGTATGTATGTATATATTATGATGTCAGCGTCAGTGTATAGTTAGAATCCGCGAGCGATAGTACGTGCTGTGGCGAAAAATGGCGGTCAATATAACATCGTCACTGATTTTATTGTTACTATATACCCTATTGAATGCGGTGCAGTCGTTAAATATACTTGGTATATTCCCATTTCAAGGAAAGAGTCATTCTTTTGTATTCAATCCATTTCTTGAAGAGTTAGTACACAGAGGTCACAACGTGACAGTCATATCTTTTTTTCCACGAAATCAGCCGCTCAAAAATTATCATGACATAAGTTTAGCAGGAAAACTAGGAATTCTTGAAGATGCATTTGTATTGGAACGATCATATTGGACTATTATAGCAATTAGTTTATTTATTGTGAATTCTGGTACAGAAAATTGTAGAATAATGTTAGAAGATGAAAATGTGCAAAATCTTTGGAAAAAAGAAACTAAATTTGATATTATAATAGTGGAACAATTTAATAGCGACTGTTCACTTGGATTAGCACACAAGTTGGGAGCACCCGTTGTAGGTATGACATCGCATGCACTAACGCCTTGGGTTTACAAAAGATTCGGCATTCCTTACAACCCATCATATGTGCCACTTGTGTTTCTGGAAGGTGGAACAAAGCCAACGTTATATCAACGCGTGGAGAGAACTTTATTCTATGCTTACTACAACCTTTTATTCAAGTTTATGTGTCAAAGGGTAGATCAAAATACGCTCGCGCAGTATTTTGATGATATACCATCTCTTGAAGAATTGGGCAGGGATATGAAATTGTTAATCATTTACACAAACTCTATTCTGACTGGTTCTAATTTGTATCCTGCTAATGTTATCGAGGTTAACGGATATCACGTACAGAAACCAAAGCTCTTACCAGAAGTAAGTATTATTATCATTATCAGCTTTAGGGATAAAATATTTATTTAAAGACTCAATTTGGCAAATTCGAATTTACCCACCCAATCGTACATCGTTAGATCTAACTGATATGTAATACAGCGGAGTAGAATAGACCATCCTCATTTCTTGCAAAGGTATCGTTAAAAGGCGATTAAAGTAAGGCGGCCAATTGTAAAAATATAGTAAAAAAAAATACATATATAATTTTAAATATTTACCTAAAGACACCCAGACTTGAATAATCAACAAACTGCTTTTACTGAAAATGTTGCTCCTTGGTAATCGAATCCGCGACCTGTGGAGCTGAAAGCAGGGTCACTGCTTGCTCAGCAAAACAGCTCATGTAATTTTTTTATCCGTCAATTTTATTTTTCATACATGATCTTAGTTACGAGTTACGAGTTCGATCAAGTTTTTTTTTCTTTATTTTACATATGTTAAATCGTTTATAAAATATGCAATAAACTATTGTTTAATATAATAGAGTTGTTGAACAGAGTTACATGTTGTTTTGTCAACAAGTGATTTGTATTAAAATATTGTAACGAATCATTCTGGACTGCGTACTTCCGGTCGCCGCCACAATGATATTACCGCGCGTCTTAAGAGGTCCGACCCAAAAAGGGGGGGCCCCCCCTTTTGGGGTAAAGGTTGAATAGTAATTCGCCCCGTACCAGCCTTGGAACAACACTCGATGCCACCGTCGCATAACCATACAAAAATATCTAAAATTATAAAACAGACATATAAAGTTTTAATCACTTTCATATTAGCAAAAATGTAATTTCGTATAAATTTTTATTTCGCAGGATTTGCGAAAATTTATCGAAGAATCAAAATATGGTGTTATTTACATAAGTTTCGGATCAGTCCTAAAAGCATCAACATCTTCTAGGGATAAAATAGATGCGATATTAGAAGCACTATCGAAACTACCACAAAGAGTTATCTGGAAATGGGAAGAGAAAACATTACCTGGAGATCCGAAGAATATATATTTATCAAGCTGGTTACCACAAAATGATATACTAGGTAAGGTTTAACTACGTCCGATGCTTTTTAAAATTGTAATTACTGACTGTTCGATATTTCAAACATAAATTCGATGATAGTAGAAGAAGACTATTCGTCTAATATACTTTATTTTAAAGATTGTAGTTTGTAATACAATTTGTTGCAGCAAGTTGTTGCCTCTCTAGCGGCTGACAAAAAGTAGTGTCCGTTATTTGCCGTGATTTTAAATTTGTAAAAATCCATGGACTAATGTTACATAATTAGGCGTCGTCCATACTAGGCGCAAACACTGTCAAATAGTTCCGAATTTGCCAGCGAAATTGCTATTTTTAGTTTTAATCACTTTAAGAAAATATACAATAATAAAGTATTCTATATTGACTATTCCTTAGTCATTAGATCAGAAATATCGTAATGGATAAATAGACTAAAAGAGAACGCCTTATCGTTAACGATGGTACGCATTAACAGCCGAGCGCCGACGACTCACTAGAGACCATCGCGTGCCGCCCTAACGGGGACCTTCCGGTCGTTCCGAGAGGGATTTATCGGACGCTCATCTTATAAGATCCTCGAGGCGGTCGATGCATCTGGTGCTTCATATAAATCGTCCAGCGGAGGGTGGGGCCACTTTTAGAGAGGCCCCGACCTAGAGGTTTCGTACTCTGGGGTTCAGAGTTGCAGCTTGCGGAGATGGGGGCGATGTGTACAACGGTACTCTGTCTCCGCCACCAGGAGCGTGATAAAGCACACACGTTGTTATAGTCCGTGCGAGTCCGATATAACCGCCGCCTTTCCCCGTTGGGCGTTCGTTCCCATAAGGGGTTTTTTTCCTGTGTAAAAAAATGCTACTCTTTTAAAAGTCTCTTGTAATCCAAAGAATTATTTTAGTTCTGCTGCTGTTTGCCTATCCTACTTGTGCTCACCAACTGCAGCTATCGAAGGCACGCAGTAGGCGCGAACAAATTTTCTATGGGTTCATGAGCAATTAGTTTCGCAGGTCTTCGTTACTAGATAGATCCGACCGGTTTAATACACTAGTATTTTATTTGTAGTTTTAGTAATCTATGTGATAAATAATTAATATAAATGCTAAAAGAGCAAAATATAATGATAAATTTAAAAACTTATTACATTTATCACAGCACATACAAATGTTTTGGCATTCTACTCTCACTGTGGACTAGTGGGCACTACAGAAGCAATACACCACGGAGTTCCCATCGTGGCAATGCCTGTATTTGGAGATCAGCCCGCAAATGCTGCCTTTATTGAAGAGACCGGTCTCGGAGTTCAAATTCAAATTAGCGAATTAAGCTCAGAACTACTTTTGGAGAAATTTAAGACTGTATTGGATCCTAAGTACGATATGATTTATTTTATTATTTATTTGTACAAGTAAATTTCCTCTTCTAACGTTATGATTTATGGAGCTGTAAAGAAAAACTGTAAGGGTGTATGGCCTAGTTGATAAAACAAACAAAGAGAACTGTGTAGAAGTCCTATTATCTAAAATCTTTAATATTTAAATGAGTTAATCTTGTATATATTTATATTGTATGTATGTATACTTTTTGAATTTCGGAAACGGTTCCAACGTTTTTAATAAAATTTCTTAAGTATGTTAAGGGCTACGGGGGCGAAATCGATCTAGCTAGGTTCTATTTTTTAAAAATGTCGTATTATACCTTTATTCGGGCACTAAAAAAAGCGCTGAAAATAGAAAAAGCGGCTTAACTCTACTGTCAGTTGTAAAGTTGTGGTGTGGGGAACGGGCGGACTAAAAAAGTTAAAATACCCGGGATCAAATCCTACATGTCAACGGCCCTTTCTTTTTTTTTATTGCATTTACTTTAATATATTTAAAAAATTAGCGAGCATTACTCGGTATTACGGTACTTATAATTGAAATACCATTGTGTGGTAAGTAATATTGGTCAATAAAAGGTCGCTCAGAATCGGCAATTTTTACTGTCTGGTTACTGGACAAACTATCGTGTAGTTTTTCAAGGGAAGCACACGCACTATCTACAATGAAGTAGTTAATAGCCTGACCAAATTATTATAAAGTACCTGGGTGTCCAAGCCTTGCTCGGTAATTTTTAAAATGACGTAAAAAAAAATTGAAAAGAAAAATGAAAAAATAATAGGGCAGGTGGGGCTCGATCCTAGGTATTTTCACCGCCCGTTCCCCAAATGAACTACCATGACTTTACGTTTGACAGCGAAAAATTGTGATTGTATTCAACGTAAATTTAAAAAAAAAATTTAGACCCCGAAAACAGGGATAAAACGACAATTTTTTAAATCTATTCTAGATCGTTTATTCTCCCCCAAAACCCCTACATACTGAATTTCAGAAAAATCTTTGGAGCAGTTTCCGATATTACGAATATATATACATATATTGTAATTGTTAATATTGTATGAATATATATATTAACTCATTTAAATATTAAAGATATGACAAAAACAAATTAATATTTTAAAGCAACAAATGATTACAGGTTCCGGTCGAACGTGAAAACAGTATCAAAGGCTTGGCGGGACAGACCTATTTCTGCGATGGACAGCGCTGTCTATTGGACGGAATTTGCAGCTCGTTATAGTAATTTTACTTTTAGGGCAGCGGCAGCTGATGTTCCTTTATATCAATATCTATGCTTGGACGTTTTAGCCGTTTTAGTATTCATACTTTTGACATTTATCTTTAGTTTAAAACTTTTGATATCGTTAATTGTATCGAAATCAACAAAATTGAAAGAAGAATAAAAAATTTCGTAATTCGTTATAATTTATTATTATTTGATACCCATGTTATTATAATTGGTTGGATAAATTTAACAAAATATTTTAATTATTTTTTGCTGTAGATTATTAGTTATTACTTATTGTTTAAAAGCTATATCGATAGTTGTATCAAAATAAATTGTAAAGATAATAAAATGGTTATATTTTGATTCTTATGTTATTGGTGGCGGGTAGTGCATAAGTTTTAAAGAATTCTGCATGTATAAGGTATGAGAACGGGTAGTACATTCTAGATTTAGCATTACAATATTACAGTATAACATACACAATTACACGATGAAGTAAAATAAAAAACAAAAGTTTTTTATTTTACTTCATCGCAGATTATAGCAAAATAATTTTATTATTACTTTTGTCAGATAATTACCAGATGCACAACACATTTGTAGGTTTTAATTTCCCTTAGTGCCTAAATAGGTACCTAAATTTTGATGAGCTATCGAACCTAGATTTGGTTATTAACTATAGGCCCCTATAAGAAAGCTCAGAGTCTATTAGCAATTATGGAAAGGCGCGATGGGTTTACGCGTAAGGGTCTATGAACTATAGTGGCATTTTTTTAAAAAGTAAATAGACCTTGGGATCGATATGTTCAACATGTCGGTTATGTCAAAATAAATAAATGTCTTATAACGATTTAAATATCTAACAAGGTATGAAAGATGGTAAATTCATTCATTCATTTTGGTATGGTTTAAATACGCAATAACTCGTAAGACACTTGTATGTATTGAAATTTATATCCAGTAAAGGATTATTCTGATATATGAAATCACTATATAACCATTATTTAAAGCGGAACCTATTTATATTTACTTGTACTTGCATTAAACCACTGAAGTCGAAACACGAAGCATAACAATAATATTTACAAAGAAATATTTGATACATTTAAAAAAAAATTGAACACCAATACACGCGTAAAACACGCATATAGACTTTAGAACGAGAAAATTTGATTTAAGAAATAATAAGTACATAATTGTTAATATAAGAATTGATAATAAAAAAAACAATATGTACTATTCTACTTATTATTTTATAGTACCTCTATTGAGGTACTATAAAAAAATTATAGTTATTACCTGGTATAGTGTATCACAATTACATACGATATTTAGTCTGAATTCTTCTGTTTATATGTAACGGTAAATAATAAATGAATTTATTATTATACTTAATTTCAGAGAGAAACTTCGTTCAACGAACTTTAGGTTTACGTATATGCGAAATATTATATCATCTCTGGTGCAAGCTGCAGTGTAGAGACAGCTTTCGCGCGCGAAAGGGCGCTGTGGCAAAAATGACGGCCAATATTTCATCCGTGCTGATTTTGTTGTTACTAAGTGTCCTATTAAATGTAGTGCAATCCTTAAATGTACTTGGTATTTTCCCATTCCAGGGAAAGAGTCATTTTATTGTATTCAAGCCATTTCTTGAAGAATTAGCACACAGAGGCCATAACGTAACAGTCATATCTTGTTTTCCACGGAGCCAGCCGCTTAAAAATTATCAAGACATAAGTTTGGCAGGAAAAATAGAAATCCTTGAAAATGAATTTGTCATGAAGCGATCATACTGGGCTATTATAGAAATAAGCTTATTTATCGTGAATTCCGGGACGGAAAATTGTAGGATAATGTTAGAAGATGAAAATGTGCAAAATCTTTGGAGAAAGGAAACCAAATTCGATATTATAATAGTGGAGCAATTTAACAGTGACTGTTCACTTGGATTGGCGCACAAATTGGGGGCACCCGTTGTAGGTATGACTTCGCATGTACTGTTGCCTTGGCTTTACAAAAGATTCGGTATTCCTTACAACCCATCATATGTGCCATTAGCGTTCCTAGAAGGAGGAACAAAACCAACGTTATATCAACGTGTGGAGAGAACTTTATTTGACGCTTACTACAATCTTTTATTTAAGTTAATGTGTCAAAGGATAGATCAAAATACGCTCGCGCAATATTTTGATGATATACCGCCTCTTGAAGAATTGGCCAGGAATATGAAATTCTTGATTGCTTACACACATTTTATTCTGACGGGTTCTAATTTGTATCCTGCTAATGTTATCGAGGTTAATGGATACCACGTATCGAAGCCCAAGTCATTACCAGAGGTAAGGGTTATTATCTTCATCCGCTTTAGGGATAAAAACATTTTTTTTAAATGTCTTATTTTGCTTTACTACACTGAAACTCTTAAAAAAATTTAGATTCCAAATCATAACATTGTCAGATGCTACAGATATATCGACAGATACTTATACATATATATAAAATTAAATGGCACTCCCCTGCATTACATATGTAATGTAATTTAATTTTCGAATTCTGTAACAATAAAATACAAATACTTATAAAATATAATGTATACATTTGAGCTTTGCTTTGCGACATCCGTAATAGTAAAATAATGTTAATATATTATATTGCTATTATCTGCGATAAAAGAAAACCTATGTTACGAATATGTATGTTAACCGCGATACTAATTAAATACACATTAGATAACAAATGTGTAGATAAAATATGCTAATAAAAAGTAGTTTTTGTTTTAAGCCCGCTAGATCTTAACTTGTATTAGTTATATTTTGTACTATACAAGCCTGCCTCGGCTTCGCACGAGCAGTAGGCCATATTATGCCCTGAATGAGACCTGTCAATTTTTGTGCGCTTTGTTTTGCAAAAAAAATTTAAGATATTAAAAACAATACAAAACAATTAAAAACTATAAAATTTGAATTAAACAATAGTCTTAGAAATGAGTACATTATGAAATTAGTATTACCTTGTGAAATTTCAAGATAAATAGATCTTATTTAAGAGGAATAAGATAATAGAAAAAACATTTTGTCGTTGCTCTCTAGCCAGTTACGTTTTTTTTTTCCCGGACCCAAACATAGATGTTTTTTTCAAAATGTAAGTGTTGATCGAAGGGGTGTATGAGACTATGATACTGTTTTATAGGTTTTTATATCGTGACATACAGATGTAGCCTGTCCAAGATTTTGTTGTATATCAGGTTTAGGCACACAGTTTGTGAGGCTTGAATGGTTTAACGATGACTGGCTTAAACGAATTAGCAACGAGTTATTTTTACAAACAATGTTTGATTGCAGAATAAGTTTTAATGCGTATTTTGCAATGTGCGTATTGTGCCAATTATTTACATAATCCTGCGTCAGTGAAAGTCTGCAATAAAATTACTTAATGAAAATAATATCAGCGAACTCGAATTTGTAAAATCGTGTAGTTATATAAACCTGCCAATGTAATTAAATAAGTAATGTAGCCATCGGTTCACTTTTTATATATATAGTTATTGATAAGTTGAAAAGTGAGAAATTCGTTCAAAAAGATCTTTTTCCTTACGTTATTACAAATGTTACATCGTTTTTATAATATGTAGTACACGATTGAAAAATGTAAAAGTTTCATGTGGTTCGTCATCAAGTCAGTGGTATCAAAATATTTAAAATACTAGAAACAAAAGATTATATTCAATATTAAGTTATTTAATCACTTTTCCTATACAATTTTATTTCACAGGATTTGCGGAAATTTATCGAAGAATCAAAATATGGTGTTATTTACATAAGTTTCGGATCAGTCCTAAGAGCATCAACATCTTCTAGGGATAAAATAGATGCGATATTAGAAGCACTATCGAAACTACCACAAAGAGTTATCTGGAAATGGGAAGAGAAAACATTACCTGGAGATCCGAAGAATATATATTTATCAAGCTGGTTACCACAAAATGATATACTAGGTAAGGTTTAACTACGTCCGATGCTTTTTAAAATAGTTATTGCTGTCTGTTCGATATTTCAAACATAAATTCGAAGATAGTAGAAAAACACTATTCTTCTAATATCCTTTATTTTAAAGATTGCAGGTAAGGTTATACTAGGTAAGATTTAATTACGTCCGATGCTTTTTAACATTTTTATTAGTAACAAATACCAAAAAATTTGCCATCGATATAAGACTTTTTTTTAAGATTTAAGCACTTTTAAAAGTAGGTACATAAAGATATATGGCTCAACGGAAACTGGTTGATGTTATTTAGTCATTAGATCAGCCCGACTAGTTTCAATCCCATACAGGGCCCTTATTCATGAGCTCTTTATACGGTGTTATTGGGGCGGGAACTTATTGAACTGAACCCAGTATGGCCATGAAACTCATCCGATAGAAAAAGATGTGAGTATAGCCGGTATCTTTTAACTATGAACGACACTCGCGATAGTCTAAGTTAAAAGTAAACTAATGCTTTATGAAGAAAATGTCATAATAATTTTAAAAACTTAATATATTAATTGCAGCACATCCAAAAGTATTGGCATTCTACTCTCACGGTGGACTAGTGGGAACTACAGAAGCAATACACCACGGAGTTCCTATCGTGGCAATGCCGGTATTTGGAGAGCAGCCCACAAATGCAGCCTTTATTGAAGAGAACGGGCTCGGAGTTCAAATTCAACTAGGCGAATTAAACTCAAAACTTCTTTTGGAGAAATTTAAGACTGTATGTGATCCTAGGTAAAATGTGATTTCGCTTACCTTATAGCATGGTTATACTTCACCTGGGTTAATCTAAAGATATTAGTACCTAGTAAATAACCGTCATTATCAGATAAAAAGAGTGTAATATTAAACTAACAAATTGCAGATTCCGCTCGCATGTGAAGACCCTATCAAAGGCCTGGCAGGACAGACCTATTTCAGCGATGGACAGCGCTATCTATTGGACGGAATTTGCAGCTCGTTATAGTAATTTTACTTTCAGAACAGCGGCAGCAGATGTTCCTTTATATCAGTACCTGTGTTTGGATGTCTTAGCCGTTTTAGTATTTATATTTTTGACATTTATCTTTAGTTTAAAAGCTTTGATATCGTTCATTATATCAAAATCAACAAAATTGAAAGGAGAATAAAATATATTCTAATTTGATCCCCATATCATATAATTGGTTCGATAAGTACGACAAAAATAAGTTACCGTGCGTTTTTGCTATAGATAATTTGAAGTCATTTATTGATTTTTTAATCGGTTAGGTTAATCGGTAATTCTATCGTGAATCAAGTTTGTGGGAGAATAAAATGGTTTTTTGTTAATTGGTTTTTGATTGTTTTTTTTAGTTACCTTTATTAGGTCTAAAGCTATATGTAGGAGCTATCACGATCATTACTGTGAAGTGAATGATCAATACATTACTGAACAATTACAAATAGTGGATCACCAAAAACTCATTTATTGTACAACTTTTAAAATTCAAATTACAACAATTGACATACCTATCGTGACCTGAATTATATAGGTATAATAAAAGTGGTCTTATCATTGAATAGCAATATTGAATGGTTTTGATGGCAATTCAGTTATGTGTTAGCGAACGTATGATTCGCACGAGACGAAGAGCATGAAACACCTGACAATATTGTTGTGTATCACATTGTTATTCATAATATTCAACACTGTGAATGCACTTAATATTCTTGCAATACTTCCATTTCATGGAAAAAGCCATTTTTTGGTCTTCAAAGTGTATTTACAAGAACTAGCAAAACGAGGCCACAATGTTACTGTGATATCACATTTTCCTGATACTAATACGAATAAAAATTATCATGACATTAGTCTAGCAGGAAGCATTAAAATTGTAGAAGATGATCGTCCATTACATCGGTCATTTCTATCAATCCTAAATATGGGTATATTTTTGGCAACTACAGGAAAAGTGAACTGTGAAATAATGTTAGCCGATAAAGTTGTAAGGAATCTGATTGACGATAAAAAACAGTTTGACGTAGTAATAGTTGAACAGTTTAATAGTGATTGTGCTCTGGGTATAGCATATAAATTACAAGCACCCGTAGTTGGTATAACATCGCATATTTTGATGCCATGGCATTACAATAGATTCGGTATCCCAAGCAATCCTTCCTTTGTTTCATTTCACTTTTTAGAAGGTGGAACAAAGCCATCATTTGTACAAAGAATTGAGAGAATTCTTTTTGACATTTACTTCAAAACTGTGTTCTATGTTATAAGTCAAAGAAATAACCAACAAGAACTTGCTAAGTACTATAACGATATTCCACCTTTAGAGGACTTGGCGCGGGATATAAAATTCCTACTCCTATATCACAGTTTCATACTTACTGGTTCGGGGATATTTCCAGCTAATGTTATAGAAGTCGGCGGATATCATGTAAAAGTGAATAAACCCTTATCTGGAGTAAGTATATACTCCCTATATACTCGCTGTATACCCTATGTACCCCTATATATCCTATGTACTCTATGATGAAATTAATTGTAAAAACAACAGGTAGGTTAGGTTAGTAGCAACTAGATATATTAAAGCAGTTGACACTGTCGAGACAGCAGTGAAACCCTTGTCCCATCATTCACATGGTGAAATGGGTGGAATAGTTCAGAAATTGGAGCTGATCACCCGTCCTGCACCGACAGGCGTCCCCGCAACTAGATATATAGATAGATAGAAGTATATACTCCTACATTTCCATTTGTGATATTCAATAAAATTTTGCAACTTACTTTATATTAAACATTTTACAGGATTTGCTAAAATTTGTGGAGGAGTCGAAGCATGGTGTAATATACATAAGTTTTGGTTCTATTGTAAAAAGTTCCACAATGTCAGCCGATAAACTTAAAGTTGTTTTAGATGTTATATCTGAATTGCCTCAAAGATTTATTTGGAAATGGGAAAGTAACACTTTACTGTTAGACAAAAGCAAAATTTACTATGCTAATTGGCTTCCACAAGTAGATATATTAGGTGAGGTTTTTCTGATACTATCATGTGTTTTATTAAATCAAAGACATAATTGAGACTATTACATATTTATAATTAACATGAGTACAATAATTAATTAAAATTGAATTTGGTTGACTTTATATTCTTTAATTTTAATCAATTGTAATTATAGTTTATAAATCCTAGTTATTGTTTATAAAATAAGTTAATACATCTGATCGCCGTTGCCGATAAGTCAGACTATGAATTATATGCTAACCCTTTAACTGGGTCCTCGCAAACGGACTACAAGGGCGCGGAGGTAGAACAAAAACGGGGATTGAGGTAGATGCGGACGGATACCTTTTGTATATCTCTCATCCTCTCTCTGGCACGCTACGAGCGCCCGTTTGCGGCAGCTAAGTCCCAGTGCTTGTCCTACCTCCGCGCTCTTGTACCCCGAATGCAAGGACTAAGTTAAACAGCCTATAGTTGAGTGTTCGATACACTGTAGCCTATTAAGATGAAGTTAACTCCATATACAGGACCTCGTTATCATATCCAGCGTTGTTAATACCGGCACATATCTAAACAGATCATTGTGGTTGTGTATTCTGGCATTCAGAAGATAATAAAAATGTATAAGGATCGCTATAAGCGTACCACTCAATAGCATCAAGTCTCACTTATAAGTGTCACGCTTACAATGAATTACAGGTCATCCAAAAACTTTGGCATTTTTTTCACATTGTGGCATGGGTAGTACCACAGAAGCTATACATTATGGTATACCGATGATTGCTATGCCAGTACTAGGAGATCAGCCGGCAAATGCTGCAGCCGTGGAAGAAAGTGGACTTGGAGTACAACTGCAAATTGCAAATTTTAATAAAGAAAATTTACTCGGTGCCTTTAAAAAGGTTTTAAACTTGAAGTAAGTAAATGCTATATCTAAACTAATATATACAGCTGGAGAGTTTTTGTTTTTTTATTGAACGCGCTAATCTCAGGAACTACTGGGCGAATTTGAAAAATTCTTTGAGTGTAAGATAGTCCATTTATTGAGGAAAGCTACAGGCTATAACATCACCCTAAGATGAAAAGGAGAATTTGGCGTTTACAGAAAATTTAAAACTTTCCTTGCGTGCGCTAAATAAACGGTGAAAGTTATTCAAAAATCATGTATTACATTGTTGTTCCCCTCTAAAAGTTCTAAATAAAAGCCCGCGACAGCACGTCTAGACTTTAAGGTTAACCCAGTTTAACCATTTTTATGGTTAAAGTGGGTTAACCTTATGGTATGGTTTTAATCTTTTTACCCGGCCAGAGCCGCTGGCTAGTGACTAATAAAATAACAACTGCGTAAAATAATCTATTAATTACAATTTTTTTGCAGATTTCGAGAGAAAGTTAAGCAAATATCAAAGGTCTGGCATGACCGGCCGCTATCAGCTATGGACTCTGCTATTTACTGGACAGAGTTTGCCGCACGGTATCCAAATTTTACTTTTACATCAGCGGCAGCAAAAGTTCCGTATTATCAATATTATAATATTGATGTTATAGCTGCACTTGTTACTATGTTGTTGTGTATTGTATATAGTGTAAAGAAAATATTGTTACTTTACAGAAAATTAGAACCTAAAGATACCAATCGAAACCTAACAAAGACCTTAAAAAAAGATTAATAAGTAGAGTTGTCTCATGTACCTAATAATCCCGTAACTTCATATTAGACCTAATTAACTCATTTAAATATAAAGATACTAGCGGCCTGCCCTTGCTTCGCACGGGTATAAAATATATATCCCATGTCAGTCAGTGTAAAAAAAATGATTAAAATCGATCCAGTAGTTTTGATTTATCCATTTCCTCTCCCTGTACCAAGACGATTTCCTGCTATCTTTGGAATATCTAAACTCATATAGTACATTTTTACTTATTTACTTTTACATTTTACCTATGTATTTTATTTTTACAATTAATTACAGAATGTCTTTAAACAAACTCTAAAAGATTCGAAGTGCTATAGGGTGAAGCGCGGCGTCCTCACGGCATTTTAAATCTGTAATATCTCCGAAAATGTTCACTTAAATTGCATGCTGTAAACGGCCATATTGATCTATATTAAATCAACAATTTATTTAAGGTACTCAATTGGATAAGGATTAATGCTGTATTGTATAAAAATTGCTTTGAACATAAGGCATCATTGTTCGTAAAAAGTAAATGAAAAAAACTGCTATTGTGGGTTATCCATAAGAGATAGATATATACCATCGCGGACTTTTCTGTAGACCTTTTTAAGGTGTACAAATACTTAGTACATCATTTTGATAAATCTCGTAGGGTTTAGCCTGCGTTTGCAATGTAAGCGGAAAAAAATGTAATTATTTACAGAAACCTCAAAAATTACAGTATTTCTCTACTTCGTATTGAATGTTATTATACGTACAAACCTTCCTCTGGAATCACTCTATCTATTAAAAAAAACCGCATCAAAATCGGTTGCGTAGTTTTAAAGTTTTATGCGTACATACAGAAATATGGACTTTGTTTTATAATATGTAGTGATGATGTAGGTGACACATCTTTATATTTAAATAAGTTCATCTTTTTTCTGAATCTCGGAAACGGTTGTAACGATTTTCATGAAATTCAGTTTTTAGGGGTTTTGGGGGAGAAAAATCGACCTAGCTAGGTTACATTTAGAAAAAATATCGTATATATACCTGTTTTCTGTCATTAAAAAATGCTAAAATTTAAACTTGAATGCAAAAATTATGTGAGCTGTCAAATGCAAAACTGTGATAGCCTAATGTAACGAGCGGGTGAAAAAAGTTCAAAACCTGGGTTCGATTCCCACATGTCACTCGGCGCTTTCTTTATTTTTTATTTTTTTAATTGCATTCTTTTTATGAATTACCGACCAAGGCTCGATCACCTAGGTATTAGGTACTTATTAAGTTATTTGAGATCAAAATGTAAAAGAATTTAATACAGAAGCTACGAGGTACAGAATCGTAACTAGGTTTAATGATAAGTCTTACGGCCTTGTTACTCTCTTTTTCTTATTATTCGTTATTATTCTTGTTGCCGTAGTAACGAGGCCGTCCGGTGTTGCCGGCCAGACGTATTAGAATTCCCAACAGTAGGTATTCATAGATAATAATTTTAATGCATTAATAATTGTAATTATAGATGGACAATTGCACTATATTTAAGATGTAATTTAGAGTTGCGAAAATATTTAACGGTTAAGAATATAATCACGTTCATATTTAAACGAACAAGCTTAGTTGTATAAAGCTTAATTGTCGAAAAAATTAAATATGTCGAATGTATGTATTTTAATGTATTTTTTTTACTCTTTGTCAATGCATATAAATTACAACCACATAAGATTAAATAGTTAAATTTATATAAACTTTTTATTGTTCTTAATGGGAGAATATGGGTAATATTAAAATTTATATAAACTTTTTATATTACCCATATTCTCTTTCTTCTTCAATTCTTGTCTTTTCCTTCTGTTACTCAAAAGTTGACTGGAAGAGTCCTTTTTTACTTTTTTTTTCTCTTTTCTAAATATATGTATAAAAAGAAATAAATAAATAAGTTGGCATGTAATATATTTTATACCATGTTATTACAATAGATACGTTTTTACGAAAACCATATCTATACGATGTCACAACCATTCCTGTTTTTAAAACCTAATCATCAGTTATGAATATCCAATATTTTATTACCCGCAAAAGTAGACGGAAAAGAATATTCTATGAGAATCTTTAAAAAAATGCTTTGAACTGTCAATTCTTTCTTCAAAACTATTTTCGTTTTGACATATATACGGCACCGACGATTTATATTCCAAAAAATCCAGAAAATTTTATCCTATTGTATCATGCTTATATAAATTATTTACCTAAAATGATTGTGTTCAAATGATACCGCGATGGGAAACATGATAATCATGAAAATGCCTTAAGCTCCAGACAAAAGTACGTAAGTTTTAATGATACATATATTTTTTGAGGAAAGTAACAATATAATAATATTGTTAGATTTTATGACTAACTATTACCATTCTTTTTTTAATTTAAAGAGCGAATTTTTATTACTTTTAGTTGTAAATCTCGTTTTTTTTTAAGTTTTAGATCAGTACCTGCATAAAAATGGCATGTTGCTGCAAACCTGGCCGTTGTAAGTTAGATTTATAATATTTTTATTTGTTTTAGTTGCTATAATAGTATTAATTTGGTCAATGAACATACAATGGATAACGAATTCACGTTTAGTTAATAGATATGTAGTTTTATTGAAGAAAATGATCATGGATCAATGGTCATTGTTCTATTTTATTTTTAGCCAATAAATCCTCTGTCAGTTGCTTGGGTCGATGTGATCTGCCAAAGCATCGGTGTTTGGAAAGAGATGACATAAAATCTGGTCCGGTTCCGAAGCACATGGGATGGCTCTATACTGCTAAGGATGCACCGGAACATCAGGTTAATATCTTTAATATTTAAATGAGTTAATCTTGTATGTATATATATTCGGAATCTCGGAAACGGCTTCAACGATTTTCCTGAAATTCAGCATGTAGGGGGTTTTGGGGGAGAAAAATTGATCTAGCTAAGTTTTATTTAAAAAAAAACATTTTATCCCTGTTTTTGGGCATTAAAAAATACTAAATTGTATATCGAATTGAATTTTTGACGTTAAGTCAGAGTAGCTTATTCGGGGTACGGGTGTGCTATTATTTTTCTTTTTTATAAGTTTCTTTTTTTGGTAAAAAAAATACCGAGCAAGGTCACCCAGATATTTTATCTTTACGTCTAATCAATCTTCAATAACCACAGGCAAGGCAAAAAAAATACGTATACTATTAATAAATATATCGGGTGTCACAATATCTCACTTACTCGAAACTTTTAATTGAATTCACAGAACCTGGAATTATGGTAAAATTTTACATCATTAATTTACAATTAGAAATAATTTTAGTGAATACAAAATCAATTTTCGTATTCATAAGACCATATAAACTGCGATATTTCTTATTCATCATACTCCTGCCCTTACCCCACTCTAAGTGGGTCGACACATGTTATAAACATGCTGTCACATGATTTGGCTACGTTTTAACGACCGGCCGCCTGCCTGACGTCAACATACCTTAGTGGTATTTTCCGACACTTCGGTAAGAAAGAGGGTAGTCTATTCTAAAACCGGATACTACCGTAGGTCAACGTAGGTTAGTCGCCTTTTAAGCCACCTCGGAAAAAATGAGGGTGATATATTTATTCTACTCAGCCAGATACAACATGGCTATATTTATTTTTAGAAAATACTAAATATGGTCATGCAATAAATGCTTTTTACAAATTAATTACAGTTGCGATGCGGCTGGCGTCCTGGACACATAGCTTGCCCAGTTCTCAAAAAAATTGAGCAACACAACTGCATGAAGACTAGCGACTGTGGTGCCTGCACATCAACATGCTCTAGAACACCATGTTTGAAGTCATGTTGTATGCCACCTAAATGTATTGCTATTAGTCCATCATCGACCTCTTGCTGCAAACAACCACCTTGTTCCCAACCTCTAATAAGAATAATCCGGCATGGAGGTCAATATAGCATTTGCACCAAGCCATCGAACATATCGAATGCGCCATCCGGACCTTACCCATTGAAATATGTATTGAACACAGACGAAGAACAAAGTACAGAAGCAAAATTCAGTGTTGAGGCAAAATTCAATGATTATCATTTTGATTATACTAGCTCCCAATCCTCATTTGTCCTGGACTTTTCACCACCAGAACAGAGATGTTTTAAGCCATGCCCTAAGAAAAATGTATCATGTATGTCTTGCAGAGTCGAAAATAAATCGTCTAAATAATAACTAAGAAATCTATTATACTAATAATAAATAAATAACGAAAATTGGATTCTACCAGCAGATTGTGTGAACTTGTTTTAATAATTAAGATCACATATAGCACAATTCAAATATACATGTATATGCTACATGTACTTTTAAACTCAAATATACATTAATATTTTAACATGTTTTTATTTTTGGTAAAACTTATTTCTGTAGTTTCATATATGGAAGAAATTGATTTGCTTGTAGCTAGTAGCTAACAAGGGCCTTATCATGCAATTTTATCTTTTTGTGCCTTATGAAAATTTAATGTTACCTAAGCATTGCACTTGCGCCTTAAATCTTAAAGTAGGGCAGACTAGTTGTTGAAATCAATTGAAATATTGCGGTCAGAAGACTAAAGTTAAATGTCCCATCTATAAGCATTGAACTTGACTGGCCCGTTGGCGCAGTGGGTAGTGACACTGCCTTCAGCTATGCGGGTCGCAGGTTCGATTCCCGCCAAGGGCCAACATTTTCTATAAATGAATTTGTTGGTCTTCGAGCCTGCTGTATATTTGTATTCAAGTATGTATTTATTCACTAGTTGTCTGTCTACCATTAACACAAGTATTGAGTTACTCACTTTGGCGACCGACAACCATGTGTGTAAGTATCCCATATATTTATATTTATTTATATTTATTAGAAATGTGACTTTATTCTTCAGATAGGGCGATCTGATTTGGGCATATAGGCAGAGTTACCATCTAATTTCAATAAATAATGCAAAATAATTAACAACAGTTTATTAACATTAAAACCAAAACACTAATATAATAAGACTACCTTAAATTCAAAGTTTAACTAGGGTTACCCGACTTTTGAGCCAATGCTAGCATGTTCTCATTAGCAATCATTTGGAACTCATGGAATCTTTGAGATACACGTTGGTTAGTGCGTAAATATTTTTCCATACAATTAGTCGTACATTTGTCCTGAAAAGTAAAAAATATATTCTTAAAAGTTTTTTTTATGAATATACCAAAAAAAAAATTGAAATGGTATAAAAGGAGGCAGATAACTGTGTCGCTGAAATTTGACCTAAATGAGCCTTCTGCATTATATGTATATTTGGAAGTTTAAATTGACAATAGATTTTCATACAGTATTTTATGTTTGACAGTAATTTTTAAGTATATGGTAAAAAAAATAATGGTAGTCAAAAAAGATAAATTCCAGCACATGATAATCCAATAACTCCACACATCAGACACATCTAGGATTAATTCAAGTTCAGTACAGTAAAGTAAACATGAAGTAAGGTCTTGTAAATATAGGTTACATATTCATCACAAACAGATATTTTCAGATGTAGTCTTTTAAATTACCTCTGAAGGTCGAAGATTTCTAGAAGTGAAATCATGTACACAGTCATTAAAACAAAGTTCCGACAATTTATTGTACTGCACCAAGAAGTCTTTGAACTGAAAAAAGCATTATATCATTTAAAGTTATACATTATTAGAAAATATAGTAAAATAATTTTATGTGCATTATAATAAAAAGTTCAACAATAGAGTTACATATTATATAAAAAAAATTATTATATAAAAAAGTACCGTTTTTATTTGATCAGCTTCGCTCATTGCTTGAGTAGCCATTATAATAGATTTTTTTAAAAATTATTAAGTCGAGAAAACAAAATATTTTAATCAATTTAATTAGTACGATACAATCCCATAAATAATTTAATGAAAACGATAACAATGAATGTAATGCATGTCACTAAAATATTTTTGTAGTAGGTTAACTCGCGCCCCGCTGATTACTGACAAAGACAAAAAAATCGAAGATTATTTTATTTGACAATTGACATACGAACGACTAGGGCGTCATTTAAATTAAATACAATACAGCAAGTCTTAGCCGCATAAATGCCAAAATTTAAATAACTCATAAAAGAGAAGTTTGTTTTCAATCCCTAAATAAAAATGTTATCCTCGAATTGATGCTATCAGAATTTTAATTTATCTTTTTTTTCTTTCGATGATTTTGTATCTATTTATTTCTTTTATGGCAGATTTAGCATTAGCTTTAATTCAAATCATCGTTAAAATAATACAATCAAATATTCTAGTGTCACCTGTATGTAAGAGTAAAAAAAAAAATCGATATCATTCGAAACTTTCAAAATTTAAGTCACAAATTATTAGCGTTGCCAAATTCTGTCTGAAGTTAATATTATGCAGTTATTATTCTTTTGAATTTAAGTTCTGTTGTTCCGCCTTCCGAGTTAATTGACGTTGTCATATTTGGTTTTATAATATTTGTCTGTAGTACAATTTGTTTGACAAATGAATTTGGCCGTAAAGGACTAGATTCCAGGCCGTTAATAAACTAATAAAAAAAAAAGACAAATGAATGGAGATTGACGAATTGGGCGGGAAAAGAAAGGCGCGCTTTTTCAAACTCAATTTTATTTTATAATTTTTTTGCATACTTTTGTAGATTTTAAGTGTATAAATTGTACATAAATAACGCAAAATGCCGTCCGATAGTGACGGCGACGGCGGCGAACAAATTGAAAGAAAAAGAAGAAAAATAAAGAAACCCTCGGAAAATGATGGTTTAAAATACAAACCCTATTTTAAACCTGGATACCGACGTGCTTACGGCGAAAACAGTACAAATTCGGAGTTCCCTGTATTCGTCGAGAGTACTGAGACAGAGATTAAATTGGGAAATAAAAATCCATTAGTTGTCTCAAAATACTTCAAACAAGTCAAAGGTATAAGTGAATGTAGACGTGTCAACGCCAGCAAAATTATGCTTGTTTTCAAACAGGCAACTGCAGCAAATGACTTTTTAAGTCATGATTGTCTGGAAGTTTTTAAGCTGAGAGCATTCATTCCCGCATCTTCTGTGGAGAGGGTAGGAGAAGTGCGCTTTATTCCTAAAGAGTCGAGTAATCACGAACTCTACAATAAACTGTCTTCTGAATGTGAGGTAATTGGTGTTAGACGTTTCACAAAGAAGGTGGGAGAGGACATTGTTCCTCTCTCAACAATTAGTGTCATTTTCAGTGGAAATACACTTCCACAATATGTTTACCTGGACAACTGGCGTTACAAAGTATTTACTTATGTGCCACCACTAATGCAATGTTTTAAATGTATGAAATTTAATCATTACGGTAAAATATGTAAGAACACTCAAGTTTGCTCACGGTGTGCGGGTGAGCATCATTACAAGGATTGCACTTCGGATATACTGAAGTGCAGTAATTGTGGCGGTGCACATCTTGCCATTGCGAGGACATGCCCTATCAAGGCTGCAAGATTTTTAAAAAATAGAGAGTCATATGCCAAGGTAGTACAAATTAATGCGACAAGTTTTCCTCAACTTCCAAAGCCAATGACCCATAATAAGACTTACCAATCCATGCAAACTGCAGTACCCAAATTAGACTTAAATCATAAAGATATAATAAACAATAAAAAAATAATAGATGCTATAGTCTGTACACTGGTTACAATAGGGAATTCAAATGATATTAAGACCACATCTCAAATTAAAGATACATTTTTGAAACATTTAACAAAAGATTAATGGATTCTTATCTCATTATTGCTCAACATAATATACAAAGCATTAATAATAAAAAACAATTACTTACATCATTTTTAGAAATTCATAATATTGATATTTTATTATTAAATGAAACTTGGTTAAAAAATTCAAGTCATCCTATTAGATTTCCGGGATACAGTGTTGTAGGAAAAATGCAAAAAACGAACATGGCGGTGTAGGTATCTTAATCAAAAATACTTTCAAATATAAAACATTACAAACTAGATTCTACCAGAATGTACAATCCATAGCTATTTCTAACTAAACTAATATTGGTATTATGTCCATTTTATGTGTTTATTGCCCACCAAAAAATAAAAATAATAACTGCAGAATTAATAAACTTAAAAGTATCATTGCTCATTTACCAAAGCCATGTATTTATTGTATCAGGAGATTTTAATGCTCATAACATTGCTTTTGGTTGCCATAAAACTAACGCTAGGGGTAAAATATTATTGAACATCTTTGATGAAGAAGATCTATGTGTTTTAAACTCAGGTTGTCCCACTACAGTTCAAAGACCAAATGCAAATAGCTCTGCAATTGATGTCACAGGAGTGAGTCCAGTACTTGCTCCCTTATGTGACTGGTCAGTAGGCGATGATCCAATGGGTAGTTACCATTATCCAACATTCACAAAAATTAATGTAGTTCCATTCAAGTATACTATTGATCATAAAGTTCAAAAATTTTTGTATCATAAAGCAGATTGGACTAAATATTATGAAAAATCAGAGGAGTATTTTAAGAATATGCAAATTAATGATAATGAACCTTTACAGTGCTATGATAAATTCTGTGAAATTTTAAACAGCCTACAAAAAGACTTTATTCCTTTTATTAGTATTGAGGGTCCTAGATTAATAAAAGCTCCTGCTCCTTGGTGGAATGGTGAGTGTGCAACTGCAGTTAAAAATTCTAAAGCAGCATTAAAGTTATATTGGAGAGAGGGATCAATAAAAAGTTACATTAATTATAAAAAAATTGATGCTTTAAAAAAACTAATTATTAAAAATACTAAGAAAGATAGTTGGAAGAAATTGTGCTCATCTTTTAATAGATATACACCTATTACTAAAGTTTGGAACTGCATGAAAATGTTTAAGCGCATCCAAGTTAAATCTCAACCTAAAAATGATGAATGGATTCCAAATTTTATCTCTAAATTTAGACAGGACTGTGATAATAGTAATTCGATTAACACCATTTTTGAAAGTAATAATGAAAGTGTGAGTTCAATATTACTTCTTAAGCCTTTCACTTTTTCTGAATTTAATATAGCACTTCAATCAAGGAAAAATTCTGCACCTGGTTTAGATAACATTCCTTACCTATTAATTAAAAATTTGCATATAGGAGGTCAATTAGTTTTACTTCATATATTCAATTTGCTATGGAAAAATCATATTGTTCCAGATAGTTGGAAGGTTCAATGTATTATACCCATATTAAAGCCAGATAAATGTCCATTTGATTATAATTCTTACAGACCAATATCATTGACATCATGCATTGGAAAATTATTCGAACAAATAATCAAATTAAGACTGGATTATTTTACAGAATCTAATAATCTTTTACCTCCATTTCAATATGGTTTTCGAAAGGGTAGAAGTACAACTGAGAGCTTAATTTCATTTGTATCAGACATCAAAAATTGTTTGTTTTCAAAATCAACTGCAGTTTGTGTTTTTTTAGATATTGAGGGAGCTTATGATAATGTTGATTTAAACCAGCTCATTGTTATTCTTCATGAAATTGGGATACCTGGAAAAATGTTAAAATGGTTATCAAATTTTTTAAATAATAGACAATTTTATGTTAGGTACAATAATATACTTCATGGCCCTTATCAAACTGGTAAAGGTCTTATGCAGGGTGCATCTCTTTCACCAATCTTGTATAATTTGTATACATCGCAAATTAAAAAATATGTAACAAATGATGTAAAAATATTACAATTTGCTGATGACTTGTTAATATATACTGTCAATAGAAGCATAGATATTGCACAAAAAATAGTTAATTCAGAATTGAATAAATTGCAGAATTATTATAATAATAATCTAAAATTGAATATAAATAAATCAAAAAGTTCATGTATGATATTTGGGAGTTCAGTAGATAGTAACATTAATTATAATTGCAGTAATATTCCGTTAGTATTAAATAAAAAGTTTTTAGGAGTTATATTTGATACTAAACTCAAATTTGATTTACACATTAATTACATTAGTAAAAAGGCATTAAAAAGCATTAACATTCTTATACTGCGTCCATCATATTATCAGTCTTTTGACAGCTCACGCTCATTAAGTTTTGTATTGCTTACGTACAAATATCATACAAATAATATTTGTACTTTATGGATGGGTACCGCCCACTTAGTGATGTCACACATAATGGGTTACTACGATTATGCCACAGATTAAAAATAATCGGTAGAAATCGATGTTACGAGTATTAAAAGACATTTAATAACATTATATAAAGTTTTACTTTCTTCTTAGTTAATACATGAATACAAATAAAACAATCAGGATATTTTAATTTATTTTATTAGCACGAGTCGTCGGAATGATAATCAACACTAGACTCCTCCGATGAGGAGTCTTCAGTAGCAGTTATTATTAGCTCTTGTGTAGATAATATATTATCAAACGCAATATCACGTTCTCAATCAGAGAATATTACTCTTTTAGTTCTTTCCACCACACTTGCCCAGTTCTCGGCCGTTACGTGGGTGCAAGCATTTTTTAGCAATTGCAACATTTTATTCGCTGTGAATGGGGGGCTTGTATTGCATCTCGCAGCATGCCCTTTTACTTGTGCCCATATAAGTTCTATTGCGTTGTACTGGCAGTGGTATGGAGGAATCCGAAGAACAGTATGGCCATATTCTGCTGCCATTTCATTGATTACATAGCGTTTTGCTCTCTTTTTGGTTTTTAATATTTTTATTAATTCAACTTTTAACATTGAGTCGTCCACATTTTCTCCATTGTCCCGAAGCCAATTAATTATTTCATGCTTTTTATTAGCCTGTGTTGGCATTTTGTCAATTTGACGGGAGTGGTAGGGCGCATTATCAATAAAAATTATTGATGGTTCTTCCAATTAAATGAGCATTTTTTTGAACCACTCTTCATACACATTTGCATTCATCTCTTCGTGGTAGTCATTTGATTTCTTCGATTTAAATGCCAACAGTGCGTCTTGTACAAATCCTTTTGCTGTACCTGCATGGCAAATGATTAGGCGCTCACCTTTTCCCATTGGTACTGAGGAAGTGGAATCAGCAGTATCATCAGTCCAGAAACGAGATAGTGTGTGGTTAGCGTTGAGCCATGTTTCATCCGTGAAAACAATATTTGCCCAATCTTGTATTTTCTTTGCCTCTCTTAAAAAATCAGAACGATCTATAGCTATATCTGTGCGTTCCATTAATAATTTTCTTTTATTTAACTTTTTATATGAAAAGCCAATTGTGTTCAAAACTTTGACCAAAGAAGATTTTTCACCATGAAATAGACCACTTCTTTTCAAAGAAACAATAAGTTTTCTCAAAGTTGGAATTTCTTTTCTCAAGTAGTAATCTAGTTTACGTAGGTTATCATTAATCGAATTACTTAGGTACGTAATTCGATTAATGATAGTAGGTACTATAATCGGAATGGTATCGCATACGAGAATCTTTAGGACATCACTATCGTCAATCTGTCAAAAGATGGTTAATATAATGGACAGTGTATAGATCTTTAGCAGGCACTTTTTGGGGTTCAGATCCTAAAATTTTGACCTTATTGTACAAAAACATGGTAAGAAGTCACTTTGATTATAGTTGTCTTGCATATATGCATAGCAGTATGACTCAATTAAAAAAATTGGACTTAATCCAAAATATGGGCTTACGAATAATAAGCGGGGCCATGCGGTCTACGCCTATTAACTCGATGGAAGTGGAAACGTGTATTACTCCTTTGTCAGTTAGACGTGTATATCTAGCTGAAAAATTCTGTTTGAAAGTATTGTCATCCAATTCTTATTTAGTATAACTGTTATTTCCTCGTGATTTAATTGAAAGGACTGAAACTGAAGAATCTCTGCAAACAACAGCTGATTCGATACTTGTAGCATAGATAATACACTATATTGACTTGTAGGCAGGGAACCTACCATTTTTATGATTATGACTTATATGCATAGTATTGCTAGAAACATTAATGTTAGTGTATCGTGGCCTATGTATAGTCGTCCGTATGATATTCTCACTGTGGGAAATAATATTCATATATATGATATTAATACAAACGAAGATTTTTTAATGTTAATGGATAAAAAGTGTAAAAATTATTATAAGATATATACGGATGGGTCTAAAAATCAGAACTTTGTAAGTTCTGCTTTTTACGACTCACAATTAAAAATTATCAGGTCATTTAAATTAAATTCGGAGTGTAGTGTTTTTACTGCTGAGTCTGTTGCTATATTGAAAGCATTGAAATATGTCCAAGAAGAATTGTATAAAATTAATAACTGTATTATAGTTTTTGACTCTAAAAGCGTCCTCTTAGCTTTACAAAATTTTAATTTTAGTAACTATAAGTTATCTTATATTATTGTCGAAATCAAATATGTATTATACACTCTTAATCAAAGTGATATAAATATAGAGTTTGTTTGGGTGCCCTCCCACAGAGGTATAACGGGAAATGAAATAGTTGACTCTACTTCAAGGGAAGGTATTTTTAATGAAGATTGTACTGATAATATTAAAATTCCATTTACGGATATTATTTCTAAATTGAAAATAAGGCAGAGGACATTGTGGAAGGACCTTTGGAAAGAAACAAAAAAGAACAAAGGTATTTGGTATGCAAATATCCAAAAGGAATTACCGGGTCAACCATGGTACTTTAAAAATGAATGTGACTCTCGGAAATATATTACAACTATAAATAGATTAAGATTTGGACATTGCCTGGTACCTAAACATCTCCACAGGCTTAAAATTCTTGACAGTAAAAAATGCAAGTTTTGTGAAAATGTGGAAGGTGATGTTCAGCACATTATATTTGACTGTCCAGTTTTTGGCATACAAAGACTTATATTAGTGGGTGAATTAGACAGTGTGATTACAGAAAACAATCTCAAAATAAGTGTTCCGCGCCACATAACCGATTTACTGTCAATTTCCCTTTTTTTTAAACCAACTTTTAATTTTATTTGTAATACAGTAGGAAAAATATATGTTATAAAGGTATACTCTTGTACATATTAGTTGTAAGCAAATTATTAGTACGTATTATATAGTTTAGGTTTTTTGGTCAATGTAATATAGTTTGATAGCTTTAAGGAAAAGTTTGTAATATATAATTGTACATTTTTTTTTATGTAAGGCCGTAAAGGACTAGATTCCAGGCCGTTAATAAACTAATAAAAAAATATAAAAAAATAATTATAGTCCTTGGTAAATTACTGAAATTAGTTGCAGGGCGGTTTTACTACAGGCGCCAACACATGTTATCTCGCATCCCTCTTGCACATGTACGTATTTATGAATGAATCGTATGAAAATAGTCTCAGCTGCATCTCGCTCCACTCCTCCATACATATTTTTACGCACTCATTCTCATTTTGACTATCTATCATATAACAAGACAACAAGTTGATTTTATTAATGAATGGGCGGTGTATTAAATTTTTAAATTTCCCGTTGTAAAGTTCTAGTACTTTAATTTTTACTAAAATGTATAATTTTGTTTTAATTTAGTTAGCAAAATTCTTGAAACAAATATCACTAGAAGCAAATTAAATGTATCAAGTCTTATTTCACCAGTAGCTGTTGAGATATTTCTTAAAATGAGAAATATAACAACGAAGAAACGTGCAGTTATAAAACAATAAGAAGAGGATTTACTTAATCATTATATAAATGTAAGTGTTGAGTTTTAATGAATTTTGTGCATCTCAATAATAGTAAGAGCTTTCTTAAAATTTACATTCTCACATCTAAATATAATAACCTAACCTTGCATGGATAGCCTAAAACCTTTAACATGCAGTATAATTTTTATTTCATATTTGACTTAGTTATCGTTATATAAAAATTATGATATGTACATTAATTTCGATTGATGAATTAGCTATATTCATTATTATATTAAGGATATGTCTTGCGATTTTATATAGATTCTAGTGTCTTGTAGTGCAATAAATGATTAATAATGGAACATTAAAGTGAAAGTTTTTTAGAAGTTGTTCTAATTGATCATAAGTGTGTATCTATCTTAGTTATGAATAATTTGGACATAACTTAAATGGTCTACTTAATATTTATTTTTAGAAGTATTTTTTAATTGAAGTTGTATACTTCATTGTATTATATTAGAACTTTAAAAATGATTGTCAAGTTTTTTATAATGAGACTCCGATGAAAAGGGAGTAAATAGCAAAAGAGAGCAAGTTTATTCTGTATAAAGCAATATAGGGTATATTGCTTTATATAACACTATTGTTGATTTTTAATTAAAAAGCAAAAGCAAAATTTAAATTTACGATTGATTAAACGATTGATTGATTAATTGCAGATTCATGAATCCTCAGATCCAAGATTAAGAGTAATTTTTTATTTTAATATGATTGTCACATGATGTTATTTATAGTTATGATTTGAGATATCTTTACATTTACAGTGCTAATAAAAGATATAATAGTATGTGTAATGAATGAAAGAATAACAGCAATATTAAAAGACTGTTCTATAAAACTGAAAGTAAATATTTATGTAATTTATAAATCACTTAAAATGTGCAACTGTTTATATCTAACAGAAATTAAATAACAAACAATATTTCTCCTTCATACTTATGCAATAATAAAAAGCAATTTTTCTAAAAGTGAACCCATTTACTCTTTCTTAACAAATCAATGCATAATGACACAGACAACATTTTTTTTATATTATAGAACAACTATTCATATAGATTCAAATACAACCTTGTTCATAAGAGGTTCTATTTGAAAAGTAACAATTTTTAATTTTTTTAATTTTTTAAAATTATTTTCAGAGATGGAATAGCACTAGACTAAGTGCAACTAAAGGAAGGTAACTAATACTCAAGTGAAGTCTGAATTTATGAAGCTAAGTTAGATTCCCGTAATTTCAGCCACAGATGTAAGCGTGCACTCAAACATCAGTAGCCAAAAGCGACTGGGAAAAGAATTAAGGTTTTACATGTATTGCAGGTGCCAAATACCGGCTCTTTGCCAACCGCAATACATTACCATTACAAAAAAAAAAAAATGTAAAAATTAATGGATTGAATGAAAATTAATGGATTAATTTTACAGGAGGGCAGTCCGACAGCTGGCCTCGTGACTCCACGAGCTACGCTGGTCTGGCCTCGCTGCTGCCAATGGAGACGTGCCGCCGCCCCTCACCCCAGGCCGGCCCGTCCGGCTATGCCGCAGCTGCTGTCGCTCCGCCGTCGCCTCGAGCGCTCGAACAGCGCCAGGCCGAACAGTAGCGTCAACCACCAGGACCTCTGTAATTTGAGAAAATGCATTTGAGGTAACTAATACTCAAGTGAAGTCTGAATTTATGAAGCTAAGTTAGATTCCCGTAATTTCAGCCACAGATGTAAGCGTGCACTCAAACATCAGTAGCCAAAAGCGACTGGGAAAAGAATTAAGGTTTTACATGTATTGCAGGTGCCAAATACCGGCTCTTTGCCAACCGCAATACATTACCATTACAAAAAAAAAAAAGTAAAAATTAATGGATTGAATGAAATTAATGGATTAATTTTACAGGAGGGCAGTCCGACAGCTGACCTCGTGACTCCACGAGCTACGCTGGTCTGGCCTCGCTGCTGCCAATGGAGACGTGCCGCCGCCCCTCACCCCAGGCCGGCCCGTCCGGCTATGCCGCAGCTGCTGTCGCTCCGCCGTCGCCTCGAGCGCTCGAACAGCGCCAGGCCGAACAGTAGCGTCAACCACCAGGACCTCTGTAATTTGAGAAAATGCATTTGAGGTAACTAATACTCAAGTGAAGTCTGAATTTATGAAGCTAAGTTAGATTCCCGTAATTTCAGCCACAGATGTAAGCGTGCACTCAAACATCAGTAGCCAAAAGCGACTGGGAAAAGAATTAAGGTTTTACATGTATTGCAGGTGCCAAATACCGGCTCTTTGCCAACCGCAATACATTACCATTACAAAAAAAAAAAAATGTAAAAATTAATGGATTGAATGAAATTAATGGATTAATTTTACAGGAGGGCAGTCCGACAGCTGGCCTCGTGACTCCACGAGCTACGCTGGTCTGGCCTCGCTGCTGCCAATGGAGACGTGCCGCCGCCCCTCACCCCAGGCCGGCCCGTCCGGCTATGCCGCAGCTGCTGTCGCTCCGCCGTCGCCTCGAGCGCTCGAACAGCGCCAGGCCGAACAGTAGCGTCAACCACCAGGACCTCTGTAATTTGAGAAAATGCATTTGAGGTAACTAATACTCAAGTGAAGTCTGAATTTATGAAGCTAAGTTAGATTCCCGTAATTTCAGCCACAGATGTAAGCGTGCACTCAAACATCAGTAGCCAAAAGCGACTGGGAAAAGAATTAAGGTTTTACATGTATTGCAGGTGCCAAATACCGGCTCTTTGCCAACCGCAACACATTACCATTACAAAAAAAAATAAATGTAAAAATTAATGGATTGAATGAAATTAATGGATTAATCTTACAGGAGGGCAGTCCGACAGCTGGCCTCGTGACTCCACGAGCTACGCTGGTCTGGCCTCGCTGCTGCCAATGGAGACTTGCCGCCGCCCCTCACCCCAGGCCGGCCCGTCCGGCTATGCCGCAGCTGCTGTCGCTCCGCCGTCGCCTCGAGCGCTCGAACAGCGCCAGGCCGAACAGTAGCGTCAACCACCAGGACCTCTGTAATTTGAGAAAATGCATTTGAGGTAACTAATACTCAAGTGAAGTCTGAATTTATGAAGCTAAGTTAGATTCCCGTAATTTCAGCCACAGATGTAAGCGTGCACTCAAACATCAGTAGCCAAAAGCGACTGGGAAAAGAATTAAGGTTTTACATGTATTGCAGGTGCCAAATACCGGCTCTTTGCCAACCGCAATACATTACCATTACAAAAAAAAAATGTAAAAATTAATGGATTGAATGAAAATTAATGGATTAATTTTACAGGAGGGCAGTCCGACAGCTGGCCTCGTGACTCCACGAGCTACGCTGGTCTGGCCTCGCTGCTGCCAATGGAGACGTGCCGCCGCCCCTCACCCCAGGCCGGCCCGTCCGGCTATGCCGCAGCTGCTGTCGCTCCGCCGTCGCCTCGAGCGCTCGAACAGCGCCAGGCCGAACAGTAGCGTCAACCACCAGGACCTCTGTAATTTGAGAAAATGCATTTGAGGTAACTAATACTCAAGTGAAGTCTGAATTTATGAAGCTAAGTTAGATTCCCGTAATTTCAGCCACAGATGTAAGCGTGCACTCAAACATCAGTAGCCAAAAGCGACTGGGAAAAGAATTAAGGTTTTACATGTATTGCAGGTGCCAAATACCGGCTCTTTGCCAACCGCAACACATTACCATTACAAAAAAAAAATGTAAAAATTAATGGATTGAATGAAATTAATGGATTAATTTTACAGGAGGGCAGTCCGACAGCTGGCCTCGTGACTCCACGAGCTACGCTGGTCTGGCCTCGCTGCTGCCAATGGAGACGTGCCGCCGCCCCTCACCCCAGGCCGGCCCGTCCGGCTATGCAGCAGCTGCTGTCGCTCCGCCGTCGCCTCGAGCGCTCGAACAGCGCCAGGCCGAACAGTAGCGTCAACCACCAGGACCTCTGTAATTTGAGAAAATGCATTTGAGGTAACTAATACTCAAGTGAAGTCTGAATTTATGAAGCTAAGTTAGATTCCCGTAATTTTAGCCACAGATGTAAGCGTGCACTCAAACATCAGTAGCCAAAAGCGACTGGGAAAAGAATTAAGGTTTTACATGTATTGCAGGTGCCAAATACCGGCTCTTTGCCAACCGCAACACATAACCATTAAAAAAAAATTTGTAAAAATTAATGACGTACGAATTACCAAAACTGCGCAATTTCACGACACCTTTATAATGGCTAGCCCGTTAATAAAACGTCTTACAAAGTAGCGCGCTTTTGAAGCTAATGTATATTTACTATACTATAATCTATGTTTACCTAAGCTGTGATTAAAACAGAGTAATTATGCAAAAGTAATAATAAAATTATTTTGCTATAATCGGCGATGAAGTAAAATAGAAAATGTATATAATGCTAAATGTAGAGTGGACAATTGGTTATCATACCTGATACATGCAGGACTCGTAAAAAACACATGCACAAACCTCCACCACCGCCACCACCATACACAAGCACTATATACATTCACTATCACAAACTCAACTCAAATGTTTGAATTTCAACAAACATTCTCGGATAAAATGTGAGTAGTTATCCAAAACTTAATAACAAATAAACTATACTTTTGCACTATTTAATACGAAGAAAATTGAAACGTACTGACTCACCTGAAACGTTCGTTATACGTAATATATAACTGTAATCACTTTTTACTTACGCAAAAATATATAAACCAACAAATGATTTTTAATTAAAATTAGACACTTCCATAAACTTCTTGTTAACGCACACTATATACAATAACACGATATAATAGGAATACGACAATTCCCGTTCCGAGATGCACTTCTCTTGAATGACGAACAAGGACTGAATGTCACTGAAACGTTTTATCGGTATATATAGTAAGACTCCACCGGAAACAATAACGGCACAGTGTTGCCCCTATTTAATCAAAAAGGGCGCGATAAGGGTTGCCACCTTTTTTTTGAAGAAAAATACTATTTTTCTTTTTAAATCAAAAAAATATAGTACTTTTAGGAAATTCAGGAAAAAAAATAGGACACATCTATTTTCAATCATTATTTATTTTTCCATGATTATTTTTTATTACTTTTCGCTGGATAATGACACGGAGTTAGAGCTACTAACTAACTAAGCCCCGTAAATACATGAATGAGTTTCGTTCCTACATTCCCTATGCAGGGCTGCGGGTGCGTTCCATTCACAGTTAATTAAAAAAAGCACGACAATTGCAATTAGCGATAAAAATATAGTATTTTTCGTGCTATATTCTTTTTCTATAAAATATAGTACAATTTAAGCTAGTGTTTTTCAATTTATATATACATTTATTAAAGCAGGGACCTCGAAGCATATAGCATTATAGTATATCCTTAGTGTTTTTATTGAACTGTGATAATATAAGGAAGTTTTATTTTTTAATTTTAAAATATAAGTAAAAATAAAACTAAAATAATAAAAATAAAACTTTTCCTTCTATAGTAATATTTATTGTGTATGCTTTATTGAAGTGTTGTATATCATATGTCATACCCAATATCAGTTATATTCTATGTTTTAGGTGGTTATTTCTGAATAGTTTTTATTCTTTCTGCGACAGACAATATGGATTACAGACATACTTTAATTATTTAACAGAAAGTTATTTGTTCAAGATACTTTAACATACTATCCCATTTAGTTATGCACATTTCAACTAGATTTTTTGTCTGAGTAACTGTGTCTGGTCAAGGCACTGCTACTGTTGTTGCAATGAATTCATTAATATCTGATACAATGGCTGATATTCTTCAAGTGAGTTAAAATGTTTCAAATATAAATCATTTTTGTTTGTAAACACAAAAATTGGCATGTGTATGTTTAAAGTAACGGCCTGTTATCCACCCCAGCAGTGGGAACCATAAGCTTCCTCTATCCGTTTTTTGGAGAGAAGTATTGTAGCAAAGACCTACCATCGCGTTGCTCCAATGCGGATTGGTAGGTTACGCATATCCCTAGAATTCGCTAGAAGTATGCGGATTTCCTTACCATATTTTCCTTCACCGAAAAGCGTGTCATAAATTGCAATTGTCAATTAGACATGTGCCTGCGCGGGGTATAAACCCAGATAAGTCTTTACAGAGTCGAACGGCCTCACCGCTGAGCTATCCATAGCTTGTTCCATATTTATTAAAATGTATTTGCAATAATTTTCAGATGAACCTGGTCATAGCCAAAGAGAGTACTCATTGGGATGACGTCTAAGGGCTATATGCTGTTGATGCTTTATGGGATGAAGCACATGATTAGGTCAATTGATTTGACTAGATGAAGGCAAGTAAATATTTGATGTAAAGTATGTCAGTCTGTCCATTTCACTTTCAATTAAAACTGAAGCTTATATGTCTAATGGGCTAACTGCCTAATCCGTTTGAGATATAACAAAAAATGTTTGGTACAATTTTTCCTCTATTATAGTGATGCAAAAAAGTGTGTGATATAAGAATAGCTTAAAAGACATATTAGTGATGATCATTGGAACTTTGTCACATATGCTTCTTAATTGTCACATACAATTCAGTATTTGGAAAGCATAATATTTTAGCCTGGTACTGCTAACGGTACAAAATCAAAGATATTTAACATAACACAAAGATTGTCACAGATACCCCTTATATTTTATTATTAAAAAAAAATATTATTTATAATTATAGTCTCTATTCTATACTTAAAATATAACAGTAGACAAAGTTATAGACACGTAAAAAATATTTTCCAGACACTATTTAAGACCAGTAGAAGCTAATAACATATTTTTAAAATTTAAAATCTTTGTTATTTGTCAATGCATCATTCTCCTACCCTTATCCCACTCTAAATGGGGTAGGCACAACATGTTTTAAACATGTTATTACATGATTTGGTATCTTACGACCGGCCGCCTGCCCGACGTACTTACCTTAATCGGTTTTCGCGACACCTAGGTAAGAAATGAGGGTGGTCTATTCTACTCAGGGGATATCAATGCCAAGATTGTCTGTAAGACTACCTTTGCAAACTAATGTTCTATCTATACATTATTTAAGAATTACTTATTTATTACAGGTTAAATATGCTGCGAACTCTTCCGCCGGGAAGTGTCCACGAGCCCGATGATGCAGATGAACATATATGAAGAGCTTCAGTCGAATCATAATTATTTAGCCTCATTTATTGACATTAGTAATAACATTTTCAAAGCGCGAATGCTTTTATTCACTAACAATTTATTTTGCCGCCTGAACCATTCGGAATTTTGGAATAAGGCTGTAAAAGTCCGCTTCCATGCTAGAGACTCGAGAGAAGGTTGTGTCTTCAAAATAGTATTCATATTAGTATAATTGACAAACATTATGAAGTTTGAAACTTCTTAACTAGGACCCAATGGATTTTTTCTCAAATCCGTGGATAAGGGGGCTCTAGCACACTAGAACGGATCATAATTTGGTTTCATTGTTTAAAACATTATTGGTTAATATTATTGTTTGATAGTTATAGTACCTTGTATTCCATCAGAAATATTTTCCAGGCCCAAGCCATATCATATTACCGGTTCAGTATATTGATATATCGGTCATGTGCAGCAATAGCGGTACAACTCAAAAACTCATATTTTGAGATGAATGGGTTTAAAATTTTCATTACTAAGGAAAATGAATAACAATTGCTTAGTTGCTAGTTTGCTTAAACGACGGGCTTATAATGCATTATGAGTTCTGCCTGTATTGCTGCTAAAAATTGTGTATTTTAACATTAACACCATTTATTCCTATTCAAAACACGTGTTTTTACTTGTGTAGCAAAACTAAAAACCTGAGCAATCCTGGGAGTAATATATTTTCAAAACAGGATTATTTAAATTGTGAAATTTTTATAATTACGCTATTGTCTAATAAAACTAAAAGATTTGATCTAGTTAAAATTATATTATCCATCACAAAAACTTATATCTTTGGAATGGCATTATATGGCATGTAGAGTGTTAATTAGTCAAAAATGTATATAACTTAAAAAACTATAATTCTTGGTTAACTTGCGTTAATCATAAATATGATTTCTTATAAGTTTTTTTGCATATTCGTTATCATAATGCGAGTTAGACAATGGTGTATTAATGTTAAGGAGAATTCACAGTACTACAGATACTTGAAAAACGATAATGGAAATGGAAAATTTTGTCGCAAGTAAAGTTATAGATCTATGATACATGAGGCAAAAGTAACTAACTAATATTACTATTATTAACATTTAAAAAGTGATACAGTTTTCATATTTAACAATATTAGTATTTTACTATACATACTCCATAAGAATAAATACGTAACAAGATGTAAACAAACAAAACCATGTGATTCAGGAGTGACAAATATGTCATTAGAATAATATTATTAACAAATGAAGAAATTGGAATTCAACTGCAGTGGTCCAAAGAATATCTCCAATATTTATAGAAGTAATTTTCTTAAATTGATTGTTATTTTCTAAAATTAAATATTTATATATTTAGTATAGCAAAACAGCAATATATAATTTAATGAATTTCAGCAGATACAAATTAGCCAAGTAAACTACCTAAAATAGTAATTGCATTAGATTAGCCGATGTAACATAATATCAATATTCTATGAGTTGCACTCTGTGATACTTAAATGTGTAGTATTTTAGTGTCTTTAATATTGTCCATCGTTTTCTTTAAAAATTTTATAATACCTTTATGTTTGGGTTCTTAAAAGTGACTATTACATAATATTCTTATTTATTTGTTTCAAAATTTGTAAAATTATTGATAGCAATCATACCATATTTAACCTTATTAAGTGGTGCGAATACTATCAATAATTTTAAATTCTTTGAAAGAAATATAAATAACATTTAATATTAGTATCATGTGTTGTAATAAAAAAGATACTTTATACTAGGCAGATAATGCCTACTATAAAGTACCTGTTTTGACATGTTTACATTTAGTTAAATATTTAACCCATGGAGTATAGTTCCTCATGATATTTTCTTTCATCGCAAAGCTTGATATCAATTGGCACATTAAATATGGCAAAATTTCACAATTTATTTATTACTTTATATGTATAAATCCGAAGTGTTAACTGATATGATGGAAAATATTATACTTAGAGATAAAAACCACTAATATTCTATAAAACTACTACTAATATATCTAAAAAAGACTTAAATATAAAAGAAATATTTATAATTTACCATCAAGTACACTTCTTTTAAGTATAATGTTTTTTCCTAAATACTTAAACGGTAAAAACGAAAGCATCTATTGTTTCAAATACTAATCTTGTACATTTGTTTTCGAGTGAATATTTTAAATTAATTTTGTTTAATAATAATATATAATAATTTAAATTACAATTCCTACATTTTCAAGATAGTTTGAGGACTGTGAAAGCTCTGTTTGGATAATTTTTAGTCAGCTTGCTGTTCCTGTTTCCTATTTAAAAATAGTAATAATTTTTGAAGTTGTACTTTTAGCGTGTTTAAGAAAAACGTTTTTTTTTAAGAAGCATGCACATAGAAATGTAAAACGGCTGTTGAATATAAATTTTTTTATTACAGTAAAAGTCTATTAAAGAATTTCCTTAAATATTTTGTTTTATTAAAATCTAAAAATCATTATTAATATGTTACAGGAAAACCGGTTATCCAAATAATCGATAAGAGTAAAATGCGAATCGATAAAACTTTGACATCACTAGTTACGGTTTTAGCGCACCAAGAACATCACTAATTTTACTACGATTTTACGTCATACGTTATATATATTACTACTCCATATGTGAGAAAGAGTCAGAGCTGAGACTAAATCCGTTTTTATGAATGAAACGGGTGAGAGGCAGATAGTTTTTTATGAATGAGAATGTAAGTAGCTATAGTGCTACTTTGCACCCCCCATACCACCGAAAATAGCCTCGCGTCAATGTATGAATCTCAACCATCTATCAAAGATTACAGTGTACATAATGAAATAGATGGGTAACTCGCAGTCGTTTTTTGTGATCCGTAATAGCGCCATCTAGAGATCAGTTTCTGTACTAAAAAGGTCAAAAGGGTCATATATATCTATATATACTATATATATATATAATATTTTTGCAGTAGGGCGGGTAAAAATACAAAAGAAATGAAAAAACAAAATTATTAAAAAGTTATCTATTTTGTATAAATAATACAGTCGTTTTAACAATAAATTACTTTTGATTTGAATATAACGAAAATTACAATTACTTTAGTATTGCAGGCTTATAAATATATATGCGAAAAGCTAAAGCTTTATAATATAAAGCTCATTATATTATTTATGTACAAAATAAACAAGTAATATCTACAAATTATAAATTTAAGTTATAAATACAAATCAAGCCATTATAAAAATAAATAAATACACGGTCGTCCGTCCCCAATGTAAGTAAACTTAATTTTAATACTTGTGTTTTGGGTGACAGACAACTGGTGAATATATGCTTATATAATTTTAAATTCAAATATACACCCAGGCTCAAATACCAACAACTTCATTTATAGAAAATGTTTGCCCTCGGCGGAAATCGAACCTGCGACCCACGGAGCCAACGGGCCAGTCCAGTTAATAATAAAGTATGTACTTTAAACATTAACAAAAGAACGTCATACGTAAATTATCTGATATTATATCGTTTATTACACCTAGAAGCAATGATGCATATAGAAAAGTCTTGGCTTTACTACTTGCCTTGTGTATTAAATAACTCACCAAAACAACATTAACAAATCGAACAAATTAAAATGAAATGGAAATTTTTTAAGGAAATAAAAAGGGATATATGTAAACATGTTTGCGCCAAAACACGTCGGTTTCTGAACACGTAATCTGCTTCCAAATTATTATATTTAGCGGACCTCCAATCCTCCGTACCCAAGTTTGGAATAAATCCATATTCTTACAGGGTCTGCAACAATTATTTTAAGCAGATATAAATTAATACTATTCGATAATCTAAGTATAAACGTCATTGCCATAGACGCGGCAGGAGTTTTGATTAATTTAATAATAAGCACTCACCTTTACCAACGACTGTTGGACAAAAAACATTTTGCGACATTTTTTTCTACGTAACATACAAAAACTAATAATATTCAAATCAAAGTCCATATATTAATTACATATATTCATCGTAATTTTTCAAATTTAACAGATATCTGTCAAGCACTCATTATAGTGTATTATTTATGGTCAAAGACAAGTTTAGCTATAGTTTTTTTATGTAGAAAAATTATTCTATTTAAATTATATAAAATATTACTTATTCTTGTTAAATTATTTAATTAAAATAACATAACATTAAAAAAATAATTACAAATATAAAATTTATAAATTTTTATTTTTTTAATATGTTAACACTACACTCTTAAATTAAAAATATGTAAACACTGTTGCATAGTTTCAAAAACTGAACTCTTGATGTCGCTGAAAACCGAATCAGGACCTTTAGTTCTAAGATAACATACCATGCCATCTATTTTATAGTTAGTAATCTATGAATGGTATTGTTATTTTGTTAAATACACTTTATTTACAAAATGAATGAAAATGAGGACGAAATTACAACATTTTGTGATTCGACTGTATGTTGTTCTTGCCCTAAGTTACATAAAGTACTGTTATTTTAATAAATAAATTTATATATTTAATGATAACATTTAGGCCTCCCTGGTGGAAGGATGCAGATTACCAGTTCGAATGCAGGGTGGCGAAGACTGGCCTCTCGCAGAAATTATTAGCATTAAAGAAGTCCGAGGCCAAAGAGGATACTATGTGCATTATGTAGATTGTAAGTTTTTATAACTTTAATTAATTATTCAAATGTAAAAAAAAAATTTTCATAAACTTTATTCAGTGGCTTAAAAGTTTTTATCCTGAAATTGTTCAGAAATGGGAAATGGGATAAGAGATAATTGTAAAAACAATTCAAATTAAAAACTTACCTATAATGTATATGGAGTACCACTGTGTGGTATCGAGCTGAGTACAATAGACCAACCTCATTTCTTACCGAGGTGTCGTAAAAGGTGACTAAGGTAAGTTGACGCACAGTGTGGTATCCGGTTGACTAAAATAGACCACCCTCTTCTTACCGAGGTGTCGTAAAATACGACTAAGGTAAGTTCACCTCAGGCAGGCAGCCGGTCGTAAAATACGTAGCCAAATCATATGACATGTTTGTAACATGTTGTGCCGACCTCACTTAGAGTGGGATAAGGGCAGGAAGATGATGTTTGGGTGTTGTTATAAGTATCAAATGCAATAATTTCTATTTCAGTTAATAAGCGCCTAGACGAGTGGGTTGGAGAATCATGGTTGGATACCAGAAAAGTGCAGTTTCCAAGGAGAGATGGGTCAGGTCCAACGGGAGGCACAACAACACCAAAGAAAACTCACATTGGATCTGGAGGTGGCGTCATGCCTAATTTCCTTAGTATGTGTGTTATTGTTTTGCTATTTATTTTCTCTTATGTTCATTTTTGTAGTTAAGAATAACTATAAATTGAGTGTACATGAAAAGTAGAGGTATGTGGATATTTTATTTATCTGGCTTTTACTCTTACATTTTCAAAATAAGCACAATTTTTTTAAATACTAATAAATATCAAGTTGACTTACGATGTGGTATCTGGTTTAGTAGAATAGACCACCCTCTTTCTTACCGAGGTGTCGTAAAATACGACAGAGGTAAGTCAGGCAGGTGGCTGGTCGTAAAAACGCAGCCAAATCATGTGACAGCATGTTTATAACATGTTGTGCCGACCCCACTTACAGTGGAATAAGGGCAGGATGATGATGATGACTAATAAATATAAAGATAAAATATATAAAAAAAATTCAGAATTTTGTGATGCCAAAACAAGCAATTTGTTTAGTATAATATTTTATCTGAGTTAAAGTCAATCAGAGATATCAGTCCAATTGGTAGTTTGAATGTTTCCTAATCTGAGCTGAAACTCAGTTTCATAACCAAATCTCCCTTATTTGAGTAGTGTATTATATGTGTATAAAGATTCAAACTATTTATATTGTGAAAATCATCTCTTTTAAAAACTGTTTATTCTTGCAATTTCCATGGATGGTACTGAAAATGTTTGTTGCTTTGATATTGATGATTTTGTATTGAGAGAAGATATTGTTATAACAATTAAAGAGTAATAGAAAGTATGCATTTACAAATTGTATTGCCAGAACATTTATTTTCTTTTCCTTTGTCACAAAATTATCACTATCTTAAATTTAAATTGTAACTTCACTGGATTCGTTGGTAACAAATTTTTATTATTATTTTTCAATTTAAATTTTTAATTTTTGCAATGTCTTTTTCCATCATGTAAGACAATTTAATTTCACCTTAAGCATGTGTCTACTGTATGCATGTATGTGTAATGTGATAAAAAGTGTATATATAAAGCATGTCTTTTTTAATTACATTTAATCACAGTTTTAAATACAATATGCTGTTGGACATAACTAATATAGAATGCATATACTGGATGTATATTGTAATAATAAGATTATCTTGATAATTTAAAATGATTTATTAAATAACCTTATTATTTTCTTTATAGTCTAATTTATATAAAAGAAGTGTAATAAATTTATTGTCAATTTCAAAGTTTTGATAGCTTATTTCGGTAACAGACAGTCTCAAATTCAGAATACCGGGATCTTTTTTTATAGGATTCTTTTAAATGTTAAATTTATATTTAAATAAAATTACCGACCAAAGCTTGGTCACTTGGGTACTCTGATTTTTATAAGTACAGTTATAATTTGACTAATGATTTAGTCCTGATTTTTATTAACCATCTTTTATAACATTCATTAATTTTACAACAGCATATTATATGAGTCTGCAAACTTTATAGAAATTCTCTTTAATGTTGTGAATTTTCAATAATTTTATATTGTTTAAGTTGATGCTGTGTTGTAATTACAAGTTATTTTATGTGTTGTTAAACACTCTTGCCTTTATTGTGTAAAGTAAATATTTACATTTCAACTTAAGGTTTTTAAGAAGTTAATTATATCTAACATTATTTTGTCTGCAGATGATAACGTCTGCAATGAAAGTCTGAAATGTATTAATAACAGAGAGAATGCAATCCAACAAACACCTAAAATACCAGAGAAAATTCATAACAATGCACTCAATGGTTCCACACAAAGATTAACACCTGGTATGTTTGATTTCTGCTTTATTTTATTTTTTGCACAGATAAGATTAAACTTAATGTATAAGAATTTTTTGAAGCCCCTAATGAGTTAATATACTAGATGACATTTTGCACTTTTGCACAAAAACTGTAACTAACATATGTTTGTCAATCGTTTTTCAATCAACAATAATATACACCACACCACATATTTCCATTTTCTTATTACAATTGCACCATTCATTATAGGTAACTAGCGGACCGCTCCGGCTTCGCACGGGTATAAAATATACAGCCTATGTCACTCAGTGAACTTAGTCACTCAATTCCCTCCTCGCGGCATTTCAAAGCTGTAATATCTTCGAAAATGTTCATTTAAATTATATGCTGTAAACTGTCATATTGATCTATATTAAATGAACAATGTATTTAAGGTACTTAATTAGATAAGGATTAATGCTGATTAATGCTGCTCTAATATCCATAAAAGATAGACATATACCATCGCAGAGTTTTCTGTAGACCTTTTCAAGGTGTACAAATACTTAGTACATTATTTTGATAAATATCGTAGGGTTCAGCCTGCGTTTGCAATTTAGAATTTAGAAAACCATTAGAACCACCAACCACATTAGAAACCTAAAAAATTACAGTATTTCTCTACTCCATATTGAATGTTATTATACATATAAACCTTCCTCTTTAATCACTCTATCTATTAAAAAAACCGCATCAAAATATGTTACGTAGTTTTAAAGATTTAAGCATACATAGGGGTATAGGGACATGGGGACACACACAGAAAGCGACTTTGTTTTATACTATGTAGTGATTATGACATAATTTATAGGATCAACAGTGGCTCTAAGCTCTTACTAATAAAAACAAAAACAAAAATGTTAATTTGAACTACTAAATAAATAAATAATTAAGGTAAGTATATTAATAAAGTTTTTGCGAATTACAGGTACGCCTGGCGAGCCTCGTCAGCTTGTATCGCGCCCTGCAAGTCCCACTCTTGTCAATGACTCGTCATCCCTTGTTAATGGCGGTGCCGTTTTGGCTGCCGCGTTGCAAAAGAAAATGAACAGAAAGCGAAAAGCCAATTCGCTGGAGAACGATGTAATACTTTTAAGTACATATTTAATAGTGGTAGTACAGCGTTAACACCGTGCGACTCTTGCGAAGAGATCACGGGTTCAAACCCGGGCAGACACCAATGAGTGTTTCTCTTAAAAAGTTTTAAATTGCAATTATCAATTAGACGCATAAGTATGCGTCTAATTGATAATTGCAATTTATCACACGCTTTTCGGTGAAGGAAAACAGCGTGATGAAGCCTGCATATCTACAGAGAATTCTGGGGATATGTGTAACCTACCGCATTGAAGCAGTGTGGTAGGTCTTAGCTCCAAACCTTCTCTCCAAAATGGAGAGAAGAGGCCTATTTCCAGCAGTGGGGGAGTAATAGGTAAATAAAAATAGTTTACTTTATTTATTTATTTATTTATGTACCATAAAAAATGTCGGATAAAACATTATTGCTAAAAAAAGTACACAGACAGATTACATACATATTATTACATATTATATTTACTTTTACATATTTAATATAGTCTAATATAAACCCAACCAGGTTTGACACTAATGAATATGTTGATAAGTCGACTTACGTGTTTATGTTTAATCATGAAACATGTTGCGCTAACCCCACTTAGAGTGGGATAATGACAGGAGAATGACGGTGATATATTGATTTTCAGGCGGAAACACAAGAATCTCTTGATAGTGGTGAGACGGTGGTAAGTGGTACAGCGACCCCGACGGCGAGGCCGCGGCAATCAGGAAGTCTTGTGGCGCATGGTCACGATGATTTAGTAACTAGGATGAAAAACATTGAGATGATCGAACTAGGCAGACATAGGATTCGGCCTTGGTACTTTGCGCCTTATCCACAGGTAACGCAATTGTTTAATAAATAAATAAATATATGGGACACTTACACACACGGTCATCCATCCCCAAAGTAAGTAACTTAACACTTGTGTTATGGGTGACAGACAACTGGTGAATATATACTTACATATTTTTTTAAATATATACTTAAATACAAATATACACCCAGGCTCAAAGACCAACAAATTCATTGATAGAAAATGTTGGCCCTCGGCGGGAATCGAACCCGCGACCCGCGGAGCTGAAGGCAGGGTCACTACCCACTGCTCCAACCGGCCAGTCCATTATTGGTCGATTGTTATTATTGGTTAAGTTAGATCTGCTAACAACCTCATGCTAGCAGTACCGGCAAGTTCTTCTCGTACTTTCAAGATCCTTTAGAGTGAAAGCTATCATTTTACGGAATTCTATGCCTATTTCTGTAAGGAAATCACGTTCACTTAACTCTCTTAAAGCTAGAGTCATAAAATACTATGTGCAAGATAGTTATCACTGAAATTGCTGACTAATCGAGTATATGTCTTAATTAATATACATTTTATTTATATATTGTTGTCCTTTCGTGGCATTCCTCGCCTATCGCGTTGTTAGTTTGTCCTTTCAGAGCTCAAAGGTTGGCTGGAAGAGATCCCTTATTGGGATAAGTCCGCCTTTGTTCAATTTTTATTTTATATATATTTCTGTGCCATGTATGTTTTTTATACTACTTATTGTAAAATAAAGAAATTAAACAAACAAACAAGTTTAAAGTTAATTCACTGTACTTATATTTATGTCTTTTTTAATTTTAGATTGGTTGGATTGCAAATTATGTTGTTTTTTTTTACTTTTATTTGAATATAATGCAATAAAGAGATTACAAACAAACGTAATTTTGTTGAGGCATCTATCTACTGTTGACTTTTTACTTTAGAACAATACGTGCGAATTGGTATCTCTCGTGATTTGATAAATATTATATTTTATATACAGTTAAAATCAATTTGTTGATTAATTTTGAATATTTTCTTTTCAGGAAATGGTAAATTTACCTTGTATATACATTTGTGAATTTTGTCTTAAATATAGAAAAAGTAAAAAGTGTTTGGAAAGACATTTGGTAAGTAAATTTTTTCATTCAACTAAATATGTCGTCTCAAATATAATTGACTAGACTAAAAAACATATCTATATATAATTTTACTTTATCATATTTGAGATGGTATATTACTTTTCCTTTGCCATATTTATACTACTAGTTCCGTTGTCTCTTCAATAGTTTATACAATAAACATCATAAATATGTTATAAGATATTTATATAATGATGTTTATTGTATTATTTATTTATATATATACTAGCGGCCTGCCCTTGCTTCGCACGGGTATGAAATATATATCCCATGTCAGTCAGTGTAAAAAAATTATTAAAATCGATCCAGTAGTTTTGATTTATTCATTACTGCCCGTGGCCCGCAAGCGTTAAATTTGGAGAGAAACAATTTCCTTTCCCTATACCAAGAAGATTTCCTGCTATCTTTGGAATATCTAAATTCATATAGTATATTTTTACTTATTTACTTTTACATTTTCCCTATGTATTTTATTTTTACAATTAATTACAGAATGTCTTTAAACAAACTCTTGAAAGCGACATACAGCTGCTAGATTCGAAGTGCTATAGGGCGAAGCGCGGCGTCCTCACGGCATTTTAAATCTGTAATATCTCCGAAAATGTTCACTTAAATTACATGCTGTAAACGGCCATATTGATCTATATTTAATCAACTATTTATTTAAGGTATTTAATTGGATAAGGATTAATGATGTATTGTATAAAAATTGGTTAAAAAATAAGGCATTATTTTTCGTAAAAAGTAAATGACAAAAAATGCTATAGTGGGTTATCCATAAGAGATAGACATATACCATCGCGGACTTTTCTGTAGACCTTTTCAAGGTGTACAAATACTTAGTACATCATTTTGATAAATCTCGTAAGGTTTAGCCTGCGTTTGCAATGTAAGCGGAAAAAAATGTAATTATTTACAGAAACCTCAAAAATTACAGTATTTCTCAACTCCGTATTGAATGTTATTATACGTACAAATCTTCCTCTAGAATCACTCTATCTATTAAAAAAACCGCATCAAAATCTGTTGCATAGTTTTAAAGTTTTATGCGTACATAGGGATATATGGACAAAGAATGCGATTTTGTTTTATAATATGTAGTGATTATATATTTCTTTTATTTATTGTTAAATTAGGATATTATTAGTAGGTAATTCTAATTCATAATGTTTGATATTTGCGTACCAACTTTTTCCTAACTATAAATTGTCTCACTTCGTAGGTTAGCTGGCAGAGATCTCTGTCATAGGGATAAGTTGACCTTTGTATACTTATTTTACCAATAATGTTTTCTTCAACATCTTTTATGGTACATAAATAAATAAACTAATAGATTGCGCTCTGGTGATGTTGCCGTTTCAAAAAATATGCTGGATGAATTTCCCCATTCCGGATGCTCTATCGAACTTATTTAAAGGTTTATGAAATAGGTGTTTTAATTATAATTTCAGATAAAGTGCAAACTAAAACATCCACCAGGGAATGAAATATATCGAAAAGGCAGTATATCGTTCTTCGAGATTGACGGAAGAAAAAACAAATGTTACGCACAAAATCTGTGTTTACTCGCGAAGTTGTTTCTGGACCACAAGACGCTTTATTATGATACGGATCCATTTCTTTTTTATGTTATGACCGAGTTCGATTCTAGAGGTAATGTATATAAAGAGCGTGTCATTTAGCGAGCGTTACATACTATAACACTATTAAAGAGAAGCTGATACAAAAAGCCATACATCCATACTCCATTCCAAACATACATCCATACTTACAAACTTTCGCATTTATAATATACTAGCGGCCTGCCCCTGCTTCGCACGGGTATAAAATATATATATGTCAGTCAGTGTAAAAAGAATGATTAAAATCGATCCAGTAGTTTTGATTTATTCATTACTGCCCGTGGCCCGCAAGCGTTAAATTTGGAGAAAAACAATTTCCTTTCCCTATACCAAGAAGATTTCCTGCTATCTTTGGAATATCTAAATTCATATAGTACATTTTTACTTATTAACTTTTACATTTTCCGCTTACATTGCAACATGCGTTTGCAATGTAAGCGGAAAAAATGTTATTATTTACAGAAAACTCAAAAATTACAGTATTTCTCTACTCCGTATTGAATGTTATTATACATACAAACCTTCCTCTGGAATAACTCTATCTATTAAAAAAAAACCGCATCAAAATCTGTTGCGTAGTTTTAAAGTTTTATGCATACATAGGGATATATGGACAAACAAAGAATGCGACTTTGTTTTGTAATATGTAGTGAAGTAGGATGTAAGAAGAATGTGGATATAATATATCAAATTATTTTTGTTATTGAATATTTTGTACTTTTAGGATTTCATATAGTGGGATATTTTTCAAAGGAGAAGGAAAGTACAGAAGACTACAATGTAGCGTGTATTTTAACTCTACCCCCATATCAACGGAAAGGATATGGAACTCTACTAATAGAATTTAGTGAGTTTTTAATTTCCTAAATACATAGGTTTACTTCTTATCATTATTTAGGACTAGTCGTAGTCGTGACTTCGCGCTAACGTTTTTTCCTGTTTCCGAAAGAAAATCGGGAATTTTTTATCCAATATCGCTCTTGGGCTGTATCAATGGCACAACGTAAAAATGACGTGTTTTTGACTAGGAATAGGTGAAATATTAAAATACACTTTCTTTCCAGCAGCAATTCCGGCTGTCATCATTCAATATTAGGAAATGTAAACAAACTAAATTATCAATGAGAACTTTAAACCCATTTATCTCAAAACATACTTTTTTGAGTTGTACCACTATGTCAGTGAATAAGCGATATGACACCCTATTGTATAAGCTTTATAAGTGCAAATTTCACCAATATCGGTTTATTAGTGAAAGTGTAACAGACTTTCGTATTTATAATATTTGTTTGTATTGTATCTTTAACATTTAAATGAGTTAAACTTGTATGGATGTATATATATTTTCGGAATCTCGGAAATGGCTCCAACGATTTTCCTGAAATTCAGCATGCAGGAGGTTTTAGAGGAGAAAAATCCATCTAGCTTGGATTTATTAAAAAAAAATTGTTTTATCCCTGTTTGGGCATTAAAAAAATACTAAAATTTACTTTAAATTTATTGAATATATACAACACAATTTTCGCCGTGAAATATCAAGTCACGCGAAATGAAAAACCTAGTATCGAGCCCCACCTACCCTATTTTTTTTTTAAGTTTCTTTTTTTATTTTGTAATAATTACCAAGCAAGGCTCGGTCAACTATGTAAAAAGTTCATATTTCTTTTTTAATGTCTTTTAGGCTATGAACTATCTAAGTTTGAAGGTAAAACAGGATCTCCAGAAAAACCTTTATCGGATCTTGGTTTACTCTCGTACAGAAGTTACTGGGCTCAAACAATATTGGAAATCCTTATAAATATTAAGCCAGTGGGTGACAATGAAAAACCAATCATTACAATTAAGTAAGAACTTTTTGAATTTATAGATATAATAATAATATCTTTATTATACCAAAAACATTGTAACATAAATATACATAAACAAAAAGATATTATTAACTATACAAATTTATCTTTACATAATTTGGACCTCTATATCCGAAACTCGAACTCGGTGAAACGTTTTATTTTATTATTGTAAGAATAAATTTTAATTTTATTAATGTAAACAATAGATATCTAATAATATGCTTAAAAAAAGGTAGTTAAATATTTAAAGTACCTTTTGAATTGTATGTAGAATTATTAATGTGTCATCCTAAGCTTTGAATCATCATCTTCCTGCCCTTATCCCACTCTACGTGGGGTCGGCACAACATGTTATAAACTTGCTGTCACATGATTTGGCTGCGTTTTTACGACCGGCCGCCTGCCTGACGTCAACTTACCTCTGTCGTATTTTAAGACACCTCGGTAAGAAAGAGGGTAGTCTATTCTACTAAACCGGATACCACACGGTGGGTCAACTTACCTTAGTCGCCTTTTACGACACCTCGGTAAGAAATGAGGTTGGTTTATTCTACTCGGCCGGATACCATACGGCGGGTCCACTTACCTTAGTCGCCTTTTACGACACCTCGGTAAGAAATGAGGGTGGTACTATTCTATTCAGCCGGATACCACACGGCTTTCATCCTGAGCTTTGAATATCCTTACTATATAGACGTGAATATGTTGATAAGTCGACGTACGTCATTTATGTTATAATGTTTAATCATAAAAGGCTTTGCGATTGCCTAATTTGGAGGCTGTATATTTCAGTGAAGGTAAGTCTTTTATGTCGCACATACAAACTTGCGAATATTTAAATAACACTTTTAAACGTATACTAAACGTAATCCTATTTAGCGCTGCCCGACATGTTTTGGACTTGTTAAGTTATTCACGGATATATACTGCATATCCCTACTTATTGCTCCAATAACCTGCAGAAGTCTTTACCCAGCTATAGTATATAGTAAGCAGCTGTTACTTTTACCTTTGATTTGTTTCCTATCTTTATATATGTATAGTTTTGACCTTTTTCAAGCACAGCTTACATAAGTTCAAAACACTGGTGAATTTTGGTTTTACTTAGCTGTATTGTAATTTTTTTTGTTTTTTTTTAATTTTATTTATCTGATTTATCTTTAGTCGCCTTTTGCGACACCTTGGTAAGTAATGAGGGTGGTCTATTCTACTCAGCCGGATATCACACGGCTAGTCAACTTACCTTAGTCGCCTTTTACGACACCTCGGTAAGTGGGTGAGTCTAGGTAAAAGATTCTATAATAAAATTCCGCAATCAATTTTAGCTTTGCCATTACATCAGTTTAAAAACACTGTTAAAAAGAGGCTGATCCAGAAAACATACTATATTGTTGAGGATTACTTAGAAGATAAGAATGTGTGGATATAGCTCGCTTAGACCCTGTACAAGACAGTAACGACATAATGTAAATAGTATTAAGAATTATATTTTTAAAAGAGCAACCGCCGAGTTTCTTGCTGGCTCTTCTCGGTAGGAACAGCTTTACGAACCAGCAGTAGAGTTGACGATTCAAAAGCACTTGTTTAACAAGTTTATTTTTATAAAGTATATTTTGAATTTGAATCGTTAAGTAAGTTCACACCCTACACTGTCAATTTAAATTTTTATACAATAATAATTAATAAAGCGAGCTATTTCAGTGAGATCTGCGAGTTGACAAGCATTAAAAAAGAGGATGTAATAAGCACGTTACAGAATTTAAACCTAATCAATTACTATAAAGGACAGTACATCGTCTCTGTTAATCAGGTGAGATAATATAATAATTATATTCATCGTTTATTAGTTCAAATTTATTGATAAATTATTTTACATCCATACTCATATTATTAATGCATCTGTTTTTTTTAATTATCATTTTTATTTTGGGAATAGAAAAGAAAGAAACATTTATTGCTTTATTGAGGATCCTTAAGCTAAAGTTGCGCGAACGAAGTACATGGTATCACTAGGGATGCTCTGTATACTGAGAACAGAATATAACATTTATTTTTTGTAGGTACCGGAATAATTTAAACTAATCCTTCCTTAATTCCTTAATTATTTAAATAAATCATTATTTATTTAAATAATTAAGGAACGGTTACAGCATGTGTGTACTTTATTATGGGGTACCGGAAATTTAAAATCCTAGCTGGCAACTATGAGTCTTCCTATAAAAACTAATTTAAGTGGTATCCGGCTCACTAGAATTAACCACCCTCATTTCTTACCGACGTGTTATAAGAGGCGACTAAGTAAAGGTTACGTCAGGTAGGCGTCCGGTCATAAAATACCTCGCCAAATTATCTTACAACTTGATAAAACATGTTGTGCGGACCCCACGAACGGTGGACAGGAGAATGATGATGTGCTTAATAGATATTGTGCGCTTTATGGTGAAAAAAAAAACTAATGGAAATTTTCGAAATATTCTGATATTGAAATTTTTCGAAATCTTCGAATAATTCTGATCATTTTCTGAAAGAAGGCATAGGATAGGAACAAGCCGCTCATTTACTTTGCAGGATACAATACAACAACACGAAAAAGCAATGGAAAAGAAATTATTAAGAATAGATCCAAAATGTCTGCACTGGACACCTAAAGATTGGTCAAAACGGGCGAAATGGTAAGTTACTAATATCATCTTCCTGCCCTTATCCCACTCTAAGTGGGTTCGGCACAACATGTTATAAACATGCTGTCACATGATTTGGCTGCGTTTTTACGACCGGCCGCCTATCTGACGTCAACTTACCTCATTCGTATTTTACGACACCTCGGTAAGAAAGAGGGTGGTCTATTCTACTGAACCGGATACCACACGGTGGGTCAACTTACCTTAGTCGCCTTTCACGACACCTCGGTAAGAAATGAGATTGGTCTATTCTACTCAGCCGGATACTACACGGCGGGTCGACTTACCTTAGTCGCCTTTTACGACACCTCGGTAAGAAATGAGGGTGGTACTATTCTATTCAGCCGGATACCACACGGCTTGGTAAGTTACTAATAATATATTTTATTTAATTCTTTTTTACATTACCAACATGTGTAAAATTTTATGAGTTTCAAAATGTATACAATTTTGATGGGAATACGTCTTTATGCGAGAAAACACGTTATGGGTTGCCGCTATTTTCAGAAATGAACTTCTGTTGTTATAAATAGTACATATATCCATACTTTTTTTAACTTTTATAACGTAACAGAATCCAAGTGTGTTATTTGATAGAATTATTTATATAAGGGGAATTTCATAAAATTCAAGGAATAACGACATAATTCATCACCATCATTCCCCTAACCTTATCCTACTAAGTGAGGTCGGCAAAAAACGTTCTAAACATCTTGTTACATGATTTGGCAATTTTTTTACGACCAGCCAATCTGCCTGACGTCATTTTACCTTAGTCGTATTTAACGACACCTCGTTAAGAAAAAAAGGTGGTCTATTCTACTCCGATTTAGTTTTCCATTTATTATACTTTATCAGCCTTACTTATAAACGTTAATTAAATTTAAGCAATTAGTTACCGGTTAGTTAAGAAACTTTTTTACTTATAAACGATACTTAACTTTAAATACTGTTTAAATCGCTGTTTAAATAGTTGTCAAAATAAACACCACTAGGACGTTGTTTAAGGATTGTTTAAGCAATGGCGTCGGCGTAACAGCTGATTTTGGTATCGCTCTGTCCCTTAGACGAATCTCGATATATCCTATTAATATTATAAATGCGAATGTTTGTGAGTATGGTATGTACGTATGTTTGTTATACGATGAAATTTGTCACAATTATTCCTTTCCACCGGAATAACATACAGGCTACGGAAATAAAGCGCCATCTATTATCGACCTATTACACTACAACAGTCCACGCGAACGAAGTCGCGGGTAAAACCATTTTTATAAGTTACAAAACAAACTTTATTAATTAAAGGAAACTTGAAACTTGGTTTTGGGCATCGACATAAACCAATAACAAAATTAATCGATTATGAATTCGCAACAATCTGTGCCGCTACAGACTAAAAATAAATAATATCACAATTTCATTCGGTCTTTTGTTCAGTGTTGCAGTTCTTAAATATTTTAAACGTTGATTAACTAATTGAATCCTAAGTAACGTTTATAAGTAAAGAAAGTTAAGCAAATGTTTAACCACTTAAACATTTGTTAGTTAAGTAATTGTTTAGTCAGTGATTAAAGAATTTTTATATGTAAGGCTGTATATGTTTAAACTGTATGAAAATTCACTATTGTTTATTCTATTCATTTATTATTTATTTCGCCTCTAAAATAACCTAGAAATATGTTGTATCTTTTTCCACGTTTCTCATCGCTTCGCTTTATTAACATAACATCTAATTATATACAACTGTTATTAAATTAAATTTTAGGGTTACAAGATTGTATAAAATACAAAATTATGTTTTTATTCCATCATTATTTTGGTTATTTATTTTTACTAATAAGACGTATTCCCGTGAAAAATATTGTTTAGGAACTGTGTGCTTAGTGTGAGTTTTTTTAATCTACTGGATCGCGTTTAACGCGTATGACGTTGGAAGCGATATCTAGTGACCGCTGTTCCAACACTATACAAATTGGCGTTACGCTAATGCCATCGAATAGGTAAAAACTCGCACTAAGCACACTGATTTATACTTTAACATTACTTTATACTTTTCTTTTTCTTTTAATAGAGATATAATTGTTTTTCTTTTGTCGCCAGCGTTTGAAGTGTATCGGAGAAGCGAGCTATCTAACTCGGGCTTCGACACGTATGATCATTTTGTATCTAACGAAATATTTTAATATAAAAGCTTAACACTCATTTAATATCGCTAACAAAGGCTTTGGGCGTCATTTGTTTTACTTATTCGCCACAAATACTCGTTATATACAATATATTGGCTATGCTAAACTCACAATTCATAATGTTATGTATTTTTTTTCTTTTTAACTTACGAGCAATGAGAAAATCCGGAACTAATAATATTTGTCTTGCATTTTTGTTAGATTATACTATTTTAAACTGAGAAAATAGAAGTAACATCCAAATGTAAAAAAAGTTTATGATTCGTTTTTCTTAACTTAATTTGTGACTTTATAACTTGAAATTTTTACCTAGTATTAACTTAGTTTCTGGTTCTCTTTTTGCAACGCATATAGCATCTAATATTGTATTATCTATTCTTAAACGCTTGTCTATTTATTCATATCTACGATTTATACTAACACGATTTCGTTTTCCACTAATTTTATCTTAATCATAATTATATATGCATATCTAACAATAACTAACATTATTTACAATGAAATGGAGCATGTGATGATATAATGTGATTATTTAAATTGCACGTTAATAATTAATCTATTGGTTTTTATATTTTAAGTCCATAAGACACAGCTGTTTGCAAATTCTTTGATCCAATAAAAAAGTTGTAAAAGGAGCTTATTATTAATATGAATCTCAGGTAATTGTATACCTTTTATAACAACATTTTTAATTAAAAATACTTCAATTATTACTAAGTAATTGTCGTGACAAAAATCTTGGAACGTCTTATAATTTTAATAATAATTAATCTAGCTAAATGATGATTAACAGTTTTTAAAAACAACGAACGCTAAATTGGCTTTAGGTATATAAGTAGATTTTAAACTTTCGTGATTATTATATAAACATTTATTATTATAACGTTCGGGTCACATCAAAAGTTCGCCGTTTCGACAGAGTTGCATTTACCATCACGAATTGACTGTATAACTGCACTTGATAGTATGCTCGATTTCATAAAATAAATTGAATCCAATCTAATCGACTTTTATGGGTTATATTTATATATTTACATATAACCGCGTCATCATCATTATCAAGTCATCTGGGATAATACTGGGATAATCTAGACTGAATCTAATTAGCTAAGCTACTCATGTATTCTGTAGTTTTATATAAAAAACTTTTGTTCAATATTTTTGGTCTTGTTTTATGATATTAGTTATCACGATATAGTAAATTGACTATATTTCATAAAACAAGACCAAAAATATTGATTCGGTTGATATTTGCTTCCAGCGGACAGCTTCGATCGTTACTACCATCCTATAAGTATTACCTATTTAGGTACTACTTAGTAGGTACTAAGTATTACCTTACTTTGTAGGTACTAAGTATTACCTTACTTTGTAGGTACTAAGTATTACCTTAGTAGGTACTTAGTATTACCTTAGCAGGTACTAAGTATTACCTTATTAGGTACTTAGTATTACCTAAGTAGGTACTAAGTATTACCTTATTAGGTACTAAGTATTAACTCAGTAGGTACTAAGTAATTTTTACCTTACGATAAGCGCAGACGTGTGCTTATATAGCTTTCTCGTCTAAAACTATCAAAATTTTGATATCAAAGAATAAGCACAGTGCGCGCATGAACATTTTATGAATTTGTACAGTAACTTGGTCTAATTTAAATTATTTAAATTTTCAGGTAGGACAAGGCTGGTCGATATTATGGAATATTATAGGCCCCGGTGTGTTTTCGCCTGCGTACTGAGTTATTTTTCTACAAGATTATATCCAATACATGTGAATTTCATTTCAAACTAAATAGCTGGTCATGTTTCTAAGATGTAGTGACTGTGTATAAAATTATGTCCGTGTACATTGTGATATTATAAAAAATATTTTTATTTCCAATTTACTAATGTTTTATTTCATTTTCTTTTACGTCTTATCAGATCATATCAAATCCTTTTGAAATATTTGTGGCTAAAAACCAAAAAATTACTATTTTCTCGTATTGAACATTATAATTTATTTTATATATTTTAGTTAACATTATAACATTATAATATATTTTATAACAAAAATTAATGAAGAAACAATTTTCTCAAAAGTTCGAACAATTCTTTTTCAACAATTTGTCACATTGACAGCCACTTTTTTTTTATTTTTTTTTTTTTATTGACCTATTTGAAGGTATATGAAACATGTAACAATTACATTCACTTATGTTCCTTATGAAAACGTTAAAAAAGTTTTTATTTATTAAAAAGTTTATTGATTGCGCCTTTGTATAAAAATAATATGTGAGAATGAAAAAACTAAATACCAAGCCAAACCTTAATTAAATAATATTGGGTTACTAGAAAAAGAAAACAAAATGTTGCAATATACGATTTATTTTTCAGTAGATAAGCACAGTAATTTTGCTTCGTTTGTCAAAATATTTATATTCAAGAAGCAGGTACAAGTGATTTATTTATAACAATTAGACAATATATTATGTAATAGAATTAAAATTTACAATAATAACTTCGTATTTTTAAATTGTTTTCATAATATTAATAGAAATAATCATATGAATTAGAAAATATGGTGTCGTGCTGAAAAATTTATGTTTTTATACACATGTGTGTGAGTTTGTGATATTCTATTGTTAGATATTTAATATCACTTATTAGTTGTATTTCAAAGATATTTTCACACATGATAGGCTTATAAAATTACTCTTATTTTTATCGTATGCTTTACCCATAAACTTTTAAATTTGTTTTTATTCGTTTAACAACAAGTTGGTTTTGGACCTTGACTTGATCAAATTGGATTATCTAGAATGCAATACGTACTAACTGCTCTTCTAATTTACACTTGCTGAACAAGTTATTGGTTAGCACTAAGACCTATATTTATTAGGTCTTAGTTTTTTCCTCTCTGTAAGATAAATAAAGTTTTATTGAACCACGCGAAATTAAGTATACATCCGTCTATTCAGGTATTTCTAAACGCGAAGACAAAGGTCATACCACCTCAGGACTATACTTTTGTTTTAGGAATTTTAGGCAAAGTAAAAGAATAGAGTTAATGCATATTGCATCCTAAATTTTACACTGTACTTGATTTCAGTCATTACTGAATATAACAGCATATTTCCAAGCTCTTATTTTAAATATCATTTATTTCACAATCATTTAAATAAGAATTCATAGGTTCATGAACAATTTCATATAAATAATTGGACAGATAACATTTAAACGTGCGTATATGACGATATTGGTACACCAACAGTCAAAGGCACTGCATATAAGGCAATTCTATATAATTTATTTAATACTTAGTATAATAACTTATATGGAATTATCATAATTATAGATTTTAACAAATGGAAATCCAATTCAATCTTTCCAGGACATCCCCAAAATACATTTTTATTTAAATCGAGTTTATATAAATATCAAGCATAAATATTATTATGTTTAATGTTCTGGTAACACTGCGAATCAATAAAATGCTAGAAAACATATATGCAACAATAAAAACGTAAAAGATTAAAGAGTAAAAATTTATAATTTTATAAACACGTTCCTATATAAATAATACCAAAATATTTAATATCATAACAAGAATTTGACTTGTCATTTCTTATTTACAATTCGTGACCGTATCTTAAACATTTAATTATGCTTTAGGCACTTTATACACAGGTAATAAAAAATAATCATAATAGTTATGCATATTTATGTTCTGTTTTCTGACGTCAAAGTTCATGATAATAGTAAAACTAAAATTAAAACAAGTCTTTACAAACATGTAAATTTTAGCATAAAATTCTGATTTTAACTGAACTGGCATGTAAAAACGTACATATATCTGAAAAGCGTAACCCAAACATAGAGTTATGATACTTAAGAGAAGGAAAGCCATAGAGTTAATATATTACAATAGTGGCAGGCCTGAAGTGTGAGTGTCACAATTAATAATGAGAGGGAAGACTCTTATACTTATCTTTGTCTTATCACAAATGCGCAGAAATATTTATGGCGCGTTCTTAATTTAAAATTTATACTTATAACATTTTTAATACACCGTCAAAATGACGTTTGCTCACGAAGCATGAGCAAGAAAGAGATAAATGATAACCTTAATTTGCTTTTTCTTGTAATAAAGAACATTTTGGGATAGCTTCTACTCTAGTACAACTCTATGAGTACAGCCAGCCCAAAATGTGACATTACAATAAAGAGAAAACAAATATCGAACTGTCTTTTTTTATGTACGATTAGACAAAGATGGAGTATACGAGTCATCTTCCCGCGCATTATTTGTGCCATTGTCACTTACAGCTCTATAATAACTCTATAAACCCAATATGATTATGTTTTGATAGCGAATATTAACGTGTTTTACATATGAACCACGATAACATGGCCCAAATACAAATGCAAAGAATAACATGACCCTCCAAATTACTGTTTCAATGGGTGAAGTCACATACTTACGAAAGATTTTGCATGTAGTACTTTGCATCAGTACTTATATTACTAGATTTGTTCTTCAACTAATCATAACTTGCCACAACGCGTAAAACAACGCACGTGTCCTTTTAATAGAGTATATCAGTGTAGCGCTTTACTATAATAATGAGCAACTAGTTGTGCAACTAGTCGAGCAACAAATTCATGGATTTGTTTTTGTTTGACAGCCGTCTCAGCAAGCATACGCGCGTTGCGAATCCTTGTGGCGCTTTGTAAATAACTTTCAAACGTTTTGAATTTTGGAGGGGCGCGCCATGTTATCGTGGTTTATCTATACACTTATGCCTATTAAACCACACAGTTTATCCATTTATTTGTAACAAAAAAATAAATACAGTTCACAATTAATATACCGTCCAAAGATAGTCTTCACTGTAAGACTACTACGACGATATTTTCATTCATTCACTCGTTTTCGTTGGGAATCGTGAAACGACATTTTCTCATTCACACATTAATAATACATTAACAATAGCAATACAGTTATGTAACAAAATATAGAATGAAATTTATAATCTAGAATAATAAAAATAAACATAGAAATAAATCTTTCATTAATAACTATTGTGATTAGTAGTTTTATTTTGAAGTTTTTCAATGTTAAATGTTGCTGAGTGGCACAAAAAAATTGTTGATACAAGCATTAGATATAAAATTATTGCAGCCTAAGCTAAAGTTTTGCTTTTACATTAGGTTGAACAGCAATAAATGAAATTTGCGATTGTCTGTTGAGTTTTATTAAAAGTTGTATTATTAAAAAGTGGGCATACCCAAATATAGTAGATTAACCTTTAAGGTAAAATATTTAAAGACTTGGGTTATCTTTAAGACCTAGTTCTTGGTTTAGAGTGCCTACTTGGCTTTTTTAACGGGACTGGTTTGACCTAGCTTTTTTATGAATATGTTTTTATATATATTTATTTTAATTTTATAAATTCTGAACGAACTCTATCACAACAAGAATACAAAAATAAATGCTTGCGCGACTGGCTGCTTATTTGCCGTCATACGTTGGCAGCCGAGAGACTAGTTTCACTGGTAGTAAAAGGCACTGTTTCAGAAACATTCTCTTTTAAATCTTTGTTACTAGTACATTGTATTGGGAAAGGCTTAGTAAGCGCTTATTCAGTGTATTACTAGGATTACAGACAGATACACTTTAAGCGTTACATTAGATTACACTTTAAGCGGCGCATATGGGTTTACAAATGTTTTTGTAGGGTACTACATTTTCTCATACAAAATAAATTACGATTAATGACGTTCTGCTTTTGACGTATAAAAAAAACTAACGAGGAGCGCCGCTATTAGTCCAAAAAACTTAAAGGAATTTGTACAAGGTTCAGAATAAATTCTGACGCGTAACGTCGTTTCAATTAGCGTTTGTCTGATTTGACGTGTAATAACGTCCGCCCAAAGTGTTAATTTCGAATCTTGAAAATATCTAGCGTCTAAATAGCCATAGTTGCATGATATTTGATTGGAAAAGTTAAATAATGTTCTTGTTAAACAAGATTTTACAGCTTAGCTTTTAAATGGAGAATGGGAGTAATTTTATTACTGTGTTTATATTCGGTAAGACATTAAAATTCTTAAAAACATTTCCCGCTTGTTGACGCGGTAAATGCCTTTAGGACTACAGTATCATAGAGTTATCATACAAAAGTAGAGAAGCTAGACGAAAATATGTCCATAGACAATAAAGAGAAAGCATATATTATTGTCTGTCTATTTTTTTATGTGTGTTTAGACAATGATAAATATATGAGTTTCATCTTCTAATTATTTGTTACGACACTCTCACTTACAGGCGTACTTATGACTCTCATACTCTAGTAAAATAACCATAGAGCTAGTAATACTAGAGTAGAGGAACCATAGACTGACCTTTAAGAGATACAATAAATAATCAGAGGAAAGATAAAACTAGTATACTTCATCTTTCTCTAATCACATATAAAAAAGAGCAATCTGATTTGCTTTATCTTTATTGTAATACGGCACATTTTAGACTGACTTCGTTGCTCTGGTATAACTCTAAGAACAGTATAGTGTTAATTAGAAAAAAAAACTTTTCTGAACTTATGACATTATTCTGGCCAGCTTGTTGATGATTTCTTTAATAAAACTGATTATATTTAGAGACACTAATTTATAATTTTGATTTTGAAACAGGCACTTTCTGTGGTGTTTTATGTTCAAACACTACGTGTTATTATAATATTATTAGTATATATGTTGAATATGCAATATATCTATACTTAAGTAATCTATCGATAACAAGTTATATTATCACGACTTATACTGAGTTAAAGCGTCTTATATCTAATCCTTAGCGAACAACGTTATGGAATATCAGTATCCCATTATAATCTGTGTAATATATTTCTCTTTATTATAAAATATACGGAATTTCAACAGGAGGTATCTATTTTTGTTGTACTGGAAGTTAATTATGATGTGATGTTTGTTTTTATTAAATTTGGTGTAGTAAACTGAGACTAGACACTTGTAGCTACTGATTATTTACAATTAAACAAATTGCACCATCACTAAAATAATCAGATCTAAAACAAGATAAATATTTTGTACAAATCAAAGCAAAATTATAGAACTTACAAAAATAATGAATGCTTTAATGTTAGTTAATCTAAGATCAAAATTAATATATGTACCTACCTCTAAACTGTTTAACAGTACTATTTTTACACGGTAATGGTGAATTATTTCACAACACTTGAATTATTAAAACAAATAAATTATGTGACATCTCGAGACCGCATTGCGGCGACTATCTGTTCATCTTCCATTTACTTGTAACATGTCCAAGGTACGTTTTTAAACAGCGATGAAATTGATTACGATTTATAGCACCATAATGTAGTAACCTGCACTAAATATCTTGATACTGCTCTCTAATAAATTGGTTATATTGAGGCCATAATTATATTGGGCTTTGATAAATATTAAAACCAGCAATTGCGCTGCAAATCAGGGACGGATGAATGTTAAAGAGATCCATGATCAAGAAGAGCATCTCTCAGTTGTTACCTTTGTTTTTCATTTACGATTATTATATAAACATACGAGGCACATCGCGTTAATAATTAAAGGTTCGACGTTTCGTTCGTGACCACGGTGGACAAGTCGAACCTTATACAAAGGTAACTCGATTTTAACACGATGTGACCCGTATGTTCATATAATAATCAAAATGAATCGCGACAGTTCAAAATCTTCATGTTCGATGTTACCAAAACGTACCTTATAGTTACATGCTCCATCCTAATGTACGTTGTTGTTCTACACAGTAGACATACGATTTCGTTTCGAAATAACACCTTTCACGTGACAAATCAAGAAAGTGATTTTAATCGAAAGTAACTAAATTTAGGTCTTTTTAAAAACAAATTTTTAAAACAAGGTTAAATTAGCGGATCGTGTTTCAAGTTAAATAAATGTGAAAACATTTTGGACCCCTATTACGTGAAAAGATCGTCAACTAAACGAGACAGCCGTCATTCAGGCTAGTGCCAAGTTTCGTTTGAGAGTCCTGAAGGTTTACAGGATAGTTATGGCATTGCTGCGTGGTCACATAGTTTAAATCGGCTTCGTAATATTCCGCTTCAGGCTCTATGGGGCCCAAGATTGTTGTGGCCTTAGGTAGGAAGCCGTCAGTGGTTATGTAACTCGCGTCTGAGTTTGGGGGAAGACTGAGCACGCTGTCAGGTCTATTATATTCTAAGTCTAACGTTTGAGGAGTCATGTAGGTTGCGTCGAGGGAAGATATAGTGTCTACGGAATCACCGTTGATGGAAGTGGGACATGTGTAGCTGGTGGCAATTATGTTAGCCGACTCCGGTCTGATATAAGGCGAATGGGTTTCGTAGCTTGCGGGGAATGTGTTCGCTGTTTCGTATGTTCGAAGCATGTTGTAGGTCGTTGTGGGCGAGGTCCTCGCGTTTGAATTCTTTACGCACGAGGCCGCGTGGACGGAGAGCATGTCAATCAGCTGCCGCTTTTGGACTTCCAGATCCTGTAAAGGTTTCAAAATGCTTTGAAAAAGTTTAAGTAGCGGCTTGTTACTATCCTACTGCTGGCAAAGCCTTCTTCTCTTATAGAGAATGGTAGGTTCGCTACACATATCCTAGGAGATATGTATGTTTCCCGATGTTTTCTTTGACCGAAAAAGAAAATGTAACTCTTAGTTGTCAGATAACTTTGTAGCTCAAATAAGCGAGAATATTTAAAATGTGTGGACATCTGAACGTCGGTAGAATCTCAAATATTATATTATTATCAATTCCATATTTAGCCCTTTTCGTGTTCGTTCAAACAATAGAAAAAACATATGCATAATTATGTAGATATTTTATATAGAGAAATAGTGAGAAGAATATTTCTAACAAGATATAATATTTGTTCTACATATAATGAAATAAAAGTGAGATAAGCTAGTTTCCTTTTCTATTTAATTACTAATGAAGGTGGGTTAAGTTAACGAACCTTATCTAAATTTGGTATTTCTATTAACATTTAAATTAACACTAATGAGTGGGCCGATAAGCCTGCATCCGTGTCATTATTTAACGATATACTGTTTACTTTTAGATCGTATTATAAAACTACAGAAGTACATTATTTTAAAAATCTTTTCCTGCTTTTTCAAGATGCCATTTATAAATTTAATCAACAACTTAGAATGCGGGTAGAACCTTGATTGTTCAGTCGTGTATTTAATGCTGTTTCAATATTTGTTTATTTTAATGATAATTATTTGCTTCAAACACTACACTCATCGGTACCCTAAAGTGAGCGCCTTTTGGTTTTATTTCTGCCTTTTGCGACTACTTTGGTTGAGGTGATAAGTTGTTTATATTGTAGAAAGTTTATCAACTGAGTTAAAATATTGAGGTTAAATTCCCTACATACTTTAATATTCTACTTTAATACAAATGGCAAAAAAGATAATATCCCTTTAGATTATTCATTAAATTAATCTAGGATTTTGATCTTTCTGGAATTGTCTCAAATCTGTCAGAGAATAATGACTGGTTACAGTTGTACAAAATTTTATTCTCTTTATACTGTTTTTTTACACAATATATGAATTTAGTAGTGGTGTAGCTTTTCATATTCGTCGTATCTTTAAGTTTATGCTCAATGCTCTAACTCACCTTTAGTTGCGCTTTGAGGTCAATGTTCTGGTTCTCCAGTATTTCACTTTCATTCACCAGATTCACTGTTCTCTCTCTCTTCTTCATTCTGCATTTAGTTGCTGCTATTTTGTTCCTTTCTCTTCTGCGTCGTCTGCGCTCTTCGTCTTCTGGTGTGAGCTATAAAATATAAACAAATTTAATACGACGAGATCTCTAGGTTTTTTTCTTGTTGCTTTAGACAGATTTATCTTTATATGACATTATACAGGCCTGCAAAAATTTTATTCAGTATATATTTAGTGCAATAATGATTTATTAAATCTATTAAAATTTTCAATTTTATAGTTTTCATTTTAATATAGATTTCGATGTTTTTCTGCAAAACATTTAATTGTATTTGGATTAGTGCTCTTAGAGGTCAGATTCTATTTTAATTACCTACTATAAGTTACTACACATTATATGTATTGAAGACTGTGGAATATATATTTTAAAACGAAGTGATCAAGAGACAAATGTTACTTGTGTAGTTTTGTATACTTATTTTAATAATGAATAGAATTAGGCGTTTTTTGCGGAGCTCCATACAAAAAAATAATAATATAATTCTTCTACAATCCACGATTAGCTATAATGCCAGATTAGCCATCATCTCAGAATCTATCAACATTACTTATATATTAATTTCAACTTCTAATCTAACGACTGTTAAGTTTTATGTTTTAAACAACATTTAATCGAACAGAGGATGAAATAATTTAATTTAAATAATACCTAATCTAAATCATATCATTGATTCGACCCGAACGTAACGTCGGCATATTCTCACTGCCAATGATAATAATTTCCCATCAAGTCATCAAGTTTCGATCGGGAAGTTAAGTCACGACCGAACCGCATTTGCAATGCCTGCCTTCTTTGTAAGCTCATAAAACTTCAATAAAGCCGTTGAATTATAATGTATCTAGCTATAAAGCAAGTTTATTTTCAATTCGCAATCTTCCTGGTTTATGTGTTCCTGGTAGACCTTTTAGTGGCTTGGTTGGAGATCAATGAATATTTATAAATCTAGTACTTAATTTACTAAAGCAATTAAACGTGATAAACAAATTAATATTTCAATTTATATTTAGTTATTTTTTATGTTTAAGTACCTAGTACATATTTCTTTTTATATTAGTAAAATAATTTGCTAAGATTTTACTAATTGCTAAGTGGTACATACGTCTTAAGGAAATTAGATAGTTTATTTTTTTATTCTCAGTTAATTGAACATTGTTCTTTTAAGAAAATAAATGTGTTTAACCCGAATATTAATTAATAATCTGACACCTAATGTTGAGGTCTGATACTATCCTACGGTTGAACACTTCATTGGAGAAGAATTGAAGCTTAATCACGCTGCTGTGATGCGAATAGGCATGTTACTAATTTCCCAAGAAATCTCCAGAAAGAGAGACAGATTTCTCAACATTTTTCTGTCACCAAAAATTAATTAATGATTGATAGATTGAAATTTGTTTGTTGCTAAGACTGAAGAAAATTTAATTCTACATTTTATCGCCTACGTAAGAATATTTAAAACCTGCGTAAACTGTGTAATGTAATTAGACTGAATACATCCAATAATAAATTACTTTATAGGCTTTTTCAACGGAAACTTTTTGACTATACAAATGAATATCACATTTAAATACATAAAGTTTACTGTATCCCGTTGATATTTGTGGTTAGTAACATGTTGTTTAAGTTACCTTTTCGAAATCTTCTGACTATAACGAGATACCGCTATTATGTACCATAAAATTATAGGGCCGAAAATAAATTACCTAAATGTATGTAAACAGGGAGTTGACTAAAATATATAACGTGACAATCCTATGCGGATGCCTATATGTAGGCTTACCATAATTACGAAGAGCCAAACCGGGACGCAGAATAGAAAGAGGCTCCTTTTTATTTTGTTTTTCGCTTAATTTGTGTTTTTCATATTTGAAATGAAATCAAAATTATTATGAATTGAAAACATATTAATAAATGTGAATATATTTTTTATTAAAAAGAAAAAGAGACAAAGTACAATGAATACAAAAAACACTAAAAATTTGCCCGGTTTTATTATTCACCCACGCTTGCTTTATATTTTTCACTAGAGTGCACTTTATTCAGAATCGTCGTGCTTAATTTAGTCATAAAATTCACTGCATGACATGTTCAATTTAAGTTTGCACGTAAGCAAGGCTTCCACAACGCATTCTTCCATCTTCCCCCGATCGTCAGACCACATTCAAGTTTTCTCGGTGCTGTACAAGTTTGACCGGGACGCTAATGCAGACCGGCCGGGACGCCGGGACAGGGATCTCAAACCGGGACTATCCCGGTCAAACCGGGACGTATGGTAAGCTTACCTATATGGATCTTTCACAAAGCATGAGTACTTCTTGAATATGAAGAGGAAATGTATGGACTACTCTTTTTTTAATTTAGCCTTTTAAGTGATTACCATTCACACAACTTCTACATTGCAGTAAATAAATAACACTTTTCTTCCTTCCAATACATAAACATTAAACTGTTATTTCACAATTGATTTATGATTTATTTATATACTTTACCTCATTTTTGGGTGCTTGGGTGTGACTACTATCATAATCGTCATCACTATCCTCCTTTTTCATACGCTTGATTCCCCCATCAGTATCGCTTCCCGACATCTTTCTCTTCGATTCAATAGATAGCTTCAATCCAGCCTTTATAAGTTCCGAACACGTCTGAAAACAAATATACACATACATAAATATACACATTGTTAAATTTTAGCAGCTAAGATTGTATTATTTCCAAGACTATTTCCTTATTCCTTCTTATTATTGTTCTTTATTTAATTTATTATTATTTATTATCCTTATTGTTCCTTCCTTAACTACGGCTAAAATATAAGGAATTAGTCCGATCTAATTAAAATCTTCCGCCTGGTGAAGATGTAAAGGCTCTTAGAGTCAAATTGTTGGCTAAAGGGACAAACACCTGAGAGGAAGGCTTGAATAATTTTTCACGTAAATTAAATAGGTACTTAGGAATTTGTAGAAACTATCTTTTACTCGCGACTTCTTTCCCGTAATTTGTTGTCGTGTGATGGTTGATAATAGATAGCGCTTTTTCATTGGTTCAGGCAAAATAATTTAGTACTGAACTGAAATAAAACGAAATATATATAACTAGATTTTATCCGCGACTTCGTTCGCGTGAGTTGTTGTCATGTGATAGCTCGATAGTAGATGGTGCTTTTCAATGTCATCCCATTTCTATAAAATTAACAGGACTTCTATAGCCTATGTTTCTGTGTATAAGGAATAATTGTGTCAAATTTCACCCATATTGGTTCAGCGAATTCGCCGCGAAAAAGTAACAAACATAAATTCATAGCCACAAACTTTCGCATTTATAATATTAGCAAGATAGGATAGGGTTTGAATAACGTGGGATGCAATTTACTTCATGAAAATCAAATTAATATTAAAGTTATTAATTGTTGTTAAGATTAATTATTAATAACGCTACGTGACTGATGAATGATAGCCTTATAACATTTTAGATAAAACGAATACATCGGTTTTTATAAAGCAGCTATACTATAACATAGGACAACAGCTATGTATGTCTAAAACTCTTTGGACCGAATATTATTTTTCAATCTATACATATTATAAAACAAAGTCCCCAAAAGGTGTCTGTTTGTATGTGATCGATATTCTCAAAATCTATTGAATGTACAGGTTTTTGTTGATAGTATATTCTCCTTAACAGCAAAACCGATTTTGATGGAACTTCTCTAGAATATAGAGGAGATTGTGGAGCAATATATAAGCTACTTTTTACATTGAATTCTCGCGGAGTCGGGCTTTATGCAGGAAAAGCTGACACATAATTACTACACGGGCAAAGCCGCGAGAAAAACTAGTTGTTAAATAAACTAGAACTCCATATGAAATGCTGCTCTTACATTATGGAAACAGCAAAAATCTCGGGAATTACTATTACCAATTTTGCTGTCCTCGTAAGTGTCCCGCATTTACAATATAAGTATAAAGAATATGGAAAGAAACCATAGAAAATCATACCCTCATTATAAAAAAATTATGATACGGGAGATATATCTTTATCTCGGTAGGTAAATAATATAGTTTTTACAAGGTTAACTAAATTAATCAATGTTTACGAATTACAACCATTACGTAATCAATACTTGAAGCGAAAATGGCTCACGAGTTCATAAAAATCGATGTTCCTAATTATTAATTTTAAAATTTGAATTAAGAGCGTGCTGTATTAATATTAAATGTTTATCATTCGTTATAAATTAATCATTGAAATATTTTTTATAATTTCAAGTTGATTGCTTCATCACGATGTAATCATGGAATAATGATTACCATAAGTGTGTAAAATTGTTGCAATTATTTACGTTTATATAATTAATAGCAAATTTTTATGTACAAAAATAAAACAATCTTATTACAAACTGAGTGAGTATGACTTGTATTCTATAGTTAAGATCGGTATTTTGCAATCTTGAGTACCGCGTATCTCCTAAAGCCACTATGATCCAAATTTCATAATCTACCATCGTTCTTACCTGTGTTGGGAGCATACACTGACAAACTTTCAGCTTTTATAAAATGACGAAGGTCTGGGGTTTACAGCCTCTTGGTCCATTACAAATACATTAAGATTTGATAGCATGTCTCTATCTCTTATGGTTAACTCATTACATTTATGGTTAAACATTCATTTAAATACACTGATTTCCACGCGGGCGAAGCCGAAAGGACAGCTTGTTTATGTATACTTTTTTCCGAATCTCGGAAACGGCTGCAACGATTTTAATTAAATTCAGTTAGTAGGGGGTTTTGGGGAGGTTTTCGGTCATCAAGGTAACTAAGGTACTATACTCTGAAAAGGGCTCAACGATTTTCGATATCGCAGATTTAAAATGCAGTATAAATGAGCGCGTAACAACAAAATAATTCTTTAGTGATAATTCCAGCAATCATCGATAAAATTATTTTCTTTAACAGTAGTCATTACGCATTCAATTATACAAATGACTACTTAATGGCGAATTCCTATTGGCACTGCATATAAATGCAATCATATTTTTTATCATTGTTGTACTCATTGGTGTTTATTTTTCTCACATTAAGAACGTCCGTCTATTGTTCGAGTTCTCAGCGAAAAAATTGATAACACAATTTTATAGAAATATCATTTCTGTATGATGTTAAAGATATTAAATACAAAAGTTTTTTGAATTTAAACTATCGTGAGTGGTATTCATAAATAATATATAGAAACCGGCTGTATTCACGTCTTATTTTATTTTAACTAGTCTGGCTCATCCGATAAAATAAGACGTGAGTATAGCCGGTTTCTATACATAAATTATAAATACAAAAGTGTTTGTATTATGGATTTCCGCACCTGATTCTATAAACTAAATAAAATTGACATGGTAGTCTTAATTATTCTTCTAATGCTGATCAATGTTTGAATTCCAAACAAAGATAAAATTGAAAATATAGTTATACCTATAAGGTTCAGTTAAAGTCTGCTTGTGCAGGAAATTGAAAAGGTTCAGTGCACATCTCAACCTTTGGACGTTCATCGGTTTCCCTGTTAATCACAGTTATCTAAGAAGGTAAATGGAATAATTATCACGTTTGTCAGACGTACTTATGATCGCCCATAGAGTTAATATACATAGATTAGAGGAGGCAAGAGCCTCGACCAACATCTTCAGAGGCTCTCGCTTAACAGTTGGATCAAGTGTCGGATGCAGAAGGCAGTATTGCTTGAAACGGCACGCACTGTGAGGAAGTTCCTCACTCTGGACCCCTGACCACCGGTAACTCGGGATATTTCCCCGTTCCCGGCGGACGACAATTTTTTATATTTTTAAATTATTATTTTTTTTTTATTAGAAATATTTAAAAATGTAAAAAGTTAGGTTTAAGAAAAATAAAAGAAGAGAGGGAACATAAGACACTCATACCTACGTTTGTCTAATTACACAGAAAAAAGAGAAAGATAGATAATCTCATTTGCTTTCTCTTTTTTTTTTTAAATTAAAGTTAACATATATATTATCAATATTCTAATAGTTGTAATTTCAACTTTCGAATTTTGCCGTCAGTATGTCCCGGCATGTTATTACGTGCATGTGAGCTAAAAATATATAAACATTAGCATATGCACATTCTAATGTAATACCATCTCAAAATACTAGGAAGAATGAATATCGAGTAGCTATTGAATACTTTGCAACCGATGCATTCCATTTAACGATTCAAGGAATTTGTATACTAATTAAAATATAAACATTGCTATCGAAATTTAAACAGATTAACTAATAAGAGCTCTGACCTGAACGATTTTTTTAAACAATTTTTTTATGTCTCTGAAAACTTCACAAACAACTATCTACCAACCAAACGTTCATAAGCAACAAATTAATATATTACGAAACTAGTTTTTTCCTTTTTTCTAATAATTTCATTCCGCGCACAACCATTTTATGGAACGATCTCCCTTTGGCAGTGTTTCCAGATCGGTACGACATAAGTACCTTCAAAAAACGTATTTTCCACTTTTTAAAAGGACGGCAACGCATTCGCGCTGCGAGAGGTCGTGGGCGGCGGTGATTACTTTAAGGTAAAACGCATGCTCGTTTGCCATCCTATACCATTAAAAAAAACTAAGCTGTTCCAAAATCGACGTTATCCAGAGAGCTGGGGTTAGAGCTAAGTCTAGCCGTCTGGTAGCTACGCCACTTTCCATCAAACTACTTGAACTATCACCAAATCTGCAAATTCACAGAGACTGTGGACACTACCTCCGGCGTGGAAACCGATTTTTGGCACTACGGGTAAATAAAGATCGATTTGATCCCGACACCGTAAGCACCGCATACACAAATTGCATCCGTGCATCCGATGACGAAGACCAGATTGACAGTGACCAACTTTGAAGAGGCGTGACCCCATCCACTCCCGAGTTGCACCCAGCGAGCTGCTGTACGCAGTTCTCGCCGTGATAACGTCGTGTAAAGAGTTCATGAATAAGTGCCCCGTATGGGCTCAAATCTAATCGGGCTAACCCGATAGAATTAGACGTGAGTAAAGCCGGTTTCTACTCATTAACTATGAATATTATTCAGGATAGTTTGAAATTAAAAAATGCATTTATTCAAAACTAATTTACTATCGATAGGTTTATCATAAAATCTATACCAAATGCAAATGCACATGTGAATGCTACGATTATATATGTTTGTTATATATCTACGCCAATTATAATAAAATGAGGAGGTTTTTGATTTGATTTGAATCTGTTATAACAATAACCATTTAAATCATTTGAGAGTCGAAGTGGATCCTAAAAAAGACATAAGGACTCCATTTTACTTGTACCTTTTTGGTCAGGTTAGACAACAGTCTTTCATCTCATCTATCTATTTTAAAATTAATCATTAATTATTTATTTATTTATCGTGTATCGTTATTTGCTATACTTAGTGGTATATACTTGTGGCTTAGCGCCCAGGAAATCAGGAAATCCGCAGGAAAATGACCGAGGTTGCCAATTGTGTAGACTAGTACGCATTTGGCTCTACTAGGAGAGGGAACTTCCCTTTTACGCCATATAAAGTATAGGCGTGGAATATCCAGCAGAGAACATCAGTAGGTTAATCCATACTTATATTATAAATGTAAAAGTCTGTCTATTTGTTACGCTTTCAAGGTTAATCTGGTGTACCAATATCAATGATTTTTAGCACAATTGAAGCTTATGAAGTAACTATTCAAGCCAGTTACTATTCCACTGTTGTGCTTAATTCTATAAATCTCCCCAAAAACAGGGAGCAGAGATAAAACTAAGACCCGCTATACTCAATTGCGGATTGGTGGGCTACGTATATCCCCAGAATCCTTTAGAGGTACAGGTAGGCTCGCTCACAATGTTTTCGTCCACCAAAAAGCGTGTGATAAATTGCAATTATCAATTAGACACAAGTTTTAATAGAACAATTCATTGGTCCCGTTACCGTCTCGAAAGAGCCGCACGGTCTCACCGCTGGGTTCACCATAAGTTACTTATAGGAAAAAATCCGTTGTTCTTTGGGAACAGTAGAACGCATATTCTATTGTGGGAATACTTAAACGCTTAAATGTGCGGAAGAAGTCATTGGTACAACTAGTATGAAATATTTACCTTTTGTATACTAGGCGGAGTGCCTGACGCTGGTGATGTCGCTGATGAGCTGTTGGACATCGAGGAGTTTGAGTCATTTCCGCTTCCGTTCTGAAATTGTGTAAAGCATACTTTAAAAACAAGCGAAAACGTCATAAACTACAGGTACTAAAGAAAGAAAGTGATGAAAATGAATTCGAGAAATCATTTTTAAAAGTTATTTTTGCGTTTAATTTGCCTAATTGCAAAATTATACTTTCTAGTTGTCGCCCAATGGTCATAAAATGACCAAAAAGACATTAATGTTATCTATTTACATAATCTGATTCCAGATTCGAAAAATCTTACAATGGTTTTCCTATATGAAATTTAATTAGCCCTCCTCTGTGAGCGCATTGAGCTTAAAACAATATTTTACGCGTATCCAATGATTATTGAATATTTTTGAAATGATTAACTTTAATCACTTCACTACGAACTTATTCCACCTCAGGTTACAGAAGTAGGATTACAAAATTGGTACAAGGCATTGGTAATTTAAGTTTTAAGTCTTCGTTAACAATGTCAAATGCCTACTAATTTAATTCAAACCCTATTCTAAAAGCTGCCTTCATATATCCGTGTCCTATTTTCGGCTCCGCGATTGCCGGGAAACGAGTGACGGGTCTGAGAACGCCTGACAGCGCCTAATGGAACATTTTCCATGTCACCAACCGCTTGCTAAATGGACAATGTATGTTTCTTGACGGGGTCATGTTTATTAAAGTGGTTTTTATATGTATCCTAAACTTTATTGTGAACTAAAAACCTAACAATCTCTCAATTTTTCTATACTGACACAATGTACTTCTAACGCCGTGTGGTATCCGGCTGAACAGAATAGTACCACCCTCATTTCTTACCGAGGTGTCGTAAAAGGCGACTAAGGTAATTCGACCCGCCGTGTGGTATCCGGCTGAGTAGAATAGACCAACCTCATTTCTTACCGAGGTGTCATAATAGGCGACTAAGGTAAGTTGACCCACCGTGTGGTATCTGGTTTAGTAGAATAGACCACCCTCTTTCTTACCAAGGTGTCGTAAAATACGACAGAGGTAAGTTGACGTCATGCAGGCGGCCGTTCGTAAAAACGCAGCCAAATCGTGTGACAGCACTTTTATAACATGATGTGCCGACCCCACTTAGAGTGGGATAGGGGCAAAAGATGATGATACAATGTACTTCTAATTTTGTGCATATGTCTATTTTATGGATATCTGTAATCCTCAAAGACCAAAGTCATTTTTTTGCTTTTCTAAATCTATACATGCCTAAGATGTTGTTCTATGAGCATTGAAATTCAGATACAGTAAAAACTTAGTTTTCAGCATTGTTTTTTGACTTCCTATATATTGAAACTTATTTTATATTATAGCTTTAAATACACAAATGTAATACATTATGTAACAGTTAGTACCCATAGACGGATATGCAAATAGCAGTTCTATACATAATACCAACAATCAACAAGATGTCGCACCAGATTAGCCTTTTGTTCGTGACCATTTCACGCTCTACATTCCACGGCGTATGGAATTCTAATGGTAGACATTCACAACACGACAACGGATAATGACAGTACAATTAGTATGTGTAAACAATTACGATACAAATCGCTCCTAGTTCAAAAATACTAGTTGACGAGTTCATTTTAATTGAAAGGATTTTGCTACAGGTTAATCGTTAGGATAAGTATCAGTTCCCGCCGCGGTAACGTCGTATAAAGAGCTCATGAATAAGGGACTTAGATGGGTTTGAAATTAGTCGGGCTCACCAAATAGAATGAGACGTGAGTAAGGTAGCCGGTTTTTATACATTCACCATGAATATCACTCACGATAGTTTAAATTCGTTCTAATAGTAGGCAGATATTATATATTGCGCACTAAAACTTTTCGAAATCAGAATTGATTCAAGTGTATAGCCTCTAGCTGGTTGTAACCAACCGTGGTTTATAAGGATTCATATCTCCTTATATTTATTTATATTTCCTTATATTTATATTTCCTTAATCTTTTATTTTATATTTCCTTTTCCTAATTTTAATTTCATATTTCCGTAGTATTTTACTTAGTCCTGTATCATTTTCTTAACCGCTTTTCGGATGTATCTTAACTTTCCGCACTCCCAAAATGCCCTTATAATATAGTACGCTTCTTCCTACATATGTATGATAAATGAAATTATTTCGTAAATAGCAAATAATTTTGGTTATACGCTATAGTGAAATGACTGCAAAATTTAGTCCAGTAAAAGTCTTCGTACTTGATCATAAGAATATATAAGTGGTTGCGAGTAAGTTGCTAATATGGATTGCTGTTTATTACGTCAAGCAACCCTTACTTAGAACTCCGTAGGGGAGCGAAATATATTAAGTGTAACTGTGGGGTGTTGATTTTGTTATCAAATAATCCTGTATGTTTGAACATTGACGAATAGTTACTGCACTGTTCTCCGTGCATTTACCATCTTATAAATTGTCGTATTGATACTATACAATAAAATATATTCAATTTTCAATTTGACTTCCTCTGTGTCACGGTAGTTTGTACGCCGCCTTATTACTAAAAGTTCCGAATGCGATTCCAAGTACTATATAAATTTCATATTTACGTCTGTATTCTGACCGAAGCTAATCACCTCTATACCGGCAAAGTCATACAGTTAAAGGATTTAATGTTCTACTGCTATGTAAATCCCATCCACTTCCAGGTTTGGCCGCTTTTATCATAGACGTATCCTTATTAGCATTAGCTGATATAAGAGTAAAGCGCAAATGTATAAGCAATTAAAATAAAATATCTTCATAATATTCCGCAATATTTTGTATAATTCAATAACAGTTTATAGTAGGTATGTCTCGCAGTTTAATCCCTATAGCGATTGAAATTTGTAAACTTTTTAGTTGTTATTCGAAAGTACAATGTTTTTACTTTAAAACTGAATTCTGTCTTTTTATATTCGAAGCCGATATGTATAAGGAATCTTAATTTCCAGAAATTTCCGTAATATGTGTACACAGAAATTACATAAAATTCTCTAGTAACCGGTAATTTTTTACAAAATAAAAAAGAAACTAAAAAAAATAATTGGGTAGGTGATGGGGCTCGATCCTAGTTATTTTCATTTCTAGAGACCACCCGTTTTCCGAATAAGCTACGCTGACTTGACAGTTTATGGCGAAAATAGTGTGTAAATTTTTGTATTTTTTAATGCCCAAAAACAGGGATGAAACGATTTTAATTAAAACCTAGCTAGATCAATTTTCCCCTCAAAACCTCCTGCATGCTGGATTTCAGGGAAATTGTTGGAGCCGTTTCCGAAATTCCAAAAATATACATATGTATATATACAAGATTAACTCATTTAAATATTAATTCCCTATTTAAGAATTAGAATAAATTAAGTCATTACCGATAATGAGCAGCATCAGGTGGTCTACTTTAACATTAAGTAAGCAAGACATTGTCCGAGGTGCATGACCTCAAATTGCTTGGCGCTTAGAATTATCCAATGTTTGTAATGACGGTTAATGGTCACGTGGTATTACGTGGCGACCAATGCTTGGCATACAATCAACACGCTCACTTTGCATTCGAACGAGCATTTCGCGTGCAACAGACCTAAATACTGCAAGGAGCTCTTTTGCATTTTGATCGATTTGTAATCTAAAAGTGCAAGGCTGGTAGTCATAGTTCTATGAGTGTTGCCATTCGCTTTAAAAATCTAGGACCTTTTTATTATTATTTTTTGGTACGTACGACGCTTTCTTCTTTTTTTTATCACTTTTTAATCAATAGACCTCTAATGACCTTAGATATTTATCTTTTATGTTCTGTATTAATTTAAAGACTCCTTGGACCTAATTGGTTGCCTCATCATCCTCTTGCTCTTATCCCCCTCTATGTGGTTTCGGCACAATTTGGCTAAGTATTTTACGACCGGCCGCCTTCTTGACTTCAACTTACCTTAGTCGTATTTTACGACACCTCGGTAAGAAAGAAGGTGGTCTATTTTACTCAACCGGATACCACACGGTGGTTCAACTAACCTTAGTCGCCTTATACGACACCTCGGTAAGAAATGAGGGTAGTCTATTCTACTCAGCCGGATAACACACGATATGGTGCAATTATTTATTGTATACCATAATATAAATAATAATAATTATTTGCCTAATGAAGGTATATACATATATACACACTAAAATTCATCATATTTTAGTAAAATAAGTATCAAAAATATTCCAGTCGTTACGACTTTATCAAACATGCTCAGTCCATAATATATTTTGTGATATTACTATTACAGGATATCGAACTATTTGCCTGCGAGTTATCATTCAATTCTGTTAAACTCATTTGAATGAACACTCATAGAAAACCTTGAAAAACCAAGCATACTCAGAACAGATTGACCTCTGAATCTATAATACTAATGTTTAACGTATACCCTTATATATATTTGGACCATAAAAAAATTAAATGTTACTTGTTATTCATAACTCTACCTTATCTAAATGATATTCATCACCAATTAAAAAAGAACTTAACGTGTGTCATATTTACTCGTACATTGTTAGATCGCCATCTTGTCATTTAAAACTGTCCACTAGTTAGATTATTGTCTATTATTTCTTTGTTTTAATGAATAACCTTAATAAGCATATTTTAAATTCGATAATATATCTATAATAGATAATTTATAAATACTTTTTTTATATTTGTTTTAATAACTTTGTTATAAGCAAGCGACTTAGTAGTTTTTCCAAGGCAAAGTGTTATTGTAAACAAAACAACTAAATTGCACAGGTATTAAAGTTAATGTTTGTTTATTCCTATTTGTACGCCGGAGGAACTTTAAAATGCCTATCAACACATAGGTATTCATTAAAATATAACATCAATATACCACATTATAAACTGTGTTTTTCATAATTAAAGATTTATGTAGGTATCCTTTATAAATTAATTTCTTATAATTATTTAGGAAGATATAGCTATCAGAAGCTTTTTTATTACCATATTTGCGCTTGAGCATGTGATATTATTTCTATAGTAAGCCATGGTGTATTAGGCACAGAGAGTGGCATAATTCAACACTTATAAAAATTTATATCCTCAATAATTTTTAGAGTATAAATTATAAAGAAGCCGCCTGTAAAAATCTATTGTTGGAAAAAACTCTCTTTTCTCTCTTTCTTATCGTAGAAAAGGATTGGAGAATAGATGTATCACGGTAATCTAAAACATATTGGATAGAGATATTGAGAAATTCTAGACATGTGCCAGTTTCATCACAGTGTTTAGTCCAAGTATCATCATAGTGTATAAAAATGAATTAAGCACAATTTTTTATAGAAAACTCATAGGTATCTGCGCGTGACATGAATCTGACGGTAAGTTATTCAGTCTACGTTGAAAGTGGAATGCTCCTTTATGATTGAAACCGCTTAATCATCATCGTAACAGCTTTGCCAATACGGCGTTATCTAGCCTAGATTGTAATGAGAATCATCCTTAGAAAACGTTAGCATGGACTGGCTACGTTTTGTGTGTGCAACAAACTTTGCTATTTTTAATTTTGTTTAAAGTGTTTAAATGTTATAAGTATACCCAATCTAAAGCGAACCTAGGTGTAATATAAAACTGAATTTCTTACCTTAAAACTAGAATTTTTGTCGTAATTATACTGATCCAAGGGATTTGTCATGGTGATGACGTCGTTCACAATTTCGGGAGTACGAAGAGTGGTGGTTCCACCGTTTTCAGCAGCTAAAAGATTCATCATGGCAGCGCTCAAATTTACGTTGACACTAAGATATGCCCCAGACTCTCCTTCCGTTCCCACAGCGGCTATCGGCGACGGAGAAGTATCCTCACATTTAATCGTCGGCACTGTTGAGCTAATGCTCGACGAATTCATTATATCCTTGTAAGGAGCCAGCTTCGCTTCTTTTTGGTCACAGTTTACAGTAAAACTAACAGTTAACACATTTACACTAAGTCTATATCACGTTTACGCACTATCACTATGTACTAAGACTAAATATCACTGATTGTGGTAAGCTGGTTCCCAATGGCACTTAAGTCTTCCGACGAGAAGTCTTCACGGGAGGTAACGTTGCTAACGATGTTCGAGATCTGTAAGTAAAATAAAACCGTCATTAGTACAAGCAGCGTAAACAGTAAATATACGCCGCACAAGCTTTTGTTTATCCTCAAATAAAACGGTAGATACGTTAATGTGCAATAAAAATCTTGAAAGGGCATGCTTGGGTTTCACAATCGGCGGGCCCCGGTTTCGAAAGAGCCCGCGGCCAGTTTTTAATTAGAGCTATCCGAGCCGAGCATCGCGACCTCGTGGCCAGGATGCGATTTCAATAAAACGCTTTTTTACAGACACCAATTGAATCTGCGCTATAAAATTGAATCTAGCGCTTTTTTACGACCCATTTCAACACTGTTCCGTGTGGCGTGTCATGTTGGCCATTGTTCTGGCGGTATCGTGCGGATTACCGCGCAAGGACATGCTTGGATTAAGTAATTAACAAGCAAAAAAGATACCGATGTTGTTCGAGACAACAATGTGGAAATGAGGGTGTTTGAATAACTAGGACACGACGTGATTGTGAACACGATCTGCAAATGCGATTAAAACAGGACTTAAATGTGCCTACACCCTATATAGCTTTGTGAGTCGAAAGCTGTCGCGCACCTTGACCCAGCATTTGTATCAACATATTTAGATATCTATAGTCTTATCTGTCACGTAAAAACAATAAAGCACCGAGGCTTAGTAACCTAGATGCGAACGGCCCATCTCGTGAATGCCAGTTAAATTCTTTACAAACATATGGTTAGGTGGCTAATAGATTGTCGTCTTCAAGGTTTCAGCCACTTATAGGTACAAGTATTTCGTACTGCTCGTAAATTGTAACTGATGTATGTATTTCCATATCGTTACAAAACTCGAAGACAAATATTTCTAAGGACAAATTTTTGAAATTTTACATGCAACACACTTACAGGAATATCTTATTAAATCCTATATCACTGAATTAAAGGTTTTTTTTAAACTATAATATATAGCTTAGGCTGCAATTACTCGATGCTTTCTTTTCGTTAATGAATGTTATTGCTTAAAGAAGGTTCAATATTTGTCATAGCAATTACAAACTTTTAATCTATTAAGTTATATCTGTATGTTTTAGTAAAAGCAGTATTATTAAAATAAGAGTACAGAAAAATCGTCACCTTGATTCAAGTAGATGATTGGGTGTGAATTTGCATAATAGCTGTGATATTAGGTGAAGCAAAGTGGAGAGTATGTTTGACGCAATATGGCATTACTTGACGGTAGCAAGTTTACAATTGCTTTGAGAGTAAACTTATCATGTTTGATCAAACCACATTGCGTACCGAAGCGAAAACAGGTGAACTGAGGATGAAAATTTGTCATAAGTGCTATAACGTGACACTAACATAGAATCACAAAATGTGCTACATACATTAATGTCACATGGAAATTATTACTAAATGGACGATGTCCGTAAAGATTAGATTTTGGGAGGAGATACTATGGGGCTCTCCTTTTAATTCTTTTAAAAGTGCAATTGGGCTTCATTAAATTGCAATTTTTAAATGGATGCGCCACTGGGCGCATACCATGCACGCCAATATACAACACTTGACAGCTTAATGCTTAGACTTGAGCTTAATGCTTAGATGAGGCAGATTGCATGATTTTATGAAAAAAAATGACGATGTAGTTTCAGTTTAGACTCAATTTCTTTACTCAAATTCAGCATTTCTGAATAATCAGTCCAGTATTTTCTTCAAACCCACAAAAATCCCTTCAAACATAAAAATCAAGTGAACTGCAAAGAAGAAATCAGTAGGCACAACTGGATTTTAGCCTTATAAACACCTTCTGCAAATATCGGAAAGTTCTTGCATGTTCGAATAACATACATAAGACTTTCGCCATCACGATTTTTGGTAGACTGGACGAAGTCGCGTGAAATTTTTCGAAAGCTTAAGTTAGTGAGTAAAACATATTTCACATACAAGAAAGGACATTATAATATTTAGTATATAATAACAGTTACATCGACGCGTGGGTAGATATAATATGCAAATAGCAGGCAGTAGGACGTCCGTACCACAAAAGGGAAAAGAAATATAAATGTATCCGGTCGAAATCGCGTAGGCTGGGCTTTTATAAATTTGTTTTAATTTCTGTTTTAAGCGTTGCTAAATTTTATACTTTGTTTAAAATTATAAGCGACATGTAAAACAGTGTCATTTTTACTTTCTTGACAATTTTTTTATGTTTTTTGAGTAATTTTTATGCGATATGAAGAATATTTATAAAGTTGTTATTAAAATTGAATAGTCAATATTAACGCTTCTTCTGTTATAATCTAAAAATCAAGTTATAAAAATTATTTTTCAGCCTGTACGCTAAAATCGTCGTCATTACAAAGTAATTTTTGTTAAATTTATTGTTTTGCTAATGTGCTATTTTCCATCTCGCTTTATTCATTTATTTTATATATGTGAATGAAAAGGAGAAAATTTTGATGTTACGAAGCTCGAAAGCTTTAAGGGGATCGCAATATTTGTTTCTAAAACGACTTAACAACCAGTAAAATGAACCTCGGAGTGCCTCTTTGTCCCTGGGCGATCGAGAAATGGGTAACCTAGTTTCTACCGCACCCACGACAGCTATATAAGCATTTTAATACGTGCCAACTTAATTGCATTAGTTTTATTACGGATTGAGTAAGTACTACGCAGTGAATCGGCTTTTAAGACAGTACTATTTGATTAGAATTATAAAAGACTACCTTAGATGCTATTAGTTTAAAAAAATTAGAATTCAGCTAACATTGATAGCTGTTTTATGATGCCTTTGACTTTAAGAAAATGACATTATAATAAATATAATACACAACTATTTTAATAATTATAAATTACAAAAATAATGAAAATATAATGTTGCTATAACCCGCGATTAAATAAAATATATGTAATGCTAAATGTATTCATTCTCATACCTGATACGCGCAGAATTCGTAAAAACTCATGCAGTATCCGTCACCATTCACCAATAACACAAATGATATTTCATTACGTTTGTATTATGGATCTCCGCAAAGTAATTCTAATTCTATAAATTAATTATAGACTTAAGCAACTAATAAAACTAAAATTTTTACCTATTATTTATATCTTTACAACTACATCAAATCAGAGTTTAACTAAATAAAATTTAAATTTGAATTTAAAATATTGTTCATTAAAGGAAACTTGTAACAAGCTTTTGAATAGTCAACTCTACAACTGGTTCGAAAAATTGCTCCTTACGAATCAAATCAAATCAAAATAATCTTTATTTAAATAAGCTCTTACAAGCATTTTTTGAATCGTCAAGGATCAATATGATTAATGAAGCTACAACTGGTTCGGAATGTTGCTCTTACCGAGAAGAACCAGAAAGAAACTCGGCGGTCAATCTTTTAAACATTTTCAATTTTACATTATTAAACAGCAGTCTTGTATTCATATAAGACTGCTGTTTACTGTTACTGCTGAAAGGATTATAAAAAAGGCTGTCCAATATTAAGAAAAAATAATATAATCTACACGTTACAAAAGCTACTGGCAAAAACTTACGGCCTTGTTTTTAAGACGTCCCACGTTTTTTTTACTCAGGTAGGCTTTTATGATACAGATATTTTTAAACGCTCTCAGTAAAATTCAATTAAACTGATTGTAAATTAATGAATGAACGTAGCTTAATAGGGAAACGAAGGTCAAATGAGTACTTATCGCACACATATGAACCTGTCAATTAATGCTTTTGCAATACCTACTCAATGATGTGAATAATAATCATACATTATGTAATAATTTGAATAAAATGTGTTTTTATGCGAAAAATAACTGAAATAAATATGCAAATATGAAAAATAACGGCCTATGCCGAGTAGAATAGACCACACTTACCGAGGTGTCGTAAAAGGCGACTAAGGTAAAATAACCCGCCGTGTATGGTATCCGGCTGAGCAAAAGAAACCACCCTTTTTCTTACCAAGATGTCGCAAAAACCGACTAAAGTAAGTGGACTTTAAGCAGGCGGCCGGTCGTAAAATACATAGCCAAATCATATGACAACATGTTTATAACATGTTATGCCGACTCCACTAAGAGTGGGATAAGAGCAGGAAGAAGAACAATATTTTCTTATTAAGCTGACGCATTTGATGATTAAGGCTTCTCACAAAATTTAAAAAGACGACAAATATATTGTTTTGTAATAATTGTTCATTGTTGCAAGTTAATCTGTTAAGTAACGAATGACTAAACAACGATTGATCACGGATTGATCATTTATTTGAAACCTAACCACAACCATATCGAGAGCAAATCATTTATTAAACTGTCAAACCACACACGATATGCAATCGCATACCAATAACATTGTCTACTCTGTGGACAAAGGACCTCGACAGTATTTACTACAGAGTTATTAATACTAGACTAGGGGAGCCTTAGCCAGACCTGTAACTGATAGTGACAATAAAATATAATGAGAGGGGAAATGAAACTCGTATATTTCATTACATTATTACTTTGTCTAATCACACAAGAAAGAGAGATAGATAGAGGACCCTCATTTGCTTTCTCTTTATTGTATACTAGCAATCGCTACTGCTCCGCCCGCGTGGAAAAATTAAAACCGTAATATAGTCTTTTGATAAACATAACAAATGGTTAAAGTGGGTTAACCTTAAAAGCTAGACATATATGCTGTCGCGGACTTTTATTTAGAACTTTTAGAGGGGAAAATTTTTGTAATACATGAAAAGGAAAGGAAGCAAGGAAAGCTTTACATTTTGCAATTTTGCCGTTGCTTATAATGAACTATCTTACACTGAAAGAATTTTTCAAATCGGTCCAGTAGTCCTGTCCAGTCCTGAGATTAGCTCGTTTAAACAATCAAACAAACAAACAAACTCTACAGCTTTATATATTAGATATTAGATATAAATATAAATATATGGGACACTTACACACAATAATTCCATAGGGGTATTATTCAAGATTCGCACTTATAGGCCTGCTCTCTCCCTACTGTATATATAACAACTGTGACTAATTCTGCATATTTGATTGTGGAAGATGAATATGTTACATTTCGCGTAATTTAGATGTATTGTTAAAAAAATAACTTCTTCAGGTTATAATCTATAAAGTACGACTTAGTTACATAAAAAAAAACTAGTCACAATATAAATAGGTATAAAACAAACTAGGTAATTAGCTAGGTGGGTAGACGGAAACGTATTTATAGATAACTTTCATTTTACATTGAACGTAAACATTTAAAGAAACATATTTTGCAATCGTTAATTACAACGGATATTCGTTGATAGATATAACTTACAATATTAAGGTGGGCGAGTCCATAAAAATAATTTAGGACCTACCGGTGACCAACAAAACAAATTATACTTGACCACTAATAGTCACAGATTATCTATGGTTAGTATAAACTAGTTTTAAGATCTCTCATCGAGTTAGCTACAAAAAACATTACAGATTAAGAATTAGAATATTTTGTCTTTTTAAAGCATTTTATTTTATAAAGTTTTAAATAAATAAGAATTCGCCTTTTGGATACTTAAGCAACTTTCTTTTTCGTTTTCATGATAGTAGTTCACGAGTAATCTAGTCTATGTCTAGTTTATACATATATATTTGTATACTGAGTACTCTATTTACATTATTTAGCAGATGCTGAATATGGCAACTTTACAAATTTAAAAGACAAGATCTTTTTTTTAAATCCTACTAATATTATAATGTATATATGCAAAAATTTGCGAGTATGGATGTATGTTTGTTACTCTTTCACGGCGAATCCGCTGAACCAATATCGATGAAATTTGGCACAATTACTACTTATACACCGGAACAACATATAGGCTATAGAAATCCTGTTAATTCTGCAGGACTAGGATGACATAAAAAAGCGCCATCTAATATCAACTTATCATGCGACAGTCAACGCAAACGAGGTTGCGGGAAACGCTAGTTTTCTCTAAAAAGTCTCTTGGGTTTCATTACTTCCAATAAAAAGTATCTTTTCTGAATAATGTCATAAAAATAGGTAATAATTGACTTATACATATACTTAAAACATTCAATTCATTTAAACATATTTATTCAAAAAAAAAATATTAAGTAAAAATCATTTATGATAGGATTTTAAATAAGGAACAGAAAGATATAAAATAAACCAAGTTCATATTCTCGCTGCAAAGTTAAAAGCAAATGATATATTTAACTTGTTTCTGAACGTAGCAACAGAAGCGCGCGTGTCCTTGACACTCGGCAGCGGGCAAAAACTATCGGCCGCAATTTTCGGCGCGTCCGTCGGTGGGTGTGTTCCCAGACGCACACACGTATACAAGAACCACAGAGTAAGCTCACACAGATGCTGCACACCGCACGTGGTACCTCTTGGAGACTATTGACCTTCAGTTTAACTGAGAGTAAATTTATAGAATTAGGCGTTATTTTGCGGAGATCCATAATACAAAAGTAAAAAATAAAATTATTTTGCTATAATCCGCGATGAAGTAAAATAGAAAATATATATAATGCTAAATGTAGAATGGACAATCGGTTATCATACCTGATACATGCAGGATTCGTAAAAACACATGCACAAACCTCCACCACCGCCACCACAATACACAAGCTTTGCGATTTTGGTCGTGGAGTCTATCTCCTGATGATGCTTCGGTTGCGGGGCGAAACGTCAGGTCAGGTCAGGTATGATAACGAAAAAAACGATAATGAAAAAAATGAGAAATGATTTACATAATGACACACAGAGAGTTTTCTACGGAACAGTTCGCAAACACTGCTTTTAGTTCATAGCTTTTCTAATTTATTAAACAGGTATATATATATATATATATATATATATATATATATATATATATATATATATACGCTGTCAATACGCGTGTATTTATGCTTAAGGAGTTTACTTATAAGTGAATTGTTACACTTAACTTATATACTAAGCATGTTATAATTTATAGAATTAGTGTAAGCAATTTGTAAGTGAACCTAAATAAATAAATAAAAAATAATAAAAATAACCGATTGTCCACTCTACATTTAGCATTATATATATTTTCTATTTTACTTCATCGCGGATTATAGCAAAATAATTTTATTATTACTTTTGAGAGTAAATTTATAAAAAATATATATATACGGCAACAGTAATAAGGCTTTGTAATATTTGTATATTCATTGCATGAGTTATGCGAAAAGTTTTGAATTATTTACTTGTTTGTAAGTGAACTAATTACAATGACGAATTTATAAATGTACAGTACTTACAATTTTACTGATCTGAGAGAATATTAGCAAAATATATAAATAATTATTTCAACCATTTTTTTTTGTATAGTGAGATGTATGTTTTTTTTATGTAATCAATTACGTACCGCTTTGTTTTAGTTAATAATCCCAGAGTAATTCAAGTGGGAACAAAAAATTTATTGATTCCTGATATTTATGTAATTAGTTTAACTATATATATAAGTATATTAATATTTTTTATGCATTACCTTTGCCTTAAGACCTCGTGATTATTTAACAAGATACGTAAAAATACTCTTACTTGTAAAAAAAGCATTCATGTATTTCTGGAATTGATGTTTTTACGTAACACTCAAACTTACAGATTTGTAAGCAAAATACTTAGAATTTAAAAGAAAATCCTTTTACTAAGTGGCTCCATTTATCACTTTGTATTTTAAACGTAAAAACCAAAATAAAATTTAATGAATCGTAAAATAATTTAACGGCTGCTCTACTTATTATATTATCAACTTACCTTGTCCTATTTTAGACAATTTAGGGCGTTTGTCGTATGTTTACGATGTAATTTATATACTTACTTTAAACGTATAAAATGTGATTCATATAGTAATATTTTACATGGCAAGGTGTTTGATAATGAGTTGCTATAAAAGAAATATTTATTATGCACCAAATTATTTGAACAAGTGTATGGGAAATGATTTATGTACTTAATATTTTTGATAATTCAGAGCTGTCTACATTAGAAATCTTTATTACTTCGCTACCACTATATAGAGCTGTTCAAAGAAAATCCCGAAATTCTACCTCAATATTTAAAAGGTTTACTGCTCGTAGAATGAATTATAGATTACCTGACATAGGTTTTATACAGGACTTATTTGTTATATTATAAATCGTTATTATATAACAGATAACTTTTTAACCGCAATGGTATACGGTACGGTTTTTAATATTAAAATTAAATTAAAGATTATATTCGTACTAGCTTTTACGCGCAATTTGTTTTGCGTGGACTGTTGTCGATAGGTTGATAATAGATGGCGCATTTCAATGTCATCCTATTTCTGTAGAATTAATAAGATTTCTATAGGCAAGATGTTACCCCGGTGTGTAAGGCATAACTGTGTTAAATTAATTCGATATTAGTTCAGCTGATTCGCTGTGAAAGAGTAACAAACATATATCCATCCATACTCAAAAACTTTCGCATTTATAATTTTAGTAGTATTGTTCGCTATCAAGCGCGAAGATCCGATTTTGATTGACGAAATTATTCTTACAGCTTATGAAATGTCACGTCTACTTTTTTTTCATCTTGACGTATGTAGTATGTATAATTCGGCGCCGGAATATACTTCTACTCCACGTAAAAGGAACAAAGGAAGTTTGGCAACGTATTGTTCACGTTTTTCGCGTCTGTCGAGTTGTAGACGAAAAAATTTGCATTCAATATATTGACACCCACATATCGAATTTGACTTATGTATATTACGTTCACCGCTCACTTTATATAGAAAATATATACCTGTTCAGTAGGCATGTAAAATAATAACATATGCAAGGAGTTTGGAAGACAAACATTACACTTATTGTAACGCTATCAAAGACAATATTTTAATGATGTTATAAAATTTATTACATATAGAGAGCGTAGAGAATCATGCAATCTTGAAATGGGCTAAAGTATTCGTGACCTCTAAAAACTTGAATAAACGTACTAAAAAAAATTATTCATATTTATTGTAGCTTGCGTTTATCGCGTTAGTAGGTCTAAAATCTCATGTAAAAAGTATTCAACCTTCGAAATTTAAATCCTTCTCCTGCCCTTATCCCACTCTAAGTGGGGTTGGCACAGCATGCTAAAAACATGTTGTTACATTACTTGGCTACGTATTAGAATACGTAGCCAAATAATGTGACAACATGTAACGACCGGCCGCCTGCCTGCGGTCATCTTAACCTCTAACCTTAGTCGTATTTTACGACACCTCGGTAAGAAAGAGAGTGGTCTATTCTACTCAGCCGGATACCACGTGTAATATAGTAATAAATAGTCTTAAATTTTTCGTTATCATATATATATTGAACTAAAACCCACAGAGTAAACTGTGATTGGTGATCGGCCGCAGTCACTCGCTATAACATAAATATACAATAATGGGTGCATAGGTAATAATAGACTAAGTATTACAGCCTAATGAACATTCTAGTACAGTCACGTTTGAGATATCAGATCTACCTCGAACATATCTCACGAGTTAACTAAACAGATATGCAATTATCATAATCGGTTAGACGTTCCGGAATAAGCGAAACAAAAATTACATTCGTTCGAATGTCAGTCAAATAATGCTTCGCAAAAAATCAGAGAAATAGTAGAAGAAATAAAACTGGTTGAGTGTGACCTTCTCATATAACTATAATGTGCCTTTGACTTTACATAGGAAATACCTTATAAATACTAATATTATAAAGAGGAAAAATTTGTATGTATGTTTGTAATGTTTTCACATAAAAACTACTGGACCGATTTCAAAAATTCTTTCACCATTTGAAAGCTGCATCTTTACGTAGGCTATATTACACTTTAAAAAAAAATAAGGATCCATTATAAAAATGTAATAAGGTGTAAAAAAATAAAAAAAATACGCGGGTTATATATTTTACTAGCTGAGTCAGTCGCCAGCGGCTTCGCTCGCGTGGAAATCAGTGTCACAACATTTTTCCCGAATTGAAATTTTGAACGTAAAAGTAATTAATGTGAGTTTAACATAAGAGGTAGAGACATGCTTTCGCGGACTTTTTGTAGTATTTTTGTATATCAATGTGTGAAAATTATCTAGTACATAATTTTTGGTGTATATCGGCTGCTTTTTGCGGAGCACGAGAGTAAAGCTTACAGCATTTTTTTAGGTACATAAAACCGTAATGTATTAGTAACCTAAAACTTCTGGAAGAATTTTGCTATATTTTAGTAAAACTTATACAATAATCCGACCAGTAGATTTTGAGAAAATCGATCCATACAGACAAACAGCTTTTGAGGAATTTGTTTAACTAAGTATAGATTGATGACAAATTATCAGCGGATATTTAAAAAATAAAAGAAAAATCTTACATAATCCTTTCTTCAAATATTGACATCCCAAAATAAATATAAAGATTTTCCTAAAAAAATAAAAAATAAGAAGAAAAGATGTTAATATCGGACAAAGAGTACTTTACGTATTCTTAAGGCAATAAGGAAATAGGTTTTCTATATCTTAAAGAAATATACTATATAAAGAAGATCCAAAATGTGGAATTAAGCAAGGTTTTCCAACGGGATATCTTAAATGTTACAAAATAACATATAAAATGATTTCATAATTATCAGTTAGGTATTTTGGCATACTTATTTATGACCTAAATCGTTACGAGGAAACTTACCAATATTTCAGAGACATACAATCATATAATGTCTTCATTTTCCTCTATTTAATATTCAAAGTCAAGGCTAAATATAATGCACGATGAATTGCTTTAATACGTACATAATAAAGTTATTGATGATAAAAACTTTGAATAATTAAATTAATAGTATGAACAAATCAAAAAATATAACTGATTTAAAGTTGCTGGTTAGCTATATTTTAATTGCTGTAACCTGAGCATGAAATTTCAATTCGAAAGGGTAGACAAAATTTTGTAAAAAAAAATTATATTTTTTATTATAATATTAATATGTAATGACTTATTTTTGATGGTAGTTTACAAACATATTAACGATAACGTAATAAAGATTCAAAAATACTTGAATAAAGAATACTTTGATTTTAAACATAATTTATAGATTTTGTAAAATTTAAGATAAAATGGTATTATTATTTAGCAATCAAAGTAAAAGTCACTTTAATTTATCTTTACGAAAATTTCTTATATTTAGTACAGAAAACAGAAAACATTGGTCTGTATTGCTCGTATTTTTTCTCAAAGAATATATAGAATATTAATATTATAAATTATATAATATTATAAATAATAGAAATATTTGAACATTGATATGGAATATTCGTTTTCCAGTCTTAGGTTAAAACCTAAAACAGCTTATTATTTCAACTCATTCATAAACTTCCGCGCTTACTCTTAGACACAATGTTTAACTTTTTAATGTTAATTACTATTTTTCTAGTTCGATTCATCTCAGGTCTTGCATTAAACATAAAGATAATAATAGGATCGAAGTGATGAAGTTACGTGACTTGAATACTTTATTCCAGCATATAAAACCCAACCCACGCATTACGCGGAAAACCTGCACCTATTGAGGAGTTGCAATTTTGTCGCGGCCTCGAACATTTTATGACAGGAAACTAATAAAATGATAATACCTAGGGACTCACAATACATTGAGCTAATTACTGAGGCTTATTGTACCCACTACTCGTTCAGATGGTAGCTCTTATGCTATTAAACATAAACACTAAAATGTCCTAGAAATAATGCACGTGTGATTAGGGTACAAACAGACCGTACTGATATTTTTTGTAGCTCTGTCTTGTATTTACATACTATAGCAATTGTGTTCTAATTTACAGTTTAGGTTAATCTATTTCAATTTAGCGATTAAAAATACTTTATTATAGTCAATTATAAAATAACTATTTTACACTTTAATGTTTCAGTAAAACTAAAAACAGTTAAAGTTTTTGTCATATTTTAAAGCCACGACAATTTTGATGAAAAAGGAAAATTTACAAATTTCAGTGTATAAAACAGTTCCTCAAAAGAGCTAATAAATTTTTTCAAAGTTCAAATATAATACCATAAAACTCGCGAATTCGTTCGTGTCAATTTAAATGTTAATTATGTACTGTTTTTTTCTGCTTCTGAAGGAAAAACGGTTTCATTTTCAGTTTCACTTTTATAATATTAATATTGATACTTATTTGGATTAACTAATAGTTTTGTTAGTCTTTTCCATCTATAAGTACCATTTTACATGATTTGTGTAAGGGATTATTTGTATTAAATATTTATTTTTAATCACATTAGTGTCTGTGAGTAGAATAGACTACCCCCTTTCTTACCGAGGTGTCGTAAAATACGACTAAGGTAAATTGACGTCCGGCTGGTGGCCGGTCGTAAAATACGTAGCCAAATCATATGACGCATGTTTGTAACATGTTGTGCCGACCTCACTTAGAGTGGGATAAGGGCAGGATGACAACAGAAAAAAAAAATTTACATACACATGCTATTTAGCGACTAAATTGTCTTAGCACTTGTTGAGCCCTAAGATTCACAGTAGCACATGTTTCGTTATTCACGTAAACAACAAAAAGTCATCATGTGGTCGTGAGGCGAGCAAGGTTGTTCAATTTAGTTTTATGCATGTGTAATTTAAGGTGTGCTATACATAACATTTTTCATTGTCAATCCGAGGCATTGATATTGTCGGCCGATTGTCCTCAAGTATATAGTTATTTATATTATTGCATAAATACTTAAGTTAGATAGCAGCTACACGTTTGATGCATAGCAATTGCAATATTAAGATAATGAACAAAGTTGTGCATACGTGTCTTATTCGTTTGAATACAATATTTATTCGTTCTTGATGTTTATTTTGTCAGCAATACTGAAGGGCCTTTGAGTTTGCCGTTCTATTTTTTAGAACATACCGGTTTGGGGTTTTTTATTTTTACTTCTAAATAAAACTCATCATCCTGCTGCCCTTATCCCACTCCCAGTGGGGTCGGCGCAACATGATACAAACATGTTGTCACATGATTTAGCTACGTATTTTTCGACCGGCTTGCCTGACGTCAACTTACCTTAGTCGTATTTTATGGCACCTCGGTAAGAAATGAGGTTAGTCTATTCTACTCAGCCGGATAGCACTCGGCGGGTCTTCTTACCTTAGTCGCCTTTTACGACACCTCGGTAAGAAATGAGGTTGGTCTATTCTACTCAGCCGGATAGCACACGGCGGGTCTTCTTACCTTAGTCGCCTTTTACGACACGTGGGTAAGAAATGAGGTTGGTCTATTCTACTCAGCCGGATACCACACGGAGGGTCGACTTACCTTAGTCGCCTTTTACGACACCTCGGTAAGAAATGAGAGTGGTACTATTCTATTCAGCTGGATACCACACGGCGTTGATAAATTATAAATATGTCATAGCTAAATCGTCCAACCATCTCAAAGGTGTCGCAGACTGTCGCTAGATCAGCATGCCTTAATGTAACGTTAAATACATTACACATACATAAAAACACTAAAAACTATTTGAACCTAGGCATTCAGTGATAAATATGTATGCGATTTAAAAGCATTATACATCAAGCATAATAAGTCGTAACATTTCTCAAAATATAATCCTCTTATTTTTACACCATTGTTGATTGACAGCCGTAACCGCAATTCGACCTTGTGCGTTAAAGCTCACGGAGAACAACTATTATGGAAGTAATAAAAATACTTAACAAGAGATGTGTCTAGTGTAGGCCGATTTGAAAACCAAAACTGTTAATAAAAACTAATTCTATTTATTATCATCTATACCAATGTTTCCCAACCTGTTTTAGTCCATACCCCGTTAAAAATTATTTTGCCCACCTATGTTACATGCATAAATATTAATATTAAAAATTGAATTATTCACTTAAAGAACATAAATAATAGATTTTAGGAAAAAGAAATTGCTTTTTTTGTTAAATTTGGCACCAAAATCTAGCATTGCACTTAAATGTCCCAGGGCGAAAGACTTAAACTCGTATCGAGTTGCCCCCCTTAACCATCAGATTGCCCCACTGTGGGTAGTGGGGCCCACGTTGGGAAACAATTATCTATACTAATATATAAAGCTGACGAGTTTGTTTTTGTTTGTTTGATTGTTTGAACACGCTAATCTTAGGAACTACTAGACCGATTTGAAAAATTCTTTCAGTGTAAGAGAGACCATTTATTGAGGATAGCTATAGGTTATGTAACATCACGCTAAGATGAATCGGAGAGGAGCAGCAATAAAAAATATTACGAAAACGGCAAAATTTAAAGCCGTCCTTGCGTGCGCTAAGTAAACGGTGAAAGTTATTCAAAAATCATGTATCACAAAATTGTTCCCCTCTAAAAGTTCTAAATAAAAGTCTACATCAGCATATGCCTAGCTTCTAAGGTTAACCCACTTTAACCATTTTTATTATAATCTAAATACCATATTCCGCAATCAATTTCAGCTTTGCCATTGCTGCAGTTTAAAAACACTGTTAAAAATAGGCTGATACAGAAAGCCTACTATACTATTGAAGATTATTTAGAAGATAAGAATGTGCGGATATAGCTCTCTTTGAACCTGTACAAGACAGTAACGACTGAATGTAAATAGTATTAAGAATTATATGTTTTAAAGAGCAACCGCCGAGTTGCTTGCTGGCTCTTCCAGCTTTCCGAACCGCTGGTTCGGAAAGCTGCTCCTACCGAAACCCAGAGTTGACGATTCAAAAGCACTTGTTTACAAGTTTATTTGAATAAAGAATATTTTTGAATTTTGAATTTGAATATTACAGTTTTAAACTTTCCACGCGGGCGGAGCCGCTAGTGTATTATATTTTCCCGTCGTGTGGTATCCGGCTAAATAGAATAGACTAACCTCATTTTTTCCGAGGTGTCGTAAAAGGCGATTAAGAGAAGTTGATCTACCGTGTGGTATTCAGCTGAGTAGAATAGACCACGCTCTTTCTTACCGAGGTGTTGTAATATTTTCAAAAGCAATGTGATAAAAATCGTATTTGATATCGTCTAAGCAAAACGTAAATTTTTCTACAGATTTGTGAATGACCTGAAAATTTGTCTTTAACTAATTGGAGTCAAAATAAAAGTTATTCTTAATGTAGTAGATAACAAAATATTTCATTTTTTGTCTAATAATTCATAATACTTACGAAATAAAGTCTGTAAACAGTTGTTTTGATTAAATATAAGTTAAGAAGCGCATTCTCGACGAGGTCAAAACGTATGACGTTTCGGTTTTTTTAATAGCGTAAATATTATTTATATCAGAATAACACTTTCTTCGTTTCCAATAATGTAAAATAATCTCTACTTTAGATATTAATTATATAAAAACTTTCCATTGGTGTACGATAAAATTATTGCGGGTTTTTTTTTAATATTCGCTTTATCATGAATGCCTTACGAATTTTCTACAGAAAAAATACACAATATTTATCATTATCATATAATTCTGCCGCCGATTATTGTGGAAGGAATTGAAAGAATATAAAAAGTTGTTTAGTTTACCAACAAGTTGTCTAAGTTCTATTTTATTACTCTGTATCTTCAAAGGATCTAGCGTCCGGACAACTAATAAGTTAAAATCATTTTATATTATTACTCATTCAAATCACGTTGACTTGCCCGTTGGCGTTGGTGGCAGCTTTGGATGTCAGCTCCGCGAGTCACGGGTTCAATTACCGCCGAGGCCTAACATTTTATAAACAAATTTTGTTGGTTTTTCCAATCAGGATGTACATATGTTTTTAAAATTAAATACGTATTTATTTACCAGTTGTCTGTCACCCATAACACAAGTATTAAGTTACTTTTGGGACTAAGGACCATGTGCGTAATTGTCCCATATATTTATTTAAAAAAAGAATCGTTGTGAAAGACACTAACAACAAAGCAGTAACATAAACATAATTTTGATTAGGTTACTTGACGGAATTACAAGAGCAATGATAAAATCTTCTTCTTGGAGTGCCTCTCCGACTAGCGAAGGTTGGCAGTCAGCTGTGTAAATTCATCTCTATCCCTCGCTAGCCGGAACAGTTCAGCGGCACTCGCGATCCCCGTCCATTCCCTTACGTTACGAAGCCAGGATTTCTTTCTGCGTCCCACACCTCTTTTTCCGGAAACCTTTCCCATTAAGATGAGTTGCATAAGTCCATATCTGTCGTGCCTGAGCACATGCCCTAAATATACGACTTTTCTCATCTTAACGGTCTACAAAAGTTCCCGATTTTGATGGACGCGTCGCAGAACTTCCACATTCGAGATTTTCTGGGTCCAGCTTATAGCCAATATGCGCCTGTATGCCCACATCTCGAATGCTTCTATCCGTTTCCTAAGGTCTTCTTTGATATAATAAGTTATGTAAATCGCGGATTATAGCAAAATAATTTTGACATTACTTTGATAACATTATAAATGTAAAATTGCAAATAATCTGTATTGAAACTGTATAAATCATCTCTCGACCAATTCGACAGTTTATGAAATTTTAAGAAATTGCCATAACAGCCTATACACGGTGCCCCAATATTCAATTAGAAAATGGGTAATTGCAGGTTAATAACGACAGGTGAATAATAAAATTAAGGAAGAACATATAAGACTGGCTTTGTTCCGCTTATCAAAAAAGTTTATATTCTAATAAAAGGAACTTTAACATTTACAGTAGGTAGTAGAATATTAGCAAATGTAAATATCTAAGCCTTGGCAATAACCTTAACCTAGTAAAAAGGTAGGCAGATGATTTAAAGCGCACGCTCAAATGCAATTATACGTTAATTCATCTTGAATTCGCAGTGTATAATTTAATTCTTGTTATTAAATTTGCTTTAAATTGCCCGCTTGTTCCGGGTATATTACATTTTTTTCTTTTTTTAATTATTAAGTAACGTAAGTAATAAAGATGTTTGTAAGCGCAAATATATCGCACACTTAGTATTAAAGTGACTTAATTAAAAAAAGTTGTTTTATAGCAAATTACAATAATTGCGTAGCGCCCACAAAACTCGTGAGTGTTAAACAGACCTAAAACTAGGAAGAGCAAGAAAACATTAGTTTTTTTTAATTACTCATAGCGAGATATCATAGCATGGCTACGATATAAAGACTACAAAGTGTTCAACTCAATTAAGCCTAATTCTGAATTCGGTCTTTTTAATACTAAGCGCGTATTCAATCATCGACAATTACGTTACATATTCTTTCATCATTATTAGTCTAAGAGGTAAGAAATTCGTGATAATTCATCGACTTTGTCTGCAGTAGAATTAGGAAAAGCCCCTAGGGCGATCACGTTTTTTGCTCTTATATCGCAAATTATCTCTTGAGTGAATTAGAAAAAATACTCACGGCGTATATGCGTTTCTCTTGTGAAACGTGACTCAAAAGAACCAAACAAATTATACCTACTTAATTCAATTTTCGCTGGCTATTACGCGTATTTGCATGTCACGTTTATGACACGAAAAAAGTAACTAACGCTGAACTCACGCGAGCATTGTAGCGTATGGCAAAAAATAATCTGCCATCTATACTAATATATAAAGCTGAAGAGTTTGTTTGTTTAATTGTTTGTTTGTTTCATTGATCGATTGTTTGAACGCGCTAATCTCAGGAAATACTGGACCGATTTGAAAAGTTCTTTTATTGTAAGATAGTCCATTTATCGGGGAAGGCTATACGCTGTATAATATCACGCTAAGGTGAATCGGGGAGGAGCAGCAATAAAAATAAGACGAAACCGGCAAAATTTGAAGCTTTCCTTGCGTGCGCTGAGTAAACGGTAATAGTTATTCAAAAATCATGTATTACAAAATTGTTCTAAATAAAAGTCCGCGACAGCATATGTCTAGCTTTTAGGGTTAACACAATTTGACCACTTTTATAGTTATCAAAATTCTATATTACCGTTTTAAACTAATAACGCGGGCGGAGCCGCTGGCGAGAGCTACTAAATTTTTAAAACGAAAACATTTACATAAATATGCGGTACATAATTTTTACCGTGTGGTACCCGACTGAGTAGAATAAATCACCCTCATGTTTTACCGGGGTGTCGTTAAGGGCGGGTAACGTAAATTGACCCACCGTGTGGTATGCAGCTGAGTAGAATAGACCACCCTCATATCTTTACCGAGGAGTTTTAAAAGGCGACTAAGGTAAGTTGACGTAAGGCGGTCGGTCGTAAAATATGTATCCAAATCATGTGAAAACCCCACACCCCACTTAGAATGACCACACTAATTTTTTTTATTCAAATAAACTTGTAAACAAGTACCTTTGAATCGTCAACTCTACTGCTGGTTCAAATCCTAACTTTTATGCCGGTTATTGAGAACAAAAAAACTATTCTTGGTCACAAAATTGAACACAATATTTCTTAACAAAAAACATAACTTTTGCACATTTATAGCAGTATAAAGACGTGATATCCGAGTATCGTCTTGACCTATATCTCGACTGCCCCTAATCTATGCAACCCACACCCGAACGTGCCTAACGAATGGTTCAATGTCTTCACTTCATATATGTATAGTAATACTATAGTACATAACGGATTTTCATTAATTGTATTGTTATAAATTTTAAAATAATTTAGAGATGTGTTACTGAGCAAGAATTTTTCGTATCTTTAGATTAATTTAGAATTTTTCGCTGCAAACGTAAAATCATGTCGGTTCATCGGGTTGTTTGGGAATGTTGGTTGGGGAACGGGCGGTCTATAGAGATAAAATACCTAGGATCGAGCTCCACCTGCCCTATTATTTTTTTTTTGACATCATTGTAAAAATTACCTAGCATCAGTCATCCAGGTACTTTAATATAATATATGGAACAAGAGTTGTAATAGCTTTATAGCATCACTAGCTTTTACCCGCGACTTCGATTGCATGAACTGTTGTCGAGTGATGGGTTATAATAGATGACGCGTTTTAATGTCATCGTATTCTTGTAGAATTGCCAGGATTTCTATGGCCTATATTATTCCGAATAATTGTGCCAAATTTTATTTATATTGATTTATATTCAGCGGATTCGTCGTAAAAGAGAAACATGCATTCATACTCACAAACCATCGCATTTATAATATTAGTAGGATAGGCATCGGATTTTATGATTTTTTTATAACTCGGTTTAGTGGCTGATACGACTGTCACAACGGAATCCAACAGCATCCTCCATTATTTATCAAGTATTTCCGTGAGGAGTAAGGTTGGAAGCCACAAACTTATTATTTTCGCGCGTTTATTTAAAAAAAACAGGTATGGCATTTTTACAGGCAAAGGAAACTTGAAGTGTACTGCCAATATTGGCAGAAAAAAGGTTAAAACTACAAAAAAATACTTGCCAACCACGCCGTCAAAAACCTGATGGAAATCTATGTCCTTTAATGAAATAATAAATACTGACTAAAGATAATCCTACTAAATTGCCGTTTACGAACTACTGCACAAAACAATTATTACAATAAAAATTTTATAACTCCGATACAAGTGAATAATAACTGTTACATGATCAGACGCCCACATTTATTTTATCCTTTTCATTTTATTGCAATACTGACTGGCTTTCATATTAGCACCTTGACGAGTAAATATACATCCATTAATGTCATTGGTGTCTTTAAAATGGTCAAGGATTAATACGCCTTTAACAAATATATCGAATGTTTGGGAATTGATATAACTAATTTGGATAAACGTATCATCATCCTGTCCTTATCCCAATCTAAGTGTGATTGGAAGAACATGTTCTAAACATGCTGTCAAATCATTTGGCTGCATTTTTACGACCGGCCACCTTCCTGACGTCAACTTACTTTAGTCGTATTTTACGACACCTCGGTAAGAAAAAGGGTGTTCTATTCTACTAAACCGGATACCACACAGTGGGTCAACCTACCTTAGTCGCCTTTTACGACACCTCGGTAAAAAATGAGGGTTGTCTATCCTACTCAGACGAGTACCACACGGTGGGTCAACTTATCTTAGTCGCCTTTTACGACACCTCGGTAAGAAATGAGGTTGGTCTATTCTACTTAGCCGGATAGCACACGGCTTAATTTGGATAAACGTATAAAACAGTTAATAGTGAGAGGAAATTATTAAACTACATACATACATATAATACATTAAATAATTATGTATATGTAAATATATATTGCAAGTTCTTACAGTGCAAACGCCGAATTAATATTTAACTTAACGCGGAACTGGTAAAAAGAAACCTTGAAATCGCAGCTTCTTTATGTGGCTAAATAATTATTTAACATACAAATAGAGCCGTGTTAAATATTTATATTTTCAATAAAGGGTCTTTGGAATAGCCCAATATTTTTATACTTATAAATAGTTTTGTTTTTTCAATTTGTTCAGTTTAGGTTACAAATTACTAGTAAACCCTCCAGCTAAGCTAAATGCTTGTATCCGGGAAATAATGGCCGGAAATCGAAACTACGACCTCTCGATCGCTATTCCGTTACTATAACCACTCCGCTGCCGCCGCTTAACTGAACTGGAGCTTAATAGTAAGTACTAAGTAATAAACGTAAGATTATTTATGCAATTACATGCCAAAATAGTATTTTGATTTAAATGTTTGACGATGGATGGTTTATGTGTAGTAACAATGGATGTTCAACAGAAATCGATTTGTTTTAACACTTGAAAGAAACGCATTTTTTGTGTCTTCTATAACAAGGCCGAAAGTGTAAGTTTCCTTGGTGAAACTGAAAAAGTCATTAAGGCTTTCAGCGTATAGAAAAAAAACCTCAACTTTTAGGACTATATAATTAATTTAATTTTACTTTAATTGCCATATAATGTCACTGTCATAGGGATAAATTTAACTTTGTACATTTTTTACCAATAATGTTTTTTCCAACATTTTTTTTATGGTACATAAATAAAACAATTTAGCTTTTTCTAATAAACTTTCACTTTCAGTAATCGTCTAAAAGTCTTTGGCAATGACTCACTTTGTAAAAATCTGCGACGTTTATAATTTTGAATATAAAAATATTTGAAATTGATTATTGCCGTTAGATTTTATAACAAACATATCTCCGTTAACAATAAAATTTATTTATTATAGATTTAAGATATACGCATAGATTATTTCTTCTTCGTGAATTTTTTTGTTGAATAATGAACATCGTAACCGGTTCCCCACCCACTTCCCAACTTCTGAGATGACATTTTGCGAAAGTTCAAAATTCTTACCTTGTAAAATTTTATTTGACAAGTTGTATTTTTGAAAAGTTCAACCACCTACAAATATGTCTGAACAAAACGTTTTTAAAGTATTTTTGTAAAGTTTCTTAACATGGATTATTTTCGTATATACTCAAAATATTTTTAACCATTTTAACACCTCGGTTAATTGCCTCTTCAGGTGACAAGAGTGCTGGCTCTTTTTTCGTACAAAAAATCAGTGTAAGTAATTTAAGATAGATATAACTTGTACATTTTTGCAGTAAATATCTGATATCCACCGAGTTAAACAGCGGGTTTAAGTCATGTCAAAAGTCATGCGTGAGTTTTTAATAATTACTTAGGTAGACTTGTAATCGTACCTATTTTTTTTAACTACTTAATACTTAAGTCTAACAGAAAATTAGAAAGAACCACAATCTTTTGAAAGTTTCAAATTCAGTAAAACTTTTTTTCAACAATGCCACGAGAAGCTTATGTAGTCTAAATATTAATATATTTTGATATAAAAACGATATTTTTCCTTTACTTATTCAATAAATAAGAAGCAATTTTCTCAAAAGTCAATCCATGTTTTCTTTTTCAAACACCTGTGACATTGACGGCGACAATATTTATTATATTATTGACCTAACTAAATTTGAAGGAGGCTGTATTTGAAACAATATTTTCAAATTTGTTATATAAAAAAAATGGTTGTTGCTCCTAAGTGTTCTAAAATACAAAACTCAAACTACCAAAATTCAAATCTAACAATGAAGCGATTATATATAAATGGGTCAGTAATTCACTTTTTTTTTACAAATGGAAAAAAAAAACATTTTTTTAACTATGACCTCACCTTTTTTGCGCAGATGTTCATTAATCGAGTTCTGTGGTTAAAGAATTCTATTGTTTGGACCACTTAGTAACGAATGTTTTGTTTTCCTTGAATTAGAGCTCATAGTACTTTATTTAAATGAAATGTGTACGTGATTTTATGAATACCTATTTTGTATGTGGATTTAACATAGAAGATAGTATCGTTATATAGTAGTACATCATAGTATTATCCGTTTACTATCCCACTATTACGCACAGACTTCCTGTCTTCGTAAGGGAAGGATTGAAGCTTAGAATCACCATATTGCTACTATGCAAATTTACAGTTTTTTTTTATCGCATTTGTGTACAATAAATACGATATGCAAATATCATTACGATGTTTTCCTTGTAGACGATGAATTATAAATATCGTAAAGCAATTTCCAAAAGAAAATTGTTGAATATATGAATCTATCAACGAATTTTATCCGCTTCTTCCTTTTTATCCTTTTATGACCACTCTGCGATCATAACGGGTTAGTGTTGTACAATTTTTTTAATTTCTATCTCCCTTATGATTATATTTTATGAATTCCATATTTTCGCAGATGATTATGAACACTCTAGCACGATAAAGATTAGAATGACAAATAAGGAAAATATGGCTTACCTATGTACGATTGATAAGATGCAGTATCGATACATATCGATACTGCATCTTATCAATCGTTATTTATGATATTTAATTAAATTCAAATTAATATAAATTGACTGCTAGATAATTTTCATCATGATGTATCAGCGTTCTTATAATTTAAGCCTATTCAGCTAAAAGAACTTAAAAAGTAGATTGGTTCTACTTTTCAAGTCACACGAAATGTTAATTTCGGAATTTCAAAAATCCATCATTTATTAAAAAAGCTGTTATATCCCAGCGATGAAACGTGCGACTCTTTCGAGGGATTACAAATTCAAACCCCGGACAGGCACAAATGAGTTTTAGTGAAGGAAAACATCGTGAGGAATCGTGCATATTTCTAGAGAATTCTTCAATCGTTCTCTGCAAAAGCGAGGATTATGCCCAGCAGTGGGACAGTAACAGTCCGTTACTATCCTCTAGAAGGGTCTCCTTTAAATTAAGAGAAGATAAGATTATTAGTATGTCTCTAAGTTCCCATCTTGACCTCAAACAACGCAATATAAACTTCAATAGTGTAATTGTAGCTTTTACGAGCGATGTTGTATTGCGCGAGATTTATTGCCTCTACACGTAAGTACATAATATGTGCGTTAAACATTTTAATATAACGTAGTAATAGGTGTTTTATGGTCGTAGCGGTTATTTAAATAAATTGATTGCAAATATATAATTAAATGGTTGAATCATAGCATTAACATCATAGCATTGGATTAGGCTCCAATCCTTCTCTCCAAAAACAAAGAGAAGTGGACTATTCTCAGCAGTGGGATAGTAACAGGCCGCTGCTTGCTTTACTTTTAATTTAACATAGTTAGCTTTATCTTTAAAAGTAACAAAATGTGAGACGGTTGGTCGCAACCTACGCACCAGGCAGAATAACTGCAAATCTGCTTTTAAATTGCGTTGTCCGACAGGTAAATGCCATAAAAGATGTCCACAATCCTACGCAGGACATCGGAGATAGGGTTACACGTGAATGTTGGCTTACAAAGTGGCCCATTGGTGCATACAATATATGCTACAGTATTTGAAAACAAGCGAACAAGCTTTCTCCTTATATTACAGGTGAATCACTTCTTTATTTTTACAAATGTCTCCTACAAAATGGCAACTCCACAATAGATATTTATAAAATTTGAAATTAAATAACTTACGTATACATGGACAATAGTATGGTATCCAGCTGAGCAAAAAGAACGCCCTCATTATTACCGAGATGTTGTAATAGGCGCATAAGGTAAGTTGACCCGCCGTGTGGTATTCGGCTGAGTAGAATAATAGGCAACCCTCATTTCTTACCGAGGTGTCGTAAAAGGCGAATATTGTAAGTTGACCCATCGTATGGTATCCGGTTGAGTAGAATATACCACCCTCTTTCTTACCGAGGTGTCCTAAAATACGACTAAGGTAAGTTGACGAAAGGCAGGCGTTCAGTCGTAAAATACGTAGCCAAATCATATGACAACATATAAAGGAATATACAACAATCACATACACTACATATGGGTTTAGTAACATATTCGTGTCAGTTATGCGGCATGTCAGTCTCCTTCAATATATTCTAGAGGTAGAGAGTATATTGTAAGGTAAAGCTTCTACAATTTATTATCTTCCTCTAGAAACAAAGGCTGTATATAAGACTTCGTCAATACCAAAAGCTTATATCCAATCAAATTGTTGTGTGTGTTTGTGTGTCTGTTTGTGAAAAAATAATCAATGAAATATAGCATGTGTATTTTATTTATCTTGAGATTAAATAGAGCTAGTTACAAATTGATTACAAGACACGTATGTCAAAACTATATAACATTTTGATTTATTATTTTCATATCTTCTAACATAAATATTTAAGCCTTTCAATAAATCAATATATTACAAAACACTGTAAATATAAAGCACTCAGGAAGAACGATAATGAATCGGAAATTTTTCATGAACAAATTCACTTAATGGAAATCCATTACGCGCTCGCCCACAAATTCTACGTCTTTATTAATAGGTCACGCATTCTGGGTCGTTGGATATAATGAAATCTATAGAACACCATTTTTTATCATCTGATTTATCATTTGGGAGTAAAATCTTTGTGTATATTTAAAAATATGAGACTATATCGTTTACATGAAAGTCATTTTATATAGAACTAGGAGTCCCGCCCCAGCTTCGCACGGGTATAAAGCATATAGCCTATGTCACTCAGTGATAATCACAGTATTTCGCTACTCTATATCGAATTTTATTATACATATAAATAAACCTTCCTCTTCAATCACTCTATATACTTAAAAAAAAACCGCATCAAAATCTTTTGCGTAGTTTTAAAGATTTAAGCAAACATAGAGATATAAGGACAGACAGAGAAAGTGACTTTGTTTTATACTATGTAGTAACGTTTATAGCTACTACTATTTTGATAATTGACATATTTTTACCATACTTATCCAAAGACTAAATTACGTTTAGCTGTCATTTATGTTTTGTTTTTCCATGTCATAGTCGTTTTTGCTATACCACGTTTTATAGTGACTTGACGTTAAAATAAATGCGGTCGAACGGGATTAAAAGTATCCTATGTCCGTCTCCTGGTTCTAAGCAACCTCTCCACCAATTTTCAGCCGAATTTGTTCATCTGTTCTTGAGTTATAAATAGTGTAACTAAGACTAACTTTCTTTTATATATATAGATTACATTTAACTAGAGCAGGTCTATAGAATTAGGCGTTACTTTGCGGAGGTCCATAATACAAAAGTAATAAGAATATTATTTTGCTATAATAATATTCTTATTACTTTTGTAGAGCAGGTCTATAAATAAAGGAATCTAAGAAATATTAAGATTTTAACTAGTACAGTACTATTACTACTAGATACTACTAGTACTATTTATTTTAGCAAAATTAATTAATAGATGAAATATTTACATTTATATAAACTTTTTCTCTTTCTCTATATGAACCGTACTTTCTTTCTTCTTCAATTCTTGTCTTTTTCCTTCTGTTACTCAAAGTTTCACTGGAAGAGATCCCTTTTAGGGATAAGTCCGCCTTTATACATGTGCTTTTTTAATTTTGCTTTCTCTTTTCTAAATATATGTATAAAAAAGTACAGTATAAAATAGACGTTATCATCTCCTGATCCATCCTCCGCAATCTAAGTGTGGTCGGCACAAAAAATTATAAACATGTTGTCACATGATTTGGCTACGTATTTTATGACCAGCCGCCTGCCTGACGTCAAATTTCTGTTGTAGTATTTTACGACACTTCGGTAAGAAAGAGGGTGGTCTAATTTACTCAACCGTATACCACACGGCGAGTTAACTTACCTTAGTCGCCTTTTACGACACCTACGGTAAGAAATGAGGGTGGTCTATTCTACTCAGCCGGATATCACATGGCTTGATTCTTTGATAGTAAGGAACTTAATCATATTCTAATTATAACTTTATTCATATATGTATATGTTGATAGTAATTTTGAAGTGCATATTGTTGTTTTGCCTCGTCTTTTGTATTTGATGCTGGTGTTTTGGCTACGGTGCCTTTAATAATGCACTATTATAACATACCGATGCATAACATAGATGCATAACATTGTTCGTTCGTTCATTTATATATGTAAGACAAATTATATATAAATATATATTAGCCTAATGGTCGATATCATTGATCTTTTCTATAAGACAACAAATTCCTTCTCGACTTGAAGGTTGCTTGAAGGCAATATGAAAAAAATCTCAATATCTCAACTCTTAAGATCCATGACTTTTAAAAAGCTTATCTTCAATGTTATTCAAAGATCAGTGACATATAACATCTCTTCCGTAGAATAGCTATAAATCATGTTACATATAATAGTAAACGGTCTAGCTCAAGATATTAAAATTAAGTGTATTCCAAAGTTTTCAATTCTTCAATCTAACATCTGAAGGCCATCTCGTTTTGACCTTGTTTAATTGATTAATAGAATTTAATAATACATCTCAAGCTCGCACGATCGTCTTATACAAAAACAAGTAATTTACCATGTTTTGACAGTAATTAATGAGGTCTCGAGATAGTGGCACCTTATATGGTTTCCGTTTCTACGAGTGTCTGTTACTTCAGGGCTGTCTGAGTTAGAACCTTCAAAATAGTATTAAATTTACAGCATACAAGAGGGCTGTAAGACTTAAAACTGCGATTACGAGGAAATAAAAATAGAGGCATAATATCTTCTTACCCACAATCTACCACATTGAAGCATGGTTGATGTAAGCTTCAATCCTGAAGAAATAGGGAGGCTTTTGCATAGCCCTTATCCCACACCATGTGGGGTTTGCACAACATGTTATAAACATGTCACATGATTTGGCTACGTATTTTACGACCGGCCGCCTGCCTGACGTTGACTTACCTTAGTCGTATTTCACGACACCTCGGTAAGAAATTAGGGTGGTCTATTCTACTCAGCCGGATACCACAAGGCGGGTCAACTCTCCTTAGTCGCATTTTCGACACCCCAGTAAGAAAGAGGGTGGTCTGTTCAACTCAGCCGAATACCACACGGTAGGCCTTAGTCGCATTTAACGACACTACGGTAAGAAAGAGGTTGGTCTGTTCTATTCAACCGGATACCACAAGGTGGTCGACTTACCTTAGTCGAATTTTACGACACCACGGTAGGAAATGAGTAAATCTATTCTACTCAGCCGGATACAACACGGCTTTGCATAGTATTCTACGTTTGTGCATTTAAGATTCTTCATTTATGACGATAAGATATATGATAATTTTATACAATAGTTCAGATATTGTCAGTTGTCGCATTACGTCTAAGAGAAGGATGCTAAGACAACCCTGTATTATTATACTCGTATGTACAAATATATCTATGTATTAATATAACCTTTTGATTAAGACGAGTTTGATATTTGTTGTTTTGATAAAAGCTGTAAAAAACTTGTCAATCTTCAGTATCAATTCTACAAAAGAAACAATGCCTTGATATTCGATATCTGTCTATGAAATATAATTTTATTGAATGCTTTTAACTAACTAACAATGATATCAAAATTTGGGGCTATTTACATCCCCGAAAATAGTGTACCGTTGTTTATGTATAGAAACCAGCTATAAAGTAAGTAAGTAGCGGCCTGTTACTATCCCACTGGTGAGAATAGGTCTCTTCTCTCCGTTTTAGGAGAGAAGGTTTGGAGCTAAGAACTACCACGCTGCTCCAATACGGATTGGTAGGTTACACGCATCTCCAGAATTCTCTAGAGATATGCAGGTTTCCTCACGATGTTTCTCTTCACCGAAAATCGTGTGATAAATTGCAATGATCAATACCGGCTATACTCACGTCTTATTCTAACGTGTTAGCCCGACTAGTTTCGACCCCACAGGGCGTCGCCGCTCACGACTGGTCCAGAGGCTTCTGTACGCAGTTCCCGCCGCGATAATGGCGTATAAAGAGCTCATGATTAAGGGCCCTGGATGGGCTCATAATTAGTCAGTTTAACCCGATAGTATAAGACGTGAGTATACCCGGTTTCTATACATAAACTATGAATACTACTCACGATAGTTTAATATCAAAAATAGTCGGTTATTAATACAAAAAATAACAAAAAATTTGAGTCAGTGATAATTATTATCAAAGAATCTTAATAGAACCAGCCGCCAAGCCCGTTTAAGTTTTAAGGTCGCTTAGCAATCAAGACTTGGCCTATTGGGCAATTTGCCTCACCGGAATTTGCGGATAAAAACTTACTGAATGATGATTTAATTGAGATTTACAAAGCTCACAGTTTAGTTTTTATTAAAGTTTTACCTTTTAAACATTAAAACGTACCATAATTTTTAAAAGATTTTATTTAACTTCCCGTGTATAAATGTGAAGGTGGAATCTTGCAAGTTGAATTCAACCCATTTAACGGTGTACGATTAAGCTAAAATTTTACATACTGGTCCAGCCTCGATAACAATGCATGTTTATGATAAGCATGACCTGATTTTGCTGTCAGGATTGTGACTAAGGTAAGTCGACCCGCCGTGTGGTATACGGCTGAGTAGAATAGACCACCCTCTTTCTTACCGAGGTGTCGTAAAAGGCGACTAAGGTAAGTTGGCCCACCGTGTGGTATCCGGTTGAGTAAAATAGACCACCCTTCTTCTTACCGAGGTGTCGTAAAATACGACGAAGGTAAGTTTACGTCAGGCAGGCGGCCGGTCGTAAAATACGTAGCCAAATCATGTGACAACCGTTTGTAACATTTGCCAACCCCACTTAGAGTGGGATAAGGGCAGGGGGATGATGATATGACAGCTTCTATAGTCCAGTGTGATAACTGGCTTCACAGGCAGAACAACATTTTTCGGCATTAATATGATAAAACATCTTCGTTTGCGATGAATAAGTGTTAAAATGTATACAATAATGTTTTGCAATGTTTTCATCCTTCCCCCAAAATAAATACGCCCGGTATATAAGATTTAACTGTATCAAATATCATCAATATCGCTTCAGTGTCGTTAAAGCGTAAACGTAACAGACACAAAAGACTTTTTAAAGTCACACAGACAGATTTTCACTATTTATATTATTAGTATGGAAATATTTACATAAAACATCAGAGAAACAATTTTCCTGCAAAGATTGTGTGTATAAGCAAGATTTACCAGTTCTTGTATACCAAATCTCACCAGAAATAATATAAATGTTTGCGATCTCTTTAGGTCTAAGAAATACTCCGTCCTCGACCAGAATATTCCAATTTATGAAAACTAATAATAAAGCTAAATAGTTCTTTTAATACACTACTACTAGACCTGTACAACCGGAACCGTTATTTTCAATTTCCCTATTCCATATGAGAGAAACTGCAGTCGTTAACAAAATTATATAAAACACACGACAACTTCGTCTACTGTCAAAAATACTGAATTATTTATACATAGGATAAGGATATAATTGGTACTCTACTCAAGTTTTTTCAACACTTATCCTCATCTTCAAGGTTGCCTACAAAAATATTGGCATTCATTTAACCTAGGATTCTTGCGCAAGTACTAAGCATATAACGCGTGTAACTTAAGCCGCAGGTCAGCACGCACATCAGGTGGGCGTGGCCTCGTTTGCGAAGGTGTCTTATTGGCCGATGTTGATTCGCAGTTTCATTTCACTTATCTGCCCTGACTGTTAAGTGGAACTGATTTTCACAACTGACTCACTGGATTTTTCGACCTCAACTATAATACGTTCTAGAATAACTTACATAGATGAAATTTAAGGTTGGCCGTATGGTATCCGACTTAGTAGAATAGACCACCCTCATTTCTTACCGAGGTGTCGTAAAAGGCTAGTAAGGTATGTTGACCCACCGTGTGATATACGGTTGAGTAGAATAGACCACCCCTTTCTTACCGAGGTGGCGTAAAATATGGATAAGGTAAGTTGACGACAGGCAGGCGGCCGGTCGTAAAATACGAAGCCAAATCATATGACAACATGTTTATAACATGTTGTGCCGACCCCACTTAGAACGGGATAAGGGCAGGGGAATGATTAGAAATTTAAGGTGTGAAATGCATCCAAACTCAAATACTCTATCCGATGAATTTTAACTCAATTCTAAATTCAAACGTATGTTTCATATTTAAAGTATTGTTAAATTTATTTTTTCATAAAACATAATCCTTCTCGAATGTTCGAAAGACAAAAAGAGATAAAATGTGTCATTGTTTTGATCTTATATGTTATTTGAGATCGAAAGTCACCTTAATTCTGAACATTGAAGCTTAATACTTAACAAAGTGTAACATTCGGCACAGTCTATTAAACACAATATATTGCATATATTATTTGTAATTTTTTACAGAATAAATTAAGAAGCATATGACTATTTCATATGGTAATGTTTTGATATTGTTTACAAACTTTAGCAATGTTTACGTCGTTAGTTAATTTAAGTATGAATCTTCCAGTAAATTTGATTTCACGCCCTCGATTCAATCAATTACGATGCGTACTATTGGTTCCACAGATGTTATTCTAAATATAATTGTAAATATATGTCTGTGTCGAGTATTTTTTTTTTCGAATTGACTGTATGCTGTAACCCTAACGGCTTTTCAGTATCGTTGAATTTGCGAAATGCGGAAAGTAGAGCGCAGAAGCTCTACTAGCGTCGGGTGCCTCCTGTGAGGCCGGATCACGGCTAAGGGCGATGTGTAGTGGAGGGCTGATGGTAACTTTGATTAGTCATTAAGAGAAAGGAAGGGTGGCAAGAAGCCACTACCAACCGACGTCAGAAATCTAGGACCTAGTCTTCGCCGACGAAGACGCTTTGTGTGTATTACGTGTTTCTGTGTTTGCGATCGTTATTTGATCGTCAGGGTCATGTAGGACGCTTTTTGGACGCCGTGTGTTTCTTATTATCAATACTAATGTTGTTATTGTAAATGTAAAAGGATGTTTTTTCTACGTCTGGAATATACTACAGTATGATGATATATTAATATTTAAAAACATACATGTTAAAAAGTTGCGTACAGGTGCTAAAACCACATTCAAAAAGAAAGGACTTGACTGACTGGTCTGATGATACGGGTGGCAAAAGCCCTGCCTTTATATCCGCAGGTCGCGGGTTCGATTCCCGCTGAGAGTCAACATAAAAAAAATAGTTGACCCTTACGAGCCTGGATGTACCTATGTACATGTATTTTGTTATAACATGTTTCAAACAACCTCCTTCATATAGTTGGTCAGTAATATAAAAAATTGCATTAGTATAAGGGAGAAATATCGTTGTTTTTATAATTGATGTCATTTACCAATTATTAGTCATCCATAACATAAGTATTAAGTTACTTACTATGGGGACGGACAATCATGGGTATAACTGTCCCATATGTTTATTTTTATTTTTATAAAGGCAAAATATCCTCACATTGGTTAAAATTATTTTTTTGTGCCTAGAAAATCAATCATTTGTGTAAGATTTATTTTCCTATAGCATGGACATGAAAAAAACATATTTGATTTACCTACTATAAAATATCATAGTCGATATTTTTTAGATAAATCACAACGCCTCAGATCTGGTTTAATTCCAAACTTGTTTCTGTAAATCCGTGGGAACTTTTAAACGCATCTAAAATCTAGGTCAGGATTCTTATTGCAAATATATGCCGACCTTTAAATTTATATCAAAATAAATGCTTGTTTCGTAATAAACGATAATATATAAAATTTGCACTCTAACATTTTTTTTCTTGCTATAAACTCAACTTTCTATAAATCCGAATAAATCAAATCAACATTATTAGGATTCCAAGAAACTGTTTAATCTTTATAATCTGAGCTGTCACCTGCCGTGTGGTTGGCTGAGTAGAATAGACCAACCTCATTACTTACCGAGGTGTCGTAGAAGACGATTAAGGCAGTTTGACCCGCCGTGTGATATCCGACTGAGTAGAATAGACCACCCTTATTTCTTATCGAGGTGTCGTAAAAGGCGACTAAGGTAAGTTGACGTCAGACAGGCGGCCGGTCGTAAAATACGTAAATCAACTAACAATGTGTTTTAAAACATGTTGTGCCGACCCCACTTAGAGTGGAATAAGGGCAATGATGATACGTTGAGCTATCACGTAATATACCAAAAACATGTCTTATCATAATTCACTATAATAACAACGAGAATAGTTTAAATATAGAATACTTTGATAGATATAGTAATTTCTTGTTGACTTTTATTCCAAGGACTCTATGGTCTACAGAAATTTATTCTTATTTTTTGTATTTATTCAGACCTTTTCCAGGCTTATGAATTCACATTGCGTCTCAATCTAACCTACATTTGAAAGAACATTGATGTATTGACAAGGACACGTTGATATATGTATTTTGGTCGTAAAACGACTTTGCTTCGTCTCAAGTACAGTCCATAAACCATTGTTTACAGTGCAATTTATCAAAGTTGTATAAGTTAATGCAATACAAGGCTTGACTGACAAACGAAGCTGTTAGATACGAAGGTAAGTAATTGTTTTGTTAATTTAATATTAATGCTTTATGTAATTGTTCTAAGTATTCTTATAAGCAATGTAGACAAAATTTCGAAAGATTAATTGATATACAAATTTAAATATCCATATGAGTTGATGTCTCTACACACTTCACATGAGATGCATTGTCGCAACATAAGAATTAAGTTCAAATTTATATTTGTTTTTATAAACGATTTGGAAAAATAGGGCGTTACTTTGCGCAAATCTAAAGTATTTAGTAAAGCGCAATAGTTTTCGCAAAAGTATTGAAAATATCTTTGCAATTATTAATAATTATTTATTATTTACATACATTATAAAATTGTGTTGAATTTGTCGCGGATTATTAATAAATTTGTAAATATTTATAGCTTAAAATACACTATATAAATTTGTTCATATTATTTGCATTTAAAAAATTATTACTTTAAATAATTATTACTATATACTTACTGCCTACTTAACCATATTTGATTAATACTTGATTTTATGTGAACCGCCGTGTGGTATCCGGCTGAGTAGAATAGACCACCCTCGTATCTTACCGAGGTGTCGTAAAAGGTGACTAAGGTAAGTTGACTCACCGTGTGGTTTCCGGTTTAGTAGAATAGACCACCCTCTTTCTTATCGAGGTGTGGTAAAATACGACTGAGATAAGTTGACGTCAGGCAGGTAAAATACGTAGCCAAATCATCTAACAGCATGTTTATAACATGTTGTGCCGACCCCACTTAGAGTGGGATAAGGGCAGGAAGATGATGACTTGATTTTATGTAAACTTTTACCAATGTGCTAAGTGCGAGTGTTTTAACCTACTCGATTGCGTTAGCGTAACGTCAATTTGTATGACGCTGGAGCGGACACTAGATGTCGCTGTTGCGTCATACAAATTGACCTTAAAGTTTAAGGCTAAGGTTTTTAAGGCGTTAAATATAAAATGTATCTAAATATCTGAACATAAATAAAAGTGGCATCTTGTTGTGAATATATGTTACGTTTAAGGAGAAAGTGTGCCACGTAGCTATTCAGACAAATTAAAAAAAAATGATAATGTGATTCACCTTGGCGAATCCTTTGTAGGTGCCAACAAGGCTGGCTCGGTTTTGGCACAGAAATCAGTTTAGCTATTCAATACGGAAAAGTAAACAGGGATTTGAACTTGCAAGCCCTTGGTGAGAATTGCGCATCTTAACTGTCGTAGAATGTTTTAGATAATGATAGTTATATTTTTGATGTCATTTTATCATCAAAACATAATCTTAAATTTTTAAAAACAATACCATAATGTAACAATTAGAATTAAGTTACAATTGACCAAAACAATTATCATTTAAATACAGTTTAGTGAAACGCATATCTCGAAGAGTGAAACGCATATCGCACGTTTAATATTAAAGTGACCTAATTCAAAATTAGGCTTAAGTAATTGAGAGAATTGTAATAATAACCTTAATGTCATCTATGACATCACTGTGACTGTAAAAAAACTAGTGTTTACTTCCAAGTTATGAATTTTTATGAAAAATTTTGCGAGAAATTGCCATCCGACCTCGCCAAACCTATTTTCTGATTAATTTGATATGGCTTATTTAATCGTTAAAATTTTCGATTATCCCTGCAACAGCTCAGTGAATTTAGTAATAGAATTCTTATACACAATTGGCCCATTCTTTGTTTAAATCTTTAAAATATTTATTAGTCCTTGTTCGCGCCGTTCACTGCTTTATGATAAATCCATAACTAACGGCTATAGAATTTCGACATTTTGGTTTTTTATCTATATCAAATCTGTGATAGTAATGTCTACGTGACTTTGTTTTTCTATTTGTCTGTGGTATTTTTTGCCGGTTAATAAATCGTAGTCAAACAGCAAGTTTTGGTTTTAGTGCGATTAGTCCTTGACTAGTATTATTTTTGTCAAAATTGTTCTTATTTCAAACCATTGGAGGTGTACATGTAAATCGTTGCTTAGCTTAAAATTTAAAAGCGAAAAACTATTGAATTTGAAACTCAAAAGCTGAATGAATGAATGAATGATATACATCTCGCAAATATAATAATCAGTAGGACAAAACCTTTCGTAACAGATAGAACTACAAACAACGCGATGTTTTCGGTACACAATGACTCTAGAACAAAGGGCTCCAATAGAGAATAGATATAATAAATTCAAAACAAACACGTAGAGAATAATTTAGACTTAAAACAACACGGGCATACGGCAGAGGCATTCAATGCATGTCCTAACAATTTATTAGTTTACTTTTAATGTTTTGTGTCTACAATTGTATACTTAACTGTCATTTATATAATTTGAGCGTCCATGATGCAATGGTGTCTGAATTAGAAGGCCACAGGCTTCAAATTCATTTAAAGAACGCAGTATTATATAAATTGCTTACATAATTAAAAACAAAATTAAAACGATAAGCATATCATCCTCTTGCCCTTATCCCACTCTCGGGTCGGCACAACATTTCATAAACAAGTCACATGATTTGGCTAGCTATTTTACGGCTAGCAGCCTGCCTGACATCAACTTAACTTAGTCTTAAACTTAGACGACACCTTGGTAAGTAAGAGGGTTGCCTATTCTACTCAGCTAGATATCACACGGTGGGTCAACTTACCTAAGTCGCCTTTTACGACACATTGGTAAGAAAGAGAGTGGACTATTCTACTCAGCCGCATTACACACGGCCAGTCAACTTACCTTAGTCGCCTTTTACGACATCTTGGTAAGAAATGAGTGTAGTCTATTCTACTGAGCCCGATACAACTCAGCTATTAAAACGATAAGAATAGTAAAAAGAATTGTTTCTATTATATATTCTGTTGTCTACGAGTTTTATGTTTTTGACCCTGTATCTACGAATTTAACAACATAAAAGTGCTATATTAATTAAAACCACAAAAATTAATGTAAACATTGCTACGCGTTTCATTTATTCATATTAGAATTAATTATTATCATGTTTATTATTCACGTTATTTGTCTCAGTTCACTGCCAATAAGACTATTAAAGTAGAATATTTAAAAAATCATTATCCTATCGTACTAATCTTACTAATATTATAAATGCGAAAGTTTGTGAGTATGGATATATGTTTGTTACTCTGTTACGGCGGATCCGCTGAACCAATAACGATTAAATATGGCACAATTATTCCCTATACATGAGAATAACATATAGGCTATTAAAATCCTGTTTATTCTATAGGAATAAACATTGAAAAACGCCATCTATTATCAACCGGTAGAGATATTTGCAGGGTTGGAGAAAGACTACTACGGAGAGAGGGCGACACCACGGACTATGACACCATCGGACATGACACCACCTGAGGACGACTTTGAGGTCTGGGAACTACCATTCCCAGATCTCCATCGAACCTGACATCCCTTAGGTCACCTAGGTGACCTGGGCTCACGGCCCAAATACCGACACCCTTAGGTCACCTAGGTGAAACTGGTCCGGAAACTGGACTGGTGAAACAGACCGGGCTTAATTGCCCGGGCAAAGAGGTACGCCTCGAGGCCCATACCCCGCTTACCCCCCACCCGGGGAGTCAGCGAGACGACCCTGCTGGTTAAAGACTACTGGTTTATTCCAAAACTACAGTCCACGCAAATGAAGTTGCGAGTAAAATCTAGTTTTGTTAATTCTTAAACTGTATTTAATCGCATGCGCGTCGCGATGGGCGCCGCGCTGTCGCATAGACCTGTGCCTACACGTACAATTTATGTCTTTCGGAAGATTGTTGGCGACTGTGAATGTTATTATAAACATAATATTAATTTTACGCTGCCAAAGATTGATAATGACATCACGCGTCGTTTTGTTTACAATTATTGTTATACAATTTTATTGTAAACCAGATGTACCCGCGACTTCTTTTATTGCTACTTAAATGAAATACCTTCGTTAAGTATGTATTTTTCTTGTTCCCGATGACCATTTTATTATCGTATATATTGGTATACGATACAATTTTAACTGTACAAATTTTCTTTGATATAACTTCTATATAATAGCTTTATCTTATAAAACGTATCAGACCGCTTTTGGCATTTATTGTATTAGAATAAATGTCTGACTAATTATCATCCTCCTTCCCTTATCCCACTCTAAGTGGGATAGGCGAAACTATTTATAAACATATTGTCACATGATTTGACAACGTATTTTACGACTCGCCTCCCTGACGTCAACTTACCGTAGTATTTTACGTCACCTCACTAAGAAAGAGGGTAGTACATTATATACAACCGGATACTACACGGTGGGTCCACTTACCTTAGTCGCCTTTTACGACACCTCGGTACGAAATGAGGGTGGTCTATTCTACTCAACCGGATACCACCATCAAGGTAACAATACCTCTGAATAAATGATTTTGTAATAAAAAATATTACACTTTTGAATTCATATAATATTCTACATCATTCGCATAAAAATCTTTAAAAAAAAGTAAAACAAAAATTTAGTTCGATTTTTGATTTTGATTTTTCTCGGTTCTTATTTTTACTACAACACGCCAAATTCTTTTCACTTCAAAAGAATATTTCAACGACTTAGAAGTTTTCGATACACGTCATGTCACGGATTATTATTAATTTTGCACATTTTCCAGACATAAATATTCGTGTCAGAAGGTTAATTCAAGATTAAAATATACTTTATGTCAGGGCGAGTCCCTATTCAGCTTGAAATATCGCTTTTCAAGCTTGTCACTGGAATGCATAATATTACAATAAATAAGTTTCATTCACGTTTTATTCTTGAAGTTATTTTTATTGACTTCACGACAGTTATCGAGTCTCTTTGTTAATTAACATTGAACAAAAAACGTGTAGTCCATTCATACTGTGTGTTATATAACATGAATTGATTAATTAATTTGCATTGAATATAGTGTGAATTAAAGACGTGGAAGGGTGAGGCGAGCGTCGAGGTCAAAATACGTAAGGCGGCGATTCAGTTAGGGTTGCCACCCGTACTATATTATATAGTATCGTACTATATAATATAGTACTAACCACTACATCAGGTTCGACAAGGCTTCCGTATTATCCAGGAAAAATTTCTAGTACCTAGAAAAATACGAGAAGCCATTGAAATTGGCCGGTACCCGAATTTTAACAGAGACGGTGGATGGACACTACCTCCGGCGTGGAAACCGATTTTTGACACTACTGGTTCATATATAGACCGCTTTGAACCCGACACCGTAAGCGTCGCGTGCACAACCTTCATGCGTGCATGCGATGACGAAGACCAGAGCGACAGGGAACACTTGGAAGAGGTGCGGTCACCGCCGCCACCGTGTCCCCCCGCACCCCCGCCACCCACGAGTCGCGCCCAGCGAGATGCGGGACGCAGTTCCCGCCGCGATAACGTCGTGTAAAGAGCTCATGAATAAGAGCCCCGGTTGGGTTCGAAACTAGTCGGGCTTACCCGATAGAATAAGACGTGAGTATAGCCGGTTCTATACATTAACTATGAATACTACTCACGATAGTTTAAATTCAAAAAAAAGTATCGTACTATATTTTGGTCAATTGTACTATATATTATAGAAAAAGAATATAGCACAAAAATACTATATTTTTATCGCTAATTCAATTGTCGCGCTTTTTTTGATTTAACTGTGAATGGAACGCACCCGCAGCGCTGCATAGGGAATTTTTGAACGAAACTCACTCATATACGTACGGGGTTTTTCCTTTCCTTTCTTCTCTCCATTCCTGCAACTACCGCTTGTACAGAAAGATTTTTTTCCGTCATGAATATAAAATGGAGAGAAGAAAGGAATAAAGCATCTATTAATTTAATCAAAAATGTTTTCAATTTACTTTAATATAGATCTAAATTGCTCAGCTACATATAATTATTTACAAAAGAATAAAACCTTGATGGCCAAAGCGAAAAGTAATAATAAATAATGATTGGAAATAGATGTGTACTATTTTTTTTTCCTGAACTTCCCAAAAGTACTATTTGTTTCTTCAAAAAAAAGGTGGCAACCCTAGATTCAGTTTATATTAAAATATTCTTTTTAAGACAGTTCGTATAAAGACCATGAGACCTATTAGTGATTATTACAAGGATATGCGGGTTCTACTTTACCTCGGAGTTTTTGATTAAATAATAATAAATACATGGGACACTTACACACACGGTCGTCTGTCCCCAAAGTAAGTAACTTACTACTTATGGTAGACAGACAACTGGTGAATATATTCTTATATAATTTCTAAATAATGTAATAATATTTAAATATACACCCAGACTCAAATACCATCAAATTGATTTATAGAAAATTTTGGCCCTCGGCGGAAATTATTCAAATTCAAATTCAAAATATTCTTTATTCAAATAAACTTGTAAACAAGTGCTTTTGAATCGTCAACTCTACTGCTGGTTCGGAAAGCTGTTCCTACCGAGAAGAGCCAGCAAGAAACTCGGCGGTTGCTCTTTTTAAAAAATACAATTCTTAATGCTAATTAAACCCGCGACCCGCGAATCTGAAAACAGGATCACTACCCACTGCGCCAACGGGCCAGTCAAAAGTTTAATTTAATTTACTTGTACTTAGACATGTCTTGTGGGAAGGGATTTATTTTCAAATTGATTATATACTTAACGAGATGGGCGAGCGCAGAAGCTTCGCTGAGATAGCAAAATGCGGAAAGGTAGTCACAGATGCTATACTAGCGTTGGGGCACTTCGTTCTAAGGATGCCTTTTGTGAGCTGGAACCAAAGCTTTATTGCGACTTGTAGTGGCTGGTGGTACGACTGCGATGGATATTATTTCTAGACAATAGCTTTATAGAAAAAAAATCACATATATCTAAATCTCAGAATCACATAGACCCGTGAAGTTGTTCGGTAGTAAAGGAAATTTTAAAATAGAACGGTTCACTAGAACGTAAACGTTAATGTGTGTACATACAAATATTATACATTATTATTTAACATCTTAGAGAATTGGAGTGATGCCAAGTTTTGCACGGAACTACCTGTCGAGTGAATTGTACAGTTTCCTGTATGCGACAACCCAGTAGCATTAGCAGAATTTCTGTGATATGCTCATATATTTTAAGATATGTAACCTGCCAATCTCCATTGCAGCAGTTTGCTGACTATAAGCTCCAAACATTTAAAAAAAAGAATTATGCCAACTAATTAACTTACAGGATGTTTAGTTTATTGTCTTTGCTTTAATATTTATTTGCTTTAATATTTAAATGAGTTAATCGTGTAAAATTCATTGAAAAATTAATCTAGCTAAGTTTTAAAAAAGTTTTATCCCTGTTATTGGGCATTAAAAAAATTACATTGAATATAAAACACTATTTTTGCTGTATTTTGTCAAGCCAGTGTAGCTTATTCGGGGAACGGGCGGTCTCGAGAAATGGAAATACCTAGGATCGTGCCCCACCTGCAAACTATTTTTTCTTTTTTTTAAATTTTTTTTATTTTGTAAAAAATTACCGAGCAAGGCTCGGCCCCCAAGTTCTTATTATTAAAATTATTTGTTTGTTTCCACCGTGTGTTATCCGGCTGAGTAGAATAGACCAACCTCATTTCTTATCGAGGCCCCGTAAAAAGCGACTAATTAAGTTAACGTCAGATAATGTAACTACATGGCTAATAAATGTTGTGCCGGCCCCACTTAGAGTAGGATATGGACAGAATAATGATAAAATGGTTTGTTTATTTGACTCATTAACATACATATAAGGAATTGTCTACACTTCCAAATCTAAAAGCATATTAAAACATAAAAGAACCACGCAAAAGGAAGTAAAAGCTATAAATCAAATCATTATCAACGTTTCACGTTTTAGCAATATCGTAAAACAAATTACATTTACATAACTTAGTATACTTTTGCTACCAACGCCGCTTGTTTTGCCACCATACTAAGTTTTATCAAATCATTCACCGCCAAATTTCTTTCTGAATTAATTGGACTATTAAAGAAATATATATACTACACTTACACACACGGACGTCAGTCCCCAAAGCCAGTAACTCTATACTTGTGTTATGGGTAACAGACAACTAGTAAATGCCGTCTGTACCCAAAGTAAATAAATTAATCTATACTTATAATAAATCTGTAGAGAGGTCAATTCTGTAACTGGAATATATTTCCAAAATAACTATCAGGGGGTGATTAGGGATCGATACTGATGCCAAAAATGCAATCAGTAAAAATTTTGTCTGTCTGTCTGTCTGTCTGTCTGTCTGTCTGTCTGTCTGTCTGTCTGTATAACCGTTATAGAAGCAAAAACTACTCGACGGATTTTAACGAAACTCGGTACAATTTTTTTTCACACTCCTGAGCTGGTTATAGTATACTTTTCATCACGCTACAATCAATAGGAGCAGAGCAGTGAAGGGAAATGTCGGGAAAACGGGAGAAGTTACTCCATTTTTTAAGCTTCCGTCGCGTGTGCAACCTTGATGGTTAAAGCTACACAGAAATCATGTATGACGGAAATGTTCTCCTTAAAATTATATAAAAAATATCCCACGACAGCATATGTCTATCTTTTATGGTTGACTCACAATAACACGTGTAACTCCCGATAGCTTAGCAGTTCGAAGCTTTCTGGTTATATTTGTCTACTCCAACGTTTATATCACTCTCAGTCATCCCTAAATAAAAAAGTGAATAGTATTAACCATTGTATAAAAAAAGAATCATTGAAATCGGTATAGAAACACCAGTTATACATGAAATACGCTAATAATAAGCCATCGCGCGTGAATACTGAATCATGCTACAGGGAATATCACTACATAGTATAAAACAAAGTCACATTCTTTGTTTGTCCCTATATCCCTATGACTGCTTAAATCTTTAAAACTACGCAACAGATTTTGATGCGGTTTTTTGAATAGATAGAGTGATTCAAGAGGAATGTATAATAACATTCAATACGGAGTAGAGAAATACTGTAATTTTTGAGGTTTCTAATGTGATGTCGTAAATAATTACTTTTTTTCCCGCTTACATTGCAAACGCAGGCTAAACGCTACGAGATTTATCAAAATGATGTACTAAGTATTTGTACACATTGAAAAAGTCTACAGAAAAGTCCGCGATGGTATATGTCTAGGGCTTCGCCCTATTGCACTTCGAATTTAGCAGCGATCGGACGCGCAACTAAATGTCGCTCTTTTAAGAGTAACCTCTAAAGAAAACATGTTTTGTATTGTCTAATGATAACAAAGCGATGAATGTTGTATATAAAGACATTCTGTTATTAATTTTAAACATAAAATATATAGGGAAAAATGTAAATTGTAAATATGTAGTAGGTATATGAATTTAGACATTCCAAAGATAGCAGGATATCTTCTTGCTATAGGGAGAGGGAATTGTTTTTCTCCAAATTTAACGCTTGCGGGCCACAGGCAGTAATGAATAAATCAAAACTACTGGATCGATTTTAATCATTTTTTTCACTGAGTGACATAGGCTATATATTTTATACCCGTGCGAAGCAGGGTAGGCCGCTAGTTTTAAATAAATACTTATAAATACAGAATCAATTGTTTGAACAACGCACAAAATGTTGACCTCGGCGGAAATCGAACCTGCAACCCGCGGAGCTCAATGCAGGGTTACTGCCACCTGCGTCAAAGGGCAAGGCAAGAAAAAAAATATGAGCCATTCCAAACATCTATACACTATGCACAAACTAAATTGTCGCCGTAAGTATAAGAAAATTTTGACTGATATTGGGGCAGAGGTGTAAAAAATATATATTTCTTTTCCAAAATTGTTTAATAAATGTCGAACTTTTATAGACGAGTCACCTTGAGATGAACAAGGTGGAAACTCAAAGTCAAACTAATGTTTATTTAACTTGCGATTATAAATCGTATAAAAATGTAAATATTAAATATTTTATTTACAGGTAACTCTCCTATAACACGGTTTCGATATAACACGATTTATAAATTGCGGTAAACCCTCCTATAACACGCTTTCGCTATAACATGATATGAAAACCTTTCTATCCTCCTAATCTATGCAAAATCTTTCTACATTAACACAGTATGTATTTATAAGCGCGGCAAGGCTTCTTTTCCTAGATACAGCATTGCGGAAATGTATATGAACCCTTTACCATATTTGTAGTCAAAGTTTTGCATAGGCAAAATTTAATGCTTTGCTTCGTGGAACCTATCTAATGCTTCGGTTATAGAGTGATAAGATCGTCGAGATTGTCGTAGTTATAATTTCCTACACATAGCATTACGTATTTCTTAACAAACGCGGATTATAGCAAAATATATCTATCATTACTCTTGTAAATAAATGAAAGTTAATTGAAGTCAAAATTTTATTTGTTTGAAACCGTTAAATGTAATATTGAGTTCGTTTTATAGAAGTTCCGATGACCTCTTTAAATGTACAGAAATATTTGTCTAACAGTTTTTTATTAGTATAGATAAATGTTGATAAACGATCAATACGAAGTTATATGAGACGCGTAGGCGAGTAATTTTTTTTAATAAAACATTTTGCCTCTATCTCGCTGGAAGATTGCCAGCCTCTGTTAGATAATACCTGCATCTTTTACTGCTAACTGTTTAAACAGATTTGTTAAGATAATATAGAGGCTATAAATACAACTATAAGTTCAGTTTTGCTTTTATAACTTTTAAGTAACAGATTGTTTGACTTGAATAGAAAATATTGATAACAAATTACCTTTCAATGTCGTAAAAATCGACTAAGGTAAGTTGACTCCGCGTGTGGTATTCAGCTGAGTAGAATAGACCACCCTTATATCATACCCAGGTGTCGTAAAAGGCGAGTAAGGTAAGTTGACTCGCCTGTGGTAATCCAGATGAGTAGAATAGACCACCCTCTTTCTTACCGAGGTGTCTTAAACGGCGACTAAGCGAAGTAAGTGAGCGTCAGACAGGCGGAGGTAAAATACCTAGCCAAATAATGTAACAACATGTTTATAACACGCGCAGACCTCACTTAGAGTGGGATAAGGGCAGGAGAATGATAATTTCTAGAGTTGATCCTTTGGACTTATAAAATTCTAAATATGATTCCAGAACCACTCGTAACTTCGGTCTGAAATCAAAGTCGTAAAGTTTAAGTAGGTTCAAGGTTTTAGGTAAATATTGCTAGGATACGATGTAAAGAAAATTTTGTTAAGGTTGTTATCACATCGAGAAATGAATGCAAAACTGTTAACTGATATATAACCCGATAACCAGACAACGCAGGTTTAAATCCCGTATAGTTAAGTAAATTAAAATATATTTATTATTTTGCCCGTTTATAAAAATTTTTTTTATAAAAATTTATAAAATTTAGCCCGTTATTGAAGAAAATACCGTTATCGTCTGAAATTAGGTCATACCGCAAACAACAAGAGATCCGATGTTAAAAGATTGCGTTTTTTAAGCAACTGTGACCTAAATTTAGAAGTAATTGGGCCAAAGATTCCAGCTAAATGAAAATGAATTTAATCATATAATGTTTGCTGTAATCCCCAACTCTTTGAATAATTGAGTGACAATTTGGAACGGGGGTTATAAAAAATTACACCTTTACTTTTATATTATGGAATTCTGCAAAGATTCTACTTCCCTAAATAACAAAATGTATTTTAAATCCTTTTGACTTTAATAAAACATAATCTACAATCGTACTTAACGCTCTTTATAAGTCACTAGCATGGAAATGCAAATTGAAATTTTGAACAAAAAAGTAGTTATTGTGACTTAATTATATGAGATTTTGTAATAACTTCACCCTTTACTTAGCGCACGCAATGAAAGCATTAAATTTTGCTGTATTCGCAATATTTTTTGGTTGCTGCTCCTCTCCTATTCATCTTAGCGTGATGTTATATCTATAGCCTTCCTCTATTGACTATCTTACATTTAAAGAATTTTTCAAATCGATCCAGTAGTTCCTCAGATTAGCGTGTTTAAACAATCAAACAAACTCTTCAGTTTTATATATTAGTATAGATACTGCTGCATGAAAAAGGTTTCCGTTTTCATACGAGGAAACTTAAACGCGATGTTTTTTTAATATTTATATTACAAACATACTAACGTTCCGTTATACGCGCGCATGTGAACCGAACAGTTCACGCCCAATACACATTAAAATTAAATAATAACTCAAGGCCTCGCTATTTTAGTTTTATACAGCGTCTCGTGGCTTTTTTAACTGATCAACCTCTTCCTGTCATGATTTGATAAATTAAAAACCTTGCGGTATCTTATACATTATGCATCGTGCATCTTGTTTACATTAATAAATTTAAAAATAATGTTAGTATACTTTAAATTATGCAATATTACATGATACTCAAGGAAACCAATGTTAACTATATATACGCAAATTTCGCTGAGTTCGCAATGGTAGAATTTCTCGTATTAAACGTACTTAGTAATTCTAATTACAATACTTATTTGGATGAAATAAAAATAATATGAAATAATAACTAATAAAAAAAGCAAAAATAAGTTTATTTAAGTAAAGTTCTAATGTAATCTATATACGTACGATTTAAAAAAAATGTTTATAGTCTCCTGTACTTAAATCAAAATTCGAATGCGAATGTCTATGGGTCGCTTCACGTTGAAATTTGCTTTTCCTTATAGAACAAGGAAAAAATTCTACTTTACCTTACTTAATTTAAGTTATTTAAGCGCTTATGTCGATGAGAACAAGGATGCGGGAACAACAACGCTTAATTTCGTTACTTGGATTTACATTTTCATCGGTTTGATAATTTGGATTTGTTTATTTCATAATTCCACTGTTAAACTCGTTGTTTGAGATAATTATGAAAACATGAAAATTATAAAAACAACAAACGCAAACATAGCAACAAAACATGTTAAAGATAATTATGATAAGAGAAGAAAATCTTAGTAACCTAAAAATCAAAATATCTTGGTTATATTATGTACCTATACCATTAAACATAGGTACTCGTAGGTGAACTATGTAATTCTAAATTACCACACACCGATTTTTTTTAAATATATAGTTTAGTATGTTAATTAGGGCATTAGACTAAAAAATGACTAGTCTGTTTTAATACTTTTATTCCAGGTTATGACAGCTAATAGAAAACTAATTAATATCAATTTGTCTAGAGAATTGGCAATTTTCGCTTCACTAATGAATTAGAGTCACGCCATTCACAAGAGTTATTATGTTTCCCGTAGCGGCCTGTTACTATCCCACTGCTGGGCATGCCCATGTTTCCCGTATCTTTTCTCAAATAATAATTTGATAAATGTAAGCTTATAACCTTAAAAAGCTTATAAAATTATAAATATAACCGCAGTAGTCGATTGATACACAAGTTTACATTGTTCCCATCCACATTAGGTAAAAGTTTTTTTTAGTAAGCGACATTAAAATTATAAACAAAATAATAGAATAATTCTGTTTTTATTTAGAAGTACCTAAAAAAAGTCGTTGACATTCTCGAATTTCCAACTCGGATGAACATAACAGTTTTATAATCTGAAGGGAAGCGGAGGACTTTAGCCAACATATAGAAACCACAGCTCCTCATTTTACTTAAATTGATAGGGATATCTTCTTTAGGGATAGATATGCAGGTTAACGTATGATGAAACATGATTAGGAAATAAAATAAGTAAAGTAACGACCTATTACTATCCCACTGCGGGGCATAGGCCTTCTCTACGTTTTGGTAGAAGGATTGGAGCTAAGACCTACCGCGCTGCTCCAATGCGGATTGATAGGTTACACAGATCCCCAGAATTCTCTATATTCAGTTGAAATAAGATAATCCGTTAGGCCAGTATAGTCGTTTTCTATACATTAACTATGAAAACCACTCACGATAGTTTTAATTAAAAAAATGTACTATCGTTTTCATACCTGATACATACAGGTAGCATAATACTGAACGCAGCTGATCTAATAATATGAATATATAATTACAGAATGATATACGTGACACACAGAATATACAACATATTTTCTTTGAATAAGGTTTCTCTAGTAAGACGTTTTGTTAAGAGAATTGTAAAATAATTTCATGTGTTGTTTTCCTCTATAGTGACTAAGCAATTGAGGCTTTAGAAATTTGGATACAACAAAGTTATAAAAACGTTGAAAAATTGTTTTTGGAATGATAATAAAAAGTATAAATTAAGATACTAAATCAAACTTAAACTTTATGATAAGTTGACTGGCCCGTTGGCGCAGTAGGTAGTGATCTGCCTTCAGGCCCGCGGGTCGCGGATTCGAATCCTGCCGAGGGCCAACATTTTCTATAAAAAGAATTTGTTGGTTCTTCGAGCCTGGGTGTATATTTGTATTTAAGGATGTATTAAAAATTATATATGTATATATTTACCAGTTGTCTCTCACCCATAATACAAGTATTAAATTACTTACTTTGGGGACGGACGCCCGTGTGTGTGTCTCATATGTTTATTTATTTAGTATAGACTAAACCAAGTAAAAAATAGTTCTAAATTTAAATAAATCCAGTGATAAAATCTTTTGATATTGAGGAAACATTTGATAGCTATACCTGTTCCCGATCGGAATCATTCAAGTATTTCGCAATTAACAAGTTACTAAAGTTTATTTTCGTAATTAATAACAAAATATTGACCGGATATATTCTTAAGATAAATATGCTACAGGAAATGTATTTATTATGCTTAAATTAATTTCAAAATTGGTACATCAAAAATATTTTTATTATACTCTTCGCGTGCGTTCGTGATGGCCACACCTGCAAGATGGAGGTGAGTTTAGCAATAACCACACTTTTATGAGAAATAATGTTAATTTATAGCGCTATTTTATTAAATGATACCTAATTTAAAACCATTGGATAAACTGATAATTGTTTGTTTTTTTGGATCAGCGATTTTGTTAACACAAAAACCAATCTTTTCAGAGCACATAAGCTACTTGTAGGCGTCTGGCTAAAATTCAGCATGTAAGGGGTTTTGGGGGAGAAAACTCGATCTAGATAAGTTTTCAAAAAAATGTCGCTTTTTCGCTGTTTTCGGGCTCTAAAATTTTTTTAAATTTACGTTGAATACAATCACAATTTTTCGCTAACACAAAACAATTAGTTAAAATGAAATGTTAAATTATTCTCATTTTATATACCGTTCAGTCTACTAGTTAATTACTAATTAATAAGTCTTACTTAACAATATCAAGTGAAAGCCCAATTTTGCCTATGATTTTATTTAAAAAAATCATTTTCTTCAACCGACATTGATTCTGACATGAACATGAAAAACATTTAAAAAATATAAGATTTACAGCAGAACACCTTTAATGTACCTTTCCTTAAAGGCAAATATAGAGTCTAATAGACTAGTAAGTCTTGTACCTTATTTACTTATCATTACATAAGAGAAGCACTTGAAAACCTATGTAAAATTGTTGTCCTTACATATAATGATGCATCCTGTGACACCTAAAGGCAGTGCATTTAATGTATTTTATGGTGTAATTAGTTTAATCTAATGTTTTAATGTAACTTCACTGGTTGTGCCAATAAATAAATAAAATAAAATAAAATTAATTAATGATGAGCGGGTTTCGCTTAAAGAAGGCATTGTTATTTTTTGACTGTAACGAAGGTCGTTATGAAATGACTACAGGTATGTGATGTTAGTAGGTCTGTTATCTAAATTTATTATTCATTGTAGAGTTATAAAAGAACTAGATAAGAGCATTCACACGGTAGATTTACATATATGATAACGTATTAATTATACTTCTAAGGCGCCGCCAGTATCAGGAAAGGAAGTGGGTTATATATATCTACTGTTCAATAGTTTTCTTGCAAAACTTTCGAACTTTTTAAACTATATTTTCCTAACTATTCCTAATGCTTTTGAATGGTCCATTAGCTAAGCATAGTAGTACCGTGTTAGTTTTATGTTAATGAAATTAAGAATAGTGGGTTTTAGATATACACTACATGGGTACGCTGCTATCATCATTGTCCTGCCCTTATCCTACTCTAAGTGGGGTCGGCACATGTTATCACATGATTTGAATAAGTATTTTACGATTGGCCACCTTCCTGACGTCAACTTACCTTAGTCGTCTTTTACGACACCTTGTAAGAAAGAGGGTGTCTATTCTACTCAGCCAGATACCACAGGGCAGGTCAATTTACCTTAGTCGCCTTTTACGACAACTCGGTAAGAAACGAGGGAAGTCTATTCTACTCAGCCGGACACCACACGGCGGGTCGACTTACCTTAATCACCATTTACGGCGCCTCGGTAAGAAATGAGGGTTGTCTATTCTACTCAGCCGGATACTACACGGCTTATGGGTAGGCTGCTATGTGTAAGTTTACTCTTTAGAGCAATGTCTTAAACAATTCATTCACTTCATTTAAAAACTTATAATTTATTGATATCAGTTGCCTGCTTGTAACATTAAGATACTGAGGTCGCTTTGTTTAATAATATTATATACTGATTTTATTATTATCTTTCATTTTAGTTTCTCTCAGAATGTATACAAAACAACCGCAGCATCCGATATTAATTAACGCATCTCGCTTTGCCTCAAAATTAATCTTAAAATTCTTCTAAAGGCAAAGGCCGGCTGTTCATTAAACTTAAATTACTAGTTATTACAAATTGTTAGGATTATAGTCTTTTTTCTGATACGATTGCAGTCAAGCAGTTATCTATTATCATATATTTTTATTTAATTCTAAATATCTGGGTGACCGAGCTGTGCTCGGTAATTTTTTACAAAAAAAAAACAAAAAAAAAATTATTATTATTATTTAGTTGGATCGATCCTAGACAATTACATTTCTCGAGGCTGCCCGTTCCCCGAATAAGCTACGCTGGCTTGACAGTTAATGGCAAAAATTCAAATGAATATAAATTTTAGTATTTTTTAATGCCCAAAAACAGGGATAAAACGATTTTTTTTTTACATAAAACCTAGCTAGATCGATTTTTCTCCTCCAAAACCCCCTACATGCTGAATTTCAGGAAAATCGTTGGAGCCGTTTTCGAGATTCCGAAAATATATATACATATATACATACAAGATTAACTCATTTAATTATTAAAGATAAAATAAGAAATGTGACTTTGTTCTACGGATGGCGCGAAATATATCAAACAAAAACATAAAATTCGTCTAAACAATATAGATACAGCAAATATTTCGTTTATTAATATGTCTAGCGACATATTAATATTCTAAAATACGTGCATTCAAAAACACCGCCTTGTCGAGCTGATAAGGACAAATTGTTATTGAGTTGCAACTCGCATTCGATACGAGGAGACCTATTGCTCTGTACACTGAGGTTATCGTAATTACTAGCGAAGTATTACTCTGTAGTTACATAGCGAGAGTTTTTTGTCAAAAAGTCGTAAAAACGCAGCCAAATCATGTGACAGCATGTTTATAACATGTTGTGACCCCACTTAAAGTGGGATAAGGGCAGGAGGATCATAAGTTTGTGAACGTTTTGCACATGTTTTTAATGTTTCTTATAATGTTTTTATCCTTTACTCATCAGAACGACGTTATATTTTATGTAAACAATTATTTTAAAGCGACTCCTGTTTTTATGTAATACTATATTCTCTGTCACAACTCTGTCGATCAAAAGGTGAATATTTTCAACTCCTTACTCACACAACTCTTTGACCTACATGCACCGACCAAAACTGTGAAGATTAAACATCTACCTGCACCCTGGCTAACCGATGATCTTAAAGATAGGATTCATGAGAAGAACTTAGCAAAATCCAAGCTGAAGTCTAATTCTACTGAGACAAACCGACGCAATTACAACAAGGCTAGGAATCGTTGCAATACACTGTGTAGAGATGCACAAAGACGCCACATTCACACATCGGTCGAGAACGGCGACGCATCCAAAGTTTGGAAATTTCTTGAAACTGTAGGAGTTGGTAAAACCAAAAAAAAATCTGCAATACATAATATTGATATTGACTCACTGAATCAGTATTTCTCAACTTCTCATAACAAATTTAATCCTTTAAATAAAACGACTACCCTACAATCTCTTTCAACGAAACCAACTCCTAACTACCCACCGTTCTATTTCAACCAATTCTCTGAATGTGATGTTAAGAAGAACATTCTGGCTATTTCCTCGAATGCCGTCGGTGCTGATAGCATTAGTCGTAATATGATCATCCCGATCCTTGATATTGTTGCTCCTGTGTTGACCCATATTTTAAATGCATCCATATCCTCTTCTACGTTTCCTGAAACATGGAAGTCCGCTCAAATTGTTCCTTTACCTAAAAAAAATAATCCTGTAGACTCATCCGATTTTCGTCCAATTTCCATTCTACCCTTCTTATCCAAAGTCCTTGAAAAGATGGTTCATCAACAATTAAATGTATTCTTAAACAATCATAAAATACTTAATGCCCATCAATCAGGCTTCCGGCCTGGACATAGTACGGCTACTGCTCTTATCAAAGTTACTGACGACATTCGATGGGGTATGGACAGCAAGCAACTTACTGTATTGACGTTGCTGGATTTTAGCAATGCGTTTAATACAGTTGACTTTGATGTGCTGTTAAGTCTGTTACGTTCTCTTCACATATCTCCATCAGTGATTGACTGGTTTCGAAGCTATCTCATAGGCCGACGGCAGCGCATCCGGGTGGAAGACAGTTTTTCAGCCTGGTGCGATGTTACGTCTGGAGTGCCCCAAGGCGGCGTGCTATCACCCTTACTTTTTTCCATTTTCATAAACTCTATAACTCATAACATATCTTCTCTCTATCACATGTATGCAGACGACGTTCAAATTTATGCGCAGTCCACGGTTGATAATCTTACCACAGCTATCTTTAAAATAAATCATGATCTGGATAAAATATCACAATGGAGCCAGTCCTATGGTCTTGATGTAAATCCCCTGAAATCTCAGGCTATTATCATCGGTAGTCCTGGCCAGATTTCTAAAGTTGATTGGACCTGTCTTCCGTCGGTTAAATTTAATGGAGTCACGATACCCTACAGCGATGTAGTTAAGAACTTAGGTATTTATATGGACAATACTTTGAGTTGGTCGCATCACTTGAAAGAAGTGAGTAGGAGATCATTCGCTGCTTTGAGTTCTTTACGACGATTACGCTATCTTCTTCCTATTCCTACCAAAATTATGCTCGCACAAACTTTGCTTCTTCCTATTCTTGATTATGCTGACACGAGCTATATAAATTTAACCCAAGACCAATTAAATAAACTTGAGAGGCTCCAAAACATTAGCATTAGATTCATATTTAATTTACGTAAATATGATCATATTTCCGAATTTCGTAATCGTCTCAAGTGGTTGCCAATCCGTTTTCGCCGGAATTTACATTGTCTTTCTCTTCTGTACTGTGTGTTATTTAACCCCACAACTCCGTACTATTTAAAGAGTTCTTTTAAATTTTTGGCATCCTATTATCGTAGACCCGTTCGCCAAACAACCATGCTCAATTTAAAGATGCCTGCGCACAGAAGCAAGTTCTACGACAAGTCTTTTGCAGTTCAGACCATTAAGCTTTGGAACTCTTTGCCATTGCCTATAAGGCAATCGGAAAGCTTATTTTTGTTTAAAAAGCGGGTTAAACAGCATTTCTTGACTCTTGCTGGGTTACTGTGATGCGTGACGATTTTTATATATTATGTATTCTAAATAAATTATATTTATATATGTATTAGTATATTGTATGTATCTATGTATATTTTTATGTTTATGTATGTATTCGTATGTATATCTTAATTAATATTCTTTATTCTTTGTATATACACACCACCTACTATATATCTGTAGCTTTGTCCTTTCATCAACCTGGTTGGCTGGAAGAAATCGCTATTTAGCGATAAGTCCGCCAGATTGTAGCACTACTTTTCAATATGTATTTATTATTGTTATTTTTAGTTTTTACTGTTTTTAATGTGGTGTTCAATAAAAGTGTTCATTCATTCATTCATTCATTCATTATATTTGCGGTTTCGCCCACGCAGAAATCAGTATTTAATTAAAATTTTAAACATAAAAGTAGCTATTGTGAATTAACTATAAGAGATAGAGATATGCTGTTTCGGAATTTTTTGTAGTATTTTTGTGGCTGTACAATTCTATAGTACATTATTTCAGTGTATCACTGTTGGTTTAGTAGGTGCTTGCGATTAAAGTTCCCAGAAGGAGAGTTTTTTTATAACTGCGCGACCTCTTTAACACAATTTACATATAACCGTAATATACTATTAACCTAAACCTTTCGGAAGAGTTGCACTAGCTTTTAGCAAAAACCGTACAAAAATTCGGTCAGTAGATTTTGAGAAAATCCATTACATGCCGACAGACAGTTTTTAGGGACTTTGATTTATAATATGTATTTTTTTAAAATGGAATCGCAAAATAAGGCGATTGACAGTGAGAGAGTGCTCTTCTTTATGTCTTTGATCTAGTTATTTGATAAATTCTTCTTTAATAATCAGTTAATGGAGCCTTCGATCACGTAGGCTCTCCCACGATGCCGTTATAATAAACACCTACACATTTTTAATAGCTCACGTCTACAGTTTGATAAGATAATTTGACTTTAATATGAAAGGCTAACCTTAACAACCTTATGCACAGTTGATATAATCAAGATAAATCTTATCTAAGATCCGAGCTTTATTAACTCTTATGTAGATATCAGATATGTTAAAGTTACGTACTTTATTTTATATTGAAACTTAATGGGAATAAATGTATGTAAACAATGTATAACAAGGTGCCAATTTTTCGTTGGCTACACCTCTATATAACATCATCATTTTTCTGCCCTTATCTCACTATAAGTAGGGTCAGCACAACATTTTATAAACATGTTGTCATGGTTTGGCTAAGTATTTTACGACCGCCTGGCTGCGTGAGGAGAATGATGAATCAGGTTATTAAAAATTAACTTTTACTTATAATCAGTTTCTAAAACCTTTTTGTCAATATTTTGACTGGCCCGTTTGATTTTGATTTAAATTTGATGTTTTGACTGGCCCGTTGGCGCAGTGGGTAGTGAGTGCCTTCAGGTCCGCGGGTCGCAGAATCGATTCCCACCGAGGGCCAATATTCTATAAATGAATTTGATGGTGGAGCCTGGGTATATATTTGTATTTAAGTATGTATTTAAAAATATATAAGTATATATTCACAAGTTGTCTGTCACCAAGTATTAAGTTACTTACTTTGGGGACGGACGATCGTGTGTGTAAGTGTCCCATATATATATTTATTTATAATATCACTACTTAACACATAAAAATGGATGTAAACTACAAGTAACATAACCAGTGAAGAGCAGCCTGTACCATCATTAGTGGCATTCTCGAGAACATGATGTATTTTCTGTCGCGCCATCGCTTTGATCTAGGCCGACGCGATAATTAAGAATTAAGGTCAGACCTCCACTACTATAGCAGTGCAGCGTGATTAATAATTCATCGTCTAATTCTTTCTCACAAAGCATATCAGTTCATTGTGAAATATTCCGATTTTCCTGCAATGGATTGGCTAATGATGTTCCTTGCTATGGACGTAACGGCGCGACGCAAGGGCGGCTTAGGAAGGTAGAGAATAATTGTTATATCTGTCTTAGAAACACCTTAATGTATCCACATAGAACAAACAACAGTGTAAAGATAACTAGTTTAACTTAGTTTTTTAATAAGGTTTTATTTAAATAAAATTACTGTACTTCAATTATAGATGACGTTTTACTAGCTTACTATGTAAACTCATATTATATAGTGAATATTGAAATATAGTGTGCCAAAAAAAAATTATCACCTAGCCGTCGTAATCGTTATGAATGAATCTCAACATATATTTTATATTTATTTTATTTTACATATATTTTGTACTGATTTCTTCCGGCCATATTCCTTAATTGTTATTAACGCTTATTGTTTGTTGTAAGAAGTAAAGTAAAACGGAGATTTAAATAGTTATACAGTAACATAATCGCTTTCATAGTTAATCTCCTTTGTCTAACTTACTTTTGGTGAACTGATAAAGGGTGATGATATTTACAAGTTTGCTAACTTTTAATTAGATGTTAGTGTATAAAGTAAAACATTTTCTTTTAAATTTTTTTATTCTTTTGGTAGTAAGCCAATTTTATCATAAATATGTAGCATAATATATAACATAATATAGCAACACTCCTTTATGCGTATTTAACTAAGGTAAATGATAAAAATCACAATCGCTACGATCATTGTAAGAATTTAGAACATAGATTGTACGTATAGATCATTGAAAATTTAATTAAAATTAATAAAGAGTAATATTTATTACTACAGAAGATATTTGTGATCGGTCGATGGACGTTTAGTCTTAAGAGTTTGATGCGCGGAGGCTGTCTTTATCACTTTTAAATGCGCTATCGGCCGCCCCACTTCTTTGGACTAATTCACATATTTCAGACCTTGAGATCGGTTAGCCGATTTAGCAGCTCCAAAATTGAGCGTCGGGGTCAGTAAGATTTCTAAATGAGTAATGCAGTTGCAAATATTTGTAACAATGCATAGATGAAACATAATTAATGTCTCTAGAAAGATAAATATAAAATATGCTAGTTAAGCTATTCCTCCTGCCCTTATCCCACTCTAAGTGGGGTTGGCACAACATGTTATAAACATGTCGTTACATGATTTGGCTGCGTTTTTATGACCGGCCCCCTGCCTGACGTCAACTTACCTTAGTCGTATTTTATGACACCTCGGTAAGAAAGAGGGTGGTCTATTCTACTAAACCGGATACCACACGGTGGGTCAACTTACCTTAGTCGCCTTTTACGACACCTCGGTAAGACATGAGGTTGGTCTATTCTACTCAGCCGGATACCACACGGCGGGTCGTCTTAACTTAGTCGCCTTTTCCGACACCTCAGTAAGAACTGAGGGTGGTACTATTCTATTCATCCGGATACCACACGGCGTGCTAGTAAAGCTATTATTTGATACAAAAATTACGAAGCGAAAGATGATTCAACATCAGATGCAGGGTTATGCTTAATTTAACCACAAATCGACTCTATCATGAACCGTTGATTCTGATTACCATTTAATACTTTGGCCATATGAAACAGCCTTAGTAAATGCTGTCCAGACCTGTCCGTTATATAGGCGTATAAACCTTCAACGCGTCAAGTAGTCACGTTTATCTATTGCCTACTTGAAATATACTTAAGTTTAATCAACAACGTTAAAGAATTAACGATATGGTATAAGACTAAATTGTTTTAAATTGATCGTTACACGATACGGAAATCAAAACAGCAAGTTATTGCTTAAATAATTTATAGAATTAGGCGTTAGATAGCGGAGATTCATAATACTAAAGTAATATTAAAATTATTTTGCTTTGCTGCTTTATTTTCTAAGTTCACTTTATCGCGGATTATAGCAAAATAATGTTATAATTACTTATGTAAATAAGTGGCATTGATTGACTGTTACAGTCAATACGTCATTTTATGAAAAAAATATACAAACCAAAAAATACTCTGCAAAAGCGATGCATACCTGAAATATAAAAAAGAAATTGAAAACTATGTACTACAAAAATTACAAAAAGACATTTACCACTTAATTCTACTGTATTGATACACCAAAAAATGTCTATGTTTTTTGCGAAACATTTTACAAACCTGTACAAGCAATAAGGGGCTGCTGCGATCAAAATTGCAAATCTTTCCAAATATGGCGACGTTACCCTGAATTTGTTTTTTTTTTTTTTTTTTTTTTTTTTTTTTCGGACACTAACTAAGGCTGTTAGCCATGAAGGCTTTGACAGCGTCACCGGGAGAGTGGGCGAGCGCAGAAGCATCGCCGGGGGTGAAGTGCTAGGAGAGCGGGTCTCGAAAGAGGCCCGCAGCATCCTGGGAGCGTCGCCTTAAGGGTGCCTCCCGTGAGGCCGAACCTCGGCTTAAAGCGACGCGCTGTGGAGGATTATAGTCGGACTTGTAAGCTCCTTTCGGTACTTATAAGACACGGTTGACAGTTATACCTACAACTCTAGTATAATTAAGATTACAATCTGTCCCTCGGGAGATATATTGTAATGTTTGTAAGTTCAAACGACCCACCGTAAGAATTAACATACATATGTTATTCTTGATTCAGGTAATTGTTTAATATTAACACCAAAAACATTACAAGAACATCGCTTAATTACACCTTTTAAGTATGTTGTTAGTTTTTGCCCCATCTTACACCTATACAAAAACTTGACCTTACTTAGGACGTAAGCGAGAACTATGTTCATTTTCATTAAGGATTCATAATATTTAATAATATCCGTTCTTTATATATCATTATCTGCGGAATATCATTACCACTATTTATTATTCAGAATAGAGTCAACAACGATCAATCTTAGTACTTGTGATTCAGCTAGAGAACATCGCGTGGATTGAATATTGACTTATAATAACCTACATCCTTGTAGGAAATGATATGAAGCACTTTTATATACATGCATTGTTTATTCATATAACATTAAACCGGATCTCTAGTCCTTCATTGACTGATCTCTTAAGATAAAAATACAATGTTGCTGGTGAGAATAAGATGTAAAATACTGCTTTAGTTACGGGTCGACACATACATGATCCCGCCCTTTTCCCACTCTATGTAGGGTCGGGTCTTATGACACATCGGTAAGAAATGAGGATGGTCTATTCTACTCAACCGGATAACACACGGCGGGTCGACTTACCTTACTCGTATTTTACGACACCTCGGTAAGAAAGAGGGTGGTCTATTCTACTCAACCGGATACCACACGGTGAGTCTACTTACAAGTACCTTAGTCGTCTTTTACGACACCTCAGTAAGAAATGAGGGTGGTCTATTCTACTCAGCCGGATACCACACGGCATAGCAATAATGATTTCCGTATATTTTTCAGAAAATATTCCACTAAATTATTGCTAGAGATTAAGCAAATATGGCAATTCATTTTGACAATCATAAATTATAGTGAACAAGTTAAGTAATTGAAGTAACTAAATGAAAATGCAGAAGTATGACAGAATACTTAATGGAAGTAGATGGACCTACCCAAGGAATATTTAGATTACGCACATATCTGTAGCACGCGACCCATAATGTACCTCGTTGGGTCACTAACAATGCTGTTTCTTCTTAGTTGTTTTGAAGATATTATTTATAGGCGCTAGTAAATAGTTCAAAGGTGGTCTTTTTCACTCAGGTTTAATTATCAGTATAGAAGAATAAACATGTCCGTTACAAATTGCTACTAGTCAATTTTTTTTATGTTCGAACACAGATACAAAAAAGTTGCAAAAATGTTGTGGATCCGTTTACAACAACCCAAAAAGACAGTATTTACGGAGTGTATTATGTCCCCCAGCAAGTAAAATATCAGAACCGACCGGAAAGTTATATGAAGAATTATTACAATGTATATTTTCGTATTTAACACAATCTACGTGTCATCACAGGAGACTTATTACATAAAGTAGACTTCCTACAATATTTCTCGCAACTCTCCTTTTATTTTAATTGTTGTGAACTCCATAACCGTTATTAAACAACTTAAGAAACAACAAATGACATTTGACTATACACGATTCCTAATAAGGCCAGAAAAACTGGCCTCTAAAATAAATAAATAAGAATTCTTAATTATGTCACAAAATAAAGTTTGTCTCTAAACCCAGTAGTAATCCAGATATGATTTACATTCAAGTCAACTATAAAACAGATATTTTGGATAAAATTAACGTTCTTCAATTACCTTCATAACCATTAATTTTCATCACGTAACTACTATTTACTGTCGGTTTATCGCATAATCTTAATAAGCCCCGTTGTTAAGATTATTTTTATCTCGGAAATTTTGCACTTGCAAATGGCCGAAGCGTCTTTGCCTGACCCGAGTGTGACCAAATATTGGTACAGCGTTAAGCAAACATCTTTATCCGAGACCGTTTACTTCGCTCTATATGGACAGTTCCCCAGATGTTTTATCTACACGTAGGACGGCGATAATTAAGTAAAGAAAACCTTTATGTCTTTGTTTAGTTTTTTATAGATCTGGAGCATTTTTTTTGTGACCTAAATTTACTTAATATCTTCTAACTCGTCTATCATTGTCGATTTATTGATATAAATCGATATGAATGTTGATTGTGTGAATTTGTTGTTTTATTCTTTGTATGTTCTTGAGTCTTTAATCCTATTATGGTAAAACAATAGTAGCTCTTTATGTATGTATTCCAAGAAGAAAGAAGTTCTTCAAAGTAAAGTAGTATATAAAAAACAATGACTTACATGTTCACATTATGTTTAAAAAACATCTACACATGAAGGGGAACTTAAATGCCGCGACAGACCAAATATAAAAAAAAGTATTTTATCACCATAAGGACGACGTTCCCAAACGCTAGTAAAGCTTCTGTGCTCTACTCTACGCATTTCACAACCTGACGCTTGTGCTAGAGCTAATAGCATACAGTCAGTTAAAAAAAACGCACCAATTGGTCATCGAACTATGATCGCTAAAAAGCACATATTTACATATAAGATGTCGTAAAAGATATATTTGTATAGTTACTTACTTTTCATACCTTATACCTACTACTAAAGGACCGATGTAGACCGTTAGCAACTCTATGCATGGCAAGAAGAAAAAATTGTTCAGCAGAAGTAATTCTGGTCCGAACTCTGATATTGCGTAACCAAGATTATTTCTGACCAAAGTGCCTCTTTCCTTTTTCTTACATTTCTTTCAATTTTGGCCATTATTGAGTTAAAGCAACCTGTATCTAAGCATGTGACTGAGGAATACTAGCTTCTCTCACTTTATGGTTGCCAATAACTCATATTCCCATTATTATTTTTATTTTAATTCTAGCTTTATGCTACAGACTTTAAAGCAGAATTTTTAATTTGAATAAGAAATAAACGTACAGTATAGTGAAAGTACGAAAATTTATAATTAATTAAAAATAATTAGTGGCTTATTCTACGTCCTAACAGCTGGATTAACTAGTGCCTAATTAGCACGAAAGAAATTTATAGCGCTTTTTGAAAGTTACTTATCTAGATTATAATCAGCGCAAAACATGGAAGCTTTCAATGACTTTTAACTCTTTAGTGGTTCGCATAAGAAATTATGATGCTCTCAATACATATTTAGGAATAAATACAAGAGATTTTAATTTGCGAAGTATAGCAAAACAAAAATTTTTGGAAAAAGAAATGACATTATGTAATACATAGTTACAAGTTTGTTCTGTAAGTTTAGGTTGTATAGCATAATTAAATGTCTTTCAATATTTTACAGGATATATTTTAACGAATGTGAGGAATTATTAAATTTTATTATTATTTAAATATCAAATCCAAAATTAATCTATTTTCTTGCTACTAGACACTACGGTTTCAACTATGATCATGTTAGTATGGAGACGTGCTAAAAATTATATATCCATCACGATTGCTATTTTTTCTATTTGGTAAAGTGATTATTAGAACGTTTAAACAAACATACTTAAATTGAAAATGTGCGTACACGGAAGTATTTAAATACACGTAATTTTGTAAATTTACTTAAATAAGAGATATATAAATATTACAAAAAAATACAAACAATAAATCAAAGAGATTTGTCTCGTATTTAAATGACTTTAAGGTAATATTCAACGTTGGATAGTGCTATTGTAACTAATCTTACTAATAATATTATAAATGCGAAATATTGTAAGTACGGATGTATTTTTGTTACTCTTTCACTGCTTAGAAATTCTGTTAAATCTATAGGAATAGCATGACATTGAAAAGCGCCATTTATTATCAACGTATCACGCGACAATAGTATACGCAAACGAAGTTACGGGTAAAAACTAGTAATAAATAAAATAAATATAAAATAACGCCAATTTCTAGAAATATACACATTATCTTCTATAAGGTATGAATTATCCATCCAGGATAGTACTTTAGTTTTAGCATTCATAGACTTTCTCTAATCACAGATTATAGGAACCTAATAATTATTTTTTTATTTATTTAATAAATATGTACAAGTTATATCTTTCTTAAACTACTTACACGCTAGGACTATACAAATCATGCCCACGTGGAATGCTACCAAGAATGCTGGCAGCGTTTCCGCGCTGAATTGCTAAGCTGATTCTTTGTGCGAAAAAGGAGCCAGCCCTCTTGACACCTAATTAATTGTTTTTGTATTATAGATATCCGCAAAGTAACGCCTAATTCTGTAGATTAATTCTGTGTCAATTCATCCTTCTTTACCCGTAACATATATAATTGTCGTGTAGCCAGTGACCCACTAAGCACGATAATCAGGTTACGGGTCGGGAATGCGCGTGATATTGACGCCTCCATTGTGCCATTAGCCTTGCCAGCTATTTAGGCGATTTCGACGTATGTTTGCTTGCTCGTTAATGCGTCCTTTTGTCTATGGAATTGTTTGTCTGCGATTTTTGTATTTACGAAACGAGTGGGCGAATTATGTTTGTACTGTTGTTATTCGATTATGAAACGAGTAGGGCGTTTGAATATTTGTTGTTAGAGAAGAATATATCTGCATAACTCCATCATTCCCCTGCCCTTATCCCACTCTAAGTGGGATAGGCACAACGTGTTACCACCATTACCATGTTGTTACATGATTTGGCTAGCCTTTCACGACCGGCCGCCTACCTTAGTCGCCATTTACGACACCTTTTTAAGAAATGAGGGGTGGTGTATTCTACTCAGCCTTCTATTCTAACTTAATTAATTCTAACTTCGACTCTTGCTTACCTATTCTTAATTTATATAAACTTTTTTTAAAGCGGATCGTAAATATATATAATAGATAAGTTAAAAGTTCGCAGATAATATGAGCCCAATACCTCTCTTTTCACTTAAAAGAACCTATTTATGAATTCCTTAAGTATATCATTATAATATTCAGTAAATAGCGACGCCATCACCAAATATATACTCCAATGTAACATACAAATACATTGATAGAAATATGAATCAATATACTGCATGTTGCTTAAACAGATTAGCCTTTCACCCTTTATATAATTTAAAAACAATGAGAAAATAGTACTCAGTAATGTCAGTAGTACCAGTTATTTTAGTTTTAGCGCTCGTAAAATAACTAGGACTAGAACGTTCTGTCCACTATGTTTAAATTGCTTGTGTAATTCGAAATGAACCTTCAACTGTCATTATTAACAGCGTTTGTATTCTATTAATTTTTGGCAGTCGCCTGGTACAAAATGCTGATGAATTATTTAACTTTCTGACATGTGACGTTTGATTGTTTATCTAAAATATATCGCTGTCGGTTAACTTCGTATATATTTTGTATATTATATAGCATGGACAAATGCTCTACCTTGAGTAGATCTACGATCCCTAGATCATATTTTCAGAAATCCGAACCTTCACTTGGTAGATATACATCTGTTCTTTGGATGTGGGATGTTGATGTTACATCAATAAGTCATCATCATCTTCCTGCCCTTATCCCACTATAAGTGGGGTCGGCGCAACATGTTATAAACATGTTGTCACATGATTTGGCTACGTATTTTACGACCGGCCGCCTGCCTGACGTCAACTAATCTTAGTCGTATTTTACGACACCTCGATAAGAAAGAGGGTGGTCTATTCTACTTAACCGGATACCACACGCTGAGTCAACTTACCTTAGTCGCCTTTTACGACTTCTCGGTAAGAAATGAGGGTGGTCTATTCTACTCAGCCGGATACCACACGGCGGGTCGACTTACTTTAGTCGCCTTTTACGACACCTCGGTAAGAAAAGAGGGTGGTACTATTCTATTCAGCCGGATACCACACGGCGTGATGTTACATCAATAAGTAAATTTAAAAAATATCTTTTAACACAATTTCATGTCCCTACTGTTGAGGAGTTCCTTCATCCGGTGCCACTCCTGGTAGCAGCATAAGGTCATGCTTAACATAAGCATGCATTGTCATCGGTACTGGAGCAGTATGTAAAATTTCAGCCCAATCGTATACCGGGAAGTGGGTCAAATTTAACTTGCAAGATTGCACCTTCACATACAATGCAAGTTAAATAAAAGCTTTTAATAATACAGCTAACAGTTCACAGTCTGTTGGTACAAATAATTTTATTGAAAAATCACTAAAGCCTTTAGTTCTTCGCCAGAGTGTACCATATGAAGAGGCAAATAACTTATTAATATCACGAAATTATTATTCTCTAATCTACTGCTAATAGATTATGCTAGGTAGATTAAAGATAGACTGACATTCAGTCGCTCATAAAACTTTGTTTTAAGCCGTGTTCAGGCCTCACAAAAAGCATCGATAGGAGGAAGTTCTACTAGTAAAGCTTCTGTACTCTTTCAGTATTTTGCTCGTCTGTCTTGGCAAAAACCACTTGTTAGAGCTAACAGCATATTGACTAATAAATAAAAGGTTAATCGGTTCAAGTATTTAAAAAATTCTTGAACCCTCAATCAATACCCACAAAGTCAATAAATCAAAGGTCGAATAATACCGAACCTTTCAATTAGAATATTTAAATCATTATAAACAAAAACATGCAAATTATCTATTACAATCGGTAATTGTGGACTGTCGTTAGAATGAATGAGTAACGTCCCAGATTATGACTCCAAATAAACATGACAATTATTTTGGTGTGTGTACAACTGGACACATCTAAATATAACTTAGAATTACCAAGAGCGGATGTGACTGTGGCATTAATAGCCTGAGCTGATTTGGAAGATATGTTTTATCAGGTCTTAATATAACCTTGATGTCTGAACCATTAAGCAGGTAAACTTACCAAGGGTTCAAGCGAGCACATTTGAAATTCATCATTCGTTTATATGAACAAATTCTTATATGCCAAGTATTTGACCTCTCCGTTTAGAAAAGGAAAGTCTGCCTTTAAAAGTATAAATAGTATATATACTATTTATACTTTTATGAGACCTCGGTAAAAAAGAGAGTGGCCTACTCAGCTGGATACCACAAGGAGGATCAACTTACCTTAGTCACCTTTTACACCTTGGTAAGAAATAAGGGTAATCTCTTCTACGCGGATACCACGCAAAATATCGCGAGGAGACCTACACATTCTTATACGCTAAGTGTTTAACCTCTCCAAGTAAAGGAAAGTCTGCGTTACTCATTAAAATGTATAGATTGTATAGTATCATTTATAATTAACGTACATTTAATAGTGTGCAGCCGTTTGGAGGATCTGCAGTTTTGTTAAAACTAAATTCGGCTTTGCTGACATACGAGCACATTCCAGAAAATAAGGCCAGGGTTTCGCCGTTGACATCTCAAAGAGGTCTTCATCAAGTGATTTATTTATTAACTTTCCACTGGACTACAAATATATTATAGCACAGAATGAAAGCTAATTCATTTGAAAATACTTTATATTTTATTTTTTATTAATTTAGAGAAAAATCTGTTATAATAAAGACAAAGTTAAAAAAACCTATTACCTATACTGATCCTATTAATATCATAAATGCGAAAATTGTGAGTAGGAATGTATGTTTCTGACTCTTTCACGGCGAATCCACTGATCCAATATTGATGAAATTTGCCACAATTATTACTTATACTCCGGAATGACATATAGGCTAAAAATCCTGTTAATTCTATAGGAATAGGATGAAATGCAAAAGCGCCATCTATTACCAACGTATCACGCGACAACAGTCCACGCAAACGAAATTGCGGGAAAAAGCTAGTATTACATAAATAGGCGACTTAAATAATGTTTTATATGAAGAATATACAAAATATGTATATGAAGAGTATGTTAAGCCATGTAGTATACGGCTGAGCAGAATAGACCACACGTATTTCTTATTGAGGTGGCATAAAAGAAGACTTAGGCAAGTTGACGTCAGACAGGCGGCCGGTCGTAAAATACCTAGCCAAATCATGTGACAACATATTAATTATAGCATGTTGTGTCACCAAAGTCGGATAAGGGCAGGAGAATGATTATATATATGAGTAGTACGGTTTGTTGAAAATCTGATAAATTTCACAATTAGCATTATAATTTACAGATGGCAATCACTCAATGAACCCACTTGAAATACACAAGAGCCTCTTAAAATTTTCCGAATACTCCTTCAATAAACAAACATATACGTTGTTATGTCGAAACATTGAAGCCGTATAAAAAAATTCGAAAATTTGCTTCAAACCAAGGGCACCTCTACCAACATATTGAATAGAAAAAGAAACATACAATTTATTATTTATGTAAACGCATGACTTCCGCCCTTTGAGCTGTAGTGTAGGAAGTGATTAAGTGCTGTTTCGATAAAAAAAATAACAAAAGTTTAAACATGCTATTCTCACGACTGTGCTAACGCTTACCTAATACATGTGTGAAGGTAAAACGTTGTATAATTCCGCTAAATAGGACTCCCATATCAGTGGCCAGTCCTCGGATTGTAGAGGACATCGCCACCAAACAGGAGTGACAGGATATTCCCATTTTGAGTAAGAGATCACAGCTCAAAAATGCTTACAATAACATTGATTTTTTTGCAAATAAAGATGGCTGTGCTATGAATATATGATATTTTGAAACCAAAATTAGAAATCTAAATATATTTAATACTAATATGCTTAATTTATGATGAAGAAACATGATCGTAAAACTTTCTTAAATACATATGAACACTTGAAGTAAATAAGGCACTAAGTACCTAAAAATTAAAATTCGAACTAAGTATGCAATTTGGTTCTAATTGGCAGAACCAAATTGCATACTTTACATTTCAAGAGTTCATATCGTTTTTTAGTTAATTCTTACTTTTTTTAATTTAAACTATCGTGAGTGGTATTCATAATTAATGTATAGAAACCGGCTATATTCACGTCTTATTTTATCGGAACTCGAACGAATGGCTTTATTGCGGCGGGAACAGTTACCGCCGCTATAACGCCGCGTAACGAGCTCATGAATAAGAGCCCCGTATGGGCTTGAAACTAGTCGGGCTCATCCGATAAAATAAGACGTGAGTATATCCGGTTCTATACAATAAATAATTCTTACTATTATATAACATTATTTATTGCATTTAAAGTATTGTATTGAGATACTTAATGCTAATAGCCACGTGATTTATTTAAAATTTATCGTAGATTAAGGCAATAAGTGCATGCTTCCAAACTTCTTTCAAAGCCCAATACAGTTCAAGATAACAAACATTTTCTATAAATAACACCCTCGCCATCAAAAACATTGTAAGTAATATTTATATTTTTGTAAATAAAAACTTTATCAACTTATTTATCTCTTCTTTATCCACGTGTTATAGCTGACAAGTGACATCCTTTTATGTATAATTCACTGCACTTATTCAGTGCACTTATTCGTTACTCTATTGATAGAACTCAAGTATGCGTGCCTTGAGAAAAAGAATCAGGGGGAATTACATCGCATATGAAGGTAGACATACCGCAAATGTACCGATGTATAAACCTACAAAATGATTTTGGATTTCGTAGTTATTATACAATAAAAGCTGTTGCTTTTACTGTATAATAATTACGATTGTTGTTGTTTTTTTGATGAATCATATTGCACATCGAGTGATTCCCGCAGTTATACCATAGATATTTTTTGTCTATTTCAGATTTTTGATTACTAGCTTCAATCGTTTAAATGTTTACATAATTTATGTAATAACACTCACAAGAAAAGATTTTTTGACGGGCAAGTCAATTGGTGCAGTGGGTAGTGACTTCAACTTCGCGGGTCGCGAATTCGAAATCCGCCGAGGGCCAACACATTCTTTAAATGAATTTGTTGGTCTTTGAGCCTGGGTGTATATTTGTATTTACGTATATATTTAAAAAATATATAAGTATATATTCACCAGTTGTCTGCCTACCATAACACAAGTATTCAGTTACTTTGGGAACGGATGACCGTGTAAGTGTCCCATATATTTATTTATTTATTTTGTTATATGTTATTTCATCTTAATATTTTGGATGAATATCTGTTTTAAAATAACTATATTTGTTGAGATACTCAGTAAAAATTTTCTAAGCAACTTTCCTACAAAATAGACTTATCCTTCGGTCTTGAGTAATAAATTAAACAACTTGTAACAAATAATATTCATGTTTGTTCCCTCATACAAAAACGATTCACCTACAGGAACATCTAGTATTTAAATACATTTGTATGTGTAGTAATTTGTAAACGAATAGAATGTATTTTATCTTTTTACTGTGGCTAACTTTAAAAACGACGTGACAATTTCAATGTTTCTAGCTTGCCGAAGTTTATTCTGTAATCAGCAGTTTCAATATGAAGTCAAATTATGCACGGTGTTTTCACTTGTGTGCGTAACATATGTGTGGGTAGGTGTAAACAAACATGTATTAATTAGCATTCATTCATATGTGTTGAGACCTTGATGCATGTGTGCCACGTCTTATCAACGTATACGTACAAACACAAGAGGCGACAAAACGTTTCTTGTTGTTACTTTGCTATAACTTTTAATATATCCTGTTGTAATTTTTAACAAAGCAGTATTATAGGAGTCTTTTATTCCAGTTTTGTTATGTTTGTAGAAGCATGCACTCGCATATATTTAAATGTTTTCAACAATGTTATATTTTAAATTTTGTTACGAAACTTTTTATTGAAATAAGGTAATAATCTAAGTCCATTAATATGACAAGAATGGAAGGGAGGAAGCTAGCACATTTATCGAGCGAAAGAAAAAGTTATGGTCGGAGAGTCGCAATAGATAAAATAAAGAGATCCATAGAAAATCTAGAGAAGACATAGTCTAACGACCTTCTTTTGTATTTTTAAGTGGCATTGGAAAACGCGCAAACTCCGAAGGCTCTATGAATGTTAATGTCTAAGGCAACTGCAAAGTCGCAAGATTGCGCTGGATTCAAGATCTATGACCAAGCAACAGCAGGCGTATTTGAATAGACGATGTTACTATGCTCAGTCCGATTTTTTCATAATTCCTTAATTAATCCAAGGGTATCTTTTACCAAGTTGGCAACAGATTAGCAAGTAAGTTCTATAACGTTGATGACACAACGACGTTGATTAATATCGTATTGTATGCAGATAATAAATTTAAAAACCAAATACAATATAGCATTTTAACCTCCTTTAGACTTTACGGTCACCTGACATCGGGTATATAATTCCTTACCAGCTGAATTTTAGTCGTATAAAGTCTGTCATAAGAATAAATAGAACTTTGTAGTAACATAATGACAAGTTATAATATATAGCAACCGTGGTTATAATTAGGCATTCATAACATGAAATCTAATCTCCCTTTTCTATATATAAAGATTCAACGCAATTTTCTGAAATAGCAAGGAAGAATGTATAGATTATTTAGATTTCTCAACATTCATTTGTAAAGCATATACAAATAGTTGATAAGAATTTTATTATAATCATCAAATTGTTTTAGTTTTCAAGAAATATTTAATTGTTCAGCAAAATAACAGCGATAATTTCCATAATTCTTTGATTGCTAATCTTAGTAATACTTAGTTTAACAAATATATTAGTCAAAATCCAACTAACTCCTATGTAGAAATCATTATAATGTGCATTTTAATAATATATTTGTATGTAGGTCAGGATAAACATTATAAAAATCGTTTAACATGCGTAGTGTACGTCAAAAATACCGTTCGCCTTGTTAAACCGTTTTGTTTATACCATATCGTTTTACGTAACTTTCTCTTATTTTACCTTCATCCTGTTGATAAACATCATAAATGATAGCCATTTATTACTGCAATTCGGACCGAATTAGACTTAACCAGAGTACTTTTGTTAGTACAAATATGAATGAATGAATAACTCTTTATTGCACACCAGGTAAATAATAGACATAAACAAGAGAAATAAGAACATTTAAGAGTGCAAGGGCGGTCTTATCACTAAAAGTGATCTCTTACAGACAACTCCTACGTTAAAGTAATAAAGATAAGAAACAGGTTGAGATCGGTGCACAAGATGAACTAAACAATAAAATCAATAAACTTATTTATTAATATTATATGTTTTATATAAATGAGTATTTTTTGTTTTCAATACTTTGGGACCTAACCAGACATTTTCTCTTCATACTCGTATTATGTACCCCGCTAGGCCACTTACGCTTCGCAAATTGCTGAATTTTAATATCTCTACGGATCTCCAAGTACAGCTAGTTCCATCGCCCATTTGGCAAATCAGGGCTTTCTTATAAGGCCAATAGTCAGTAACGAACTTATGGATCCATACGTCATCATTTGGGTAAAAGGTGGAATCTAGTCCAGGGTGTCCTAATCTACGTGCTCAAATACTCTGCCGATCATTTAATGTTGGTGTTACCATTGATGAAGCAACTGGATTTAATGCTATTAACCGCTAGAGGGCAGTTTTTCGATTACTACCTCCTAATTATGATTAGCGTGAATCTTTGATTTTACCAGGGATTAGGTAAGTAATGTTAATCTAATTATTTTGGATTCTACAAAAAAATCCTATTGTGAGTTCAAAGTAATAGGGGATTTAAATATGACCGTGCGTTTGGATTCTGGACAATATATATATATTTTTAAATTGCATGTCAGTTCTTTCAAAGCTCTTTCAAGATGCACCATGGCTTAAACATAGTCTCTGTTTATCTTTTGCTCGTTATTTCGAATGTTTACATCGTCATCTTATGTTTATTAATATGCCTAATCTATGAAAATATTTGATATTTGTGTATCAATAAAAATTATCACCAGGAATTTGACTTATCTCTGACGGTATTTTGATAACCCTTACGTAACTCTTCGAGTCGCTAGATCGTGTCATAGTGCGAATAGCATTACTAAGTACTCTATATCGATGAAACAATAGTTTTTGTAGTAAATAATATAATAAAGAAATAAATACGTCAAAATCGATAAATATATTAACTTTATATTTAATGATTTGGCTACGTATTTTACGACCGGCCGCCTGATGTCAACTTACCTCAGTCGTATATTACGACACCTCGGTAAGAAAAGGGGTGGTTTCATCTACTCAGTCGGATACCACACAGCAGGTCGACTTACATTAGTCGCCTTTTAGGACACCTCGGTAAGAAATGAGGGTGGTTAATTCTACCCAGCCAGACACCACACGGTGGGTTGACTTACCTTAGTCGCCTTTTACGACACCTCGGTAAGAAATGAGGATGCTCTACTCTACTCAGCCGGATACCACACGGCTTAAAACAACTACGCCAGACGCCAGTGTAGCTTTCTTTTTGGTTAGATACCATCGACTTTAGCTCCCGGCACCCAATAATACATGCACATGGCAATAATACTCTACCTTTAAATAAAACTGTAAATTTGATTTCAACGTTTTGGCTAGGGCCGCTAAATACATTGGGTGTGTTGTTAAAACAATTATAACATCACAGTGTGTTCAAGGATAGTTATAAAAACGTTTGTTAACATGTGGGCGACGGATCCATTCATACATATTGCCGTTCTCAATACTATACATACGCGATATTGTGGGTAGTATATGATTTGCTATTAAACTTGAAAGTAATATTAAGTATCCTCACTATAAGGAAACCATGTAGAATGTTATGTACATTCTACATGAGAATTCAGATTCAAATTCAAAATATTCTTTATTCAAATAAACTTGTAAACAAGTGCTTTTGTATCGTCAACTCTACTGCTGGTTCGGAAAGCTGTTCCTACCGAGAAGAGCCAGCAAGAAACTCGGCGGTTCCTCTTTTAAAAAATATAATTCTTAATATTATTTACATTAAGTCGTTACTGTCTTGTACAGGTTCAAAGAGAGCTATATCCACACATTCTTATCTTCTAAATAATCTTCAAGAGTATAGTAGGCTTTCTGTATCAGCCTCTTTTTAACAGAGTTTTTAAACTGCTGTAATGGCAGTGCTGAAATTGATTGCGGAATTTTATTATAGAATCTTATACCAAAACCCACAAACGAGTTACGCACTTTTGCAAGGCGCAAAGCAGGAACCGCAAGCTTATGTCGGTTCCTGCTTTGTCTATTGTATACATCACCTATCGTTTTATAATTATTTATATTTTTATGTACAAAAATTAAATTGCTTAAAATATACTGTGAAGCAAATGTAAGAATACCTGTTTCCTTAAACTTCTCTCGCAAGGAATCACGCGGTCTTAAATTATAAATGCCACGTATAGCTCTTTTTTGTAAAACAAAAATTTTTTCACTATCCGCGCATTTACCCCATAGCAATATTCCATAGGACATAATGCTATGGAAGTAGGCAAAATAATATAACATTCTTCGTAGTACTTTGGGTAAACCTTTAATATTTAAATGAGTTAATCTTGTATATATATTTTTCTGAATTTTAGAAACGGCTGTAACGATTTTACGTATTGTCCATATATGTATTCATTTATTTAATTAGAATTACCTAGACGATTTATTGCTGATTCTTTCTGTGTAGTCTTTCGATCATGTGAAGTTTAGCGACTAATGACTGTAACTCATATAAGCTGCGTCGCAAACAAATTAAGTTTGAAAATGATCTAAAATTATGCAATCAATGCGTAAATGCATGCAAAAAGACGCGTTAATAATAAATTTTTAATTAAAAATCTTGAATGCACTCTAATAATCTAAATTCGTTAATAGTTGATGTTGTTTTCATATTTAAAAGCAAATAGCTTAGTCATAACATGTGACATTATATAATAACTGATAATGAATATTCAGGAAGTCTCCGTGACACGGTGACTCAATGTAATGTAATATAATTAATCGTATATGTTTCATATGTAAGCTTTTTGTAATATTTATATGGAACGATAGACTGTATGGCGCTTTGTAAAACATCTCATAAGAAATGTTGTTTTGTTCTATTTTTATATTCGTTACTAGTTCCAGCGTCTGCGTAGAAAATTGCACGATGAAAAGTTACTGAAGAAATCAAGATAGCCTGCGTTTGCTTGTATGATATGTAAAAATTTCCTTGTAAGATTTATATGAATAAACCCTCAGTGTTGGAAAGGACATACATCTAACAAACATGATTATACGTTTAAAAATGAATTACAAAATGCTATTTTCAGTTAGTATATTTATTGCGTAACAATGGAAGTATTAATGTTTGAATACTTAATGCCTCATGATTCAAAAATAACTAAACAAATTTGGTTTGAATTTGTCACGAAAATCCAAACCTTAGACTATAAAAATGGAAAGCGAAGCGGAGGTCATAATACAAAAAGTAATGAGAATATTTTATTTCGTTTTATTATTTTGCTATAATCCGCGATAAGTGTTTAGTCCATTATCACGGATTATAGCAAAATAATATTTTCATAACTTTTGTGTTTTTGTATATTTCAAACGAAAATGTCTGCCGTGTTGTATCCGGCTGTGTAGGATAGACGACACTCATTTCTTACCGAAGTGTCGTTAAAGGCGACTAAGTTAAGTTGAACCGCCGTGTGGTATCCGGCTAAGTAGAATAGACCACCCTAATTTCTTACCGAGGTATCGTAAAGGGCGACTAAGGTAAGTAAACCCGCCGTATGGTATCCGGCTAAGTAGAATAGACTACCCTTTTTAAGGTAAGGTAAGTCGACGTCGGCAGGCGGCCGATCGTAAAATACCTAGCCAAATCATATGACATGTTTTTAACATGTTGTACCGACCCCACTTAGAGTTAGGATAAGGGCAGGGAATTTTGACTTTCCCACATATCTGTTGAAATTGAGTAGATATATATTTCACTTTCAAATTATGTTTTTAAATGTATATTTCATTAACGAGCATAAATAATCCTTGCGTCTAACAGGTGTGCCTCAAGGTTCTGACGGTGCTCGTAAAATTTACAAAGTTATGTATTTACAATGTAATTGCCTATTCTCATAATTAATTGCTGAAGGGCATGAAAATATTTTATATTATTCGGTCACTTGTAAGTCAAGGCTGTATTTAAATGAAAAATCTAATCTATACATATTATCAAACAAAGTTCCCTAAAGCTGTCTGTATGTGATAGACAATCTCAAAATCTACTGAAGTGATTTTTGTCCGGTTTTTATTTAAACATAATGTAATGTTTTGATTAATAGTAAAATGACGGTTGATATGGTAAGCAGCGGTAGCGGAATGGTTAGAGTACGGGCTTGCGTTTGAGAGGTCGTGAGTTCGTGAGACGTGAACCCACTCCTAACACAAACATTTAGCTTAGCTGGAGGTGTTAACAAGTTTACTAGTAATTTGTAACTCAAATTGCAAGTAACTTTTTTAAAACAAAAAAAATCCAATGGGGTCAGGGTGTAAGCGGGAAACTTTGTATTACAAATCTAATAGAATTTATAGATAAATAAGAAGAAATTTTATCTTATCTTATGTTGCATATCTGAAATGATGAAGAAACATACCTATGTTTTAAGTTTGAGAAGATTTGCTGTTATACTTCCTTTCAGGCATTGTGTAAATTAGAGGGTAATTTAAAATTTTTATTGATAATTAATAAAAATTTCGAATGTTAATTTCATAATTGATTGGTCAGCTACCTTTATTCCATGTAGTAAACTTTGGATCAGGCTCTTTTTTATCGGAAAAATACATTTACCAGTAACCAGGATAAAATCTACATATTACATATAAATTTTACATTATCATCACCTTTAAATAAAATAGTGCTGTGAAAAACCTATAGCTTCCTATATACGAGACTCTATAAAACCACTTTATAGTAGTTTTCAAACAACAATAGTTTCGGAATTTTCATGCTGAATTTTAAAATTTTCCGTACCTACAAATAGCAGTTATGAGCCGTAAACTGCACACAAGACAAACAACATGCGAACAAAGAATTAAAATGAAATAAAACAATCATTCAACATATTGAAATTCCGAGAAATATTTAATAGTTAGTTTTATCACAGACTATATCTACTGGTCTTGACATACATTTGAGGTAAAAACAAAATCCTTCCTTAATATGAATCAATTTTTATACAATACAGCATTAATCCTTATCCAAGTTCCTTAAATACATTGTTGATTTAATATAGAGCAATATGGCCGTTTACAGCATGTAATTTAAGTGAACATTTTCGGAGATATTACAGATTTAAAATGCCGTGAGGAGGCCGCGCTTAGCCCTATAGCACTTCGAATTTAGCAGGTATATGTCGCTCTTTCAAGAGTTTGTTTAATGACAAGAAAGCTGTCAATGTTGTATAGAAAGACATTCTGTAATTAATTGTAAAAATAAAATACATAGGGAAAAATATAAAAAATAAATAAGTAAATACGTGGTATATGAATTTAGATATTCCAAAGATAGCAGGAAATCTTCTTAGTATAGGGAGAGGGGAATTGCTTTTCTCCAAATCTAACGCTTGCGGACCACAGGCGGTAATGAATAATTTAAAACTACTGGATCGATTTTAATCATTTTTTTTTATTGAGTGACATGGGCTATATATTTTATACCCGTGCGAAGCAGGGGCAACCCGCTAGTTTAATATAAATCCAATGCTAGATTTCGCTAACAAATTTAACGAAAAAAGTAAATCCTGAAATAATTGCGGTAAACGATTATAAAGCATCACTATAATTTAACCTATCATATAAGTTTCTTAAGAGAACAATTTTTTTAATATTAAAGTTATGTATGCTACACATAGTGAGGTATAAGAATTTTACGCTACGGTGGGGTATGGCACAAAAATGGTTGGGAGACACTGCCTTATACGAAAGCGGTAAAAAAAAAGGGTCGACTATGACTTTGTCAATCTCAAACTTCTGGAATATGTTGATAAACTTTTATTTAGACATGATTCCAAATCTGTTCAATTATTCTAAGTTAAAAATTAAAGATCCTAACTGATAGGAAACCGCAAACTAAAACGTATAAGTCAGATTTAATTTATTACCATATATTCGTAAGAGATATTATCGTTTTTTTTAATATAATATTTTCATAATACAACACAATATTGTATTCCTATTTCTAATATTATAAATGCGAAAGTTTGTTAGTATAGATGTTTGTTACTCTTTCACGGCGAACTGAACTGATGTTTTCAAATTCAAATTCAAATTCAAAATATTCTTTATTCAAATAAACTTGTAAACAAGTGCTTTTGAATCGTCAACTCTACTGCTTTCTAAGAACAAATCACAACTCCACTAGTGCCAAATGAAAAATTATTGGATGCTTATTTTGAAAAAGTCCAGAGGTACGCACGAAAGCCTTAAAACTATAAGTAACTTAAGTAACTTAAGTATTTGTTAGCCTTAAATTCCTCAGTATTAACTATCTAAAAAAGAAAAGAAACTCGAAACAAAATCTCAAAAGAAACTTACTGAGTGACGTCTACCATCAAGCAAACCGCGAGAATTTTTTTTTTAATAGTGGTATAAATGTATATTTGGGCACTTTAAAAACAAGATGAATAATTATGATTTTAATAATACCTTATATTTTTTTATACAGATCGAGGATGTGCTATTACACTTTATATTATAAGTCTAATCTTATACGATAACAATTAACACAACCTGTTAACCATTAACATGTGTAAAAAAACTGTGGTTTTTTTACACATGTTATGTGTATTATGTTCAACGTTTATTATCAAATTATAACAATAGGCTTTCGGTCTTTGATAATGTATCTGGACACGGGAAAAATATATATTAATAAAGTAATATCAAATTTCAATCACTTATTTGACTTGGGTCTACGGCAATTATTCGACACAACTACTTGTAGGCAACTTATGAAACCACTAGCTTAGGAGTCACATTTTACGTTAGTCGCCCTTTACGACACCTCGGTAAGAAATGAGGGTGATTTATTCTACTCAGTCGAGTACCACACGATAAAAAATTTGTACCGCATATTTGTGATCTTGTAATGACACTAGCGAGATGAGCAATCGCCCTTTCATTTTATTGTAACTGTAATAACAATAACAATTATATCATATATCATTAAAATATAAAAGATATAAATAAAATCTATTTTATTTTTGTACCAACGGAACTCTATTGTCCCTTTTGTAAGACGTAGTGTCAAGGTCATGCAGGTTGCACTCTTATAAAATTATCCTATCCATTAAATATTATTAATAAATCAACTGACTCTTTTTATAAATATACCAAGAAGATAAAGAGGCGAAAAATTTGTTTTAATATTTTAGTTCTTAGTTGCATATATAGATTTGTAAAGCGGTGTATAATTGAAGAGTATAAAAAAATACGTATATGATATAAATTTACCAACCAAAATATTTGTGGCAATTATAGTATTACTCTACGTAGAGACGTATAAATTAGTGTTAATTAATGATTCTTTACAAGCGCATTAACTGCTATGTATATACGTTATATGCATTATTTACTACATTAATTAATGTATAATTAAAAATGAATTAGACTTTTTTAATACACATCACATCAAAAATATCACATTAAGTTTTTTAAATATCTGCATTAAAACTAAAATATCTTCCTTTTTATATTAATTTATTTTACAATGACAAAATTAGTTAAAAGATACCTAATAAAAGTGATGTGAGAATATTCCAAAAATTCTTATTGGAATCTTTTTATTCTAAAAACTAAAAATTTAAAACACTACATTTTCGTTTCTATTTCATGTTCTTAAGTAGATGCTAATGGAGCGTTAAACAATATAAATCAAAAGTAACACATACAAGATTCGTTGCGGTTTAGAAGCGGAAATAAGCAAACTGGATAAGGATAGGAAACGTGATAAGCTTTAAGCATAACGCATGTACGAGGTCACGTTTACCTTAGCATGTACCGGGCACGGCGTGGAGCCTCTGGACCATGTCCTTATTGCTCAGTCCCAAAACCTTCAGGGCCGACAAAGGGCAACACTGTCGAAGTTTCACAGATTTCGTGTATGCGTCAAACGCATCCGCAACCGGCACAACACGCCGCCCGATCAAAACATAGCTTCCAACCTTTTCGACACACAGACTCGATTTGCAAAATTTATTCATCGCATCCGCCGAAAACACCGATAATTTTTACGAGTACCGAAAATAGGTACACACTATCAATCCGGTGGGTTCCTCCCGTAATTTTTCAACGCCCGGCACGAATTAGCACCAATAAACTGTTAGGAAACACCATAGGATGGTAATGGAAGTCGGGAGTCGCCGGGAAACTCGATTTCGCTATACACACGTGAGCACGAGGCGCTCGCCGGCCACAAAACCGTCCGGTAAACAGAGAGAACAAGCCTCAACAACACACGCACACATCTACAACACGTACACGGATTAACACATATGAATGTTCCTCAGCGCGCGCATTCTCGTCCGCGCCAGAAATAGATATCACGTCATAACCGACCAATGGCAGCGACCGGCGATCACGTCATAAACAAACGCGATTGGTTAAGACTCCATCGACGGATTACCTACAGTTCAATTAGCGATTAACTGAAACTTTTTGATAAAACTTAACTGATATCAAATCTTATAGAAATTTATCGAACGAACTATCGGAAAGGTAATTTAGATAATCGCATTATAGTCTTTTAAGACCTTCAACGACCCAACTTTTCCCGAAAATAAAATAAGAATTATATTCTATGTAAAAGTCATCGTCTCTACGTATGTATGTAGTAGATTTAAAGTCAACGATTTGTACAGCGTGGCTTTATGATAATTAACGACTATACGTGCATTAAGAGTTTAGAGGAATGAATGTGTTTATTAAAAAGAAAATATTTACTGGTAATGTAGAGTTCTTAATATTTATAAATTATTTGTCTATAACGTTATTTTTCGTATAACATGCAGATCCGCACTTGTTACATAATTTGTGTGTTGTAAACTCAAACGATGAAGGTCAGTTGATGCAGGTGTGGTGATGATAATGAATGGTGTTGGTGGATGGATCATAGTATTCAACATTTGCTTGGAGCGCTTGTAAGAAAGCTGTAGATAAGCGTGAACAAATCAAGTTTCCAGAGGCAAGAACCTATGAGTATTGTGGTCCATTGGTGTTGGAGCTTCGTTGGTTGACTTACCTTAAGGACAAACGACCTTTAAAGGTCACAGGAAAGGATGGATGGAAGCGGAGACCGCGTTACGTGGGAATACTTATACTAACTCATCTGTTTAATATTTGATAGTTTATTTTTTTATTTATTATATTGACATTTATATTTTTTTTTCATCTCTTTACAATACGAACCGAAAAATTAGTTCGTATTGTAACGAGGTATTAGGCAAAGATAGTGGTGGTACCTAATTCTTCATTCATACAAATGTTGTTCTAACTTTTCAAGGTGTTTTACACAGATATAGATTATATTATATATTAATAATGTTTTTTTTAAATTATGTAATTGTTGACAGATCTATGACCAACGTTGGACGTCCATCGGTTGAAAAAGAAGAAATATAAACAGGCGGAGCGACAAATGCTGGAACAGTATTCTACACCCGTTCCGTGTGCAAGAAAAAAGAAGAGCATTAGCCAGCGCTATTTCGCCAATGGATCTTTTATCATATCAAACCACAAAGCTTAAATCATCCAGTTGCTATTTGATAACTTTTTACAAATGGCTGTAATATTCCGTCTACGCCTGGTACAGACTGTTTCCGGTTTTTACCGATTTTTATTCTTAAGGATGTCAAAATTTGTTTAGTGTTTTCTTAATTTATACTCGTTACATCTTGCAAAGTTCAGCTTGGTTGATATTTAGATATGTAGAAGTTCTATGGTATATAGTACTGTTAGCATAGAGATAGTTCGAACTCTATTTCATCTTGGATCAAACAAGCATACATTGTCCTTTGAAAAAAGGAAATAGTTTTATACCAGGCTGATGTGTAAGGTTACACGCTAGGAATTCTCTTGACATATGCTTTCTTCGTATTTTTACGCTTTTCCAGTAGAAAAACAGGAATTGTTTATCCTTTATGTTAACCCGGTATGTACAAGTCAATCGTAACAAATTACATAAATATTGTTCCAGCCCATTAGACATAAAAGCGTAACAGACAGATAAATATACAGACAAACTTTCGCATTTATAATATACTAGCTGTTTGTGCCAGCGGTATTGTCAGCATGGAAATCCCAAAATTCTTCGCTAATTGGAATTTTGAACATAAAAGTAGTTATTGTGAGTTAACTATTAGAGATAGAGACATACTATTAAATAAATAATGAAATATAAGCCGGACGCTTTACTCGCAAGCGAATTTTTTTACAAACGCGAAAATTCTTCGACACAATTTATATAAAAGTTATGTACTATTAACCTGACCTTTCCGGAAGAATTCTACTATCTTTAAGTAAAAACCGCACAAAAATCTGTTTAGTAGATTTTGAGAAAATCGATCACATACACAAACAGCTTTTGAGCGCTTTATTTTACTGGTATAATAAGTATAGAAGCATGAATTCATAATTAACGGCTGGTAACGTAAACTCTTGTTTCGAACCACTTGCTCTACACTCTAAAATTGCTTATTATCGAAATGTATACCAAAGAAATCGAAATGTCCATTGTCGTACAAACGTAAAGTTTAAAAATACCAATATAATATCATTATATATAATATCTTATCATAAAAAATCTTATGTAATCTTGAAACTATGTTCCAGATAAAAATATGATTAACAATATATCTCTATCGAAATTGATGGTAAAAAACGTTCAAATCAACTAGTTTTTTCTGGTTTCCATCTATCAATAATCCATCAATTTATCAAAAATATGATTACGCTGAGAACTAAATCGATATGTATTATCGATTTAACTCTGTTTCTGTGTAACAATTTCCATTTTTACATTAATTTTAGATTATTATTAAAAAAATAGTATGTTGTTTATGTAAGATTTCTATAAAGAAATAATTAAATATTGGTTCTTTTTTTCAAAAATTAAAAAAAAATGTTTTTTATTATAGCGTTCGGTGAATGGTGACTTTGCCACCATATTCAATTCAGGGGTCAGTTAAAACTCGCACAGGCTTGGTGAAGAACAAACAAATTTAATGTTAAACGTTGCTATATACAAACTTGTATTTATTTCATAATTTATTTATTTACAACTTTTTTTATTTAAAAAAAATGTACAAGTTATGTCTATCCTAAATTACTTACAAAACTATACAAATGCTAAGACTATACAAATCATGCCCACGTGGAATGGTCCCAAGAATACTGGCATCGTTTTCGCGTTGAATCGCTAAGGTTCTTAGTGCGAAAAAGGATCCAGCCCTCTTGTCACCTGAAGAGGCAATTAACTTACGCTTTATATTTACATTATTGTCGTTATAAATATTTAGAATAGATAAGTGTAGGTTAAGTACTAACATAATTTTAAAGTTTTTGTATTATTAACCATAAATTCTGAGTCTTGGTCACTCTTTTTCTAATGTATAAATAAAATTATTAAATAGTAGTGGTTTGGAGATCTCATAAAGAGGCGTATGTCCAGCAGTGGTTGTCCATCGGTTGAAGATGATGATGATGTTATATGAGAATAAATACGACATTTGCTTAGTCTTTGTATTATAACAATAGAAGTATTATTTTTCTCCAAAATTGTCTATTGCAGCCGAGATTAATACGACAAACCAAGTTTCTAATTCTAGTCTTAGGCGCCAGACTGACGTCTTCTGCTATAAGTTAATACGTAATACAACAATACAGACGTCACACATACTAAACACGACCAAAATCAATCGGCGATTCTCGAATAAATTCAAATTATTTGAGCGCTTAACATTTTTTGCTCTAAGCGCTTGTGGGCCTCAGACTAGCGATTTATCTAAAAAAAACTTCAACGTAGCCACTTTAAATTTATCATAGTTCCTGTTTAACGTTTAACTTCAGTTTTACCTTGGAACTCGTTTTCCATTTTTAATTGTCTCAATTATTCGGAAGCTTACAATTTTATACACAATATACAAATATAAAAATCGTGATCGAAATTTATAAATGTTTATTGTTTACATTAGTGACTAAGACGAGTTTCCATTCTGTGCACATTCATAGTTTTTTTCCGTGAATCGATCACCAAATCTTAACAATTACATTTAATATGTTACGTCAATTAACAATTGTTCGTAACACATTTTTTGTTGCAAAAATTTTAAGTTTATTTCAGGTAAATATATTTGATGTAATCAAATCAAAATGTTTTTTCAAATAAACTTCAGGAATTTTTCTTTAGTCGAAAAGGATCAACATTTAATGAAGCTACCACCGGTATGCAATGTTTTTTAAATTAAAAAATGTTTTAATTCATTAACAATCATAGTAAAAAGTAAGTAAGTAGCGGCCTGTTACTAGCCCACTGCTGAGAATAGGCCTCTTTTCTCTCCGTTTTTGGAGAGAAGGTTTGGAGCTAAGACCTGCCACGCTGCTCTAATGCGGATTGGTAGGTTACACATGTCTCCAGAATTCTCTAGAGATATGCAGGTTTCCTCACGATGTTTTCCTTCACCGAAAAGCGTGTGATAAATTGCAATTATCAATTTGACACATAAGTTTTAACAGAAAAACTCATTGATGTCTGCCCGGTTTGAACCGTGACCTCCTGGAAAGAGTCGCACGGTGTTACAGCTGGGCTACGTTAGCAGGGCTACAACAAGCATAGTACATTCTTGAAAATTTTTATAACTGAGATCTCCTTTTGAGCATGAATTATAATTTAGGAGATCCCCCTCTTTCTAGACTAAGATATTATAAATACTATTATACTAATACATACTTTATATTTATATCTATTATTTGCTTGTGTGTGTGTGTGTGAATGTGGGCGGGTGTGTGTGCTAGTGTTATAATTTTAAAAAAACAAGTAATCGACGGTCAATCTATAAAAACAGTTACATAACTAGGGTGCAGTTGTTAGATATTTCTCTGTATACAACACAGTTGTATAGGAAATAGGAAGGATTTTAAGCATGTATATCATTTGATAAGATAATATTATGATATGGACTTGATTGAAGGGGAAATGAACAACGAAATTGCAAGCAAAAGCTTTATTGTATATCGTTTTAAACTATACAATTTCTTTGTACCTTGAAATACATGGTTTCTTTCAGACTCTCCCTCTAAAAGCTTTCATCATATTTAACTCTTAATAGATAAATTTTACTGGGTTGTAATGACTTCTATCTTTGTATCTTTATTATTTTATAAATAAAAACAATCATCTTATTCTTATAACGATGATTATAGTATTTTAAAAACCTTTTAAGCATAGAGGAAGTTGCGCATTTGCTAGCCAACTAATAATTATGATCAGCTAAGTACTTCTTGATTTAGATTGGCTTAAGCAAACAAGTCAACGTCCAAACGTCGGAAACGTCACTTGGCTAAAGAGATAGCGTCTCAAATAATCTGTACGGTGATTAAAGTATGGGCAATAGCAATTAAGCGCTTCTGAAAGATAAGTGCCTACTACGAATTATCAGTTTATAAGTTAAGCCTTGACGAAGGACAGTATAGAATAAGAACGCCATATTATAACAAATATAAGCATCCCACGGTATAGAATAGTACCACCCTCATTTTTTACCGAGGTGTCGTAAAAGGCGACTAAGGTAAGACGATGCGCCGTGTGGTACCCGGCTGAGTAGAATAGACCAACCTAATTTTTTACCGAGGTGTCGTATAAGAAGATTAAGGTAAGTCGTCCCGCCGTGTGGTATCCGGCTGAGTAGAATAGAATAGACCAACCTCTTTCTTACCGAGGTGTCGTAAAATACGACAGATGTAAGTTGACGTCAGGCAGTCGGCCGGTCGTAAAAACGCAGCCAATTCAGGTGACAGCATGTTTATACCATGTTGTGCCGACCTCACTTAGAGTGGGATAAGGGCAGGAAGATGATGATGATTATAATACCTAAATATGTTTAGACTGAATGGACTTATTTATTTTTGGAATAATCTTTCAAATCCAACTCTTCTTTGTACCCTATTATCTTTAATTTGTGGAACATATTTAATAGGTTTTATAAAAAACAACGAAAAAGATTTCAACATATACTACCTGCTGTATTCATACTTCTCTATCTATATCTATACTTATATAAAACAAAGTCCCCAAAAGCTTTCTGTCTGTATGTGATCAGTTTGTACGGTTTTTTACTAAAAGATAGTGCAATTCTTCCGGAAGGTTTAGGTTAATTGCATTGCGGTTTTACGTAAATTGTGTTGAAAAGTTCGAGTGGTTGTGAAAATACCCGCCTGCTGTGTGTCACATTACACTGGCTTTAAAAGACTCTACCAAAAAGCATTTTTAATGACTCTCCTTCCTTGTACACCTTCAAACACAGGTTAAAGCAATACTATCTTTCCTCGCTGTCATAACTTATATCTATGTAAGTTTATTACACTTTGTATCAGTATTAGTATATTATCTTGTATTATATATATTTATTTTATTTTATGATTATTAGAATGTAAGTTTATTTATATATATTTATATATTTATCAATATATAATTTATTGTTTTGTTTTATAGTGTTTTGTTGTTGTTATTTATTAATTTTAATGTACCTATACTACGTTTCTTTAAGTTTTCCAACCACCAAGGGTCGCTGGCAGAGATCTCTTATAGAGATAATTTATCCTTTGTACTTGTTTTTCATTTAATTGTATTTTTTGTATGTATTCTTTTATGGTACATAAATAAATAAATAAAATACATATTTAAAGTCACAGTTCTACATTGTATTTACAATGGAACGACGTAGTGTAGAGTAAAAGTATGGTTTTATGTCATCACAGCGTAAGTGAGGAACCCCACACTTGACATATTGACGGGACAAAGGCATCGCATACGCTTGTAATAAATCTACCAGTCTACAATCTTGGAAGCACTCGAATGTTGGAATAACATAGATAGGGCTTCCGGGTATCAAGATCTCTGTGAATTTTAATATTAAACCTTATCGCTAGTACATAAAATATTTTTATGATGACATATAATTTGAAATTAAATGACAATGATGCTTTAGGCCCGTCTCTGATTAAAGAAATAAGACTTATTTGATAAATATATTATGATTGATTGGTTTAAAGTATGTAAGCTCGTTCGGAATTTCCATACGGAAATCTTTATATAACATTGCAAATTTATTTAATAATTACAATTTATTAAAGCCGTGTGGTATCCAGCTCAATAGAATAATACCACCCTCATTTCTTACCGAGGTGTCGTAAAAGGCGACTAAGGTAAGTCGACCCGCCGTGTGGTATTCGGCTGAGTAGAATAGACCAACCTCATTTCTTACTGAGGTGTCGTAAAAGACGACTAAGGTAAGTTGACGTCAGGCAGGCGGCCGGTCGTAAAGACGCAGCCAAATCATGTGACAGCATGTTTATAACATGTTGTGCTGACCCCACTTAGAGTGGGATAAGGGCAGGAGAATGATGAATAATTGCAATTTATAACACGCTTTTCGGAGAAGGAAAACATCGTGAGGAAACCTGCATATCCCTAGATAATTCTGGAGATATGTGTAACCTACCAATACGCATTGGAGCAGCGTAGGTTTTAGCTCCAAGCCTTCTCTCCAAAAACGGAGAGAAAAGGCCTATTCCCAGCAGTGGGAGAGTAATAGGCCGCTACTTTACTTTTTTTTTTTCGGAAACTTTAATACCTGTGTTGTATGAATAAAAATGAAATGATCTTTCATAATCTCACAGGACAATCTTATGGGCCTCGAGTTATTTTTATATATACAAAAAAAACTAGAGACCGACTGATTCGGCTAATTTTATTTATACTAGGTATAGGTAAGAAAATATGTTTTTTTTTTAAATTTACTACATTTTTATTTACCAATACAATATTTGTATTACTAACTGTTGTGACTAAACAAACTGCGCACTAGACAAACAGGGTGCATTCGAAATTATTCAATTAATCAAGGAAGATAGGTTAAACTATGGAATATTAATATTAAAATATACAGGTTGTATGCTTGTTCCGCCATTTGGTCCTTCATTTATGCTTTCATTTATTTATATTTTAGTGTAAGGCATAAATAAAAGACATAACGTTTTAATGTATTTGTAATTTTTGAACGAATCATTCATATTTGACAGTGAAAATATATGTCAATTATTCTTAATGTAATTTCTGAACGTACCATTCGTAGTTGACAGTGAAAAAACGATGTCATTTATTTCATTCGACTCCATTTCTGAAGTGTCCGAAAGTATTGCCATTACTATTTGACTTTAAGTGTTTACAATTCCATGTTATTTGGCTTATGCAAAGATCACCATACATTATAATCAAGTCATCGTTATAGGTATATTAAGACACAACAAAAATAGAACAAAAAATTACTTTGCCGAAGCCATTAAATTGATTAAACTTTTTCGTATGTACCGAATATATTTGAGTAATATTTTGGTTATCTGTTGTTTAACTCAAAGGCGATACAAAGTTCGCCGGGTCAGCTTATGTTATTAAAATAAGTCCGTAATGGAAATTCACATGTATATTATTCGCAGAAATGAAGGTTGTTGAATTTCGATCTCCCGAGCAAATGTGATAAATGTAACAGCTTTTTCATTTAATTTGATACTTTTGTTTATAACAATGATAATTCAATTTGTAATTACCTATAAAATATATTTAAATATTAAAGTAATCACAATTAACGGCCTCAACGGTTTTATTGCAAGTGAAACATTAAATTTATGACAATTAAAAGGTAACATTAACTCATTCCACGCTTTGAGGTGCCGCTATTAATAATTATTATTAACTAATCACAATAATATATCATGTATATGATTAATACCATAGATTTCTTTTACTAGAGTTGGTAAACTAGCGTAAATTGTGCCCTATTATAATAAGCAGAAAGCAAATGAGTCTTTTTTTTATTGTTTAGCAGCTTTTACCTGCTGTGGACTGTTGTCTCGTGATAGGTTGACAATAGATGGCGCTTTTCAATGTCATCCTATTCCTCTAGAATTAACAGGATCTCTAAAGCCTATATGTTACCCCGGTGTACAAGGATATTGGTTCAGCGGATTCAGCGTAAAAGAGTAACAAACAAACATCCATTCTCAAACTTTCGCATTTATAATATTAGTAGGATAGACGTGTGCTTGACTGTAATCATGCCTGATGATAAGCTATGAAACAGTCTAAGATGGATGGATGGCCTATTTAATTTTGCTTTAAAAATACCCATATTATATGAATTCTGAGTGACAGATGCCGGGAGAGCATTCCATTCCTGTGCTGTGCGGAACATAAAAGAGGAATCGAGACGGGATCTTCGTGGGATATCTACAGTGTAGTGGTAGAATCTCTCCCGATTCCTAGCGGTGCGACTATATCTATCTGTCTCTCTTTTTATGTGTGATTAGACAAAGATAAGTATATGAGTTTTATTTTTCCTCTCATTACTTATTGTGACAGTTAAATTTACAGGCCCGTCTATGACTCCCCTACTCTAGTATAATAAACTCTATGATTGATACAGCCTTTTATCGTTAATTTTTAACCAATGTTCCGGATCATTTTTTATTCTTTTATTTGGTTTGTATTTAGACACGATAATAGGTCATAAGTATTGGGTTTTCCGAAAGGTAACGAATTCACGACATTCTTAATCACGAGTTCTATGCACAATTTTGTCTCGGTAAGAACTGCGTGTTGCAACCATAGAGCTATTACTCTAGAAAAGGGGAGCCAGCGTAAAATGTGTTCATCGAAAATAAAGAGAAAGCAAATGAGATTTATAATAAGTCTCTTTTTTATATGTAACTAAGATAAGTACATAGTTGCATCTTTCCTCTTAAAATTTGTTGCGACACTCTCACTTACAGGCGTGTTAGAATTATAGGTTGTAGTTCTCCTACTAATATATTAACTCTATGGTTGCAAGTTATAGTTAGAATAGAATAGAACATTCTTTATTGCACCACATAAAATTACAATATACATTGTAAAGAAAACGATGTAATCTTAATGCAGATACAATAAGGCCTTATCGCTAACTAGCGATTTCTTCCAGGCAACCTTTGGGCTAGAGACATTAAATTTAGGGTAATAAGGAAGGTGGTACGATGTATACAAATTTTAATACATAAATATATCTACATACATACGTATAATAAATTTACTATATATTTATATATATATATATATATATATATATATATATATATATATATACCATATTTATTATATATATAATTAGTACCTTTCCATCTCTCCACTTTGTTATAAATCTCAGAAAGATATAGCACTTATTAAGGTCGAGATTATACTGGTTTTTTTTTTAACAATTCTCTAAAAAACTGTGAAATAATAGTAATATCTACAACAATCTAAACGTCAATCCGTGCTTGTTTCTAAACTAACATCGGTATGTCCCATAGTTCACATGTCACAACTAAAATGGATGTCTTTTGTTATTCTTTTGTTCTACATAGTAAATCTGCCGCAGACAGAGGGTGTTCAGTGTATCGTTAATAACCAAACGTCGGAAATTTCTCACTAGAAAGAATAACACGTGCGCGTATGATAATGGGAGCACATTAAAATTATTTAGGGCTTGAAAAAATAAATGAGAAACGCCATCTTTGACTAACGATTGAAACGTCGCGAACGGGACAAATGGCTTTTGTAATAATTTCGTGGAAATAATTTCAGAAGTGGGATTTGACATGATAGAAAACAAACATGATGGATGCGGTATAAGAATAATTATTATGTTGAATGGCATTGTTATTTTTAACAAATTTTATTAATTTTTAAAGTGACAAATTTAACAGCGTTGTCCACTTTTTGGGATGGGTAAAAATGTTAAACGTAACGGCCTTTTACTATCCCATTGCTGGACATAGGCCTCCTCTCTCCGTTTTTTTTGGAGAGAAGGATTGGTACCACGCTGCTCCAATGCGGATTGGTAGGTTACACGTATTCCCAGAATTCTCTAGAGATAAGCAAGTTTTGTCACAGAAAAGCGTGTGATAAATTGCAATTATCAATTACACACAAGTTTTAATAGAAAAACTCATTGGTGTCTGCCCGGGGTTTGAACCCGTGACCTTCTCGAAAGAGTCGCACGGTCTAACCCCTGGGCTTTCACAGGATACGTAACCTGATCGAAGATCGTAAGATCGAAGGAGAGTAGACCGCCGGCGCGGCGTAGGAGAGGTAGTATCCCCTCTCTCTTTCTACCACGCGGTGAAAATTGGTGTTATTTCGTTTTGACAGCATAGGGCGTTTCCGTGAAATAAATTGTCATCTTTGTGTATGTTGGCTTGTAGCTGGGCAAACTATAGGCGTCAATAGTAACTAACAATTTTCCCTTTTGCCGCCACTCGTAGATTTTTTATTCCTCAACTAAAATAAACTTTACACAATGTTGTCAGTTTGTTAATATAATGTTCTCAGGATTTACACGACTTTCTACAAAGAGTCGTCACATTATCGTTATATGTATGTAGATCAAAACTTTTTCAAAGGACACTTTAATCCTTTGTACTAGAACAAGTGGGGGTTAGAATCTTGCTGTATTGTGAAGACAAGGCTTACAATATTTTATTAAGGTGTATGAGCTTTTTTTTGAAACCGTTTGTTTATTTATTGATAAAAAAAATATTAAAAACAATACATACGTATGTCACAAGGAGTGTAAAGATTATAAAATTTAACAAATTCTTAAATTAGTTTAACAATAGATTACCTACATTTTACTAAAGAACGTAATTGAGTCGCGTGACAAAACATTATAATATAAGAATAAATCAAATGCTATAAGGCTTTGATTAAAATGAAACAAACATGATAGGCGTATAACAGATATGCCAATGGGCCGTTCATAAAACCTTCGCTATTAAAAGGTGCTTATTCTTCAAGCATTACTCAAGGTCTATGATTTATGTGGAGTTTGATTAACAAAATGGATATGAGCAACATTGTACGAGCAAAATGTAAAATACTAAGCAATGGTTTAAATCACAAACCGATCTTGGGTGCTCAGATTTAGGAAATTAAAATAAGTAGACTAGAGGAACCTAACGTAAGTTCTCACTCATTGTGAGTACATGCACACACAAACACCCATACACCACATGTGTAAACTAAAAACATATTTACATATACAGTATCAGTCCCTTTTCTGTCACTACTAACCAATAACAATACAATATACTCCATACGCACCTACTGCCTACTTTGTAAGTTTGCTTATGTCCAACTCCAGTGTATATTAAAATGGTTGCCTGGAAGAGATCGCTGTCCAATGTTTGTCTTTTTATTTTATTTGTTTTGTTTCTTTTTAATTCTTTTAGAAGTAGTAGTTGTGTTATTTGTTTATTCATCATCTTCCTGCTCTTATCCCACTCTAGGTGGGGTCGGCACAACATTTTATAAACATGTCATCATATGATTTGGCTGCGTTTTTACGACCGGCCGCCTGCCTGACGTCAACTTACCTTAGTCGTATTTTACGACACCTCGGTAAGAAAGAGGGTGGTCTATTTTTCTAAACCGGATACCACACGGTGCATCAACTTACCTTAGACGCTTTTTACGACACCTCGGTAAGAAATGAGGTTGGTCTATTCTACTCAGCCGGATACCACGCGGCGGGTCAACTTACCTTAGTCGCCTTTTACGACACCTCGGTAAGAAATGAGGGTGGTTCTATTCTATTCAGCCGGATACCACACGGCGTTGTTATTTGTTTATTATTGTGCAATAAAGAATATTCATTCATTCATTCAATACATAAAGTGACTATACTGTATACATAAAGTACTGTAAACAGTCCACTTGAATAAAGAATATTTTGAATTTGAATTTGAATAAGACATTAAATCGCCTATATTCGTAGTTGGAAAATCCTTTACGAGGCAGAATGAAGCTTAGCATAGTCATGGGGAGGAATTGGATCATTGCGACACAAGATTATGTGATTTGATGAACCCAACTCCAAATCCCACGATTAATTTAGAAATATAAATTGATTTACTTTACGTTCTCTTTTTCTAAGTTTTTAGTCTTATTAAACATAATTGATTTAAAATATTTAGGGTTTGGTTTTTAAATATATTTATTGTCCATAGCAATGCATACAAATTCAGGAATTATATGAACATATATCTGTAATAGATCTACTAATTTGGTGCGAATAAAAATAAAAGTTCTTCGACAGTTTCGAAATAAATAATCATTAAAAATCTTTAAAAACTTAACACGATATGCGCATGAGGATTTAAAATGAGGCCTTGGCATTTTATAAGTATGAAAGACGACTAAACATTTATCCGTTATGTTCATCGTATTTAATACTTAAATTCGCGTTAATATATTGCAGAAGAAAAATAAATCCTTAATCTGATAAGCCTTCTTATTCAACTTATTCACAGTAAACATTTTAATTAGCTGATAGCTTTAAAATACCTATACCTACCTTGTCTATACTTACTATAAAACAAAGTCCCCAAAAGCTGTCTGTCTGTATGTGATCGATTTTCTCAAAATCTCCTAAACAAATTTTTGTACGATATTTATTAAAGGATAGCGTAATTCTTCCGGAAGAAGAAGAATTAGTAGTCAAATCACGTTTCAAAATGTTTATAACATTTTGTGCCGACTCCACTCTTTTAGCTACCTACGTTAAATTTATTGTTTGAAAGTACAATCGTATCTTTACATAATTCATATTATTTATATATATTCTCTTCTTATACACTCACACTTTTACACTCACACTTTATATATATTCAATGTCACAATGTTAAAAATTATATTACCTATACTTATTTATAAAGCTGAAGAGTTTGTCTGAACGTGGAGCTGGATTGATTTGAAAATTTTTTTGATTGTAAGATAGTGCACTTATCGACGAAGGCTATAGACTATATAACATCACGTTAAGATGTATAGGAGAGGAGCAGTAATAAAAAATATTTCGAAAATGGCTAAATTTAAAGCTTTCCTTGCGTGCGCGAAGTAAACAGTGTAAGTTATTTAAAAATCGCTTATAATTAACGTACGATAACTACTTTTATGTTCAAAATTTGTTCAAAACATGCGGGTGAAGCTGCTGGCACAGCTAATGTAAAATAATTGTTTAGTAAAAAGATTTTTTTACCAAAAATATCTTTACACCATAGCAAAAGTCACCAAACAATTTAATAGCACGTTTAACAATGAATTTTGTCACAGTAAGATGAATTTTAAATACCAATTAGGGGCCATATCATTATATAGGAAAGTCATACGTGTCTGTCCTCGGTTTAAACCCGAGAAAGGATTCGTCAGGAGCTGCTGCTGATGGACAACAAATTATTTATATTTGCATATGAGGTTGCGTTAAGTTTAAATTATTAAATTCAAATTCTTAATACTATTTACATTAAGTCGTTACTGTCTTGTACAGGTTCAAAGAGAGCTATATCCACACATTCATATCTTCTAAGTAATCTTTACGAGTATAGTAGGCTTTCTGTATCAGCCTCTTTTTAACAGTGTTTTTAAACTGCTGTTATGGCAAAGCTGATATCTCTTTAATTGTCGACTACTGTAAATAAAATCCCGTAGAGTATCCATTAACTAAAAGCATCTCCTATGACTAAGAAGCTTAGTAAATAAACAGCTTAGTCAGTAAATAAAACCAGTGAATAAAAATGAATAGAATTCGTGTAAAACTATAGTAAACGATAATAAAGCGGAAGATGCGATGCCAGTATGCACTGGTCACAATTCATCTTCATGAACGTCATCAGTAACAAAATGATTGTTTTTAATATTGCGGTTAGTAGGACTATGACTTAACATGTATTTCGATGACTAAAAGGATCTAGCCCACGGACTAAGCTAAGGACAACAGGTTGTGACCGTGACTCAATCCTTCGGTGATGTAATGCCTCGTAATTGATTCGGTGATTTGATTTTGTTGTATTAGTGCTGTCAGCATTGTTATTGTTATATCGATTTATTTTATTTAAAAAGGATCTATTCAAATTGTATCTGGTGTGGTATCAGGCTGAGTAGAATAGACAACCTAATTGTTTACCGAGGTTTCGTAAAATCTAACTAAGGTAAGTTGACGGCAGGCAGCAAACCATGTGACAACTTTTTTTATAACATATTTTGCCGCACTCACTTAGAGTGGGATAAGGGCAAGAGGATGATGATCTGTTCAGATATTTCACTAACCATAAATATAGGCAAAAACACGGTGTATTTTCCATCATATTCCTGTCACTCTGAGTAAGATTATAATACAATATGTGTTTCGCTTCCTTTCTCTCTTATCATTCGTCAACTCTGGCTTTATTCCTTTTATATGCATACTTCGAGCTATCCAACTTTCTCGTCGTCGCTTTCTCGGCTAGACAGTGTAGGACATTTTTTTTTTTTTTATTTGACTTAATCTTTACCCGAAATGTAGATATGATCTGCTTATTATAGAAACATATTTAACAATCAACTAACAATTACTACGAGCGACGGCCATACCACCCTTTTAGGGCATAAAGATAAAATAAATTTTTCATCAAGGTAGCGACGAGTCAGCTATTTCTCCTAGGAACAGAAAAATAGTATATGGTCTAATAGTTACAAATATTCTTTGAAATATCAGTCACCCATTGAAGTTATTCAATTATTAATAATATTGCAGCATTATCAAAATTAAGTACGCTCTTTAGCGAACACCATAATAAATTTATGCTGTAACTCATTTTTTGCTTTACTACGAAGTAATAGAAACGTAACATATTTTTTTTTACAGAAATCACACACCTTATCGTATACTTATGTTAAGTTCTCTACAGTTAATTAGGTCTTAAATATTCAGTTGTGTAATAAAAGTTTCCAAGAACCAGCGATAAACTCTTACACTGTTATCATTTCCTTGCATAATATAAAAAAATGGTGTATCGTTTTTATGTGGAAAAATTATCTTCAGGTTTTTACAATGACATAATTGCGTTCCAAATGGTTCTGATCGATTCAGTATTTTTATTATGAAATTGGAGTTAATAAAAGCTCGCGATATTATTTTATTTTTGATGTGCAACAGTAAAGAAGCGCCTACCTGGTGAATAAAGGGCTAGTCGCAGCCGGAGCTACTTTCTTAAGACGTAATGTGTAGTGTTAAGTGTGTTTTGTATCAATTGATCGTGGTTTAAAGAAATGTTACTAGACTCATCACCTGGGGTATCTTCAGTGGAGAGGAGGAAGGCTGTCTATGTTGTAGAGGTTTAAGCATTCACATCACACGATGCCACAGTCATTCCATAACGCATTATATCGCTTGTACCAATGTCAATTATATTGGTAAAGGAATATGGTCATAAATCCAATTCTAAAAAAAAGATTTATATTATCAAATTCAAATTCAAAATATTTTTTATTCAAATAAACTTGTAAACAAGTGCTTTTGAATCGTCAACTCTACTGCTGGTTCGGAAAGCTGTTCCTACCGAGAAGAGCTAGCAAGAAACTCGGCGGTTGCTCTTTTAAAAATATAATTCTTAATACTATTTACATTCAGTCGTTACTGTCTTGTATCATGTTCGTAATTCATGTTATTAAATTATCATTAACCCGTAACTTAGTGTACGTGGACTATAGTAGCGACTAAAGTATCCTGTCCTTCGAGTAAGTCAGCACCAGAAATAACAACAATATTTCATATTAACTTGACCTTTTAAGACAAAAAATTACGCCGTTTACAATGTACATATAAACAGTACTAAGATCTAACAATAAATCATGTCATATGAATAAGTATAGTTCGGTAATTCGATATCGATGTGAATGAACATCCCTTTTGCAGCAGATTTAACGTCACGAGTGTTACGTTGTTTAACGTCATCCATGATGCGCAAATCACTAAAGTTGAGCGGATGAATAAGATAGAGATGTGTTTTGGTCTATTTATAACCGCTTACATAAGTAACAAAATATGGGCAACACCCTTTTTTTGGCTGGTAATTTCAAACACAATTTGTTATTTTAACAAAAATTAACCGATTGAGTTCTTAGTTGAAATTTATAATTTTTAAAAACCCTTCTTGCCGAACGTCGTTTATGGGTCGATCGGAGGTTTAAATATGAGTTTTATGTATAAACTCATGTGCTCAATTGATATTTACAATTTAAAAATTAATCAATTGCTTTACACATTTAATCTTATTAAAATTAGTTCATTATTAAAATTCCGTGTTTCCGTATTTTCCTATAAAAAGTCACATTTGGGAAAATATTCAAATGTATGGAAAGCTTTATGTAGTAGCATAGTAGTATATTTTCTAAACTTGTGTAGAGGCAAGTCTAGATATTTTATGGCACATTTTTTATACCTCATTACCATCTACATATTTACTAATAATTAATAATTATTATTTTTGTTGCTGAAGCGCAAGCATAATAAAGGGAAAAAGCGGAGTCATTTACCCATTAATAGAAATGATACCAAGACAAATATTATTTCTGAAACTAGTTTACTACATTCACAAACATACGGTATTATAAATAATATGATAAACTAATGAGTCAGAAGTACATCAATTATAAATTAATACGTACTAATGAACAAATGTTATGATTAATTCAGACTACATATAATTTTATTAGTTCATATCGCTACTATGCACCTAAAACCTAAATCGGATTTGACTTGATTTTTTTAATATTTAATGTTTTTTTAAGGTTACTAGCAATTAATGATTACATATTTTAAACGTTACTACTACGTAGAATAAAGCCTTAAACTTTTGGGACCTTTTGAAAGAAAAAAAATAAAAAGAACATGAAAATCTTGACAAGAAATGAGCAATATACTCCGAGTTTTTATGATGCAAGATTGTTTTTGTTGTTCATTGTGAATCTACTTGTGTTAAGGAAGAACACTGTTTCAATCATCTTTTGATTATGATATCATTATTTATTTTTAAAATTAACACGTCAACAAAATATTAGAATAAAATTATTCATTATTATGAGATATAGGAATTTAATTTTTTAATATACTATAGCATATGTAAAACCTAAAAAAATGTTTAATATATAGAAGTTGGCTTTGCCTTGTGGTATGATATCCGGATGAGTAGAATAGACTACCCTCATTTCTTACTGAGGTGTCGTAAAAGGCAACTAAGGTAAGTTGACTTGCCGTGTAATATCCGGCTGAGTAGAATAGGCCACCCTCATTTCTTACCGAGGTGTCGTAAAAGTCAACTTAGGTAAGTTGAAGTCAGGGAGACGGCTGATCGTGACATACGTAGCCAAATCATGTAACATGTTATAAACTTGTTGTGCCGACCCCACTTAAAGTGAGATAAGGACAGGAGAATTATATAGAAGTTGGATATCACACGGTATTCAGTGAAGGAAGCCCAAACCATTCTTTTCAAAAAGGAGAGAGGAGGCCTATGCCCAGCAGTGTGATAGAAAAAAGCTTTATTAAACGTTCTATTTTAGATCGTATCGACGCAATTAGCAAGGTCTATCGTGAAAAAAAAATACATTTATATTTGTCAAATAATAACAGAAATATAAGAGAAGCTTACAATTTTTTCAGGAACAACTTGCTTGAACAAAGCTTACTCGAATAAAGTTTATGTCGGAATGATTGATTTGACTTGATTGCTTGCTGCTTGATTGCTTGTTGTATTTAATAAAAAATTTGAACATAAAAGGTATAATAACTATAGATATACTTATAACTAATATAGACTTAAAGTAGTCGCGTACAATTAAAAAAATAAAACTGGCCAGTCGGGTGTAGCCAAGTGTCGAGCTTAGCATAAAGTTCACGCGTCGCTAATGTATTCCACGACGTCTGAGCTCATAGCCTTTAATAGAATTCTCAATCAGCTTAAATGTTGAACGGTATTATGGTAAGTCTCAGTGAAACCTTATCATAGGCTACCTGTTACTTAGAGGGTACATTATAAATAAAAACTTTTTTAAATTAAGTATATACGATTTTTAAGCTCTAAGTTGTCGGATTAACCCTTATACTTAAAAGAATTATGAATGAATTAAGAATTATTAAATCATGTGACCAAGAGAGTTTTAAATATGAATGTGGATGGATGTATGGCTAGGGGGAAGCCGAAAAAAAGATGATGTATTGTGTGAAAAATGATATGCATGCTAAAGGAGTGGCACCAGAGTTGACGAATGATAGAGGAGAATGGAAGAAGAAGACATATTGTGGCGACCCCACTCAGAGTGGGATAAGGGTAAGAGAATGATGATGATTACTTAAAAGAATTAAAGATTATTCATTACTCATTACTAATATTTTTAAATGTTGTATAATACGGTATTGACGTTACATTAATATCATAGACAAGTTGTAGACCAAACCTCTGTCTCGTAACTTAAGTGTTCAAATACCGTCAATTTTGTACTGTTCAATCTCAATGATGTATTTTCTGTTACCTATGGTGAAACAATTTTTCGTACATGTTAGCTTGTTATATAAGCTTAAATTGTACAAAATGTCATCAATATTTCTTCAGTGAATTAGCCGTGAAACTATAACAGACGAAAGACAGACTCATTTATAAAGTTAGTTATGAATATTAATAAGTAGAGTTGACAATTTAAAAGCACTTGTTTACATGTTCACTTGAATAATTTTACATTTACATGTATATAATAAACTTATAAAAAGCCCCAACGACCTGTAAGTGTTAATGAATTAAGTAAGTAAGACTTAGACGACAGAGAAATGTACATTTTAAGTAATAAGTAATAGTACTTCAAACAGCTAAAATAGGAAAATGTATCGAATATAAATACATACACAATGATGATACCAAATAGACCGACGAAATATGCTTCCATCTTACATCCCATGAACAATATAAACATAGAATGGGCTATTGGTCGAAAGGTACAACAGACCGGCTAGAGTATGACCATCATTCTTGTATAGTGTCGAGTTCAAATCCTACTGTCGCAACGATGCACAATACTAAAATTAGTTTTTTCCTACAAGTGAACCTGTGGAAGCCGTTATGCCTGTTCGTCATTATCGACGTTAATCGTTTGTGTTTTGAACGTCTATAATCAGACGATCATCGTCCAAGTCTCCAAATCAAAAACCTTTTATTAACAACTGTCACACTTACCCTACAGATCTACACTTATAGAATAGACAATATAAAATTAAAAATTCTACCAATGCAGAGAAATGTAACGCTGCAAAAAGGAACACCATTTAGTATACTTTGAGGTAGCCCCAAACACTGGTTTTCAGTGGCCACCATACCCTATACTAAACCAATCCGCAACCAACGCCAGCGACAGCTTAACGTCCACAGGATTATACTAATTATCATACGATACGTAGAACACCCAGCTATTCCCTTTATGCGTGTTCGAAAACAAAAACAATTCTCGGGGCATGCTCGCGCTTACCTAATCGTTTGTAATCGCCGGTTATAATAAGGAACCATTAGATTTAACAACAGTAGTCAGTATGAAAAAAAATCTACAAAAATTCACTTCGTGTCGTTGATTTCGGAGAAGTTCGCATAGACGACAGCTGTTTTAATAACCACCATCAAATCGATTACGATCAAATGATTGGCAAATGTTTGTGCATTCAATGTTTTCTTGGCGTTGTCACATCTAGAACTGAGTCAGCTAATATTTCAGTACACGTAAATATGCGTTGAGGCAATATATCTAATTTAATTTTGTAGTCATTAACTGAAAATGTTGATTTCCTTATAGATAACCAGATTATAGATTACCAGTATTAGTAGAAAATAATTATAGACGTGAATAAGGTTTCGATGTCAAATAACATGCTTTCTACAACTTTTTTTAACAACGTCTACAATATTTTGGTGTAGTTCCCATATAGAAAAAGAAAAAAATATCTGGAAGAGAAATATCTCGTCGAGTTATCAAGTCAAATTTACTCGCAATAACCTAAACTGACCTGCAAGCAAAATACCTTGTATAATTAAGAGTATAAAAAAGGACTTGCTAGGAAACAAAGCCTTCTTCCTAATACAGATTTTTAAATTATTTTTTGGCTTTAAACTATTGTGTATTATTGTGTTGTGATAATATGATTTCCTAAACATCATCACATCGCAATTTTACCACATTCTCTCTCCTAAATAGGTCTTAGACACTGATCGCACATCACTCGCGTCGCCTAATATTTTTTAAATTATTTAATCACTCAGTATCAACGTTGATGTCCTAAGTACTCTACGCAACACACTTAGGCCTAGTGCTGACTTCATAATGAAAGGCGTGTCGCTGAGGAATTTGTATTAGAGAGGAACTAATTTCTACTTTGCAGTCTTTGTACTTACGCAGCTGTGCGTGTGATTAGCTATTCAGCTAACATTTAAAATACATTATATAGAATATTTTTGCATCATTCTTTTGCTGACAACCTGTGCAGTGCACTGGTATGATGATTTAATTCACATACCATAGTCTAAATTTAAATATCGATTTGGTGAAATGATATTTTTTTTCGTATATTTCCAAGTGAAGAACGTCGACGCCGTCCCCTAACGACGTGGACTGACGACCTCAAAAAGGTGGCGGAGAGCCGCTGGTTCCAAGCAGCACAAAATCGTGGTGTTTGGAGATTCTTTAAGGAGATTTATGTCCAGCAGTGGACGTTCATAAGTTTAGAAAGAAGAAGAAAAACGTCGACAGTCGTTTGGTCTAAAAGAGATTTTAACGACATTTCTTTTTATTACTTTTAAGACCTTGTGACCTTACTTTTTAGAAATTGAGAACGTTCGTTTATTTAACGCTTCTTAGGGTTTATCTTTTCAACACAATGTTTATCTGTTTTTTAAAATACGCGCCCCTCCTATCACCGCTTGAACTATATTAATATTATAACTAATTGTAGATCTGCACATTTTTTTTGCCGGGTATCCGGCTTAGCAGAATAGACCTTCTTACCGAGGTGGCGTAAAACACGGCTAAGGTACGTCGACCCGCCGTGTGATATAAGGCTGAGTAGAATAGACCAACCTCATTTCTTACCGAGGTGTCGTAAAAAGCGACTAAGGTAAGTTGACACACCGTTATCCGGTTTAGTATTGTAGATTTATGTAGATCTGCACAATTGTCTATGAGCTTTCTTATGAAGTTTAAGTGACCATAAATAGGATTAATATGTCATTACTGGCACCACAACCAAACTAGTACATACATTTTTTTAATTTATGTAGGTGTGTATGTATGTATGTATGTAATACATATTGATCCGAAAGTGTATTTATTTTTTTAGGCTTTGCGACTCAAAGAGGATTTGAACCTTCAACGACAATTATATTCGTGAAAATTTTGTGGTACCATTTCCCAGTCCATTCTATTGAAAGCCTTTAGATATTTCAATAGGTAGTTATTTTAATACAAATCAACAATACTGAAGTCCTCTTCCCAGACGTTTGGTGTTTATAGGAGATCGAAGCGTCCTTTGACATGTAAGGGGCCTATACTACGTAAAGGATCAATGAATGTTTTTATCGGTTATCTCACTCCAAACATATCACGGCATTAACCGTCTTCCGCGCTAATATGCTTGCTTGGTCAGATTCATAGGAGGATTGTACTCAGCAAAGCATCAAAAACTATAAGCTAGGATGTTGCCTCGTACTTTCTTGTAAGCAATATAATTTATATGTTTATAGAAGTAGGCGTTACTACACGAAATATCATTAATATTCCATGCCCTTGTCTCGCTGGCGTAAAGCTATTTTAAGGCTAACAATAACTCACTTAATATTACAAATACCTAGTTTTTGAACAGAATATATCATATGCTTAGTATTAACGTGACCGAATTTAAAAAAAGGCTTAATTAAGTTAGATACGAGTACATAGTATTCCTTATTTTAATGCCATCTATGGCATCACGCTCTGAACATTTAAAAAAAGCTAGTGTTTTCATGCTCTTCTAAATTATGGTTTTCTTTAACATTAACGCGTTTTATAGGCTACGCTACTTTATTGCGATTTGGCACAAACCATCTTTTTTTAATTAGGTCACGTTAATTGTAAGCGTTCGATATAGAAAATATAATCTTTTTTATGCGAAACATATGTCCTTTTTAGTTCATTTTTTTATTATGATCTTCGAAAAAAGACCCAATAATATATATATATATATATATATATATATATATATATATATATATATATATATATATATATATATATATTTTAGAATCTCGGAAACGGCTCCAACGACTTTTCTGAAATTCAGCATGTAGGGGGATTTTCGATCTAGATAATTTTATTTTAAAAAATGTCGTTTTATCCCTGTTTTCGGGCTCTAAATTTTTTTTTAAATTTACGTTGAATAGAATCACAATTTTTTGCTGTCAAACGTAAAGTCATGGTGGTTCATTTGGGGAACGGGTGGTCTAGAGAGGTGAAAACACATAGGATCGAGCCCCACCTGCCCCATTATTTTTTTAATTTTTCTTTTCAATTTTCACCCAGGTACTATTTTATAATATTACTTTACTACGCCCAACAAATAATAAGTTCCAGCGTAAGCACATGTAAAGTTTATTTTGAACTATTTTAATTAAGCCCTTTTTTAATTATTTTTCTAAAGATAAAACTAAGAAAACTATAAAATTCTTGTAGAATTAAAATAAACACTGGGCATTTATGCAGAGGGCATTTCTTATGTTGAAAATTAGGGCGATTTCAAATAACTTTTCTTAGAAATGAATGCGCAGTTGCCAAGAGTTCGGTATATCAATGCCATTGCCAGATAAAATATAATAGGCAATCCCTATTTAATAGTGATTTGTCAATATACCTAGAACATAACAATTCCATAAAGGTAATTAAGTCATCCTGATTTAAAAAAATTACTACAGTGACTTAAATTACAACCTCTGTACTAAACAATTTTTTTTTTCGTTTTTCTCATATTCACTTTTTACTTATTAGTTACTTTATTTCTTTATAATTTTTATTTATTTATTTAATTGTTGCCTACATTGTATAAACATTTAGATGTTAATTATATAATACAGTATCATCAATCTGCCTAATAAAGACATGCAACTTACTAATTATTATTATCTATTATTTTCTAATAATGTTGTTATTAATAATTATTATATTAATTAGCTTTGGCGAAACAATGTATGCAATATGACTTATTTTACCTGTACCCAAAAGAAAAGCGTAAAATTTTATTTGCGCTAAATTTAAGGAAGTATGGATACATACGATTTCCATGAATACACTTTAACATCAGTAGAGCTACTTTTTAAGTAAGTTACTTCGTACAATAATTGGATTGAACGATTAATATAAAAATAATTAAAGTTTTTATGATGATACGCCCATATTCTGGTGCTAACTATTGGTTCGTTAAAAAAATAATGTGTGCTGCCGCGCAGATTATACTCGCGTGTGTAACACACCCAAATACTAAACAAATTAGTATTAAATTAACAAACAAAGAAATAGCACAAAAGTATGAAATTGCAACACGTAAAATCATATGTAGTCCATGATCCCAGAGAAAAGCATATATTTTGCATCGAGATGGTAATAACATGAAAATTCCTGTACGTAAATCAACAGTATTAATATCATAAATTATGGTTACGGAAACTTATTTTAGTCTGAAATCAAAATTATTATTTAAGTCTGTGCTATACACCGGCTAATATTAATCATAAATGCCACCGCATATTTGCGTTATTTTTTATTTATGCAAAACGGTATTTAATAATATTAATTATAAAACAACAAAATACATAATTAGTGTAAGATAGTAAATTATTTTCGTGCGAGTATCAAACCAACACAATGTCCTTGAATACTATTTAGCCTTATATTATTTTTTATAATCTATTAATTTTTTGTTCTCTGACTGACGATGAATGTTAATGTTTAACTTAATCACGTTATTTTCATAGTTATGATGTCGTACACCCAGTACCAAAATTATTGTAAATAATTATCAAGTAAGTATTTTTAGAACTATTAACCATAAATCATTAGTCTTAATTTAACGCGGCATTACTTATTCGTAGTCTGTTCGTACCCTACAGAACTACTATTCAAATACACAGCCTATAAAGAACCAAAGACTAAGATTAAACATTTGTCTCTACTCGCAGCTATAAATTTGACTGTCAAATTGACAAGTGTCATTTTTAATAGAAACATTTACTATTTTTAGTTTTACAAATTTCCCACGTTTTAGATTTAAATTTATACAACCATTACTTATGAAGTGCTTTTAAATCGTATAGAAATCAATTTATTTAACTATTACAGTTGAAACTAAAAATGGGTCGGAAAGTGCAATCGAAACAGAATTCGAAAAAGCGAAATGCGAAAGAAGGAAACAGATTTCTTCATCAAAAGCGGAAAGAGTTATCAATTTTAGTGGATAAAGTACTTAAATTAACCAGCGTATTTCAAGCTACAGGTACAATTTCAAAAAGTTGGGAACACCATTTACAATTAGAGGCAATTATAAAAGAAATAGTTAATATTGAGACCCCTTTAACTAAAACCGAACAAAGTAATAGAAAATTAAATTTAGAAAAGTATGTCAGCTGGTTAGATGAGCAAGGAGCACAATTTGAAGGTAATTTAGTATGTTAATTTTTTTTTAAACTAAATTTAATTATACATTTATTATACGATAAAGTTATCTTATAATTAATTTTGTTTTAAATAATGTAGAGTTTTAATATTTCAATTTAAATAGTATCAAACTAATAAATTTGTCTTTGTGTGATAGGGAATACATACATAGGTGAATACATTTAAAAAATTATATGTTAATTATTTGTTGAAAAAAAATTAAGTGATTTTTAAATATAATGTAACTCTTCACCCTTTACTTAAAAAACATTATAAAAATGATGATAATATGTTCTCAGATTAACTCAATGAAGTATATTAGGTCAAAAAATGTTATTAAATTGAAATTGTTTTGTAAAATAAAGAAAATATCAATAAAAACTATGCAATAATAAGAAATGTCATATATTGTTGATATCACTGTTCCGCTTGACGATAATCTCATAAAAGCTGAAAAAGAAAAATTAACTAAATATTTGGATCTAGCTCATGAGATTACCGCCATGTGGAATATTGACAATAATTTTTCCAATTGTTGTATCGGTAAACAATCTACTAGCGAAGAGCCTCGACCAACATCTCAAGAGGCTCTCGCTTAGTTGTTGGGTCAAGGGCAGGATACAGAAGACAGTGTTGCTTGAGACGGCATGCATTGTGAGGAGGTTTCTCACTCTTTATTCCTACCCGCCGGGAGCTTGGATCCTTTCTCCGCTCTCTGTGGATATCAATTTCTTTTATATTTGTAAATGTTTTTTTCTGTATGTTTTAGAAAATATTTAAAAATGTAAATTATTTTGTAAATAAATGCATGATTGTTGAAGAAATAACGTGTAAAAGTGTATAAAATATTTTTTCAGGTGTAAAGATTGGTGAATTTGAAGGCTATGAACTTGGTCTAAAAGCTACCAAAGAATTCAAAGAAGGCATGTTAATCCTGACTGTACCTTCTCAAGTTATGATGACAGAGAAGAATGCAATTGAGTCAGACCTAGGAACATTTATTAAAGTAGACCCACTCTTGAAGAATATGCCAAATATAACTTTAGCTTTGTTTCTGTTATTAGAAAAAAGTGTTTCAGGTAACTCTTTTGTTAAACATAGGAATAATTATATATATACTCCTGCCCTTATCCCACTCTAAGTGGGGTTGGCACAATCTTATAAACATGCTGTAACATGAGCCTGACGTCAACTTGCCTTGGTCGTATTTTACGACACCTCGGTAAGAAGGAGGGTGGTTTATTCTACTCAGCCGGAAAACACACGGCGGGTCGACGTACCTTAGTCGCCTTTTACGACACCTTGGTAAGAATTGAGGGTTATCTATTCTACTCAGCCGGATACCACACGGCGGGTCGACTTACCTTAGTCGCCCTTTACGACACCTCGGTAAGAAAAGTGGGTGGTACTATTCTATTCAGCCGGATACCACAAAGCATTATAAAGTATATCACAATGGATCACTTTATTGTAGTCACAATCTAGCCTTAAGGCTAATAAGCAACTTAAATTTAACCTAAACTTATAAATTAACTTATATCTAAAAACAGGTCCAATGACTTATCTTAGTCTTCCTTACTATAGGAGACCCTTCGTTCTTGTGTTATTTTTGATTATGTATTTGAGTATTACATTACTTATTTCAATCTTTTATCAATATGAAAGTTTTCTATTGTAATCTTTTTACTTAATATTCAGTGTCATTATGGTAAAAAAAATATTAATGAAACATGCTTTATAGCTTGTTGTTGACATACCTTACAAATTTAGATTAATCTGACACTTATTCTTAATATTTAAAATTATGCCGTGTGGTATCCGGCTGAATAGAATAGTACCACCCTCATTTCTTACCGAGGTGTCGTAAAAGGCGACTAAGGTAAGACGACCCACCTTGTGGTATCCGGCTGAGTAGAATAGACCACCCGATCTCTTACCGAGGTGTCGTAAAATACGAGTATGGTAAGTTGACTTCAGGCATGCGGCCGGTCGTAAAGACGCAGCCAAATCTTGTAACAACATGTTGTACCGACCCCACTTAGAGTGGGATAAGGGCAGGAAGATGATGATGATTCTTAATATTTAAAACTTAAAACGTATATGTATGTAAAATCTTATAAATTTTTCTTTTCAGATTCATATTGGCAACCATATATTGATGTTTTGCCAGAAAAGTACTCTACAGTTCTATATTTTTCATCAGATGAATTAGCAGAATTACGGGTAATCTTGCCTCATTTATGTTCAAATTATGCTTTATCTAAAAGAACTATACTCTCACAAGCTTTCACTTAATTAATACTTAGTCAATTATTTAAATAATTCTAGGTTAGTTCTTGAGATGAATTTATTTACCAATTTATTTGAAATAATATTGTATTTAATATATAAATAAATAATTAATTGAAATAATATTGTATTTACATACATATATAAATGATAATAATAAGCCATGTGATATAAGTAAAATAGGCTATCCTCATTTCTTACTGAGGTATTATAAAAGGCAATTAAGGTAAATTCACTCACCGTGTGGTATCTGGTTAAGTAGAATAGACCACCCTCTTTCTTATTGAGGCGTCGTAAAATACGACTAAGATAAGTTGACGTCAGGCAGGCGGCCGGTCGTAAAATACGTAGGCAAATCATGTGACAACATGTTTATAACATGTTGTGCCAACCCCACTTAGAGTGGGATAAGGCCAGGAAGATGATGATTAATTGAAATAATATTGTATTTTCATATATAAACATTAATAATAAGCCAATATCTGGTATAGCTCCGGTATCTGGTTAAGTAGAATGGACTATCCTTATTTCTTACTGAGGTGTCGTAAAAGGCGGCTAAGGTAAGTTGACTCACCGTGTGGTATCTGATTGAGTAGAATAGACCACCCTCTTTCTTACCGAGGTGTCTTAAAATACGACTAAGGTAACTTGACGTCAGGGAGGCGGCCGTTCGCTACCTAGCCAAATCACATCTCAACATGTTTATAACATGTGGTGCTACTAGAGTGGGAAAACAGCAGTAGAATGATAAATGAATAACAATCTTTTTATTAACAAATAAATAGACTGTACAATAATTTCTTCTTTCTATTAAGAATACATAGGTATTTTATCTATTTATCCTATCATGAGTGATATTCATAGCTAATATATAGAAACTGGCTGTACTTACGTCTTATTTTATCAGACGAGCTCGACCAGATTTAAGCAGGGCCCATATTCTTTATGTTTATCTTTATTATCACAGTGTGTTAGAGGGATTTGACTGGCCCGTTGGCGCAGTGGGTAGTGATCCTGTCTTCAGCGCGCCGCGGGTCACGGGTTCGATTCCCGCCGTGTGCCAACATTTTCTATAAAAGAATTCGTTGGCTCTTCGAGCCTGGGTGTATATTTGTATTAAGTGTGTATTTAAAAATTATATAAGTATATATTCACCAGTTGTCTGTCACCCATAACACAAGTATTAAGTTACTTTGAGGACGGACAATTGTGTGTGTAAGTGTCCTATTAAATAAAAATCAGTTGAGAATAGCTTCAGTAATAGAATTAAAATTTTAAATGAAACTCACAGTAATTGAGCAGTAATTTAACTAATTGCATTGACAACCAGAATTTAAGTTTATCAATCAATGATGAATATGCAATGATATTAATAAAATTGATTAATTTCCATTCATTTTTCAGCCTTCACCTGTATTTGAGTCATCTTTAAAACTGTACAGAAATATTGCTAGACAATACGCGTATTTTTACAATAAAATTCATTCTATGGATATCCCCATTCTCAAAAACTTACAAGAAATATTTACTTTTAATAATTACAGGTGAGATAAAACTTGTTCTTTTCTTAAGTAAAATAAGTCTTTCTATCCCACTGCTGGGCCTCGGCTCTCTGTTTTTGGAAAGAAGGGCTGGATCTAAGACATGCTGGTCCAATGTGGAATGGTAGGTTACACTTAACCCCACAATTCTCTAAAGATATACAGGTTTCCTCACGAGGTTTATCTTCACTGAAATGTGTGCCAAAAATTTCAATTGTCAATAAGTTTTAATAGAAAAACACATTTGTGTCTGCCTGGGTTTGAACCTGTGAACCTTTAGTCACAGTGTCTCACTGTTGACATATTACAGCCGTAATTTCTTAAGTATTTTTATATTACTGTTATATTTTACCTTGTATATAAGGTGTTGTAAAAGGCGACTAAGGTAAGTCTACCCGCCGTGTGGTATCCGGCTGAGTAGAATAGACCACCCTCATTTCTTACCGAGGTGTCGTAAAAGGCGACTAAGGTAAGTTGACCCACCGTGTGGTATCCGGTTAAGTAGAATAGACCATCTCTTTCTTACCGAGGTGTCGTAAAATATGACTAAGGTAAGTTGATGTCAGGCAGGCGGCCGGTCGTAAAATACGTAGCCAAATCATGTGACAACATGTTTATAATATGTTGTGCCAACCCTACTTAGAGTGGGATAAGGGCAGGAAAATGATGATGATGATTTTACCTTGTAGATAAGCAACTTATATGAAGAAATTATCTAACATTTTTCAGTAACAAAAAAAAAATTATATCTTTATAGTGTCATGATTAAGGTCAAAAAAAAAAAAAAATAAAATCGATTGATTGATTTTTTAAAGAATTATTCATATTTTCGTATAATCTTACAATTCTAACTCATTTTCAATATTCTCCTGTTGTCTTTTTTTACTATCAAAGCTTAATATGAAAACGGTTACTTCAATTTTTAAGATAATATTTATATCAATGTTTGAAGTTAATTATTTTTAACTTTCATGGGGGGAGCAGGATTAAAATAAAATAAAAAACACATATTTTAAATATTTATTAATAAAATAAAAATTTAAAATAACCATAGCCTAAATAAAAGATAACACTTCTCTTTTATTGCACTCTCCACATAATACTGAAAATCAGTAATAATTATATTAAAAAGAATTGTATATTACTTAGTTTTACCTAGGGGTTTTTCGTCGTTATCTTATGTTACTTACGAAATAGGTCTTTTTTTAATTTATAATGAATTATTTTTATCACCCTTTTCCTGTTTTTCACAGAGATCTGGGCTTTAAAGTTGTTACTGTATTGACATTTGTTAGATACAGCTTTATCAGTAATGTAAACACTTTCTTTTTATAGGCAGACATTAAATTTTTTTATCATAAAATGACAATATTTTAGAACAGAGATCATCTCATATAACGTGTACCATATCTTTTTAAATTAATCATCAGTCAAAATTAATTACTCCTGTTAATTAACCAACGTATTTAATCTTATATAAGAACAGTAGTTCTAAAACCAATGCAAAACTAATATATTCTTCATCATTTAAAATAGGAAATAAATAATAAATTTCAAGTCTATCATCTCAATACAAATGAAACAAATTAACGTTAGAGACATTACTGAAATGGCTTTCTTAGTGTATCCCACATGTATTCAGGAGATTCAGAGCCTGCACGTGTATCAATGGTATCAATTGCGTATACACTGGACGAGGCAAGCATTGGACTTTTACTACGAATGCTACTGTTAATTTTATGACCTTTTCTACTTTCGAAAACAGGTGTTGGTACAAAATCATCTTCATGTGCATGCTTGTTTTGGAATATTTTACTTTGTTGCTTCCATTTTAACACAACATACGTTAATAAGAAAAGTATAAGCGCTAGACCTATAATACTTGCAGTGGCTATTGTGACTGATCGTGTATTATCTGTAACGAAATTCGACATAATAGGTATTTGTGGAGACTTATTTCTTTCATACATCTTTAATTCCAATAACTCGTCCGAAGATGTTTTGCTCTCAAAATTCCTTAACTGCTGCAAATTATCCAAAATTATCAAAGCATCGCTATCCACATCATCATCGAAAGCAATTTTCTTAAGAGTTTCCGAAATTGGAGAATCTGGAAATTTTGTATTACTTAAAACAATATTAGAAGTATTTAATTTATATTGTAATGTTATTATCTTAACTGTATTTTTTATATTTATCTATACTAAAATATAAATCAAAAGAGTTTATTTGTTTGTTTGAACGCGCTGATCTCAGGAACTACTGGACCAATTTGAAAAATTATTTGACTGTAAGATAGTCCATTTGTCGAGGAAGGCTATAGGCATTATATAACATCACATGAATAGGAAAGGAGCAGCAATAAAAAATAGTACGAAAACGGCAAAATTTAAACTTTCCTTGCGTGCACTGAGTAAACGGTAATATTTATTCTAAAATCTATATTACAAAATTTTTCCTCTCTAAAAGCTCTAAATAAAAGTCCGCGACAGCATATGTGTAGCTTTTAAGGTTAACCCACTTTAACCATTTTTATGGTTATATTACGGTTTTAATCTTTCCACACGGGCGGAGCCGCTGGTGATCGCTAGTAAAATATTAAAATTATTTACTATTAGTATCTGACGAACTCTCCGTCTGCCCTTACTGTCTGACAAAGCTGTTAATAACTACTGGAAAAGTCAACCCGTCTGGGAGCTTTAATTGAAAATGCTGCCGAATCAGTAACAAAAAAATGCATGGTGTAGTTATTAGCCTATATAAAAAGCTAAAAGGCCATGCCAATATCTATTTTAAGAACAACATACTTTAAAATATATTATTACAATGCTGTAGGTGAAATTGTTTTATCAATATAATTAAGGCGAATACAGTATTAATTACTAATACAAAAGTTATTAACGCGTTACATGTTTTGCTAGTGTAAAGTATAAATTTTAGACGTACCATTTGCTAGGGAGATTTGTGAATCCAAATTTTCTTTTTGATTTTTTTGCATTAGTGCTATTAAATCATTCCATGTAACTGAATTTTTTTCAGAATTGTACATACGACCATGCCTAGTTTGGTCTTTGTTATTTAAATTTGCTTCAACATCATTTGAAGAGTCATAGCTTATTTTGACTTTTTCTTTCTTTAAATTTAACTTATCTGTGTTTGTTTCACTTAAATTATTAAAGACTGTTATGATACCCAAATTTTCGCCGTTTTCATTTACATTATTGCCAAAATCCATTACTACTGGTATATTTATATTCTTTATGTAGGACGAATTAGGATCAATAGTTGTAGTTTTAGGATCATGTGTATTGGCTTCTAACAGCGCTCTTAGGGGATAAGTCTCCTTAGATATTGGCTCTATTAAAGATTTGGATAGAAAAGGTTCTGGTGGATTTGGTTCCTTCGAAGCATTGTGAAATATATCAGCTAAATGAACATGGCTAGATCCGCGTTCCCTATGTTCTATTAATTCATTTATTGTCATATTCCTCTCTTTAAGTATTTTTGTAAGTTCTGAGCTTGCTGTAAAAATAAATATATTAATTAATTTATAGAATTACACTCAATTCTTTTTATATATTAATTATGTTACTAGTGTTATAATTCAGTGCTACTACGGTACGTTATTAGGAGATCCATAATACGAGAGTAAAAATAATAATAATATTTTGTTACAATCCGCAATATAAGCAAATAGAAAATATATGCCTTAATGAAACTAGCTTATTCCTAAAAAAAATCCTGCAATATGTTATATATATCCTTTTTGCAATAAAGCAATGTGTTGGGTCATTTAACCCCTCTCTACAAAGAGACAAGCCTTTGCCCAGAAGTGCAAAATTAGTAGACCACATCTTAACTTAATTAAAAATCCCTTAAAGGTAATGGCGAGAAAAGAGCAAATCCGTGTCACAACCCGAAGTTCAACTGACGAGATTTAGGTTTCAATCATTATTCACTGGGTCATAAAAGTTTAAAAAAGAATCACATCCCTCTGAATGCAAGATGTATTAATAAATGTGTAAAAAATACCCTCGCACTTACTGTGGTTGTCATTAAGAATTTCATCTATTTCAATCTTTGCTGTTTCTTCAGTATTAATGCGTTCTATTTGTATGCTGGGTAATGCTGTAAGATTTTTAGCATTCAATGGCCTTCTAGACCTCAAACGGCTTAAAATTTTACGTTGAGGTTCTGTTGTCATATAATCTAACGTTACAAAATCATCATCTTTAATCTTAGATGTTCGCGTTTGTGTCTTTGCAATGAATTCTGATGCTGATTCAAGTTTATCTACGCCAAAAGTATCTTTAACTTTAAGTTCTTCAGGTGCTTGAGTTGTTGAAGACCTCTGTTTAAGTCGTTTTCTCTTTATTCTATTGTTAAAAGTTTGCTGTCTCAAATCAGATGAATTGATTAAAGGTTTTAGAATTGGCAAATGTGTTGGATGTGTTACTATATCTTTATCGGATTCAACATTTACATTAGTTAATGTTGTTGTTGTAAATTGGGCTAGATCCGCATTATCCATTTCAAAATAAGGGACATCTGACTTGGGAGTTTTTTCTGTTTCATTATTTACCTCAATTGTTGGTTGAGTATTTGTATATACATCAGAAGAATCAGTAATAGTTTCATAATTTTCTTGCATTGTAGTATCTGTTAGCGCACAAGGAGTGGTGGTTAATGACTCACTTTCAGTATTTACTTCTACATCAGATTCATTGTTGAAATTGTCGGTTTTGTTAATTGAAGGTATGATTTCTTTCCTTTCTAGTGACCTAGAAACATTTCGGTTATTTTTGTATTTAAGTGAAGTCAAGGCTATTAAGTCTCTGCTTAATTGACTTTTATAATTATTATTACTCGTAGGCCTTATCCTTAGTTTTCGTCGAATGCCTCCAGAGAATCGCCTTCGCATATGTGCTCTTCTGGAGTTTTCGATCGCACTATTTTCTTGAGAATTTTTACTTATCATTAAATCTTCTGGTTCATCATTCTGCCGTATTTCTTCATTTTTGAGATTTAAATCCTCTCTTGTTATAAATAATTGTGTGCTTGTTTCTACTTCTAACTGTTCGCTTTCTTGTTTTGTCTTTGCTGGTTCACTGGAGTCCTTTTTACGCAAAGCTTCAATATTTTCGGTAGAACTATCAGAATTATAGTATAGCGTGTTTAAATTTATATTTTGTCCCCTGAGCTGTGTTTCAGATAAACTTTCTTGTTTGAGCACTGATAAAGCTTTCTCCTTGCCATGAAGAAGATCAGCTAAGGACAAATTATTTTGTTGCAAAATTTCACTTAAACTTTTACCATTCGATTTTTTTAGTAACATTTTTAATATAAATGGACCCAAAGGCGCCTTTTCCTGTAATTTGATAAATTTACTATTATATTATGTGCTCAAATCCATAGTCAGACAAATTAGGTATGTTGATATCATTATTTTTTTTTAATTAATTTGTATTAATATTAACCACATCACAGTGAGTTAAGATCTCAAAAAATTAAACATATTTTAAATGCTAACCTAACAGTGCAAATTTTAAATACGTGGGGTTAAAAAAATAAACTACATTTAACAAATTTCTATTGTTTGTTCTAAACACAGAATGGCCAATGTTTTGGAACCATTGTCGTATGTCATTCAACAACATCTAAATCTAAGTTACAACATTATAAAAATTAGTCGCAACATAAATGTATATTTTTATTACCCTTGAATTATCTTCCTTTATCCTTATATAACTTTCGCCTAATATAGTTCTCTTGCTAAGTATCCTAATCTTTTTAGTGCACTTTTCTAGGCAATCATTTGATTTTTTCTTAAGTAAAAGTCGTTCGATCTGTATTAATTGTCCTATAGTTACTTATGTTTTTATGGTTCGATAAAATTAATTAAAATAGGAAAAGAAAATTGTTCGTTACCTTGTGTTGGTCTATATTATTTGATAAAGATACTTTATCTATTATTTTTTCTTTAGTTGAAATGGTAGTTATACTTGGTTTTTTGTAAGGTCTCATTGATTCTATTGAAAATTCAGATAAAGATTTTTCTTCATCTTTTGGAACCATCTGTGACTGGTTTTCGGAATCTATTATTTCTGGTGTTGTCGTTTCAGTATGTTGTTCATTTTTATTATATATTTGTACTTTATAATTAATTTTATCGTGTGCCTCATTGCGACTGCTTTCATTGTCATCTTGGGCATTAATATATCGTATTTCTGTATTATCTGTAGTTTCTACGCTATTGTTTCGTACTTCGTGTCGGTATCCAGTGCCAAATTCACTTAATTCCGGCCATGAATCGGGTAACGGCCTTTTTCGTTTTTGGCCTCTTCTTCTTTTGGGTCTATTTAGATTTTCCTCACTCAGACCGTGTTCTTGACTGCCGTCTTCAATTGAATCTTGATAAACAATTTTCTTTCTTCGTCGCCTAGGTCTGTTTCCGTTGTCTTGGAGATGAGGTTGGGTCTCTTCGTTGTATATATATGATCCTTGTGGTATAAGATCATCTTCAATAGACAGTTGTGGCCGTCGTTTTCGCTTACGTACTGGTCTTCTTCGTGGAATTGGTGGCTCAGGATCAATATCGTCCCATATGTCACTCTGTGTAATTGGAGAAGTTTGCTTCAATTTTGGCTCCGCTTCTATCATCCGCCATGGCTGTAATGAAATAAAATTACCATGACTAAATAAGAAAATACAGACTAAAATTTAAGTTGAAGCAACTTTTTACTTGTAACTCTATAGATTTTACGGTTATAGAGTAATATTATTAATGTTACATATTGTAACAAACGTACGCCGTGTGGTATCCAGCTGAATAGAATAGTACCACCCTCATTTCTTACCAAGGTTTCGTAAAAGGCGACTAAGGTAAGTCGACCCGTCGTGTGGTATCCGGCTGAGTAGAATAGACCAACCTCATTTCTTACCGAGGTGTCGTAAAAGGCGACTAAGGTAAGTTGACCCACCGTGTGGTATCCGGTTTAGTAGAATAGACCACCCTCTTTCTTACCGAGGTGTCGTAAAATACGACAGAGGTAAGTTGACGTCAGGCAGGCGGCCAGTCGTAAAAACGCTGCTAAATCATGTGACAGAATGTTTATAACATGTTGTGCCGACCCCACTTAGAGTGGGATAAGGGCAGGAAGACATATTGTAACAAACGTGTTCACAATTCTTTTAGTTATGATGTCTTAATATCATATAACATATTGTATCCAACTTTGACGTCCCTTTCCTCTATTATAAATTTGTTGAACGCGTTGATTTCGAGTTTTGCACGTTTTTTATATAAGGATGTAGATGTCCTTATATACAAACATTCAGTTTATGTTATCTATTATGTTGTCAGTATCAAATTTAGAAGTACCTATCGTCTGTAACTGGTACCTTTATTTCACGAAGTAATACTTTAAATAAACGGCATATTGCTAATAAGTAATTAAGCATTATGGTTTTTGTAATTATTAAATCTTAATTAGTATCCGTTAGAAACATTAAATGTGGATGAACGGAAAAGCTCACGATACATTGCATACTCAAGTTTAAAATATATTTATTTAAGTAGGCTAAAAAAAAAATAAACTTTAAAATGTTTGTGAAATGTTCTTAATGAAAGTACCACTGATTCGGAAAGATGCTCCTACCGAAAAGTACCGCCAAAATCAATTGAATACTTTGTTCAAAAAATAAAAAAAATGCCACATCATTTTAAATATTTCGGTCTAGTATTTATCTGGCTACAATTAAAATGTAAGATTTCTATCACTTAGATACCCTGTAGATTTATTGGGTAGTAAGCTTTGTTTAATGACACTTTCATGTGAAAAAGTGTGAAAAAGTGAAAAACTTTTCACACTCTCGAAAGAGCATAAGTATTTAATCTATCATCCCACCCAGTGACGATTAATGTGATAAAGGCTAGAAGCATATCCGCTGTTCAGAAAATATTTTTTTCCAAAAATACATTACCATTAAAATCCTATTGGAACTCTAAATATAACGCATCTACAAGTATAAATGTTACATAAATCACATTACATAATATTAAAGTATATCACATTAGCGATCACAATCAATAAAAAAGTTACATATAAACACTCAAGTCATATCGACGTCAGAAACATTTCATTTCAATATGGCCAATCAATTACCATTTTATGTCAATTACGTATAACTATAACTTAATGAAGCATCGCTTAGTTATCTCACCAAAGAAAGCTGTTACAAAACAGATGTCATAACGGTCAAGGAAAGTCGAAAGCGATCATACCGGTTTTCAGTTACCGGCGACTGTATATATTATTACGCAAATAACAAAGTTGCACAGCAAATATTGCCAATCGCAATCTTTTAAATTAGTTAAACTTAAAAAATTGTATTTTTAATTTATAATAATATAAAAAAAAGTGAAACAGGAAGATGATGAAAAAAGTGAAATCAAATCAAATGAAAATAGTCTTTAGTTAAATAAAATTTTGAAAGTATTAATATATCTTTAGGGATCACTTGATTTATCAAGGCTACCGCTGGTTTGGAATGTTTTGGCTTTTAGTGCCAAAAAGAACCAGCAAGAAATATCTGTATAGAAATAGCAGCGGTTATAATATTAAATGACTATATACCACAAAATTGCGATCGAAGCCGTTTAGAAACCTTTTAAAGCCAAAGCATGATATTGTATAGTTTGTAAATTAAGGTTCTATTATAATAAATAATCATCTTCCTGCCCTTATCCCACTCTAAGTGGGGTCGGCACAACATGCTATAAACATGCTGTCACATGATTGGGCTGCGTTTTTACGACCGGCCGCCTGCCTGACGTCAACTCTGTCGTATTTTACCACACCTCGGTAAGAAAGAGGGTGGTCTATTCTACTAAACCGGAAACCACACGGTGGGTCAACTTACCTTAGTCGCCTTTTACGACACCTCGGTAAGAAAGAGGGTGGTCTATTCTACTAAACCGGATACCACACGGTGGGTCAACTTACCTTAGTCACCTTTTACGACACCTCGGTAAAAAATGAGGTTGGTCTATTCTACTCAGCGGCATACCACACGGCGTCTATTTTTTTATAAATATGACGAAGAAAATTATACAAGTCAATCACACAAATAAAGTTCACAATCTATTTACGTCCTGTTATTCGTTAATAACTATGCTCTTTGTAGAGCAAGAAATCAAGTTAACACCCTCAAAGTTGGTCACATCCCAGAAATTGGTTTACGATGTTTTCTTTTTTTACGGTAAAGCACATTAATACAGTGGGATCGCGACAGGTAATCCTACGTAAAGCAAGATTACTTTATATACAACTAGCTGTGCCAGCAGTTTCAAACACACAGAAATCAGTGTGTCACAATTTTTTTCCCGATTAGAAATCTTGAACATAAAAATATTTATCGTGAGCTAAGCGCGCAAGGAAAGCTTTAAAATTTGACGTTTTCGCAATATTTTTTATTACTATACTGCGTCCATCATATTATCAGTCTTTTGACAGCTCACGCTCATTAAGTTTTGTATTGCTTACGTACAAATATCATACAAATAATATTTGTACTTTATGGATGGGTACCGCCCACTTAGTGATGTCACACATAATGGTTTCTACGATTATGCCACAGATTAAAAATAATCGGTAGAAACCGATGTTACGAGTATTAAAAGACATTTAATAACATTATATAAAGTTTTACTTTCTTCTTAGTTAATACATGAATACAAATAAAACAATCAGGATATTTTAATTTATTTTATTAGCACGAGTCGTCGGAATGATAATCAACACTAGACTCCTCCGATGAGGAGTCTTCAGTAGCAGTTATTATTAGCTCTTGTGTAGATAATATATTATCAAACGCAATATCACGTTCCCAATCAGAGAATATTACTCTTTTAGTTCTTTCCACCACACTTGCCCAGTTCTCGGCCGTTACGTGGGTGCAAGCATTTTTTAGCAATTGCAACATTTTATTCGCTGTGAATGGGGGGCTTGTATTGCATCTCGCAGCATGCCCTTTTACTTGTGCCCATATAAGTTCTATTGCGTTGTACTGGCAGTGGTATGGAGGAATCCGAAGAACAGTATGGCCATATTCTGCTGCCATTTCATTGATTACATAGCGTTTTGCTCTCTTTTTGGTTTTTAATATTTTTATTAATTCAACTTTTAACATTGAGTCGTCCACATTTTCTCCATTGTCCCGAAGCCAATTAATTATTTCATGCTTTTTATTAGCCTGTGTTGGCATTTTGTCAATTTGACGGGAGTGGTAGGGCGCATTATCAATAAAAATTATTGATGGTTCTTCCAATGAAATGAGCATTTTTTTGAACCACTCTTCATACACATTTGCATTCATCTCTTCGTGGTAGTCATTTGATTTCTTCGATTTAAATGCCAACAGTATGTCTTGTACAAATCCTTTTGCTGTACCTGCATGGCAAATGATTAGGCGCTCACCTTTTCCCATTGGTACTGAGGAAGTGGAATCAGCAGTATCATCAGTCCAGAAACGAGATAGTGTGTGGTTAGCGTTGAGCCATGTTTCATCCGTGAAAACAATATTTGCCCAATCTTGTATTTTCTTTGCCTCTCTTAAAAAATCACAACGTGCTATAGCTATATCTGTGCGTTCCATTAATAATTTTCTTTTATTTAACTTTTTATATGAAAAGCCAATTGTGTTCAAAACTTTGACCAAAGAAGATTTTTCACCATGAAATAGACCACTTCTTTTCAAAGAAACAATAAGTTTTCTCAAAGTTGGAATTTCTTTTCTCAAGTAGTAATCTAGTTTACGTAGGTTATCATTAATCGAATTACTTAGGTACGTAATTCGATTAATGATAGTAGGTACTATAATCGGAATGGTATCGCATACGAGAATCTTTAGGACATCACTATCGTCAATCTGTCAAAAGATGGTTAATATAATGGACAGTGTATACATTTACATTTTTATTATATCCGTAGATATAGTATAGCCTTCCTCGATAAATGCACTATATTTCACTGAATTTTTCAAATCTGTCCAGTAAGATTAGCGCGTTCAAACAATCATACAAACAAACTCTTCAGCTTTATATATTAGTATAGATTTTATTTAAAAAAACCCTGAATTTTGTCTGTCTTATAAGCTAGCTAATGTTCCTTCATTCTAACCATAAGGCCATCACGGCTGTAGTCGATCGCATATTTTCGTTTCTACATATTCATGTATGAAATGTTCTTTTTATCGTACATACAAACGCGATTATAAATTATGCGCGATTATAAAATTATTTCCTTCACAAGACTAACTGTTAGAAACATTTATTGTAATTAAATTCAAACATCTTATTAATCAATTAAATTCATAAAATGTATGTATTCCTTTGACCATACAAAAGTTAGATTTGAATTCAATTGTCATAGTGACGAGCAGTTGATTCTAATTAGTGTTTCGAAAGACCCACTTTAAGTAAACTAAAAAAATTAAAGTAGCCTATTACTATCCCACTGCTGGGCATAGGCCTCCTCTCTCCGTTTTTGGAGAGTAAGGTTCGAGCTAAAATCCTCCACGCTGCTCCACATATACCCAGAGTTCCCTAGAGATATGCAGGTTTCATGATGTTAACCTTCACCGAAAAGCGTGTGATAAATTGCAATTATCTAGTAGACAAATAAGTTTTATAAAACTCATATAGTCGAACCTGTGACCCCTCGGAAGAGTCGCAAGGTCTCACCGTTAGGCTATCACAGCTTAATAATATAATAAATTTAAAGATTATTCCGTCTATGTGTTAACTTTTCATAAAATAAACGCTGAACAGATTTTATTGAAATATGGCATAAAGATAACTTATTTTAAGTAGATAGAAAGATGTATTGGTACTGTAATAATATGTGTTAATCCATAAAAAAATCAGCTTCAGTTGGATACAACACTGATCTATCAATATAAAATTGTGACGCATACCCCTTCAAGCATCCAAATAAGTATGTGTATCACGCCATAGATCTAGAGCAATGTGTCCCCCTTTTCGTGCCATGCCCCGTCTTAAATTAAATTAAATTTTATTTATTTCAGCCAACTAAGGGGCCATATAAACATAACAGCCTTAGTCTTAGCCTTTTTAATAAGCCCTATTTTGTTCTATGTAACATACGTAACTTTATATATTAAAAAATTTACTTGCTAACTTAAGAAGCTTAAATGATAGGTTTTAAGAAGTAAGGGCTAAACTCGTGCCGAGTCTATTTTCGTTGCCAAAACAATCAAATTTACCAGTGCGGGTCATGGTCTCCGCTTTGAGATACACTGTTCTAGAGCCTTACTATATTACAACTATGAAATGTTCTCAAATTATTCCATAAAGTTTTTATTACACTAGTATAGTACAGAGTTTGATAAATTGAAGTTTACAAATTATCTATGCGACAAATTTTATACTTATCCGTGCAGTCGAGACAACGTGATTAAAGTTAGAAACACAATTTGACATAATGTAAGTTTAATAATTAGGTTTTTAATTACACAAACAAAATTCATAGGGAAATAACTAGACGGCGCTCTACTATTTCTCAGGGACCAAGAGTTTCTTGCCAGACTGTTTGCTATATACAATTTGTAAGATCATTCTAGTTTCCGCTTCCTACTGGTACGTTCTCGTTAACCGGTTATAATTACTGTGTTGGTTTTATCACTTTCATAACACTTAGTTCACTAGCTGTCTCTATAATTTATATCTGTTTACGTTTAACTGACCACTCTATCTATTACTATTTAAAGAAATCAATTAGCAGATTTTATTGCGATGCTTTTTTAACATAAAGCACATTGTCTTCGTAAAGCTTAAACACTTCTTACTGGAACATCCTATATACCAATTGCTTGAAGAACCTCGTTTCGACTTTATGGAAATAAACTTGAGAAGAAATAACCGTTAGAAAATTTGTGCTTATATAATTACTAGTGATGCCAGCGACTATGTTGCATCGTCTTTAGAGTTAAAATACCCTTAATATATTGGTTTTTCTCTATTCTCAAAGGAAAAATGGGATATTTTTGTATCCTATATGTAAGCCAGGTTTAAAAGATTTTAATTTTAATAAATTTATTTTTTATAATTTTATTAAATTTAATCAAATATTAAATTTTATCATATTAGCCGTGAAAGTATAACAGACGGACAGACAGACTACGTATTTATAATATTATTAAAGTATGGATATATTGTCATTTGACGAATTTCCGGCGATTCATTATATACATAGAATAAATAATAAATCACAATTTTCTGGAGATTTAATATTATTTTTCTACGTAACTGATAGCATTCTCCGACAACGGACAGACATTAATGGAATGTGCAATTTAAATTAATAAATACAAATCAAGACTATTAATGTTTTTCTTGCTTCGACTTAAAATAAATAACACAAAACCGGCATCGTAACATGTTGTTGCACTTTAAAAGATAATTTATTCCTAACTGACAATCTATCATTTAGATAATTTCAAGTAAATGCTAGTAACCAGTTTCTATTGAAAAGCGCCATATAATTTTTTAGAAAGCTTCACAGATAAATTTGTTTATAAAAACATAAAATCAACAAATGAGAAACCGTGAAAAGGTACGAATTAAGAAATGAAAACATCCTTTGTTTCATTAATGGCGCGCGCTTTTTCCATAACAATTTTCGTGAATTGAACTGGAATGCAATACTACTAGTGGATATAGATATTTGTTTATAGTTTGTTTTTTTTACATATGATATTGGATATTTTGTAACCAGCATTTTCAAATTTAATTATCTGTAGGATGGCGAGCAATTCGAAATTCAAATAAATTTTATTTCGAAGCCGTGTTATTTTCATAGAGTTAGTCAATATGCTTAGAGTTAGGGATGTAAAAAATAATCCATTTTTAATAATCGTTTTTTTTTTACTTAAAAAAATCGATTATTTTAAGTATTCTCTTTTTCTTATTTACCTGTTTTTTAAGATTAGATATGAATTGTTGGATGAAACCAAGGTAAACATTTGAATCGATTTTTATAAACAGCGCATCTGTTATTATTTTTTGTTAGTTTTCCACTTTATCAGCCTTTATTCTAATTAATTATTAATATTTAAATAGACAACTTTTTGAATAGTTAGAAAAAAAAGATTATTTTGATCATTTGATTATTTTGATTTTGACTGGACCGATTTAAAAAAAACACTGAGTCTGAGATAGTGCATTTATCGAGGAAGGATATAGGCTATAGAACATCACGCTAAAACGAATATTAGAGAAGCAGCAATAAAAAATACTAGAAAACGGCACAATTTAAAGCTTTCCTTCCTTGCGGTAAGTAAACGGTGAAATTAATTGAAAAATCATATATTACAAGATTACTTCCCTCTAAAAGCTCTAAATGTAAGTCCGCGACATCATATGTCTAGCTTTTAAGGTTAAGGTTAACTCACTTTAACCATTTTCATGATTATTAAAAATATATTATACGGTTTTAATCTTTCCATGAGGGCGGAGCCGCTGGCGATTGCTAGCTAGTAAACTTTAAGCTTTGATAAGCGTATTAAAAAAACATATTTTTACTTATTTTTAACTCAAACTAGTTGTGAAGTGAAATCTTTAAATAAATATATGGGACACTTACACACACGACACACGGTTGTCCGTCCCCAAAGTAACTTAATACCTGTGTTATGGTAGACAGACAACTGGTAAATATATACTTATATATTTTTGAAAATACATACTTAAATACAAATATACACCCAGGTTCGAAAAAAATTCATTTATAGAAAATGTTCGCCCTCGGCGGGGATCGAACCCGCAACCCGCGGAGCTGAAGAGTCAAGCCAGTCTTTAATGTTATTATTACAAATTGTAATTCCTAAAGGTGGAAACAACATTTCGTTTTAACTTCCTTTGTAGCATTTGACAACTTTACGATTATGCCTGTACCGAGTTCCTGTTTAATTAGTCATTTTCGTGACAGTGTCGGCTACAATATTCGATGTAACGCAATTGCAATACTAATTAAAGACATTGATATTGTAAAAAAATGCATTTAAGTAAATAATATTCAATTTATGCCTTCCTGCTTCTGCCTGAAGCATATCATATGCTAACAATATGTTGAATTAATTATTTATAAGTAAAACAACCTTTTCGACTGGCTATATGCTGTTAGCTATAATGGCTTTTAAATTTAACTTTTACTGGCCCGATGGCGCAGTTGACAGTGACCCTTCCTTAAGCTCCGCGGTTCGCGGATTCGATCCCGCCCAGGATCTACATTTTCTAAAAAAGATTTGTTAGTTCGTAGTTGTATTACATGTATGCAATTTTGGAAACGGCCCCAATGATTATGAAATTCAGCATGTAAAGGGTTTTTGGGGAAAAAATTGATCTCGCTTGATTTATTAAAAAATGTTGTTTTATCCCTGTTTTTGGACACTGTAAAACTGCTACAATTTTATGGGAAAGCAAAGGATAATTACGCTGTCAATTGTACGTTACGTTAAATTCACAATTGCCGGTCTGAAATTCTGTACACCAGGATTGAGATAAAATTTATTTTTAATTTTTTTATTGCCTTTAAAGAAAGTGAGTGATTTTTTCTACTCAACCGGATAGCACACGGTGGGTAAACTTACATTAGTCGCCTCTTACGACACCTCGGTAAGAAATGAAGGTGGTCTATTCTACTTAGCCGGCTGAAAAAATTTAAATTGGATATCCAGAATATTTAGTATAATAACGCTTTAATCACGTTCGTAATTCGCAACTCCTTAAGGAGCATATCTGTTGAGATTATTTTATCTTGCTATCAGGTAAGCTAACCACCAAGAACATAACAGCGCTTAATAAAAAAGAGACTATACCTGGTCCTGTCTAGGTGAATCTATGTCTAAAGACTTGGGCATCAACACCCGGTAGTTTTGCTCGTAATCCTCCTCAGCAGAATGCACTATGATCACCAACGCAGCCAGCGTGCTCAATAAGGGCATGGCGAATCCAACACTACCCATATTATATCAGCAAATATTAAACAGAACGCACAATGTACGTCCAAATTATTAATATTTATTTATTTCACTTCCCTTAATATAAATTAATTTATTTAACGCAAACGATAGCGATAAATCACGCAGTGATTAAAATTATAATACTTTTGAATTTATTTAATGTCGAAAATCTATTAACATTAGATGCACTTGAATAATTAATATTTATTTATTTCACTTAATATAAATTTAATCTATTCAACACAAACGATAGTGAAATATCACGCAATGTTTAAGGTGTATAATTCTTTTGAATTTATTTAATATCGAAAATATATTAAAATTAGACGCACTTGCTATTATATAATAAACTTAGGATAATCACTTTTTCTTAATAGAGAAAAAAAAAAAGAAGAATCAATAGTCAGAAAATGGAGAAAAGGAAGAAAATTCAGTAGTTAACACACGCACTGTAAACAATTAGATTCAGTTTCTTTTATTGACACGATTAATGTAAACATTAACACTCGGTTCGGCGTTGATAATATAACTGGTTGATTAGCCGGGAAAAATCCACGATTTCTCGTACGAGTTTCCCCCAGTTGTTTTTTTTATTTTTATTTTTTTGATACGTGAAAGTGATGCACGTTCGCGCGCGACACTACGGTGCGTAGGAGTGGCAAAACGGTTTTGCGGTGCAAGAACTTTAGATAGTGACGCTTTTGTAATTTAAAAGGGTAAGCCAGTTGGTTATTGTGTGCGTTTTGTTTTCAAAATAAGTGACATCAGTTGTGGGTTTAACACTTACAGGCTATGGCATGACTATGCTTGGTCTCTATAATAACGGATGATGATTAGTGATAAAAATGCCTCGAAAAACTGCCTGGAAGCGACATATTGCATTCATTTCTTCTACTCACATACATGCGACTTACAAGCTAGATTCCATGCCGAGCTTTGAAATTTGGTAATTGGGACAAAAGTACCAGATAATTTGAAAAAAAATCCATTGCTAAAATATTGGCATAACATTTTATGAGACCAAAACAATTTAACCGTTAATCTTCTTACGTTACGAGGCCAATAATACACTAAGTTCTAGTAGTAGTAGTTCTCTAAATAGTTTTTTTAACAAATCCTTGCAATATTTATATTATATAGAATTAAAAGGCTGATATAAATAACTGCAGAATTACCAATGTTCAGGGCAAACCTCCCTTCCTAATTTAAGATCTTGGGTGATGTGAAAAGCATTTAATTTGCATTGTTTAACTTCATGCAGGAAGGTTGGCAATAATTATTTCCCTGGTAGGATATACTCTTTTTGTACAATGTAGACCACTAACTAGAAGTTTCGTATATATTTAAATTTATCTTAAAGAATTCGCATCTAATCTTTTTGTGTGTAGTCAATTAGAAAACGCACCCATTTTGTGCTTAACCTCTCTTTGAATTAAAAAAAACTAATTAACCCTTGAGGTCCCCTCTTATTGGAAAGAGAAATACTGAGATAAAATCTCTAAATTTTTATTCTTTAAAAGGCTTACACACAGGTTTTCTTAAGATATCTTTTTTACCGTAGGGCTCTTGATGATATTATAAAACAATTACTCGTATGTAACAAACACTGTATGTGATTTAATCGTTGAACGTTCAAGTTCTCTGTTAAGCCCACACGATTACGTGAATATGAAATGGTAGTAAAGGTGTAAAACAAATCATCCGAAACAGAATATCGTTCTCAATAAATTATCATTATGTGATAAGAGTTACTTTCCCGAGTTTCTAAATTGGTGTTGTTGACGGTGAAACCGCGTTATGGTAGATCATAACTTATTACCATGTAACAATTTCCATTCGTACATGAAGATGATCGCATTATGTGAAACGGAATGCAGCACGCGCCGCGTCCCGTGCGGAATGCTCGGCGAATTATCATTATTCGCGAATCTATAATAGAATAACAATAATGATATATTGTTCTTACCGTCTCGCGTTGGGCTACTTGGAAGTACTTTGGTTCCGTTAATAGAATTTTTTCCGCTTTCATTATTTAAATAAATTATTTACTTCTCTTGTAGATACTCGTATCTGTGTCACAGCTTATTGGTTACAGTAAACGTTATATAAGCTTTAGGAAATGTAGACATAAATCAACATAAAGTATTTTATACTTTGAACACTATAAACATTTTATTATTTTTTGATTATGTAAGGTCATTTTATATTTCATATTTGACAAAAAATTGGGCCTAGTTAAAATATTTATTGAACAAGTATAGGTGATTAAAACTGGAAACTTTTATTAAAAAGTAAAACAAAATTTCAACGAAATAAAAAAAACTCCAAATAAAATGTAAACAAATAAGTTTTAAAAAATAGATAAGTTTTACCAGAAATATTTATTTAGGAAAAAAAAACCTGATATTTAGAAGAAAATGTTTTTGTCAGCTCCGATTCTTAAATAAAGATTATTCCTAAAGTACAATTATTTTTTAATTGTCCGAGGGTAAATAAGCACAAATTATGTAAATGTCACTTACAAAAGTAATAATACAATTATTTTGCTATAATCCACGAAGAATCATTTCATCATCATCTTTATTCATCGCGGATTATAGCAAAATAATTGTATTATTGCTTTTATATTATGGATTGATGGAACGCCTAATTCCATAAATTTCACTAATTTAAAACGATGCCATCATTTCTTAACACCTCAGTCTTTTTTCTTTGTGTATTTGAAAAGAGCAACTCAAATTATACTAGTCCAATTTTAATGGGTTACTTTAATTGACGCTTGCTTCGCGACGAGTAAGCTGACAATTCCACAAAAGTATTTGGAGTCATAATATAATTAATATCTATGACTAATCAGTTTTATTTCCACTGTCAATTGTTAAGTCACTTCCGTGACGATAACGATTTGAAAATTATGATTTTTACGGCCGCTTGCATTTCGCTATTTCTCTCAATTTTCTAGCGACAAGTTCTAACTGTAATCTTTACGTAACAACTACAAAGGTGAGACGACAATAGGTGTTTTAGTGTTTTGAATAATCTATTGTTCCTTAAATTTTATAAATATGTTAGAAACTTGAGAGTAAAAAGAGTTTGATTGCGTGTGTTTCTCCGTTGAATCAAATATTTCGATTTTAGTCTAGGTTACCAATTAATATAAAACACAGATGTGTTTGTTGTAAGTCTACTCTTAACTTTATTTTTTAAGTAAATATCATCACGGATTATATTAATTTTGCTATTTGGTGTCACTGTGGAATTGTTCCACTATTGCAGCCCATTAGCGATATAAAAATCGTAATTATAATTAAAATAGAAATAAGAAATCTACAAATATATTTCGCTAGTGCAGTGGGGCTAGAGCATTATTTGCTCGCCTGATTCGATAATTATACGTACCATCACTATAATTGCTACAAATTCACATCCTTTGGTAAATAATAACAGAGAAAGTTTTCGTATTTTTAAATTGCATTTCCATTAAATTCGATTTTATCACGTCACGAAGATAAATTGCAGAGCTTGTTGATAAAATGGCATCCACACTCGATCGCATCTATAACAGGTCATTGTTTGCACAATTTTCGCACACTCTTACTTTCTGAACAAACTGAATCACATAATGTATTGTATACGGGTTCAGTGAGATCGATAAGTAAAAACTTGTCGAATCGTCTTTTGCCATTACTTTTCCTACGTTTCAATTCATAAATATATCATAAGTTGGACAGACGGTCAAAAATGTCACTGTGAAACGCTGAATCATACCGGCAAAAGACCATGTGGTGTGGAAATAATAAATAAATAAATATATGGGACACTTACTCACTCGGTCGTCCGTCCCCAAAGTAAGTAACTTAATATTTGTGTTATGGTAGACAGACAACTGGTGAATATATACTTATATATTTTTTAAATACATACTTAAATACAAATATACACCCAGGCTCAAAGACCAACATATTCATTTATAGAAAATGTTGGCTCTCGGCGGGAATCAACCCGCGACCCGCGGAGCCGAAGGGAGGGTCACTACCTACTGCGCCAACGAGCCAGTCAAATGCCTGAAGAGAGATACAATATCCAATTGTGGACGTACATGGGTTCAAAAAGAAAGTTAAACTGATTTGAAAGACATGCTACTATTATATTAAAGAAATTTGTTTTTTAAGACACGAAAAAACTGCATATTTTACTTGCAATATTCGACTTAGCGCATCGGTTATTCGAATTATACGCCCCGAAACTAATTTCGAGATTTGACGGTTCATACCATACATTAAGATTCTATCTAAAAAATAATTTAATTTGTATTTATAATTGGTATTATCAAATAGCAGACTTTTCCATTTATTCTTCTTGTCTTTTTGATTTATTCTTCGGTTTTTGTTGTACTTTATATTTATATTACTTATGTTACTTAATATTTTGTTGTACTTAATACGCTTTTTAAGGCAAAGATTGTTATAGAGGAGCACGTTACGTTATGTCTAAAATTATTATACCTTAATTTAGACAATGACAAAATAATCATAATAAATATTTCCGCATTGTATTTCATAACGCCTTTATTGTACTCTTTCATCAAACTTTCTATTGAGAAAATCGCGGTATTATAAACTATTATATCCTTATTATAAACCTTGCGGTGCATAGGTAGTTATAATATACAAATCTCAAGTCTCAGTATAATGACTGGATTACTTCCGTGAAGCTTAAATAGTTTTGCAAATTGCTAGGTTTCTACTGTTTCTACGTAGAAGAAATTGTCTTCTACGTAACAATATTAAATTGAATACGAGTATTTATTAAATACAATTTGAGTATAATGGCTACGTAATATTGCTCGTGGCTTGTGGCTCGTGCGGTCTAAATTTGCAAGCAAGTTAAAGCATTTCGTTTTTCCAATAGATAAGCAAAGCGCTTCTGTTTCGAAAAACCCTTAGTTGATTGAATATAACCCCCTTCGGAGTAGCAGTTATTCGATTAAAAAGTCTGTAAGTGGAGGTTTAAAAGATTCTTGAAATATAATTTTTTAACTAAATAAAAAATGATTAACCAAGAAAGAACTGAAAGAATTTACAATGATATGAACGAATAAGAATAAGTTTTACTAAATGGAATAAGAATAAGTTATGCTAAATGGAAACAGAACTCCATTTTTCCTGTTCATCATCATTATCATATAACTCGACATTGGCAAGCTTATAATACTTTCCTTTTATGTAAATGGTAATTCATTGCAAATATTAATTAAGTCAAAATTATAAAGATAAGTCGATGTGCCCAAACGGGGTTTACGCACGGGGGTACACGCAAAACTTTAGTAGTATCACCCAGTTTTGTACCAACTTTAGTAGTTAACTCATCACAATTTACTCGTATTTCGTAATAAGCGACTTTATAAAAATATTTTATGACTAATTATTCTAATTTTTTGTCATTGTTTTGCATACTGCATCATTAAAAACTACATTCAAGTTTATAAATGATATAACTATTATAATATGAACATAAATATATTACGTCTTCTTCAAGTACCAAATTATGTAACAAATTGTATTTTTAATTTATGCAAATTGCACACGTGGGAAAAAGAAAAAGTGTCTTGCGAGATGTAACAATGGTTTATTCTTTACATGCGTTTACGCAGTTGTTTGAAGCGCAAATACTATTGTGAAAATTCATGTTTTTAAAGCGGTGAATAGAATAGCAATTATTTGCGTTGTTAACAAAACTAAAGAGTGTTGAAAAGAAATTGGCACGAAATCCGCCTTTTTTTAATTTCCAAAATGTTTTTGTTTTTGTTGAGCAGATGGGCAGTATCAACTGTAATGACTAGGCAGAACAATATTCAGCTCGCGGGAGCTTCCACTACTGCGTTCATACCACTGTGGGACATGTGCAATCACGAACACGGAAAGGTAAAATACTCAAGTATCACTACATTTTATAAAACAAAGTCGCATTCTTTGTTTATATCCCTATGTACGCATAAAACTTTAAAACTACGCAACAGATTTTGATGCAGTTTTTTTTAATAGATAGAGAGATTCCAGAGGAAGGTTTGTACGTATAATAACATTCAATACGGAGTAGAGAAATACTGTAATTTTTGAGGTTTCTGTAAATAATTACATTTTTTTCCGCTTACATTGCAAACGGCCCCTACCCCTACGAGATTTATCAAAATGATGTACTAAGTATTTGAACACCTTAAAAAGGTCTACAGAAAAGTTCGCGATCCTGTATGTCTATCTCTTATGGATAACCCACTATAGAATTTTTTATCATTTACTTTTTACGAAAAAAATGCCTTATTTTTGAAGCAATTTTTATACAATACAGCATTAATCCTTATCCAATTAAGTACCTTAAATAAATTGTTGATTTAATATAGATCAATATGGCCGTTTACAGCATGTAATTTAAGTGAACATTTTCGGAGATATTACAGATTTAAAATGCCGTGAGGACGCCGCGCTTCGCCCCTATAACACTTCGACTTTAGCAGCTAAGTCGCTCTTTCAAGAGTTTGTTTAAAGACATTCTGTAGTTAACTGTAAAAATAAAATACATAGGGAAAATGTAAAAGTAAATAAGTAAAAATGTACTATATGAATTTAGATATTCCAAAGATAGCAGGAAATCTTCTTGGTATAGGGAAAGGAAATTGTTTTTCTCCAAACTTAACGCTTGCGGGCCACGGGCAGTAATCAATGAATCAAAACTACTGGATCGATTTTAATCATTTTTTTTTAAACTGACTGACATGGGATATATATTTTATACCCGTGCGAAGCAGGGGCAGGTCGCTAGTATCATATAAAATGAATAAATATAGCATATGCAACGAAAAATTCTCTAACATAATATGTAACAACGTTAACATTTTGAATATGTTACAACGTAATCCAATTCTAAGTGGTGTTGACACAAAATGATAGAAACATGTTGTAACATGATTTGGCTGGGTATTTGACGACCGGCCGTCTGCCTGTCGTCATCTTACCTTAGTCGCCTTTTACGACACCTTGGTAAGAAATGAGGGTGGCCTATTCTAATTAGCGGGATACAAGACGTTGTTATGTTTAATTTATTGATTTCTATGATTTGTAAGAGCAGGCGTTACTTTGCGGAATTCTAGTTAAGAGAATCTATGTACTGCTAAGTGTATGAAGCAAGCAACATCCGCACACCTTATACATGCAGGACAAGTCACCACACGTATCACAAAATGCTACCAATACAAACACTCTACACAAGCACTACATACACTCACTACGACAATCTCTACGATTCCCCTCGAAGGCATCATCAGGAGTATAGGCTCCACGATAAAATCGTAATGCATTACATAGATTCTCTTAACAAACGAGGATTACATCAAAATAATTTTATTGTAACTTCTGTGTTATTTATTTCTCCTAATGCGATAGTTTATATTTGAGTTTGTTCATTTAAATTCCAATCTTTGACAGATAACGACCGATTACAACGACGAGCTTAATCGAGGCGAGTGTTACGCGCTCCGTGACTTCAAGCCCGACGAGCAAATCTTCATATTCTATGGAGCGCGACCGAACGCCGACCTTTTCCTGCATAATGGGTAAAAATAAATAATTTAGCAGTTATATGTCGCTCTTTCAAGAGTTTGTTTAATGACAAGGAAGCTGTGAATGTTGCATATAAAGACATTCTGTAATTAATTGTAAAAATAAATAAGTAAATATAAGTAGTATAGGAATTTAGATATTCCAAAGATAGCAGGAAATCTTCTTGGTATAGGTAGAGGGGAATTGTTTTTCTCTAAATGTAACGCTTGCGGGCCACGGGCAGTAATGAATAATTTTCACTGAGTAACATGGGCTATATATAATACCCGTGCGAAGCAGGGGCCGGCCGCTAGTATATAATAAACTAGCTTTTACCCGCGACTTCGCGTGGACTGTTGTCGTGGAGGTTGATAATAGATGGCGCTTTTCAATCTCATCCTATTCCTGGAAAATTAAAAGGATTTCTATAGCCTATATGTTATTCCGATGTATAAGTAATAATTGTACCAAATTTCATCGATATTGGTTCACCGGATTCGCCGTGAAAGAGTAACAAACATACATCCATACTCAGAAACTTTCGCATTTATAATATTAGTAGGACTGTGATGCAATCACAACGTAACTATTATATCACACAAGTTGTGTCAGTTTTGTTTTATTTTGAACGCAATGTTTTATGTTTACTCACGATTGTTTTATTTGTGCTATGTTTACTAATTTGCCACTGATATGCGAAAATATTTTTAAACGAGAAATCTCAGTGTGGCAAGAGATATGTCTGCTTCATGCGAGTCGATTTATAGATTACTAGCTTTTACTTGCGACTTCGTTCGCGTGGACTGTTGTCGTGTGATAAGTCTATAATAGATGGCCCTTTTCAATGTCATCCTACTCCTGTAGAATTAACAGGATTTCTATAGCCTATATTTTATTTCGGTGTATAAGGAATAATTGTGCCACATTTCATTGATATTGATTCAGCGAATTCACCGTGAGAGAGCAACAAACAACTATACTTACAAACTCGCATTTATAATATTAGTAAGATATAATATATGTATATCGATTTTTGAGCTCTAGCTCTTACTAAGCTTATATATCGATTTTTTAAGCTGTTCAAACCTACCCGGGTTTGAACAGCTTAAAAAATCACCAATGAGACACCAATGAGTTTTTCTGTTAAAACTTATATGTCTAATTGATAATTGAAATTTATCACACGCTTTTCGGTGAAGGAAAACATCGTGAGCAAACCTGCATATAACTAGAGAATTCTGGAGATATGTGTAACCTACCCATCCGCATTGGAGCAGCGTGTTAGGTCTTAGCTCCAAACCTTCTCTCCAAAAACGGAGAGAAGAGGCATATTCTCAGCAGTGGGATAGTAACAGGCCGCTACTTATTTTTTATATCGATTTTAGGATTTTATGAGCCTGGGACTTGAATCCTCGGAACATTTATTAAAGATATTGCATAAAAATAATATTTTAAGCAGATTTTTTTGTCTATCAAGAATCTTATTTTTTTTTTAATTTTAGCTTCGTATATCCCAATAATCAACACGATAGTCTATCGTTGGCTCTGGGTATAAGCACTAGTGATGCTCTACGCGACGCTAAACTGTCGCTTCTAGCCAAACTGGGACTGGCCGGAGTCACGCACTACAACTTGTACAAGGGCGCTAACCCTATAAGTGCGGAGTTGCTTGCATTTATTAGAATATTTAATATGAATCAAGGTAAGATAAATAAATTTATACATATGACAGTTAGACACACGGTCGTTCGTCCCCAACCGCTAATTTGAAGAACCAATAAATTGTGTTTTGATAATATTGGCCTTCTGCGAGAATCGAACCAGCGGTCCCCGAAGCACTTTTATTTGCTATATAAAAAATATAAAATGTACTAAAATTTTAAGTTCCGAATTTAATCCTTAATGTTTTTTTTTAATGTTTTCATTATTCTCATTGCTTTTTGTTTATTTTTATGTTTAAATTTGTAAAATTGTTAATTCTGTAAATGGCACTACATAATGAATTTAAGACTATTTGGATATTTTTTCCATTTATTTGGCGATTTTGTTGTGGATGTGGTGGCGGTGGTGGAGGTTTGTGGCATGTGTTTTTACGAATCTTGCATATATCAGGTATAAAACGGATCGTCCACTTTACATTTAGTATTATATATTTTCTATTTTACTTCATCGCGGATTATAGCAAAATAATTTTAATATTACATTTGTATTATGGATCTCCGCAAAATAACGCCTAATTCTATAAATTAACTGTTACTTTGCAACACTCTTCAAATAATGAAAAAAAAATTAATGGTGTTCTACAATGCGATAGTAATGGACTAAATATATATAATTTATAGATGAACTAACGAAATGGTCAACCCATTCTATCCCTGGGGACTTGGTCTCATCGGAGCAATCGAGCGCGGACATAGTTGGCGCCGACATAGATAATAGGGCGTACACTTACCTGATCACTCGTTGTGGTCTGATAAAGGCATCATACAAGAAGAGTGAAGGTGAACCTAACTCATTGCATAGGTATGTATAAAAAAGCTGCCTTAAAATTTATAAAACGCCAGCCTAATTCCTATCTATAATATCTCTTCCTGCCCTTATCCCACTCTAAGTGGGGTCGGCACAACATGTTATAAACATGTTGTAACATAATTTGGCTACATTTTTACGACACCTCGGTAAGAAGGAGGGTGGTCTATTCTACTAAACCGGACACTACACGGTGGGTCAACTTACCTTAGTCGCCTTTTACGACACCTCGGTAAGAAATGAGGGTGGTCTATTCTACTCAGCCGGATACAACACGGCTAAGGTATGTATAAAAATACCGCCTTAATATTTTTAAAACACCAGCCTAATTCCTTCCACTGTTCTTATTTTATTTTTATTTTATCTTTTCTTTCAAATCAAATCAAAATAATCTTTATTCAAATAAGCTCTTACAAGCACTTTTTGTCGAGGATTAATGAAGCTACAACTGGTTCGGAATGTTGCTCTTACCGAGAAGAACCAGAAAGAAACTCGGCGGTCAATCTTTTAAACATTTTCAATTTTACATAATCAAACCGCAGTCCTGTATGAAGCTGAAAAGATTTTCAAATCGAGGCCTTTTTATCATCCAAATAATCTTCAATCTTGCTTTACGCACAAGTACATCTCTTATACTTAACTTTTAAGTAGATTATAGATTTGTCCATTTTATTCTTTATCATACATAAAGCAAATGCGTATTTATATGAAATGGCAAAATAATTGTTGTCAATTTGCGCATACCGTTGCCATCTATAATTAATATAGCACTTAGCTTAAAATAATTTCACAATTTGCAATTGTAGCTCTACATGGTGTGTATATTGTTGATGGCCTTTTAAAATAAATAAATAAACTCCTCATCTCCAAAAACACAGACAAAGAAAGATGAGTTACAAAGCATTATATCGTTCATGTGTTGGGGATTAACGACTGTAAGAATAAAAAGAATGATTTGTCCATGTATTATACGTACAAACAACAATATCTAATAAATATCGTAAAATCATTCAAATTATACAAATATCATGCTCCTGCCCTTATCCCACTCTAAATGTCGTCGGCACAACATGTTTAAACATGTTGTCACATGATTTCGCTCCGTTTTACGACTGGCCGTTTGCCTAACGTCAACATAACTTAGTCATATTTTACGGCACCTCGGTAAGAAAGATGCTGGTCTATTCTACTCAACCGGAAACCACACGGCGGGTCAACTTAACTTAGTCGACAACTCCGTAAGAAATGAGGCTGGTCTATTCTACTCAACCGGAAACCACACGGCGGGTCAACTTAACTTAGTCGACAACTCCGTAAGAAATGAGGCTGGTCTATTCTACTCAGCCGGATACCACACGGCTTCTACATAGACAGAAACTTAACCTAAAAATTAAAATTTAAATCTATAACCCTAGGTCATCTGCAATTAGGCGTTCCTTATATTTTAAATTTTAATAACGTGATCAAAAGCGAAGTGTGTTGGTTGATGCCATAGACTTAAAATTGTAAGTAACATCTTTTTTTTGCAGAAAAAATATCAATCTACTAAAGGAATGTGAAGTACAAATCTTAGAGGAAGCCATAGAGTACTTAAGGAATGTTTTACAAAAACTTCCCACCGTCACCGCCTAAACATAAATAGAAAACATCCGAATTTACATAGAATAATTTTCAATCTTATGACTATATGTATAAAGTTTATTTTTCAAGGTATGACCTTGCTATGAAATGTTATGAACAAATCATGACAGTATTGAAATATTTTTACACCTCGTTTTTACATTTTGTTATTGTTATTTATAATTTTCTCAAACAACGATTGCTGAATTTTTTGTTGCGTATTTGTTGTGTTTTGATGTGATTTATTTTGCTAGTGTGCATATTCACAATAAAATGTGTTCCTCAAAATATGATTTTATTTTAATACTCTTTTTCAATTAAGCCATTAGAATGTATTAGAATGAAAGGGGAAAGTTCGTCAGGTTCTTTAACAAATTCTCTTTAAAGCCTAAATCGCCGTGTGGTATCCGGCTGAGTGGAATAGACCACCCTCATATCTTACCGAAGCGTCGTAAGAGGCGACTACGGTAAGTTGACCCGCCGTGTGGTATCCGGCTGAGTAGAGTAGACCAACCTCATTTCTTACCAAGGTATCGTAAAAGGCGACTAAGGTAAGTTGACCCACTGGTGGTATCCGGTTTAGAAGAAACTTTGATTGAAACCGAAATAACGATCGTAATCGTAAAATACTCAAACATCAATAACTAAAATAGCTTTTTTCAGTTCTGATACGAGCGATTTTACTGTTATAAGACAGTCAACAAAGACTATTTGCTGGCATTAGTTTTTATTTTGCATTCTTACTAAAAATTTTAACGTCTATTTGTAATTTAATTGCTAATTTGTATACCACAGAAAAAGTATAGTATAAAATAAATTTTAAATTCTGAAGTTACACTGTTTTGTAGCTACTGGACGATAGATGGTGCTAGTAGTAAATGCATATTGTTCTGATCAAATAAAGTAACAAAAATAATTGAAATTTGATAACAAAATATACATTTATATATGTTTAAAATATCACAATCTGAATTTTAATATCGTTATTAAAATTTGCAGGTAAAAAAACACTGATTTCAAAACATTTAACGACTAAATTTATCAACCAAAGACAAAAAGTATGTTTAAGCTACAATAAGTCAACAAATTTTAGATTAATTAATTAATATGACATTCGAAATGCATCTAATTACAACAAAAAAATTATATGTTTATAACAAGATGATATAGCAAAAATTAAATCGCTACATTGCATTAGCTAAAGCAGGTGTCACCTAGCCCATTAAGGCCTAGGTGGCCTAGCAACTTCAACTAAGCGATTTATACAAAATATACTATAACTTTATAAAAATTAAAATCAAACACAATTTTTATCTATCTGTATTTATTTGAAAGTATAAAATAATCTTAATCCTAAAAAATGGCCTTAAAATATTATGTACATATCATATTGTCGTTTATTATTCTCTGAATTTCTTGCGACAATTCGTCGTTGCACTTAGCAACGGATCACACTACACGACAAATATATTTAGCAAGTAATTTATAAGCAAATTTTTGAAATATACCTTAGTACATTTCAAAAAATATCTACGTTCACCACTTACATCATTATAAGCGCTGATGAAACTCGAATAATTGATAAAAGGTTTGTTAGATAATACAAATATAAATTTATTCTTTTCTACCTGCTATCAGCTTGATGTTAAATGACAACGTTAAGTTAAAAAATTTGATACAAGTGCAAATTCTTACTTTAAAAGTACTTATACTTTGTAATAAAAAAATTAAGTATCAGCCTGTTACTATCCCATTGCTGGGCAGACCTCCGCTCTGGGATTGGAGATAAAGACCTACCACGCTGCTCTAATACGAATGCAAGACGGTAGGTAACACATATCCATAGTATTCATGCAGATATGCAGGTATCCTCACGATGTTTTCCTTCACCGAAAAGCGTGTAATAAATTGAAATTATCAATTAAACAAATAAGTTGTAATAAAAAACTCATTAGTGCCTGCCCAGGGTTTAAACCCGTGACCCCTCGAAAAAGTCGCACGGTCTCACCGCTTTGGAAACAGCTTCTTATGTGTGTGAACTTATATTAGTAGGTTGACTTAAATAAAACTGATTTCTCGTTGTTATAATAACATTCAGAGGTACAGGAGCTTCACCACGTTTGGCCAAAAATAAATAATAGAAATAAGTACTATAAATAAACTTATCACGTCCTCCGTCGTATCTAAAAACTTAACGTGTAAGTCACGTAACATTATGACAAGGCAATTATAGTAACTTCTACTGATGGAAGCGTGATAAATATGAAATGCGCGTCGAATTTTAAAAAGGTTATTACTATACAACTTGTCTATTTATCATGCTGGATTCTGATTTAAAACATATTGGACAAGTTTTTCTTAATAGGATAAATTGTCAACCAAAGTATTAACCAGAATCATCATTATTCTCCTGCCCTTTTCCCACTCTAATTGAAGTCGGCACAACATGTTACAAACATGTTGTGCCTAGCCAAATCATAATTTGGCTAGGTATTTTACGATCGGACGCCTGTTTAACGATTATAATTGAGAATAAAGGATGGGAAAATATTTTAATTAAGTCCAGAATATTTGGTCGGGCGCATATTTTTTTTCACTGAGGGTAATCCGTGCTTGCTGCACCTGAGGTGTGGGTAGGTGAATAATTAATGTCACACAAGAAAGAAGATCGGTCGGCCGCGCAACACGGTGCACGGGCCTCTGAGTGAATTGCAATAAATATCGGTGTTCGGTGGATGATCGTATTAATATGTACGAAATATAACGGATAATTCGGTGTTTGTGTGTGTAAACTATATTACGGAACAATTTAATTTGTGATTCCACGAATATAGGTGGATTAAGTTTTTTGTGGTTATACTCCGGTCGGAGCGGCGTGGACACCATTACTTAAGAAGAAGCCTCTAATACAAAGGTGTGTACTCCTTGATTATTCGGGGGAGAAATTGCCGGTTGTCTGCCTATCCTACCTATGCTCACCAACTGCAGCTATCGAAGGCACGCAGTAAGCGCGAACAATATGATTCAGAACATCACGAAATTAAGTATATCTAGTTACTATGGTTCTCTACCTCAGATAAAAAAGAGGATGGAGTGCATTCAAACTAAAAAAAGAAGATGCACTCTGCAGGAACTAAGCAATAAAGCATTCATCAATTTCGTATTCGTCAAATACAAAACCGGCCACCTTTAGAGGCGGGCATTGAGATATATTATTAACTAGTACCTGAGACCGAACCTTGCTCGGTAATTTTATTAAAAGAAAAAATGCAATTAAAAAATATCCCTTTGTAAACTTGATCCTGGGTATTTTCACTTCTTTAGTCCGCCCGTTCCCCATTGAGCTATTACGACTTTACAAATGTTAAAATGCAGTTCCTTTAGTGCCTTAAAACAGGGATATTACGACATTTGACTTTATTAAAGTTCATTCAACATTTAACTCATATTATTTCTGTATATTCGAAGTCATATATACATATATAATTTTATACATATCATAATAATTATTTATTTTAACTTGCCTATACCATTAAATTTTATTCTTGATTGTATTATTAAGGTTGCCTGGAAGAGATCGCTGGTTTAGCGATAATTCCGCCATTTGTACAATTTATCGACTTTTTTGTTTAATGTAACTTCTTTGTTTTATATAGGTTATAAAAAAAATATTTTTTCTTTTTCTTTTATGTATTTGTGTGCAATAAAGAGTATTTCTATTTCTTAAAAAAACTTTCAAGATTAACTCATTTAAATATTAAAGATTATTTCGTAAGTTTATGAAATTAATTATTTCTAACACTACCACGTCACAAATACTTAAAAACCTTTACTCAATTACAAGAAAGACTCCATATACATTTTTTATGTGAGCTCTCCATTGCATACATAACCATGTAAAATAGGCTGTCCTAACTGTTCCATATACCATAACCATATGCATATTTCTTATAAAAAAATACGTGCAAAAACATTCATACAAATAACTTTTACTAAACTCGTTACGAGTTATCACAAATTGTTGAGTCTTTGAACAAAACGGAGGAGTTATATTTTGCTCGTTAAAAATATAAATCCTCACAATTTGTCCTTGTTATATAATATTCATTATCTTTAACCTAAAACGCTTCTACAAGCAAAGTTTGTTAACGTATATAAGTATGCCGATACAATATTACCTACGGCTCGTATACATTTTCAAAGTTCTTTTCACCGCACTTAATTTAATCTATAAATAAATATCCTATACACAAACATATTGTGTAATAAAATTAGTTTTGTCTCTGGTTATACCTTCATTTCAAAGGGTTTTATTTCTTTATATACTTGATACATTTTTATTACAAGAATAGAATAGAATAGAACATTCTTTATTGCACCACATAAAATTACAATATACATTGTTAAGAAAACGATATAATCTTAATGCAGATACAATAAGGCGGACAGTGTAAAAAAAGGAAGACGAAGTCTAACCACAGATATAACTAATTTTATTACAACAGTATTAAATACTTTAAAGTCGAAATACGCACAAATCACACAAAAATAATTTTAGATATAGCGCGACGTACACCGTATATATTTAAAAAGTTTTTCAACATATTACATGTTATTAAGTAACATTTTGAAAAAGCTTTAAATTCCCGACTTCACATATATTTAGTCTCTAATCTTAAATTAATAAACTTATAGTTTATTTAATGCGTCCTTTATGCGGAACGTAGGCGTGTATAGGCGTCCTGTTTTCGCTCCGCCGCCAGCCGCGCGCCACCACTAATAGAGCCGCCAGCAACGCGGTCACTAGCACCCCACATGACGCTACCATGGCTGATAATGCTGATGTCCTTATACATGTCTGGCCTTCTGGCACTGAAAATTTGTATTTATATGTTTACTAGTACCGTTATGCATAACGCAATATAAGTAAAAACGTAACAGCCTGTTACTATCATCCCATTTGGGGGAGCCCTGCCATTGTTGATTTTAATTTGTGTGTTTACTAGTGCCGTTTGCACCAATAATGCAATATAAATAAAAACGTAACGCCGTGTGGTATCCGGCTGAGTAGAATAGACCAACCTCATTTCTTACCGAGGTGTCGTAAAAGGCGACTAAGGTAAGTTGACCCACCGTGTGGTATCCGGTTTAGTAGAATAGACCACCCTCTTTCTTACCGAGGTGTCGTAAAAGGCGACTAAGGTAAGTTGACCCACCATGTGGTATCCGGTTTAGTAGAATAGACCACCCTTTCTTACCGTGGTGTCGTAAAATAAGACTGAGGTAAGTTGACGTCAGGCAAGCGGACGGTCGTAAAAACGCAGCCAAATCATGTGACAGCATGTTTATAACATGTTGTGCCGACCCCACTTAGAGTGGTATAAGGGCAGGAAGATGGATGGATCGGTGGTAAATTTCAATACAAGAAATCATAAACTGTAGAATTACTTAAGTACAGTCTTACCAGCACGACTCTCTTCATCTTCCTCTCCCTCCTGAAGCACCCTCAGTGACTGGAACAGCGATATGTTTTCCGAGAGTCTTGGCGCTACACTCGCCGCTTCCGCTTCTACGGATCTCCGTTTTACGCTCTTCATATTACGCCAATGACATGGTTGGGACTGCAATAAAACAAAAAATATATAATCAACAGTGCGCTTTGTCAGTTTATTTAAATTACTTTATCGCGTTAGCGTAACGCGAATTTTTATGGCGCTTAAGCCGCGGTCACTAGATGTCGCTGTTAAAAAACTTACACTTGTACGCAATGTATGCGATAAGATAAGATCACGCTGCGTAGTTTACTTTAGTTAGTTCACGTTAACACCAAAAAACGCTCATTTAGCTAAAGATTCATGGTATGATGCGTATAAATTGTTAATCTGCTAAATTATGAATCTTTTATATTATGAATTTTTAGTAATCTAAATTCGGTTGCGGGGCGAAACGATTGTTGAGTTTGTGATAGTGAACGTATATAGTAACGGTGGTGGAGGTTTTGTGCATGTGTTTTTACGAATCCTGCATGTATCAGGTAAGAAAACGGATTGTCCACTCTACATTTAGCATTATATATATTTTCTATTTTACTTCATCGCGGATTATAGCAAAATAATTTTATTATTACTTTTGTATTATGGATCTCCGCAAAGTAACGCCTAATTCTATAAATTATTTAATCTAAATTTATTGTGTTTCTTCACAGAAATATTAAGGGTGTCTGTTTCTTTTTGCATTATGCCTCAAAAACCTGCTTAAAATATAAGGTAAACGAGTAATATAATCACTTTTCTATAAATGGATTTGTGTGTGATCAGAATAGTTTTTTAACAGTAAATTGTTTGAATTGCTTAAAATGTATTTAATTAAAGATAAGAGTGTCCAAAATCAATTTTCCGTTAAACAATTTTTTTTTAAAGCTATCATTTCAGCTTCAATATATCCAAGTAAGGATGAAATTTTTTGAACTACAATGACGTACCACAGTAGTTACTATACTACTCATTAAATCAGCTATTAGAAGGTTGATAGAGAAACTACCATTGAAAATTTTATAAATAATAACAGTCCGTGGATTTAGCTACTCTTCGATATTGCACAAGAAAGCTAGTTATAACAATTAAATTTTGTAAAGAGCAATCGTCGAGTTTTTTGCTGGCTGTTCTGGGTAGGAGCAATTTTGCTAACCAGCAGAAGAGTTAACAAGTCAAAAGAACCACTGGTTTCAACTAACCGGACACCGTCCATGGCACATTCGCACGTCGCACTCGATATAGAGCGCTGGCGAACCGGTGAAGCGGAAGGTCTTCATGTAAGCGTATACTTGTGTCTCAAACACGCCAGATTCAGACCACGAACCCCTGAACCTTGAGATGAGCTTATCATCTACTGGACATCTGTAAACATAAAACAATTAAAATAGAACAATAAATGATGTTTAAACACAGGATGCAGCGTCAATTACCAATTATTTCAATCGATTAATCTAGGGTTTTAACACGCTACCACCTAGTAAGGGATATGCGGTGGTACTTAATTAATATATAAAATACATATATGTATATTTATATGGAGACATATGTCAATACAACAACATTTTTGCCCACCCATCGTCGTATGGTCACATTAAAGATTATTTATAAATGTTTCAAAAGCTGGTACCGTAACTTTTAAACAAATAGATTGAATCTATACTAGAATTATAATGCCAAAAGTCGGTTCGTTTGTTACGCTTCCACGGCTAATTCGCTGGGATAATATAGATAACATTTGGCACAAGTAAAGCTGGTACACATATAGGATAAAAATACGTTTCTTTTTCGAGAACATAACTGAGGATATAAAGTGGCGTGTCGCGTTAGTATTTCATTTTTAATAAAATTACATACTTACCCTAATTCATCGATGAGTTGGATCCGCTTGGCCGCCCCGTTGTGCGCGAAACAATCGTTTACAACGATGTCAAATCCATCTGAAATACCAAAGAAGTCTTTCGATAATGCATGAAATAATCATGTATGTAAAGGACAATCAATATAAGGGGACATCCAGCATATTTGGTTCTAGCAATTCTCTGCGACATTTGTAATGTCGTCTATCTACTTAACAGTCTACAGAAAGGTTTAAATTAAGTGTAAGAGATACATGTATTCGTAAAGCATATTACAAAATTCAAGATTATATGGATGATAAAAATGCCTGGATTTGAATATCCTTTCAGCTTCATACTACTGACTGGGGTTTAATAATGTAAAATTGAAAATGATTAAAAGATTGACCGCCGAGTTTCAAGAGCAACATTCCGAACCAGTTATAGCTTCATTACTTTACTCATACTAATCCTTGATTTATGGATGATTGATTAAAAAGTGCTTGATTAAGCTTATTTGAATAAGATTTTGATTTGATTTGATACCTTGGTTTGATTGGTCTACCAACTTTTATTTGAAGTTTGGAAACCTCGGGACTTTAGAAGCCATTAGTTTTTATAACATATTATGTACTTTGCCAGTCGCTACTTTAGCTTGTCTATATGTTGAGCAACGTCGTAAACTCTGGTTTTTCTATATATCTCTTCCTCCTATTTATGTTCAGAGCATAACTTATTCCCTGCAGTGACTTTGTGCTTTCTATAGAAGCCAAAACTTCAGTGACCTGGTTGGTCACTGAAGTTCTAAATAGGAAATCTTTTCAATTTATATATAACTTTAATCTTAATTATATAACCTAATAATAACTTTTATTGAATTTATAGTGTATCTAGTTAAGGTTAAAGTTCATTCATTCATCTACCCCACACTGTCCTGTAGCTATTCTATCATTACTGTTCTCCAGCTGGCGCCCAAAGTTACTGACACACTTAACCAATGACACGCTTACCGCTATTTTCTATGAATTTAAAATAAAATAAAAGATCGATGAACTTTGGATTAATTTGTGAATTAGAATGGCAAGCCGACACGCGATCGGCGATCACCGTTAATTTGCCGCCCTTGTTTGTCACGGTGCAGCCACCGCAGCGAGGATCAGGTGAAATTTTCATTTAATGCATTTATAGCTACAAAAGTAATAATAAAATTATTTTGCTATACCCGCGATGAAGTAAAATAGAAAATATATATAATGCTAAATATAGAGTGGACAATCGGTTATCATACCTGATACATGCAGGATTCGTAAGAACACATGCACTAACCTCCACCCCCGCCATTACAATACACAAGCACTATATACGTTCACTATCACAAACTCAACAATCGTTTCGCCCCGCAACCGAAGCATTATTAGGAGGTAGATAGACTCCACGACCAAAATCGCAAAGCATTTATAGCTCACTAGCAATCGCCAGCGAAAAGATTAAAACCGTAATATAGTCTTTTGATTACCATAAGAAATAGTTAAAGTGGATTAAACTTAAAGGCTAGACATATGCTGTCGCGTACTTTTATTTAGAACTTTTAGAGGGGAACAATTTTGTAATACATGATTTTTTAATAACTATCACCGTTTACTCAGCGCTCGCAAGGAAAGCTTTAATTTTTGCCGTTTTCGTACTATTTTTTATTGCTGCTCCTCTCCTATTCATGTTAGCGTGATGTTATATAGCCTATAGCGTTCCTCGATAAATGAACTATCTTACACTGAAAGAATTTTTCATATCGTTCCAGTAGTTCCTGACCGCGTTCAAACAATCAAACAAACAAACTCTACAGCTCTATATTAGACTAGAGTATAGATATAGATTTTATGTTGCTAATACGTGACTTAAGTTGTTCAAGTACATTGCCCAATTAGATATTAGAAGAATAATTTAACTTTCGTGAGTTATGTGTATAAACTATTCAGTTTCGAAATTATTTAAATCTATTGTAATCACTGATAAACATTAAATTCTGACGAAAAATAATGGCTATTAAAGTAATTAAGGGCAATAAAATGTTTAAGAATTGTTTTGATATATTTTGGAAATCTTTTCTAAGTGTTTTAATAATCTTCATTCTGTTTCAATTCAAAGACTTTAATAACTGTACTTTATTAATTTAAATTTGGAATATTGTCTATTTTCAAAATGATCAGGTATCATGCGATAGCCTGTAATGCCTGGCCTAGTAGCATTTACTCGTAGCTGTACTAGCGGCGGAAAACGTCGTCGAAAGGCTATAAGGGGTCTTGTGAGGCTTGTTGGAACAGTGTCATGTATTAGTATGGGCCTTACCATAAGCACTTCGCATGTAAATAAGCAGTGTGAGAGGGTCTCCAACGCGGACCGGGCCGGTGACTCGAGTGCCGGTCGCGCCGTATCCAGACCGTATCTCCATATAGCATTCTGGCGGTTGGAGCGTGAATACCACTGGATTACCCGTAGCTACCCTAAAATATATCGTCAATTAAATTTTGTAATTTATTTACTAAACATTCAAATCAAAATATCTTTATTCAAATAAGCCCTTTAAGCATTTTTGAATCGTCAAGGATCAATATGATTAATGAAGCTACAACTGGTTCGGAATGTTGCTCTTACCGAGAAGAATCAAAAAGAAATTCGGCGGTCAATGATTACATTCGTCATGTGGTATCCGGCTGAATAGATCACCGTCATTTCTTACCGAGGTGTCGTAAAAGGCGACTAAGGTAAGATCATTTAACAACATGTTTCAAAAATGTTGTGTCGACCCCACTCTAACGTGGGATAAGGGCAGGAGAATGACTATTTATAAAGTTTATTCACATTGATTTCATATAATGTAACAACTTTGTTTATTTACACACAACTCAAATGACTAACTATATTCGGAAATTTTTATATTTTGATTAGTATGTGATATGACGGCGTAAAGAAACTGATGGTTCTATCGCCCGTTTTCTTGATTGATTACGGATCTGCCGCAAGTATTATTGATGGAGGCGAAGCAACAGTTTAATATGCAACATCCTACCGCACACTAAAGCGTTTGTAAATACAAAATTGACGATAGGATGTTCACTACCCATGTCTGAAGCAACCTCCCACGAAAATTTTGGAATTTTATTTGTAAGACGACAATTTAGAAAATATAAATTACATCTCTCACGGTGCTCTGAGTAATGCGCTAAGGGGGTTAAGGAAGTCAGTCTTTCTGGGCTTTGTTATGATTTGTTACCTAATCACTATTAATTTTCTCTAACTCAGCAACCTATTAACCTTTATTAAAGAATTATGCATTAACTTACTCAACGTCGAGAAAGGGAAAAGTGACAGTTTTCCAGAAGTCGTATCCATACTCGCAGGTCACTTTAAAGTGCTCGTCCAGTTCTTCTTCTATCAATGGATTATACTGCACCGTTATTGTATTCCACATCAGATTCTTCTATTAACAATGATATGGTCACATGTTATAAGCAGGACTTATCAGCTTTCACGTTCCTTTGCGTTCGTACATAAAAGTATATGTATTAACCAAAGCTAAATCATTCAATAAACTAACTTCGGATTGCTCCGGTCTGTGATAGCCCAGCGGAGTAGACCATATTACTCTTGGAAGAGGGTCACGCGTAAAAACAGGCAAGAACTAGAGTTTTCTGGTAAAACTTGTGTCTAATTGATAATTGCAATTTATCACACGCTTTTCGGTGAAGGAAATCATCGTGAGGAAACCTGCATATCTCTAGAGAATTCTGGACATATGTGTAACCTAAAAATCCGCATTGGAGCAGCGTGGTAGGTCTTGGCTCCAACCCTTCTCTTTCCAATAACGAAGCGAGGAAGCTTATGCCCGGCAATAGGATAATAACTTACCATATATTTCTTTACAATATTTATTTATTTATATAAATTCACAATTTTAAATTTGAATTAAACAAGACACTATCATTTTGATGGCATTGCGATAGTATAAACTGTGCTTCATATACCATACTCAGTCTTGAAAAATATAAAAAAACAATGAATGAAAAATATGTCTGTTACTTTACATTACTCACTTTAACGAAATATATAATAGAACATAATTGAGGATATTTAGACATTAAATTAGAACGTAAACAAAAGCGTACGCTAAGGCTTATAATATAAGCTATACTCGGGATTTATTAAATCTTGTAAAACAATATCAAAAATCAAGAATAAAAAAGCTTATGCTTACAGTGGGATGTTTCCTGGTATCATCGTGTTGACTGTTTCTTCCGAGAGTTCCGCATCGGTTCAATTGTATGTAGAATTCATAATAATCACGGCCTGATCCATTAATGTACATGCAATCGGGATCGTAGGAATAACCTTTAAAGAAAAACAAATAATGACTCCTACAACTCTACACAACTATCTTTACAACATCATTTACACCTTTAAAAAGTATTTGAATAGAAAATATTTTCCAAACACATAATAAAGGTTAAGATATACATTATAAAAACACTACAATTTTATGATATTTCTAGAATATAGAAAATTGTGCTAGTTTAAAAGGAATGTTACGTTTAAGTGCTATATCTCTTCTCTTGGAATCAAAAAGAGGCCTTTGTCAAACAAAATATTCTCATGCAGTTATTCACTTACTTCTCTTTAAAGCTGGAATTATTACATTTACATCTCATAAGGATATCTAATAAATATTTTAAATTTTATTTACTATGTCTAGATAACATCAGTGTTATCATCATCTTGATATTGTGTCAAGGAAGAGATTATTCATTCATGCCCTACCAATAATTTTGAGAAAGTGAAAATATTCAACAGATCAAGGACTGCTGGCCAGGCTGCCGAACTGTGTAAAGCAATGTGAAATATTGTGCACAATTTGTTTGATGGTTTTTGTTACGGTAATCAACGCCTGGCAACTTTGCTCTTTAAGTCTTGATAGGAAACATGTTCTATGTAACGGGTATTAATAGGAGATTGATTGATAAAGTCTTTTTGGTATTTTGCTAATTGATTACAATTTTTTACACTTTTTTTAATAAAAAGAAATAAGAAGATTCCGTCTACAGGAACATTATTATGCCGTTAAGTTAAACAGTTGCCTGAGTAACTGATAATATTGGTATGGAAAACAGCTTATTACATGAAATGATAAAATTCGAATAATGGAGATATGTTGGTAAAACATAAGTAAATGATTACTAATACTGCTACTAAAAAAGCTATATTGCTTTTTTATTATAAAATACAATGGATCGCAATAGATCTACATAACAGATGCAGATCGGAAATATATTCAACTTCAAATGCAAAATATTCTTTATTCAAATAAACTTGTAAACAAGTGCTTTTAAATCGTCAACTCTACTGCTGATTCGGAAAGCTGTTCCTACCGAGAAGAGCTAGCAAGAAACTCGACGGTTCCTATTTTAAAAATATTATTCTTAGTACTAGTTAGATTTCGTCATTCGTGTCTTGTACAGGTTCGAAGAGAGCTATATCCACGCATTCTTATCATCATATAATTTGAAGGCATAAGAATATCCCAAATACCGCTAGGATAAGAAAATTGCAAATGATTTCGCCTGTGGCTAATTACTACATAATACGAGTATCGTGTCCTATACCGACATTACAAAATCTGTGACAGCTTAAACAAGTAAACGATGAGAAAATGTTCGAATCTAAACAAGTATTTACAATAGTATGAAAGTATTCCATAGCATTTTATGTTTGCGCCTAGTGCGGACGGCGCCTAATTACTATTATGTGCCATTAGTCTATGGACTTTTTCAAAATTTCAAAATCACGGATAATAACGAACACTACTTTTTTGACAACCGCTAGAGAGGCAACAACTTGCTGCTGCTAATTTTACTAAATTGTACAAAACCTACAATATATCAAATAAAGAACATTAGAAAAATAGTCTTTTCCTTCTATCTTCGAATTTATGTTTAAAATATCGAACAATATATTTTAAATAGGCTGACGTCACAACAAATATTGTTACAAATTTTTAATCTGTAGATAAACTACGAAGCAAATAAAACCACTTTTATTAAAGTGATGAATGTAAAGTAAATATTCCAATACGAACTAAGTTTGCCAAATTTTTTGTGAAATTATTTCCCATTCAATTTTATTAACTATATAATTTAACCTTACCTGCAGAATAAACCAAGCCATTAAACGATCCGTTGAAACCCACTCTGATCTTCATGAAGTCATCCTGACATTCTGCTTCAATATCTGGACAAATAATAAGATTTTGTTAAAAATTTAAAACAAGTTTCCATGATAATAATCAATCTCTGACCAATACGTAAATATGGTATTTGTCAATATAAATCAGACAAGCGTAGGGGGAATATCATTAAATTATAGTGTTTCCATTTCTGTCTATATGGGTACAAAAGGTTACATGATTGCTGCCTGATACTTGTCAAAAGAAACTCCATATTTCTTAACACATATGAACTCTTTTATTACATTGAGACACTTCTACATGCTATTACATGATTTCTTTTTCATTGAAGAGACGTAAGGATGTATTACTTTAGCTCAATCGAATGTGTTTCTAAAAATAATTACAGGTATTAAATCAGAAATACAAAGAACGAACCAAGTAAAATAAAGCCTTGTAAAAGAATTATAATAATACGTAATATGTTTTTAGTAAAGTTAGTAAATGCCACAATCTTACAATCTTTTCGAACCAGTGGTAGTTTGATTGTAAATTCACAAGCTTTTGACAATTCATAAAAGCCTGTAAAATTATATCCGAACGAATATTGATATTTCATACAATTAACATATATTTAATACCTTATGTATTATATATATTATACATAGACAGAAAGATTGTTTACGCTAAGTGCGTTTGTCGATAGATAATATCAAATTTGTTGGAGTTTGCAAAAGAAGCGCAGTATATTCACACGTATAGAATATCCGGTGTTTATTAGTAATACACTAGAATACTATGAAAATTTCTAGAGGTTACAAAGTCTCTTTATGTTAAATAGTTAAAGTGATTTTATAACTTTTTTCTGTCTTTGTTGTTCTAGTTGTCATAACCGCGCGTTGAGACTGCGTGATTCTTTTTAGGAGACACCAATAGGTTTTGCTATTGAAACTTTGAACCTAACTCATATTTGTAATTTATCTCACGCTTTGAAGGAAAAACATCGTAAGGAATGCCTGCATGTTTATGGAGAATTCCTGGGACATGTTTTACCTACCAATCAGCAATGAAGTAAAGTGTTAGGTTAAGCCCTTCATACCAAAGAAGGAGATACTCAGCAGTGAGATTATAACTGAGCGTTAGTAGAGATCTTACACTGAACTCTGCTGCCATTGGTGCGATGTCGTCTATACTCTCTCTCCCACGCAGGTGGCTCTCGCCAACTTGAGTCGACGGCGGGAGATCGTGGTTTGATGCTCACTGGGATGTAATTATTCTTGTCTGAGAGGAATATCACCTGTAAACAAGTGTTTGAATAAATGAAATTACTAGTCATGTATATTATACGTGTTACCTATTAAAGTTTTGTATAATATAAAAGCTACCTAATTTACTTGCTTAATCTTTTTATCACTAAAAACACTAAGTAATACCAATTTTAAGAAATTCAATTGTTAAATCCAACTACGTATTCAGAAGTTTACACGAGAACTGTGTGTCCAAAGTCCTTCGATAGCTGGAGAATAAAGTCTTCCAACAATATGTACTGCGAGTGATGATTTATGCCTATGGCCTCAATGTTATCGCCGAATATAGACCTCATCAAAGTCTTAGCACGAAGGACCACATAAAACGAAAAACTGATGGATTTTGGAGTCCTAAGGTTTTAGCGTACTTAAAATTATAAAAAGGGACGCGTTAGCAACAATCGGCTAGGTTGACAAACGTCAAAAAGGACGCAAAGAACTGGATTCAGATTGGCACAAAATTCATGGATCGAAAAAGAAGAAGAAATCTTTTTACCTTCTAAGGATAGTCATTAAACCTTCTTCTGTTCTCCTGCCCTTATCCCACTCTAAGTGGGTTCGGCACAACGTTATAATAATAATCATAAAAATGTTTAATCCTGTTCATGCTTAAAATTAATTACAGGTTATTGAGAGCTTCTAGTAAGCATGACAATGTCATATCAGAAGAATCTTGAAACATAAACATGTTGTCACATGATTTAGCTACGTATTTTACGACCGGCTGTCTGCCTAACTTAACCTAACCTCAGTAAGAAATGAGGGTGGTCTATTAAACCTAGGTTAGTAAACCTAATATATTAAAATGTTTCTTCTGTATACGGCGGCCAGCTTCTAATTGCTAAGTTATGAATTGACGCGTATACCGGCGCGGTGAAACATCTGATAGCCCTGAGATAAAGCCTGCACACATCTAACTACGTCCTTCCGCTAAACGCGACTGCGTCTGCGCCGACCATCACACATGACTTGTACAACTTCCTGAGAACGTTTTCATAAATTAGTACCATAACATTGACCTAAAACGTTTCGAAAGTAAAACCGTTGAACAAATACAATAAGTGTAATAAAATTTTACTATGAGTCGACCAAATTGCCTCCATTAATGGTAGAAAAAAACCTATACAAACTATCGAATTACGGACGGTAATTCACCATTTCACAGTCAAGACCGCTTCGAAATTCTGCACAAAACTGTTCGCACGCTGTTTGCCACTGCACGCATTACGGGAATTAGGCTAGTGGAACAGTTCGCCAATATTGTCGCTACACCATTCTGATAAATTGATTTCAGCCAAACTATTCACAAAAATAAACAAAAAGATTTTGTGGCGTGATGGATCGTTCTTATAAATTAACCATATTTTATCTTACATTTACGTTTTCGCTTATTACATTTTTAAACTTATAATTTTTATACTACTTCTTTTAAAGTAGTGTTTTAGCAATTTGGGAAGGTGTAAGCACTTGTAACACAGTTAGTACCTAGCACATGTGTTTACAAATCCTTTTCCGAATTATTCTGTGATTATTAATTAGTACCTGGTTGACCGAGCCTTACTCGGTAATTTTTTACAAAATAAAAAAAGAAACTTCAAAAAAAATAATAATAAGGTAAGTGGGGCTCGATCGTAGGTATTTTCATTTCTCGCGATCACCCGTTCCCCGAATAAGCTACGCTGACTTGACAGATTGTGGCAAAAATTCAATTCAATATAAATTTTAGTATTTTTTAATGCCCAAAAACAGGGCATAAAATGAATTTTTTTAATAAATAAAAAAATTTAATACTTAAAAATAAATCCTAGCTACATCGATTTTTCTCCTTCAAAACCCCTACTTGCTGAATTTCAGCATATATATATATATATATATATATATATATATATATATATATATATATATATATGCTATATTTATCTATAATGCTATATATCGACGATGTTTCCGCGCTTGGGCTGCCTTTCTTATCCAAGTAGTAGGTATATTTTAAAATCAGCTTTTATACTATAACGTAAATAGAAGTCAAATTTCATGAACTTTAAGGGTGTCTGGCAGGGGGTTTCCACTATGCTAAGCGTCTGGCATTGACTGACGTGGTTATTCTAAAGGTAATATCAAAACATCAAGCTTTATACTATAACGAAATTAATTCGGAATTTTGCAACTTTGAGTACCTCGTATCTCCCAAAGCCACTATGATCCAAATTCCATAATCTACCATCGTTCTAACCTGTATTGGGAGTATGCACTGAAAAAGTTTCAGCTTTTATAAAATGACGAAGGTCTTGCGCTCACGGGATCTCAAGGCCTTATAAGCTATGGGCAGAAGCGGGCCTCTTTACCTTTTTTTTATATTAGCGTTTTCAATTATAGTCTTAAGGTTAAAAATGTGGAACAGAACAATGCGACCAGGTTTACGGTAGCGTGCAATGTGAGCCAAGTAACTGACACTTCATCACACGCCGGCGACGACGCGACGGGTCAAAGATGACTATCGTCATACCTTAACAATGTAATCAACTTTGTAACTACACGCACTTCTCACGACGCCGTATTTCTAATCTAATCATACGCAAAATCTAATATCGATGTGTGCAGCTCAGTGATTATGCACATAGTTGCATGAGATTTACGTTACTTTAGTCATATATTTTCATGCACTTTCTGTCCATAAGTAGACTGTGCTTGCTCTCTCACCTCACTCGTCTTATATTTGTACGGTAATTGATATTATTTCCGCCGTGTGGCATCCGGCTGAATAGAATAGTACCACCCTCTTTTCTTACCGAGGTGTCGTAAAAGGCGACTAAAGTAAGTCGACCCGCCGTGTGGTATTCGGCTGAGTAGAATTGACCACCCTCATTTCTTACCGAGGTGTCGTAAAGGCGACTAAGGTAATTGACTCACCGTGTGGTATCCGGTTAAGTAGAATAGACCACCTTTCCTCTTAACGAGGTGTCGTAAAATACGACTAAGATAAGTTGACGTCAGGCAGGCGGCCGGTTGTAAAAAACGTAGCCAAATCATGTGACAACATGTTTATAACATGTTGTGCCGACCCCACTTAGAGTGGGATAACGGCAAGAAAATGATGGTCATTGACATTATTTCAAAATTAAGTACAAAATTGTACAAAGTTCTTAATTCTTTATTCTTCTGCCCTTATTCCACTCTAAGTGGGGTCGGACACATGTTTTAACCATATTATGATGTGATTTGGCTAGGTATTTTACGACCGGGCGCCTGCCTGACGAAAACTTACCTTAGTCGTCTTTTGCGACATCTCGGTAAGAGAAGAGGGTCTTTTCTACTCAGTCCGATGGGTTAACTTATCTTAGTCTCTACAACACCTCGGTAAGAAATGAAGGTGGTCTAGTCGCCTTTTACGACAAAGTGAGACGACAAAGTTCTTAATTGTATACACCTAATCAAAAGCAAAACCAATACATAAATTTTTAACTTACAATTTTATATTTACTAATACGTTCGTTTTAAGATCTCAATTTGAATTTCGAATGGTAGAATTTAATTCCAAGACCACAGAATAAAATAATTTCATAATTTTTTTATAATGTATACCATATTATGTATTCTATATGTATCAATTAAAAGTAAATGAGTGTACATATTAATTACACCGTGATACGTGGGATAAAGATAACATAATAACGGAGCGCGATGGTCCCTTCGCAACTTGTTATTGTGTTTATTGCACAAATCCCCGGTGGCCCCTTGTTCTTTGCACGTACAGAGGAATTGAGCAATCAATGCGTACCGGACTCCTGTCATCGGTACTCACGCGTGAAACTATAACACTATATACCCCTTTTAAGGTCCGTTCGACCTTCAGTAGGCGTTAGTTAGCGAATCTTTAATATTTAAATGAGTTAATCTTGTATATATATATATATTCTGAATCTCGGAAACGGCTCCTACGCTTTTCCTGAAATTCAGCATGTTTTGACTGAGTAGAATAAACCAACCTTATTTCTTACCAAGGTGTCGTAAAAGGCGACTAAGGTTAGTGGACCCACCATGTGGTATCCGGTTTAGTAGAATAGACCACCCTCTTTCTTACCGAGGTGTCGTAAAATACGACAGAGGTAAGTTGACGTCAGGCAGGCGGCCGGTCGTTAAAACGCAGCCAAATCATGCGACGGCATGTTTATAACATGTTGTGCCGACCCCACTTAGAGTGGGATAAGGGCAGGCAGATGATGAAGTCAGTAAGTATATACATGTATCAAATTTAACTCACTTTGCCCTTGTTTCGATATAATGCACTTGTGATGCTGCGAAAGTCTTATTTCCTTACAATGATAGTACCTGACATTGAGCTACATAGCAGATGTTTGGCAAGCCGTTAAATAAAAGCGCCATGTCTTTATTCGCCAAGATGGCTCATTGTTCTGCGAATATTATCTTTTACATTCGTTCAAGGTTCATTATGTTTGTTGGGTGTGAAACTTTATGCTAATAGTTTCATACTAGCACCAATTATGTTAAAAACGTCATTTATTCTAGGTTCCTTGTTTGTTTTAGTTATTGTGTCGAACAGTGTAACAATGTTCTTTATGTCAAATTAAAAATATTTCATGTTTAAGTAGACTTTTTAAGTACATTTTAATAGTTTAAAAACTAAAGATAAACGTTTTTTTCTTTCTTCTTAAACCGCTTAAACTTCTTAAATGTACACCGTTGAATATAGCCCCTTTTAATGATTTTCCGCCCTATACGATCGTTTGAAGGTATAAATCCTAGTTCAACCAAAGATCTTGTTAACATAAATGTACTCTATTTACGTATAATAAAATCGTTAAGATGTCATATCACTGAGCGTTTCTTCCCGCTAATCTCAAAAACCGCTGATCCGATTTGGACGCTGTTTTAACTAAAATGTAGTATAAAACCTCACTTAACATAAAGGGTATGTTTTATTTCAATCGATCAGCAAATAAAAAGATATGACAATTTTAGGTTGCAAATTCGTAAACTATGATACTGATACGTGCATTTTTTCGTTTGTCGCCATTCCTATTAGAGGATTTCGTCTAAAAAAGTTGAAGTCTAAAGAAGTTGAAAAAGTTGAAGTTAATATGAAATATAGTTTTTCAATTTGTTGTTAAAAATAAGTATATCGTATACATAAATAATATTTAATACTTACAGGATCGTGTTCGCTTCCATCAAATTTTAGAGCCTCTCTCGTTTCATTCTGTAAACAAATATTATTTCAAATATACAAATATGACTTCAAACGTATTAATAATTGACAATGACAACACTCAAAAACCATTATTATTCTCCTGCCCTTATCCCACTCTAAGTGGGTTCGGCCAAACATGATTTGGTTAGGTATTTTATGGTACCGAAACCCTGCCTGACGTCAATTTACCTTAGTGGCCTTTTACGACACCTCAGTAAGAAAGAGGGTGGTCTATTCTACTCAGCCGGATACCACACAGCGGGACAACCCTCAAAAACCGTCAATTTATAAATGCATTACGCGATCCAATCTATGTATTTATTAACCTGACATAACATACTTAGGTATTTTAATAAAAAAATAAGACATCATAGAAGCCTTATGAACCTATATTTCGTTTAATATATGTGATTTAATATATGTTTGATATATTGTGCGCTTATTTTTTAAAAACAAAAACTGCTGTCGTATGATTCTATAAATCGTAAAATAATCTTCAAAATTTACTCAATGATGTATTCTATGTTTTATATATAAAACTATTTTTATAATAAGGCCGAAATTTCCTCTTTATTATATAACAACAATAATATAAACAAAAACAATATATAACAAATTATGTTTACCTTCTTTACTTTTGCATGTATGTACTGTAGTTTACATTTACTATTATAGTGTATAAGCATATTTGTTTACTATGATCAATTACCTGACAAATGTCTATTGCGCGTTAAAGATCATATCGGATAAGGCATTGTTGATAATTGCGCTTACTATAAACAAATACTTAAACTATGTGAATTTCGTTATCTTTTGAAGGTTTTTCCGAAGAACATACTGTTTCAAATCAAGTATCTGATAAACTTAGTTCTGAGAATTTGAAATATACTATTATTTTCGCGTGCCATCACGATTGTACCTCTTTTAATCTTCAAGTTCATGAGGAGATTTATCTGTCATAGAGACAGGACCTTGACAAACAAAAATGGAAGTTTCATGACCATGTGATCTGTATAAAGAACAGATTTTTATAATATATCGTTATAAATATCTTTAATATTTAAATGAGTTAAGCTTGTGTATATATATATATATATATATATATATATATATATATCTCTCTCTCTCTCTCTCTTTGCGGAATCACGGAAACTGGTCCAACAATTTTCCTGAAACTCAGCACGTAGAGGTTTTAGGGGAGAAAATCGATACAAGTCGGTTTTATTTTTAAAAATCGGATACCTAGGATCGAGCCCTACCTACCCAACTATTTTTCAATTTTTTTATTATATATATATATATATATATATATATATATACACACACATATATATACATATATATAGAACGTAGTATTGAATGAGCTAATAGGAAGGATGGTGATAGGAGGTGTGGGAAAGAGGAAGTAATATTCAAGATGGCTAGAATGTAAGAAGTACTAGAAAGACGTATTAAGAATAAAATAAGTAATTAGTTAAAGAAGTGATTTATTAAGAATCAACGATTCAAAACAATTCATCCCACGACGCCTCCCCGTACATACACACGAGTATATTATATATTTATAATTTGGAATAAGAGGTTTAAAGTTACCTTACTACTGGATGGCGGTTCTGGCGGATCATCTCCTGAACCTTCATGTACTTCAGCTGACGATTCAAGAGAGTCTAAGGATTCAGTGGAATGTTCTATTGACTCAGCAGATGTATCAACTCGTAGATGCGGTGTTGCCGATTGAACTCGCTAAGAAAAAAAAAATTAGATAGTTGATTGTCTATATTAAATTATAAAGTTTTTTAGGTATTAAACTAAGGAACGAATATGTCAAGGCCCGACATTCATTCAATTTTTAAAAAAGAAAGAGAAAAGGAATTAATGAATGAGATTTTGGAAAATTAACAGATAGATTCTAAATCAACTTTTTCAATACTAAATCTCAGAAATTCTCTTTTACATCACCTCCATAAGGAGGAGAATAAATGAGAATTTAGAAAAAGAATTAATAATAATAACAAAAACTGTTTATTTGACATAAAGCCTGATACATAAATCAGTTCACCTGTATAAAATTTCTTAAATTTCGGCTGATATTTAATTTTTAGATACAGTCGACTTTAAATCTCAGAAAACCGTTTACCCCGTGTTTCCTTTTGGAACAGGGTAAAACAGTATAGTTACATAATTGCGAGATATTTTAACAAAAAAAGTTGTAGGTAACACTAGTTAACAATAAATTCATTCTTGAAAACTTATTCAAAGCACGAATTAAAAAAGATTCTATATGTATTCATACAAATACAGTTATTTACTTACATGTAAAATTAAAACGCTGCAAAGGATGATAAACCTGAAACAAAATATAATAAAATTATAATAAAATTAGTGACATTAGTAATATGGTGTAGTTATTATTTAAACATGCTTTATTCATTTACAATTTATAATACACTTTACGGCAAACAAAAACAATGCGTTGAAACCTAAATAACCTCTTATGCAGTTTTGAATCATCAAGGATCAATATGATTAATGAAGCTTCAACTTGTTTGGAATGTTGGTCTTAACTCGGCGGTCAATCTCTTTTTTTTAATCAATTCAATTTTACATTATTAAACCGCAGGCTTGTATGAAGCTGAAAGGATTTTCCGTCAATTTTATAATATGCGTTACGTATAAGAATTGCTTGCATAAGTATTTCTTACACTTAATTTAAACATTTTTGCAGACTACTCTAGTATGTGAATGTACATGTATATGTGGAAAATTGCAGCAGCATAGGAGTATTATATGATAAATTCAAATCAAAGCAAATTATTTTTATAATCATATAATCACTACTCTCAATTAAGAATCTATTTTTATTCATAACTAGGAGTCCTCCCCAGCTTCGTACGGGTATAAAGCATATAGCCTATGTCACTCAGTGAAAATCACAGTATTTCTCTACTCCATATTGAATGTTATTATACATATAAACCATACTCTTCAATCACTCTATCTATTAAAAAAACCCCATCAAAATTTGTTGCGTAGTTTTAAAGATTAAAGCATACATAGGGATATAGGGACGCAGACAGAGAAAGCGACTCATTTTATACTATGTAGTGAAGTTTAGCTGTTATTTTGATAATTGTCAATTTTTTTACCATACTTAACCAAAGACAAAATTACGTATAGCTGTCATTTATGTTTTGTCATTCCATGTCATAGTCGTTTTTGTTATACTACGTTTTATAGTGACTTGACGGGATAAAATAAATGCGATAAATGGGATAAAAAGTATCCTATGTCCGTCTCCTGGTTCTAAGCAACATCTCCACCAATTTTCAGCCGAATTGGTTCATTCGTTCTTGAGTTATAAATAGTGTAACTAAGACCAACTTTCTTTTATATTATTCATAATATTAAAACAATGTATAATTTTATTCAAAATATTAAAAAAGAACAATATTTAGAATAAAAATTGTATGTAAAGGTATCGAGTAAGTAATCGTAAACTATATGAATTAAAAAAAACATTCACAAAGACATCGTAAAATTGTTCAATTTAAAACAACGTAACTGTACAATTAATGAACCGAATAGCTTGAGTTGATCTCGCGCCAGTAAGAAGATATTGTTTCAGCCTCAATAGACACAGTAATGACGGGTCAAAAGACACGGCAAAGGTAATGACAGGCCAGCGGAGCGAGTCTGAAATCAATAGAATCGTCATTACCATGGACTGTGATCTATGAAATTGTTCAGCAGTAGCCGCTGTGTAATTGAATTCTGTATCGTAACCCTAATCACGAGCATATAAAGAATCTGCTCCCGTCTAAACAGAGCAGAGACCTTTTGAATCGTGATTGTTTTTAATACCCTGTAGAAAATAGATTCGAATTCAAATAACTTCGCAATTTTGAAAGTAATCTGTAATCTGTTACGCGCCTCTATTACTTTGTTTTCATCTTGTACATAATCGTTGATAGAAGATGAGTAATTTACAACGATTTATGTACATTAAGCTGTGGTAGCTAGCGGTAACACCGACTCTTTCGAGGAGGTTACTGATTCAAACCCGAGCAGACACCAATGAGTTTTTCTGGTAAAACTTATGTCTAATTGAAAATTACAATTTATCACACGCTTTTCGGTGATGGAAAACATGGAGGAAACCTGCGTATCTCTAGAGAATTCTGGAGATACATGTAACCTACCAATCCGCGTGGAGCAGCGTGGTAGGTCTTAGCTACAAACCTTCACTGCAAAATGGAGAGAAGAGGCCTATTCTCAGCAGTGGGATAGTAACAGGCAGCTACTTACTTATATATATCTTAAAGAACAATAATATTTATTTATGGATATTGATAGATAAAAACCACAGATAAATCTACGTTTATTCTAGAACTAGCTGTGCCAGCTTCGCCAACGTGGAAATCAGTGTGTCTCAAAGATATATCCCGAATTAAAATTTTGATAACCTGGGTAAGAATTGAGACGTCTATTCTACTCAGCTAAATATCACACGGCGGGTCAACTTACCCTAGTCGCATTTTACGAAACCTCAACAAGAAATGAGGATCCATTCTACTATAAAGTTAGTGTCTAGTTTATCAGATTCAGTTATAGAATTCGTTTAAGACGATTCGAATTTATTTCTATTCTACTAATTTGAAATTAAAAAAACATTATTGGAGCTAGTTGTTAATACAATCTTTATATTATCTTTATCTCTACGTAGTGTGACATCCGGCTGAATAGAATAGTACCACCCTCATTTCTAACCCCAAAAGGCGTACTAAGGTAATTCGACCCGCCGTGTGGTATCCGGCTGAGTAAAATAGAACAATCTCATTTATTACCGAGGTGTCGTAAAAGGCGACTAAGGTAAGTTGACCCACCGTGTGGTATCCGGTTAAGTAGAATAGACCACCCTCTATCTTACTGCGCTATCGTAAAATACGATTGAGGTAAGTTGATGTCAGGCAGGCGGCCGGTCGTAAAATACGTAGCCAAACCATGTGACAACATGTTTACAACGAAGATGACGATGAAGAAGATATTATCACATCTCTACAAACATAACGTATTTTAACGTACGAATCGTGCCGGCGTCTCATTTAATCACAATCATGTAGTGGTATTGGCTCAGTTATAATCGGCGAGGTTGATCACGCTCTGGATTCGACCCGTTATCGGCGGATCGTAGAGCATCACGTAATTTTCAATTCGAATCAATGGCCATTTGTTTATGGCATTGCTCGCCGACCGCTTTAGCATCTTCGTTTTCATTACGAAACGGTAAAGTTAGGGAAATTTTATTATGAAGTGATTATTTTTTACCGATATTTTTTTTTCGAAATGGCTGTATGTTCTTAGCCCTAACGGCTTTAACAGCGTCACTGGGCGGGACGGGCGAGTGCAGAAGCCTTATCGATGTTATGAAGTGCAAAAAGTAGAGCGCAGAAGCTCCACTACCGTCGGGATCGTCGTCCTATAGGTACCTCTTGTGAGGCCACGGTGTAGGACGCAGTGTGGAGGAGGGCTGATGGTATGACTGTGACTAGTCGGAAGTGTGGCGAGAAGCCACCGTCGACCGAAGTCTAAAAACTTGAACCTCGTCTTCGCCGGCGAAGACGCTGTGAGCGTGTATAATAAGTGTCTGAACTTAGTTATGATATGGCGGCGAGTAAAAGTCTTTTTAAAAAATTATTTATTTATTACAAAAGATGAAAATTATACAAGACTTTACTATCTGAATACAAGAATGCAAGTGAATTTAGAAGTAATTTAATTAAAAAGGAAAAATATTATATTCCCGAAACCCGGTTATGATTCCGCGAAGCCCATTGTTTTCGAGCTTGCCTCATCAGCGGATTCCAATGGTTACGGCACCTTAACTCCTCCCTCCTTAAGATGGAAGATGGTCCTGCAGCTTCCAGGAGCGTCCTCGCGCTGCATGTCCTTAGGGGGACTCTTGCTTGGGTAGAACTTCCATGCTGCAAAGGCTATGATTAGAACATACAGGAATACGGTTGACCAACTAGGGATCACCATCATTTTGATCCAGGAACTATAATCTATTTCATCTACATCTTCTATTTTGTTCAGGAGCTCGTGGATGTTATCTAAGGATACGTCTTCTAGGTGTAATTCAAAGTGCACTTCTTCTTGATGTAAGATATCCTTATTAGGTAATGGAACAATCTCGTTCATCGTAATGGTGTTCGTATGCGCGTCTAGGGTCCTGTTCATGACCGTGATATTGCAGTTTCCTGTTATAGTTATAAGAAATGATCCTGATGATCTTCGATATTCGGTTTTACTTCCGCATTGCGTCTTTAATACCTCTGGTTCTATAGTTATCACCAACCATGTGTTTTCTTGGATTTTCTGAATTATTCCTCGTTTGAGATTCATCTTAGCGCGGGTGCAGTTTCCCTTTTGATGTTTAATAAGAGATATGATACAGTCATCGGACTTCTCTGTGATTTTGGAGTTGAGAGATTTGCAAAGTCGAGTGTCTTCTGATATCTTCTTACACTCTTCTTCCAGGTAAGCATACTCATCGCTTCCAAGTGCAAGGAAATTGGATTTAGGGATAATGGTAAGGTTTTCTTTATTTGGAAGGGAGTATAAATGTATATAATCGTATATCTTATGATGAATGGACGGGATTTCTAATATAAATGTTAAAGAGTGCTCTGTGCTGTATGCCTTTACATTAATAGACTTTTCTATTATATGAATATTATTAATACTAATGTCTGCTACGGGCCTTAAGGGATAAAGTCTTTGCATATTATTAAGTTCTGATAGTAAATTACGAGGGCTTATAATATTAGGGTGCATTATACCTAATTGCGAGAATGTTATCGCATCTTCTAGTATCATTAACTTATCTAAAATGATTTGTAAACTAAAACTTATTTGAATGTATATCTCTAGGAAGTGCAATTGATTTATTGTGGTATTAGAGGTAATCGTAATATTTTGTAAGATAGAAACCAACCTATTTTGATTATTATTAATTTTATTTAACTGAGTAGAAAACTCATTAATATTACTTTCCGCCAAATAGAGTGTTTGCTTTTGAGATCTTTGAATTTTAAATACTGAATTGCGTAATTTATTAATTTCGCTTTCAAAACGAATCGCATCTTCGTTATCTAAGTTACCTGTAATTAATTTAACAACTGAACCTAAACCGTTTATAATACCACGTCTAACTCTTATCTTAGGTGCAATAAAAATAATCTTTTTATCAATTAAATCTAAATTATGCTCTATTTGATTCCTATATATCCTATGTAGATTCTGTGAAGCAGTGTTGTTCTCTGCTGCTTTGGTGCTTGCATATAATGACATGAGTTCTATAGAAACTAAATGCAACTGTGTGATATTATACACACAGGCTAGGTTTAAGGAAGCAATTTGTTTTGTTATGAATCCTTGTTGTAATAAAAGGATTCCGTTAGCATTGTCTACGGGTTCAAAGGTAAGTTCGGATATTATTTGGAACACGTGGGCTCCGAAGACGAAGGTCCTGTAACAAGATGGGGTCTTCGTAGTAGTTTATAATGTACTCTAATAGATTTAGAATTAGGGTGATTGCCTATGATTTCAGCTATGCTATTGGGATGTAAATGAATAATTTTATACGGTCCTTTAAATACCGGTTTTGTTTTATCATTTCTCGCGGTCTTCGCCACCTGTTTAAAAACTGTTTCACCTACCTTGAAAGTAACAGCCTCGGCTGTCTGATTGCGTTTTGCGATGATCTGTTCCTTATTTTTGGACATGTGTGCAGTAACACACTCTTGAATGGCTTCTGCGTTTGTCCTGTGCTTAATTACATAATCTTGGTAAAACTGTTTGGAATAATGGAGTTCTAGAGGGTTTCTAGAAGCGGTGTGTCCGAATAGTAATTCATGAGGAGTATAATCAGTCGTAGAGTGAATAGAATTATTATACGCTATTACTGAAAACTTCATGAGTAGTTGAATAGGGTCGTCTTTGTTAGTCATCCTTTGTATCCTAATAATCTCTGCTATGGTTGAGTGAAAACGTTCTATTGGTGAATTAGAGTTCGGGTTATATGGGGTTGTAAAGTGAATGTTTATATCGTGTAAAGCACACATTTCCTTTATTACTTCATTGTCAAATTTAGAGTCGGAGTCTGTAGTTATTTTCAGGGGTGTTCCTAGTACTGAAAATATGTCAAATAATGCTTCAGCGATGTGCACGCTACTAGTCGCGTTTAGTGGGACGGCTTGAGCGTACTTTGAAAAGTTATCTATGATAGTAAGGAAAGTAGCTCCACCTGTAGAATATAAATCCATAAAGAGATGTTGCATAGGTTTAGTTGGAGTTTCAGTTAAAGCTAATGGGGGTCTAAGTGGATTTCGTTGATATTTAGCTTGTAAACAAACTGTACATTGATTTATGTAAGCTTGAATAGTTAATAACATACTAGGCCAATGATAATTTCTATGAATCTGTTTATACGTCTCCTGAATACCACGATGCATTGTTTTGCCTTCATGATATTTTTTAATTACTTCCTGTTGTTCCGTCTTGTTTTCAACGAGAGTAACGCGTGAAGTACATCTGAACAGTTTAGGGCCTCTATTATTAAATATCGTAGTATATACCCTAGAAAATGCCAGATATAAATCTTCGTCATGGAAATAACAATAGAATACTCTATCAGCAATGGTATGCTCTTTAAGAAATTGGATTATTTCCTTTTCCGTATTGTTTACTGGGATAAACACATCTTTAATAGTAGTTCGTGAAGTCGTCGATCTATTGTCTACTCTATAAGTTGAGCCAGGGGTTGATCTTATATGAAATTGCTTTAATTGTCGATCTATTGCGTCTGATAAAATTGGTATACCTCTATTCTCATTATCGGGTTGAGTATGATTAGTAGAAACTAGATTGTCGGGGTCAAATGTCACGACACTCATAGTATCTGATTCCGATTGTAGTGTAGGGGGTTGCGTGTTCGTTTGGGGTAAATTATCGTTATTAGAGTCAATATTAGGGTTGTCATTGTTTTCGTTAGATGTTGTTGCTTGTATGTCCACTGTTTCGGACGGAGGTTCTGTCTCTACTTGAACATCGTCAAATATCCTATTTATCAAGTTTTCGTCGTCATTGTCATCTAAGTTAACTGCTAGAGAGTCAATGCTATTATGATAAATCTTTGCTCGTGATAGGGCGTCTGCGTTAGTATTTTGTCGTCCCTTTTTGTAAATAACGTTATAATCGTATTCTGCAAGTTTCAGTCTCCATCGCGTCAGTTTAGAGTTAGGGTCTTTTAATGACATTAACCATGTTAGGGGCCTGTGATCGGTATAGATAGTAAACTTTCTACCGTAAAGATAAGGTCTGAAATATTTTACTGCCCATATTATAGCTAAAAGTTCCTTTTCAATAGTCGAATAACGAGTTTCCGTTTCAGATAATGTTCTAGATGCATAGGCTACAGGTTTATCTGAACCTACAGATCCTTGGGATAGTACTGCACCGAGGGCTATGTCTGATGCGTCGGTCGTTAATATAAAAGGTTCGTCAAAGTTGGGGTATTGTAAAATAGGGGCGTTAGTCAATATCTGTTTACATTTATTAAAAGATTCTAGGAATTGTGGGGAATGTACTACTTTGTTATTTTTCTTTAAGCATTGGGTCATAGGTTTAGTAAGCTTAGCGAAGTCTTTTATAAATTTTCTGTAGTAGCCAACGAGGCCAAGAAAGCTTTTAATATCCTTTTGAGTTTTCGGTAACGGGAAATTTAACACAGCTTTAATTTTGTCTTGGTTTGGTTTTACACCTTGGTCTGTCAGTTCATGTCCTAGAAATTTTACATGTTTTTGTAGGAACTCGGATTTGTCTAGCTGTACTTTTAAGTTATGAGTTTTGAATCTGTCAAACACCTGTCTAAGTTTCTCAATGTGTTCCTGTAGTGAAGTCGAAATAATTATTACGTCGTCTAAGTATGTATATACGTTTTCTATTCCTCTCAGAATATGGTCCATAAGCCGTTGAAAGGTACTAGGAGCATTCTTTAAACCGAATGGCATCCTAAGGAATTCATAATGTCCTCTTTCTGTCGTAAACGCAGTTTTTTCTATGTCTTCGGGGTGCATTTCTACCTGATGGTAGCCACTAGCAAGGTCGAGGGTCGTAAAGTACTGTGCTCTACCTAGTCTGTCGAGTATGTCGTAAATGTTAGGTAATGGGTACTTGTCTTCTACTATTCGTTCGTTGAGTCTACGATAGTCGATAACAAGTCTCCACTTAACTTTACCGGAAGCGTCTGGTTTTTTCGGGACTATGTGAACGGGGCACGACCATGGAGATATGCTTTCTTGTATAATTCCCTGTTTTAAGAGATTATCTACTTGGTTCTGTATCTCTTTACGTTGTTGTGGGGGTTGTCTATAACTTCGTACAAATATCGGAGTCTGGTCAGTTAGTCTTAATTGATGTTTAACCGCGTGAGTGAAAGAGAGTGGAATATTTTCAGAATAAAAGATATCTCTATACTGAAAACAGATCTTAGTTATCTCACGAGATTCTTCTTCATTCATATGGCTGGTACGTATTTTATTTAAGTTATTATATAATTCGTTTTCAATGTCGGAATTTATTTGAATTGAATTTAAATTGCATTTTTCTATGGGGTCTTTATAGGGTTGTAGTTTAATATCCTGTGAGTTGGATATAATTCTTTTATCGGAATTATAATTAATAACTGAAGTATTAAATTTTCCTTTCTTTACTTCCACAATAGCTGCGGGGGATTTTACACCATGAAACCACATAAAGTCGTCATGTATATAATATCCATCTGTATAGTTAGTCTTAACAGTTATAATTTTTTCACATCTTGGTTCAATCTTAAGATTTTTACTAGGATAGTCAAAGTAAATAGGTATCTCTGCGTCAGCTGTACATAAGATCTTATTTTTTATGTTAATGTTACACGATAATGCTTTTAATAAGTCCAAGCCTATAAGTCCTTTATACTTAGGGTCAAAGTCGAAAAGAAGGAATTTATGGATAATATCGCTATTAAATGCCGGGGGAAGGGGTAAATAGGCTACTTGATCGTGACGCGTGACAGCGTGTGCTGTCTTAACTTCGAATGGTTCATATTCAATGAGCTCTTCGAACACGGTATCGAATATAACGCTAGGCGATATCATAGAGCGTGATGCGCCAGTATCTATTAAGAATTTACCTTGAAATTCGGGTAATTCGATATACGGAAGGTGGTCTTTATCGTGGTGGTTTAACTTTACTAAATCGGGTGGTCGGTGTTCGAGCCAGGAGGAAAATCCTGCTGGGTTTGACCGTCTTCTAGTTCACATTGTAATTCCTGATTATTAGGGATATCACTATCTAGGTATTGGTACTGACCTTGTTCATAGCACGGTTCTGCTTCTTCCTCGTAGTAGGCCGGTTCACTTGTTGAGGGTCCACCTGAGTAGAACAGCTCCTCAACGGCAAACTGTGGTGTTTGAGGCTTTGTAATAGACCTCATGGTTACATCGGAAACCTTTTGGGGTGTATTCACCTGTTGTTGTTGGGGGATGTTGTTCCTAAAGTTACCTGAAGGGGGTCTGTAATTGCCTGTTTGTGGGCGGTTCTTCCACGGTAACATAGACTGAACCCATTTTTGTCGTTGTTCGGGTGTCCAGTTATTTTGACGAGGTGTATATGATGGGTTTGGCGAATGGTGTTGTGGGGTAGCTGGATTATTGAATTTAAATGGACTTTGGTTCTGCTGGTGGTGGTTAAAAGATCTAATTGGCTCCTTTAACCTTGCTTGAGATGTTGACGGATTATTAAAATTATTAAATGTCTTATTATATGCAGCTCTAGCTTCTTCCTGCCTAGCAGCAACTATAGCTGTTTCTAGCGTCGCGGGTTGCGCTATTCTTACGCCTATTGATACTTGAAATTCTAAATTATTTATATATTGTTCTATAACCATGCTCTCATAATATGCTTTATTTGTGTGTGTGCCTACGGAGAATAAAGTATCTAATATTTCTCTTAGTCGCCTACCGAATGACTCGGCGTCCTCTTGCCTATTTCTACGCGTCCTACTTAATTCTTGCATAACCTGGATTTCATTACGGGGTTCACGTAGTCTACGTATGAGGGCTGCTTTAACATGCTCCCATGAGTCAAGACACTCTTCATAAGCTATTGCGTCTATTGCGGCACCACTTAATCTACTTTTTATTAATCGAATTGTTGCTGGGTGAGTCTTAGCGGACTCGTCTAGTACACTGATAATACTTTCTACCTCTCTTATATAATAATTTAACCGTTTTACGTTCCCATCGTAATGTGGCATAAAATCTGCTATTAATTTAAAACCAGAAAGATCGCAATTTAGAAAAGCCATCTTTTAATTAATTAATATATTTTATTTAATAAATTACAATTATGTTTATATTCGCTAGATTCAATATACGAATATTAGAATTAAAACTATGACGAAATATCGTCTTGAGTGAATCAATATGCCTAATAGTGCGATTTGAGCTATTTAGACAGAAACACTTTTAAAATATACTATATACTATACGGTAGGAAATATAACAGAGGAACTTGGATAGCGAGAGTACTCACCACAAGATTACTTTTCTCTGCATCTCCTCTCCGGACTTGTTCTCTTGTTCAGCGCCGCCTTTGTAGGTTCTCTATTGCGATTTTTAACGATAGATATCGTTCAGTTGGTTAAGAGTTTGATTAACCAACTGTCACAATCCGCTACGACTGCGCCAGTTATGATATGGCGGCGAGTAAAAGTCTTTTTAAAAAATTATTTATTTATTACAAAAGATGAAAATTATACAAGACTTTACTATCTGAATACAAGAATGCAAGTGAATTTAGAAGTAATTTAATTAAAAAGGAAAAATATTATATTCCCGAAACCCGGTTATGATTCCGCGAAGCCCATTGTTTTCGAGCTTGCCTCATCAGCGGATTCCAATGGTTACGGCACCTTAACTACTTGCAATCATTTTTTGATCGTCAGGATCTTAAATTATGCCTTTCGGCGCCTATATTTTCGGTAAATCCACCTAACAGGGATGTAGGTAGAAGCCACTGTAATAAGTGGTTTTATATAAGCTGATTGATTACTCACTTATGTATATGGGAATATAATCAAAATTAAATTCAAGATGGAAGTTTCATTCATTCGCTTCAAAGCGTTTTTACATTAACATATAAACCATTATAATTAATGAATTTCAGGCGACATTCGAAGTAAATTTATAATATAGTGAAAAAAAAATAATTTTTTTAACATTATAGGGCTGAATAAACAGCTAAGAATTGTCAAATAAATAGAAAGCGAATATAACAGCTTAGTAAGGAATTTTACCAGAATATTGCAGACTAGCAATTGAAAGCAGGAGCAGACTAGGAGTGGAAAGTTTAAAACTGTAATATAGTATTTTGATTACCATAAAAATGGTTATAGTGGGTAAATCTTAAAAGCTATATATCTAGCTGTTAAGGTTGACCCACCGTTTTTGCCCTTTTCGTAATATTTTTAATTTATGCTCCTCTCCTATTCACTTTAGCGTGATGATATGTAGCCTATAGCCTTTCTCGATAAATGGACTATCTTACACTGAAATAATTTTTGAATTGGTCCAGTAATGCCTGAGATTAGCGCGTCACAAACTGCTGGTACAGCTAATAATAATATAAAAATGACCAAAGGTGTCTGTATGTCGGACTTTTAGATTACTTTTTCTGACGGCGTATAAGAATGTGATAACTGAGCCCAAAGTTGTTACACGTAATGTTTACTGGAACAAAAGACACAAACGAGCGCGCTACGCTTTTGGACAAGACCGTTCTACAGTGAACTCACCGTTATGTTATATGCACCTCATCTACAATTTGTTACACAAGGTCGTGATATGTTGACAATGTAGTTTTTGTAATAATAACTAAGATATAAGTATAAGGGTACTTTTACTGAACTGTACACCAAACATAAATAACTAAACATATTATAATAATCTTTGTCTTCATACTTATTGACGTTTTAAATTACGGTTTTAGGAATTACGAAATTAAAATATTATTCCCAGCGATATGTGTCTCTTAAAATAAAGGCCTGTTACTGCTATGCCCACAGCTGGGCATCTCTCTCATCAACCAATAGCCGTCCACTGTTGGACATAGGTCTCTTCCATGCAGGTTTCCTCACGATGTTTTCCTTCACCGAAAGCCTATGATAAATTACAATTATCAATTAGACACATATGTTTTAACAGAAAAACCTTGAACCCTTTGAACCCTTGAAAGTTTGAACCCTTGACTCCCCCGAAAGAGTCGCTCACCGCCATGCTATCACAGCTTTTTAATCTCTTACAAAAAAAACGAGTGATTATGACATCTAAGGGATCAATATTCAATAAATCTCGTATTTAATTTAGAGACTTAACGTTAATCTGTTAAAATGTATAATTAAGTTTCCTTAACCAACTTTTTAAACTCGATACATGCACCGCGTTATCTTATTTTATGAATTTTAATCTTTCTTCAAAATTTAAATGAGTTAATTTTATATATACATATACATTTTTCTGAATTTTGAAAACAGAGCTTTTTAATGAAATTCAGCATGTAGAGGGTTTTGGGGGGAAAATCGATCTAGCTAGGTTTTATTGAAAAAAATGTTGTTATATCCATGTTTTCGGGCACTGAAAAAACTGCCATAATTTTATGAGAAAGCAAAGAATAATTTCGCTGTCAAGTACAAAGTTACGATAGCTAAATTGGATAACATGTGGTCTCGAATTTAAAATACTATTTTAAATTCGAGACGACCTGTCGATCGATCGATTCGCTCGATATCAGATAAAATCGTTTTTTTTTTAATATTTTTAATTGTTTTTTTCTTTTTTAAAAATTACCGAGCAATACTCGGTCACCCAGGTACTATATTATTAAATTATACAATACTGGAAACTGTTCGGAAGTGTGTCGACCTCGCAGCGCTTCCTAATTCTCGACCTCGGTCTTTCCTGAGCTCCCCGTCTGATAGATCACAAGGACGTTAATTGTTTTAATTACAATTACGCAATCATTATCATCATTATAATAATTAGGTTATACACGTCAAAAGATAAGGGTCGTATAATTTTAATAAATTTTACTTAATGTATGCAACGTGTACCTTGTAAATAGGATTGTAATCAAATTAGCGAGGCCAAAAAACTGTTATTATATGCATTTTAATGTATTACGGATGTTCGGGACATTAAAATATAACAAGATATATTTCTTTATAATAATGTTTGAATAATGTCTGGAAATATTAAAACTAATGAGGTTTTTGATGTAGATTGTTTTAGACATTTGTATTTTTTTCAATATTTGTTTCTTATTTTTGAGGGTGAAGTTAGCAATTAAAGCATTCTTCCATTCTTATAATATTCATTTACCTAATCACTTTTTGTTAATAATAAGTGGATAAAAATATTTCTGTTGCGGCTTCCTATAGTTATTAGATAACCAAAAGTACTAATTACAACAAATTTAAGGCTATTAGATGATTTAATTAGTATTTTACAATTTCCCACGAACGTAACATTATAATTAAAGACAATAAGAGTATGGAAGTCTAAAATACGCTGAATATTTGAAATCTTATTCCTGATAAAACATGAGTATGTAACAATTAGAGGCATTATACTTGATATTTTAAAAGTTCTTATCTTGATAAAATTGTAATATTGTATCAAATTAAACCAAAACTCTTCTATGGCACACCAAATGTTTACAAAAAATACAGATGAGGTAAGTATAGTAGGGCCGCCTTCCCGCTAAGCAGCGATCTTTTTGAGACATTTTATGTGTGTAAAAACTCCTGCATATTTTATATATACTCGTAGATGGAAAAAGCTAAATCGATAATCGAAACGAATAGATGAGGCAAGATTTATCGAATAATACTAGTAAATTGGAATACTACAGAATCTGCTATAAATGCCACAGGGTGCGACTATATCATATTTCCTAAAGAATTATAAACACGATAATAGTATTCTGAAAATTCCATTAAATATCCTTAGGGATTTTGAAAGCGATAATAATTTTAACTTGTCTGTAATATAAAATAATCAAAATCAGCTGAATCGTTAAAATTTAAAATGTGACAACCACAAAACATTAATTTATCTCTCGATTTATAAGAAATCAATTATATCAAAAAATCATCTTTCCGTCGCAGTTGCATTTTGGAACAAGCTGTGTCAATTGATTCGACAAAGCGAAACAAGGTCGCTACCAAAAAGCAACTTAATCCAACGATACTGTGAACGCAATAATAAATATTTATATTATTGAAAATTGTCCGCAACTAACCGCAAAGAAATGCGGAGGCTAGTGTTTTATTTTCCATTTAAATTCTTAAATTTGGGATTATTGGAAGCAAATGATCGCCGGCGTTTAGTCCGTCCAAGCGTAGCGAGGTCACAAAACTAGTACAAACATAATTTTTCACGGTAACGTTATGCCTTAATCAATCTTTATCTAAGCTTAACATTTGTGTATCTATAAAAATAAAAATGAATAGCTAAAAGTTTGTTGATTCGCGAAAATTTTGAGAACAGCTGGAACAACTCGTTTTTTTATATTCGATAATTCCCGAAGTAGGTTCTAATGGAAAAAAAATGTAGAATAGCTAAAAAAATGGGGAAAAACTTCTATTTGTCTAACTGAACCTAACCTAACCTGACTGAATCTAAAGATATTCGAAGTCGGTACGGTGGCTGGGTCAGCAAGTTTATTATAAATTTTGTCGACAAATAATTTCACTTAAGGAATTTCGAAAAATTGATAGTCTGCGTAGGATATTTCATACAAGAGCTTAGTATTTTATTAATTCTGTTTCCGCATCCTCTGCCTTATATTTTGGCGAGCTTTAGTTTCAATTTTGCGGTTACTTTCAACATATCTATATGTGTAAGGTGTAAGGATCATAATAAAACGTAGCTCTCCCATGACCGCTTAAGTGGCAAAAAAAAAGTAAGTACGGGTACAGTAAATTATTCTTAAAAAATAGGCAAAATAGGTAATAACATGTGGCTTTCTTGTAGCCCTATCGATCGTACTCCAACATAAGGCTAGAAGACTTTATCCTAAAATACGTTAATCAATGATTTTAAATGCTTGATGCCCTTAAAAATAGACCCCGTGATAACTACAAATATTAGCTGGTAATAACCCTGGATAGACACTCATTTTTTTTAATTTATTAGCTGACGTTAACAATATATTATTTTACGGTAAAAAAAAATATCGTAATAGGTTTATTCCTGGGCTATATGCTAAAGTATATACAGTTGCATTAGCATTGGGTCGCATTGACTTGCAGACTTAAGACTGTTGAAAAGACTGACCGCAGAGTTTCTTGCTGGTTCTTCTCGGTAAGAGCACCTTTCCGAAACAGTCGTAGCTTCACTGTAAATTGACGATTCGAAAGTGCTTGTAAAAGCCAATTTGAATAAAGAATTATTTGAATTTGAATTTAAGTATTGGGTCATGTGTGAACCTGTCAAACGAGGAAGGCAAAAGGTAGGCCTACATTTTGTTTAATAATAATTAATATTATTTTCCTTGTTTATCTTCGTGGAGATTCTAAAATTAAGAAATCCTGAACTCTTTCTGATATACAAACATAAGCACTACAGAAGACTACAAAATATAAGCTTTATTTTTATTTATAAATTATCATATTCTTTACTCCGCCATGGGATCGCGTGTCTTCACTTCAGATATATGAGTACAACTCTGACTTTTGTATAAAAACTTATATGCTTAATTGATATTTACATACATAGTATTTTTTTCAGTAACAAAAAACTTTGTAAGGAAACATGCATATCTCTAGAATTCTTGGAATAAATCTTACCTATATATTATACTAGTAATATCCCGCGATTTCATTCCGATCTCATGGCAATGGAAAGTCTACTAAGTCAGACTATAGATTTATTTTTGTTAAATATATCATCAATATATAAAAGATTCCGCAGCGCATACGATGACAGATTTTTATGACTAATTTTTTTACACTTTATTACATTTTTATTAGGGATCCCTATTTTTTTAAATGTATCATTATATAGCCTATGTTGCCAGTAGAGATGCAGCTTTCCAATGGTGAAAGAATTTTTGAAATCAGTCCAGTAGTTTTTGTGTGAAAACATTACAAATATACATACAATTTTTTCCTCTATAATATTAGAATAGATTTTACCTGCCAGTTTAAACTAAAGCAGTGCGGTTCAAACTTCATATCCTTAACTCCAAAAGAAAGGTAACTCCTACTATACTCATCAATGAGATAAAGGACATAACATTTACATAATTTACATCTACCAAAAACCACCTTCATATCCAATTAACACTGATAAATCCTGATAATTCCTAGACTCCTTAAATCCTAGATAAATTTTCCTTTTACATAAATAAATCTTGTATAAATTCTCTACATCTCGTAAACACACAATATAAAACAATTATATCTACTCCACTTACCTCACATTCAGTACCATTTTGCACAAATGTTGCACTTAGCGGTAGACACTTTTTGCCTTTTTTCATTTAATTAAACACAACACAAACAAAGCAAGATACCATAAATATATGGGGAATATATAAATAAAAAGTATGGATCACTTAACCGTCCGCGTGAACTCGCGGTTAAAGTTAACCGCCGGGTGTTACATGCGTCTCGATCGGCGGTTGAAGGTAAAGTGTTCTCGCAGCCTCTGAATCTCTTCAGCTATGAAATACGATGTTTGCTTTCCTACTGATGGTATCCCATATTAAACAGCTCGAGTAATTTTTCTATAAGTGAACTCTTTATTTATAGAATTTGGAGATTCCAACAACAAAGTAATGATACATTATTTTGGTATAATCCGGGATAAAACAAATAGGTATCCGGCTGAGTAGAATAGACCACCCTTATTTCTTACCGAGGTCTCGTAAAAGGCGACTAAGGTAAGTCGAACCGTGGTGTGGTATCCGGCTGAGTAGAATAGAGCACCCTCCTTCTTACCGAGGTGTCGTAAAATACGTAGCCAAATCATCTTGCAACAGGCAGGAAGATGTGAGGATGTAATGGTAAATGTATTTTAACTGTCTCATTGCCACAATTAGCAGTGACCCTTTTTTACATTAGGCAACCCTTTATGGGTACTGTATTCCACGGGGGCGCAGTTATGCCGGATCTTTAAAATGACCCATGATCCAGTAAAGTTTGCTGGTGATCAGAGCATTTTTTTAACTGTTGAGTTTTGTTTCAAAACCAGATTGAGCCACAGCAACGCGTGGCCGGACAGCTAGTTGTGAATAAATTTATATAATGCACCACGTAATGGGAGAAATGTTGATAAATCTGTCATTACCAAAAATAATACATAGCCTAGGATTTTTTCTCATTTTCGCTAACAAGCTGAAGCTTTGTTGAACACAGACTAACCACAGTGATATATTTTGGATATGGATGTATTTTTATATTCAGTAATATAAAAGGATTTTTCAATGTATAAATATAACGTAAAAATATTTTTTTCTTATTTAGATTAATTGTGTGATTTCAAAGTCTGAGTTTAAAGTCTTATTACTCTTGAAAAGAATTTCATAAATACTGTTGAATTACCTTATAAACAAATACATAATAATGAAGCTAGGTTAAACTTAACGACGGCTGTACACTTTCGCCTGGCGCTATCGCCCAAAAGTCTTATCTACGAGCGCTACCATGTACACTCTTGATAGTGTACAGCGACGAGCTCGCCGATTGTGGGAGGCCTCACGAGACCCTTTGATTTGGGTCTTTCCGATTACCCTATATTATCTATGATAGTTACTACCAGCTCATACGTCTCGGCCGAGGCATGTCGAGCGAGATATAACGAATGCTTGCGGGCGAGAATGTAGGGCCGCCATTACATATAACCTGTAGCCCTAATACTCTTGAGGGTGGCTAAATTATAAATTCCACAAACATTGTTATTATACATAAAATCTGATTGAGCTGAAGCCGTTATGGGCTACTGATCTGATAACTCTTTTCGTAGGCGGATAACGAATAATTGGGGATTAATATCTTTGATTTTTATATTGGTCTAATGAGAACATCGTCCAATACTAACATCAAAAGATTTTCTATGCTAAACCTAAACGGTATCAATTTTTTATTTTTTTCTTCTTTTATGTGTGGATTTGTGCATAGGTTCTGCTGGCAGCAGTTTTTGTTTTGGATTTATTATTATCCAATTATGACTTTGGTAGACGTTTTGCTACACAAAAGCAGTAACATTATTACGCAGGTTTCTTGAGGATCAGGATTTTCATTATAAAGTTATACTTTTGACTCAGTGAAAATAAAACGCGTCAATTTTTTTTCAGTAAATATTTTTTTGCAATTGAATTAATAATGTCAAGTATTCAAAATTCAATTTTGATAATAGTGTAATTCAAATTTGGTAAAAGCATTCTTATAATCAGTCGTATGTTGACCCCATACACCATAGCCGTTCAGAATGAACAATTGACTGCTTAAGCCATTAGGGGCACTTTAAAAAAACAGTTTAGCAAAGGCAGTTAGTCACACGTTTTATTAAACAATTTTAAATATAAATTTTTCAGACTACACGCCCAAGCGTCGATCATTATTATTTATACGATCAACATTCAGCGATTTTTTTTAAATTTAGGTAAATATTCCGGTAAGTTTTTCGATTTTGATGATGAGGTTGAAGGCGACTATAAGAGATGTTATTGTTACTACAGCAATAGTAACTTTCATGGCTCTGTAAAAGAAACATTAATTAATTAAGTTTTAGTAGCTGGATGACGGGGTAATTTTTTTAAATATATAAAAAAAAGATGGCGCTGAAACATGAATTTGGAGTGGAACCCGGGTTTTGAACATTTTCGGTCCGCCCGTTAGCCATCGGCTATCGCAACATTACGTTTGACAACTAAAAAAATCTTTGCTTTCAATTTTACATTGTACCATTTTTTTTATGACCAAAAACAGGGATAAAACGAATTTTTTTTTAAATAAAACCTAGCTAGATCGATTTTTCTCTCCAAAAACCTCTACATGCTGAATTTCAGTAAAGTCGTTGGAGCCGTTTCCGAGATTCCGAAAATATATTTATATATATACCTACATACAAGATATTCATTTAAATATTAAAGATATTAATTTCTAAATACGTATTTTTCGTCGGCCTTTATATGTGTTTTTGAGCGTTTGTTTCCAAATACTCCACTAATACATTTAGCATTATATATATTTGTTCGCGCCAACGTTACCGCTGCACTTACGCGGACCCAATTCATTGGCCGGCGACCGGGGAGAGGGGTGCGCGGGGATGGTCAAGGCGTACGTGACCATCGTACGTGGCGCCGCGACCAACCTCTGCCACTTCCCCGCTGACCACGCACAACAACTCCACGCAATCCATATTATAGGCAATTGTACAAAAAGTCAGCATTAAAGCAAATTATACCAATACCTACTTTCTTTCTATGTTACCATAATTAACATATTTTCTATTTTACTTTATCGCAAATTATAGCAAAATAATTTTATTATTACTTTTGTATTATGGATTTCCGCTAAGTAACGATTAATTCTATAAATTACAAATGTATATGGTGATTTACCCATCAGCGTTGTGAAAATATAAAGCACTTCGCAGCGTGTAGTAGATAAGTTGCATGTAGCAGTAAATGAGGTAGTACAGAGCAAGCGCAGTCGCTGTCACTGACATTTGGATCAGTTGAACCAGTTCTATTATCACATGCCATGATTTAATATTTACCTGTAACATAAATTAAGATTTCTCGCAATCAATCTATATATATACTATATATTAGTATAGATTGATTGCGAGATTGATATACTATATTTTTAAAAGAGCAACCGCCGAGTTTCTTGCTGGCTCTTCTCGGTAGGAACAACTTTCCGAACCAGCAGTAGAGTTGACGATTCAAAAGCACTTGTTTACAAGTTTATTTGAATAAAGAATATTTTGAATTTGAATTTGAATATAAAGCTGTACTAATATATAAATCTGAAGAGTTTGTTTTTTGTTTGATTGTTTGAACGCGTTAATCTCAGTAACTACTCGATCGATTTGAAAATTTCTTTAAGTGTAAGATAGTCCATTTAGATTAGATAGGAAGGCTATACGCTATATATCATCACGCTAAGATGAACAGGAGAGGAGCAGCAATAACAAATAGTACGAAAACGGCAGAATTTAAAGCTCTCCTTGCGTACGGTGAAAGTTATTCAAAAATCATGTATCACAAAATTGTTCCCCTATGAAAGTTCTAAATAAAAGTCCGGAACAGCGTATGTCTCGCTTTTAAGGTTAACCCACATTAACCAAAAGTAATAATTATTGCTATAATCCGCGATGAAGTAAAATAGAAAATATATATAATGCTGAAACGGATTTTCCACTGTACATTTTCTATTTCAATTTCCTATTTAATAAAATTCCCATAGTAACGCCTAATTCTATAAACCACTTTAACCATTTTTATGGTTATCGAAAAACCATATTACGGTTTTAATCTTTCCACGTGGAGCCGCTGGCGATTGCTAGTAAAATATGAAATTCGACATAATCATAAAACCTTGTCGTAGAGCCTATCTCGGGGCGTAGAGTTACGGGGCGAAACGATCGTTGAGATTGTCATAGTAAATGTGTGTAGTGCTTCGTTAATGAGTTGTTTGTCATACGTGCGATAACTAATCTTGCATGTAATAGGGTTGAGAACGGTTATGGCTTCCTACACTTAGCATTACATAGATTTTTTTTTAAAACGCGGTTAATAGAAAAAAAATACTATCATATTTTTGGTACTATGGATTTCCGCAAAGTAACGCCTACTACTTTAAATTATTTGAAAAAAAATAATCGTTTTATATGAATAGTATGAGATAATTTTCCTCTAACGATACACGCAACGGAAATAAGTAAGTGTATATGTACACAAACTAAATAATACAGTAATTTACTTTATGATTTCAATTAAGATTAAAACTTTTAATAGAATGGCAAATATCCTCGCTCTGCGGAAATCTGTTAGCCAGTGGTCTTAACCTAGAGAGATATACATCTTGAAACATATTAACTTAAAACAAACAACTTACTTTCGATAACCTTCTTTAGGTTCATCGGCCAAGGTATCGAGAATATAATGCATATTTTACTTGTATATTAAACAATACTTTAACCAACTTGATAATGAAATATTATAAAGAGAAAAAATTGTATGTATGTTTCTAATGTTTTCACACAAAAACTACTTCAAAAATTATTTCACCATTGCAAAGCTGCATCTTTACTGAACAACATAGGCTATATTACATTTTCAAAAAAATAGGGATCCGTTATAAAAAAAAAAATATGGGGTGAAACCAAATTTTAAATTTTCAAATTCAAAATATTATTTATTCAAATAAATTTGTAAACAAGTGCTTTTGAATCGTCAACTCTACTGCTGGTTAGGATAGCTGTGCCTACCGAGAAGAGCCAAAAAGAAACTCGGCGGTCGCTCTTTTAAAAATATAATTCTTATTACTAATTACATTTAGTAATTACTGTCTTGTACAAGGTCGAAGAGTTGCTATGTCGACAATCCTCAACAGTATAGTAGGCTTTCTATATCAGCCTCTCTTTAACTGTTTTAAACTACTGTAATGGCAAAGCTAAAATTTATTACGGACTTTTATTATAGAATCTTATACCCAGACCTACAAACGATTTACGTACTTTTGTAAGTCGCAAAGCCGGAGCCGCAAGCTTACGTCGGTTCCTACTTTGACTATTATATAATAGTTAATGTATATACATCACCTACAAATTAAGTTTATTAAATAAGTTAAATTCGATATCCCCTTCCACATACTATTAATTGTAATACTATCAATTTAAAAATGTAGTTGTAAGATTGTTCCTTTCACATCTTATCAGAGCACAATATGTAGATACATATATAAATATTTTTGGTAAGATAATATGAGCATAATGAAAAACTTGAGAGAAAAAACTTCCTGAATAGTTTAATTAATTAAAAATTACTCAAGTTTCCATAGTGTAGGTAAAACAAATATATGTCACTAGACTTCATATATTATAGATTTTTTAAGTTACACGTTAACCCTAAAACACGCCGTGTGGTATCCGGCTGAATAGAATAGTACCACCCTCATTTATTACCGAGGTGTCGTAAAAGGCGACTAAGGTAAGTCGACCCGCCGTGTGGGATCCGGCTGAGTAGAATAGACCAACCTCATTTCTTACCGAGGTGTCGTAAAAGGCGACTAAGGATAGTTGACCCACCGTGTGGTATTCGGTTGAGTAAAATAGACCACCCTCTTTCTTACCTAGGAGTCGTAAAATACGACTAAGGTAAGTTGACGTCAGGCAGGCGGCCGGTCGTAAAATACGTAGCCAAATCATATGACAACATGTTTGTAACATGTTGTGCCAACCCCACTTAGAGTGGGATAAGGGCAGGAGGATGATGTTAACCCTAAAACCAGATATACGACTATCATGTTATCAGGTTTATAATATAAGATACATTCTCGTATTATATATGAATTAAATTAAAAATAAATGCATTTTGTTTGGAATTTAAAGATCTGATTAGATTATCAATTATGTTATGTAAAAAGTTAATGTCCTCTAGGAACCGGGATAGGAACGCGTGGTCTGTCACGACGGCTTCAAAAACGATCATATCACATTTCACGATTACATTCCTAGTAACATAATTTTGAATGTGTATAAAATATAAACGAATAGACATTATACACGAAAATTTATATATTTCTTAGGGTTTTTTTATATTAAAAATCTTAAGGATAATAGCTTTTTATTATTTTCTTATGCTACTTGGGTTACTTTCCTTAACGAAACGTTACAGCCTAGATGCTAGGCTGTAACACGTCTATGAATAAAATATAAAAAATATTTAAGATTTTGTTATACCAAAATATAATTTATAGAATTAGGCGTTACTTTGCGGAGGTCCATAATACAAAAGTAATTAGAATATTATTTTGCTATAATCCGCGATAAAAGAAAATATATGTAATGCTAAATGTAGAGTGTACTATTCGTTCTCATGCCTGATACATGCAGAATTTTTAAGAACTCACTACCCAACACCGATGACACGAGAATACACAAGCACTGCACACATTCACCGCCACAATCTGAACAATTGTTTCGCCCCGTAACCGAAGCATCGTCAGGAGATAGACTCCACGACAAAATCGCAAAGCGAAGCATTACCAAAGCAAGCAGAGTTTTTTTTTAATACCAAAATATATTTACGGTAATCTATAAAATAAGTTTCAATTGAAATGATCACCTGATTGTTTTTTTGTTATTATATTGCATTTAAGGCTTATGCTTACTTTCTTTGAAGGTTTTTCTGTTTCGTGCTCTTCATGGTGTTCTTTACATAGTCTCACTACTTTGGTGGGCAGGGGTTGATGGACATTCGTGCAGAAGGCAGATATACAGGTACTTCCCAGCTACATAACCAAAAAGGATAAGCATTTTGAAACAGTATTCACAGCTGGTGACAAGTTTTAATATATAGCAGTGACAGTGTGGTAGATTATATACCGCCTATTAAGCAAATAAGTAATTAGTATCTGGCTGACAGAGCCTGGCTCCTTAATTTTTTACATAATAAAAAAAAATTAGTATCATGTAGTGAGCTATCACAGCTCTCAACTCGCTAGTGTAAAATTAATAATAATTGGCACTCATTACAAACTAGCCGCCTGCCCCTGCTTCGCACGGGTATAAAATATATAGCCCATGTCACTCAGTGAAAAAAAATTATTAAAATCGATCCAGTAATTATGATTTATTCATTAATGCCCGTGGCCCGCAAGCGTTAAATTTGAAGAAAAACAATTCCCCTCTCCCTATACTAAGAAGATTTCCTGCTATCATTGGAATATCTAAAATCATATACTACATATTTACTTATTTATTTTAATATTTTTCCCTATGAATTTAATTTTTACAGTTAATTACAGAATGTCTTTATATACAACATTCACAGCTTCCTTGTCATTAAACGAACTCTTGAAAGAGCGACATATAGCTGCTAAATTCGAAGTGCTATAGGGCGAAGCGCGGCCTCCTCACGGCATTTTAAATATGTAATATCTTCGAAAATGTTCACTTAAATTACATGCTGTAAACGGCCATATTGATCTATATTAAATCAACAATGTATTCAAAGTGCTTAAATGGATAAGGGTTAATGCTGTATTGTATAAAAATTGCTTTGAACATGAGGTATTATTTTTCGTAAAAAGTAAATGACAAAAAATGCTATTGTAGATTATCCATAAGAGATAGACATATACCATCGCGGAATTTTCTGTAGACATTTTCAAGGTGTACAAATACTTAGTACATCATTTTGATAAATCTCGTAGGGTTTAGCCAGCGTTTACAATGTAAGCGGAAAAAATGTAATTATTTACAGAAACCTCAAAAATTACAGTATTTCTCTACTCCGTATTGAATGTTATTATACAAACAAACCTTCCTCTTGAATCACTCTATTTATTAAAAAAAACCGCATTAAAATCTGTTGCGTAGTTTTAAAGATTTAAGCATACATAGGGATATATGGACAAACAAAGAATGTGACTTTGTTTTATACTATGTAGTGATACACATGACAGCTTATTAAAAATATCCCGTTTATCCTTCGGCAATATGTAAAACCACGAAGTAATTGACGTTTTTATACGATACCGACGTAGTTGCGGCTACCACTTATAATTATAGGTAATGTTGTTGAATACACAACACATAACTCATTAAAATGATGACAATAGCTTACATTGTTCATTCCGTGTGGTATCCAGCTGAGTAGAACAAACCACCCTCAGTTCTTACTAAAGGTGTCGTAAAAGGCGACTAAGGTAAGTCGACCCGCCGTGTGGTATCTACACGAGTAGAATAGACCACCTTCTTTCTTACCGAGGTGTGGTAAAAGGCGACTAAGGGAAATTGACCCACCTTGTGGTATCCGGCTGAGTAGAATAGAGTAGAATCAGTTTTTACTAAGGTGTCTGCGACTAAGGTAAGTCGACCCGCCTGATGTAATACGGCTAAGTAGAATAGACTAACGTGTTTCTTACCGAGGTGTCGTAAAATACGACTAAGGTAAGTTGACCTCAGGCAGGCGGCCGCTCGTAAAATAGGTAGTCAAATCATGTGACAATATGTTTATAACATGTGCCCACTTAGAGCGGGATAGGGGCAGAAGGATAATGAATGGCTTACATTGTTAGTTGCTTTTGGATATTCAGGTGTAGGGGGCGGTGGTGGTGGAAATGAGTCTAGAATCTGTCTGAGTTTCTCACTGGTTCTTAGACATCCGCAAAGTCTTCGCCAGCTCTCTTCCTCCTGCTCAATTCGTACCATAGTGCGATGTTTCTCACTTTGCATTACTAGAGGATTTTCTGAATTTGTAAATTAATAAATAAATAAATATAAATATATGGGACACTAACACACACGGTCATCCGTCCCCAAAGTAAGTAACCTAATATTGTGTTATGCGTGAGAGACAACTGGTGAATATATACTTATATAATTTTTAAATACATACTTAAATACAAATATACACCCAGACTCAAAGACCAACAAATTCATTTATAGAACATGTTGGCCCTCGGCGGGAATCGAGCCCGCGGAGTTGAAGGTAGGGTCACTATCCACTACGTCAACGGGCCAGTCAAATAATCCAGTGAAATAGTTTATATGGTATGTCGATAAATCTATATATCTATAATATTATGGACTTAAAATATCAATCAATCTATGTGATAGCCCAGCGATAACACCATGCATTCTACTACCGGACAAGCAGACGCCACGAGGGGCTCCATCGCTACACAACTAATATCCTCAAAATACGCACTGAACGCTTTGGCTCATCATTTCTCATGCGCACGGCCAAAATGTGGAATTCCCTACCTGCATCTATCTTTCCGGACTCTCACGATCTTCAAAATTTCAAGCGCAGTCCACCTTAGGCTGCATCTTTCGCTTACAATTAGGCGAGATCGCAGCCAGGCGCTAGCCTTTCTTTGAAAAAAATGTCACGTGTTCGAAACCGGGCAGACACCAATGAGTTTATTTGTTAAAACTTGTGTCTAATTGATAATTGCATTTTAGCACACGCTTTTCGGTGAATGAAAACATCGAGAGGAAACCTGCATATCTCTAGAGAATTCTGGAAATATGTGTAACCTAGCAATCGACATTGGAGCAGCGTGGTAGGTCTTAGCTCCGATCCTTCTCTCCAATAATGGGGAGATGACTATTCCCAGCAGTGGGGGAGTAATAGGGCTACTTTACTTTTTTTTTAATTATAAATTATGTTCTTTGTGGTTGACTTTCTGTATAAAACTTGGGAAACAAACTCTCTCCTTAAAGAAAAGGATTGAAACTTTGAGTTCAATTGAGTTTAAGCCTTTATCCTTTTCTCTCATGTTACATATCTCAGAATTTCCCAGATATATGCAGGTTTCACTATGTTCCGCAAATAGCGTATTAATTGTAAGTATCAATTGAGAACGAATTTTTGTAGATAAGTTAAATGTCTGCTTGTAAGGGTAATTGGCACTCACAAGTGCAACTAAACTTTGGTGCTAATATTCATTATAACGTATGGAAATCATTTTAAAAACAGCGCTATATTATCAAATATAAAAAGCCCTTGAATATTTCTCCACATTCATATCGATTCGAAAATCTGTCTTTCAGTCTCTTGCGCTTTTATCGGTTAATCTGTTGGACCAATACAGATGAAATTTAGTAAAAATAAAGTTTATATATCGGTTTAACGTATAGGATAAAAGATTAAAGATTCCCGTTTTTTCTTCACAAATAGCTGTAATCCCAATAAATAATATAGTCATAATTAAGGGTATTTTAAATAGTAATAAATACATTAATATAGACATACCATTACCGGTTATTACAAGTAATGATTTATTGGAATAAAAAAATTCTTACAAAGTTTCTTAAAACACGAAAGATTTCGAAACTAAGATATACCTACTCGTACATATAATATTTTGTAATCTGTAATGTTTATTATGCGATCTCAGGAAATATTAATCATAAAAGTCTTGTAATATAATACAGTTTCGTGAAAATATTAAAAAAAAAATACTTTACATTGAATAACGTCTTTACCAGTTTTCTAGTTTGAGGTTATACTATCTGAATTTGCTCACTTTAACAGTTTTTAACATTGAGAAATTCATTTGATTGAAACACTTAAAATTACAACGTGATTTGAAACTGTTTTTGCAAAATATCCGCGGTCATAATATAATAAACAAAATTGACAGGTATTTTTTTAATTTACTTTGTTTCGTTGTCCATTATCGTCTTACATTATTGTTAGCCTGTAAAGATTTTAATAAGATTTACAGATAACAAATTCATATATACGTTCATGTAAAAGGACATCCTCATTTCAATAATAGTTTTGATAATTATAATAAAGTTGGGAAATTTAAAAATAAGAGAACATAAATAGAAAAAATATATTGAAAGAGCCTCTAAATATTGGGCAACCCATCTTTATACCAACTTGAATCAATGTTGAAGCTACGCAATGATGTACCTAAGATTTGGTGTGACAACTTTTCACATTCTATTACGCGAAAAGCGTGTATTATATTGCAATTATCAATTAGAGACATAAGTTTAAAAACAAAAACTCATTGGTGTTTACTTGATGTTTGAACCCGTGACCCCCTCGAAAAAGCCGCACAATGTCACCGCTGAGCTATCACAGCTTTGATGATTAGGTACTTCATGAAGCTAAAATTCTCTACTATTTGAAGTTTTCCAAAAATGAGGATGTTTTAAGAAATAACCGAAATTCGCTTTTAATGTTATAAATAATATAATATAATAAATTCGTTGTAAAATCAAGTATATCGTAACAGTACTTGTTATATAAACGTACGCAAGTAATTACCGCGTAAATTTACCATGAAAGCACATAATGTCAACATGTGCCTTTAAAATATCTTACGGTCACCGCGCAAGAGCTGCGACAATGAGCGAATATACCGAAATGTATAGAGATTTTGATTTACCGCTAGCCGGTAACCGTTTATAACAGAAATATGAATAAGCCGAAACACGCACGGCAAGAGCCATTATGCACTGTGGATTAATTGCCGTGAATTAGCGACACTTTCCACTGTGGCAGCGACTTGACGCCTAATGACAATAACCGCAAGCCTTTATGGGCTGTGCCGAATTGAATAGTCACTAAGTTTTCATCCATAATATATAAGTACCTGGGTGCAAAAAATGCAAATAAAAAAAAGAAAGAAAGCGCCGGTAACATTTGGGATTCGATCCAGGGTTTTGAACCTTTTTTGATCCGCCCTTTACCCATTGGGCTATCATAGCTTTAGAATTGACAGCGAAAATATCATTTCTAAATTTTAGCATTATATCAATGCCCGTAAATAGGCATAAAACGAGATTTTTTTTTAAATAAAACATTTTATGAAAAGCGTTAGAGCCGTTTCCATGATTCCGAAAAAATATTTATAAGGTTAGGTAACTCAAATATTAAAGATATATACATATTTTCTGAATGTCGGAAACGGCTCCAACGATTTTCATGAAATTCGGCATGAGAGTTTTTTTGGAATTCGATCTAGCTAGGTTTTATTTTTAAAAAATGCTGTTTTCGGGCACTTAAAAAACTGCTACACTTGAATGAGAAAGGAAAGGTTAAGATTAAGGTTTAGAGTGGGATAAGGGCAGGAAGATGATGATAAAAAAAAATTACATGGGTCACCAAGGTACTAGCGTTATTATATCAAGACCAGCCTTATATTTGACTACTGCTAAGTATTTATATCTTATCCACGAGATACTGATATCTCGGTTATGTTTTATGGACATTACTGATTCTTAAAATCTCACCACTTTAAAATCACTCATCTAAAACAACAAATAAAAAACTCCTAAAACCAATGCATACCAATTTCGGTTGAAATTGTGACAAGACATATTTCCCACGGCTTTGCCACTGTTATTATAGAACGTGAAATTATATTACCAAAATCTTAGTTCAGCAATAACATTAAGTTATTATACTTGACATAATGAAAATGATAGTCATAAAGTCATGCAATGTTCGTTGACTTGGTACCGTAACCTAAATTTGGAAAAGTAGATCAAATGTACTTTTTTTGTATATTTCTTTATATAAACACTACTTATGACTGGTTAGATCGATAAAAATTTAAATAATTTTATACGGGAAAAGAAAAGAAAATGATTTTGAACGAGTTAGACAAACTGAAGTTCCTTTATTGCATGGGATTTTTATGTAACATTAAGATTACAACTCACGAATGAAATGATGGATATGCTTTATAATTTTCCTTTTGTTTATTTCAATACAGATATCACATTACGCAAAATGTTGCAGAATGCTAAAATACGACGTTATATCGTATGTATTTTTTAATCCGAAGAAGAATTACAAAACCTCATTTATTACATAAAAATATCATAGTATACAAAACCAAATTATCACAAAATATCTACAAGGCTGTGATAGCCCAGCAGTAAGACCTCGCGACACTTTCAAAAGGGATCCGGGTTCAAATCCCAGGCAGACACCAAAGAGTTTTTCTATGAAAACATTTGTCTAACTCATAATTGCAATTTATCACACGCTTTTCGGTAAAGGCAAGCATCGTGAGGAAAGTTGCATACCTCTCAAGAATTCTGGGGATATGGTATACTAACAAATCCGCATTGAAGCAGCGTGGTAGGTCTTCTCTCCAAAAACGGAGAGCGGAGTCCTACCTACGCCTAGCTAATAACAGGCCGTTAAAGAACTATAGAGCGTATATAAACTATCGTGAGTGGTATTCATAATTAATGTATAGAAACCGGCTATACTCACGTATTATTTTGAATGTCGTGAAACTAGTCGGGCTCATCCGATAAAATAACACGTGAGTATAGCCGGTTTCTATACATTATTTATAGAGCGTATAGCCTAAAAAAATCAACACAGCCAATCTGGAACAAAATGTCACGGTGTTTATGACGCGCACAGGAATGGCATCACCACCTGGCGAGTGTCGCGAATCGTACGGACATTCACTCCGAGAAATATCTCGGGACTATTATTCAAGGAATTACATAACTCAATACACACAAGAAACATCCTGACCAATTGAAGATATTTCATATCTTGTTTGATGTTTCATATCAACCATGTTTTAAATCTAATAGTAATGTTAAAAAAATAATAAAAATATTATTTTGCTATAATCCGCGATTAAATTTTTAGAAAATATTTTTTTTACTACGGATTATCTATACTTATTATCAAACAAAGTCCCCAAAAGCTGTCTGTATGTGATAGATTTTCTCAAAATCTACTAATTTTCTCTATTATCTTGATCTATGGTTTTTTGTACGGTTTTTTACTAAAAGATGCAATTTTTCCGGAAGGTTTAAGTTAATGATGCATTACTATTTTATGGAAATTGTGTTTAAGAGATCGCGCAGCTATAATAAAACTTGCCAACTAGGAGCTTTAATCGCGTGCGCCGCGTAAACCAAGAAATATACACTAGAGTAATGTACTAGAGAATTGTAGATCTACAATAATACTACATAAAAGTCCAGGACAGCATGTCTCTATCTCTTAGGAATAACTCACAATAACTACTTTTATGTTCTAAATTTCAAAAAATACACTGATTTCCATGCAGGTGAAGCCACAAGCACAATATAATCAAATAATATTTTCATTACTTTTTTTGTATTATCGACCTCCGCAAATTAATATCTAGGAATGTCCCATTTCTATTACCGTGTCGCCACAATACTGCGTTGTATTTCAACCAATGGATGTATGTTTGTTATTCTTTCACGGCGAATCCGCTGAACCAATATAGTTGAAATTTGGTACAATTACTCCTTATACACCGGAATCACATATAGGCTATAGAAGATGTTAATTCTATAGGAATAGGATGACACTAAGAAACGCCATCTATTATCAACCTATCACATGACAACATTTCACGCAAACGAAGTCGCGGGTAAAACTAGTGAAATCATAAATGGGAAGTAGCCATTGTCTCGACGTGTCAATTACGTAGTATGATATAAACTTAGTGAAACGCCGTGTGGTATCCGGCTGAATAGAATAGTACCATACTCATTTCTTACCTAGGTGTCGTAAAAGGCGACTAAGGTATGTCGACCCACCGTGTGGTATCCGGTTAAGTAGAATAGACCACCCTCTTTTTTACCGAGGTGTCGTAAAATACGACTAAGGTAAGTTGACGTCAGGCAGGCGGCCGGTCGTAAAATACATAGTTTAATCATGTGACATGTTTATAACATGTGCCGACCCCATTTAGAGCGGGATAAGGGCAGGAAGATGATGATATGAACTTAGTGAAGTAAATACAAGTGCGAAGGTGAAGTTACGCGCACACAATGCCTCAATACAAGGCTAAGTATACAATAGCCAAATTATTTTGGAAATACGAAGGCCATCGATATCGGTCCGATGATACGCCCTTCCTTCTTGCTGGCGTTAAGCTATTACACGGGCCGGTGAACAAGAAATTATATTAACCCTTTAAGTATTAAATCAACTGCCTACTTAATAGCGATATCAAAAATAATCGATTTTTAATAATCGATTATTTTTTCATCAAAAATCGATTTTTTTAAATCGATTATTTTAATCATCCTCTTTCTCGTTTCACTCTTTTTTCTAGTTTTTTAAGATAACATATGCGCTGTCGGATGAAACCAATGTAGCCAAACTAAAGTTCTAAATAAAAAAAAATTATTAGAATTTCACAAACAGCGCATCTGATATTATTTCTTGGTAGTTGGCTACTTTAATTAGCCTTTATTGTAATTAATTGTTAATATTAAAAAAGACAACTTTTGAAATAGTCAGAAAAAAATCGATTATTTTGTAACAAAATAATCGATTTTTTAAATCGATTCTTTTTAAAGCGACAAAATCGATTATTTATTAATCGCTTTTTTCTATTCCAAGTCCCATCCCTACTACTTAATATAAAGCAGCTGTTAATTCTGATATTCTAATTTACCACGCTAAGGGCCTGTTTTACAAGTAACTGATAAACTCTCGGATAGTTAACCGACAAATAAACTAAGTAACAAATATCTCTAAAAAAAGACTCAAAAAAAGTGGAAAATTAAAAAAAAATGAAATCACGGCCTTTTGAAATAGGTATTTGCTATCCAGCAGATACACAAAATAACAGCCACATGATCTATCTGTTAACTTATTAGGGACTTTAAGTGCTGAATAAGACTATCAGAAACCTGAGAAACGAAAAATTCCGAGATATGTGTCAGATATGTTCCGAATAAGCTAACTGACAATTTATTGGTAACTTGTGAAACAGGCCCAGTAGAAATACCTCGGATTGAGCCCCACACTTACCCTATTATTTTTTGTTTTTTTTTTAATTTCTTAAAAAATTACCGAACAAGGCTCGGTCAAGCAGGTACTTTATTTTAAAAGAGGAACTTTTAAAAATGGGTATCGTCGAATCTTTCAAAAACATAAAAGACTAAAACTTTTAGATCTTTGTTTAGATTATTTAATTTGCGATATTCCTTTGGATATCCAGTTTTTATAATTAAGTACTAAGATTCAAAACAAACAATTTTTTAGGCATTCATACTTTTTCAAATTGTTTGTGTGTACCATTACATTCAGTAGGTACCTTGTCATCACAAGTCACAAGATTGAACTACATATATCTTACGACTTGTTATATTACTGTTTATATTGTTGTTTAATGTGCGTCTTAATTGTTTAAATTAGATTATAAAGAAAACAGCTGGTATTTTGCCAAGAGTTTAATAAATAAACACGTTAACGTTTTACGCTGCTGAAGCTTCACTAGGGACCAGCCTTAACATTCTCATTGTGATTTCAAATGGCAGATCTATCAAATTAATTCTAAGTAATATCGAAAAAAATCTTATCAAAAGAAATTAAGAAAAATAGTAACAAAGTAAACAAAATATACAAAAGATAAGTAGTGAATGCAATTATCACGATTATTATAATATTATCACTATAATCCGATATAATATCCGGCGACCATAGATAACGAGAATTCGGCTCTTGCTTTGTTTTTGACTACATTCCATGATCAGGTGAAATCCATTTAAATTTAAATTTCTACGAATTACGCGTAAATTATAAATATAAATACAATTTACTAAATTAACTTGTTTCATAGCGTGTATGTTAAATTCATTATCTGATTATATTCAAATAAATTATCCGTACAAAAACAAATGACCATTCAACATTTTATAATTGATGACGATATGAGAAACGAAAGCGATGACATCACTAGTATATTCCAAGAAATGCATTCGCCAGTGTCTATTTAATAATCAAATTTAATATAAATATGAACGGAATCCAGTCTTTTTACAATTTCCCGCTGTAATTTTATTATCAGAATACTTTATATTCAAAACTGAAAATATGCTAAAAAATAATAAGACAATTCTCGTGTATTCTACTGCGAAACGATGCCAAATTACTAATAGCTAGACAATAAATCAATTAATTATTTGGACGGCGCAATATAATTAATTAATACATATTCAGCCATGTCCATAGCCCCTTTTATACAATAGTTGTTTTTGCCAGAGATTTGGTTGATTACGATTTCTAACACGCGCAACAATTAAATGGAATTAGGAATATATCCCTAAAATTCTATATTCAAATTTATATGAATATAAATAATTTTTTATAATATAATGACTCCAAACTGATTATTCTTAATTCTGATCTGTTTTTCAATCATATATGAACACAAAAAGCAAATTCTCGTTACATAAGTCGAAATATAAATCATACACAAACAAGTCGAAATGTAAAAAAGTAGTCAATTTGAAAATAATATAAAAACTTGTATATACACCACTTAAAAAATATTAGGGTTCTCTTACATTACAGCGAACCGCACCGCAACGCACTTTCCACAAAAGAGGCATTTAAATAAATAGACAATCCTGAAGTGACAATGACCTAACAAATAACGAGATGACGACACTCGTATACTTCATCTTTCTCTAATCACACATAAAAAAGAGAGACAGCTAGATCACCCTCATTTGCTTTTTTATTGTAATAAATCTCATTTTAGACTGGCTTCTGGCCTTACTCTAAGTATGATAACCAAATCAATCAAAATGGGCAAAATGATAATATTACAAGCTGATACTATCGATCGATCGATCGATCGAGCTGATACTATATTAAAGTTCCAAATTTCATTATTTAAAATGTTATCCATTGCGATGCGGATCACGTTGACTTGACCCAATCTTTTGCTCGAATTAAGCGTAACGCGCGCACAAACACACATACACACCACACACAGGTGACGATTAATATTAATGGAATACAAACTATATTTTCATTTGCCTATTTTAAAAAATATACTGCCATCCAAGGCAGTTTGCACAAACACACCTATTAAACACTTATAATAAAATATATTGATAGCTGTTCTTGATGACGTGAAAGCGAAAGCATAGCATTATTTCGTGACTATCTAATTTTTAGCTAATTTACAATACTTTTTGTTAACAATCGACGGAATCATTGTATCATGATGACATCATCAGATATATGTTAATAGTATCGCTAAGCCGCTTCTCTACAAGAAAATATTTCAGTAAGGATCTGGTTCGAAAGTGGGGGTAGGTTATTTTAAGGTTTATCAGTGTTTTTTCTAGAATGTTGAATTGTGTCACTAGTTAATACTACTAGTATATGAATACTTTTCATTCTTTATACATGTGACGACAAGTTGTATCTAGGTATACTGTTATGTTAATATATACAAGTATTATTATTGTTTGTAGCGATCGTTCGATGTATTCTTTTTAATACGTTTTTTAATATATGCTCCTTCATTTTCTAACTAACAAAAATAAAATATTTTGTCCTGACAGACAAACTGAAGCAGTGGATATTTTATTTATTTTATGGCTTAAATACATAACAGATCAATTATATTAATTTTTATTAAAAAAAAAATCTACAATTCCTCGCTTTCAGAATAATAATACAAAATTTCAGATTCTATCACAATTTACTTAAACGAGAAAAAGGAGCATATTACGTATTAGCTCCTCGTAATATTTTTAATTAATAATAATAATAAAACCGTAATTAATAAATAATAATAATTAATTAATGTTAATATTACAACCTATTGTGTTCTTAAATATAAAGATAAATCTCAAGACTGAAGTATCCAGTATTTCATTATTTTAAAGATAATTTCATTTCATAATTTGGCATACATATGTACGAAAAGAACCAAGATAAAAATTTGACATACAGATAAATAAATTTTAAAAAAAAGTTACAAATACCTAACTCATTTTAACATGCGTGACTGTAAATATATTTACAAATCAAACTATTTATTTTTAAATTTGAAATATCACAGTGAATCTTTTATTAACATTTTATAATGAGTTTTCTATTAATTTGTTTCAATTTTTTTTTAAATCTTGGCTGTGCCACATTTCTGACCAGATCCTACTTAATTCCATAAAAATACTGAATGTCGATAGATATCCTTAAGATCAAGTACATCAGTGCTAGATAAATTTGTACATACGTGAATTTATTAATTTATATTTATCACATATATAGAAACTTCTATACATATTTGTCCAATTCAATACTTAATAACTGTGAGTATATTCTATAGGCGAACCGTTTAACTGAGTCCTCAAACTCAACACCCTTGTACATCCTGCAGGCGAGGAGACAGTTAAAAGATTAGCCTATAGATGCTTTCATTTGTAATGATAGCCTTACAATGCATAATACACAATTATTATTAGAATACGAAGACTTAGACTAAGCAGGGAACATACGTCAAGATAAATAGGTGAATACATTGTTTAATTATTTCAAAAAATAAAAAATTTGTGAAATGGAAACATTACGAAATCTTTAACAGCCATGTAAAACTTTGGTAATGAGGCAAGCGATGGAAACTACATAGGAACGACAACTAATGTCAAGTACTATTTATGACCACGATAATAAGTTTTTTACGTATGCTTTAACATATTCAACATTTTTAACATCAACAGCCAATAAGCAATACCTATAGGGGTCGTATATACCTCTTAATTAGACATTAGACTAGACAAAAAAACATCGAATATCCTAATAGATTGCAGAATCTTAACGCCAAATATATATGTACCTTCAATCCCAATTTTTATATATATTGAAATAATCATTTTCATAAACTGAAATTCTATTAATAGTGGAATATTAAATCAATAACTATTACTGAAGCAGGACTATTGAATTGTATCGTTAAAGTAATTATGATATTTAAGTTTTTGGTGACGCTATCAAATGACGTTTGCTAGATGAGTATAATAAGTTACAATATTATAACATTTTTAATTTAAGTTCTTGCCTCTATGTTGATATACACATCGGTTTTTTTTAACTTACGTAATAACAAGTAATGATTGTTTCTTACAGTTATAAATGAAAACGAATCAATTATAAACAACAACAAACCCGCAAACATACATATAAATAAGGAATGTTAAAGTTATAATTATCTAAATGGAATTATACATCAGTCTCAGTTTTGCTGCTTGTGCGCCGACTTCTACCCACAGAGCCTGAATTCACCCAATAGGGACCACTTAATAAAAATTTCTTGACATTATATTCCATTCTGGCCAAATCTTCCGCGGAAATTTCTTTATCGCCTTTAGTTTTCAAAGCATCACGCAACTCTTTTCCAACATCAATTTCAGTAATATCGCCGCGTCTATAAAGTTTAGAGTTATCACTTACCTCTGTAACTGTTTCAACGTCACATTCAACTGGAAATATTGTTTCTTTAACAAGGTTAGTTACGATCTTTGGATTAGCACACTGATCTTCACTTACATGTTGACTCGTTGTTAGGCTATGAGTCCCATTGTTACGAGGTCCTTTCATGTATGTCTTAGAATATTTGCTTACTGGATGTGGCATATTAAGTGCCAACTCGTTAAGAGTCTCGGTGAGTCTATTGATTTTACTATCTCTTCTCATAGCACGAGTTGCGAAAGAGCACTCATATTCTAACGGATCATTCAAATTGTTTTGTTGTTCCAAGTTTTTTTCTACCCACTCTGCAACTCTGAGAAGTTGTTGTTTTTGTAAAAGAGCTGCACTGTCATCACTTGAAAGCGAACTCGTGCTTTGCTCGTTCGTGAACACTTTTTTACTTTCATTAACTTTCAAATGGGTTTGAGTTAGATTAGGATAAACGTTGACTATGTTTGGCAAAGACGGCTTAATAGTTTCAGCTTTTTTATCAAGATCTCCAATTGGAGGAAAATCTTTTGAAATCTTGGTATTTTCAATGGAATGTAGATGTGACATATCAATCTTCTTTATCGGTCTGTTATACTGACCGGTAACTTTATTTTGTTCATAACGATCAAAATTAAATATTTTTATCTCGTGATTTTCTTTTGGTGACATAGTATTTACTTTTGTTAGCATATCGCTATCGAAATCATTGCTGTTATTTGCATCTGCATTGAAATCGTTCAACAAATTATCTATTTCTGAAGCGTTATGCTGACTTCCAATATGAGAATTATTATTATACTCGGAATTATTTGAAAAATTGTGAGTCTTTAATGGTTGCAACGGTGATGATGAAACATTTAATAATACAGGATTAATCGAACTATTTTTTACGGTTACATTTGCTTCTTTAATATTATTTTCAACATGTACGTCTATGAGAGTACTTTCAACCACTACATTTTCACCTTTAACATCACTTTTAACATCAATATCATTTTTATCAAAATCTATAAAATTGTCTAGACCATCACTAAGATCTTTAAAAATAGAGTTTTCATTACATTTGTTCTGACGTCTGTATAAAACGGGTGGAACATCCGGTTCAGCATTATCTAGCAGTATATTTTTCGAACCTGCTTGCATGCGCAAATGGCAAAATCTGGGCCCTGGACCTACTTGAGTGTTAGATTTATGAGTACTTACAGTTGATTTCGCGATAGAGGACGTGCGGCTGGCAGCTTCCATTGACCCATGAGAACTTTTTCTTAAATTTAAACTTTCATTAGGAAGATTAGAGTGCTTTGTTTTTATATCCTTATAGCTTGGAACATCTCTTATGAGCAAATCATCATTTCCTACGCTGTGTATGCTACTTTTTTTACTAGATTCTGAAGCTTTAGTGCGATCACAAAGTTTATGATGTATTGCGGGCTCCATATTTACACTATTTTTGCGTAACTTAAAGTCTCCCTCCACTTTACCAACAATTTCTCGATGACCATCGTTTTCTAACTTTACTTTATCTTCACTTTTGATTCTATCATTAATAACATTATTAGGTTTAATATTTTCAATTACTACTTCTCGAGCGTCTTTCTGTTCGGCGTGACAAGTTTGTGGAATTACATACAAAGGACTACGAGAAATTCTTCCCGTAACAAGCCTTATTCCGGGTGGAGAATTACTTCGCACACTTAAACTTGAATGCATCGATTTTATTTCAGCATTGCAATTCAAACAGAGAGTGTTTCTAATTTCTCCGCTCAAGATTGTCTGTGTTGATACTGTATAATAACTTTCATTATAACAGAATGGTTTACATTGTGATTTTGAACAAGAGCATGTATCACAATGCTTTGTCATTGAATCTTTAATGCTATCTTCAAGAATTTTCGACATCAGTGAGGCAGAAATATTAAATTCATATTCACTTGCGTCAAAAGTATCAATATCATTTCCATTTTTTGATTGTGTAGAAGTTGGTGGTTTTGTTGTTTTCGACATCACATATTGTGATACTCGAGCTTGTGTATCAACTGGAAGCTGAAAATAAAAGACATTTAATTATTTGAACAATACTAATAACAATCTTAATTTGTGTTTTACTCACATTATCTAATTTTTGAGAAACAAAATTATCAGGTTTGCACTGCAACAATTGGATTGCTAAGTTCATATCATTTTTGTACCTCTCCTGCGAAAAGGAAAACTTACAATCATATCATACTTAATAATATCATACTTATGATAGAAATAAATTAAACTTCTCTACATTAAGTTAAGGGTTAGGTTAGTCAAATTTGGCCATCACAGCTTCAATTTAAGCTGTAATGACTAAACTTCTTAAGCTTAAAATAAGCTTTTAAATCCCGGCAGGCACCAAAGAGTTTTTCAATAAAAAAGTTGTGTGTCTAATTATTGCAATTTATTACATGCTTTTCGGTGAAGGAAATCGTCGTGAGGAAACCTGTATATCTCTAAAGAAATATGGACCGCATAACCGCATTGGAGCAGTGTGGTAGATCTTGGATCTTGGCCCTTCTCTCCAGAAACAGACTGAGGAGGCCTATCTATCTATCTATCTATCTAATTTCGGGGACGCCTGTCGGTGCAGGGCGGGTGGTCAGCTCCTATTCCGGACTATTCCACCCATTTCCCCATGTTGGGACAAGGGTTTCACTGCTGTCCCGACAGTGTCACCTGCTCTAATCTACCCTAAGGCCTCTCTAAGGCCTATGCTTAGCAGTGGTATTGTAACAGGCTGTTACTACTACTACTAGTCAAATTTATTCAAGTGTTAAAAGATTTTTATTTATTTAGTTGTCAGATTTAGTTGTCAAAGGACTGGATAGATATAATTTGACTTATTTTCATATATATATTTTTATTATACTTAATACAAATGATTATAATTGTTGACCCATTATTTGGACAGGCTTTGATTAATTTATAAGTATCGTAAATAATAAGTAACGATAAGTGTCATAACAATTTGTGACTTTGGAATTGGGGAAATAAGTGTGAATATAATTTTTCCGAAACCATTGATTACTAAAAAATATTGTTATCAAAAAAAAAATTAATGAATTAAAAATAATTAGAACACCATTAATAACATGTTTTGTTAATAGGTACAATGACAAACACTTTCCATAAAATAATGTACGAATAATAAAAACACGCTGTGTGGTATCCGGCTAAATATAGTACCACCCTCATTTCTTACCGAGGTGTCGTAAAAGGCGACTAAAATAAGTCGACCCGCCGTGTGGTATCCGGCTGAGTAGAATAGACCACCCTCATTTCTTACATAGGTGTCGTAAATGGCGACTAAGGTAAGTTGACCCACCGTGTGGTATCCGGTTTAGTAGAATAGACCACCCTCTTTCTTACCGAGGTGTCGTAAAATACGAAAGAGGTAAGTTGACGTCAGGCAGGCGGCCGGTCGTAAAAGCGCAGCCAAATCATGTTACAGCATGTTTATAACTTGTTGTGCCGACCCTAGTTAGAGTGGGATAAGGGCAGGTAGATGAGAAGATGATGAATAAAAACACATAGTTAACTCTTACATTTTCTTTCTGTAGCATACTATAGTTATGCTTTGATTCAGCTAATCTCACCGACAGTGTTGCAATATCTTTAGTCAATTGGCTCTTTTCACTCTTCATTTTATCTACCATTTGAAGCAATTTTTCCTCAAGAACTTGATTTAATTTCTGAACTCTTTTATGCGAATCATATAATCTGAAATTTTCCAAATAATAAATGTACACAATTATTTAAATAGTCGCATAAATACAAAAAGCAATGCTTTTTTACTTATCGTTACTTATTGTTTACGATAAAAAAGCAATGCTTTTTTGTATTTATCATGACAGATTTAAGCAATTGGCAAGTTATTTATTTAAAATTAAATAATTTCTATATTTACATCAACATATAAAACCTGTCTAAAGTTCTAACAACCACTATAAGATCACAAATGGATTAAGTCAACAAATTTAATCATTCGAATTAAAGAAATCTTTTATAATAATATTAAATTACATATATTTTTTTATTTTGGACAAGACAAACATATCAACCATGTGGTAGCTGGCTGAGTAGAATAGAACACCCGCATTTCTTACCGAGGTGTCGTAAAAGGCGACAACATGTCAACATATAACATGTTGTGGCGACCCCACTTAGAATGGGATAAGGGCAGGAGAATGATGCACAAGACAAACATATACATAAACATAATTATAGTAACGGACATAAGTGTATATCTAAAATATAATACAGCAGTGGCATAGCAACAGGCCAATATTACAATAAATAACTATTTATTTATTTATTTGCTATGACATTAAAATGCTACTAATGATACTATAGCATTAGTAGCATTTTAATGTGATAACAATTAAATACAATTAATAATTACAGACATTTAAATCTAGATTCTAGTCTACAGTAATTTGAGAATGTTAATAAATCATTCCCACCTAGTATAAGATATATGATATCAAACTTACCTTTCATACTTTTCTTTCCAGGTACCAACTTGGTCTTCTAAATCATTGGCTCTAGAGTTGCATTTAAAGAATTCAGCCTCTAGGGCAACAAAATGTGTATCACGTTCTTCAAGATGCTGCCGTAAGTGCTCCACCTCCTTTTGCAACTGTGCTTCTACACCATCACTACATTCCTAACAAATTGTGCAAATTGAAAAGAAAATTTAAATAATGACTAAAATAAGATATATGTGCTTTATATACTACATACAACTATTTGAATAGAAAATAAAGAAGAAAAGATCTTTGCAACTAAAAATGAGAAGCAAAGCATACTAGTTTACTGTGAGTTTCGATCTGAAGAATAATTCACTTTAAATGATCGCTAATACAAAACAGCACTTTTACTAGTCCACTAAGTAAATAATAGAATTATTTTGATAATACTAAAAAGCACTATAAGAGTTTAAAAGACTTTCAGAAATACTAGATTTTTCTTACAATTTAATCTCCCCTTGGGCAGTAGATTGCTAGTCAATATTAACAATTAAATATGAATTACAAATATTAGATTGACAAAAATCTAACTAGTAAAACAAACACCAGTCAACAAGACAAAATACTTTAAATTTGATTAAAAACCAAATACTAGAAGAGATTTAGAGAAATTTACGAAAATTATGCTCTATCAATAATTCAGAAACAATTTTATTTCTATACTACTAATACATTATCAAATTTTTACCTTACAAGGGGAGTTCTTTAGTCTTTCATCCATCACTTTTTTTAAGTTAATCTATTCACAATTCACGTTACGAAACGTCCATATTTATATAAACAGCCACGTCACGCGTAAAGTGATAATAAATAGCTATATTATCAATAAGCCACTGTATAGAAAATAAAATAAAAATCAATCAGGAGACAAAGTGAAAATATTTACTTTAATTTTGAATATAAATCAATAACCATCGACGTAAGATCATTATCTAATACCATTTATTTTTAAAGCCGTTTTAAAATGTTAGGTGCATTGTTAGAATAATGATATAGATTGGAAACTCCAAAATTTTTTCTACGCGAAATTCTACAAACGTAATTGACGTCAGTCATAATAATGTCTATGTGTCAGGCAAAATAGAGACCATAGAGAGAATAACATATACTACGACTTCACTTTTTATCTGTGATTTAGTCTATGACACAATTATTTATACATATAATTATGTACTTACTTTTAAAAAGGATTATACTGTGTAGTGTCTGTTACAATGATTTTACACAAAATGAAGGTATCGCTTGGTTTAAGTTCAAGTTAACACATGTGTTTATGTATAAATAAAAAATATTTAAAAGCACGAGCGACTTTCCGAACCCGTGCTAGCTAGCTACTTAAAATCTAATTGATCCTTGACTTGAATATTAATTTTCGTCCATGGTCTCCCTGCATACTGATCCATGAATTGTTTATATTGTTGCTTTTTGTTTTTTTTTTTCAAATTGCTATTTTTCAAAGGTAATGAAAATATTATTTTGCTATAATCCGCGATAAAAGAAAACATATGTAATGCTAAATGTAGAGAGTACTATCCGTTCTCATACCTGATACATACAAAACTTGTAAAAACTCATCACTACCCGCCACCAATAACACGGCAATATATAAGCACTGCACACATTCACCACCACAATCGTTTCGCCCCGTAATCGAAGCATCGTCAGGAGATAGACTCCACGAGAAAATTGCAAAGCGAGGCAAGACAAGCGAGTCTGTGCAATTAGCAATTTTTACAAATTCTGCACATACCCAGTTGAGAACGGTTAGTAGACTCGACATTTAGCATTATATATATTTTCTTTTATCATGGATTATAGCAAAATAATATGTTCATTACTTTGGACCTCCGCAACGTCTAATTTTATAAATTGGTATTTTTGAATTAATTTAGACCAAACTATAAAAATAAATGAAAAATTGTTGGTGTGGTAGGTGAAAGTATTCCTTTGAATAGTATACATACAGGTCATCCGTCACGTGAAAAACTTAACGATAAATGTTGATATTTAATTAATTTTCTTCATTTTTATCCTTGCATTGAATAATTCTGACCTTAACATTATTATTAAATAATTCGCATTAACCGCGGATACTGAAAACTTACACGCTGGCATATGAAAATATTACTAATATTTTCTAAGAACATTGTAAGCCAAGGTTGTATTCCTGATAATGTTTTCAATATACTATATTCCAAGAGACAGCATCTGTCTGAAATAGCTTGGTAAAAATAAATGATTGTCAGAGATTCGTTAAAGAGAAACTTTGCTCGGCAATATTGCGCATACTTTAGGCGTCACTACACGTCTGGGCTGACGGGAATTCTATTTCGGGAACGCGCACCTCATACTTATGCTGATCCAACTCACGGCACTCCTTTGTCTTATTAAAAGTATATCGGTCAATGCGTAAATAAAATTATTCCGTCGATTATAAAAGTACTCAAAAATGGGAAACTTCCTCAGTGGTGTCCCGACCGACAAATGCGCTTTAACCTCTGACAACAACATAGAAAGTGAAAGTGAAACAATGGAAGACGTCAAATGTTTACATGATAATGACGAACACGCTCCCGAAGAAAAATTCTATGATATTGAAAGTGACTATGAAGAGGCCCGGGCCAAAATAAAAGAAGAAGAAATGAACGAGTTCAGAAAACAATTGAATGTTAAACGTGAACAAAGAAAACAAATACTAGCAAGGCATAAAGCTGAAAAGAGAGAGTTAGAAAGCAATTTGCACAATGAACAAAAATCTAAGATAGAGTTATGCGAGAAAAATAGACTCCTACGTGAGTTACTTATAAAAAACAACATCGATATACCAAATGAACTTCAGGGTGATAACGAGAAAATGTATATTGTAGATTCAATCTCACATATGGGACAAGAAATTGAGAAATTAAAGTCAACTAATATCTCACTGAGATGCGATTTAGCAAAATCAAACAGTGCACTTCAAGCGGCGTACTCGGACTTAGCAGAAATGAGTGAACAAAACAGTGCAGCTATTAAACAAGTGCATGCCCTTAAGGAAGTGATCACTGTCAGTAAGACAATGATAAGTCTTCGCGAGGAGCAACTGAATGAGGTAAATATGTCTATAAGATTCCGTACTCATATTATAAATGCGAAATTCTGTTGCTCTGTTACCTTTTCATAGCAAATCCGCTGGAGCAATATTGATAAAACGTGGTTAAATTTTAGTTTATACTTGAGATGTGTGATAATAAATTGCAACATTTCAGAAGCGCAATTGAAAGTATAGAATTGAGAATTTTAACAATCGATTCGACGCAAATGAAGTCGCGGGTTTAGGAATTAATAATTTAATAGAACTCAAGTTTGAACACAATTCGTGCAGCAATTTTATTAATGTTTGTAATACTACTTTAGAATTTCAGAATGTTACTTAAATTTGCTATCTTTTAAATAGGTATATCTTTAGGTAATCTGTTTTCTGCGTGTTATGGCTTAATGCTTCGCGGGCTGGCAAACTAAGCCACGAAATAAAACTTTTCAATCGAAATAATTTATCACAAATTTTTGCAAGGGATAATAATACTGTGAGTGTGACTATAATTTCCACTTGTGTTTCGCACAATATCGGATTTCAACCGTAAAATTTATTCATTTAGGTCTAGGTATATGTAAAAACTCTCCCTATACCATAAGAAAATAAATAATATAATAAAATAAAGCCTACATACACTCGGTCAATATGAAAATGTCAATTAGCACACAGCTTTTTTATAGAAAAATCATAGGTGTTAACCCAGGATTTAAAATACAAATCCTTGGTAGAGATTATGGTTAGGCCATCGAGATTAAAATTTTAAATACTACTTTAAATGAAAGTTAGTAAGTTCAATATTTTATTAACCAACACTTAAATGTGTCTGAAATCCAAAACCTTAGAAAGGACAAACTTAGAATCAAAAAATATATATGTATTGGACTAAAAATTTGTCAATGTAGTTAAGATTTTCTTAAGGATTCGCCAAGATAGCGAAATCATCAAATAAAATTACGTACCTGTTGAAGAATTTTTTCACAAAAATAATCTCGGTAGCTATTTTGTTTACAATTTGCGTTACGAGAGATGACTAACCCTTTTTTTATATACATCCCTGTAGAACAACATGACTTATATATTTTTAAATGATTTTGTCACCAAGAATTTTCCTCTTTTTCAATGTTACCGCTGGTATTTAAGAGGTTACTACGGAATCTTACATCAAACAATTTTTATCTAATAAAAATCCGTTCGTGTTTGACATGTTATGAAAAATAATTTCGATCTCTTTTGTGAATGCATTAATATAATACTCTAGCATTAAAAAATCCCATTGCTACGTATATGCATCCTCTTTTTTTTTGAAGAGAAGATTAGGATGTGAGACGAACCACGCTGCTCCAATGCGGATTGGTTGGTTACATACATCCCCAGAATACTCTACAGATATACAAGATTCTTCGCGATTGTTTCCTTCACTGAAAGGCGTATGATAAATTGCAATTACACAAATTTTTTCACAAACACAAACACAAATTTTTTCACAAAAAAAGTTATTGCTGCCTATCCGGGGTTTAAATCCGTGATCCCCTCGAAACAGTCGCACCGCTAGACCATCACAGCCTTTAACAGTAGTACAGATTTTTTTTTTCCGAAATTACTTAAAACTTAATTTAGGTACAGCTTAAACCAAATTAAGTCAAAGTTCAATCACCCAAATGATCTCACTCTGAGTAACTTAGTAAATTTATTTATGTAGCTGCACGTGTTATTGCCTTTCAGTTTGAAAAAAAACGTTACATAAATGCTCTACGTAAATATTTGATTGACAAGAATTTCCTCAAAATCATGTGACTTTGGGAGTATTGAATATGAATGTTGGTGAATAAGTGACTAGTCGGAGGCCGAAAAAAATAGTAAGATTGTGTAAAATATATGTGTGGTATCCAGCTGAGTAAGTTGACGTCAGGCAGGTCGTAAAATAAAATAGTCAAAGCAAGATGTTTAAAACATGTTGTGATGACCAACCTTAGAGTGTAATAAAGACAGGAGAGTGATGATGATAATGATAATAAAAGAAGTAACACCAGGCTTACGAATTATAGGAATGGTAATTATATTATTGGAAATTATATGGAAATTATAGGAAAGGAAGGAGAGAATGGAAGGAAAATACATGTTGTGCCTTTCCCATTTGAACTAAATAAGGGCAGGAGAATGATTAAAATATTTACTTCACTCAAGGGCTTAGAATATTTCAGAAATACATATATAACATTTAAGAGTAAAGCAGAAGCTGCATTAAAAGACGACGACCCGCATCTTAAAGTACCTTCGTCGGTCATGGACCGCTCAAATACGTAGTCACTCGGCGTAACTTGTTGGCATTTGGCACGTAACATTGACAAATCGCCAACAAAAACGTCTTGAGCGAAATATACGTCCCTTTTAGGACACTAACGACGACGTTTATTGTCATATAAAATTTATTTATAAACAATTAATACACGATATTTATTTTGTTATAAACGTAAATGATTACATTTATTAATCCCAGGCAAGCTTACATAAGTTTTTTCAATAAATCTAACGATATTTGCAATTTATCGCGCGCTTTTCGATAAAGGAAAACATTACATGAAACAGGAAATCTACATACTTTAAGAAAATTGTTAGGATATATTGAACAAAAGTATTATTATTTTGGTATAATCTGCAATAAATGCAAATTATTTTTAATTTTCTCGATCGATCGATCACTCTTTATTTAGCACTACATAATAATTAATTAATTATTATGTAGTGCTAAATAAAGAGTGTTCGATCCGTTTTTACTCCTGTTACATACAGGATGCGTAAAAACGCATACACTACAAACCACTACCACCACAATATTCAAATTCAAAATTATTCAAGTTAACAAGTGCTTTTAAATCGTCAATCGAATCAACCCTACTGGTGGTTCGGAAAGTTGTCCTATCGTGAAGAGCAAGCAAATAAACCGGGCGCATCTCTTTTCAAGAAAAATATTCTTATAACTAGTTATATTTTGTCATTGTTATATTTAGTCATTGCTATCTCGCATAAGGTCGTAGAGGCATTCTTATTATCTTTGTAATCATCTTGTATCATTGTAGTTTCACAAGCACTACACACATTCACTATCGCAATCTTATCAAACGTTTCGGAGCATCATCACGAGACATCCATGACAAATAATGAATTACTTACTCAAATCCAAGTACAACAGTAATCGTAAATTTATTTCAGTTGAAATCCAAACTTAACGAAATCGAACAATCGTTGGCTGATAGAGAAACAAACATGCTATCAGCCGATCTAAGAAAGGAGTACGAAAGACAATTACAAAATATACGGACATTACGTACCCTTTATGAAGAACGTGCCAGACTAGCAGATGTATCAAGACAAGCTCTTACCAGAGAACTTGATGAACACAAAGTTTTGCTAGAAGTTGAAATTAATAAGTAAGTTGAAAGATTCTCTATTATGTATAATCCATAGTAACATGCGAAAATCTTTATCTATCTATTACGCATTTACGGCCAATCAATATGTAATACAATGGAATTTGGCACAATTAAAAGCTTTTACACGGGGAAACATATAGAAAAAACTCCCATTTGACTTTCGGGAAACGCAAAAAAATATAGTAAGTCATTGAATACATAGTACCGACATATTTAAATATTAAAGTTGTCGAAGAGAAAATCGCAGGAATCACTAATATTATAAATACGAAAGTCTGTGTGTCTCTCACCCTTTCACGGTTAATCCGCTGGCCCGATATTAATAACATTTGACACAATATAACAGGATAAAAAATTCTCTTTTTCTGTCGAGAACAGGGAAAAATACATATTGCATTATTAAGGGTAACTAAACGCTTGCAGCTACCAGTAAGACATTATAAATTGTGTTTTGTATTTTTATTACCTAATTACTTTCATCATATTATTTTCAATTATTTAGGAAGTGTTTGCTTACAGAAATAAAGATATCACCGCAAAAGTTAACGAACTTGAAACCAAGGTCAATGTTTTAGAAGACACAGTCGAAGATAAAAATAATTTAATTTCAACGTGCCAAGAAGAGACTCGGGGAATAAAAGCAGAAATGTCCGTTGTAAACAAAGTAAGCGATTTCTACTCTGATTACCTCAGATATGTAAATTATACTATCGTTTCATATATTAATCGTTCTTTCTATTATTCGCTTTTCAGTTATTTTCACAGGTGCTCTTAGGGTACAAGAATAAGCAAGATCTAGACAAACTCATTCATCGGCTCGAAGAAAATCATGGTATCCTTACGCAAATGGCGGAAAAAGGAAATGGCTCAGAAGTATCTTCAGAGTTGCCGAAATTGCTATTAGAAATTGTAAGTCAAATCGAGGAGTCGAATACCACTTGCGAAACCACACAGGCCGATTGTGAAGCCAAGTCAGGTAAATTTGTTATAAAAAAAATTATACAGATATTGCTTATAATCGATAAGATACTTTTAATTATGTTGTAATTGTAATGTTATACTTCGTGTAGTAGTATTTGCTTGTAAATAGGCACAAACAAAAAAATCTGCATTGTTTCATCATATTATTAATTTTGCATATTGACCTGTATGTTTCCTGTAATATATATATATTATAAATTAATATTATCCTCCTGCCCTTATCCCACTCTAAGTGGGGTCGGCACAACATGTTATAAACATACATGATTTGGCTGCGTTTTTACGACCGGCCGACTGCCTGACGTCAACTTACCTAAGTCGTATTTAACGACACCTCGGTAAGAAGGGGGGTGGTCTATTCTACTAAACCGGATACCACACGGTGGGTCAACTTACCTTAGTCGCCTTTTACGAGACCTCGGTAAGAAATGAGGGTGGTCTATTCTACTCAGCCGGATACCACACGGTGGGTCAACTTACCTTAGTCGCCTTTTACGACACCTCGGTAAGAAATGAGGGAGGTACTATTCTACTTAGCCGGCCACACGGCTATATTATAAATTAATATGATTAAGTAATATAATTGTTTCATCTCAAAATATTTCAGATACTCAAAATACGACCGCTAAAGAAATAGTTGAAAATCTGCCGAAAGTCTGGCGCGTACTTATTGAATTGCTTAGTCATCAAAGAGAAACAGAAGCACCTACTTCAGATAAGGTGACCACGTGCTATAAGTCAGTCGAAACAAAATCGGGTCCGGTGCTAGTGCCAAGTGTTAGTCAGACTTATATTAGGCTTAAGGTAATTATCAGTCGAGTGTATTGGAATTATTTGTAATGGGTTTATTACTTTTAAAGTTGTGATGATTAATCACTGCAATAGAAAAACAATACGTTTATGACTCAGTAATAAAGTATTTTGAATGAAAATTGAATAGTTGTGTATTTTTAGAGGGATGCTAAATTTTCTTAAAACTTTTGCCTTGATAATATTTTTTTTTATCTCCAGGATCTCATACTTGAAAAATTAACTCTTATCAAAGAAGTTAATCGTATGAAGCAACTAAACACTCATTTAGAGTCACGCTTAGAAGAGCAAGAGAGAAGATTGTGCAATGTTACCAGTGAACTAAGCAAAACTTGGAATGTCGTTGGAAGATTACGACGCCACCATCATCAATTACACACTCATGAAAAAATTCTGAAATATGAATTACAACAGAAACGAAAATTATTGAATGAATTGAAGGAAGAACTCGAATATTGTAGAGAAAAGTGCGAACAAGCCAGAGAGAAAAACTCTCAATCAGAAAGAGATTGGAAAAAATTACGTATTGAATTTTCAAACAGAAAACTAAAACCTGAATTGACATCAATTAATAATTCCGCTGAAAGTGGGTACAGTGACGAAAGGCAATCTGATGAATCGTCAGAGTCGAACGATGAGAGCGAATACGTCGAACTTAAGGTGAAATGTAAAAAAAAAATTAAGAAATCTTTTGAAACAAATTCAAGCGCTGACTATAATTTGGCTGCAGAAAGAGAAGATCCAGCCAGTGATATGTTGGATGTCGCGGATCTTCCACTAGATACTCAAGATGACAACCACGAATGTGACGTCTCTGATTCTTACAACACTGAAAGTTTATTTAAGAGCGAAAAATTACACGAAGAAACGGAGGATGAAGCAGCTGATATGGCCATTGACTCTTGTTTAGAGGAGAATTCAATTACTGATAGATCCCCCGATAGTAGTTTAGTAGATGTAAATCATTCCACAGGAGATACTTCAAAAAATGAAAGTTTTCAAGAAAAGTCTGATGCTGTACCTGGATCTTCTGTACCTAATATTCACGTGGAAATTGATCCAGCTGCAATACTAAAAAATATTAGGGAACAAACCGAAAGATTAAATAAAAAAGATAAAAGACTTGAACAACTTGAAAATGATGGCGCCCATTTACTGAGAAAAACACAAAATATCGCAAAGTTTAGTGACCAAATCAATAGTACGTTAGATAATATACTAACACGACCGACGTCCAGTGTACAATTAGTAGATGACAGCCATAACATAGAATTGCAAAAAAGTAGACAATCGAATAATATTTCTGAAAATATTGTTAATGTCGATGAAACTAAAGAAATGAAAATCGAGTCAGATCACCAATTAACTCACTCAAATTACGATCTATTACATCAAGAAGATAAAAATACTGCAAACGTATCATATTCACTGTCGGTAACAGGAATTTCTACAGACAATGATAATGGAAGCTCCATAGCAATATTAGAAAAAGAAACAATTCAATCAAAAGATGAATGTTTGGAAAATACAGAAAACACATTAGATGAATGTAAAGATAAAGAGATAGACCAATTGGAATCATTTAACAATAATAAAAATTGTGATTCGGATTTGGAGAACAAAAATAAAGTTAACCTAGACGAGCCATCGACTTCAAGAGAAATCGACCACGAAGCTAGATTCGCCGCTCGCGATCTCCGTTTAAAAAGGTTAGAAGAGCAAACAAAATCTCTTGTAAATAAAGTTAATAAGACAACAACAAAAGGCGTGAAAATACATTACAAGTTGGAAGAACTGCATAATATCTACGGTTCTGAAAACTCCAGATCTGGTACTCCTTCAGAAGATACTGACGATATATCGCAAAACGATGACGACATGCCTAATGAATAAAACTTACTAAGAATTAGCTGCATCCTTTTATACTCATGTATATTTAAATACTTTACGCCTCGTCTTTAAACGAAAAAAACACAAAATCATTTTTGACTTCCTCAGTTTTCGGTGATATAAATAAAGTTTATTTTTCTTATAGACAATTCTCTTGTATTATTTGTTGAAATGGGAAAATTAAGTCAGTTTTTACTGACATTCTATGCCGATTTTTTTTATAATGTAATTAGAATTAAATTGCATTCTAAGATAAGAGTAAAATAATCCGAAAAGACTGACCTTAAATGAAAAAAAAAGATATTTATTTTTCTTATATTTATCGATACATCTTATTCAGAAATTAGGACTAGGTATACTAACTTATAAATTTTATTAAGTACGATATTAAAAATAATATTATATTTCTTAAACAAGAGACCAGCAAAAGAAAAATAAAACAGATTGTTAAATCATCTTCTTTTAATTATACTTAAAAAAATTAAAATCCAAAAAATAAATCAGGTACATATATTTTTACTTAATAAAAAGTTCAGATTATCCAATTCATGTTGAAATAACTTAACATATCAGATCACTCGTACATTACTTATTTTATTTATATATTAAAAGGCTCATAGATAAATATTAAACGCTTATACTTATTTTAAAATACAATAAGTATCTTATGAACTAAGGAGAAAAATTATCACTAGTTGTCACGTTTAATTTCATTCTTAGTATCGCAAATCTTATTTTCTCCAATATCTTTATTTTTTTCTACAGAATTGAGACTATCTTCGAGCACTGCAATAACCACATGCTGAACTTTCTCTCCCGATTTTCCAGGGGGCCCACTATACAATCTCCAAGCCCAAATTGACAGCAAGGGCATTTCCAAAATCATTATGATGTTTTGGATCACTGAAAATTAAAGGTCATTTATTAATATATCTGCATAAATTGCATAATTTTTCTTAAAAAGGCTTATAATGGACATACGATTCATGGGGACGTTACATAGACAATATTTTAAGAAAATTATTATAAATAACTATTAACTAAGAACTTTCAAGGCGAACTCATATAAATATCATACTAACTAATAGAAAAAAATTGCAATTCTTTAGTATTTACGAATGTTCGATGACAACTTCGACGTATTTAGAGACGATGTATCTGAGGTCCAATAAAGAGAATGGACCCTTCATATTTAATAAATTCCCCACAAAATAATTTATAAAATCCGTTCTCATACTTGATATATGCAGAACTCATGCACTACCCACTACCAATAATACATCAATACACGAACACTGCACACATTCACTTCAATATCCACAACAAATTTTATTTGTTAAACAAATAAAATAAAACGCGGATTAAAGCAAAACAATTCTATCACAACTTTTGTACTATGGAAATCCAAAAAGTACTAACTTATTTATAATTTTAAGTAAATTTTTTTAATAATTTTAACTTTAATTTAAATTACACGAGTTTCGCTCTGGACTGTTTAAGTGCAATGTTAGATTTTGGTGCCAAATTTATAAAAAAAAGCAATTTTTGTTCCTAAAACCTTAATTTTTCTTCTTTAAATTTATGGTCTTTAAGTGGACAATTCAATTTATAATATTAAAATTTATGTATATTATTTGAGGCAAAATAATTTTTAACGTGGGGCATGGACCAAAAAGGTTGGGAAACACTGCTATAGACTCTGACATCTTGGACGCTAGGTTTCCAAAATTGCACAAAAATAAATTTTTATTTTTACTAGTTTAGTTTGTTAGTTAAGCTATTTGGTACTTACTATTAACAAATACAGATGGATGCAACGCAACAACGCAAGGCAAGGTAATCAATTCCGGCAATACTTTCGCAATGCCACATTGCAATTTGACTATCAATAGGACCAACTGAAGTGCCAGGAATCGTGGCCGTGGCCTGATTCCCGTGGCCTCGGCTGTTCGCACACACATTATTATTCCCCAAACTCCGGACAGTATGGATGCGGCGATGAACGGTTGTATGTAAATGAAACTATTCAAATACAACATCTGAAATGTAAAAATGCCTTAGAATATCACTAGTTTTTTTTTACTATCCTTGGAAAGATTATATCTGAATTAGTGTCTTTGTGTTTACAAACTTTTTATTTTTTAGCCGTGTGGTATCCGGCCGAGTAGAATAGACCAACCTCTTTTTTACCGAGGTGTCGTAAAATACGAATAAGTTGACGGCAGGCAGGCGGTCGGTCGTAAAATACGTAGCCATATCATGTGACAAAATGTTGTGTCGACCCCACTTAGAGTGGGATAAAGGCAGGAGGAGGATGATGTACCTATTTACAAACTTTTTGAACCTTTTATAAGAATAAGAGTAAAGTTTTCATTCTAAACTAATATTGAAAGCCATTGTAAGTATTTGGCGTTATTTTCAAGGGTCAGAAAGAGGGTGGTCTATTCTACTCAGCCGGATACCAGACGGCTAAACTGTATAAATAAAATAATTTTTTAAAAGATTATCCAACGAGTTTCTTGCTGGTTCTTACGTTAGCACCAAACATCCAAATCAGTGGTAGCTTCTTTAAATACATGAGATAGGAATAGGTATTAGGAATAGCATATTTCTTAAAGCTACTTAGTTAACATCTAAGATGCTCCAAGATTAAGTAAGGTAGATATTTGGGTAAATAAATGCTAACCTAAAAAGTTAGCATTCGCTTCCTCACTCATTGTTATTATCACTAGAAAATCTAAAAAAGGTGTGGTATTATGAAAAGGGTAATATTTGTAAACAATATAGATACTAAAAGAGAACGTTATCTTATCATGATACAAACCATATCTTCGGCCCATAGAACGAGTATAATCAAGTATAAAATTCCTTGTATTATTGGCATCTGTAACACCAAATATCGCAACCAGGTTAAACCCTTCCTGGAAAGAGCAATTTCATTAAATTAAGAACTCGAGTAGAAATACATTTCATTTTTATTTTTAAATTTAAAACTAAGAACGTGTTATGGATTCCTTCATTAACTTAACAGACAATTTTGATCATGAATATTGTGAAAAATTCAAAATTAGTACTTAATTAATTGTTAGAAATTTTTAATGTTACTTACTACATTAGTTCAATTTACAAGCTATGTAACCAACTGTATAAAGATAAGATAAAAACAACATAGTCTCAATGATAGAAGTGGCACTGTGTCTTTATTATTGAAATTATTATCACTAATTCTAGCTCCAAACTGATACAGTTATACCGGATGGAATTTGGAATAAAACTAACAATTTTTTTTTTTGAAAATCTATCTAGCTAGTTTTTACTTTTAAAAAAATGTTGTTTTATCTTATTTTAGGGCACTTAAAAAAACTGCTATAATTTTATAAGCAAGCAGACGTTAACTGTGCTGTCAATTTCATAGTCATAATAGCTCATTTAAGTAACGGGCGGTCTGAATACCAGGATCGACTCTAAGTAACATTTTTTTATTGCATTTTTTTTATATATTTAAAAAATTTACTTAGCAAGGCTCGGTACTAATATGATAAACGCGAAAATTTGGTTATTTAACCTATATTCGTCTAATATAGGATGATGTGATTTTTTTACGAAGTTTATGTCGGCAGTGAACTCTAACGACTAATGCGCGAATATGACAAAAAAAAAATGCATTTATTTAATATCAGCATGCTTCAATTTCAAATTATTTAATTATCATATTCAGTATGTATTATGGACCAAAGAATATAAAGTGTTGGGTAACTCAAGGACACAAAACGACTGTAGGTTTCAGAGATAATGGTTTTTTATTTAAAAAAAAAAGACTTTTAACATTGGCAAGAAAACATTATGATAATATCATAACTAAAATAAGACAATTAAAATGATTAGGACGTATCTATATAGGTGAGTGTTAATATGCAAAAATTAGCAACATTAAAAACTGATGACATTAGTTTTATTACAGAACATAGATAATGGCAATCATCAACCTCAAAATTAAAGTGTTATCTACTCAAATTTTCGACTTTAAAAAATCGACTTTATCGTGGGTTCATGAGTTCCCGAGTAGCCATCAATGAGTTTTTCTTTTAAAAATTATGTGTAGGATTGATATTTGGAATTTCATCATTCATCATTCTCCGGCCTTTATCCCACTCTAAGTAGGTTCGGCACATCATGTTATTAACATGTTGTAACATGATTTGGCTTAGGTATTTTACGACCGGCCGCCTGCCTGATATTTGCAATTACACACTATTCGATGAAATCAAGCTGTGATAGCCCATATGCGGTGTGACCGTGCAACTATTTTGAAAGGGTCACGAATTCAAACCCCGGCAGGCACCAATGAGTTTTGGATAAAAAAACCTATGTGTGTAATTGATAATTGCAAGTTATCACACGGATTTCGGTGAATGAAAACATCGCGAGAAAACCTGCATATCTCTAGAGAAATTGGGGATATGTGTAACCTACCAATCCGCATTGGAGCAGCGTTGTAGGTCTTTGCTATAACCCTTCTCTCCAAGAACGGAGAGAGAAGGCCTATGCTCAGCAATAAGACAATAAAAGGCCGTTACTTTTACTACTTACTTCTGAACTCGTGGCCTCGGCAGTAAACAACATGGCCAGCAACAGCAAGGCAAAACTCGAGTCTCCATTAGAGATCCTTCGGATCGCCTGTAGATGTATTATCGAGTCATTACGTTACTTAATATAAATAGTATGTTTTAATTTCATTTGACTACTTAAACGAGCAGGCTAAGTTTGTTTTTAAGTTAATTTAATAGTTCATATAAATAGTATCTTCCTTTGATTTGAATAGTTTATAGAATTAGGTGTTACTTTGCGGAGATCCATAATACAAAAGTAATAATAAAATTATTTTGCTATAAAGTAAAATTGAAAGATACATACAGTACAGTATCAGGTATGAAAACGGATAATCCACTCTACATTTAGCTCTATATATATTTTCTATTTTACTTTATCGTTAACTGTACAATAATAATAATGTTACTTAATAATTTTATTATTACTTCTGTCCTTTGATTTGCTTCTTTCTTAACGAGACAGCTAAGTCTGTATTTAGGTATTATTAAATTTTAAAATTTAGGTATTAGGTATATATAAAATATTTTTTATATTAAATATTTTACAATAATCACATTTTTTGTAATAATTTTATCCACGTTCCACAATCTAGTCCTTAGAAACATCGTAAGGATAAGAAGAATTTCAGAAATAAAGAATATTATTAAATATCTATGCCTCCTAGAAGAGTAGATTTAAATACAACTCGCCAAAAATATATTGTTGACCCCAATAGAATTGTGTGAAAATAGATAATAAGAGATCTTTATCATCTTAGATTATAATAGATCATCAAAGTTATTTCAACTCAAACTCAGAACTATCTTTAATATTTAAATGAGTTAATCTTGTATGTATATATATATTTTGAAGCTCGGAAACGGCTCCAACGATTTTCCTGATATTCAGCATGTATGGGGTTTTGGGGGAGAAAAATCGATCTGGCTAGGTTTTAATGTTAAACAAAATTCATTTTATCCCTGTTTTTGGGCTTTAAAAAATACTAAAATTTATATTGAATTGAATTTTTGCCACAAACTGTCAAGTCAGCGTAGCTTATTTACAGAACGGGCAGTCTCGAGAAATGAAAATACCTAGGATCGATCCTAAATACCTAGGACCTCCACTACATAATTATTTTTTTCTTTTTTGTACTTTGTAAAAAATTACCGAGCGAGGCTCGATCAATCAGGTACTTCTTTTTATTATAGTAATACTCTTAACTCCTCAACTTTATAATGGAAAATATTTCAGGAAATTTCCTTCCGAGAAGATAATAAAAATATGAGTAATGAATGAGACAGTTGTATTAAAAATATTTTTTATAAATTAATATAAATTAGATTAGGAAGTAAGACTTGGTTTCTCGGTGATGGGGTTTGTACCAGTAAACCAGATTTAAGTTTTCAAATCCCTGGTAAACCACCAATGAGTTTTTTTCTGTTAAAACTTATGAGCCTTATTGATATTTACAATTAATGTTGTTTTAAAATGATAGAAAACATCTTAAGAGAACCTGCATATCTTCACACAATTGTTGGGTTACTAATTAATACGTGAAACCTTGTAATCTACATTAAACCACGATAGTGCAAAATAGAAGTATCGTTTAATCAATTTATTTTATCATTAATATATTTTTACATATTTATTATTCAAAATTTGTTCTTACCTGACGAGCTGAGTAGCGCCACCGCATTCAGCAATAACTAGAAAATAGAAGTGGTACATAGCAACCATGACAGCCTCTTGTGCGATTGCCTCAGATAAAAGTCGTACCCGGGGTAGAACAACAGCGAGTAGACCCGCCGCTGCCACCACCTGCAATAAAAAATAAACTACATTCAGATAAATCTTTTTCTAATATTTACTTTATAACTGTTACCTATTATATATGCTGATATATGAGAGATGTCTGCGGGCGTCACATTTCTAGACAAGGTCCTCTAAGGTAAGTTAACCCACCGTGGTATCTGGTTAAGTAGAATAGACCACCTTCTTTGTTACCGAGGTGTCGTAAAATATGACTAAGGTAAGTTGATGTCAGGCAGGCGGCCCGTCGTAAAATATGAAGCCAAATCATGTGACAACATGTTTATAACATCTCCGGCCCCACTTAGAGCGAGATGAAGGCAGGAGAATGATGTAGATAAGTCTAGTTCTTAAGCTAAAACATAACCGTTGTCGCCATTTAAAATTACGTTAAAAAATTCATTTGCGTTTCAGTAAAGCCTAATCGTCTAGACTGTCAAATATTTAGGTTCTTCGAACTATATAGGTAAAAAAATATAAATCAATTCTCATCTAGGAAAACAATTCAATGCTTTTGTATTTTCTCCTCGGTTCACTTCATTTATTAAGCGGATTTTTTCTATTTATCTTATATTATCTATTAAGCTAGTCTGTCTATCAAGGTTGCATGTTCGAGAAAATAGTTTTCTGTATGTACACCTTTTTAAAACAATATACATCATAATAGGTTTATCATCTACTAAGCCCAAGTCGATGGCTGTAGACAAAGGTTGACTAATATTAAAAAATATATGTTCCAATTTTGAAAACATCGCCAAATATACCTATACTAAAATTACTTCAGTGTTTCGCATATTAGCGTAAACATTTTATCTCTAATATTATGTGTACTATACACTATCAATAGCTTTAAAATATTTTATACATTTAATATCTAAAATAGGCACTCAACACAAAGTTAATTTATTTATTTACTTATTATGAAATTGGGAAAATACTAAAGAAAATTAAACAGTTGACAATTCATTTGGTATCTTTTAAGTTTTGTCTTAGCTGCTATAATACAGCTCGTGTTCTAAATTAATTAATTTTAATCTAAATAAAATAATTAAGAAAAAATATCAAATTCCAAATTTAAATTTATTTGTTATCTAAAAGCATGTTACAATTAGAAGTTCTAATGTTCAAATTACAGTTCTAGAATCACCGCTCTCCAAAGCCGATTTGTAGATTTAATTGTCATTCAATTTAACGATTATCTTAAATGGCAATTTTAATTTCAATACTAATTATTAATTAGTTGACAAATTTAAATACTCACTCGTGTTCCTCGAAAACAAAAAATATTTATTAACCTAAGAGCCCATGTAAAGTATTGGTGCTAAGCGAAAACTTTACCAAACATCGAACAACAAAATTACTTCGTAAACTAAAATCTTAATTTGTATGATGTGAATAAATATGAATTTAAATAAACATATCATAATTGCAAAAATTAACAATAAATGTTTGACCTACGTTTTGATGACGACTACGTCCTTGATTAAATAAAGGTTAGATAATGAGGTTTTACTTACATTACATGGCATTCCATTCTAAAAGAATAATAGAATATTGTTTGTATGAAAATTCGCACGACCTTATACTTATGGTCAAGTACAATTGATTCTAATCATTTGCCTACCTATAAATTTATAAATGCAGCTTAGCAAGTGTCTCTACCTTTACTCATTGGGTAATTAGGAACTTAACTATAGGTCAATATGTCAAAAGAAGGTTCTTTTTAGTGGGCGGATTATAACACGTTACACTGCCATAAATATTATTACTATTTATTTTTTTCAGAGCACTTAAAATTATCGATTGTATTTGTGTTATTTTATTACGACATGATTACCTACTATCAAAAAATTTAAAAACTTTTAAAACAAATATAAATATTATTATCAAACCTCGGCAGGCAATGAGTTATTCTGTTAAACTTATGTGTCTAATTGATAATTGCAAATTATCACACCCTTTTCGGTAAAGGAAACATCGCGAGGAAACCTGCATTTCTCTAGAAAATTCTAGGGGCATGTGTATGTAACCTTCCAATCCGTATTGGAGCAGCGTGGTAGGTCTTAGCTCCAATCCTTCTTTCCAATACCGCAGAAAGAAATGCATATGCCCAGCAGTTGGTTAGTAACAGGCTATTACTTTTTTTAAAGCCAATATAAATGTTTCTTAAAATAAGTCAAATTTAAACCTTTCGCCATTACTTTCCCAACCACATAATTACGTAAATCGCCGTCACCATCAACAAGTTACGAAACCGAATGTCGTTTTATGCAACACAAGTCGCTCATATCAAGAAACAACTTGCAAAAGGATGTGCGCTGTCGATTATGTTTGTTACAATAAGGAATTTTACATCACACTGCAATTATAACTTTGATGTGTGTTTGGCAACAAATAATGTAAAATTGCCAATGCAATTAGATTATATTACTTGAAAGTGAATGTCCTACTGAAATGCAATAACCTGTTTTAGCCTATAGACGAAGAAATATAATTTATATTCAAATATTACAATCGTGATGGAGTGAGATCTGAAATGATTTTTCAAAATTTTCAGAAGTTACTGATTAAAATAAGTTTTAGAATTCAATTGATTAAAATATTCATGAAATAAAATGTTTGACCGCAATTTTCATATTTATGATTTTTGCGAAAGCATTTACAAAGTATTTGCATGATTAGATATCTATAGGATACAAGTAACTTGATCAAATAGTTCTTAATTTTGATTACAAACATTTGTAATAATATTTACATTCTATGAATAAAGATGGTTTCACTCGCCGTTAAGCGCAGATGAGTTGCCAATATTAATTAAGCACGTAAACTTTTATTGAAAACTCATTTGTTCCTGCTTGGTAAAGAATCATATACTCTACTCGTTTAGACAACATGTCTTAATTTATAATTGTAAATGTCATCCTCCTGCCATTATCCCACTCTAAGTGGGGTCAACACAACATGTTATAAACATGTTATCATGATTGATTTGGCTACGTATTTCATAACCGGCCGCCTGCCTGATGTCAAATTACCTTAGTCGTATTTCAAGACACCTCGGTAAGAAAGAGGGTGGTCTATTCTACTTCACTGAATACAACAAGGTGGGTCAACTTACCTTAGTCGCCTTTTACGATACCTCGGTAAGAAATAAGGATGGTCTGTTCTACTCAGCCGGATACCACACGGTTCTTATATATTTCCAATAGATAAAAGTGTACGTAGAACAATAATCATCATTATATATTTAAAAAATACTACAAGATAGTTTATATGGTGTAATATTTTTTTGGGTGTATAAATAAATAAATATATGAGACACTTACAGACACGGTCGTCCGTCCCGAAAGTAAGTAACTTAACACTTGTGTTATGGGTGACAGACAACTGGTGAATATATACATATATATTTTTTAAATACAAATATACACCCAGGCTCAAAGACCAACAAATTCATTTATAGAATATGTTGGCCCTCAGCGGGAATCGAACCGTGACCCGCGGAACTGAAGGCAGGGTTACTACCCACTGCGCTAACGGGCCAGTCAAATAGTATTGTTTATATACAAAATATTATTTTCTTTGAATTGTCAAACAGTGAAACATCATTATTTCTAGTCTGAATTATTAACGATCCATAAATTAACATCAAATATCTTTAGCACGCTTGCGACGCTGTGAATTATAACCAGACGGCCTATCCTAGATTCAAAAGATAAAATTGGATATATCAAAAATGCGGGACGTCAACTATAATAAACTCAATGTCATATCAGTAAACTTCTTTTGAAAGCAAATAAAATTAAAATTTTATCAAATAATGTTAATGGAAATTTATAGTATATAGATTGCGAAATGCCTAAATTTAAAGACCATATTTTTACCTATAATTCGATAAGAGTACCTACTTAATCATTTTAAAAGTACAATTTTGTGGTTTACTTGTAAATTACTTTTTACTCCTCCGTGTGGTGTCCGGCTGAGTAGAATAGACCCTCATTTCTTACCGAGGTGTCATAAAAGGCGACTAAGGTAAGCTGACTCGTCGTGTGGTATCTGGCTGAGTAGAATAGACCACCCTCATTTCTTACCGAGCTGTTGTAAAAAGCGAATAAGGTATGTTGACGACAGGCAGTCATAATAATTCATAACATGTTGTGCCGTCCCAATTTAAAGTGGGACAGGGCAGGTGAATGATACGCCGCGTGGTATCCGACTGAGTAGAATAAACCACCCTCATGTCTTACTAAGGTGTCGTAAAAGGCGACTAAGGTAAGTTGACTCACCGTGTGGTATCCGGTTAAGTAGAATAGAGCACCCTCTATCTTATCGAGGTGTCGTAAAATACGACTAAGATAAGTTGACGTCAGGCAGGCTGCCGGTCGTAAAATACGTAACCAAATCATGTGATAACATGTTTATAAAATATTGTGCCGACCCCACTTAGAGTGGGATAAGGGCAGAAAGATGATGAGGGCAGGAGAATGATGACTTGTAAATTGTTTTTACTCCATATCAGCAAAGTAGAAAATACTAATACGATCTTCAAACTGTTACGCATTGCTTAATTTATTAATGCCTGGCGGCCCCGATGCATATTTGCATATTTAAAGTTTTGTCACTATCAAACTACCGGGGAAATGGATTTCTCATTATACATAACCTAGGTTTCCTCACAATCTCACAATGTTTCCTTAATAGTAACACAATTGATGAGCAGTCAATATTAATAAAGCACTATTTTTTTTTATAGAAAGTCATGGTTTTCATCAACGCTTTCATCGTTGACTACTGTAGTATATGTTCAATTATATATCAATGTTATCAAGATCAAAACTGGAATCTCTAATATAGTTTATGTCGAGAAATTATTGAGATGGTGGATTTTAAACTGTCGCGATTCATACTTATTGTTATAAAAACAAAAATACCTTTTTCCCTACCAAACTCTAAATTTTAAAAAATTACCTACCATTCCACATTGGTAGGTCTTAGCGCCAACCCTTCTCTCCAGGAACGGAGAGGAGGCCTATGCCCAGCAGTGGGATTGTCGCAGGCCGTTTCTTTTATAAATATTTATTGAATAAATTATGAACTTTCATAACGACTATTCGTTAAGCAAGTTTGATAGAAGCTCGATAAAATAATCTTCAGCGAGTCCTAATCTTAGCCAAAACCCAACTACACTTTATTAGAACTGCCTTAAATAGCATATATTATACGAAACTTTATAGATTACTTTTATTTTTATAATTTATGTGTACACAGAAACAATTATGTTAATTTTTTTACCCAGTTGGGTCAAAAACCAAAACAATAAACGACGATTTTTTTTAAATGTTATATTTTTTATGTCTAGTATAATATAAAATTACATACTATAATAAAGAAAATTTTCATTTTGGGGAAAACTACAAAGTTTTTACACACAATTGCAAAGGCTAAACATTGCTTGAGTATGAATTTATCGTTAAAGTATAAAAGTGCATTCCGAGCAAGAACAAAACATTTCTTTTCCGTAACTCAAGGGTTGTCTGTAATATCGCTGTAGGCGATAAGACCGCTTTTGCACATCTTTATAAATACTGCCTTGTACATATATTATATATGTATATTTTTCTATGTGCAAAAGGAATAAATAAGTAAGATCAGGGCACATACTTTAAGATGTATAATTTCCTTTGGCTTAGCCAGGAAAGAAATCTATAGAAAGTGCTGAATGTGACAGAAGCTTTTTTACGATACCGAAAAAAATGACTACTATTGCTTTATCTAGCTTTTAATCCAGTAATCCATGAAACTGTTTTAAATATGTCTTAGTGGGGACTATCTGGTACTGCAACATTGCACAATGAACTATATTTGAGTATTTGTTAAATCAACATTCAATATAGCTAATACTGAGCAGCATAATACAGCAGTTTAAAAACACTGTTAAAAAGAGGCTGATACAGAAAGCCTACTATACTCTTGAAGATTATTTAGAAGATAAGAATGTGTGGATATAGCTCTCTTTGAACCTGTACAAGACAGTAACGACTTAATGTAAATAATATTAAGAATTATATTTTTTAAAAGAGCAACCGCCGAGTTTCTTGCTGGCTCTTCTCGGTAGGAACAGCTTTCCGAACCAGCAGTAGAGTTGACGATTCAAAAGCACTTGTTTACAAGTTTATTTGAATAAAGAATATTTTGAATTTGAATTTGAATTTGAGCAAAAGTTAATATTTTTGTAAATTTTTCCTTTTCGCTTTATCATCTTATATCAGCAAAAATTATACGGCACGTAGTGAATCATTAAAATAACATCAAACTTATGGTCTTATTTAATTATACATCGGACAGTTATATCGGACTTTCAGTCCGTTCGCAGAAAAGCAAGGTGTGACCAGTTTTTATTTGCGTATGTTATTTTTTTTTTAATAAATAACAGATATTATAAAATAATTATACCTATATTGCGAAAGCCAAAGATATTTTAAATGTTTCTTATGTATTAAAATTCAAGAGAAAGTGCTAGTCCACTATTTAAAAAATTATACCATTTAGAAAACGAAAAATATAATTTATTCGTTTTGGGATTAAAAAACTTCTCCAATCAAAAGCTTCTGAAGCTTTTTATAAACAAGTATAATTTACTTCAGCGAGTTTGACTTTTAGGCTCGCTGTATATGAACATATCATTTAAACATGAGAAAGTACCGGTAAATTATAAAATTACAAATTTTATCTGTACTAATGCGATTTTTGATCGATAATTCTGACAAGTCAATGACTCAGAGATTTTATAGTACATTGTGTATGAGTAACTTAAAAATATAAATACAATTATATGTAAACAACGTTCCATAATTGACATTAATGTCTGTCCATCTTCTTCTTTTTCAAACAAATGACATCGAAACGATATTTAAGTCAAGAAATTTTAACCTCACACGATCTTGTGCTACTGGTATACAGTAGCTCTCTGTGACCTATTCTCAGTCCGATCAGAGACATTCTGAGCATAGCCCTTTCCATCGCTCGCCAATCAATGCTGACCTTTTTTGGCTGCGTTTTTACGACCGGCCGCCTGCCTGACGTCAACTTACCTCAGTCTTATTTTACGACACCTCGGTAAGAAAGAGGGTGGTCTATTCAACTAAACCGGATACCACACGGTGGGTCAACTTACATTAGTCGCCTTTTACGACACCTTGGTAACAAATGAGGTTGGTCTATTCTACTAAACCAGATACCACACCGGGGGTCGACTTACCTTAGTCGCCATTTACGAAAACTCGGTAACAAATGAGGTTGGTCTATTTTATTCAGCCGTATGCCACACGGCGTAGTAGCAAAAAAAAATTATACTTACGGGGTAAACAGCTAGTACGATGGCAACGCTGATACGGGACTCGCTCCAATACCGCAATGCAGATCTCAATGTGACTAAGTAGAGAATACATAGCGCCAACAATATTAAAAGTCCACAACACCAGATCACCCATGCACTACCTCTGAGAACTGAAATAGAGAAGGCTTTATTATCGTAGTGGTATTTACAACTGCAATCGTGTCAATATTAGTGATAAAATTACATAATCAATTGTGTTGTTATCTATATATTTCCCATTTCTGAGGGGAAAACTGATTTATTTTATATGTAAGCCTGGTATAAAAGCTTTAATTTTACCAAATTTCAACTGTATTGTTTCAGCAGATTAGCTGTGAAAGCGTTACAGATGCAGAGAAAGACAGTTAGTGTCGCCAATAACTTTCGCTTTGTATTTTATAGCAACACCTTCATGAAACGAGTATCGCGCCCTTTTGACTGAAATGGTGGCAGCACTGTGTCGTGTTGTTTCTGGTGGTCTTCCTATATTATATTGCTAAAACGTTTTAGTTGCAAGCAGTCTTTGTTCGTTATTCAAGAGAAGTGTATCTCTGAGCGGGAATGGTGGTATTCCTATTATATCGAGTTATTGTTGAAAGTGTGGACCATCCGAGCGAGGGAGAGACAGAGAATAGATGCATTCGAAATATGGTGCTGGAGGCGAATACTCCGAATACCCTGGACGGCCAAACGCACAAATGTATCTATTCTCTCTCAACTCGGCTTAAAAACCCGTCTGTCTACTATCTGTCTCCAACGCATACTTTCGTATTTCGGCCACATAATGCGAAGAGGAGATGGCAATCTGGAAAAGCTGGTCATTGTTGGCAACACAGAAGGCAAAAGGCCACGAGGCCGGTCGCCAACACGATGGTCTGACCAAGTGAAAGAAGCCACCTCCTCGCCCAGATTCTATCAGACGATGACGGCTACTATGGATCGGAACAGGTGGAGACAGATTATACGAAGAAAGGCTTCATATGACCACGATCCTCAGTAATGAGGGACCGATTGAAGAAGAAGTTGAAAGTGTGCGCTAACACAGTTTTAATTAATTTATAATATTAGTCTGAATAAATTTGGTCCGCGATCCAGTGCCTAGACACAGATAGATCTATGTCACTTTCCCCTTCACTTCACATAGCCCTAGTATGCTTATAATCTAACCGAGAAATAATAAGACAATTTATTTCCAATTCATTTTATCAATATTTAACTACCACTTTATCTCTTCTTTACTTTTTTATTACATATGATGGTAGAGACTATCTTTATTATATCTAATATAATATTTATTGTTATAGATACCTATCTATAGATCGACGCATGTACCATTTTATCATAAGAGCTCAAGATTACGTTACGTTCATTTTGTTCTACAATGCTTAATACTACAAACAAAATTTTAATTTATTTAAAATTGTGAAGAGTAATTACGTATAGATCTTTCAAATTTTTCTTCAATGAGAGTAACATTAATTTGCATAGAGATATTATATTATAAGATAGAGATATTATAAAATAGGGGTTCCTTAGAGTAGGCCTGTAAGTGATAATGGCAAAATAAATAATGTGGGGGGAAGGTGAAACTCGTATAGATCATCTTAGGCTAATAACAAATAAAAAAAGAGACAGATAGATCACTCTCATTTGCTTTCTCTTTATTGTAATATGGCACATTGGGACTGGCTTCGGTAATTATCAACCTCCTGCCTTTATCCCACTCTAAGTGGGGTCGGTACATGTTATAAAAACGTTGTCACACGATATGGCTACGTATTTTACGACCGGCTGCCTGCCTGCCGTCAATTTACCTTAGTCGTATTATAACACCTCGTTAAGAAAAGAGGTTATTCTACTCAACCGGATACCACACGGTGGGTCAACTTACCTTAGTCGCCATTTATGACACGTCGATAAGAAATGTGGGTGGTCTATTCTACTCAGCCGGATATCACACGGCGGCAGGGTTTACTAATCTATTATAATAATGTTAAATTGATTTGAAAATAATATTTATTAAATATTTAAAAAGTTGAAATAAAAAACAAGATCTTAATAAATAAGTAATGCGTATATTAGTCCAGATTATTGATATTTAGTGTGATTGACAATTACTTATCAAGATATGTTTATACTTTTAACTCTTTAAAGGTTCTGACCGATACGGAAATTAAAAAATATCCTATCAAAAGGTTAAGACCACTGGAAGGCTGATGAATTTTGACCCCGGAAATATTTTAAGTACTATTGTATATCTGAATACATCTGGATATATTTTAATAGGTTAATAGATTGCTTTATATCTTCCTGCTTACTCTTTAATTCTTAAGTTCCCGCAAATACATTTTCGCTTGCATTTCTTAGCCGCAATGCGAAATGAAACGCATATCGTATCGACACGACACTTTTCCTTAAAGGACCCGTTGAAATGACTCAGTATGGGAATTCACAATGTTTAAATAAAATAAATTTTTCCATGTTAACCACATCTAAATCTTAATATACTAGCTGGTGATTTTGAGAGCTTGGGTAATATGAAAAACGTTATGGATTAGGCATTAAATTTAACCTTTCAGAGCATCTTTTGTATGGCAACGAATATTATTTAGTGGATAATATAACTAAATTAAGCTGTGGTAGCCCAGCGGTAACACCGTGCGACTCTTTCTAGGAGATCACGGGTTCAAACCCGGGCAGACACCAATGAGTTTTTTCTGTTAAAAATTACGTGTGTAATTGATAATTGCAATTTATCACACGCTTTTCGGTGTATCGGATATCTCTAGAGAATTCTGAACATATGTGTGACCTACCAATCCGCATTGGAGCAGCGTGGTAGGTCTTAGCTCCAAACCTTCTTTCCAAAAACGGAGAGAAGAAACCGATTCTCAGCAGTGGGATAGTAAGAGGTACTTACTTTACTTACTTCTTATTAGTAAATTAACAAAGTAATAGTATATTTTGGAGGCCCTTCTCGGCATCTTTATCATATATTAAGGCTACTCAGATAACTATTGCATAATCTCATCAACCTATCTTATTTGAAATTCATACAAAGGATAGGACAAAGTAATTTGGCATGTAAAATAGTTTTCTCCCTGCGGCATTGTTCAAACTGAACTTCTAACTAGTGACATGGAAACTACTTCTAAATATCTAATGGCGGATTAAATTAAGCGCGTATATGTGTAAATTACTACAGAATAAACATTATAAAAACTTCTGTTTCCTTTTAAATTTGACCAATTATTAAAGTTCGTCGTACTGCTTTGAGACGAAGGTAACCCAGCTTTGGTCCGAGCCTTTTAAGTTTTTACTGTAAAATGTACTGTACGTACAAAATATTAAAAGTTTTACTAAGATTAATAATAATTATAAATTATATTTAATTCCCATAACATAATTATAATTGTCCCATATACTTCCTGACACATTAATTTTTGCATTTATACATAAGTCCTTATATATACAAATACTGCTAATTTAAACACAAGTTAAATATTTAAAATATCCTCTCATTTTTCTCTTTGAAAACAGCTTTAAGAAAATATTTAAAGGTAGAGCGGTATACTTCTTAAGTGATAGGCAAACAATTAGCGCGTAAATTTGTCTATTTCAAAAATATCCATGCCATACATTTCGAATAGACGCCACGCTTATTTCTTAGTATCAATAAAATTTCTTTGAACATTTCATTGCTATTTCTAATTAATTACATGCTTCTCTCATCAGAAAAACGTTCTAAGAGACAGCACGTCTTGACGGCCAGACAAGTATATAACATAACTCTAACCATCTATTTAGAGACCTATATCTTTAATAGCAATATTAACAAGGTGTTTCTTTTTCACATTATCTAAATTTGTATACACCATCATGACTCACAATCATGTCCATTATAAATATCAAGGGATTTAATGTCTTTTCGCATTAATAAAGTTTTATTAATTAAGGCACAATTTACAGTACGTACACTGTAATTATTTAGTTACAAAGGTCATTATAAAGATCTAGGGACTGCAGGTTATTTAATAAACTTTTATGAATAAAGGTTATGTATAATTGTCAGTTATGAGTATAATAAATGATTTTAGTGGATTATTAAATTGCACATATCTACAGCGATAACGTTTATGAAAACAAACTTGAGGATATATGAGACAATATAGTCCAATTGAAAATTATTTCAATTGTACGATATGTGATGTCATATCCCATCTTATTAATTAGACCAATCTCAAAGATACCTAAGAGTAATTAATAAAGCTTATAAAGGCAAGGCGACAAGTTAGGATTGGTTACAAAAAAATAAGCTTTCTGGTTAAACCTTTTAAATGTATCAATCATACTTAAATGTGAATCCGCTTCATATAAACGTTAAGAACCCATATATAACTACGTAGCATATATAACTGAGAAAACGGTCCGAATAGGTAAGTTTAATTTTGGGTTATCAAATCTAGCCCGGATTGGCAAACTACGCAAGGACTTTTATCCTAAATCTCTCCATGTCTAATGAGTGAAACATCATTCTCCATATAAAGTAACAGAGTTATTAGTAAAAGAACGCGTTGTTCTTGAAATGAATATACATGATCAAATGAGAAAATAAGAAGATACGTTAGTCGTAATACCAGAATGTCCAAGAGCAAACTTTTCCAAGACTAGATGCTTTTTATCAGAAGATCATAACTTGGATTTCATAGTAAATAATGAAAGTATTCTTCCTTAGAAACCGTTAATCAACCGTAATTCGCAAAATTTAATAGCATAAATTCATGTATACCGAATTGTAGTATATATCTAGTTGATGATTTTAATTAATTGCTTGTTTAATCGGGCGCAAAAGCATATCACATACACGATAGTCTTTAAAACGACCATAATTTCCTGCGACTTTTAATGGATCATGTACTTTTAATGGAATGGTATCATTTGATCAATTTGCTGATTGAATGAAGTTGTACAGAAACATTTATTGTAGGTATCACATTGTTCACGTTAACGTTATACCAAAAGCTTCGAGTACAAATAAAGTCTGATCATTTTCCAAGCGATGTATGACCATAACTTAACGCCAGCACTTAAAAACTAGTTTATAAGTCATTGACTTCATGATTCGACATTGCGAAAATCAGCTTTATATATACAGAGATCCGAGTACGATATTATATATATCCTCCTGCCCTTATCCCACTCTAAGTGGGGTCGGCACAAAATGTTATAAACATGCTGTCACATTTATTTATTTAGCTGCTTTTTTACGACCGGCCGCCTGCTTGACGTCAACTTACCTTAGTCGTATTTTACGACACCTCGGTAAGAAGGAGGGTGGTCTATTCTATTAAACCGGATACCACACGGTGGGTCAACTTACCTTAGACGCCTTTTACGACACCTCGGTAAGAAATGAGGGTGGTCTATTCTACTCAGCCGGATACCACACGGCGGGTCGACTTACCTTAGTCGCCTTTTACGACACCTCAGTAAGAAATGAGGGTGGTACTATTCTACTTAGCCGTATACCACACAGCTTAAATCTGAGTACGATAGTTGGGTTAATATCGAATAATCGGGGTTCTTTCGAATCTACAGAACTATTTAAGCCATTAACATTACTTTTGTATATTTGTCCCTTATCGCCAAACTGAAGTACCAGTGTGCTTAGTGCGAGTTGTTTATAAATACTCGATCGCGTTAGCGTAACGCAATTTGTATGATGCTGGAAACAGCGGTCACTAGATGTCGCTGTTGTAGCTCCATACAAATTGGCGATACACAAACGCGATCGAGTAGGTTCAAATAACTCGAACTAATCACACAGGTTTCAGACGTTAGTCAGTCACACTATACGTCGCCGGTTAAAGTTAATTAGTTAATCGTCACGCCGCACCCCCGACGACTTGATGATTAATTACATTCCACAAGACTTAACTATTGTTTGGCTTCGAAATACCCTTAGGACAAAATTTCTCTATATATTTCGCTCTACATTTTGCGCTTCGCAATTCTTCCAAAAACTGCTAATAACATATAGACAATTTGTAACAAACCAGTCTCTACTCGGATATTCTTTTATTATATACAACTCATCCTTTATGAATGATGGCTCACATAAATGCATTAGAATAAATATGGTCCTATTGGACTTAGTATGCAATAGATACTTTATATTTGCAACAGTATAGGATTGCATGAAGATTTCACAATATTACTACAGGTTAACGCAGTTTGCTACTCCGTTTTATTGGAAATAATGATGCCATATCTACTAATTAGCAGCGACTAAAGCCAAAAAAACATCCATTAGTCGGTCTACATAGTACAGCAAAAAAAAACAAAATACTCTCTGTACTGTCTCTTTATGTGAATTACTTTTATGGGATTTTTAAGTTCGTATTTCGTATTATTAAGGTTTGCATTTCATCCTAAAATTCTCGGACATTCAGATACAATCCTCTTGCCTTTATCTCACTCTAAGTGGGGACGGCACAACATGTTATATACATGTTGTCATGTGATTTGGCTATGTATTTTACGACCAGCCGCCTGCCTGACGTCAACTTACCTTACTCGTATTTTACGACGAAAAAAGGAGGTGGTCTATTCTACTCAACCAAATACCACACGGCGGGTCGACGTACCTTAGTCGACTTTTACGACACCTCGATAAGAAATAAGGGTGGTCTAATTTATTCAGCCGGATACCACACGCAGTAACTATATTTCTTTCCGACATACGAAGTAATTTATTACGCAGCATAAGTCTTTTATTTCTGTAAATTGCATTGAATGCGGTGTTAAGTTTAAAAAAATTACGATATACCTACTGCATGCATCTCGTACTTTTTCAAGGCAAGTAAAGTAAATTTTTAATGCGATTTTTTTATAAACGATTTCCTAAACAACGTATCCATCACATAAAATGAGACCTCACAGTATATATATAACCGTTTTAATACCTATCTTTAAATTTGACTTCACCAATTTTGATGTATTCCATATAATCCTTGTTTTATAATTATTTGAAAAACACTAATAATATTATTTTATAAAATAATATTTTCATTAGTTTTGTAGTATAGACCTCTGTTAAAAAACGTCAAATTCTATAAATTCACAAAATATTTATTTAGTCTCCAAATCAGTAATAAGGACCTTTTATACTAATAATAACATAATAGCGGAGGAGTGGTCATTGAAAACAACAGAAAGAAAGAAAAGAAGTGAATTCCTCTAATTTTTTTTACATAAATAGTAAAAGATAACGGAGCTCTACCTGACCATAACGTAAATAAAGGTTAAAGCTTACCTGCCAAATACGAAGCAAAATCAGGCTGGAGACTATAGGTATGGCACAAAAGAGTTGTATTTATCGCATTGTTTACTTCTGGAAAGGGTGCAGAGATGTGTCGGGCCGCCGCCACCCCGTTACTCGCCGCACTCAGTAAATCCATATTAAAAAAAAACCCTGATAAAATTGTTTTCAAGTGTTTTTTAATACATAGAAAGTAAAACCATGTTTATTTCCCGCTCCGCAATTACGAAATATCGACGTTACGTGCGGTATAGGACAGCTATAGCGGACGCTGTATTCTGCACTGGCGTCCGCGCGTTTCGCTTACTTTCTTTCGACATTTCAGTCTACGCAACATTTAGTGTTGTGCACCGCGCAGGTCGCATCGAACACTGACTAATGGTATCAATGGAAATCCTTACCGCAACAAATTGTATTTTACCTGCTAAGTTCGTATGTATATATTAAAAGTACACTGAAGTTTGTATGTTAACTAAATGCAATGAAGTTCTTAAGTGATCAGTTGGTCTGAGAAAGATTATATGAAATAAATTATATTAATCATAATTTCTGTCCTTTATTTTTTTTTGTCTAAATTTAATAACGTTTGGTTTAAAAATGATGATCGTTGGTGTAAAATAACCAATATGGTAAGATAGAGATTTGCGATTTCGTCGTGGAGTCTATCTCCTGACGATACTTGGGTTACGGGGCGAATTGTTGAGATTGTGGTGGTGAATGTGTGCAGTGCTTGTGTATTGTTGTGTTATCGGTGTCGGGTAGTGCATGAGTTTTTTACAAATTCTGCATGTATCAGGTAGGTATGAGAACGAATAGTAGACTCTACATTTAGAACTATATTTTCTTTTATCGCGGATTATAGCAAAATAATAGTCTCATTAGTTTTGTAGATAGAGATTTGTAATTTAGAAATCCATAATTTCAATATCAATAATTCATCCACAAGTTTCGTTTTACCTTAAAGAAACATAAGCAATGTCTCAGTATTATTCGTTTATTAGTTATTGATTTCAATATTTTCTAAATAAATCCAATATTGACTCATTCAGAAGTTTTTATTTTTATAGAATATATTTATATACTAACATCTACAGGTACCTACTTATTCAATGATTTGAACAATGCGGATTAACTGACAATTCTAACCAAAATAAAAAAATGTAGCAACATATGAAAAATCGTTTTTACTAAACTGCAAATATATACTGTACATATCTTTATACTATTATGCGAATATTTCTTTATTAATAGACCACCTAAGCAATCAAACCGTTTGCCAGAAATTTTTTGGCTCAGTATCACTGCATCGTAAATTAAAATATTTATAATATTGCGAATAACCGCGTAACACCTTAACCCAAAAGCGTGATGTGTGAAAAATAATTAAATGAACAAGAACAATAAATATTGTTTATACTACTTCTATATGATAATAAACGACTTTAAAACACGATTTTAAATATTTGTTATCTATCCATTAAATACCATAGGTACAAAGGCAGATATAATAATAAGCCATTCGATTTTATACCTCCATCTAATCTTTATACTAACAAATACGTACGGTATTACGAGGACTGATAAATTCTATATAAGTAAAACTGTCTTAATATATGTACTATACTATGATAGCTGTTTGAAATCTTCCATCGTAACAAACAGAACTCTAAATAATTTCTAAAATGAGTTGCTCTACGTCTCACGACATACTTTATAAATTAGTATAATTATTGTATTCCTTTCGCATTAAATTTTTATAATTATCAGATGTATTTTTGTAATTTGCTTTTTATTTCTGTTAATGTAATGTCAAATGTTAAAAGACATTATAATTATTTTGTCAGGATTCTTCTTAATAATACGGATAACGGATGATGTAGCAACTTCCTGAGTAGTGAACATAATTTTAGTGTCCATATTGTTAACAATATTATAACAACTCTTGTTGTCAATAAGGAAGTATTACAATGAAACAAATAAAAAAAACAATTATGAACAGGCAAATGAAGAGGGAATATTTTTAAATAAGTTAATAATAAACTTACCTACATGACGACGTCGTGATGACTAAGCACAGTCATACAAATACGCCATAATTACAAGTTACCCTAAGCCGTGGTCCAGCCTAACAAGAATCATTATAACGATGTTTCCCAACGTTAATAAAGCGTCTTCAACGCTTTAGTCTCCGCATTTTGTGACCTCAATGCTTCTGTACTCGCCCGCCTCGGTGATGTTGTAAAAGCCGTTACAATTAACAGCATAAAGCCAATTCGAAAAAAAAGAAAATAAAAATAATAAATAAGTTCAATATTACAGAGGAAACGCGGTAACCATTACCGACAACTTGTGTTTACAACACTAAAAGTAAGTTTTTATGTTGTGTTAGGTAACATCAAAAGCCACTAACCGAGTTAATACTTTAATAATCATTTGTTTTGTAATTATATGCACGTTTCGCAGGATATATTCCTGATCAATATATCGTTCGATCAAATTCAATATATTTTGCTTGGAATATAGTATATTTTCATACAGGTGACATAATTTATAATTATTGTCCAATGTCATTGAAAAAGTCCATTTTTTTAAGTGAGTATAATATTTATATATTAAAATGATATGAAACTTAATTTTACTGTATATAATTTATTTTTATGTGCATAAAAATATACAAAGTTATTTAAAAAAAAATTGGTAATGTATAGATAGAGAAAGTAGGAACCGAAATTCGCGCGGCGCTTCCCGCCTTACAAATGTAGGTAGGTAAGTAGATGTGAAAATTTCAGGTTTTGGTATAAAAATCTACAATAAAATGCCATATAAATTTTAACTTTGCCATGACAGCAAAAAAACTATTAAAATTATACTAGTGAGGATTACTTAATTGATAAAAATGGGTGAATATAGCTCTAGAATATATATACTCTTTGACCTTGTACAAGATACTGACAAAATGTAACTATTTATAAGAATTATATTTCGAAAACAGCAACCGCCGAGTTTTTTTCTGACTTTACTCGCAAGGAGCAGTTTTCTCAATTAGCTGTAGAGTTGAAACTTCAAAAGCACCTGTTTACGGCGGTTTTAAAAATATAATTCTTATTACTAGTTACATTTCGTTATGACTGTCTTGTACAGGGTCAAAGGATAGCAACGTCCAAGCATTTTTATCATCTGAGTATTCCTCAGAAGTATAGTAAGTAGGCCTTCTATATTAGCCTTTTATGAATAGTGTTTTTAAACTGCTGTAATGGCAAAGCTAAAATTGATAGCGGAATTTTATTATAGTCTTATACCCAAACCCATCTATCTAAAGCGAACCTTTGTATAATATATTGAGAAAGAATATTATTAACACACTGAACATTCACAATATATTTCACAAGTCACAAAAGACAAAACGAAAGGTGAAATTTAGAGTTCATGAATGACCCTAGGTCAAATTAAAGACTGAACCTAATTTAATCTCTATACAATCATGGTTTATAAAATAACTTGTAAGCGTGAAATAATCGAAAATGTACCAAAATTTATAATTCTTATGTAAGTATATCACGTAATCTTTTTATGTTGCGTGACTAATTTATATTTAACCGCAATGTTTGCCGGCTCAATAATTTTTTATATAGGTATATAGTAAAAGTAAGTAACGCCGTGTGGTATCCGGAATAGAATAGTACCACCCTCATTTCTTACCGAGGTGTCGTAAAAGGCGACTAAGGTAAGTCGACCCGCCGTGTGGTATCCGGCTGAGTAGAATAGACCAACCTCTTTTCTTACCGAGGTGTCGTAAAAGGCGACTAAGGTAAGTTGACCCACCGTGTGGTATCCGGTTTAGTAGAATAGACCACCCTCTTTCTTACCGAGGTGTCTTAAAATACGACTGAGGTAAGTTGACGTCAGGCAGGCGGCCGGTCGTAAAAACGCAGCCAAATCATGTGACAGCATGTTTATAACATGTTGTGCCGACCCCACTTAGAGTGGGATAAGGGCAGGAGGATGATGATAGTAAAAGTAAGTAGACCTTCGTGTGGTACCGGCTGAGTAGAATATACCACCCTCTTTCTTACCGAGCTGTCGTTAAATACGACTAAGTTAAGGTGACGTGAGGCAGGCGGCCGGTCGTAAAATACGTAGTCAAGGCATGTGACAACATATTTATAACGTGTTGTGCGACCCACTTAGAGTGGGATAAATTTAGGAGGATGATAGTAAAAAAAAGGTTTATAAAAATCACGATCTATACGCGTTAAATTTTTTCAAATTAAAATATGAAATCATAAAAGATACAGATAGAAGGAAAAGATACAGTAAAATAATATTCAAAAGAAACCTATTTATAACTAAATTCTTTCAAAGAATTACAAAAGCTAAAACGCCATTAAGCCGTCAATAAAAAAAATTAAGTATTTTCAAATTCAAAGAACAATAATTAGGAAACAACACGTTTAGAGGCAGTAAAGGAGGTCATTGTCGAGTATAATACTGTAACTCCCGAGAATTTGGTAACCCGAAATGGTATTACCGACATACAACCGGATTTTTACAAAAAATGCGTAAAAATAGAACTATTTAATCTATTATGAACATAAACATTCATAATATGTAAATCTAAATTTGTTAAATATAAGGAATAATCAAAATACGAAATATATTATAAGTAACATAAATTACACCGATTAAGGCCAATTTAGTGGCGTAAAGTGCCTTAATTTTTTTTACTTTTATAAAGTACAACGACAATAGGAGTTACTTATTGAAGTTACGATGTAGACATAACGTTAATAAGCAACTTAACGCTAACCTTAACTTATAAATTAACTGAGGTATATGTAAGAGCAGCTGGACCTATCTCAGTATTTCATATTATGAGACACTTGGTACTTGTTCTTTTTATGTACCACTAGCACTACACGACACTATCACTATACACTAACTTAGGTTAAATCTAAGATATAAGGTTTAATCTTTTTCAGTCTTCTATTCCCTTATTATCGAGAAGCTAGATAGTCTCGATGTTCACGTGATGGTGAAGCCCCTTCTCTTGGGCTTTAGTGCGCTTAATTATAAGTAACTTGATTACTAGTTATTCTATTACTTGTTAAACTTTATTTAAGACATGCAATCGCTGCGGCTCCGTCCGCGGTGAAAAATTAAAACCGTAATATAGTCTTTGATAACCATAAAAATTGATAAAGTAGGTTAACCTTAAAAGCTAGACATATGCTTATATTTAGAACTTTAGAGGATAACAATTTTGTAATACATGATTTTTTAATAACTATAACCGTTTACTTACGCAAGGAAAGCTTTAAATTTTGCCAGTTTCGTACTATTTTTTATTGCTGGTACTCCCCTATTCATCTTAGCGTGGATGGAATATCTAAAACTGAAAGAATTTTTTAAATCCCGAGATTAGCGTGTTCAAACAATCAAAAAAACAAACTCTTTAGGTTTATATATATTAGTACAGAATAGATAAAATAAGCTGTATAGATTACTTAAATATTAAAATTATACGCATCTTCTCGAACTGGACTATTTCTTAAGACATTTTTCTGCTAATTTCCTTGATGATAAATTGAAAACATGAGATTCCTTTGGCGATAATAATTTTTAGATACGCGGTGGGAGTCTAGTATTTCTTTGTCATAATTAGAGAACATATTTATAAAGTATTATTCCATTACACTATTGTCATACACATTTTCCACTTATTCTATCACATTTCTATCACATACAGCTATTTATTTCCAATTATTCATATTCATATTATTTTTCGAACGCTTTACCAACTAAATTGAATTTCAACAATTTATGGCGTATTATTTCAAGAAGCCTTTTCAAGATTTAAACACTTGGAATCCAGTTTGGAATTAAACCCAAACCTAGTAAAATACGATATTGTTTAAGAGCACCCTCTTTAATTATTGACGCCTATATTTAATGTTATAGCAATATTGCCTCAAGTAGATTTAATTACTACAATACCATAATATATTTTTACCTTATCTTGTCTTTCTAAATAACAGGTGTTTTTATAATATACTTTCCAAGAAATCCAGTACAGAGAAATATTCGTAATTTAAAAAAACCTTTGTCTTGTACCTTAATAGAATACTCGACGCAAGATATTTAAATAACAAATGGTTAATATATATCCTCCTGCCATTATCCCACTCTAAGCAAGGTTGGCACAACATGTTATAAACATGCTGTAACATGATTTGCGTTTTTCAACCGGCCGCCTGCCTGACGTCAACTTACCTTAGTCGCCTTTTACGATACCTCGGTAAGAAATGAGGTTGGTACTATTCTACTTAGCCGGATACCACACGGCTAAACAAATGGTTAATATTGATATAAAAATCATATGTGACAAAAAGTACATCGATTATAAAATACATATTAAAAAATAAAAATTGCGATTTCTAACTTTGCGATTTTGTCGTCTATCTCCTGATGATGCTTGGGGGCGAAACAATTGTTGAGTTTGCTATAGTGAAGGTGTGTATTTCTTATTTATACACTTTTGCATAACGCAAGTTCTATGTAAAATACTTTTTAAGGCGAGTACAGAAGTATCATAAGAGAAAAATTTTACTAGTACTTTTAGTTAAAACTGTACTAAAATCCGTTCGGTGTTAAGTTTTAAGGGATTTATATTATGTATAAATTTGAATAAAATGTATTCTGTGTTTATATGTAAGTTGAATGTATATCAAGAGCGATAAATAGAGAGATAATTATAATGTTGAAAATTATAGTTATAACAACAACTCTCGGTTGATAGCAATATTTACACACATAATAAGCATACATTACACAATTGAAGTAATATTTACATAAACTAATTCGATGGGGATCAATCAGTTCACGTATAATTCATCTAAATACGTCAAAAATATCTAAGGTATTTTAAAATTTATCGAATGCCTTATTAAGTTACCATCTTATGAAGAAAAATACCATCGATGCTAATATATAAAGCTGAAGAGTTTGTTTGTTTGAACGCGCTAATCTCAGGAACTACTGGACCGATATGAAAAATTCTTTCAGTGTAAGATAGTCCATTTGTCGTTGAAGGCTGTATAAAAATCACACTAAGATGAATAGCAGGGAGCGACAACAAAAAATAATACGAAAACGGCAAAATTTAAAGTTATACTTGCTTGCGCTGAGATAGTTATTCAAAAATCATGTACTATTAGAAAAATTATTCCCCTCTAAAAGTTTTAAATAAAAGTCCGCGACAGGATATGTCAAGCTTTTAAGGTTAACCCACTTTAACGATAATTCTAGTTACAAAATACTATATTACGGTTTTCATCTTTCAACGCGGGCGGAGCCGCTAGCGATTGCTAGTCTATGATAAATCGGGAAACTGAATTACTAATTTTAAAAAGTTTGATTACCTTTCTCTAACCACACTCCGTAGCCTGCATAAGTTAAGTAGGTTACATTTTATCATCATTCTGGCTCTCCTGCCCTTATCCCGCTGTAAGTGGGTCGGCACAACATCTTTTAAACATGTTATTACATGTTTTGTCTACTTATACTTACCGGCTGCCTGCTGACGTCAACTTACCTTAGTCGCCTTTTACGACACCTCGCTAAGAAATGAGGGTGGTATATTCTACTCAGCCAGATATAACAAGGCGGGTCAACTTACCTTAGTCGCCTTTTACGACACCTCGGTAAGAAATGAGGGTGGTATATTCTACTCAGCCAGATATAACAAGGCGGGTTAACTTACCTTAGTCGCCTTTTACGACACCTCGCTAAGAAATGAGGGTGGTATATTCTACTCAGCCAGATATAATAAGGCGGGTCAACTTACCTTAGTCGCCTTTTAAGACACCTCGGTAAGAAATTAGGGTGGTTTATTCTACTCAGCCGGATACCATAAGGCGGGTCAACTTACCTTAGTCGCCTTTTACGGCACCTCGGTAAGAAATAATGGTGGTCTATTCTACTCAGCCGGACAACGCATGCCGGAAGTAGGTAAACATTTTTAAACAAACAAACAAACACATCAAATTTATCGTTGCTCACTTTTACTAAATTAAATGGAAACTAATCTTATTTAATCTTATAAACAAAAAATCATGAATCATATCAAAAACAAATAAGGAGAGCGTTACTCATAAAAATTGTTTTGTTATCCGCACTTAGTATTGTATGACTTGCAATAGATTCTTGTTATGATAATAAACATATAAATGCGTTATCTTGGGCCTTGATACAATTACAGAGAAGTCAAATACTAAGGTCCTTTTATTTAACATAGATGTATGTTGATTAATAGGTAAATGCATTATTTGTCTAAGATTTCAGAAAAGCTCTACAAACGTTAACTTACGAAATATAATTTTTTATGTAAGAAAATAATAATTGGTTTTTTGAAAAGCTCTACAAACTTACGAAATATACTTGTTTTTTTAAGAAAATAATAATTGATGTTTTTTTAATATTTATCTGTATACTAGCAACCCGCTCCGGTTTCGCACGGGTATAAAATATATAGCCCTTATATAGAGTGTCTTATAATATCTTTATGTACAACATTCACAACTAGGAAGTTGTGAAGAACAAGGAGAAGGATCTCCTTGTTCTTTATATCTCAAACGAATTTGCCAGCGGTTTCAATGAAAGCTCCCAAGCCTGACTTTTTCCTTTAGATTTTTTATTGCTTTTTTTATTATTTTTTTTAATCAAATGAATCACACACTTAATTAAGCCCCATAAATAACTTTAATAGCTATATAATAATCGATAGAATATAAAATAGAATTAATGACATATGCGCCATATGAAATATTATACTGCCTGCATTAAATTCTAATGTTATCAACATTTAATTGTGACACGACCTTGCTACTGATTATGTGATAACCTAGATCCTTTAATAAATACCACTTGTAAATCGACCATCACAATTACATATTTGTAGTGCAAACTGCAAGAGCCATTTAGCAGGTATATCGAACGCATCACTACATAGTATAAAACAAAGTCACATTCTTTGTTTGTCCATATATCCCTATGTATGCTTAAATCTTTAAAACTACGCAACCGATTTTGATGCGGTTTTTTAATAGATTAATTAATTAAATTCAGGAGGAAGGTTTATATGTATAATAACATTCAATACCGTAGAGAAATACTGTAATTTTTTTAGTTCGAGCAGAGAAATACTGTAATTTTTGAGGTACAGTCAAATTGGGTAACATTGAATTTACGGGTAACATTGAATAAAACGACTAAAATAATAATTAATTTTTTTTTCAATATCTGTAACCTGATTTAAAACTGATAACTGAGTGAAATGAAAATACTAAATGTTCTAGTTGTCAAATGTCATTTAAAATGTATAGTTTTGAAACAAATTTTGACACTTTTTCAAAATTTTCTGTTCGCTGTCTTTTAGCAGTGAGAAGTATGTGAGTTACATTTCCGATTTAATTACAGAAAAGGTGTGTAAAACACACGATTTTCGGTTTCTAATGATCAATTGTACGTTGAAATTATACTTTTTCACATAATTTCATGATTTTGCATCGTTTTATATCCATTGACAGGGAAATTTGTGGACCACCCCTATTTTTAGTTAAATATGGGTAACTTTGAACGGTTCAAGTTACCCAATTGCATTATCTTAGTTTATGGGTAACATTGACAAAGAGTTATTGATTTCTAAAAATATTTTCAAGTACATATTTTAGTACATACAGTAATTACAATAGAATTATTTTGCTATAATCCGCGTTTATTAAAAGAATCTATGTATTGCTAAACGTATAAAGCTGGCAACATTCACATACCTTATACCTACATGCAGGACGAGTCACCACACGTATCGTAATAAAATCCAATCCGGTGCTTTAACAAGGATGAAAGCTTAGCTGTATAGCTGTGATAGCCCAGCGGTAACAACGTCGGACTCTTTCGAAGAGGTCGCAAGTTCAAACCCAGGGCAGGGATCAATGAGTTTCTATTAAAACTTATGTGTCTAATTGTGAATTACAATTTATCACACGTTTTTCGGTGAAGTAAAACATTGCGAGGAAACCTACGTATCTCTAAAGAATTATGGGGATATGTGTAACCTACTAATCCACATTGGAGCAGCGAGGTAGGTCTTAGCTCCAATCCTTCTGTCCAAAGACGGAGAGAGGAGGCCTATGGTCAGAAGTGGGATAGTAACAGGTCGTTACTCGCGGTTATGGTTTCCAAAAAAGGAATTTACTATTATTAAAAAAGAAAACATCGTTTTCATCTTAAAAGAGCATCAAATAACAAAAAATAAAGATAAAATGTACATTGAAGATGACATCTCATACATGGAATAGGGTGAATTATTTTTCAAATTCTCTTGCTAACCATTAATGTTTTGATCTCATTTGAATGGTAATTGATTATAGAATTTGTTATTTAGGTTTGATTTTTAATAAATATTTACAATTACAAATAAATATGTATTCGTTACAAAAAAAAATCTACCCTTATGTTGCTAATATTTAGTAAATGGCAATTTTAAGTAAATGGTTGGCTGTTAAGTATGACAAGTTGACTTTATTTGACAGATCTATCTTTTATTCATTCAGAACATAAGTATAATTTTACCCATGATACGAAAATTCTGTGAATTCAAGGATTTTTAGTTTTCGAAATAATTCGGTTCAAAGTTACCCAAAACTCAAGGTAACTTTGAACACGCAGAAAAACATATTTTTTTTCCATTTCCTTTCTAGTTACTTAGTAATACAGTTAGTTGTTCTAAAACTCAGTATAAAAGAACACTCATTATTCATCAAAACCTTAAATAAGGTCATCCTATTTTTTTATATTTTGAAAAATCTGAAAAAGTCATTCAAAGTTACCCAATTTGACTGTATCTAATGTGACGTCGTAAATAATTAATTTTTTTCGCTTACATTGCCAACGCAGGCTGAACCCTACGAGATTTATCAAAATGATATACTAAGTATTTGTACACCTTGAAAAGGTCTACAGAAAAGTCCGCGATGGTATATGTCTATCTCTTATGGATAATCCACAATAGCATTTTTTTGTCATTTACTTTTTATACTGCGTCCATCATATTATCAGTCTTTTGACAGCTCACGCTCATTAAGTTTTGTATTGCTTACGTACAAATATCATACAAATAATATTTGTACTTTATGGATGGGTACCGCCCACTTAGTGATGTCACACATAATGGGTTACTACGATTATGCCACAGATTAAAAATAATCGGTAGAAATCGATGTTACGACTATTAAAAGACATTTAATAACATTATATAAAGTTTTACTTTCTTCTTAGTTAATACATGAATACAAATAAAACAATCAGGATATTTTAATTTATTTTATTAGCACGAGTCGTCGGAATGATAATCAACACTAGACTCCTCCGATGAGGAGTCTTCAGTAGCAGTTATTATTAGCTCTTGTGTAGATAATATATTATCAAACGCAATATCACGTTCCCAATCAGAGAATATTACTCTTTTAGTTCTTTCCACCACACTTGCCCAGTTCTCGGCCGTTACGTGGGTGCAAGCATTTTTTAGCAATTGCAACATTTTATTCGCTGTGAATGGGGGGCTTGTATTGCATCTCGCAGCATGCCCTTTTACTTGTGCCCATATAAGTTCTATTGCGTTGTACTGGCAGTGGTATGGAGGAATCCGAAGAACAGTATGGCCATATTCTGCTGCCATTTCATTGATTACATAGCGTTTTGCTCTCTTTTTGGTTTTTAATATTTTTATTAATTCAACTTTTAACATTGAGTCGTCCACATTTTCTCCATTGTCCCGAAGCCAATTAATTATTTCATGCTTTTGATTAGCCTGTGTTGGCATTTTGTCAATTTGACGGGAGTGGTAGGGCGCATTATCAATAAAAATTATTGATGGTTCTTCCAATGAAATGAGCATTTTTTTGAACCACTCTTCATACACATTCGCATTCATCTCTTCGTGGTAGTCATTTGATTTCTTCGATTTAAATGCCAACAGTGCGTCTTGTACAAATCCTTTTGCTGTACCTGCATGGCAAATGATTAGGCGCTCACCTTTTCCCATTGGTACTGAGGAAGTGGAATCAGCAGTATCATCAGTCCAGAAACGAGATAGTGTGTGGTTAGCGTTGAGCCATGTTTCATCCGTGAAAACAATATTTGCCCAATCTTGTATTTTCTTTGCCTCTCTTAAAAAATCACAACGTGCTATAGCTATATCTGTGCGTTCCATTAATAATTTTCTTTTATTTAACTTTTTATATGAAAAGCCAATTGTGTTCAAAACTTTGACCAAAGAAGATTTTTCACCATGAAATAGACCACTTCTTTTCAAAGAAACAATAAGTTTTCTCAAAGTTGGAATTTCTTTTCTCAAGTAGTAATCATATACATGACGACGAATAGCGTCAGCGTCAAAGTCATCAACAGCTGTCACCTTATGAGCCCGGCGCTTTCTTTTTGGTGTAGATGGTTTGTTTTGCTCCAAGCCGCTCCTGCCGTAGGCATCAGTAGTGATTTTAGTCACAGTTGATAGACTGATCCCCAACGCGGCTGCAACACGGTTTCGGACTTGCGTGATAGGTATAAGAGGTCCGCCATTTTGATTTTCTTGCTCAAAATACTCATGAAGTTTTAACACTAACTGTCTCGATTGTGCTTTCAACACACGTCCTTTCGGCATTTTCACGATCAATTAATATAAATTTCACAAAAGTTTTTCCGAGGAATAAAGCTACTTAACTCAAGGTGTAACAGATGCGAGAGAACACTCAGCGAACGTAAATGCGTGTGACTATCACGGGCGTTTCGTTGAGAGTGACAGATCACGTCAAAATGGCGGCCGAGCGGAAGGTCTGTTGATGTTGCCAGTTGATGTATAATATATTTTTTATGATTATAATAAATACACACGGATTAACATTTATTTTCAAAAAACTAAGGCAATATTAAATCAAAATGTTGATTTCTATATCTGTTATTAGTTTACGTAGGTTATCATTAATCGAATTACTTAGGTACGTAATTCGATTAATGATAGTAGGTACTATAATCGGAATGGTATCGCATACGAGAATCTTTAGGACATCACTAAATATGTAAATCGTCAATCTGTCAAAAGATGGTTAATATAATGGACAGTGTATACAAATATTGATTCCTTATTTTAAAATCAATTTTAAACAATACAGCATTAATCCTTATTAAGTACCTTAAATACACTGTTGATTTAACTGATGACCGTTTACAGCATGTAATTTAAATGAACATTTTCGAAGATATTACAGATTTAAAGTGCAGGGGTATATCGGTTTTTGTTTTACTTCAAATTTAACACGTGTGAGCCACGGACAGTAATGAATAAATCAAAACTACTAAATCGATTTTAATAATTTTTTTCACTGAATGACATAGGCAAGTCGTAACTCTACAAACTTTAGACTGAGCATTACACGAATATATACAAGAGTATCGTTCTCATAAATGCGTACGTTACATTCTGACTCCTTCTATCTGGCTTTTTTCCTAAACTAGTCCAGGTAGTTCCGACAAGTCGACTGAAGTTCGATTCTATACAATAAAGAAGATTTCCTACCATCACAGCGATAGTGAAAGAACTTTATCCGTAACGTCCTCCAATCTACCCGTCTTACCTCCGAAGACCGTTTCAATCACCCTAAAACAGGCATTCACTCTTCGTTGATAAGCCGCATACAGAACGTATGTTATGTCGTCTTCCTGTCCTTATCCCACTCTAAGTGAGGTCGGCACAACATGTTATAAACATGCTGTCACATGATTTGGCTGCGTTTTTACGACCGGCCGCCTGCCTGACGTCAACTTACCTTAGTCGTATTTTTCGACACCTCGGTAAGAAATGAGGTTGGTCTATTCTACTCAGCCGGATACCACACGGCGTATCATGTCCGAAGGCTTATACCTGATAAATGGTTTTCGGATCTATCTCGAGGTTAGTGATTAATATATAAAGTGCAAGGATATGTTATACGATATCACTTATTTAATATACACCGTAACTCTAAGCGTAATGTTGTCTATTAATATTTTAAAATCTTACTCAATATAAATATTTCTAAATGGAAATGTTATTTATTAATTTAAATGTAAATTTAAAATAATACATACTGTAAATAACATTCTAAAACTGTAGTTTACTTTAAACGGAAATTAATTATTGCTTCCATTTCCATCAACTGAATTGTCATTGATTATATACTACTTGACGCTAGATGTCATTAGTAGTATTAAAATTAGTAATGGCCATTTCGACTATCATTTTAACAACACGCGAGTTCACACGGTTCTTCTAAAATACACGTGCGTATTTTGATATTCTTATCTCCATTCTCGAAGGTCAAAATAACGGAAGTCTCCTAAACGATGCTTATGTATTATAATTTTATTACGTTGATTAGTCTCCTCTGGATATTTGTATTCTGATTGATTAATACCAATAAATAGAACCGCATACAAACACAACACCTATCTTGAGCATTAGTTATCTCGAGGTAAACGTATTTGTTGTTGAACGCAAAGTTTATTCACTGTCTTATTTATACTTTTTGCGATTCGTTATAAAAACATGTGCTTCTGCAACGGTCGCACTATTTAAAAGTCAATGACTTAAATCTACTTACCTATACATAACTTTATTTTGTATTTTGTATTTTGACAAAATTTAGTAGTGTTGCGATAAATAGATATAACAAATTTTATATACAAGTATTGTCAAAATAACTTTCTATATTTCGCAATAAAAAAGGCCTAAATATATTTTTGTGTCTTGAGATTATATACGATTTAAATTTTATTCGATGATTAATATACTTAGTATTCTTCATTTTCATTTAATAAATTTTAACACTTATTTTGGACTTTTTTTATATGTATTGAGTGTCGAAGATTGACAGCCATTATTTGGGTTTATAATTTTGTTATGACTCATGTGCCGTGTGGGATCCGGTAGAGTAGAACAGACAACCCTCATTTCATACAGAGGTGTAAAATAACAATCCAAAACATGTAACAACATGTTTTAACATGTTGTGCCGACCCCACTTAGAATGGGATAAAGACAGGAGAGTGATGATGATGAATATTGTTATGACTCATAAGAAAGTCGTAAACACAACATTAATTAACGGAACGAAGTTTCCTATTAAATTTCCTCATAATGTGTCAGTTATTATTCACACTATGTTATATAAATTGTTTCATATTTTATATTAGAATAATGTAGTCAATAATTTGTATAAATAATTTAACGTATAATTGTGTATCTTCTACAACACATGCTTCTTAAGCTACAATAAAAGACGGTTGGAGTTACTCTATGTTATAATGTCAAATTTGGCAATATATGGTTAATATGCAATGCTAGTACAATAACTTTGCACTACATAATCTTAAGATTTGAAGTGTTTAACTAAAGATAAAACGATAACGACTAGAAAGTTACATCATATATTATGTAAGGTAGCACTCCTATCACTAAAATAAACTTTATTTACACAATTCTAATTTGCAAAATTACAACAGGTTTCATTCGTAATAACTACAAAGTGCTAACCGACCCGCACTGGTAGTAGAACATATTATGACGTGAGTGATACTAGTCATTGATTGATTTTTGCGCCCGTTAGTTTTCATTTTATCATAACTTTTAAGACATTCAATTAAAATGTATAATCTATATATCTAGAATGCCATGTGATATCCGGCTGAGTAGAAAAGACCACCCTCGTTCTAACAGAGATGTCGCAAAAGGAGACTTAGGTCAGTTGGCTTCAGGCAGGCGGCTGGTCGAATGGTCAAAATTTTTAGCCAAATTATGTGACAACATGTTTATAACATGGATCATCATGAACAGAATGGATCGCTTGTTCTATGGATTTAAAAATTCGAACAATTACGTTACGTTACGTTCAGACTAACTTTCAGTAAATTAATGTTTATTTTTTAAATGGTCCCACCGCATCTTACTCAAACTTTAAACTTTATATTCACTTATGTATGTTATGTAGACGAAACCAAATTGGTTGAGACTATTTTTCGACGGCAAATTTAATATAAAACAAAAAATATGCTAATGGTCTTAAAATTAACCTGTACCTTAACCGCGCCAAATTAAACTATATATTTCATTGTACCTACGTTACTATGTATATTCCAACACCTACAAAACAAGTTGTTCTTAAAGATATGTCTGTTATACACTGTCCATTATATTAACCATCTTTTGACAGATTGACGATAGTGATGTCCTAAAGATTCTCGTATGCAATACCATTCCGATTATAGTACCTACTATCATTAATCGAATTACGTACCTAAGTAATTCGATTAATGATAACCTACGTAAACTAGATTACTACTTGAGAAAAGAAATTCCAACTTTGAGAAAACTTATTGTTTCTTTGAAAAGAAGTGGTCTATTTCATGGTGAAAAATCTTCTTTGGTCAAAGTTTTGAACACAATTGGCTTTTCATATAAAAAGTTAAATAAAAGAAAATTATTAATGGAACGCACAGATATAGCTATAGCACGTTGTGATTTTTTAAGAGAGGCAAAGAAAATACAAGATTGGGCAAATATTGTTTTCACGGATGAAACATGGCTCAACGCTAACCACACACTATCTCGTTTCTGGACTGATGATACTGCTGATTCCACTTCCTCAGTACCAATGGGAAAAGGTGAGCGCCTAATCATTTGCCATGCAGGTACAGCAAAAGGATTTGTACAAGACGCACTGTTGGCATTTAAATCGAAGAAATCAAATGACTACCACGAAGAGATGAATGCAAATGTGTATGAAGAGTGGTTCAAAAAAATGCTCATTTCATTGGAAGAACCATCAATAATTTTTATTGATAATGCGCCCTACCACTCCCGTCAAATTGACAAAATGCCAACACAGGCTAATAAAAAGCATGAAATAATTAATTGGCTTCGGGACAATGGAGAAAATGTGGACGACTCAATGTTAAAAGTTGAATTAATAAAAATATTAAAAACCAAAAAGAGAGCAAAACGCTATGTAATCAATGAAATGGCAGCAGAATATGGCCATACTATTCTTCGGATTCCTCCATACCACTGCCAGTACAACGCAATAGAACTTATATGGGCACAAGTAAAAGGGCATGCTGCGAGATGCAATACAAACCCCCATTCACAGCGAATAAAATGTTGCAATTGCTAAAAAATGCTTGCACCCACGTAACGGCCGAGAACTGGGCAAGTGTGGTGGAAAGAACTAAAAGAGTAATATTCTCTGATTGGGAACGTGATATTGCGTTTGATAATATATTATCTACACAAGAGCTAATAATAACTGCTACTGAAGACTCCTCATCGGAGGAGTCTAGTGTTGATTATCATTCCGACGACTCGTGCTAATAAAATAAATTAAAATATCCTGATTGTTTTATTTGTATTCATGTATTAACTAAGAAGAAAGTAAATCTTTATATAATGTTATTAAATGTCTTTTAATACTCGTAACATCGATTTCTACCGATTATTTTTAATCTGTGGCATAATCGTAGAAACCATTATGTGTGACATCACTAAGTGGGCGGTACCCATCCATAAAGTACAAATATTATTTGTATGATATTTGTACGTAAGCAATACAAAACTTAATGAGCGTGAGCTGTCAAAAGACTGATAATATGATGGACGCAGTATAAAAAGATTAATAACGAACTCCATAAAATCACCAGGAAAAAAACTGTATAAAAACTGAGAGGGCAATGTCCGTTTTTAGTTTTGGTTCAGCGAAACAGCTACAGCTCACTAACACATACAAATATACTTTAAGCACTTACTCACTAAGTACATAATAATTATTATAGACATAATGCCGATCGCATACGGTTTAAATTACATCGTCACCTAAAATATTCCAGGGTTCTGAAATAATAAACTAATCCGTACAAAATAAGTGTTAATATAAGTGTCTACAGACACTTATATTTAATAATTAGATACTTTATATTTATAATATATCTCGCTTTACAAGCTATACAAAGGTTTATTTGTATCGTTATATAATAAAATCAGCCGCAAGTATTAACAAGTATAACAAATATTGTATAAGAATAAAATTAAATTAAAGATTTTAAAAATTACAATAGTCTGTGACTTACTTTAGATTTTAATTGATCAATTAAAGTATGTATACAAAATTAAAATTTTTGATCGCGAAACTTAACCGTTACGTTATATTACGGCATTGGTGCTATTAAAAAAAATTATTGTATTATTTAAAAAAGTTCTAGTAAATAATAATAGCGAAGTAGATATCTTTTTACTTCGATTACACAATAATCATTATTCTGACATTGATTATCCATATAGGTCAGACACATTGCATTTAGCCCTGACCGTATTAAAAGTTACATTCATGATTCAGACGAGAAACATAATTACTAGCCTCTACTTTATACAGTAAATAAATATTCTCGAAGACTGAGACCCAAGATTTTTTCACTTCCCATTCGCGGTAGACAAGTGGACCGACAAGTTGAGCCACTAACACAAAGATAACACCGTTCACAGCACAGGCGTGTCGGGTCGGTCTTATGTTTATTTACGTCCATCGTATTGTTTGTATACAGCCCGGCACGACTGCGCATCTCACTACGTCATACCCCTCCCCGGTACCCCCGCGGATACCCGTAATTCTTACACCGGGGTCGACTCGGCTCACTCGCTCATTCATTCCACATTCGCAAACGTAGTTGCGCGTCTCTGCTGATAATTGTACTTTTACCAGTAATACATAATAGCGCTTAACGCTATGTTGAAAGAGACCACTAGATATGAAACCCGTACTACGAATCAAGAGGAAGGACGACCGTTAACCTCTAACAGGTTACCTGCTATCGAGGAACTCACACTTGGTCTCAAGCAAAAGCTTCACCTGCAAGCTAGGGCAAGAGCTGCACCTTACTATATTAGAAAGCAAGAACCAGTTGATCTCGTAGAAAGGTTATTGGAGCAACGCGCCCTTGTCGCCGAGGCTGTTCGAAGGCTACAAGAAAAGAAACAACCATGTCACGGGATATCAGTAGATTCTTAATTTATTTATGTTATTAAAACAAAACATTTTAGTTGTGAAAGTGTGGACCGTGTTGTGAAATCGCTTGTGTGTAAGAAACGTGTCGGGTTACAATGGTGCTATATGCGGAAAGCATGTTAGAGCGAGATGGCCAGCTATGACGTGTCACGCGCGGCACAAATCACGAGAACAAACCAAAATGGCCGCCGGTACTCTACAATCATAATATTTATTCTTCATTTTATAGTGACCTTAAAATGATCAAAGTGCTGAATGACGTAACAAACTTTTAACTTTTAGTATTGTTATGCCTTCCATATGTATAGTATAATAAATAATATTTACGTTTTCGTGACAAGACTTATGCTGAGACATTTCCAAATAACTGATGTTATTTAAATTTATTAATATAAAGTATTCAAGAGCTTTAAATATTGTTTGTGTCTTTAGACTTAAAATTATTCAAAAGAAAGATTTTATGTCAGATTTATAGACTAAAAATAGTGTTCTTTTTCTACTGTGTTCGTATTTATATTCGCTCAAGTCCTAATGTTGATCGAATGTTCTCATAATAAATTCATCTTATCATTAACTTTGTAATTGTTTGTGCACATAATGTAATCGTAAGAACTTTCAAACGGGATCTTAGATATAACAGTAATGAAATTATTTAGATACAGTTACTTCCTCGCATGACACATTAAGTAAGTAAGATCGTATCGCGCAATGCGATATGACAGGTGTAGCGTTACTAATTCAGACCATAAATATTGGTCTGAAATTCGGGCATACCTGTATTAACTTAGGCGAATTATAGGCAATACTTTAAATTAATATAGTACCTACTTATCTTTCTCTTTAGTAAATCAACAATATAGTGTACAATTGTACCAAATCAGGTATAAAAATCAATGTAATATTACGTGTGCATGTTTTAGTGCATTTTGTGATTTTAGATAGTTTAATTTATCGATCTTGTGATTTAGATAAGGTTTAAAGAGTTATTATCTGATAAATGGAATAAAAAATTAAAAAATGACAGGTTGTTTAATTTATTTGCATAAAACCCACTTAGATGTTATATAAACCTAGAAATAAATATTTACAGAAAAAGTAAGTGACCTCAATATAATATGAATAAACTAAGATTTTAAGTTATTAACCATATTATGGTAACATAGAGTTTTTTTTAAATATGTGTTCAAAATACTGTATATGCAAGCGTGCCCTTAGCCAATTTTTTGGTATTAAAATATATTGAAATTTGACAAAATTTTAAAATATATTGTAACCGCTACTGATGCATCGGCCATCTATCGGTGAGTAGCAAAAACCTAACTCATAAAAAAACAATATATGTACAGTCAAATTGGGTAACTTTGAATGACTTTTTCAGATTTTTCAAAATATAAAAAAATAGGATGACCTTATTTAAGGTTTTGATGAATAATGAGTGTTCTTTCATACCGAGTTTTAGAATAACTAACTGTATAACTAAGTAACTAGAAAGGAAATGGAAAAAAAATATGCTTTTGTGCGTGTTCAAAGTTACCTTGAGTTTTGGGTAACTTTGAACCGAAATATTTCGAAAACTAAAAATCCTTGAATTCACGGAATTTTCGTATCATGGGTAAAATTATACTTATGTTCTGAATGAATGAAAGATAGATCTGTCAAATAAAGTCAACTTGTCATACTTAACAGCCAACCGTTTACTTAAAATTGCCATTTACTAAATATTAGCAACATATGGGTAGATTTTTTTTTGTAACGAATACATATTTATTTGTAATTGTAAATATTTATTAAAAATCAAACCTAAATAACAAATTCTATAATCAATTACCATTCAAATGAGATCAAAACATTAATGGTTGGCAAGAGAATTTGAAAAATAATTCTCCCCATTCCATGAATGAGATGTCATCTTCAATGTACATTTTATCTTTATTTTTTGTTATTTGATGCTCTTTTAAGATGAAAACGATGTTTTCTTTTTTAATAATAGTAAATTCCTTTTTTGGAAACCATGACCGCGAGTAACGACCTGTTACTATCCCACTTCTGACCATAGGCCTCCTCTCTCCGTCTTTGGAGAGAAGGATTGGAGCTAAGACCTACTTCGCTGCTCCAATGCAGATTAGTAGGTTACACGTATCCCCATAATTCTCTACAGATACGTAGGTTTCCTCGCAATGTTTTCCTTCACCGAAAAACGTGTGATAAATTTTAATTCACAATTAGACACATAAGTTTTAATAGAAACTCATTGATGCCTGCCCTGGGTTTGACCCTGCGACCTCTTCGAAAGAGTCCGACGTTGTTACCGCTGGGCTATCACAGCTCTACAGCTAAGCTTTCATCCTTGTTAAAGCACCGGATTGGATTTTATTACGATACGTGTGGTGACTCGTCCTGCATGTAGGTATAAGGTATGTGAATGTTGCCTGCTTTATACGTTTAGCAATACATAGATTCTTTTAATAAACGCGGATTATAGCAAAATAATTCTATTTTAATTACTGTATGTACTAAAATATGTACTTGAAAATATTTTTAGGAATCAATAACTCTTTGTCAATGTTACCCATAAACTAAGATAATGCAATTGTATTTTTGAATCGTTCAAAGTTACCCATATTTAACTAAAAATAGGGGTGTTCCACAAATTTCCCTGTCAATGGATAAAAAACGATGCAAAATCATGAAATTATGTGAAAAAGTATAATTTCAACGTACAATTGATCATTAGAAACCGAAAATCATGTGTTTTACACACCTTTTCTGTAATTAAATCGGAAATGTAACTCACATACTTTTCACTGCTAAAAGACAGGGAACAGAAAATCAGGGCGGTTTTACTACAGGCGCCAACACATGTTATCTCGCATCCCTCTTGCACATGTACGTATTTATGAATGAATCGTATGAAAATAGTCTCAGCTGCATCTCGCTCCACTCCTACATACATATTTTTACGCACTCATTCTCATTTTGACTATCTATCATATAACAAGACAACAAGTTGATTTTATTAATGAATGGGCGGTGTATTAAATTTTTAAATTTCCCGTTGTAAAGTTCTAGTACTTTAATTTTTACTAAAATGTATAATTTTGTTTTAATTTAGTTAGCAAAATTCTTGAAACAAATATCACTCGAAGCAAATTAAATGTATCAAGTCTTATTTCACCAGTAGCTGTTGAGATATTTCTTAAAATGAGAAATATAACAACGAAGAAACGTGCAGTTATAAAACAATAAGAAGAGGATTTACTTAATCATTATATAAATGTAAGTGTTGAGTTTTAATGAATTTTGTGCATCTCAATTATAGTAAGAGCTTTCTTAAAATTTACATTCTCGCATGTAAATATAATAACCTAACCTTGCATGGATAGCCTAAAACCTTTAACATGCAGTATAATTTTTATTTCATATTTGACTTAGTTATCGTTATATAAAAATTATGATATGTACATTAATTTCGATTGATGAATTAGCTATATTCATTATTATATTAAGGATATGTCTTGCGATTTTATATAGCTTCTAGTGTCTTGTAGTGCAATAAATGATTAATAATGGAACATTAAAGTGAAAGTTTTTTAGAAGTTGTTCTAATTGATCATAAGTGTGTATCTATCTTAGTTATGAATAATTTGGACATAACTTAAATGTTCTACTTAATATTTTTTTTAGAAGTATTTTTTAATTGAAGTTGTATACTTCATTGTATTATATTAGAACTTTAAAAATGATTGTCAAGTTTTTTATAATGAGACTCCGATGAAAAGGGAGTAAATAGCAAAAGAGAGCAAGTTTATTCTGTATAAAGCAATATAGGGTATATTGCTTTATATAACACTATTGTTGATTTTTAATTAAAAAGCAAAATTTAAATTTACGATTGATTAAACGATTGATTGATTAATTGCAGATTCAAGAATCCTCAGATCCAAGATTAAGAGTAATTTTTTATTTTAATATGATTGTCACATGATGTTATTTATAGTTATGATTTGAGATATCTTTACATTTACAGTGCTAATAAAAGATATAATAGTATGTGTAATGAATGAAAGAATAACAGCAATATTAAAAGACTGTTCTATAAAACTGAAAGTAAATATTTATGTAATTTATAAATCACTTAAAATGTGCAACTGTTTATATCTAACAGAAATTAAATAACAAACAATATTTCTCCTTCATACTTATGCAATAATAAAAAGCAATTTTTCTAAAAGTGAACCCATTTACTCTTTCTTAACAAATCAATGCATAATGACACAGACAACATTTTTTTTATATTATAGAACAACTATTCATATAGATTCAAATACAACCTTGTTCATAAGAGGTTCTATTTGAATAGTAACAATTTTTAATTTTTTTAATTTTTTAAAATTATTTTCAGAGATGGAATAGCACTAGACTAAGTGCAACTAAAGGAAGGTAACTAATACTCAAGCGAAGTCTGAATTTATGAAGCTAAGTTAGATTCCCGTAATTTCAGCCACAGATGTAAGCGTGCACTCAAACATCAGTAGCCAAAAGCGACTGGGAAAAGAATTAAGGTTTTACATGTATTGCAGGTGCCAAATACCGGCTCTTTGCCAACCGCAACACATAACCATTACAAAAAAAAATGTAAAAATTAATGGATTGAATGAAAATAATGGATTAATTTTACAGGAGGGCAGTCCGACATCTGGCCTCGTGACTCCACGAGCTACGCTGGTCTGGCCTCGCTGCCGCCAATGGAGACGTGCCGCCGCCCCTCACCCCAGGCCGGCCCGTCCGGCTATGCCGCAGCTGCTGTCGCTCCGCCGTCGCCTCGAGCGCTCGAACAGCGCCAGGCCGAACAGTAGCGTCAACCACCAGGACCTCTGTAATTTGAGAAAATGCATTTGAGGTAACTAATACTCAAGTGAAGTCTGAATTTATGAAGCTAAGTTAGATTCCCGTAATTTCAGCCACAGATGTAAGCGTGCACTCAAACATCAGTAGCCAAAAGTGACTGGGAAAAGAATTAAGGTTTTACATGTATTGCAGGTGCCAAATACCGGCTCTTTGCCAACCGCAACACATTACCATTACAAAAAAGAAATGTAAAAATTAATGGATTGAATGAAATTAATGGATTAATTTTACAGGAGGGCAGTCCGACAGCTGGCCTCGTGACTCCACGAGCTACGCTGGTCTGGCCTCGCTGCCGCCAATGGAGACGTGCCGCCGCCCCTCACCCCAGGCCGGCCCGTCCGGCTATGCCGCAGCTGCTGTCGCTCCGCCGTCGCCTCGAGCGCTCGAACAGCGCCAGGCCGAACAGTAGCGTCAACCACCAGGACTTCTGTAATTTGAGAAAATGCATTTGAGGTAACTAATACTCAAGTGAAGTCTGAATTTATGAAGCTAAGTTAGATTCCCGTAATTTCAGCCACAGATGTAAGCGTGCACTCAAACATCAGTAGCCAAAAGCGACTGGGAAAAGAATTAAGGTTTTACATGTATTGCAGGTGCCAAATACCGGCTCCATGCCAACCGCAATACATTACCATTACAAAAAAAAAAAATGTAAAAATTAATGGATTGAATGAAATTAATGGATTAATTTTACAGGAGGGCAGTCCGACAGCTGGCCTCGTGACTCCACGAGCTACGCTGGTCTGGCCTCGCTGCCGCCAATGGAGACGTGCCGCCGCCCCTCACCCCAGGCCGGCCCGTCCGGCTATGCCGCAGCTGCTGTCGCTCCGCCGTCGCCTCGAGCGCTCGAACAGCGCCAGGCCGAACAGTAGCGTCAACCACCAGGACCTCTGTAATTTGAGAAAATGCATTTGAGGTAACTAATACTCAAGTGAAGTCTGAATTTATGAAGCTAAGTTAGATTCCCGTAATTTCAGCCACAGATGTAAGCGTGCACTCAAACATCAGTAGCCAAAAGTGACTGGGAAAAGAATTAAGGTTTTACATGTATTGCAGGTGCCAAATACCGGCTCTTTGCCAACCGCAACACATTACCATTACAAAAAAAAATGTAAAAATTAATGGATTGAATGAAAATAATGGATTAATTTTACAGGAGGGCAGTCCGACATGTGGCCTCGTGACTCCACGAGCTACGCTGGTCTGGCCTCGCTGCCGCCAATGGAGACGTGCCGCCGCCCCTCACCCCAGGCTGGCCCGTCCGGCTATGCCGCAGCTGCTGTCGCTCCGCCGTCGCCTCGAGCGCTCGAACAGCGCCAGGCCGAACAGTAGCGTCAACCACCAGGACCTCTGTAATTTGAGAAAATGCATTTGAGGTAACTAATACTCAAGTGAAGTCTGAATTTATGAAGCTAAGTTAGATTCCCGTAATTTCAGCCACAGATGTAAGCGTGCACTCAAACATCAGTAGCCAAAAGCGACTGGGAAAAGAATTAAGGTTTTACATGTATTGCAGGTGCCAAATACCGGCTCTTTGCCAACCGCAACACATTACCATTACAAAAAAAAATGTAAAAATTAATGGATGGAATGAAATTAATGGATAAATTTTACAGGAGGGCAGTCCGACAGCTGGCCTCGTGACTCCACGAGCTACGCTGGTCTGGCCTCGCTGCTGCCAATGGAGACGTGCCGCCGCCCCTCACCCCAGGCCGGCCCGTCCGGCTATGCCGCAGCTGCTGTCGCTCCGCCGTCGCCTCGAGCGCTCGAACAGCGCCAGGCCGAACAGTAGCGTCAACCACCAGGACCTCTGTAATTTGAGAAAATGCATTTGAGGTAACTAATACTCAAGTGAAGTCTGAATTTATGAAGCTAAGTTAGATTCCCGTAATTTCAGCCACAGATGTAAGCGTGCACTCAAACATCAGTAGCCAAAAGTGACTGGGAAAAGAATTAAGGTTTTACATGTATTGCAGGTGCCAAATACCGGCTCTTTGCCAACCGCAACACATTACCATTACAAAAAAATGTAAAAATTAATGGATTGAATGAAATTAATGGATTAATTTTACAGGAGGGCAGTCCGACATCTGGCCTCGTAACTCCACGAGCTACGCTGGTCTGGCCTCGCTGCCGCCAATGGAGACGTGCCGCCGCCCCTCACCCCAGGCCGGCCCGTCCGGCTATGCCGCAGCTGCTGTCGCTCCGCCGTCGCCTCGAGCGCTCGAACAGCGCCAGGCCGAACAGTAGCGTCAACCACCAGGACTTCTGTAATTTGAGAAAATGCATTTGAGGTAACTAATACTCAAGTGAAGTCTGAATTTATGAAGCTAAGTTAGATTCCCGTAATTTCAGCCACAGATGTAAGCGTGCACTCAAACATCAGTAGCCAAAAGCGACTGGGAAAAGAATTAAGGTTTTACATGTATTGCAGGTGCCAAATACCGGCTCTTTGCCAACCGCAATACATTACCATTACAAAAAAAAAAAAATGTAAAAATTAATGGATTGAATGAAATTAATGGATTAATTTTACAGGAGGGCAGTCCGACAGCTGGCCTCGTGACTCCACGAGCTACGCTGGTCTGGCCTCGCTGCCGCCAATGGAGACGTGCCGCCGCCCCTCACCCCAGGGCGGCCCGTCCGGCTATGCCGCAGCTGCTGTCGCTCCGCCGTCGCCTCGAGCGCTCGAACAGCGCCAGGCCGAACAGTAGCGTCAACCACCAGGACCTCTGTAATTTGAGAAAATGCATTTGAGGTAACTAATACTCAAGTGAAGTCTGAATTTATGAAGCTAAGTTAGATTCCCGTAATTTCAGCCACAGATGTAAGCGTGCACTCAAAAATCAGTAGCCAAAAGTGACTGGGAAAAGAATTAAGGTTTTACATGTATTGCAGGTGCCAAATACCGGCTCTTTGCCAACCGCAACACATTACCATTACAAAAAAAAATGTAAAAATTAATGGATTGAATGAAAATAATGGATTAATTTTACAGGAGGGCAGTCCGACATCTGGCCTCGTGACTCCACGAGCTACGCTGGTCTGGCCTCGCTGCCGCCAATGGAGACGTGCCGCCGCCCCTCACCCCAGGCCGGCCCGTCCGGCTATGCCGCAGCTGCTGTCGCTCCGCCGTCGCCTCGAGCGCTCGAACAGCGCCAGGCCGAACAGTAGCGTCAACCACCAGGACCTCTGTAATTTGAGAAAATGCATTTGAGGTAACTAATACTCAAGTGAAGTCTGAATTTATGAAGCTAAGTTAGATTCCCGTAATTTCAGCCACAGATGTAAGCGTGCACTCAAACATCAGTAGCCAAAAGCGACTGGGAAAAGAATTAAGGTTTTACATGTATTGCAGGTGCCAAATACCGGCTCTTTGCCAACCGCAACACATTACCATTACAAAAAAAAATGTAAAAATTAATGGATGGAATGAAATTAATGGATAAATTTTACAGGAGGGCAGTCCGACAGCTGGCCTCGTGACTCCACGAGCTACGCTGGTCTGGCCTCGCTGCTGCCAATGGAGACGTGCCGCCGCCCCTCACCCCAGGCCGGCCCGTCCGGCTATGCCGCAGCTGCTGTCGCTCCGCCGTCGCCTCGAGCGCTCGAACAGCGCCAGGCCGAACAGTAGCGTCAACCACCAGGACCTCTGTAATTTGAGAAAATGCATTTGAGGTAACTAATACTCAAGTGAAGTCTGAATTTATGAAGCTAAGTTAGATTCCCGTAATTTCAGCCACAGATGTAAGCGTGCACTCAAACATCAGTAGCCAAAAGCGACTGGGAAAAGAATTAAGGTTTTACATGTATTGCAGGTGCCAAATACCGGCTCTTTGCCAACCGCAACACATTACCATTACAAAAAAGAAATGTAAAAATTAATGGATTGAATGAAATTAATGGATTAATTTTACAGGAGGGCAGTCCGACAGCTGGCCTCGTGACTCCACGAGCTACGCTGGTCTGGCCTCGCTGCCGCCAATGGAGACGTGCCGCCGCCCCTCACCCCAGGCCGGCCCGTCCGGCTATGCCGCAGCTGCTGTCGCTCCGCCGTCGCCTCGAGCGCTCGAACAGCGCCAGGCCGAACAGTAGCGTCAACCACCAGGACCTCTGTAATTTGAGAAAATGCATTTGAGGTAACTAATACTCAAGTGAAGTCTGAATTTATGAAGCTAAGTTAGATTCCCGTAATTTCAGCCACAGATGTAAGCGTGCACTCAAACATCAGTAGCCAAAAGTGACTGGGAAAAGAATTAAGGTTTTACATGTATTGCAGGTGCCAAATACCGGCTCTTTGCCAACCGCAACACATTACCATTACAAAAAAAAATGTAAAAATTAATGGATTGAATGAAAATAATGGATTAATTTTACAGGAGGGCAGTCCGACATCTGGCCTCGTGACTCCACGAGCTACGCTGGTCTGGCCTCGCTGCCGCCAATGGAGACGTGCCGCCGCCCCTCACCCCAGGCCGGCCCGTCCGGCTATGCCGCAGCTGCTGTCGCTCCGCCGTCGCCTCGAGCGCTCGAACAGCGCCAGGCCGAACAGTAGCGTCAACCACCAGGACCTCTGTAATTTGAGAAAATGCATTTGAGGTAACTAATACTCAAGTGAAGTCTGAATTTATGAAGCTAAGTTAGATTCCCGTAATTTCAGCCACAGATGTAAGCGTGCACTCAAACATCAGTAGCCAAAAGCGACTGGGAAAAGAATTAAGGTTTTACATGTATTGCAGGTGCCAAATACCGGCTCTTTGCCAACCGCAACACATTACCATTACAAAAAAAAATGTAAAAATTAATGGATGGAATGAAATTAATGGATAAATTTTACAGGAGGGCAGTCCGACAGCTGGCCTCGTGACTCCACGAGCTACGCTGGTCTGGCCTCGCTGCTGCCAATGGAGACGTGCCGCCGCCCCTCACCCCAGGCCGGCCCGTCCGGCTATGCCGCAGCTGCTGTCGCTCCGCCGTCGCCTCGAGCGCTCGAACAGCGCCAGGCCGAACAGTAGCGTCAACCACCAGGACCTCTGTAATTTGAGAAAATGCATTTGAGGTAACTAATACTCAAGTGAAGTCTGAATTTATGAAGCTAAGTTAGATTCCCGTAATTTCAGCCACAGATGTAAGCGTGCACTCAAACATCAGTAGCCAAAAGCGACTGGGAAAAGAATTAAGGTTTTACATGTATTGCAGGTGCCAAATACCGGCTCTTTGCCAACCGCAACACATTACCATTACAAAAAAAAAATGTAAAAATTAATGACGTACGAATTACCAAAACTGCGCAATTTCAGAAATCAGTACGACACCTTTATAATGGCTAGCCCGTTAATAAAACGTCTTACAAAGTAGCGCGCTTTTGAAGCTAATGTATATTTACTATACTATAATGTATATTTACCTAAGCTATGATTAAAACAGTAATTATTCAAAAGTAATAATAAAATTATTTTGCTATAATCGGCGATGAATTAAAATAGAAAATGTATATAATGCTAAATGTAGAGTGGACAATTGGTTATCATACCTGATACATGCAGGATTCGTAAAAAACACATGCACAAACCTCCACCACCGCCACCACCATACACAAGCACTATATACATTCACTATCACAAAATCAACAACTCAAATGTTTGAATTTCAACAAACATTCTCGGATAAAATGTGAGTAGTTATCCAAAACTTAATAACAAATAAACTATACTTCTGCACTCTTTAATACGAAGAAAATTGAAACGTACTGACTCACCTGAAACGTTCGTTATACGTAATATATAACTGTAATCACTTTTTACTTACGCAAAAATATATAAACCAACAAATGATTTTTAATTAAAATTAGACAATTCCATAAACTTCTTGTTAACGCACACTATATACAATAACACGATATAATAGGAATACCACAATTCCCGTTCCGAGATGCACTTCTCTTGAATGACGAACAAGGACTGAATGTCACTGAAACGTTTTATCAAATGGAAGACTCCCCACTCCAGTCCCCACCGAAAACAATAACGGCACAGTGTTGCCCCTATTTAATCAAAAAGGGCGCGATCAGGGTTGCCACCTTTTTTTTGAAGAAAAATACTATTTTTCTTTTTAAATCAAAAAAATAAATTCAGGAAAAAAAATAGGACACATCTATTTTCAATCATTATTTATTTTTCCATGATTATTTTTTATTACTTTTCGCTGGATAATGGAAAACACGGAGTTAGAGCTACTAACTAACTAAGCCCCGTAAATACATGAATGAGTTTCGTTCCTACATTCCCTATGCAGGGCTGCGGGTGCGTTCCATTCACAGTTAATTAAAAAAAGCACGACAATTGCAATTAGCGATAAAAATATAGTATTTTTCGTGCTATATTCTTTTTCTATAATATATAGTACAATTTAAGCTAGTGTTTTTCAATTTATATATACATTTATTAAAACAGGGACCTCGAAGCATATAGCATTATAGTATATCCTTAGTGTTTTCATTGAACTGTAATAATATTGGGAAATTTTATTTTTTAATTTTAAAATATAAGTAAAAATAAAACTAAAATAATAAAAATAAAACTTTTCCTTCTATAGTAATATTTATTGTGTATGCTTTATTGAAGTGTTGTATATCATATGTCATACCCAATATCAGTTATATTCTATGTTTTAGGTGGTTATTTCTGAATAGTTTTTATTCTTTCTGCGACAGACAATATGGATTACAGACATACTTTAATTATTTAACAGAAAGTTATTTGTTCAAGATACTTTAACATACTATCCCATTTAGTTATGCACATTTCAACTAGATTTTTTGTCCGAGTAACTGTGTCTGGTCAAGGCACTGCTACTGTTGTTGCAATGAATTCATTAATATCTGATACAATGGCTGATATTCTTCAAGTGAGTTAAAATGTTTCAAATATAAATCATTTTTGTTTGTAAACACAAAAATTGGCATGTGTATGTTTAAAGTAACGGCCTGTTATCCACCCCAGCAGTGGGAACCATAAGCTTCCTCTATCCGTTTTTTGGAGAGAAGTATTGTAGCAAAGACCTACCATCGCGTTGCTCCAATGCGGATTGGTAGGTTACGCATATCCCTAGAATTCGCTAGAAGTATGCGGATTTCCTTACCATATTTTCCTTCACCGAAAAGCGTGTCATAAATTGCAATTGTCAATTAGACATGTGCCTGCGCGGGGTATAAACCCATGATCGTCTTTACAGAGTCGAACGGCCTCACCGCTGAGCTATCCATAGCTTGTTCCATATGTATTAAAATGTATTTGCAATAATTTTCAGATGAACCTGGTCATAGCCAAAGAGAGTACTCATTGGGATGACGTCTAAGGGCTATATGCTGTTGATGCTTTATGGGATGAAGCACATGATTAGGTCAATTGATTTGACTAGATGAAGGCAAGTAAATATTTGATGTAAAGTATGTCAGTCTGTCCATTTCACTTTCTATTAAAACTGAAGCTTATATGTCTAATGGGCTAACTGCCTAATCCGTTTGAGATATAACAAAAAATGTTTGGTACAATTTTTCCTCTATTATAGTGATGCAAAAAAGTGTGTGATATAAGAATAGTTTAAAAGACATATTAGTGATGATCATTGGAACTTTGTCACATACAATACAGTATTTGGAAAGCATAATATTTTTAGCCTGGTACTGCTAACAGTACAAAATCAAAGATATTTAACATAACACAAAGATTGTCACAGATACCCCTTATATTTTATTATTAAAAAAACAAAATTTATAATTATAGTCTCTATTCTATACTTAAAATATAACTGTAGACAAAGTTATAGACACGAAAAAAATATTTTCCAGACACTATTTAAGACCAGTAGAAGCTAAAAATATATTTTTAAAATTTAAAATCTCTGTTATTTGTCAATGCATCATTCTCCTACCCTTATCCCACTCTAAATGGGGTAGGCACAACATGTTTTAAACATGTTATCACATGATTTGGTATCTTACGACCGGTCGCCTGCCCGACGTCAACTTACCTTAATCGGTTTTCGCGACACCTCGGTAAGAAATGAGGGTGGTCTATTCTACTCAGGGGATATCAATGCCAAGATTGTCTGTAAGACTACCTTTGCAAACTAATGTTCTATCTATACATTATTAAAGAATAACTTATTTATTACAGGTTAAATATGCTGCGAACTCTTCCGCCGAGAAGTGTCCACGAGCCCAATGATGCAGATGAACATATATGAAGAGCTTCAGTCGAATCATAATTATTTAGCCTCATTTATTGACATTAGTAATAACATTTTCACAGCGCGAATGCTTTTATTCACTAACAATTTATTTTGCCGCCTGAACCATTCGGAATTTTGGAATAAGGCTGTAAAAGTCCGCTTCAATGCTAGAGGACTCAAGAGAAGGTTGTGTCTTCAGAATAGTATTCATATTAGTATAATTGACAAACATTATGAAGTTTGAAACTTCTTAACTAGGACCCAATGGATTTTTTCTCAAATCCGTGGATAAGGGGGCTCTAGCACACTAGAACGGATCATAATTTGGTTTCATTGTTTAAAACATGATTGGTTAATATTATTGTTTGATAGTTATAGTACCTTGTATTCCATCAGAAATATTTTCCAGACCCAAGCCATATCATATTACCGGTTCAGTATATTGATATATCGGTCATGTGCAGCAATAGCGGTACAACTCAAAAACTTATATTTTGAGATGAATGGGTTTAACTTACTTTTCATTACTCAGGAAAATGAATAACAATTGCTTAGTTGCTAGTTTAATTGTTAGTTTGCTTAAACGACGGGCTTATAATAAATTATGAGTTCTGCCTGTATTGCTGCTAAAAATTGTGTATTTTAACATTAACACCATTTATTCCTATTCAAAACACGTGTTTTTACTTGTGTAGCAAAACTAAAAACCTGAGCAATCCTGGGAGTAATATATTTTCAAAACAGGATTATTTAAATTGTGAAATTTTTATAATTACGCTATTGTCTAATAAAACTGAAAGATTTGATCTAGTTAAAATTATATTATCCATCACAAAAACTTATATCTTTGGAATGGCATTATATGGCATGTAAAGTGTTAATTAGTCAAAAATGTATATAACTTAAAAAACTATCATTCTTGGTTAACTTGCGTTAATCATAAATATGATTTGTTAAAAGTTTTTTGCATAACCGTAATCATAATGCGAGTAAGACAATGGTGTATCAATTAAGGAGAATTCACAGTACTACAGATACTTGGAAAACGATAATGGAAATGGAAAATTTTATCACAAGTAAAGTTATAGAACTATGATACATGAGGTAAAAGTAACTAACTAATATTACTATTATTAACATTTAAAAAGTGATTCAAAATTTTTATTATTTTACTATATATACTCCATAAGTATAGAAACATAACAAGATGTAAACAAACAAAACCATGTGATTCAGGAGTGACAAATATGTCATTACAATAATATTATTAACAAATGAAAAAATTGGGATTCAACTGCAGTTGTCAAAAGAATATCTCTAATATTTATAAATGTAATTTTCATAAATTGACTGGTATTTTCTAAAATTAAATATTTATACCTTTAGTATAGCAAAACAGCAATATATAATTTAATAAAATTCAGCAGATACAAATTAGCCAAGTAAACTACCTAAAATGGTAATTAGATTAACCAACGCAACATAATATCAATATTCTACGAGCTTCACTCTGTGATACTTAAATGTGTAGTAATTTAGTGTATTTAATATTATCCATCGTTTTCTTTAAAAATTTTATAATTCTTATTTATTGTTTCAAAGTTTGTAAAAATTATTGATAGCAATCACGCCATAATAAAGTGGTGCGAATACTATCAATAATTTTAAATTCTTTAAAAGAATTAAAAATTATATTAAATGTTAGTATAATGTGTTGTAATAAAAAAGGTACTTTATAGTAGGCAGATAATGCCTACTATAAACTACCTGTTTTGACATGTTTACATTTAGTTAAATACTTAACCCATGGAGTATAGTTCCTCATGATGTTTTCTTTCATCGAAAAGCTTGGTATCAATTGGCACATTAATTATGGCAAAATTTCACAATTTAATTCTTACTTTATATGTATAAATCCGAAGTGTTAACTGGTTTGATGGAAAATATTATACTTAGAGATAAAAACCACTAATATTCTATAAAACTACTACCAATATATCTAAAAAAGACTAATATTTATAATTTACCATCAAGTATACTCCTTTTAAGTATAATGTTTTTTCCTAAATACTAAAACGGTAAAAACGAAAGCATCTATTGTTTCAAATACTAATCTTGTAAATTTGTTTTCGAGTGAATACTTATAATTAATTATATTTAATAATAATATATAATAATTTAAATTACAATTCCTATATTTTCAAGATACATGATCGCCGATTCTGTTTCCTATTTAAAAATAGTAATCATTTTTGAAGTTGCACTTTTAGCGTGTTTAGGAAAAAACTTTTTTTTTTAAGAAGCATGCACATAGAAATGTAAAACGGCTGTTGAATATAAATTTTTTTATTACAGTAAAAGTCTATTAAAGAATTTCCTTAAATATTTTGTTTTATTAAAATCTAAAAATCATTATTAATATGTTACAGGAAAACCGGTTATCCAAATAATCGGTAAGAGTAAAATGCGAATCGATAAAACTTTGACATCACTAGTTACGGTTTTAGCGCACCAAGAACATCACTAATTTTACTACGATTTTACGTCATACGTTATATATATTACTACTCCATATGTGAGAAAGAGTCAGAGCTGAGACTAAATCCGTTTTTATGAATGAAACGGGGGAGAGGCAGATAGTTTTTTATGAATGAGAATGTAAGTAGCTATAGTGCTACTCTGCACCCCCCCATACCACCGAAAATAGGCTCGCGCCAATGTATGAATCTCAACCATCTATTTTATAGTTAATAATCTATGCAGAAAATTTTGAAAAAGTGTCAAAATTTGTTTCAAAACTATATATTTTAAATGACATTTGACAACTAAAACATTTGTATTTTCATTTCACTCAGTTATCAGTTTTAAATCAGGTTACAGATATTGAAAAAAAAATTAATAATTATTTTAGTCGTTTTATTCAATGTTACCCGTAAATTCAAAGTTACCCAATTTGACTGTATACTGATTTATTATATATGTATATTGATTTATTATATATGGTTCCCGAAATAAAAGAAAGATTAGCATTTAACTCGTTTTATTTTATTGTTGAGCTTTAATACAATTAGAGTTTACATGAAAAAGATTGTATTACAGATTATTTATTATTATACATGACTTACAGCTACAGACCAGAGATAGATTAATTAAACTGATTGCGCATTTTTTATTTCTATTATTATTTATATTTTTGAACATAAAAACACAAAGTTTAATTCTTATTTGAATAAGTTTAGAAATCATTGATTGTTAATAATGATTCTATTAAACTCTTAAATCATCTATGACAACTCAATATCAACTTTTATAGTTGGTAATCTATGATATCAACCTTGGATAAAGAATACACATATACTACGTCCATGATATCAACATTCAATTGTGCTGACATATTTTGTTATATTACTTTTTAGGTATTACTGGTCTATGATTTTGACAATTGTGATTTGTGTCTATGATTTGTGTATTGACGTTCAGGGCGGTTTTACTACAGGCGCCAACACATGTTATCTCGCATCCCTCTTGCACATGTACGTATTTATGAATGAATCGTATGAAAATAGTCTCAGCTGCATCTTGCTCCACTCCTACATACATATTTTTACGCACTCATTCTCATTTTGACTGTCTATCATATAACAAGACAACAAGTTGATTTTATTAATGAATGGGCGGTGTATTAAATTTTTAAATTTCCCGTTGTAAAGTTCTAGTACTTTAATTTTTACTAAAATGTATAATTTTGTTTTAATTTAGTTAGCAAAATTCTTGAAACAAATATCACTAGAAGCAAATTAAATGTATCAAGTCTTATTTCACCAGTAGCTGTTGAGATATTTCTTAAAATGAGAAATATAACAACGAAGAAACGTGCAGTTATAAAACAATAAGAAGAGGATTTACTTAATCATTATATAAATGTAAGTGTTGAGTTTTAATGAATTTTGTGCATCTCAATAATAGTAAGAGCTTTCTTAAAATTTACATTCTCACATCTAAATATAATAACCTAACCTTGCATGGATAGCCTAAAACCTTTAACATGCAGTATAATTTTTATTTCATATTTGACTTAGTTATCGTTATATAAAAATTATGATATGTACATTAATTTCGATTGATGAATTAGCTATATTCATTATTATATTAAGGATATGTCTTGCGATTTTATATAGCTTCTAGTGTCTTGTAGTGCAATAAATGATTAATAATGGAACATTAAAGTGAAAGTTTTCTAGAAGTTGTTCTAATTGATCATAAGTGTGTATCTATCTTAGTTATGAATAATTTGGACATAACTTAAATGGTCTACTTAATATTTTTTTTTAGAAGTATTTTTTAATTGAAGTTGTATACTTCATTGTATTATATTAGAACTTTAAAAATGATTGTCAAGTTTTTTATAATGAGACTCCGATGAAAAGGGAGTAAATAGCAAAAGAGAGCAAGTTTATTCTGTATAAAGCAATATAGGGTATATTGCTTTATATAACACTATTGTTGATTTTTAATTAAAAAGCAAAAGCAAAATTTAAATTTACGATTGATTAAACGATTGATTGATTAATTGCAGATTCAAGAATCCTCAGATCCAAGATTAAGAGTAATTTTTTATTTTAATATGATTGTCACATGATGTTATTTATAGTTATGATTTGAGATATCTTTACATTTACAGTGCTAATAAAAGATATAATAGTATGTGTAAGGAATGAAAGAATAACAGCAATATTAAAAGACTGTTCTATAAAACTGAAAGTAAATATTTATGTAATTTATAAATCACTTAAAATGTGCAACTGTTTATATCTAACAGAAATTAAATAACAAACAATATTTCTCCTTCATACTTATGCAATAATAAAAAGCAATTTTTCTAAAAGTGAACCCATTTACTCTTTCTTAACAAATCAATGCATAATGACACAGACAACATTTTTTTTATATTATAGAACAAATATTCATATAGATTCAAATACAACCTTGTTCATAAGAGGTTCTATTTGAATAGTAACAATTTTTAAATTTTTAATTTTTTTAAATTATTTTCAGAGATGGAATAGCACTAGACTAAGTGCAACTAAAGGAAGGTAACTAATACTCAAGTGGAGTCTGAATTTATGAAGCTAAGTTAGATTCCCGTAATTTCAGCCACAGATGTAAGCGTGCACTCAAACATCAGTAGCCAAAAGCGACTGGGAAAAGAATTAAGGTTTTACATGTATTGCAGGTGCCAAATACCGGCTCTTTGCCAACCGCAATACATTACCATTACAAAAAAAAAAAATTTAAAAATTAATGGATTGAATGAAATTAATGGATTAATTTTACAGGAGGGCAGTCCGACAGCTGGCCTCGTGACTCCACGAGCTACGCTGGTCTGGCCTCGCTGCTGCCAATGGAGACGTGCCGCCGCCCCTCACCCCAGGCCGGCCCGTCCGGCTATGCCGCAGCTGCTGTCGCTCCGCCGTCGCCTCGAGCGCTCGAACAGCGCCAGGCCGAACAGTAGTGTCAACCACCAGGACCTCTGTAATTTGAGAAAATGCATTTGAGGTAACTAATACTCAAGTGAAGTCTGAATTTATGAAGCTAAGTTAGATTCCCGTAATTTCAGCCACAGATGTAAGCGTGCACTCAAACATCAGTAGCCAAAAGCGACTGGGAAAAGAATTAAGGTTTTACATGTATTGCAGGTGCCAAATACCGGCTCTTTGCCAACCGCAACACATTACCATTACAAAAAAAAATGTAAAAATTAATGGATTGAATGAAATTAATGGATTAATTTTACAGGAGGGCAGTCCGACAGCTGGCCTCGTGACTCCACGAGCTACGCTGGTCTGGCCTCGCTGCTGCCAATGGAGACGTGCCGCCGCCCCTCACCCCAGGCCGGCCCGTCCGGCTATGCCGCAGCTGCTGTCGCTCCGCCGTCGCCTCGAGCGCTCGAACAGCGCCAGGCCGAACAGTAGCGTCAACCACCAGGACCTCTGTAATTTGAGAAAATGCATTTGAGGTAACTAATACTCAAGTGAAGTCTGAATTTATGAAGCTAAGTTAGATTCCCGTAATTTCAGCCACAGATGTAAGCGTGCACTCAAACATCAGTAGCCAAAAGCGACTGGGAAAAGAATTAAGGTTTTACATGTATTGCAGGTGCCAAATACCGGCTCTTTGCCAACCGCAATACATTACCATTACAAAAAAAAAAATGTAAAAATTAATGGATTGAATGAAATTAATGGATTAATTTTACAGGAGGGCAGTCCGACAGCTGGCCTCGTGACTCCACGAGCTACGCTGGTCTGGCCTCGCTGCTGCCAATGGAGACGTGCCGCCGCCCCTCACCCCAGGCCGGCCCGTCCGGCTATGCCGCAGCTGCTGTCGCTCCGCCGTCGCCTCGAGCGCTCGAACAGCGCCAGGCCGAACAGTAGCGTCAACCACCAGGACCTCTGTAATTTGAGAAAATGCATTTGAGGTAACTAATACTCAAGTGAAGTCTGAATTTATGAAGCTAAGTTAGATTCCCGTAATTTCAGCCACAGATGTAAGCGTGCACTCAAACATCAGTAGCCAAAAGCGACTGGGAAAAGAATTAAGGTTTTACATGTATTGCAGGTGCCAAATACCGGCTCTTTGCCAACCGCAATACATTACCATTACAAAAAAAAAAATGTAAAAAATTAATGGATTGAATGAAATTAATGGATTAATTTTACAGGAGGGCAGTCCGACAGCTGGCCTCGTGACTCCACGAGCTACGCTGGTCTGGCCTCGCTGCTGCCAATGGAGACGTGCTGCCGCCCCTCACCCCAGGCCGGCCCGTCCGGCTATGCCGCAGCTGCTGTCGCTCCGCCGTCGCCTCGAGCGCTCGAACAGCGCCAGGCCGAACAGTAGCGTCAACCACCAGGACCTCTGTAATTTGAGAAAATGCATTTGAGGTAACTAATACTCAAGTGAAGTCTGAATTTATGAAGCTAAGTTAGATTCCCGTAATTTCAGCCACAGATGTAAGCGTGCACTCAAACATCAGTAGCCAAAAGCGACTGGGAAAAGAATTAAGGTTTTACATGTATTGCAGGTGCCAAATACCGGCTCTTTGCCAACCGCAATACATTACCATTACAAAAAAAAAAAATGTAAAAATTAATGGATTGAATGAAATTAATGGATTAATTTTACAGGAGGGCAGTCCGACAGCTGGCCTCGTGACTCCACGAGCTACGCTGGTCTGGCCTCGCTGCTGCCAATGGAGACGTGCCGCCGCCCCTCACCCCAGGCCGGCCCGTCCGGCTATGCCGCAGCTGCTGTCGCTCCGCCGTCGCCTCGAGCGCTCGAACAGCGCCAGGCCGAACAGTAGCGTCAACCACCAGGACCTCTGTAATTTGAGAAAATGCATTTGAGGTAACTAATACTCAAGTGAAGTCTGAATTTATGAAGCTAAGTTAGATTCCCGTAATTTTAGCCACAGATGTAAGCGTGCACTCAAACATCAGTAGCCAAAAGCGACTGGGAAAAGAATTAAGGTTTTACATGTATTGCAGGTGCCAAATACCGGCTCTTTGCCAACCGCAACACATAACCATTACAAAAAAAATTGTAAAAATTAATGACGTACGAATTACCAAAACTGCGCAATTTCAGAAATCAGTACGACACCTTTATAATGGCTAGCCCGTTAATAAAACGTCTTACAAAGTAGCGCGCTTTTGAAGCTAATGTATATTTACTATACTATAATCTATATTTACCTAAGCTGTGATTAAAACAGAGTAATTATGCAAAAGTAATAATAAAATTATTTTGCTATAATCGGCGATGAAGTTAAATAGAAAATGTATATAATGCTAATGTAGAGTGGACAATTGGTTATCATACCTGATACATGCAGGATTCGTAAAAAACACATGCACAAACCTCCACCACCGCCACCACCATACACAAGCACTATATACATTCACTATCACAAACTCAACAACTCAAATGTTTGAATTTCAACAAACATTCTCGGATAAAATGTGAGTAGTTATCCAAAACTTAATAACAAATAAACTATACTTTTGCACTATTTAATACGAAGAAAATTGAAACGTACTGACTCACCTGAAACGTTCGTTATACGTAATATATAACTGTAATCACTTTTTACTTACGCAAAAATATATAAACCAACAAATGATTTTTAATTAAAATTAGACACTTCCATAAACTTCTTGTTAACGCACACTATATACAATAACACGATATAATAGGAATACCACAATTCCCGTTCCGAGATGCACTTCTCTTGAATGACGAACAAGGACTGAATGTCACTGAAACGTTTTATCGGTATATATAGTAAGACTCCACCGGAAACAATAACGGCACAGTGTTGCCCCTATTTAATCAAAAAGGGCGCGATTAGGGTTGCCACCTTTTTTTTGAAGAAAAATACTATTTTTCTTTTTAAATCAAAAAAATATAGTACTTTTAGGAAATTCAGGAAAAAAAATAGGACACATCTATTTTCAATCATTATTTATTTTTCCATGATTATTTTTTATTACTTTTCGCTGGATAATGACACGGAGTTAGAGCTACTAACTAACTAAGCCCCGTAAATACATGAATGAGTTTCGTTCCTACATTCCCTATGCAGGGCTGCGGGTGCGTTCCATTCACAGTTAATTAAAAAAAGCACGACAATTGCAATTAGCGATAAAAATATAGTATTTTTCGTGCTATATTCTTTTTCTATAATATATAGTACAATTTAAGCTAGTGTTTTTCAATTTATATATACATTTATTAAAGCAGGGACCTCGAAGCATATAGCATTATAGTATATCCTTAGTGTTTTTATTGAACTGTGATAATATAGGGAAGTTTTATTTTTTAATTTTAAAATATAAGTAAAAATAAAACTAAAATAATAAAAATAAAACTTTTCCTTCTATAGTAATATTTATTGTGTATGCTTTATTGAAGTGTTGTATATCATATGTCATACCCAATATCAGTTATATTCTATGTTTTAGGTGGTTATTTCTGAATAGTTTTTATTCTTTCTGCGACAGACAATATGGATTACAGACATACTTTAATTATTTAACAGAAAGTTATTTGTTCAAGATACTTTAACATACTATCCCATTTAGTTATGCACATTTCAACTAGATTTTTTGTCTGAGTAACTGTGTCTGGTCAAGGCACTGCTACTGTTGTTGCAATGAATTCATTAATATCTGATACAATGGCTGATATTCTTCAAGTGAGTTAAAATGTTTCAAATATAAATCATTTTTGTTTGTAAACACAAAAATTGGCATGTGTATGTTTAAAGTAACGGCCTGTTATCCACCCCAGCAGTGGGAACCATAAGCTTCCTCTATCCGTTTTTTGGAGAGAAGTATTGTAGCAAAGACCTACCATCGCGTTGCTCCAATGCGGATTGGTAGGTTACGCATATCCCTAGAATTCGCTAGAAGTATGCGGATTTCCTTACCATATTTTCCTTCACCGAAAAGCGTGTCATAAATTGCAATTGTCAATTAGACATGTGCGTGCGCGGAGTATAAACCCATGATCGTCTTTACAGAGTCGAACGGCCTCACCGCTGAGCTATCCATAGCTTGTTCCATATTTATTAAAATGTATTTGCAATAATTTTCAGATGAACCTGGTCATAGCCAAAGAGAGTACTCATTGGGATGACGTCTAAGGGCTATATGCTGTTGATGCTTTATGGGATGAAGCACATGATTAGGTCAATTGATTTGACTAGATGAAGGCAAGTAAATATTTGATGTAAAGTATGTCAGTCTGTCCATTTCACTTTCTATTAAAACTGAAGCTTATACGTCTAATGGGCTAACTGCCTAATCCGTTTGAGATATAACAAAAAATGTTTGGTACAATTTTTCCTCTATTATAGTGATGCAAAAAAGTGTGTGATATAAGAATAGCTTAAAAGACATATTAGTGATGATCATTGGAACTTTGTCACATACAATACAGTATTTGGAAAGCATAATATTTTTAGCCTGGTACTGCTAACAGTACAAAATCAAAGATATTTAACATAACACAAAGATTGTCACAGATACCCCTTATATTTTATTATTAAAAAAACAAAATTTATAATTATAGTCTCTATTCTATACTTAAAATATAACTGTAGACAAAGTTATAGACACGAAAAAAATATTTTCCAGACACTATTTAAGACCAGTAGAAGCTAAAAATATATTTTTAAAATTTAAAATCTCTGTTATTTGTCAATGCATCATTCTCCTACCCTTATCCCACTCTAAATGGGGTAGGCACAACATGTTTTAAACATGTTATCACATGATTTGGTATCTTGCGACCGGTCGCCTGCCCGACGTCAACTCGACTTACCTTAATCGGTTTTCGCGACACCTCAGTAAGAAATGAGGGTGGTCTATTCTACTCAGGGGATATCAATGCCAAGATTGTCTGTAAGACTACCTTTGCAAACTAATGTTCTATCTATACATTATTAAAGAATTACTTATTTATAACAGGTTAAATATGCTGCGAACTCTTCCGCCGGGAAGTGTCCACGAGCCCGATGATGCAGATGAACATATATGAAGAGCTTCAGTCGAATCATAATTATTTAGCCTCATTTATTGACATTAGTAATAACATTTTCACAGCGCGAATGCTTTTATTCACTAACAATTTATTTTGCCGCCTGAACCATTCGGAATTTTGGAATAAGGCTGTAAAAGTCCGCTTCAATGCTAGAGGACTCAAGAAAAGGTTGTGTCTTCAAAATAGTATTCATATTAGTATAATTGACAAACATTATGAAGTTTGAAACTTCTTAACTAGGACCCAATGGATTTTTTCTCAAATCCGTGGATAAGGGGGCTCTAGCACACTAGAACGGATCATAATTTGGTTTCATTGTTTAAAACATGATTGGTTAATATTATTGTTTGATAGTTATAGTACCTTGTATTCCATCAGAAATATTTTCCAGACCCAAGCCATATCATATTACCGGTTCAGTATATTGATATATCGGTCATGTGCAGCAATAGCGGTACAACTCAAAAACTTATATTTTGAGATGAATGGGTTTAAAATTTTCATTACTAAGGAAAATGAATAACAATTGCTTAGTTGCTAGTTTAATTGTTAGTTTGCTTAAACGACGGGCTTATAATGAATTATGAGTTCTGCCTGTATTGCTGCTAAAAATTGTGTATTTTAACATTAACACCATTTATTCCTATTCAAAACACGTGTTTTTACTTGTGTAGCAAAACTAAAAACCTGAGCAATCCTGGGAGTAATATATTTTCAAAACAGGATTATTTAAATTGTGAAATTTTTATAATTACGCTATTGTCTAATAAAACTGAAAGATTTGATCTAGTTAAAATTATATTATCCATCACAAAAACTTATATCTTTGGAATGGCATTATATGGCATGTAAAGTGTTAATTAGTCAAAAATGTATATAACTTAAAAAACTATAATTCCTGGTTAACTTGCATTAATCATAAATATGATTTGTTAAAAGTTTTTTGCATAATCGTAATCATAATGCGAGTTAGACAACGGTGTATCAATTAAGGAGAATTCACAGTACTGCAGATACTTGGAAAACGATAATGGAAATGGAAAATTTTATCGCAAGTAAAGTTATAGAACTATGATACATGAGGCAAAAGTAACTAACTAATATTACTATTATTAACATTTAAAAATTGATTCAAAATTTTTATTATTTTACTATATATACTCCATAAGTATAGAAACATAACAAGATGTAAACAAACAAAACCATGTGATTCAGGAGTGACAAATATGTCATAACAATAATATTATTAACAAATGAAAAAATTGGGATTCAACTGCAGTTGTCAAAAGAATATCTCTAATATTTATAAATGTAATTTTCATAAATTGATTGTTATTTTCTAAAATTAAATATTTATACCTTTAGTATAGCAAAACAGCAATATATAATTTAATAAAATTCAGCAGATACAAATTAGCCAAGTAAACTACCTAAAATGGTAATTGGATTAACCAACGCAACATAATATCAATATTCTACGAGCTTCACTCTGTGATACTTAAATGTGTAGTAATTTAGTGTATTTAATATTATCCATCGTTTTCTTTAAAAAATTTATAATTCTTATTTATTGTTTCAAAGTTTGTAAAAATTATTGATAGCAATCACGCCATAATAAAGTGGTGCGAATACTATCAATAATTTTAAATTCTTTAAAATAATTAAAAATTATATTAAATGTTAGTATAATGTGTTGTAATAAAAAAGGTACTTTATAGTAGGCAGATAATGCCTACTATAAACTACCTGTTTTGACATGTTTACATTTAGTTAAATACTTAACCCATGGAGTATAGTTCCTCATGCTGTTTTCTTTCATCGAAAAGCTTGGTATCAATTGGCACATTAATTATGGCAAAATTTCACAATTTAATTCTTACTTTATATGTATAAATCCGAAGTGTTAACTGGTTTGATGGAAAATATTATACTTAGAGATAAAAACCACTAATATTCTATAAAACTACTACCAATATATCTAAAAAAGACTAATATTTATAATTTACCATCAAGTATACTCCTTTTAAGTATAATGTTTTTTCCTAAATACTAAAACGGTAAAAACGAAAGCATCTATTGTTTCAAATACTAATCTTGTAAATTTGTTTTCGAGTGAATACTTATAATTAATTATATTTAATAATAATATATAATAATTTAAATTACAATTCCTATATTTTCAAGATACATGATCGCCGATTCTGTTTCCTATTTAAAAATAGTAATCATTTTTGAAGTTGCACTTTTAGCGTGTTTAGGAAAAAACTTTTTTTTTTAAGAAGCATGCACATAGAAATGTAAAACGGCTGTTGAATATAAATTTTTTTATTACAGTAAAAGTCTATTAAAGAATTTCCTTAAATATTTTGTTTTATTAAAATCTAAAAATCATTATTAATATGTTACAGGAAAACCGGTTATCCAAATAATCGGTAAGAGTAAAATGCGAATCGATAAAACTTTGACATCACTAGTTACGGTTTTAGCGCACCAAGAACATCACTAATTTTACTACGATTTTACGTCATACGTTATATATATTACTACTCCATATGTGAGAAAGAGTCAGAGCTGAGACTAAATCCGTTTTTATGAATGAAACGGGGGAGAGGCAGATAGTTTTTTATGAATGAGAATGTAAGTAGCTATAGTGCTACTCTGCACCCCCCCATACCACCGAAAATAGGCTCGCGCCAATGTATGAATCTCAACCATCTATTTTATAGTTAATAATCTATGTTGACGTTCGTGATTCGCGCAAACCCAAATCTGTTGTCAGATGCTTTGTCCATAGTTTCACTTTTTAGAAGTTTAGTTGTGCTGAAATTGTCTAAATGTGTAGACCCTTAGACAGTAGACTATAGTAAACAGTTCAATACAGTATTTGGAATTGTGCTTACTTAAGTACTGATTACCCATAACCCTTTGCAAGTTGCAAGTGGAAGATATCTGTAAGTATTGTTTTAGTAAATCTGATAAAATATTTTTAGAAATATTCAAATAAATATGTAAGAAAATTTGTTTTATCATTATTTGTGCAAGGGTTTTTTTTAATTGTATCAACTTTATCTGATAGATTACATACGACAGGAAGGCTATTAAGATTTAAACCACCATGTCAGAGTCGTGGTCAATGGGGCCCGGCACATTAGAGGTGTCCTTGTCGCTGTATGCAAAGAATAGAGAGCGGCTTGCGAACGTATTGCAAAATGGACAGGTAGTTGTCCTGGAAGGTGGAGACGACGTGCAACATTATGATACTGACATTGCGTATGTTTTTCGACAGGCAAGTCTTCCTGATCATTCCTCTTATTTACTAGTATTTATTACTATATAATAGCAATTGCCAGCGGCTCCGCCTGCATGGAAAAATTAAAACCGTAATATAATATTTTGACAACCATAATAATGGTTAAAGTGGGTTAACCTTAAATGCTAGACATATGCTGTCAAAGAACTTTTATTTAGAACCTTTAGAGGCTAACAATTTTGTAATATGTACATGATGAAGTAGGTGTTACTTTGCAGAGATCCGACTCTCTAGAAGGGTCACGGGTTTTAACCCCCGCAGACATTAATGAATTTGTCTATTAGAACTTATTTATTTATTTATTATTAAATTTCACATGTACACTTACAGACTAGCCAAAACGCATACATGATATAGGTAAGTATATAAAAAACAGTAAGAAAAATTTACATAGAAATTAATTATAATTATTATCTAAATAACAATTTACATACTTTAAAAAGGTTTTAGCATTATGTGTGAAACTCGGCATCTGGGAATCCGCTTAGCAGCTCATTGACTGGCGCAATAGCCCTTATGTGTCTAATTGATCATTTGAATTTATCACAAGCTTTTAGGTGAAAGAAAAGTTTGTGAAAAAACCTGCATATCTCTAGACATTTCTGAGGATATTTGTATGTAACCTACCAAATCCGCATTGTAGTAGCATCTTAGCTCAAACCCTTCTCTCCAAAAATGCAGAGGGGAGGTCCTATGCCCAGCTCTGTGATAGTAACAGACCGCTACTTTACTTAATATTCATATATCTAATTTTGGGGACGCCTGTCAGTGCATTCCGGACTATTCCCATGATATTCATATAAGATACATATGTACTAGTTGCAGATTTAGAGTTTATAATTTAATTATCTTATCAACTTTCCTGTTTTCATATCACCATATATGTAAATGTTGATATTTACTGTTTTATTGTACATGCATAATTGTTTTGTCTATGCTTCATGATTTAAATATATGATTTAAAAATAATTTTAAATAATTTTAAAATTGACTTAACCTCCTTTATTTGTAGGAAGCATATTTCACTTGGGTATGTGGTGTGCGAGAGCCAGGTTGTTACTTTGCCCTGGATGTAAAAACAAAGAAATCGTATCTCTTCGTTCCAAAGTTACCTGATGAATATGGTATATGGATGGGCAAACTGCTGACATGCAAGGAGTTTCAGAAAATATATGGGGTTGATGAGGTCCACTATGTAGAAGAGGTAAATTATTATTTCAAACAATCAATTAGTTATTTAAATTTTAAAGTTATTGCTTTAATTCAAAGCTTTGGCAACAAATGTAGGTATCAATTAGATTCTGTGACATATTCCAATCAAGACTCCATAGTAACATCCATCAGACAAGATAGTAATTCAAAGCAAGCTATTAGAAAAAAGTATGCTACAAAACAATAAATTACTTCTATTGTATCAGACTTGTTTATTGTTTTGTATTGTTTTATCTTAATCATTACATTCTTATAGTTATAACTTTATCTATTAATTATTTATTACCATTCATGTTGATCAAGGGGAGATTATTTCAGTTTATATAGATATTATCTTCATTATAATAATACTACCAATAAATTTAGCCAATATTTGGTAGAACATAATGAAATATTAGTTCTACTGTCCTCATAGAGTTATTTTCTAGAGACATAGAGAAAAGGAAAAGCTTAATTAGCTGTGTCCATCAAAAAAAACCAAATGAGGCTACCTCTTTTATTAGTGATTAGACAAAGATGAGTATAGGTCTCTTATCTTATACTGTGTCCATCATATTATCAGTCTTTTGACAGCTCACGCTCATTAAGTTTTGTATTGCTTACGTACAAATATCATACAAATAATATTTGTACTTTATGGATGGGTACCGCCCACTTAGTGATGTCACACATAATGGTTTCTACGATTATGCCACAGATTAAAAATAATCGGTAGAAATCGATGTTACGAGTATTAAAAGACATTTAATAACATTATATAAAGTTTTACTTTCTTCTTAGTTAATACATGAATACAAATAAAACAATCAGGATATTTTAATTTATTTTATTAGCACGAGTCGTCGGAATGATAATCAACACTAGACTCCTCCGATGAGGAGTCTTCAGTAGCAGTTATTATTAGCTCTTGTGTAGATAATATATTATCAAACGCAATATCACGTTCCCAATCAGAGAATATTACTCTTTTAGTTCTTTCCACCACACTTGCCCAGTTCTCGGCCGTTACGTGGGTGCAAGCATTTTTTAGCAATTGCAACATTTTATTTGCTGTGAATGGGGGGCTTGTATTGCATCTCGCAGCATGCCCTTTTACTTGTGCCCATATAAGTTCTATTGCGTTGTACTGGCAGTGGTATGGAGGAATCCGAAGAACAGTATGGCCATATTCTGCTGCCATTTCATTGATTACATAGCGTTTTGCTCTCTTTTTGGTTTTTAATATTTTTATTAATTCAACTTTTAACATTGAGTCGTCCACATTTTCTCCATTGTCCCGAAGCCAATTAATTATTTCATGCTTTTTATTAGCCTGTGTTGGCATTTTGTCAATTTGACGGGAGTGGTAGGGCGCATTATCAATAAAAATTATTGATGGTTCTTCCAATGAAATGAGCATTTTTTTGAACCACTCTTCATACACATTTGCATTCATCTCTTCGTGGTAGTCATTTGATTTCTTCGATTTAAATGCCAACAGTGCGTCTTGTACAAATCCTTTTGCTGTACCTGCATGGCAAATGATTAGGCGCTCACTTTTTCCCATTGGTACTGAGGAAGTGGAATCAGCAGTATCATCAGTCCAGAAACGAGATAGTGTGTGGTTAGCGTTGAGCCATGTTTCATCCGTGAAAACAATATTTGCCCAATCTTGTATTTTCTTTGCCACTCTTAAAAAATCACAACGTGCTATAGCTATATCAGTGCGTTCCATTAATAATTTTCTTTTATTTAACTTTTTATATGAAAAGCCAATTGTGTTCAAAACTTTGACCAAAGAAGATTTTTCACCATGAAATAGACCACTTCTTTTCAAAGAAACAATAAGTTTTCTCAAAGTTGGAATTTCTTTTCTCAAGTAGTAATCTAGTTTACGTAGGTTATCATTAATCGAATTACTTAGGTACGTAATTCGATTAATGATAGTAGGTACTATAATCGGAATGGTATCGCATACGAGAATCATTAGGACATCACTATCGTCAATCTGTCAAAAGATGGTTAATATAATGGACAGTGTATACCTGTCTTATTGTTTGCACACTCACACTCACAAACCTTCCTATTGTTCCCATACTCTATCTACTCTATGTCATTTATTCCTATATCTACTAAGGAAATTGAGGTATATATTTATCTGTGGTTTATGTTGTTACACACAATTGAATGCTCCTTTTTATATCCATAACAGTATATAAGTCACATTACTTGTAAACTACAGTAAATAACATGTAGCGATCTTATGTAACATTTATTATCTATAGATGGTTCCGAATTTGGAGTACTGTTCCAATTTATTTCCTAATGTGGTTCTGGATATGTCACAGAATACTATACAGATATGATGCTAGAAAAAAAATATATTCTTTTTCCTAAAACCTACTATGTAAGTTTCTTAAGTGAACAATTCAATTTTCTAATTATAAAAGTTATATATGTTACATATTTAATATATATATATATATAGGATAGAGTGGAGCATGTCACAAAAAAGTTTGGGAAACAATGTTCTACTGTGTCTTAGGCCTCATGTACCAGTAGTACTGTGGACTTCTGTTACTAAATTTTATTTTTGAATTAACTATATGCTGTTAGCCCTAACGGCTTTTACAGTGTTACCGGGCGGTAAATTTATTAACACTTTGCACCTAGTATGACCTTAGATCCATTACATATTAAAATGCATATTTTCTCTAAGGACACGTGTAATAATAATGAAATTTATATGTTGTTGCCAAAGTTAATATTCATAATACAAAATGGCCACTTTTGGCCTTTAATCTGACGTGAATTTACGTATTATCATTCATAGGAATTCAGCCACTGATCGTCCTAAATAGATCTACAGAAATTTAATGGCAACGGCATGAGTGAATGGGTGAGTTTTAGGTAGGCTATTTCATACAACTTTGACCACAATTTGTAGTCCATTAAGTTTAGGTCTGGACTGTACAATAGCTAGTTTTCATTACCTTTTAAGTAATATAATGCATTGTTTTATTTACTTAGTGTGTTTTATTAGATTTTAATTTCATAAACAATGTAAATGTTCTATTATTTACGACTTTTAACTTTTGTGTTTATATTTTGAATATAAATATATTATTTAGGATTAGGATTAAAAAATAGATGTTCATATACACACTTTGTATAATTTATAGAATTAGGCTTTACTTTGCGGAGATCCATAATACAAAAGTAATAATAAAATTATTTTGCTATAATCCGCGATGAAGCGCGGATTCATTCATCTTCATCGCGGATTATAGCAAAATAATTTTATTATTACTTTTGTACACACTTTGTATTCGCACCTTGGTTTCCATTAGAAACACGTGTTATGTTGTGTAAAAAATTTACATGCTAGTTCGATTATATTTTCGTATCGAATTTTTTGTCATTAGAATGAGATAATGGCAATTTAATATTTCACTATAATGCATTTTCTCAATAGCAATAATTGTTGATTCATTTATATTTTTGTTAGAACGTATGTTTAGAATGTCACTATAAATTAACGGAATATAATAAAGAACTTAATATCAGATGCATTTGATTAGATATTTAGTTTATCAGTTTATTAGATTAGGTTATTAAAATGATACCTTTAAAAAAATAGTTTTTAAATTTATTTCAGATCCGGGATGTATTAAAATCTTTAAAACCTGATACCTTGCTTACCCTTGTAAGTATTCTTATATATATAACAAAATTACAAAATAAAATAAATAATTTATCACTACCTTTACAATGCGTTTTTATTGAAATGGTTTAGCTGAATGATGATATTACGCAAGCTTGTCATTAGCATTCAGCTCAAAATGGTTTATATTCACTTATAAAACTTACGTAAAAGACTGCTTTGTTACGTAAGTGATTATTTTCAGACGAATCTGTTTCTACCATCAATTCAATTGCTTAATGTCCTCTACATTACTGAGAGTTATTATTACTTTTTCTAAGTTTTAAGTTTTATGGCTGAAGAAATCATTATCCTCCTGCCTTTATCTCGCTCTTTGTGGGGTCGGCACAATATGTTATAAACATGTTGTCACATGATTTGGCTACGTATTTTACGACAAGCCGCCTGCCTGATGTCATAAGTTGACATCAGGCAGGCGGCTTGTCGCCTTTTGTAACGCGTCAGTAAGATAGAGGGTGGTCTATTTTACTCAGCCGGATAACACACGTCGGGCAAACTTAGCTTAGTCGCCTTTTACGACACCTCAGTAAGAAATGGGGGTGGTCTATTCTACTTAAACGGATATCACACGCCGCGTGACACACGGCCAACATAAGATAAAAAAACATCACTTTTTTTCGGTAACAGGGAAAAACATATTGCTTAAAGGCGCGAACGACGTCACGGTATTAGTAACATATATTTACACATTTTAATTTTGGTTAATTTTTTCATTAAAAAAAATTATAATACGAATATTTACTTTATTACAAATTAACGTATGATCCTTATTATATTTTAGTGTGGACAAAACTCGGATAGCTCATTAACATCTAAGGAAGCAGTGTTTGAGGGAATTAATGAGTAAGTTCTATAGATTAATATCATTTATCTACGCTGATACTATAATACAAAGACTATAAAACTGAAACCAAAATTCTTATGACAAACATTACGGTACAGGTCTTGTATGGACATATGGACACCTGTATCATAATATAACTTTGTAATCATAACAATACACCTATACAACCTCCAGCTGGACCAAGGAGATTGAATCTCTACCTTAAAAAAAAGGTTTCAATGAACGAGGTTTCAATGAATGAATGAATGAACGATGTTAATTATTTTTATTGATTAATTGATTTAATGTTTTAAGGCCTAATTTTTATTATGATATTCACAATATCGAAAAACTTCAAAAGAATTATTTCAAATGCAATGTTAGTTAATATTTTTTATATAAATATACAAAATAAGTAATCAGTTTATTAACAATAGTTTTATATTTCAGATTCGAAGTGGATAATGAAACATTGTTCCCTCTTATTGCTGAATTGTAAGTTTAAATTTCTATATGTTTCTGTTATTCCTGCTCTTCACTATCAGCGATGATCGCTGATGATGATCGTCTATGATTATCTTGGAAGAGTCCCTATTATCATATAGATACGATCATACATATCAGCCAGCTATGCTCTTTGATGATTGTTCGCAAAACCGACAATGCCTGGGTTATAGGCGATCATAGATAATGATTGGCGAGTATATACTCTTTCTAGGATCAAGCTCGCGCTTAATCGCCTGAAATCGCTGATTATGACGATTAGCCTTTACATTCGAAACAAATCTAATCAATCTTCTATATCTAATCTTTAAATAAGAAGAACTTTTGAATCATTTAGGATTATTAGAATAAGGCGATTAGTAGAATTAGACGTTACTTTGCGGAGGTCCATAACACAAAACTAATGAATATTATTTTGCTATAATCCGCGATAAATATTTCGATAATTTATCGCGGATTATAGCAAAATAATATTCTCATTAGTTTTTAACTTTTGAATCGTCGAGGATCAATATGATTAATGAAGCTATAAGTAGTTCGGAATGTTGCTTTTACCGAAAAGAAATTCGGCAGTCAATTTTTTAAACATTTTCAATTTTACATTATTAGACCGCAGTCTTGTATGAAGCTGAAAGGATTTTTAAATCCAGACATATTTATCGTCAAATAACCTTAAATTTTATAATATGCTGTACGTATAAGCAATCTCTTAAACTTAATTTAAACCTTTCTGTAGCCTGGTCTAGTATGGATTGCGGAATTTTATTGTTATGGAATGAGTTGGTAACTCTACTGAGTCGCGACACAGGTATCACAAGCTTTGTGTGACCTCTTGTATGTCTGTGATATACATCGAATTTCGTCTTATAAATATGGATATTTTTCCGTACGAAAGAATATCACTACATATTATAAAACAAAGTCCATATATCCGTATGTACGCATAAAACTTTAAAACTAGGCAACAGATTTTGATGCGGTTTTTTTTAATAGATAGAGTGCTTCAAGAGGAAGGTTTGTACGTATAATAACATTCAATACGGAGTAGAGAAATACTGTAATTTTTGAGGTTTCTGTAAATAATTACATTTTTTCCCCTTACATTGCAAACGCTGGCTAAACCCTACGAGATTTATCAAAATGATGTACTAAGAATTTGTACACCTTGAAATGGTCTACAGAAAAGTCCGCGAGGGTGTATGTCTATCTCTTATGGATAACCCACAATAGCAGTGTTTGTCATTTACTTTTTACGAAAAATAATGTCTTATTTTCATAGCAATTTTTATACAATACAGCATTAATCCTTAGCCAATTAAGTACCTTAAATAAATTGTTGCTTTAATATAGATCAATATGACCGTTTACAGCATGTAATTTAAGTGAACATTTTCGGAGATATTACAGATTTAAAATGCCGTGAGGAGGCCGCGCTGTGGCGGGCTGCGTATGTCGTTCTTTCAAGAGTTTGTTTAAAGCTGTGAAGTGTGAATGTTGTTTATAAAGACATTCTGTAATTAATTGTGAAAATAAAATACATAGGTAAAATGTAAAAGTAAATAAGTAAAAATGTACTATATGAATTTAGATATTCCAAAGATAGCAGGAAATCTTCTTGGTATAGGGAAGGAAATTGTTTTTCTTCAAATTTAACGCTTGCGGGCCACGGGCAGTAATGAATAAATCAAACTACTGGATCGATTTTAATCATTTTTTTTTACACTGACTGACATGGGATATTTTATACCCGTGCGAAGCAAGGGCAGGCCGCTAGTTACTATATATATTGTGATGCTGTTTCTGCCTATTTCTTGGAACTTTTCGCGAAAGGACTCACAACTCGCAACTAGATATCCTTTCCTGACAATTAATTTACTAACCAAGCGTGTAGCGATTAGCGACTTCAGTGCAGAAGATATACTTTAATTTATGATCATATCTTTATCGGTTGCTATTTGCGACATTATTACTGCATTTCTGATTACCTAATCTTATATCGCATTGTAATCGCCGAAATACCTGTTGAGTATTTAGAAATGTTAAATTAAATGTGATTAAATTGGTAGCAATTGAAAAACTGTTTTGTGATAAATTGATTAAAGTATTAACTCTGTAGTTTAAAATTGTCATATACATTTTAATTTAGCTCCAATAAATATGTAAAAAGTAAAGTATAGTAAAGTTCTTATATACATTTTAATTTAGCTCCAATAAATATATAAGAGTAAAAGTAAAGTATAGTAAAGTTCTTATATACATATTAATTTAGCTTTAATTAATATGTAAAAAGTAAAAGTAAAGTAATGGCCTGTTATAATCATTGCATAGGCCTCCTCTCTCCGTTTTTGGAGTTAATACCTACCACGCTGCTCCATTGCAGATAAGTTACACATATCCCTAGAATTCTCAGAAAATTCTCAGAATGCAGGTTTCCTCACGATGGTATCCTTCATCAAAAGCGTGTGATAAATTGCAATTATCAATAGGACACATAAGTTTTAACAGAAAAACTCATTGGTGCTCCAGGGGTTTGAACCCGTGACCTTTCCAAAAAGTGGCACAGTTGAATTTACCAGATCATTATTGGTGAAATTTGAATTTGAAAGAATTAAGCTTATATATCGGTCTAACATATGAAGGTATTTTAAAAACTTAAATTGAACGAAGCCGCGGTTATGCGCTTGTTTTTCATATTCAAATTCAAATTTAAAATATTCTTTATTCAAATAAACTTGTAAACAAGTGCTTTTGAATCGTCAACTCTACTGCTGGTTCGGAAAGCTGTTCCTACCGAGAAGAGCCAGCAAGAAACTCGGCGGTTGCTCTTTTAAAAATATAATTCTTAAAATTATTTACATTAAGTCGTTACTGTCTTGTACAGGTTCAAAGAGAGCTATATCCACACATTCTTATCTTCTAAATAATCTTCAAGAGTATAGTAGGCTTTCTGTATCAGCCTCTTTTTAACAGTGTTTTTAAACTGCTGTAATGGCAGTGCTGAAATTGATTGCGGAATTTTATTATAGAATCTTATACCAAAACCCACAAACGAGTTACGCACTTTTGCAAGGCGCAAGGCAGGAGCCGCAAGCTAATGTCGGTTCCTGCTTTTTCTATTGTATACATCACCTATCGTTTTATAATTCTTTATATTTTTATGTACATAAATTAAATTGCTTAAAATATACTTTCAAAAAATAACATAGTTTTTTTTTTTAATTTACAGGCGCGTGATTAAGACGCCAGCGGAAGTAGAAGTCATGCGATATGTTTGCAAAGTATCATCTGACGCGCATAAGCAGGTAAAATATACAGCGATATCATGAATTCATCGAATCCAATCAACAAATCTGAATATTTTCAAAAAAGATAGTAACTAACAAGATAATCAACATTTTAATTTGATATTTATGTTGTGTGACGTTGAATGAGTTTTATGCTATGTAATTATCACTAAAAGGACACTGCGCAAGTAAACAAAAAGTAAGTAGCGGCCTGTTACTATCCCACCACTGAGAATAGGCCTCTTCTCTCCGTTTTTGGAGAGAAGGTTTAGAGCTACGTCCTACCACACTGCTCCAATCCGGATTGGTAGGTCACACATATTTCCAGAGTTTCTAGATATATGCAGGTTTCCTCACGTTGTTTTCCTTCACCGAAAAGCGTGTGATAAATTGCAATTATCAATTAGACACGTAAGTTTTACAGAAAAACTCATTGGTGTCTGCCCGGGTTTGAACCCGTGACCTCCTCGAAAAGTCGCACAGCTTACCGCTGGCCTACCACAGCTCACACTGCGCAAGCTTAGTATTAAACTGACGTAATTCAAAAATTGCGATAAAGCGTAGTGCCTACAAAACGTGATTTTAAAATAGACCTATATCTTAGAAGAGCAAAAAGTAGTTTTTTTAATAGTTTTTAGCGTTATGTCATAGAATATCATCATCATTCTTCTGCCCTTATCCCACTCTAAGTGGGGTCGGCACAACATGTTATAAATATGCTGTCACATGATTTGGCTTCGTATTTTACGACCGGCCGCCTGCCTGACGTCAACTTACCTTAGTCGTATTTTACGATACCTCGGTAAGAAAGAGGTCTATTCTACTCAACCGTATATCACACGGTGGGTCAACTTACTCTAGTCGCCTTTTACTACCTCGGTAAGAAATAAGGGTGGTCTATTCCAGGGCTTCTTAAACTTTTTTATATAGCAACCCCCTTCAAGCTTAGGAAATTTTAAACGACCCCCTCCTCCATATAATGAAATATATATTAACCGTAGATGTAGATGTAATATCGCACTATTTTACAATGTAAATAACAGTTTTGCATTGCCACTTTTTTCAAAAAATAGTCATAATAAAACTACAATAGTATTTTGTATAATTTTTATTTGTATTTATATTTGTACGTAGTGTGTATACTAATTTTAAAATTTTATTTATAATTGTTGTAAACTAACCAATCATAAATTTAATAAAATCTATTTAATTAAAGCCTGCAGCCATGTAGTTGTATCAATAATGATTGAAAAGTATCAGATCTTTGCGACGCCCCTTTCAATAGTCTCGCGACCCCCCTGGGATCGCGACCCACAGTTTAAGACGCCCTGGTCTATTCCACTTAGCCGGATACCACACGGGCAACACTAGGTATCTTCTAGTACCAAATATATATCCAGGTGATGTTGTACGCTCGTCCCGGGCTGATGGAGTACCAGTGCGAGTCCGTGTTCCTGGACCACTGCTACCGGGTGGGGGGGTGCCGCCACGTGTCCTACACGTGCATCTGTGGCTCGGGGCAGAACGGCGCCACCCTGCACTATGGACACGCGGCCGTGCCCAACTCTAAGATGATCTATGATGGAGACATGTGGTATGGACTGTTTGGGAAACTGAACGCTGGTTAAGATCAATGAAACCACCAATAGTAAAGACTAGTAATATCCCGCGCTTTCACCCGCGTACATACCCATTTCATGGCACTGAAAAGTCTACTAAGTTTGACTATAGATTTATTTTTGTTAAATACAGTTCAAACTCTATATAACGACCCTCAAGGGACCGTGCATATTTTGACGTTATAGAGAGTTGTGGTTAAATGGAGAGAAGAAAAATCTGTATTAGAAAAAAAAGTTTATTTCAGACTAATGTTAGTAATTACATAAAAAACAATTCTTATTTGATCGCTATTGGGTAAAGTTTATTATTATTGTGTGACGTCTTTGAAATATTTTATTCATACCTTGCGATATTGAGGCATCTTGGTGACAACGAAAGTAAAAATTTAGCTGCATTTAGATGCAATCCCAATTTGTAAACAAAAGCACGGATTTCTTAGAAAGTTCGGCATGTGTTATGCCGACAGTCGAGTTTATTACGGGGTAGGATAATAAAGCGACAAAAGAACGTACACAACTGCGCAGTTTTTACGATATCTATAGATATTTTTTGATATCGACGCTTTAGGGAGTTTGTCGTTAAATCGAGTGACGTCATATGGAGTTTACACTGTATATCATCATCATCTTCCTGCCTTTATCCCAATCTAAGTGGAGTCGGCACAACATGTTATAAACATGCTGTCACATGGTTTGGCTGCGTTTTTACGACCGGCCGCCTGCCTGACATCAACTTACCTCTGTCATATTTTACGACACCTCGGTAAGAAAGAAGGTGGTCTATTCTAATAAACCGGATACCACACGGTGGAACAACTTACTTTACCTAGTCGCCTTTTACGACACCTCGGTAAGAACTTTTATACAATCTTTGGCCCAAGATGTAAAAAGATAAAATGGGACTTATTAATAGCATTTTTTTAGTTAACTATTACTCAAAATTTGGCTAATTTTGTCAAACTAATAGTAGAGTAATTTATAGAATTAGGCGTTACTTTACGGAGGTCCATAATATAAAACTAATGAAAATATTATTTTGCTATAATTCGCGATAAAAGAAAATACATGTAATGCTAAATGTAGAGTGTAGTATTTGTTCTTATACCTTTCAAACCGACCAATAAAATCTTTACGATTTTGTCGTGGAGTCTATCTCCTGATGATGCTTCGGTTAAGGAACGAAACAATGTCATCCTATTCCTGCAGAATTAACAGGATTTCTATATCATATATGTTATTCCCGTGTATAAGGAATAATTGTGCCAAATTTCATCGATATTGGTTCAGCGGATTCGCCGTGAAAGAGTAACAAACGATCTCCGATCTTTACTGTGTAGCCTTGTTTGATCCTCGGACACCCAGGACTCCAAAAGTAGTGCTGGTACAGTGGTTCCTTAAATGTTACTGTTCGGTGATTTGGCGTTGGAAACGATGTCAGTTGTCGTTCAGTAGTGCAGGAATCACGACCGAATGTTGCCAGATGTTGTGGAGTCTAGTTTACTAGCCGAAGCGTTGTCTCAGCAGTGATGGAACCGTACTGAGGACTTTGTTCATAGTTTCGCACGGAGTGTGCGGGGTAAAACCTGCATGTGCCGTGTTATAGTCCTTTTCCGGGCTCCCCCATAGCAATACACGAACGTTTACGACATTGTAGCATGTCTTAGGGCCGCTGGACATCCATACTCACAAACTTTCACATTTATAATATTAGTAGGAAAGGATTAACCACCTATTACTAAATTTTTTGTGTAGTTTATTCGACATGGGCGGCAATTACGCGGGATACGCGGCGGATATCACGTGCTCGTTCCCTGCCAACGGGAAGTTTACAGAAGATCAGAAGTTGATTTATGAGGCAGTGCTAGCTGCACGTGATACTGTTCTCAGGTAAGTTTGTAGGGCTCGGTAAGATCTTGATAATAAGTTAACACTATTAACTATACAACTACTATGTACATAAACATGTTGTCACATGATTTGGCTACTTATTTTACGACCGGCCGCCTGCCTGACGTCAACTTATCTTAGTCGTATTTTACGATACCTCGATATGAAAAAGGGGGATGTCTATTCTACTTAACCGGATACCACACGGTGAGTCAACTTATCTTACTCGCCATTTACGACACCTCGGTAAGAAATGAGGGTGGTCTATTCTACTTAGCCGGATACCACACGGCGGACTATATAATAACTTATTTCAGCTAATTTGTTTGATTTACTGTAAGTAATATAATGGTTTTGATTTTAGGGAGGCAAAGCCGGGAAAGATGTGGTCAGACATGCACTTGAAGGCAAACCGCACCATGTTGGAGCATTTGAAAAGAGGCAACTTGCTTAAAGGCAGCGTTGACGATATGCTTGAGGTAATGGAAACTGAAAAAAATCATTTAAGTAATAAATAATACCTTGGCGACAGAGCGTTCCACGGTAGTTCTTTAAAAGATACAAAAAAATATATTAAAAAAAAGAAAAAAAAGGACCGGGTGTGGGAATCGAACTTGGGTTTAGAACCTTTGCATTTGACAGCTCAAATTATGAGTTGTTATCTATTCTTATTTTCGTAGTTTTTTTAGTGCCTAAAAACAGGGATAAAACGAGATTTTGAATAAATAAAACTGAGCTAGATTGATTTTTTACCCCAAACCCTACATGGTCAATTTCATTAAAATCGTTGGAGCAGTTTCCGGGATCCAGAAAACATATTAATATATATCAAGCTGTCAAACGTAATGTTGCGATAGCCTACTGAAAATGTTCACAACTCAGGTTCGAATCTCACATATCATCGGCGCCTATTTCTTTTTTAAATAATTTTTTTATATATTTTTTTATACCTTTACCTTTTTATATATTTTTATTTCTTTAAAAAAAAATTACCGAGCAAGACTCGATCACCCAGGTACTTTTTATTTATGTATGTATTTAAAAATTATATATGTGTCGGTAGCCAGTAATAGATAATGCATTTGTCTATGGAATGTAACAGATAATGCATTATTGTAACAACGAGCCGCAAGCGTTATCTGTGCAATATAACGTTTCGACAAAGTCTGGACATGTTCGAGCAGACCGCTGGCAACACGTCCGGGAATTGTTTTACGACTCGTTGCTCTGATTGTGTTTAATTATTAATTATTAAATCGTTTATTGTGATACTATACTGCCCGTTTATTACCACACGCCTTATATTGCCCACACGATATGTCTGACGCAGAAGATTTTAATCTCAATCGGCCCCCTGATCCGACATATGTATATATTCACCAGTTGTCTGTCACTCATAACACAAGTATGTAATTACTTACTTTGAGGACGGACGACCGTGTAAGTGTCCCATATATTTATTTATAACATGTGCCGACGCCACTTAGAGTGATATAAGGGCAGGAAGGTGATGATGATGATCTCATTGTTTCTTCACCCGTTAGGCCGGTGTGAACAGCATCCTGCAGCCGCACGGTCTGGGCCACCTGCTGGGGCTGGACGTGCACGACGTGGGCGGGTACCTGGCGCACTGCCCGCCGCGGCTGTCGGGCGCGCTCGCACGGCTGCGGACCGCACGTAGGCTCGAAGCCGGGATGGTGCTCACTATCGAGCCCGGCTGCTACTTTATAAACAACGTGAGTGTGATTACATTACAATCAGTGTTAATAGGGACATCCATCCATACATCAAATTCAATTCAAAATATTCTTCATTCAAATAAACTTGTAAACAAGTGCTTTTGAATCGTCAACTCTACTGCTGGAAAGCAGTTCCTACCGAAAAGAGCCAGCAAGAAACTCGGCGGTTGCTCTTTTAAAAAAATACAATTCTTAATGCTACTGAATAAGGGCACTGTATGGACTTGAAACTAGTCAGGCTCCATTTTAGACATTTTAAATTTGTAAAAAAAAACTGTTGATTTTACTTTCTTAAAGCTTATTAGTTATTTTAATGTAATTTTTTTTTTGAGTTTTTGGATATTTTTTTTATATACAGAGTGGTACCGACGATACGACATTAATTTTAATTCTAGACGCACCTTAGCAGCGTACATAAAAAAATTCAGTTAATTCAATGAAGTACTTTAGCCACAGGATATTATTTTTCATTTTAAAATTAAACTTCATGATGTATATGGATCAATGACCGATGGCAGCATGCCATACAAAAATAAACCCTATAAACAATATTATACTCCTCTGTATTTATAAATCTGTAGGTGAAAGGTAAAGAACCGTAAGTCCAACATAGTGTCGTTTAACATTTTATTTAGTTTTATTGATTGTATTGAAAATGTAAAAATGGCCTTGGCCTTGGCCTTGCGGTCACCTTTGTATTTCACCGGTCCGTTTGATCTTCGCGGAGATCGTCATAATATTATCTACCCCGAGCGCCGTACGCGCGCACTACAAGGTGAGTGAACCCTAATGAATGAGCGTGTTTCGTTATTAATCGCAATTTAAACGTATCTAGTTTGTTAGAATATATATTTTTCTTAAATTCTATATTTAAATACATTGAATTATACCAAAGTAATGTATTACTTCCAAGTGAGCAGTGAAGTTATTTATTTATGTTGTATCATCGTTACCACTCTGTATATATTTAAATTTAAATTAGGTTAGAAATTGTCTGTGATTTATATTTATGCCTGTGATGGACTTACATACGATCATTATATCAACAAATTATTGTCATTTTCAAGTTGGTGGCGAAATAAATAAATGACTAGCCAGTTTGTATACATAAACTATGTTTCTCTATAAATTTGATCGGTGAAACTTCAAATATTTTCGTTCTAGCTTTTGGACTGCGCGCAGAGCAATCCGTTGCAAAGTCAATTCTTCAATTGGGATAAAGTGGACAAGTTCAGAGGTTTTGGCGGCGTGCGTATTGAAGACGATGTTCTGGTCACCGCGGATGGGGTCGAAAATTTAACATTCGTGCCTCGAACGTAAGTCTAAGTATTTCTAACGTACTCGTTTTCGTACTTATCAGTTGGTGAAGCTCAAACTTAATATTTTTTATTCAAGTATACTTGTTTGAGAGCTGTGATAACCCAGCGGTAACACCGTGCGACTTTTTCAAGGTCACGGGTTCGAACCCGGACAGACACCAATGTTTTTTCTGTTAAAACTTATGTGTCTAATTGATAATGCAATTTATCGCACGCTTTTCGGTGAAGGAAAACATCGTGAGAAAACCTGCATATCTCTAGAGAATTCTGGAGATATGTGTAACCTACCAATCCGCATTGGAGCAGCGTGGTAGGTCTTAGCTCCAATCCTTCTCTCCAAAAACGGCGAGAAGATGCCTGTTCCCAGCAGTGGGAGAGTAATAGACCGCTACTTTACTTATTATACTTGTTTTGTTTTAAATGTAAAGTTATTATTATTATTTATTACTTTTTAAACGTCAACTATATTACATATACTAGTACGGAGAATTGCTCCTACAAAAAAGAGCAAGAAACGGCGTTTTTTCTTATCAAAATATAACTATATATAGTTACATTTTTTCATAGCAATCTTGTGCAAGTGTCTCAGAGATATGTTCGAATAATTAAAACCTTTAATTTTTATATATTTCAGTGTTGCCGAAATCGAAGATTTTATGGCTACCGGCGCCAACTTCAAGAAAGTTGCCAGTTAAATAAAAGGTTCAAACATAACTATATATAACAATACACGGTAAATTCTGCCATTATTAGGTTCTAACCATTTATTAAGCTATAAATGCCATTTTTATATTATTAGTAATTTTTAAACATGTTTATTAAGCTATAAATGATTTTATATCGATGCCTCTAATGAATTATTTATGAAATTACGTATATTATATCGTTAATTATCTGTAACTAAAACCTTGATTAGTTTTACTACACGGTTCTCGTTTTTTACTATGGTAACTAATACATTGTTTTTTGAGAAAATTATTTTTCGTTTTCGAACTGTTTTCTAAATATAACGTAGAATAGTGTAATAGTTTATTTCTGACGTGTAATTGCATGCTGACCTTTTTTCTCGTTCATCAAATAAAATCATTAACGTATTATTTCTTAGAACAGAGATGAGAAAGAGGCTAAAATTGAATTTATGGACTTTCTCTAATTAATATTGTTACATACATATAAATAAATAAATAAATATATGGGACACTTACTCACACGGTCGTCCGTCCCCAAAGTAAGTGACTTAATACTTGTGTTATGGTAGACAGACAACTGGTGAATATAAACTTATATATTATTTTAAACATACTTAAATACAATATATAATATAGTACATACTAAACCGATATCTTTTTTAATTTTATATTTTTTATACTAATATTTATTAAAAACAAAGTTTTGTTAATTATTAGTAAGTGTTACTTTATGTGCAGCCAGCTAAATTTTTTTTTTATTGAAATTGGCCTGTTGATTAAAAAGGTTGCTCATCCCTGTCTTAGAAGACATCGATATTACAGTATTTAAAATTAATAATATTTAATCGTCTGATTTTTGGTATATTCCAAATATTATTAAATACACAATATCAATAAATGTTTATTAGTTAAGAAGAGAGTATTATTACCAAAGACTATCAAATTTAAGCTCCTAGCTGGATTTTATATAAATGTACTAGAGGTTTGACGATGCGTTGCTGTGGCTGTCTGGTTTCGATTTCCCTACGAAACAAAATTGTCATAAACTAATAAATAGTAATCTATTTATTTACTTATGTACCATAAAAACGTTTAATAAAAAAAAGTGTACAAAGGTCAACTTATGCCTTTCACAAGCTAAAGAACAATCTAAAGTTTGCGTAAAAATTAGAATAAAATCGATCCAATGTGCATTGGTAGGTTACACATATCTCCAGAATTGTCTAGAGATATGCAGGTTTCCTCACGATGTTTTCCTTCACCAAAAATAGCGCGTGATAGCGTGATTAATTGCAATTATCAATTAGACACAAGTCTTAACAGAAAAACTCATTGGTACCTGCCCGGGGTTTGAACCCGTGGCCGCCTCGAAAGAGTCGCACCGAACATTCATGCATTCTCCTTTTTATTTATACATATTATTTACCATGCATGAAAATTTATCGTGATAACATTCCATGTTGCAACAATTACAGGAGTTCTTAAACAATATTACAAATAAAAAATATTTAATCGATATCTTTAGTTATGTTTTTGTGTATATGAAATGATTAATGGAACATTAAAAATCAATATCCAATCGCTAGTTTTATTTATATCATTTTCCCAAATAAAATAGTAAAATATTTTCTGATAATAACCCATACGAATTTACAAGTAACTTTTTAATAACTTTTGCGATTTTATTTGTAAAATATTATTAAATTATTATTATAATTAAATCGTAATTATACAGATTATTTTTATAAAGCCCTATAAATATATTGTTTTGAGTTCAAATTCGCTCACTAGGAATCTGTCTTAGCTACTTTGATTCTAAGAACTACAAAGTTTCGTTCATCACAACTTATTATTTTTCACTCATACATATTGTAAACTTATCTAATTTAATATCACATACGCAAAATATGTTACAATATCACTGGTTACTAATTTAGTACTTTGAAGGCCGGTTATTTTTAAAAGATATAATAAATATATAAAAAAAGAGAAAAAAACGTGGGATTCGAACCCGGGTTTTGAAGATTTCGGTCCGCTCGTTACCCGGTTATCACAACATTACGTTTTCAAAATATTTTTTTTTTGTTGTAAAACGAAAGCAAAGGATTTTTGCTTTGTTTTCAATTCTACATTCTACCATTTTTTGAATGCCCAAAAACAGGGATAAAACGATTTTTAAAAAAAATAAAATCTATCTAGATCAATTATTCTCCCCGAAAACGCCCTACATGCTGAATTTCAGGAAAATTGTTGGAGCCGTCTCCGAAATTCAAAAAATATTTATATACGTACAAGATTAACTCATTAAAATATTAAAGATTTCACTAATGGTCTAAGCTCATACCGATTTTTAAACCGATGTTTCAGAGTAACAGATTATGCAAGTACTTATAAACTATTTAACTTGGAGAGGGGATAGTTATGACCGAAAATTAGCAAACGCACTGTATATACATTCTAATAATATTTAGGAAGTTTAGACATTTACTATAATGTAGAAAAACTGCAACCTCAAACTTTACTTATTCCAACATTTGACATGCGAGAAGTTATTTTATTTTATCTCAACATTATATATAAAATAATTTATAGAATTAGGCGTTACTTTGCGGAAGTCCATAATACAAAACTCAAAATCGCAAAGCTTGTGCAAGATTTTCGATTTTGTCGTGGAGTCTATCTCCTGATGATGCTTCGGTTACGGGGCGAAACAATTGTTGAGATTGTCGTGGTGAATATGTGCAGTGCTTGTGTATTGTTGTGTTATCAGTGTCGGTTAGTGCATGAGTTTTTACAAATTCTGCACGTATCAGGTGTGAGAAGTACACTCTACATTTAGCATTACATATATTTCCTTTTATCGCAGATTATAGCAAAATAATATTCTCATTAGTTTTGTATTATATATAAAAATTGAGTATTAGAAATAATAACATTATTAATTTATTTATCCGCTCAAAAACAACGAATTCGCAGAATAGTCACACCTCAGGCGAAAAAACGTAGATTTGCGCACGTGAATATATTAAGGTGAGATCACCGCCTCTTCTAATATGAAATATAAATAATTCTAAGAAAAACATAAATAATTTTTTATGATTGGAGGTATTTTGATCTGATTAATAATATTATAGAACTGATTCGTAGATATCCAGCCGTCACTCGTGTTTCTTATACAAGCTCGGATGCGTTGTCTACTCAAATGCTTCAATGGTAGAACAGTATACGACAAATGTTCTGCAGCGACTGTAACATGGCTGACACCGATCATTGCCAACAAATCATTTTGTACCTGAAAATAATAAATACATAAAATAAAATGATAGATGAGATGTGATTGAAAATTCGTTAGATGGAGGGAGAGTAGACAGCGCGATGGAGGAGAGAAATCCCTCTCTGTAAAATGTATGTCTGTACCTGTTTTCTGTTTCTGCCGGGATGCTTGCGCGTATATGATTTTTATTTGGGATAGCGCAATACATGAATATTATATTTAAGTATGTACATTATACTTTTACACACTTTTTTACTGATAAAGCAAATTGTGCAAAATTTAACCATTCCAAAATATCAAAAGTGCGTAATGCCGCTAAAGAAGTTCTCACTCAATAATTTAAACTACTCAATAACTAATGCCAAATGAGAGTATACTATTAGTTTTTAAATATTTTCTGCATGCACAATTCATAATTAAAATACTACAAAAAAAACATCTGCTAAAACAAGTTTGCATTTGTTGAAAGTTTTTATATTTACTTACTAGCTGAGGTATTCTTCCTAAGAAATTATTTTTATTAGCAAAATTCAATAAATACTCTGGATCGCAGTACAGGCTGTAAGTTAGCAAAGTCATTAATGTACTAGGATTAGACGTGAGAGATGCAATTAATGAATCTGGAACACATCTTTCTCTGTTAGACCTTGGCTTCATACTGGAATAGTCTACATTACAGCCATGCTGTCTGAGGATCTTAAATACCTGAAATAACAATAAATTTATTCCATGAAACCCAAATCCATGATTCTAAGTTTATTAATACATTTCTTTTTAAGCAAAGACAACGTGAGGGTTGCCATACGCCGTGTAGTATCCGGCTGAATAAAATATTACCACCCTCTTTTCTTACTGAGGTGTCGTAAAAGGCGACTAAGGTAAGTTGACTCACCGTGTGGTATCCGGTTAAGTAGAATAGACCACCCTCTTTCTCATCGAGGTGTCGTAACATACGACTAAGGTAACTTGACGTCAGGCAGGCGGCCGGTCGTATACGTAGCCAAATCATGTGGCAACATGTTTATAACATGTTGTGCCGACCCCACTTAGAGTGGGATAAGGGCAGGAAGATGATGACAATGTAAGGGTTGCCATTCGTGTAAAAAATGTAAAAAACTACCGAAGACGTAATCACACACGTAATACTACAGTCCCTATCTGCATAGTCAATTTATATTAAAATTTCAAATAGAATATCCTGAAATGTGAACAAAGCAGACCCAGCTCAATCCATAGTTTTTAACTCAACCCTATTTTCAAGGCTTTTTTGCAGCTGGGAGGAAGCCTACCCAACCTATCCCAAATCAAACCTAACCCAAAAAACAAACTTACTTTATTATTACATTAGTATTATTTGTAAGTATGGACCTTACTTACTTACTTTTTATGGACCTTAATAATTTAAACATAGATCTTTCACAACTTATTGTGTTTACTCACATCATTGAAGCAGGAATTGTGCATGCAGTAGTGAATATACACCAAAGGAGGGCATTCATTTACATCTACAGCATCAACTGCTAATCCTCTAATCAAAAACAAATAAAAAAATTCCATGAATTTACGAGGAAACTGTTCATATACATATTCACTTATATTAAGCAATGAATTGATTGGTGCGTTACTTAAATATACAGGTTGGTATTCCCCAATTCGTTCTAACGTTATATGGAACTGTTCATAAAAATCAAAAAATTCAGGACCTAAATCGTGTGTCAAAAGACATTCAAGTATTTCCATTTTAAAGAAGTGTGGCTTGCAGGCATATAAAATAATGTTCTGGTCTATTTTATCAGTAGAAGTGACTGACAGTAAAATTTTAAAACTTGAACTGTTGCCCATATTTAAAGCTGTCGATAGAGCCAAATCACCATATTTATTTTTAATATAGGGATCAGCACCATTTTTCAACAGAAATTTTACAATTTCATCATTCCACCCTTGTGCGGCTAAAATTAACGGGCTATCACCATTAACAGTGATTTGATTAATATCATTAATAAAAGGATAAATGTTGGATACTGTTTGATAACATCCCTTATAACATGCTAAATGAAAAGGTGTATAATCTGCCTCGTTCCTTATTTCAGCATCGGCGCCCGCATGTAGTAGCATAGCAACTGCCACATACTGGGTACTAAGAGCTGCATCATGTAAGGGAGTATCTCCATCAAAATCTTGCACATCAATCATAGCACCATATTCAATTAGCAACTGAATCACCTCTAGTCTACCTTGTCCACATGCTATATGCAACGGTGTCACATTCTCTGTACTTCCATAATTAACTAAATCCGGTTGACTATCTAGGAGTGCCTGAATTGTTTGCAAAGAGCTCTTATATCGGCATGCAAGGTAGAGCGCGGTATGACCCTCGTGCGTCTCTGCCAACGGTCTGATATCTTTGTGATTTAATATTAGTAAGAGGCATTCGTAACTATCTCTTGCTGCAGCTTCATGAAGGCATGTCCATCCTCTGTTATCAGTACAATTTGGATTCATTTTTTTCAGTAATTTCTCTACTTTCTTGAAGTCATTATTTCTTGCGGCAAAATTTAAGGCGTTGGATGATGTGGGATTGAGGGAACTAAAATCCATTTTTAGGTACGCAAAATAAATATCTAATAAGATAAAAACTGACAAAAGCTTAAAAAATTAGATTTTTATAATTTTTAATTAAAATTTAAAGAGTTAAACCAATGTTCCTGCATATATATTAATATGTTTTAGATAACAGATTTATTTTAATAACACAATTTTTACCTAAACAACTTGGTTATGTATTATTTTTAATTGATCGTTAAAAACAAAGCATAGACAAGCAATCCGGAACACAGAAAACAGATTATAATTTATATACAATGAGCAGCACAGTCTGTGTAAGCCTCCCAGCCTTTATTTATAAAAGTTGATTAGGTACCCACCGAAAATATAGGTATTTTATAGGTGCTATGATAAGTGTCCTATATTAAATCACTATCGCAAACATAAACAATGCACACAAAAATCTGAATACGGTAGGGTCTAAACTAGAATATTTACTATTCTGAATATTCCCATAACAAGGAAACGACGTTAAGACCTGGAGCGACGGCGGAAATTATCGAATCTGGCTAACAGCGACAGTGTACATCTCTCATTGAGACTTACATATTTGTGCCGTTTGCAGTTGAGACTATTTGGGCACGGCGGCAAAGTGATAAAAAATCTTATCCAATCTAACACCTCGATACTCACATTCTTCGAGTAACTTGGGCTATAGCTATAAAACCGGAAACGTCGCCAACATTTTTTCCACCATTCCAAATAGATATAATCTAAAATGTAAAAATATGATACTAGCGTTGAAGTAATTTAATATATGGCTTTTAAATGAAACAAATAGACCTGATAAATATTTATTTCTTCAAAATATAAAATAATAATTATGCTTTTAGAGCAATAATATCTTTTATTTCAAATATGTAATATTTTTAATACATTGTAAGCAGTGGCGTAGTTACCGGAGAGCTAGACGGAGCAGTGTCCCGGGCCTGTTAAAGAGTCTGACTAACAAACTATACATTAAACTAGTGAAAATTTCTCTGGAATGCGAAATGTAAATGAATTAGATACCAGGAAAACTATTTCAATAATGCCAACTTGTTTGAAAAATACAGCGAAATTACCAACAAAATCTCGACGTCAACAAATAATTTTAAACAATTTTGTTACGGCCCTAGTCTTTTTTTGCCTCAGGATTTTTGTTTACCTAGCTACGCCATAAAACAAAGACTGACAAATGAAAAGAAAATTCATTTCATTCACAATATCATAATACATATAAAAGTAAAATGGCCTTATCAAATAGCGTAATCCACTAATAAAATTAATATTTTAAATAGGAAAATAGCGTGCACAAATGCTAAATGAATTGTCAATTATAAAATGCTTAAAAATATATAAATCAGTCCTGTAAATGTAGAGCGTTTATACTAACATAAGAGGTAAGTATGTTGATAAGGAAATTTAATTTAAATTAGGTTTGAGCCATTATTTTTTTAACCTATAATAATATCAAGCAATATTTTATAAAATGAACAGTATTTTATTTAATTAATGTTTTAAATGATCTTTGGAGCTGCTCGCACAGCTTATTAATTTAAAGACTTTTAAAAATATACGCATCACAACAAATACAACGAAAATCACTTATTGTGATTTGTTTGGGACTAGACCTCTTGATAAAATAAAAAAAAATTGTATAGTCTTTGTCTAACACTTATAGTGTTAAGGATTTTGGTGCTGAAAACAGTAATTTATATACTTTTTGTTGACATTTGTTTGTGAATAACGGTGTAATACTCTTTTTAACAGAGTTGGTAACCCTGACCAAACTGTTTGAATTTAAAACGCCGCAATCATTAGTGGTGAATGTCATTCATTACTAGGGACAGTGGGGCAAAAAATTGGGAATTTTAGGGGAGAAGTAGGCGTTCGGGACAAAGAGTTTGAGCGTTGTGACCTCGGTGAGAGGGGGGACCGAGTGCACCGAGAGCTCGGATATGGTCGAACTCGCAATTCCTCAGCACTTCGGAAGGTTCCCCGAGTTACTCTTCGTCTATAGAGTGACGTCACTGACGACTCTTGTAGTAAGCACCTGCAAAATATAATATAATTGAGTGTATTATATCAAGATAAATGTTTACATTATACTTTTTTGTGCTGTGGCGATTTCCTTTTCGCCTGTTTTTACAGGCTAAAAGGAAATCGCCACGCTATTGTCCGCTTACTAAGAAATACATATAGAGATAATATTCGCTATTTGAATAATAGCGAAAAGTTTCTTCGCTATTATTCCAATGTTGTATGATAATTTTTGTGGTCGGTCAAATCAAATCAAAATAGTCTTTATTGAAATAAGCTCTTTCAAGCACTTTTGAATCGTCAAGGATCAATATGATTAATGAAGCTATAACTGGTTTGGAATGTTGCTCTTACCAAGAACCAGAATGAAACTCGGCGGTCAATCTCTTAAACATTTTCAATTTTACATTAACTACTTATTAAATCGCAGTCTTGTAGGAAGCTGAAAGAATTTTCAAATCCAGGCTTTTTTATCATCCGAATAATCTTCAATTTTGTAATAAGTAGGTGATCAATAACAACAAAAAAAACTTTTACTATGTTTCATATGTTTATAGACTGATATCAAGAAAAAGAAGTTTTTCCGAATAAATATTTGTCTGTGCGCGCGCGCGTGCTTGTGTGTGTGTGTGGGTGCGCGTGCGCGTGCGCGTGCGCGTGCGCGTGCGTGTGCGTGTGCGTGTGCGTGTGCGTGTGCTTGTGCGTGTGCGTCTTAGCAACAAATACCAAACGGAAAAATGCTTAATTATTTATTATTATTTGATGTATTTGACCTACTTTTCTAATTCTGTGAGCTGTTGCTTGGGCGTGGAAGCGGCAACAGGCCGGTTTCGCCCGAGTCGGGCCTTCGTTGTTTCTAGCATATGTTGAGTGACTAGCGGCTGCTTGACTTCCTTTGGCTTCGGCCTTACAGGGTTTTCCTAGAATGATTGTAATAAAATATTGTATTGTAATATATTTTTACAAATATACACCCAGGCTCGAAGAACCAACAAATTTTTGTATGCATAAATAAATAAATAATAAATTTGTAAACGACGTCGAAAGGTAATTGTATGGTAAAATTTCATCTTGTTGAGCAAACTGGTGGATGATGATATTTATATACTCAAATCCTCACCTCAAACGCGACTAAGGTAAGTTGACCCACTGGAATCCGGTTAAGTAGAATAGACCACCCTCTTTCTTACAGAGGTGTTGTAAAATACGACTAAGGTAAGTTGACGTCAGGCAGGCGGCCGATCGTAAAAACGCAGCCAAATCATGTAGCAACATGTTTATAACATGTTGTGCCGACCCAACTTAGAGGGCAGGAAGGTGATGACTCAATTCCTCACCCTGGTTTTCCGTAGCTTTACGTTGGCGATGTCTTGAGGTGTAATTGATAGGCGTGGTCCAGCAATTCTGGGTGGCGCTGAGCCGCAACGTGGTATGGTATGAGCCCGTACTGGCAACTTACTCGCCACCAAAGGCGGTGGTGGCGGTGGTGGCGGCGGAGGTGGCGGAGGCGGTGGCGGTGGTGATATACACGGTGGACTTGAAGACGACTGTTGATAACTGTTGAAAAGGGAATATTTTCTATAGAAATTAAAACAGGGACTTGAATGTCACTGAACGAAGTAGTCGACAGTATTGCAGAAGCAGGCGTCAAAATTTCGCCTGACGCTGGGATACATTAGCGCGCGAAGATTCGTGTCGTGTTGGTGCGGAAAACATCGTGTATCGGCGACACATGATGTTCTTGTCTATATAAGCGGGCGAAGATTAATAAAGCGACCTACGGCGAATATTCGTTGTAGAGTTTTGTGCTTCCGAAACCATCAGTTCCCACTTCAATTTCTGGATGACAATGAAGTGTCGTAATGTGTGGCCACTCAAACGAATATTGTCGCGACAAATCCCTTTGATGCACGCCAGTTTACCGACAGTGGCCCGATGCTACATCGTCTGCGCCCGAATACTTCGCATTGTAACGATGTACCCGGCCACATATACTGCCTTACGGGCTACATAGCCCGTTATTGTAGCCAAAGCGTGACTGAAAAAGTCTGACCATGCTTACCTTGGAAGATCATTTTAAATTATAATACTTTATGTAGACCGTTAACTTCACTGTTAACTTCAACAACTATACCGACAAAAATTACTTATTGCATCGTAAATAGTATTTTCAAAATTTCATCAATTTGAGACAATGAATATCCCATAATAAACACAAACACACACTCACAAACCTTTGTCGGGGATAATTCCAAGAATAGGATCTGTGTGTTTATCCAATTATATATTCATTATCCAAGATTATCTAAGATTATATAAGTTCCAACATTGACAGACTTGTTACTCTCCTTTTTCTTATTCTCGTTATTATTCTTGTTGCCGTAGTAACGAGGCCGTCCGGTGTTACCGGCCAGGCGTATTAGAATTCCCAACATCCTCCCCCCCCTTGGGAACTTGCTTCCCAAAGAGCTCTTGGGAATCTGACGTGCCTTCCAATGCACAAAGTTTCGAGATGGATCTCTTAATGATACCACCTGCAGTTTGAACGTCGACGACTCTGCATAGTCCGTCGGCGCCAAGGTATAGTCGATGGATGCGGCCCAGAAGCCACTTCATCGGCGTTAAGTGATCATCCAGTACAAAGACAAGATCACCGATCTTGACATCTCGCTGTCTTGTCCTCCATTTCACACGTTCCTGTAGAGTCGACAAGTAATCCCTTTTCCAGCGTGACCAAAAGTGATGTCTCAGGCGTTCGATCAGCTCGTATCTGTTGAGGCTGATACGTTCGATATTAGGCGAAGGCAGTGAAGTCAACGGTCGACCCACTAAGAAGTGCCCAGGTGTTAAGGGTAGTAGATCAGAAGGATCAGATGACATTGACGTAAGTGGACGTGAGTTCATGATCGCTTCAACCTGAGCAAACAGTGTATACAATTCTTCGAAAGTTAGACTAGAGTTACCTGCTATTCGTTTTAAATGATATTTGGCCGATTTAACCCCTGCCTCCCAGACCCCACCAAAACTAGGTGCATAGACGGGAGAAAATTTAAAATTAATACCTTCATTGCACGCAAAGTCGCTGACTGGTGCTTGACATTTCTTTAGAAGTCTGTTTAGTTCATTACTAGCTCCTACAAAGTTTTTCTCATTATCGCAAAAAATAGTATGAGGTTTACCACGTCTTGCGATAAACCTACGCAAGCATAGAATAAACGCATTGCTACTTAGGTCGCTAACTACTTCCAAGTGTACAGCCTTTGTAGCAAAACAGATGAAAATACATAAATAGCACTTGGAAGTCTTTGCGCCTCTACCTTTACGATTAAGAATAAGAAAAGGTCCAGCGAAGTCGGTGCCACAAGTCTCAAAAGGAGAAGCAGGAGTAACACGAGGTTCAGGTAAGTCACCCATTAATTGTTGCATAGGCTTAGCCCTAAATCTTTGACAACGTACGCATAATCGTACAGTAGCAGTTGCTAACACTTTGCCACCTAATGGCCAAAAAAGTTCTCTAATGGAACTCAACAACTGTTGAGGACCACAATGTAAAAGCCGTAAGTGTTCTTTTTCAAATAACATTCTCGTAAATACATGTTTAGGGTCTAGTAAAATAGGATGCCTTTTATTATAAGGGCAATATGAAGCGTTGTCGATACGACCACCGACACGTAATATGCCTTGATCGTCCAAAAACGGATTTAAAGAAAGAATAGAAGATTTACGATTTAGGATTTTATCAGTTTCTAGCGAGTGTATATCTTTAATGAAAGTTTCTCTTTGTGAAGCTTTCGCTAGCAAGGTAAGTGAAGTGTGCAATTCAGAACAGGTGAGATTACCAGTTATTTTGGTATTATTTTTTCTAATATTATTTATAAATCTCAGTACATAACCAAAAATTCTTTGCAATTTATAGAGTTTAGAGTATTTATTAAACGGTATTACATCATTAGGTAAAATATTAGTATTTAAGCTTATTCTTGTTTCAGGTAACACAGCAGGAGCATGTGGAGAAGAAGGCCATTCTTTTTCAGGTTTAGCCAGAAAGGACGGGCCGTGCCACCAAAGGACATTCCCAGGAAGAAGACGAGGCTGAATCCCTCTGGAAGCCATGTCAGCAGGATTCAATTCGGTAGGTACATGACGCCAGCAGTTTTCATTAGTTAAGTCCCTAATTTGTTCAATACGATTACTAACAAACGTTTTAAGTGTTTTAGGTGGAGTGTGCAGCCATCCCAGAACAATAGTAGAATCTGTCCAGAATACAGAACGAGTAATAGGAATTTTAAGTGACAGTATAACCTTAGCATATAATTTAGCGCCAAGCAAAGCGCCTAGGAGCTCTAAGCGTGGAATAGTTTCAGATTTCAACGGACTGACCTTGGCCTTAGCACAGAGTAAATTAACAGATTGATCACCCTTATCATTAGTAGATTTTAGATAAATGCAAGTCCCATAAGCGTCTTGTGACGCATCTGTAAAGCAGTGCGCTTCTACAGACGTAGGAGATTCACAAAGTACATATCTAGAAACATTTATGTCTTCAAACAATTTCGTCTCATTATAGAAGCTTAGCCAAGATTTTTTTGTATCTTCTGGGAGGCTATCATCCCAGTCAAGTTTACTAAGCCATAATTTTTGAAGAGTAATTTTATGGAATATGGTACAAGCTGATAACAAACCCAATGGGTCAAAGATTTTACAAGAGTTCGACAGTATAGAACGTTTAGTTACTTTAGCTATACTTTCGACATTAACCGAAAAATGCAAAGTATCAGAGTCAGGTGTCCATCTTAGTCCCAATACAGAAGACTGTTTACAGAAATCTTGAAATTCATTACAAGTAGGAATATCGTCAAATATATCAGGAGCATTAGTACGGAATTTCCTCAAAGGAAAACAACCTTCGTTAAGTTTATCAATAACCCCTTTCACAGTGGAAGCTAAGACAGTTTTAGAATCAGAACCAGTATTCAAATCATCGACATAGAAATCGTGCCTTATGGTATTAGCAATCATATCATCAGAACACTCATCAGCGAGTTGAACTAAACACCTCGTGCTAAGATATGGAGCGGAGGCGGTTCCGTATGTGACTGTATTAAGTTTTAATATTCTTAGCGGGAGTGTTTCTTTCTCCCTCCACAGAATTAGCTGCAGGTGACGTTGAGAACTGTCCACCTCTATTTGGCGATACATTTTCTCAACGTCACCTGTCACTACATACGCATATTGACGAAAACGTAGTAGTATAGCCATTAAGTCATCCTGGACCACAGGTCCAACATATTGAATATCATTTAGTGATTTATTACTAGTAGTTTTACAAGAAGCATCAAAGACTACTCTGAGGCGAGTAGTTTCACTAGCTTCACGAATTACAGCATGGTGAGGAATGTAGTAACCAAAGGTAAGTCGGTCCATGACTTCTCTCACGGTACCCAAGTTAGTAAGATGTCCTAGTCTTTCATACTCATTAATAAAGTTAGCATAGTCTGCTTTCAAGTTACATTTAGACAATTTCTTTTCCAGATTATAGAAACGCCTCTTGGCTAGATGATAAGAGTCGCCAAGAGCCACCTCGGGAACCTCGCGAAAAGGAATTTTAACAGAGAACCTACCATTCTCCAAGCGCACAGTATTAGAAGTAAAATGATTTTCACAATACTCCTTATCTTTAGAAGGAGATATATTAGTAGCTAGAGGAATATCTTCGATTTCCCAGAATTTAGCAATAGAATCTTTAATCTCTTGACAAAAGTTAGAATGAGTAGTAGAAGCAGGACTCTGAGTAGTAGTAGGTCCTGTCACGAGCCAACCTAGTTTAGATTTTTGGAGCGTGGGCTTATTTTTGCCTAACTTGATTTGTTTGGAATCCATTATGTCCCAAAAAATATCGGCACCAAGTAGTATATCAATATCAGAAGGATGATGGAAATGTGGGTCAGCAAGTTCAATAGAATCAGGAAGAGAAAGTCGCGAAATATCTACCTCGACACCAGGTAGTTTACCACTAATCGCAGGTATGACATAGCAAGAAACATTACACTTGAAAGTATTCACCCGTGACTTCAATGTTACCTTACATTTCTTAGTAGTAGTAGTGACTCTATTGTTTATACCAGCAATAGACAGATTAGTATTCGAGCAAGGAATTTGTAATTTATTTTGCAAATTTTCAGTAATAAAAGAAGACTGAGATCCATTGTCTAGAAGAGCTCTAACAACATGACACTTATTAGTATTAGTATCAACAAGTTCGACTTCAGCAGTACACAACAAGACCTGACCGAGAGTTACAGCGGACAATGATACAGGATCTATCATAGCAACAGTGGAAATCTGAGCAGAAGCTTCTTCAGACGAAGAGGACGCAGGAGCGGACGCTGCGACAGAAGCGCCAGATATCATTCTAGTATTTCTATGTAATAATAGATTATGTTTTTTGTTACAGAACTTGCATGGAGTATGTTTGCACCTAGAAGAAAAATGTCCAGGACGCAAACAATTTTGACACAAGCGGTGTTTCAAAACCTCACTGTATCTAGAGTCTATTGACATAGATTTAAACTTGTCACATTTATACACTAAATGTTGTTCTGAGCAAATAACACAATTAGCATTTTTCAAAGTAGGAGAAGCTACAAAAGATCTAGAAAGTTTATTTTCCTTTGAAAACGACTGTCTTTGTTTTTCAGATTTAGTGACATTATTATACTGCAAAGTTTCTAAAATATCAGCGCGATTGCGCAAAAATTCATTAAATTCAGCTAAAGTAGGCGAAGTATTCGTGTTAGTCCTACTTTCTTCCCATTTGCGACTAGTGGCGCCATCTAGTTTCGACACCATCACATAAACAATCAATGTGTCCCAATGAGAAGTAGGTTCATTTAAATTATTTAAGGAACTCAAATTTTTAGAATAGTAATCAATCATATAACGCAGAGACTTGAAGCTTTCCTTAGAAATCGGTTCAAAATTAAAAAGAGAGTTTAAGTGGTTGTTTACAAGTATTCTATTATTATTATAACGTTTAACAAGCAAATCCCAAGCAGATTTATAGTTAGCAGCAGTAAACTCAACCGATTTTATAACTTGAGACGCTCCACCTTCAAGTGAAGAGCGTAAATAATGAAATTTATTGATGTCAGGGATATTATTACTATTTATTAAAGACTCAAACGTATCCCTAAACTCCATCCATTTAAGGTAGTTGCCGTCAAACCGCGGAAGTTGGATGGTGGGAAGCTTTATACTATCAATATTATGGTTACGAACGTTTTCAGTAGAGTGCGAAGGCACTCTTGAGCCAGCTATCGAGCCATAATTTGAGGACACATGTAGAGCAGTTACACTTTGAATTATACTTTCGGCACGAGAAATATTCAAACAAAAATCATTTTCGATTTTCTCATGTTCCTCTAACTGATCGAAATCTAACATCTCAATATTATCCTTTAAAGAATCAAACTGAGTAAATAAGTCTCTATGTCGCGATAGTTTTAATTCAAGTTCCGCAACTAATGCCTTTGTAAGTTCCTTAGGATCAATTAATGAAGTAGTTTGTAAGTATTTCGCAAACGTCGTAATTCGACTCTTTATACTAGCACGTTTCCGAACAAGTTCTTTCAAATCTTCCGCCATAGTAAATAACAATTTAATGCCTTATTACAATAATCAACTAAACAGACTGTTCGGGGTAAGTAATGACAATATAGGTATCAAAGAACCGCAACGTTAGTTACAGCGTCAAAAAATGACGACGCCGGCCCCAGTCAGGTGCTCGCGGTCAGTGGAGGTCACACGCAGTCGACGCGATGTAACAGCACCGAACACCAACTTTACGCGGGGTCGGAGAAGCAGTGGCCACAAAGAACCTAGAATGATTTAGATTTTTAGTTAGAAAGATGCAAACAAAGAATGAAATTAAAGACAGTGTATTTAATGACAATATTTATAAGAAATAAAGATAAGTTAGTAACTCTAATTGTTTCAATTCAGTATTAAGAACTTCAATAATATTGTAAGAGAGTAACATTCGTTCTTATATAAGTAGATGGGTAAGTAGGTAGCTAATTTTAATATAAGTTGTTTAGAGTAACACATTCGTATTCATAGTAAAGTAAATAGTTTTATAGTTTTACCTAGTTCAATCTAGGGCTAGCTTTAAGTACTATAGTAATAGTATAGAATAGTATTCAGTTGAGTTTAATCAAGCGGATGTGAACACTGTTTGCAGATGCAAAACAATCATGAACACAACGTTCTTCCGTCTGCACACACAAAGTATAAGACCAAAATTGGGCGTACTTCCCTGTGAGTAGAACAAAAGACAACACAGATCCTTCGCGCAATAGTATCACGTAGATCACGTCGGGGTCACCAAAATATGTCGGGGATAATTCCAAGAATAGGATCTGTGTGTTTATCCAATTATATATTCATTATCCAAGATTATCTAAGATTATATAAGTTCCAACATTGACAGACTTGTTACTCTCCTTTTTCTTATTCTCGTTATTATTCTTGTTGCCGTAGTAACGAGGCCGTCCGGTGTTACCGGCCAGGCGTATTAGAATTCCCAACACCTTATACTAATAAAAGAAGATACATACCCTAATTTTTTTTCCAGCTCCATTATTTTCAACATCATCTTTTTCATGTCTTCCTGAAGAGCCTCATTTTCAAGCGCCAGGCGCGTGTATTTCTGATTTACTTCTTCAATAAACATTTTCAGTTGCTTAATATCTTGACCTAGAATATTTTCCTTATTTCCAACTCGGTTCGGCTCACGGAGTATATCGGTATATAACCCTGTTATAGACTGGTATCCCTAAAAAAAATTCTTCTGAAATTAATGACTCCAAAGAGTATAGACATTGAAATATCACCGTATTTTATATGATATACAATAATATTAAAAAAAAAACTCCAACACCTAATCCTCAACTATAAGCCTTATAATAAAGGTCACAGTCATTCAGCTAGGGTTGAAAAAAGTTTGGATTTTCTAGACCCTAGGTCCCAAAGATCCTGAATCTTGGTGAACAGACCACCCTCTACTTGGTTACCACCCTCATTTCTTACCGAGGTGTCGTAAAAGGCGACTAAGGTAAGTCAACCCGCCGTGTGGTATCCGATTGAGTAGAATAGAAAACCCTCTTTCTTACCAAGATGTCTTAAAATACGACTAAGGTACGTCAGGCAGGCGGCCGGTCTTAAAATACGTAGCCAAAGTATGTGACAACAGTTTTTATAACATGTTGTGCCGACCCCACTTAGAGTGGGATAAGGGCAAGAGGATGACAAAGCAAATATTACACAGGCTGTTTTATAATTTTTTTTTATTTCCTATCATATAAAAAAATGCCAGGAATACTACCGACTTTGAACTATTTGAAACATATAAATCGTAAAACGATAAATTAACCTACATTGTATAATGATTAAATTAAAGTCCTGCCATCATCAAAAATATCTCATATTACTCCCATCCATTCTTTTAAAAATTTAGTTAAGTTTAGAATTTTTATGAGAGATTATTGTTGTATACAAATGAGGTCTGTGTAATATGCGAAAGAAATATACCTAAGTACACCGTACTCTATATCGGCATTTGTTGTTTGAAACTAGCGATAAGACGTTCGGAGGAGAGAGGAAGTTAGCTTATTATTTAAGACGTCGGATATAACCGCTTATGTAATTGAGAGATTTACTTCATAAATAGTATTACACACGTCTATATATAACATTATAGTATGGTAAAGTAAAATATAAATTTCAACTATTAATATTTCGACATATTAATATCATATACCTAATTGGGCAAGCTCAATTTCTTTAGAAACTTAATATGGAGCTTATATTACTATAACAACACTGCAAAATTAAGTTTTTTGATGGTATAAAAAATATTCCAAATATGATCAGGAAAAGGTATGATAACTTAAGCGAATAAATTTATACTATTTATGTTAACTTTCGACTATGTAGAATACAGATTATAAAATCACTAGATATCACTATAAAACATCATGAAGCATTTAATCGTATCAATCTATTAACAATATAAAAGTGGGTGACTAATAAAGAATTCTGTACACACATATATATATTACATCGTTAGTATTAAAGTGACCTAATTAAAAAATAGACTTAATTAAGTTAAATACGTTGTAATCCTTATTTCAATGCCATGTGTGACGTCACGCTACGGACTAATTTAAAAAAATCCTCTTCATAGTTATGGGGTTGTAACACTCACGAGTTTTGTAGGGACAACGCTGTATTATAATTATCCACAAAACAACTTTTTTGAATTAGGTCTTAATAATAACTTTAATAATAAGCGTGCGATAGGTTTCTATAAATTTTCGGCACGATTTCAACGAAAAACGAATTTAAAAAAAAAAAATTAGAGTTGCAAGACATTCCAAAAAATCTATAAAACAAATCACATACTTTCCTGCCGATCCACGTGCAAATATCCATAATCCTCCATACTTTTGTACGATTGGAACGCCGATTGGTTTTCTCCTTCCTCGGGGTTCCTGGAAAGAAAAACGTCACAATTTTACCAATAAACCCCATTAATTGCTTGTTATCTTCTTCCGAATCTATAACAACAGTTATTTCTTTCACATTCATTGTGCATTCCTTTAAAAGCTTTCCTAATTCTTTCAGTATTTGTATGTGTATCTTTCGGAGGTCGGCGAATGTGATTTGATTAGACTTTAGCCGTTAATGTTCAAAGCAGAGATGATGTCACGGCGTTATATTTGTCAGTTTAAGACTGGTTTCGACATAAACTTTTATCTCAATAATATTTTTGTTGCAACCACGACCTTTTGGCACATGATATCACGTCTTTTGTTTACTACTTTTTTATTATTTTTGTCTGTCTGTTCAATACAAATTTAACATGTTTAACTTATAATTCAGTATAGCTTGGATGTTAGCTGCAAAATTTTATTTGATGTTAAAAATGCCAAATTAGTATATTTATTCCTTATTTACAGGTAACCGCGACTTTATTCACGCCAACTTAAGCGTTTAAGTACCCCTAATAATGCAAAAAATCCCCGTTCCCGAGAGAAAATCGGGCTTTTTTATATTAATTTATATATTTTAACATATACGTGTTATATTTTTATTATGTATGAACAATATGAATAGGATTTCTAAAACGTGTAAACAATCGTCACTCCTAAAGTTAGGAAAAGAACCAAGGAGTCATCGCCTTAAGTTCAAAACCGTAACCGCTGAGGATCATCATCCTCCTGCCCTTATCCCACTCTAAGTGGGGTCGGCACAACATGTTATAAAAATGCTGTCACATGATTTGGCTGCGTTTTTACGGCCAGCCGCGTGCCTGACGTCAACCTACCTCTGTCGTATTTTTCGGTAAGAAAGAGTAGAATATACTAAACCGAAAACCACACGGTGGGTGAACTTACCTTAGTCGCCTTTTATGACACCTCGGTAAGAAATGAGGTTGGTCTATTTTACTCAGCCAGATACCACACGGCGGGTCGACTTACCTTAGTCGCCTTTTACGATACCTCAGTAAGAAATGAGGGTGTTACTATTCTATTCAGCCGGATACCACACGGCGTCCGTTACCGCTGAGGATAATGTTCCTTATCCACTAGACCTATACCTACATCTTCATAATTTCTATTTTTTCAACTGCGTTAGCACTTGTTATTAATTACGTACCTGGTGTATTACTTTCAGAGTAACTGGCCTTGCTTAAGCTGCCAAATCTCCTTGATCTTTGCAATACATCTCTAATCAAACTAGAATCTGATTTGCGTCTTCTTTTACGCGTCTTATAAGAATAGTTGCTATTGACCGACTTAAACGATACTTCGGATTCAGTATAAACTCTACTTGAACAATCTGAAACTTCAGCTTTGCAATCGGCTAAGTCAGCATTACTTGATGTACTTGAACCAGTACATTTCGTCTTTTTCAATGGTCGCATGACCTTATCGTCATCAAAAGAATTATGTCTATACCGTTTGCTGCTAGATGATTTTTCAGTATCATTATCGTTCGATGATGAATCCTCTAAATGAAAGTCTTTACTAAATGATAAGTTAACGTCAATTATATCTGGATTTTGTGGTATAACTTCTGTCTGAGTAAAACTGCTTTCTGTAGAACTTTCGTCAATCTTTACACTCATCAATGGTGGCGTTAGATCTCGTTCGTTATCAATTGAATCTCTTCTAAATGTACACGCACTTACATAGTGACTTTTGTCCCAAGATGTGTCCACGTAATTATTCGGATTGGATTTTCTGATAACTTCCAGTGATTTATTTTCCAATTGATCCGCTTCAAATGATTCAGTTATAATAGATTCTTTTTCTTTTAAATTTGTCATATTTGTCTTATTGCTAACACTTTATAGGCCAGTACTTATAACATTATTTTAAAAGGGAGCTTACACGAAATACGACATGTTCTAAAATTAATAAGTTCAAACAACCAATTAATGCAACATAATTTAAACTGACTTTTTATAATTGTACAAGTACCTACAAAATTTAAAATAAAAATATTTTGTTACAGCAAAAATTAGATAATATTAGATTAGATAAATTCATATTGTTTAAAAAATAGAATTATTTATGTAATATAAAATATTACTAGTTTTTAAATAGGTTCAAGCCTAAAATAATGAGCAGACTCGGTAATTATAGATTTAATATATTAGATGATACTTTTTTTATACTCGTTTAATTTAAGAGCTTCGTCATATTTATTACTACGACGGTATCACACAATATACTAAACATATTCGTAAGAATATTGTAATAGAAGTTTAGTAGATTTTTTTCCCCATTTTATGACTGTAGTCTATGGCCAGTTTAGTTTATTTTAATGCAGTTTATACACTGTCCATTATATTAACCATCTTTTGACAGATTGACGATAGTGATGTCCTAAAGATTCTCGTATGCGATACCATTCCGATTATAGTACCTACTATCATTAATCGAATTACGTACCTAAGTAATTCGATTAATGATAACCTACGTAAACTAGATTACTACTTGAGAAAAGAAATTCCAACTTTGAGAAAACTTATTGTTTCTTTGAAAAGAAGTGGTCTATTTCATGGTGAAAAATCTTCTTTGGTCAAAGTTTTGAACACAATTGGCTTTTCATATAAAAAGTTAAATAAAAGAAAATTATTAATGGAACGCACAGATATAGCTATAGCACGTTGTGATTTTTTAAGAGAGGCAAAGAAAATACAAGATTGGGCAAATATTGTTTTCACGGATGAAACATGGCTCAACGCTAACCACACACTATCTCGTTTCTGGACTGATGATACTGCTGATTCCACTTCCTCAGTACCAATGGGAAAAGGTGAGCGCCTAATCATTTGCCATGCAGGTACAGCAAAAGGATTTGTACTAGACGCACTGTTGGCATTTAAATCGAAGAAATCAAATGACTACCACGAAGAGATGAATGCAAATGTGTATGAAGAGTGGTTCAAAAAAATGCTCATTTCATTGGAAGAACCATCAATAATTTTTATTGATAATGCGCCCTACCACTCCCGTCAAATTGACAAAATGCCAACACAGGCTAATAAAAAGCATGAAATAATTAATTGGCTTCGGGACAATGGAGAAAATGTGGACGACTCAATGTTAAAAGTTGAATTAATAAAAATATTAAAAACCAAAAAGAGAGCAAAACGCTATGTAATCAATGAAATGGCAGCAGAATATGGCCATACTGTTCTTCGGATTCCTCCATACCACTGCCAGTACAACGCAATAGAACTTATATGGGCACAAGTAAAAGGGCATGCTGCGAGATGCAATACAAGCCCCCCATTCACAGCGAATAAAATGTTGCAATTGCTAAAAAATGCTTGCACCCACGTAACGGCCGAGAACTGGGCAAGTGTGGTGGAAAGAACTAAAAGAGTAATATTCTCTGATTGAGAACGTGATATTGCGTTTGATAATATATTATCTACATAAGAGCTAATAATAACTGCTACTGAAGACTCCTCATCGGAGGAGTCTAGTGTTGATTATCATTCCGACGACTCGTGCTAATAAAATAAATTAAAATATCCTGATTGTTTTATTTGTATGCATGTATTAACTAAGAAGAAAGTAAAACTTTATATAATGTTATTAAATGTCTTTTAATACTCGTAACATCGATTTCTACCGATTATTTTTAATCTGTGGCATAATCGTAGTAACCCATTATGTGTGACATCACTAAGTGGGCGGTACCCATCCATAAAGTACAAATATTATTTGTATGATATTTGTACGTAAGCAATACAAAACTTAATGAGCGTGAGCTGTCAAAAGACTGATAATATGATGGACGCAGTATAGTTTATTTTAATAATGCTTTGAAGGAACGTAGAACTAACTAGCGATGTAAAAATAATCGGTTATTTTTTAAAATCGATTTGTTAATATCGATATTTTTACATTTAAAAACAATTTTTTTAAATCGATTATTTTAATTATCGTCTTTTTCTTTTTTTTAACATGTTATATGCATTGATGGATAAAACGAATGTAGCCAATTATAACATTTTAATAGAATTTCACAAAAAGGGCATCCGTTATTATTTATTGGTAGTTGTCCACTTTTATTTGTATTTATTCTAATTGATTTCTAATATTTAAAAAGGCAACTTTACAAATAGTCAGAAAACAATCGATTATTGATAATAGATAACTTTGATACGACTAAATCGATTTTTTAAAAATAGGTTTTTTTAAAGGGTAAATAATCGATTATGTATTAACCGAATTTTTTTTACTCCAACATCCCTAGAACTAACCTACTTTTACAAGTCTATTCTCTATGATAACATATTGCTGCATAGATTATTAACTATAAAATAGATGGTTGAGATTCATACATTGGCCCGAGCCTATTTTCGGTGGTATGGGGGGGTGCAGAGTAGCACTATAGCTACTTACATTCTCATTCATAAAAAAAACTATCTGCCTCTCACCCGTTTCATTCATAAAAACGGATTTAGTCTCAGCTCTGACTCTTTCTCACATATGGAGTAGCAATATATATAACGTATGACGTAAAATCGTAGTAAAATTAGTGATGTACTTGGTGCGCTAAAACCGTAACTAGTGATGTCAAAGTTTTATCGATTCGCATTTTACTCTTACCGATTATTTGGATAACCTGTAACATATTAATAATGATTTTTAGATTTTAATAAAACAAAATATTTAAGGAAATTCTTTAATAGACTTTTACTGTAATAAAAAAATTTATATTCAACAGCCGTTTTACATTTCTATGTGCATGCTTCTTAAAAAAAAAAGTTTTTTCCTAAACACGCTAAAAGTGCAACTTCAAAAATGATTACTATTTTTAAATAGGAAACAGAATCGGCGATCATGTATCTTGAAAATATAGGAATTGTAATTTAAATTATTATATATTATTATTAAATATAATTAATTATAAGTATTCACTCGAAAACAAATTTACAAGATTAGTATTTGAAACAATAGATGCTTTCGTTTTTACCGTTTTAGTATTTAGGAAAAAACATTATACTTAAAAGGAGTATACTTGATGGTAAATTATAAATATTAGTCTTTTTTAGATATATTGGTAGTAGTTTTATAGAATATTAGTGGTTTTTATCTCTAAGTATAATATTTTCCATCAAACCAGTTAACACTTCGGATTTATACATATAAAGTAAGAATTAAATTGTGAAATTTTGCCATAATTAATGTGCCAATTGATACCAAGCTTTTCGATGAAAGAAAACATCATGAGGAACTATACTCCATGGGTTAAGTATTTAACTAAATGTAAACATGTCAAAACAGGTAGTTTATAGTAGGCATTATCTGCCTACTATAAAGTACCTTTTTTATTACAACACATTATACTAACATTTAATATAATTTTTAATTCTTTTAAAGAATTTAAAATTATTGATAGTATTCGCACCACTTTATTATGGCGTGATTGCTATCAATAATTTTTACAAACTTTAAAACAATAAATAAGAATTATAAAATTTTTAAAGAAAACGATGGATAATATTAAATACACTAAATTACTACACATTTAAGTATCACAGAGTGAAGCTCGTAGAATATTGATATTATGTTGCGTTGGTTAATCCAATTACCATTTTAGGTAGTTTACTTGGCTAATTTGTATCTGCTGAATTTTATTAAATTATATATTGCTGTTTTGCTATACTAAAGGTATAAATATTTAATTTTAGAAAATACCAATCAATTTATGAAAATTACATTTATAAATATTAGAGATATTCTTTTGACAACTGCAGTTGAATCCCAATTTTTTCATTTGTTAATAATATTATTGTTATGACATATTTGTCACTCCTGAATCACATGGTTTTGTTTGTTTACATCTTGTTATGTTTCTATACTTATGGAGTATATATAGTAAAATAATAAAAATTTTTAATCAATTTTTAAATGTTAATAATAGTAATATTAGTTAGTTACTTTTGCCTCATTTATCATAGTTCTATAACTTTACTTGCGATAAAATTTTCCATTTCCATTATCGTTTTCCAAGTATCTGTAGTACTGTGAATTCTCCTTAATTGATACACCATTGTCTAACTCGCATTATGATTACGGTTATGCAAAAAACTTTTAACAAATCATATTTATGATTAACGCAAGTTAACCAAGAATGATAGTTTTTTAAGTTATATACATTTTTGACTAATTAACACTTTACATGCCATATAATGCCATTCCAAAGATATAAGTTTTTGTGATGGATAATATAATTTTAACTAGATCAAATCTTTCAGTTTTATTAGACAATAGCGTAATTATAAAAATTTCACAATTTAAATAATCCTGTTTTGAAAATATATTACTCCCAGGATTGCTCAGGTTTTTAGTTTTGCTACACAAGTAAAAACACGTGTTTTGAATAGGAATAAATGGTGTTAATGTTAAAATACACAATTTTTAGCAGCAATACAGGCAGAAATCATAATTCATTATAAGCCCGTCGTTTAAGCAAACTAACAATTAAACTAGCAACTAAGCAATTGTTATTCATTTTCCTGAGTAATGAAAATTTTAAACCCATTCATCTCAAAATATAAGTTTTTGAGTTGTACCGCTATTGCTGCACATGACCGATATATCAATATACTGAACGGTAATATGATATGGCTTGGGTCTGGAAAATATTTCTGATGGAATACAAGGTACTATAACTATCAAACAATAATATTAACCAATCATGTTTTAAACAATGAAACCAAATTATGATCCGTTCTAGTGTGCTAGAGCCCCCTTATCCACGGATTTGAGAAAAAATCCATTGGGTCCTAGTTAAGAAGTTTCAAACTTCATAATGTTTGTCAATTATACTAATATGAATACTATTTTGAAGACACAACCTTCTCTTGAGTCCTCTAGCATTGAAGCGGACTTTTACAGCCTTATTCCAAAATTCCGAATGGTTCAGGCGGCAAAATAAATTGTTAGTGAATAAAAGCATTCGCGCTGTGAAAATGTTATTACTAATGTCAATAAATGAGGCTAAATAATTATGATTCGACTGAAGCTCTTCATATATGTTCATCTGCATCATCGGGCTCGTGGACACTTCCCGGCGGAAGAGTTCGCAGCATATTTAACCTGTAATAAATAAGTTATTCTTTAATAATGTATAGATAGAACATTAGTTTGCAAAGGTAGTCTTACAGACAATCTTGGCATTGATATCCCCTGAGTAGAATAGACCACCCTCATTTCTTACCGAGGTGTCGCGAAAACCGATTAAGGTAAGTTGACGTCGGGCAGGCGACCGGTCGTAAGATACCAAATCATGTGATAACATGTTTAAAACATGTTGTGCCTACCCCATTTAGAGTGGGATAAGGGTAGGAGAATGATGCATTGACAAATAACAGAGATTTTAAATTTTAAAAATATATTTTTAGCTTCTACTGGTCTTAAATAGTGTCTGGAAAATATTTTTTTCGTGTCTATAACTTTGTCTACAGTTATATTTTAAGTATAGAATAGAGACTATAATTATAAATTTTGTTTTTTTAATAATAAAATATAAGGGGTATCTGTGAAACTCATTCATGTATTTACGGGGCTTAGTTAGTTAGTAGCTCTAACTCCGTGTCATTATCCAGCGAAAAGTAATAAAAAATAATCATGGAAAAATAAATAATGATTGAAAATAGATGTGTCCTATTTTTTTTCCTGAATTTCCTAAAAGTACTATATTTTTTTGATTTAAAAATAGTAATTTTCTTCAAAAAAGTGTGGCAACCCTAATCGCGCCCTTTTTGATTAAATAGGGGCAACACTGTGCCGTACTTGTTTCCGGTGGAGTCTTTCTATTGATAAAACGTTTCAGTGACATTCAGTCCTTGTTCGGCATTCAAGAGAAGTGCATCTCGGAACGGGAATTGTGGTATTCCTATTATATCGTGTTCTTGTATATAGTGTGCGTTGACATCAGAAGTGTAAAAGTTTACTCGCGTCGTGCCCGTTGTCCGTGCATCCTGATTTACGGCAATTTTGGCTTTTTAAACTTACTCTTGTCTAATTTTAATTAATAATCATTTGTTGGTTTGTATATTTTTGCGTAAGTAAAAAGTGATTACAGTTATATATTACGTATAACGAACGTTTCTGGTGAGTCAGTACGTTTCAATTTTCTTCGTATTAAATAGTGCAAAAGTATAGTTTATTTGTTAATAAGTTTTGGATAACTACTCACATTTTATCCGAGAATGTTTGTTGAAATTCAAACATTTGAGTTGTTGAGTTTGTGATAGTGAATGTATATAGTGCTTGTGTATGGCGGTGGCGGTGGTGGAGGTTTGTGCATGTGTTTTTTACGAATCCTGCATGTATCAGATATGATAACCAATTGTCCACTCTACATTTAGCATTATATACATTTACTATTTTACTTCATCGCCGATTATAGCAAAATAATTTTATTATTACTTTTGCATAATTACTGTTTTAATCATAGCTTAGGTAAATATAAACATTGTAATCTTTAATATTTAATGACTAGCAGCGTCTGACTGCCCTCCTGTAAAAGCTGCAGGGCTTTTTCTTCTCATTTAACAGTATGGTTGAGGTGGACACTGCAGTGTTCTTTCTTCCCATACTGTGTAGGCGTTTTGTTGGTAATGTTCGTTTTCTGTATCGTCGAACATTAGCTTCAAAAGCGCGCTACTTTGTAAGACGTTTTATTAACGGGCTAGCCATTATAAAAGTGTCGTACTGATTTCTGAAATTGCGCAGTTTTGGTAATTCGTACGTCATTAATTCTTACATTTTTTTTGGAATGGTTATGTGTTGCGGTTGGCAAAAAGCCGGTATTTGGCACCTGCAATACATGTAAAACCTTAATTCTTTTCCCAGTCGCTTTTGGCTACTGATGTTTGAGTGCACGCTTACATCTGTGGCTAAAATTACGGGAATCTAACTTAGCTTCATAAATTCAGACTTCACTTGAGTATTAGTTACCTCAAATGCATTTTCTCAAATTACAGAGGTCCTGGTGGTTGACGCTACTGTTCGGCCTGGCGCTGTTCGAGCGCTCGAGGCGACGGCGGAGCGACAGCAGCTGCGGCATAGCCGGACGGGCCGGCCTGGGGTGAGGGGCGGCGGCACGTCTCCATTGGCAGCAGCGAGGCCAGACCAGCGTAGCTCGTGGAGTCACGAGGCCAGCTGTCGGACTGCCCTCCTGTAAAATTAATCCATTAATTTCATTCAATCCATTAATTTTTACATTTTTTTTTGTAATGGTTATGTGTTGCGGTTGGCAAAGAGCCGGTATTTGGCACCTGCAATACATGTTGTAAAACCTTAATTCTTTTCCCAGTCGCTTTTGGCTACTGATGTTTGAGTGCACGCTTACATCTGTGGCTGAAATTACGGGAATCTAACTTAGCTTCATAAATTCAGACTTCACTTGAGTATTAGTTACCTCAAATGCATTTTCTCAAATTACAGAGGTCCTGGTGGTTGACGCTACTGTTCGGCCTGGCGCTGTACGAGCGCTCGAGGCGACGGCGGAGCGACAGCAGCTGCGGCATAGCCGGACGGGCCGGCCTGGGGTGAGGGGCGGCGGCACGTCTCCATTGGCAGCAGCGAGGCCAGACCAGCGTAGCTCGTGGAGTCACGAGGCCAGCTGTCGGACTGCCCTCCTGTAAAATTAATCCATTAATTTTATTCAATCCATTAATTTTTACATTTTTTTTTTGTAATGGTAATGTGTTGCGGTTGGCAAAGAGCCGGTATTTGGCACCTGCAATACATGTAAAACCTTAATTCTTTTCCCAGTCGCTTTTGGCTACTGATGTTTGAGTGCACGCTTACATCTGTGGCTAAAATTACGGGAATCTAACTTAGCTTCATAAATTCAGACTTCACTTGAGTATTAGTTACCTCAAATGCATTTTCTCAAATTACAGAGGTCCTGGTGGTTGACGCTACTGTTCGGCCTGGCGCTGTTCGAGCGCTCGAGGCGACGGCGGAGCGACAGCAGCTGCGGCATAGCCGGACGGGCCGGCCTGGGGTGAGGGGCGGCGGCACGTCTCCATTGGCAGCAGCGAGGCCAGACCAGCGTAGCTCGTGGAGTCACGAGGCCAGCTGTCGGACTGCCCTCCTGTAAAATTAATCCATTAATTTCATTCAATCCATTAATTTTTACATTTTTTTTTGTAATGGTTATGTGTTGCGGTTGGCAAAGAGCCGGTATTTGGCACCTGCAATACATGTAAAACCTTAATTCTTTTCCCAGTCGCTTTTGGCTACTGATGTTCGAGTGCACGCTTACATCTGTGGCTGAAATTACGGGAATCTAACTTAGCTTCATAAATTCAGACTTCACTTGAGTATTAGTTACCTCAAATGCATTTTCTCAAATTACAGAGGTCCTGGTGGTTGACGCTACTGTTCGGCCTGGCGCTGTTCGAGCGCTCGAGGCGACGGCGGAGCGACAGCAGCTGCGGCATAGCCGGACGGGCCGGCCTGGGGTGAGGGGCGGCGGCACGTCTCCATTGGCAGCAGCGAGGCCAGACCAGCGTAGCTCGTGGAGTCACGAGGCCAGCTGTCGGACTGCCCTCCTGTAAAATTAATCCATTAATTTTATTCAATCCATTAATTTTTACATTTTTTTTTTGTAATGGTAATGTGTTGCGGTTGGCAAAGAGCCGGTATTTGGCACCTGCAATACATGTAAAACCTTAATTCTTTTCCCAGTCGCTTTTGGCTACTGATGTTTGAGTGCACGCTTACATCTGTGGCTAAAATTACGGGAATCTAACTTAGCTTCATAAATTCAGACTTCACTTGAGTATTAGTTACCTCAAATGCATTTTCTCAAATTACAGAGGTCCTGGTGGTTGACGCTACTGTTCGGCCTGGCGCTGTTCGAGCGCTCGAGGCGACGGCGGAGCGACAGCAGCTGCGGCATAGCCGGACGGGCCGGCCTGGGGTGAGGGGCGGCGGCACGTCTCCATTGGCAGCAGCGAGGCCAGACCAGCGTAGCTCGTGGAGTCACGAGGCCAGCTGTCGGACTGCCCTCCTGTAAAATTAATCCATTAATTTCATTCAATCCATTAATTTTCACATTTTTTTTTGTAATGGTTATGTGTTGCGGTTGGCAAAGAGCCGGTATTTGGCACCTGCAATACATGTAAAACCTTAATTCTTTTCCCAGTCGCTTTTGGCTACTGATGTTTGAGTGCACGCTTACATCTGTGGCTAAAATTACGGGAATCTAACTTAGCTTCATAAATTCAGACTTCACTTGAGTATTAGTTACCTCAAATGCATTTTCTCAAATTACAGAGGTCCTGGTGGTTGACGCTACTGTTCGGCCTGGCGCTGTTCGAGCGCTCGAGGCGACGGCGGAGCGACAGCAGCTGCGGCATAGCCGGACGGGCCGGCCTGGGGTGAGGGGCGGCGGCACGTCTCCATTGGCAGCAGCGAGGCCAGACCAGCGTAGCTCGTGGAGTCACGAGGCCAGCTGTCGGACTGCCCTCCTGTAAAATTAATCCATTAATTTTATTCAATCCATTAATTTTTACATTTTTTTTTTGTAATGGTAATGTGTTGCGGTTGGCAAAGAGCCGGTATTTGGCACCTGCAATACATGTAAAACCTTAATTCTTTTCCCAGTCGCTTTTGGCTACTGATGTTTGAGTGCACGCTTACATCTGTGGCTAAAATTACGGGAATCTAACTTAGCTTCATAAATTCAGACTTCACTTGAGTATTAGTTACCTCAAATGCATTTTCTCAAATTACAGAGGTCCTGGTGGTTGACGCTACTGTTCGGCCTGGCGCTGTACGAGCGCTCGAGGCGACGGCGGAGCGACAGCAGCTGCGGCATAGCCGGACGGGCCGGCCTGGGGTGAGGGGCGGCGGCACGTCTCCATTGGCAGCAGCGAGGCCAGACCAGCGTAGCTCGTGGAGTCACGAGGCCAGCTGTCGGACTGCCCTCCTGTAAAATTAATCCATTAATTTCATTCAATCCATTAATTTTTACATTTTTTTTTGTAATGGTTATGTGTTGCGGTTGGCAAAGAGCCGGTATTTGGCACCTGCAATACATGTAAAACCTTAATTCTTTTCCCAGTCGCTTTTGGCTACTGATGTTTGAGTGCACGCTTACATCTGTGGCTGAAATTACGGGAATCTAACTTAGCTTCATAAATTCAGACTTCACTTGAGTATTAGTTACCTCAAATGCATTTTCTCAAATTACAGAGGTCCTGGTGGTTGACGCTACTGTTCGGCCTGGCGCTGTTCGAGCGCTCGAGGCGACGGCGGAGCGACAGCAGCTGCGGCATAGCCGGACGGGCCGGCCTGGGGTGAGGGGCGGCGGCACGTCTCCATTGGCAGCAGCGAGGCCAGACCAGCGTAGCTCGTGGAGTCACGAGGCCAGCTGTCGGACTGCCCTCCTGTAAAATTAATCCATTAATTTCATTCAATCCATTAATTTTTACATTTTTTTTTGTAATGGTTATGTGTTGCGGTTGGCAAAGAGCCGGTATTTGGCACCTGCAATACATGTAAAACCTTAATTCTTTTCCCAGTCGCTTTTGGCTACTGATGTTCGAGTGCACGCTTACATCTGTGGCTGAAATTACGGGAATCTAACTTAGCTTCATAAATTCAGACTTCACTTGAGTATTAGTTACCTCAAATGCATTTTCTCAAATTACAGAGGTCCTGGTGGTTGACGCTACTGTTCGGCCTGGCGCTGTTCGAGCGCTCGAGGCGACGGCGGAGCGACAGCAGCTGCGGCATAGCCGGACGGGCCGGCCTGGGGTGAGGGGCGGCGGCACGTCTCCATTGGCAGCAGCGAGGCCAGACCAGCGTAGCTCGTGGAGTCACGAGGCCAGCTGTCGGACTGCCCTCCTGTAAAATTAATCCATTAATTTTATTCAATCCATTAATTTTTACATTTTTTTTTTGTAATGGTAATGTGTTGCGGTTGGCAAAGAGCCGGTATTTGGCACCTGCAATACATGTAAAACCTTAATTCTTTTCCCAGTCGCTTTTGGCTACTGATGTTCGAGTGCACGCTTACATCTGTGGCTGAAATTACGGGAATCTAACTTAGCTTCATAAATTCAGACTTCACTTGAGTATTAGTTACCTCAAATGCATTTTCTCAAATTACAGAGGTCCTGGTGGTTGACGCTACTGTTCGGCCTGGCGCTGTTCGAGCGCTCGAGGCGACGGCGGAGCGACAGCAGCTGCGGCATAGCCGGACGGGCCGGCCTGGGGTGAGGGGCGGCGGCACGTCTCCATTGGCAGCAGCGAGGCCAGACCAGCGTAGCTCGTGGAGTCACGAGGCCAGCTGTCGGACTGCCCTCCTGTAAAATTAATCCATTAATTTCATTCAATCCATTAATTTTTACATTTTTTTTTGTAATGGTTATGTGTTGCGGTTGGCAAAGAGCCGGTATTTGGCACCTGCAATACATGTAAAACCTTAATTCTTTTCCCAGTCGCTTTTGGCTACTGATGTTCGAGTGCACGCTTACATCTGTGGCTGAAATTACGGGAATCTAACTTAGCTTCATAAATTCAGACTTCACTTGAGTATTAGTTACCTCAAATGCATTTTCTCAAATTACAGAGGTCCTGGTGGTTGACGCTACTGTTCGGCCTGGCGCTGTTCGAGCGCTCGAGGCGACGGCGGAGCGACAGCAGCTGCGGCATAGCCGGACGGGCCGGCCTGGGGTGAGGGGCGGCGGCACGTCTCCATTGGCAGCAGCGAGGCCAGACCAGCGTAGCTCGTGGAGTCACGAGGCCAGCTGTCGGACTGCCCTCCTGTAAAATTAATCCATTAATTTTATTCAATCCATTAATTTTTACATTTTTTTTTTGTAATGGTAATGTGTTGCGGTTGGCAAAGAGCCGGTATTTGGCACCTGCAATACATGTAAAACCTTAATTCTTTTCCCAGTCGCTTTTGGCTACTGATGTTTGAGTGCACGCTTACATCTGTGGCTAAAATTACGGGAATCTAACTTAGCTTCATAAATTCAGACTTCACTTGAGTATTAGTTACCTCAAATGCATTTTCTCAAATTACAGAGGTCCTGGTGGTTGACGCTACTGTTCGGCCTGGCGCTGTTCGAGCGCTCGAGGCGACGGCGGAGCGACAGCAGCTGCGGCATAGCCGGACGGGCCGGCCTGGGGTGAGGGGCGGCGGCACGTCTCCATTGGCAGCAGCGAGGCCAGACCAGCGTAGCTCGTGGAGTCACGAGGCCAGCTGTCGGACTGCCCTCCTGTAAAATTAATCCATTAATTTTTACATTTTTTTTTGTAATGGTTATGTGTTGCGGTTGGCAAAGAGCCGGTATTTGGCACCTGCAATACATGTAAAACCTTAATTCTTTTCCCAGTCGCTTTTGGCTACTGATGTTTGAGTGCACGCTTACATCTGTGGCTGAAATTATGGGAATCTAACTTAGCTTCATAAATTCAGACTTCACTTGAGTATTAGTTACCTTCCTTTAGTTGCACTTAGTCTAGTGCTATTCCATCTCTGAAAATAATTTTAAAAAATTAAAAAAATTAAAAATTGTTACTTTTCAAATATAACCTCTTATGAACAAGGTTGTATTTGAATCTATATGAATAGTTGTTCTATAATATAAAAAAAATGTTGTCTGTGTCATTATGCATTGATTTGTTAAGAAAGAGTAATTGGGTTCACTTTTAGAAAAATTGCTTTTTATTATTGCATAAGTATGAAGGAGAAATATTGTTTGTTATTTAATTTCTGTTAGATATAAACAGTTGCACATTTTAAGTGATTTATAAATTACATAAATATTTACTTTCAGTTTTATAGAACAGTCTTTTAATATTGCTGTTATTCTTTCATTCATTACACATACTATTATATCTTTTATTAGCACTGTAAATGTAAAGATATCTCAAATCATAACTATAAATAACATCATGTGACAATCATATTAAAATAAAAAATTACTCTTAATCTTGGATCTGAGGATTCTTGAATCTGCAATTAATCAATCAATCGTTTAATCAATCGTAAATTTAAATTTTGCTTTTGCTTTTTAATTAAAAATCAACAATAGTGTTATATAAAGCAATATACCCTATATTGCTTTATACAGAATAAACTTGCTCTCTTTTGCTATTTACTCCCTTTTCATCGGAGTCTCATTATAAAAAACTTGACAATCATTTTTAAAGTTCTAATATAATACAATGAAGTATACAACTTCAATTAAAAAATACTTCTAAAAAAAAATATTAAGTAGACCATTTAAGTTATGTCCAAATTATTCATAACTAAGATAGATACACACTTATGATCAATTAGAACAACTTCTAAAAAACTTTCACTTTAATGTTCCATTATTAATCATTTATTGCACTACAAGACACTAGAAGCTATATAAAATCGCAAGACATATCCTTAATATAATAATGAATATAGCTAATTCATCAATCGAAATTAATGTACATATCATAATTTTTATATAACGATAACTAAGTCAAATATGAAATAAAAATTATACTGCATGTTAAAGGTTTTAGGCTATCCATGCAAGGTTAGGTTATTTATATTTAGATGTGAGAATGTAAATTTTAAGAAAGCTCTTACTATTATTGAGATGCACAAAATTCATTAAAACTCAACACTTACATTTATATAATGATTAAATAAATCCTCTTCTTATTGTTTTATAACTGCACGTTTCTTCGTTGTTATATTTCTCATTTTAAGAAATATCTCAACAGCTACTGGTGAAATAAGACTTGATACATTTAATTTGCTTCTAGTGATATTTGTTTCAAGAATTTTGCTAACTAAATTAAAACAAAATTATACATTTTAGTAAAAATTAAAGTACTAGAACTTTACAACGGGAAATTTAAAAATTTAATACACCGCCCATTCATTAATAAAATCAACTTGTTGTCTTGTTATATGATAGACAGTCAAAATGAGAATGAGTGCGTAAAAATATGTATGGAGGAGTGGAGCGAGATGCAGCTGAGACTATTTTCATACGATTCATTCATAAATACGTACATGTGCAAGAGGGATGCGAGATAACATGTGTTGGCGCCTGTAGTAAAACCGCCCTGTATTGCTGTTCCAAAACCTGTCAAATTCTGACACAAAATTTAAAATTTGTTTAAAAAATCGCGGTGTACATAACAATCTGAATCATTGAATTAATATTAATGTAGACTTTTAAACAATGTATTTAAAAAATAATAATACGCATATTTAATGTATTACTACAAGATACATTGTAGATCATGCGTCACTATGTGCTTAGGAAAAAAATTTTGTACTTGGGGCTCGCCGTGGTTCTATTGATTATACTATTGCATCCTGATAGGAACGCTAGACAAAGTTACAACTTTATTGCAAGAGAAAAGATTTTTAGCAGCTTGCATCAACGTATAGTCAATAACTATTCAAGTACGGCTCTAGCTGACTGTGATTATTATGGGGTCATTCACGACGACACCACATTACCTTTGAGTATTGCGGATGGAGATTTAGTTGAAAATCACAGAATAAAAGACGGCGGGGAATATGCGCCAATAGAATGCCGTCCTAAGTTTAGTACAGCTATCATCGTACCTTACAGGTGAGATAATATTATTTATTCTTAAAATTGTTATGATGCTTCCGTTTACATAGAACTTTGTAAACAGGGATAGAGCAGAGCAGTTGCGCAGTTTTCTTGTATATATGCATATGTTTCTTCGACGTCAGTATATCCATTATCGGATTTATGTTGTGGAACAAGTTGATTCTCGTCCCTTCAATAGAGGCAAGCTGATTAACATTGGTGCGGTTGCTGCTCTGCGTGCTGGTTACCCTTGCCTTGTGTTGCACGATGTGGACTTGTTGCCTTTGAAGCCTGCAAATATTTATGCATGTACTGAATTTCCTCGTCACATGTCATCCAGTATTAATAAATTTAGGTATGTATTTATATATGTATAAACTCCATTAACTATACTGTTTTACAACTTATATGTGCCCTAATATCTTACTCTGAAGCATATGCAACTAAACCAAAAAAAATGAAATATAAAATAATATATATTTAACCAATTTATAATGAAATGAATGATCACATAGTAGAGTTATAAAATGTGAACATACAAATAATATCACTAGATTATTTAAGCTTGATTTATCTTGTAGATATTAATTAATCGTGTAATATATAATGTGTTATTTTGTTCATGGGTTTATATGAAACAGTATTGAATGACAGTCAACAAACTTTATTAAACGTTTTTTAAATTTTAGATTTGTGTTACCATATCTCAATTTATTTGGTGGTGCTGTATCCATAGCTGCAGAGCAGTTTAAAAAAGTAAATGGAATGAGCAATGAATATTTAGCTTGGGGAGGTGAAGATGATGACTTATACTTACGAATAGAAGCTAACAATATAAAGTTAACTCGTTTCGAACCCTCCACTAGCCAGTATCACATGTCTACACAAAAACATAAAGAAAAAAGGTAAGACATTATACTATTAATAACATATATATATAGGTATCAAAGGCATCCTTTAATGCCTTTAAAAGATGCCTTTGAAAATGGCATTAAGCTTTTGAACGATGCATAGTTACCGGCAACACTGAAGGCAAAAGACCAAGAGTTTGTTCACCAACTAAGTGGAATCAAAACACTTTTAGGAGGTAACATGGTGGCTACTAATAGAAGCTGGTAGAAACAATTGATTGACTCGAGGATATAGTCCAGCCAAGACTACGATCTTCAATAACGGATGATCTTCAACCAGAGAGAAATATATAAATTTGAAATAATAATTATCTAACATAGACATACATAATAAAGACTGGCCCATTGGCGCAGTGGGTAGTGACCCTACCTTCAGCTCTGTGGGTCGCGGGTTCGATTCCCGCTGAGGGCCAACATTTTCTATAAATGAATTTGTTGGTCTTTTAGCCTGGGTGTATATTTGTATTTAAGTATGTATTTAAAAAATACATAAGTATATATTCACCAGTTGTCTGTCACCCATAACAAGTATTAAGTTACTTACTTTGGGGACGGATGACCGTGTGTCTAAGTGTCCCATATATTTATTTATTTATTATTTATTTCCATGCAATGCAATTCAGAAAGCTGTTCCAGTATCACCTCTTTACTTACCAGTAATTTAAATATGCTTGACAATATCCTTAAGAAATGGGTCTATTAAATTCTCATATATTTAATCAGTATTGTTATTTTCAGCCAGAACCGAAAAGACGTAATAAAAAATGCAAAAGAAAGCATAATCGATGGCCTTAATTCTTTAAAATATACAGAAGTAGCCACAGTTTTACACCCACTATTTACTCATATCATGGTAGATTTGTAACATATCTGTTAAATAATAATATGTAACATTAGCTTACACTGCTTCCAAAACAAATACAAATAGTTATTTACATAAATAGTTTATTACTTTTATATGTATTTAGTTGATTAGTAGTTTTAAGAATCAATGAAATATTGGCTGTTAAAGAAAGCTTTATCTGACATAAAAGTGAGTTATGTAGTTTAGTAAGTTAAATTTAGCTTTAATATGAACAATCAATGCAATCTTCTATTAATAAGAGACATTAAAATTAACATCTTATCTAGGAATTTAACTAAATGTCAAAAATTATAAGTAATCATTTTTCTGATATATGAAATCTGTTACAACTTCATGGAGTTGTTAGATTTGAATCTCAATTTCTTGCCTAGTACACTTGTATAGGAATGGGAGTACATATTATCACGCACGAAAAATTCGCGATTTCATGGCAGTAACGACACGCTAACTTGAAATAGTTATTGAAGTTTTAATGCAATTTTCTTTATGACCATAAAATGGTGACCTAAAAGTTTCTTGAGTAAAAATAAAGTATGTTGTGTAAGGTTTTGTAATGTTAGACAAAAATTTTGATTGGGAGTTGATAATAACTTTTTTCTTTTGTTTACTATTACATAATATAATTATTACAACCTTTGTTTTCTTACAGGGTATTATAGTATATTATTATATTATTAGGAAAGAATCTACCAGCTCTAGTATTGACTATATTAATATTAATATTATAAAAATGTCATGGAATTGAATAGGTAAAAATTTTGCTTTAGGATACAATTAGAGTAATGCAACATATCCTAGATTGTAGTATTGTAGCAGATGCATTCTGAAGTAATATGAGTAAACAATTCAATCTTTATTATAAATAATGTTCTTATAAAGTTCTCTATTTACAAACAAATGTTGGGTCAATCATTAATAACACCGTCCGGGTGGTAACACCCATGTATATCACTTTTGAATTTGGCTAACAAAATGTATTAAAAGTACATGACAATAACACAATGCAATGTGATGCTATACTTTAAGATAAGTGGATTTGAATAAACTGCGCTGATCTGTCTGCATTTTGAATCTCATATGAATAGATAAGTTGTAGACATAGATCTCAAAATCTATTCAGTTAAAACTTATTAATATTATCAGGAAATAAAACAATCCTTAGTGGTATGTTTACATTTATTTATTGTAACGAAAATCGAACGTTGCAACGAAAATGGTTAATGAACGATTTTTGATGATTCAAAGTGCTTACTTGAATATAGAGTATTCTGATTTCATTTCAAGATATTTCAGTATCTGTCAATAAATCAATTTATTAACAAATACTGAAATATGTATATATAAATAAATAAATAAAATAAATCTTGAATTGTACTAACTTTTAAATTAATCGATTAATCCAAAGAAGTGAGATGTGAAAGTGTTACAGACAGGTAGGCTTTTGCATTCATAATTATTAGTGCTTATTATTCTGTCCAATAATGTGCAGAACATTGTGATTTTATTATAATAAACACTGTAGTTCTTATTGGATATTTCACCGTAATAAAATTTACTACTGTTTACCCTGTTTTATTTAAAACATGTTTAATATCTTATAATACCTATTGTTAACACTACAAGGGATTAGAGAACGCCGTGTGGTATCCGGCTGAATAGAATAGTACCACCCTCATTTCTTACCGGTGTCGTAAAAGGCGACTAAGGTAAGTTGACCCACCGTGTGGTATCCGGTTTGGTAGAATAGACCACCTTTTCTTACCGAGGTGTCTTAAAATACGATTAAGGTAAGTTGACGTCAGGCAGGCGGCCGGTCGTAAAAACGCAGCCAAGTCATGTAACATGTTTATAACATGTTGTGCCGACCCCACTTAGAGTGGGATAAGGACAGGAGTATGATTATGATTACCAGGGATTAGAGACTTGTTTTAGCAAACCCTATTCCTGATGATTGTTTAAATATCCGAAGTACTTCTTCGGACATTGCATCGTTATATTATTGTAATTTATAGAAGCAGGCGTCACTTTTCGGAATTCCATAGTACAGAAGTCATGACATTACATTATTGCATTAAGATCGTCGTGGAACCTATCTTCCTGATGATGCTTCGGTGTCAGGGCTAAACGATCGTGTGGATTGTCGTAGCGAATGTGTGGTGTGTTGTTGGTGGCGGCGTTTTGTGATACGTGTGGTAACTAATCCTGCATGTATTAGGTATGTGAATGATATCTGCTTCTATTACTTTAAATAGATTTATGTAACAACGCGAATTATAGCAAAATAAGCTCATTATATGCTTGTCCTACATGTATATGTAGGCAAGTAGTTTCGAAAGTTGGACAATAGTTTGTCATCAGAGATACCAGATCTCATATTCTAAAAAAACTTTTTTTTTAAATATTATACATTGCATTATGCGATTATACATTGCGATAACGCAATAAAAGCACCTGCCTCTATAACGATTACACCAGGGAATAGATACTTGCATCCATTGCCTCGTACCGTCTAATCTGTTAGTCTTTGTCACGTATAAATTTAAAAAAATATTTTTGATAAAACATATATTTGGCATGAATCACATATAATACAATAAAATGGTCCCAGGAACCAAAACTTAAAAACAAATTTCCACAAGACGTAACAAATAAAAAAATACCTCCAAATTATGTATACCCTTTTCCGATTACGTTACTGTTGACCTCGCTATAATAATCAATGACGCCGTAAGCTTTTGACACTCGTAAATATAAATTATAACTAATATCACCAATTATTATTCCTAGCTTGATTACGCAGTGTACTGAATATCAAAAGGAAAGAATGCTATTGTTCAAGCTCTATTTTATATCCTCTACAAATGCTTTATGGCTATTTCTAAATAAGAACTTTTTATTGTTAAAAGACTTAAACTTGTTTTATTGCTCCTTTTGACATTCTGTAGTACTTCTTTATTAAAAGTAAGTAATAGACTTTCGTATGCTTAACGTGACTTTGCAACGAGCTTTAAGCTCTTTGCTGCGGTCCCCAAAAAACTCGAGTTAATGGGCTTCTAAATTTAAATGTTTATGTGTATTATTCACACACCTTTATAGTTTTGATTAGGTATGTGTGTATTACCGAAAGCGCTATAGAATACCATTTTCAAATATTTCCATTATCACATACATACAGCATAATCTGCAATCACATTGATTCAACAGTTACGTTCAAAAATACTGACTTACTGACTTACAAGTATGCTACCTACCCATTAACCCTATAAAATTAAATACGCAACAATAAACAAATAAAGCATATAGAACATAATGTATCATAATTATGTATTATTTCATAGCACACAGTTATGATACTTATGAAAATCGACATAAATGCCAAGACACTGTATCAATGTTTTACATAAAACGTAAGAAATTAACTTAAAAATTAACATAAATAAAATAAAGGCGAGAGGTCAAAGAGAATTTTTAAAAATCATTTCACCATCAAAACTTTAGAAAGATAAAATGAACAAACGTTAACAGTATTTTAGACAAAAATTATCGTTTATACCCGCACGTACCCAGATATATTTTTATAATGGCGTATTTTATAGCATTATATATTAACAGGGGACATTTTAAATAATATTGACCAAAATACTTGCAATTATGTATTATCAATACAAAGTAAATAATTAAGTAAAGTAGACGAAAATATAGTCATAGAAATTAGGCAAGAAAAATTAACAATATACTTTTTCGTAAGCAGTACATATTTGACAAGTAATAATTTATTTTAAAAATAAATTAGGATTTATAAAATTATGTACTTTGTATCATAATCTATTTCATAGACTCGCATGATTTATTATTAGTCTTATATTATATTCATAAACAATAATACAATTAAGGGAAAGATGTAAAAGTGAACACTGATATGCTATTTTATAACAATTTTGTAGTCTATATTATCGGCAATGAAAAGAATCATTTCTCTTGAGAAAATAAAAATATATATTTTTTGCCTTAACTAAAAATGATTAGATATCTCTATTCCGGTATAGTCCTCAATGAAATCATCATTAAGTTTTAACAGTTTACTAGGATGTAAAATATAAATAAATATAGCTACCACTAGTTTTTTTTTATAAATAGCCTTCCACTCATTTTTACAATACTGTAGTGCAAAGTTCCTATTTTTTAGACATATTGTAGATATCAAAAATTTGATATATGTATCACCATTAAGAGATTCACATTCAAATAATTTAAAGAATTAGGGGTTACTTTGTGGAGATCCATAATACAAAAGTAATTAAAAAAAATATATATATAAATATTATAAATACAATACGCAATCTAAATATTAAAATATTAATATTGCGATAATCACGGATTATAGCAAAATAATTTTATTATTACTTTTTAGATTCACATTCGTTATTTTATTCTATACATATCAGTGTATGTTTAGATTCTATACAGGCCTATTTCAATGATAACTTGGTGAACCTACATATATGGGAATGACAATACACTGAAATTGAGGCAATATTTAATTAATACATTTTTTATGTCTGCTTAACTTGTATGTAGTTTTGATGCAATATACACATAATATTATGTTACAAATTTAATTTTAAGTCTTAAAAAAATAATGTAAAAGTGAAGTTTGCATTTGTTTGACTGATTAAGATAATATGAAATTCGAGCCGGACAGGAGAATAATGACTAAAATATATTGATATCCTGTTGATATCCCTCAGCAATATAATCCATTATTAAAATAACAGTAACGTCCTTAATTTTTAGAATGACAAGTTCATACTTGACAAATATTAAAAGTAGCTAAATATTTATCATTACACAATCTTTTAATGATACAATTGTTATAAAAAATTTAAACTGATAATTTTTTATCTCTTATCAATATGTATCAATCAGTGATAAATCATAATCGATATAGATAAGTTTTAATTTTTTTTAAGTCGTTTTATCCCTGATTTTGGGCTCTAAAATTTTTTTGAAATTAACGTTGAATGTAATCACAATTTTTCGCTGTCAAACGTAAAGTCATGGTGGTTCATTTGGGGAACGGGAGGTCTAGAAATGTGAAAATACCTAGGATTGAGCCACGCCTATTATTTTTAAATTTTTCTTTTCAATTTTTTTTAAATTTTTATATTTTACATCATTTTAAAAATTACCGAGCAAAGCTCGGTCACCCAGGTACTATAATTTAAATGTGCTTATTATCTTTTGGACACAGATGCAAACCTCATAAATTTTATCATACACCACGAAAATATGCACAGTGATTAAAAATTTATATACATTTAATGTCACAAAAACTTTTTAAATAACATTTTTCTATAATCTATGGCCTCAAAACCAACATACTCACAAGTCCAAGTACAAAAGAGAACACTAGCTTCAAATTGGAACCAATATGCAACCATTCTGGCCACTGGGACTTAACAAGTTGCTCTGGCTGAGTCGGTAAAAGTAATGCTGCTATACAACATATACTGACTGCAACAGCTACTACATTAATAGGCTGCTGATCTCTGTAAAAAATGATACCATAAGTTTGATTTAAAAAAGGTAGACTAGTCCATAATGCCAGGACATTTTAATAGAATTTTTAATAGATTGCCATAAGTAGAAACCTTTCATTGAGCACATAGAGAAGTACTATTCTTAGTTCTAGCTAAGTAAAATATCAACTCATCATCATCATCTTCCTGCCCTTATCCCACTCTAAGTGGGGTCCACACAACATGTATAAACATGTTGTCAAATAATTTGGGTACATATTATACGACCGGCCGCGTGCCTGACATCAACTCACCTTAATCATACTTTACGAAACCTCGGTAAGAAAGAGGGTGGTCTATTCTACTCAACGGGATATCACACCGTGGGGCTAATTACCTTAGTCGCCTTTTACCTCACCTCGGTAAGAAATGAGGGTGGTCTATTCTACTCAGGGGAATACCACACGGCGGGTCGACTTACCTTAGTCGCCTTTTACGACACCTCGGTAATAAATGAGGGTGGTACTATTCTATTCAGCCGGATACCAAACGACGTAAGTAAAATTTCAACTGTCACCTTAAAGAATATCTAATAAAACTAGCTTTGTCTGTGGCTTCAACCTTAGAAATCAGTGTATTTAAATAAAATATTTAACAAAAAAGAAAGAAAAGAAAAGAAAAAGAGGCAGACCACTGCGAAGATGGGTTGATGACATTTTGGCTGTGGCAGGGCCAAAATGGTCTAGAACTGCCAATGATAGAGCAAAACGGTCACAGTTGGAGGAGGCCTTTGTCCGAAGACAAACAGACAACGGAAATTAAATATCATTCTTAGTATTACAAATGTAAAAATTTATAACAAATGTCTGAATAAAGGCTTAATATATATATATATATATAATATATATTTAACAAAAAAGTAGTCGAGACCTCTTATGGTTAGCAAAACCATAAGAGGTCTCCATCTCACAGATTGTAGGTCTACAATTCTTTACGTGTTAAATCAGAAAAATGCAATATGTGCTCTGTATGTGCGCTCTAACAATTTACATATAAAGTGTATTCTGTTAATATGAAAGGTTGAGGGCTGGTTCTCCTTCACACAGATTGTAAAAAATCTAGGAAGGGAGCCAATTCTTGGTTAAAAAGCCATTCTGATTTGGTAAAACCAAATCTTAAAAAGAAGTTTTAATCTTAAGTCTTATTGTATATGCCATCTTTGTTTAATAAATTTGATGAGATTTGAATTTGCCAATAAATTTGATTTGATTTTTCTAGTAACTAGTGCTATAAAATGTAATGATATGTATGTAAACTTAGTTTTATAATACATATAGAGAAAAATAGGATTCATAAGAGGATCTTAATCATGATTAGTATATTTATTAAAAACTATGTGTCTATATACCTGTGGTGTGATGGATGGTTGCAAGTAGTTCTAGAATGCTCTTCAGATCTTATAGGGGCTGCCTTTGCTGTTAGTGGATGAAAACTGTCACCCAAGCTTTCTGGGTTTGTGTTTGATGGTTCTCCTTCAATCAATTTTGTTGGAATATCCCTCTTACCTAAAGCCTTAAAATAGTGTAATGTGATTGCATTAATTTCTGTTGGTTTAAATAATTTATAGAATTCGGTGTTACTTTGCGGAGGTCTATAATACAAAACTAATGAGAATATTATTTTGCTATAATCCGTGATAAAAGAATATATGTAATGCTAAATGTAGAGTGTGCTATTCGTTTTCATACCTGATACATGCAGAATTTTTAAGAACTCATGCACTACCCAACACCAGTAACACAACAATAAACAAGCACCGCACACATTCACCACCACAATCTAAACAATTGTTTCGCCCCGTAACCGATGTGATTATAATATTAATTGGAATATGATATTCTAATTAGTTGTGTTTTGTTGTTTTACCAATATTTAAAAGTTTTAAACTTATTCATTTAATAGTAACAATTTAATTTTAAACAATAAGTTAGTTTACAGCACTACCCCACATTAATATACACTGCTAGTAGTAAATAATAAAACAACCACTCTGCTAATTTTTTGAAGTTTTTGCATTTGAAATTGACTAAGTCATATATCAGGCAATATATCAAAGTAATGCTATTTTTGTTTTATATAACAGAATAAAGCTATCGTTTATTTAATATAAAAATTATAACTGGACTATTACCTGCTGCGTATTTCTATCGTACATCGTTATTCTAAATTTTTCCATATTGTTAGAACGCGATGCTGAACCTTGAGTATAGCGTACAACAATATCTATACAATTTTGCGGTGCTATAACTCCCTCAGGATCCACTACAGTGAACTTATTTGGAGACGTGCATAGTACTGCAACAAATAAATTATCGAAAATTTTAAAGCATATGTTTAATTAACTTATATTATTATACATAGATTTAGAGAAATAATGCTTATTCCACACCTGCATATAAACCCTACGTGGTTTTCGAAAGGTGTGTTTATATATATTTATTTTATATCTCATTATATTGGATAATAAATAAATAAAATAAAAAAATTAGCAACGTAAATAAAAACTTGTCTTTGTACCTTTAAAATTCACAGAGAAGTCATATGGATTATACACAGTTAACAGCTGCTTATGAGTGTGTCTTGCATTTAAAAAGAATTCTAACGACACAGGAAAAACAAATACTGGAAAGTTCTTCATTTTTTAACAAGTTTTCGAAACAAGAACAGTGAAGAATAACAACAACAATTTTGACAGTTTCACATTACTGAATTGTCTTTTTGACAAATATAATGTTCGTGTATTTCTGTGCTGTCGACTCCAGTTTCGCATTATACCCATAGAGCTTTTTCCCTTACCACAGATATCTATATCTTACATAGAAAATCGACAATAATATTTTGAATAATGATGTTTTTAATAAAAGCTTGGCGATGCCAGTATAAATATTTATATTTTCCTTACCATAATCAGAAATAAATAGATAACTAAAGCGCGCGACAGGAGTAGAATATACCACCCTCTTTCTTACCGAGGTGTCGTAAAATACGACTAAAGTAAGTTGCTGCCAAGCAGGCGGCTGGACGTAAAATGTGTAGCCAAATCATGTGACATATTTATAACATGATGTGCCGACCCCAATTGGAGTGGAACAAGGGCAGGAAGGTGATGATAAAGCGCGCGACAGTAAATTCAAGCGGTTTAACCATAGATTTTATACTTAGAGTAGAGAAGCTAGCCTAAAATGTACTATATTACAATAAAGAGAACGAAAATCAGGGTGTATCTATCTTTTTCGTTTTTGTTTATGTGTGATTAGTCAAAGATAAAGTATACAAGGGTCATATAGGGAAGTATATAAGTGTCAAGTATATACTATATTATAATCACTGGCCCGTTGGCGCAGTGGGTGGCTGTGTTTACTGTTCGATTCCTGTCGAGGGCCAACATTTTTTATAAAAAGAATTTGTTGGTTCTTCGAGCCTGGGTGTACATTTGTATTTAAATATAAAATTGTATATGTATATATTCACCAGTTGTCTCTTACCCATAACACAACTATTAAGATACTTACTTTGAATACTGACGACCTCTTACCTCTCATTATATATTGTATTACTATCACTTACAGCCTATGGCTCCCTTACTTCTCTATCTATTAATAACTCTATAGTGTTACTAATAACATAATAATATGCTCACCCCGCACCGAGAAACGCAGCGTCAGTAGACCCCCTACCCTTCAAATTAGACTGATGGCCTCAAAAAGGACCTTGATAAACTTAAGCAAAAATCATATTTCAGGGTCATATATAGCCCCATCCGAGGTATAAACATACATGTTCCATTTTTAACATAGAACATGTAACTTTATTCTTTGAATGGAGCGATATATTCTCTAAAGAGATCAAATTGTAATTTTGAAGGCCGAAAAAATTGATGGATAATTAAATTTCTACTAAATTATTAAATATACGAATCTGTGTGTTTAATTAAGAATTAGGCGTTACTTTGCGGAGATCCATAACACAAAAGTAATAATAAAATTATTTATTAGTACTTCCGACTGTGTGTATACGTTTAATATGGTTATTATACCAAAACTATTGAACTTTTATACCTAATACTTTTATAATATTATATTAAACTTCATTAAACTTTTTAAAATACAACAGAAACTGTGTGGTGGGCCTAAACTTAAAATTTTAAATCCCTTCTTCAAGTAGGAAGACTTGTCTAGTAATAATCTTATTATAATAGGCTATTGCTTCGATTACAACCTCGGTTTTAATATTATAATCACCATGGTATGGGTGTGTTCAAGATTAAAAGAAAAATGTAATAAAATAGAAAACATATATTTTAAATATAATAAATAAATACAATCTACATCAACAGACTAACTTATTATTATTTTACATACAATATTATCACGCAATTTAATGGCATCAGTCATAATTTTGAGATTAGCCATAGTACTACTACTAGTAAACTTTATAAATTTAGTCCTATAAAAAGCATACTTGAAGTGAGCTTAAAAGGTTTACACGGAACCTATGCATCAAATTACGGTACAATACTAAAATCCATACAATCATCGACTAAGGAACAGATATAAATCAAAAATATCGAACTTAGTTTGAAGAATATGGATCTATGATCTTAGGCCAAGTAAGAAATATTTTGTATTGGAAATGCCTTAAATATATTATAATATAAGGACAGTTTTTATATAATGGTCAAAATCAGATCGCAGAACAGTGCCGTGTAAATGATGGGATTTAATTAATTCTAATCATGAGAGTATAACACAATCACTTTATGACGATTGATACAAAATCACTTATAAATAAAAGTTACATAATCACTTTTTTTACTCAACTCAACACCAGCAACTTCTTCATAAAACATGAAGTTTTTATCATATTTAATATCTATAAACATAAAAATTGTAACCAAAATTGGCAACTAGGTAACTAGTAAAAAACATTTTGTAAATATAGACGGACCTATCCAATCAACTAATCCAATCTTGAAATTTTTTTAATTTAAACTGAAACTTGCAAAACTTACCGAAACTACTGTCACATATCTATATATTGTTTTTGAAGAAAATATACAATAAACCTATAAACCAGTTTAAGGTTTTGTGGCCTTAACCACACAATTAACTAGGATTATAGATTAATGCAAAAAAACAGTACACCCTTTATGACCTGAACAATACAGGTACTGATAGCAAAAAATATATACAGATGTCTATTTGTGTTATTTCTTTCCTTACATCCATACTAATATTAAAAATTGTTAAGTCTGTATGTCCGTTTTCACAACTACTCCACTGGAAATAGACAATATCTGGTATAGTTGAAGCTTACAGACCAAATAGGATACTAAAATTCACGTTTCCTTCGGAAATAGGAAACAAAGAAATAAGGTAAGGGCACTAGTAATTGACCATGTACTAGTAGTTGACCGTTCTCTATGAAATTTTAAATAATAAGCGTTTTGTTTGTTGTAGCTAATAAATAAAAAATAATTGTAATTAACGGTTGCCATCTATTAACAACTGCCGAAAGCTCGGAACTTAATTTATTAAACAACCACTGTTGGTACTGTAACCCATTGTTTAATATTTAAGATTTAATATTATTAATTAATTTTTTTTATTAGCTACAACAAACAAAACGCTAATTATTTAAAAATACAAAGTACTAGTGTAGTTAATATGTACGTATTTACTAGTTAGTGTACATGGTCAATTGAACACTTGAAGTAAATAAGGCACTAAGTACCCAAATTAATAGTTATACCCAAGTATGCAATTTGGTTCTAAAAGGCTTTTACAACCAAATTGCATACTTAGTTCGAATTTTAATTTTTAGGTACTTAGTGCCTTATTTACTTAAAGTGTTCAATTTCTAGTGCCCTTGCCTTAAATAATCGAGGGTATTTAACGTTAAAGTCGACAAAAACTTAAGATGTACCATAAGTTAATATACATAAGGAAAGAAGTAACATTCAACAGTACAAATTTGAAGAAGAAACAGAAACTGTTTAGTTGAAAAATATTACTTTTTTATTGGCAAGTACGTAGATACAATTATTGATAAGGGTACAGCATCGCAACGGCGGGATCTTCAGTTTCGAATGTGATGAGGACGTCTTTAAATTTATCAAGCAGCTGCACTAGATGTGATCTGGTGACGTTCTCCATAAACATTATTTCTTCTAAATGTTGTTCACCGCGAAAGTATCCTGGAAAATATCATATTAATTTAACCTAATTAAAAAAGCCTAGATTTCAAAATGTCATTATTTTTAACATATAAAAATAATATTATGAATATCATTCAAAGTATTCGAGTTCATGGAACCATAGGCAATCGAGCTTTTACCAAAAATATTTTTTTACTAGCAATCGCCAGCGGCTCCGCCCGCGTGGAAAGATTGATACAGTAATATAACCATAAAAATGGTTACAGTGGTTTAACCTTAAAAGCTAGACATATGCTGTCGCGGACTTTTATTTAGAACTTTTAGAGGGGAACAATTTTGTAATACATGATTTTTTTAAACATGCGCCGTTTACAAACCAAGGAATGCTTTAAATTTTGCCGTTTTTGTAATGTTTTATATTGCTGCTTCTCTCATATTTATCTTAGCGCCTATAGTCCGCCTCGATAAATGGATTATTTTACTTTCAAAGAATTTTTCAAATCGGTCCAGTAGTTCCTGAGATTAGCGCGTACAAATAAACAAAGTCTTCAGCTTTATATATTAGTATAGATTCTTTTACAGTCAATAACATTTGTACTGTAAAAACATACTTCATGAGACATGTTAAGTTAAAATTTTTAATTTTACCTTTTTTATGTAGCTGCGCTAATAGTAGCAAGTCGTCTGGATTCTCAGAGGCCGGTATCGTGGCCAATACAGCTCTCTCTTCAGCGCTGAATGTATCTAGAAGAGATTCTGTAGTGGGAGGATCACTGGGCATGCGACACGCGTCTGTCGCGTCGCACCCCGCCGGAGCACTCCATACTGTTGGTGATTGAAAGCTGGAAAATAATACAGTAGATGTTTCATGTTTGTGATAAAAATGTTCGGATTTCGATTTCCTCTCAGCTTGATACAAGATAATAAACATCTACAGACTCGGGAACAGTCAAAAAAGTCACTTAGGAAATACTTGCTAACGCTTGGCCATACTGCTAGTGAAGACCTATTAATAATAAAAAAGTAAATAACACACACACACGCACACATACACACACACACAAACACACACTTTCACACTTCCTAACATATTATCTTACAAATAGATATATTTGCATGGAATTGCGATAAATTTTGTCTGATTGTTTTGTTTTAGTATTTTTTATTTATGTCTAATTTATAACTCTTAACTTTAATTATTACTATTAAATAACCCCTTATCAGAAATGTAAATTGTGATGTTTGGGAAGGTGTCAGCACTTGTAACACAGGTATTCCCTACTTTTCCGAATTATTCCGTAATAAATAATTATATTATTAGTATAAGGAAATTGTATCTGTATCTTACATCTTTTGGTTAAGACTCGCTTAAACCAATCGACGTTTACTGTTGAACAAAGGATTTCAACGGATTTCCATACCATATAATCTTAATCTTTTCATACATGATACATGCAGGATTCATAAAAACACATGCACAAACTTCCACCACCGCTACCATACTACACAAGCACTACACACGTTCATTATCACAAACTCAACAATCGTTTCGCCCCGCAACCGAAGCATCATCAGGAGATAGACGACATTATCCACGATAAAATCGCAAAGCCTTTGTTTGGCGATTATTTATTATTACTTTTGTCAATGTAATTTTGAAGGGATTAAGAAAAATTACCTCTTACCTCATTTCACTTTGTAGTTTCAAATTTAGCGAGACTCCGTTTCTCTTTTCCATTTCGTTAATAGAGCCATGACCGTTTCGCAGTCTTGGAGAGACATCAGCGTCGCTTTCAAACCTGTCTTCATCGCTGCTTGTATCCCTATTTATTACGGTATCGCTATCTTTCAGCGACAAATCAGATAATCGCGAAGGTAACGACATTTTAACTTCATTGTTTTCTTTAGACACCTCTATGTGACCGTTTAAATGGCCATTTTCTATTCCATTTATACCATTTCCATTTATATTGTTTGATATACCGCTATCTACAGAGTTGCCTTGGACTTTTTTCTGTATCTTTTGTGTTTTGTCCGTATCACTAAGGTTTAGTGGTTTAATACCGTCTACAACATCTACGCCATCATCGAACGAGTGATTCGCTGAATCGACTTCTTGAAACTTCTCGTATTTCGTATGTTCAGATTCGATTACTATAGGTTTCGTATGCGAAAAGTCTGTTTGGTTGAGATTATTTTGCGTTGGATAATCTTCGTCTGAGTCTGGGAATGTGTTAATACTTTCTCTAGTTTCTACTGGTTCAGGTACGTTTAGTTGCACTTGGTTTAACGATGAGAATGATACACTATTGGACTGGTAGTACAGGTCGTGTTTTTCGCAGACATATTCTTTTCCATCTGAAACAATATCGTAGATCTTTGTTTCAATCTGAATATTAATATTTTATATACATTCAAAATAGTTTTCAAATATCAACATAAAACCTTCTGCTAAAATTAAATGGTGTAAATTAAACTCGATTGATCTTATATCCTCTTATCTTAGCAATAGATTACAAAAAATATACTTTAATGATGTTCGGTCATCTGGATCGTTTAAAACTATGGGTATTCCACAGGGGTCAATCCTTGGTCCCTTTCTGTTTTTAATATACATAAATGACTTGGCTTATTGTGTTCAAAATATTTGCAATATTGTGCTGTTTGCAGATGACACCTCGTCTATATTTAAAGTAAATCGCGATAAAGATAACTTTGACGATGTAAACAGCGCCCTATCTCAGATATCAAAATCAAAAAATTTACAGTAAATAATTTACTTTAAAATACAAAAATAATAAAAATATTATTTTTCTACAATCCACGATAAATTGGAAGTTTACTTCTACTTTGATTAATTAAATCTTAATCGTTGCAGCCTGATGTGTAGCTGAATGCAGTAGTATGGTTTTGCTTGTGAATTATTTGTGGCTGGCCTTATTATCACAAAAAATATAAAATAGTGCTTTGTTTTTAATAAGGACTGACCGTGGTTGGGGTGTCGCGACCACAGCGGCCAGTGGGGGGAGTTGAACTGCACATAAGTGTGGAGCTGGAGTAAGAGCCGCCGTCGCAGAAGCCACGCCACCAGCCGCGCCGGCCGCCCGCCGCACCGCGCTCCCCACGCACCGCGCGATACGTACCATAGCGGGGCCGGCAGAGAGAACTCACTAAGCATCTGTTAGGACGGAGTGTGGTACAGTTAGCCTTTTTTTTTAAATTGACGTGAACAATTGCGTTATAGTTATGACTATTAATTAGTAATGCTGTAATCATCTCGTTAAATGTCAAATATAATATTATATTTAGTACATATGCAAATGAGTTTCCATAGTAATTATTAATCACTACATATTATAAAACAAAGTCTATATTTCCCTATGTATGCATAAAACTTTAAAACTAGGCAACAGATTTTGATGCGGTTTTTTTTAATAGATAGAGTGATTCCAGAGGAAGGTTTGTGCGTATAATAACATTCAATACGGAGTAGAGAAATACTGTAATTTTTGAGGTTTCTGTAAATAATTACATTTTTTTCCGCTTACATTGTAAACGCAGGCTAAACCCTACGAGATTTATCAAAATAATGTACTAAGTATTTGTACACATTGAAAAGGTCTACAGAAAAGTCCGCGATGATATATGTCTATCTCTTATGGATAACCCACTAAAGCATTTTTTGTCGTTTACTTTTTACGAAAAATAATGCCTTATTTTTGAAGCAATTTTTATACAATACAGCATTAATCCTTATCCAATTAAGTACCTTAAATAAATTGTTGATTTAATATAGATCAATATGGCCGTTTACAGCATGTAATTTGAGCAAGTGAACATTTTCGGAGATATTACAGATTTAAAATGCCGTGAGGACGCCGCGCTTCGCCCTATAACACTTCGACTTTAGCAGCGATGTCGCTCTTTCAAGAGTTTGTTTAAAGACATTCTGTAATTAATTGTAAAAATAAAATACATAGGGAAAATGTAATAGTTACTAAGTATATATGTAGAATATGAATTTAGATATTCCAAAGATAGCAGGAAATTTTCTTGGTATAGGGAAAGGAAATTGTTTTTCTCCAAATTTAACGCTTGCGGGCCACGGGCAGTAATGAATAAATCAAAACTACTGGATCGATTTTAATCATTTTTTTTACACTGACTGACATGGGATATATATTTTATACCCGTGCGAAGCAGGGGCAGGCCGCTAGTCTTTTATAAATGCGATAGTCTGTCTAGCACACGCCTAACAAGCTGAAACGATATTGAACAAATTTCGTGCAACTGAAGCTTATATACAGAGTCAAATTATGTCATAATTTATACTAATATTATAAAGAGGAAAAATTTGTATGCATGTTTGTTATGTTTTCACACAAAAACTACTGGACCGATTTCACAAATTATTTTACCATTGGAAAGCTGCATCTTTACTGAGCAACATAGGCTATATTACATTTTCAAAAAATAGGAATCCGCAATAAAAATGTAATAAGGTATAAAAATTTAGTCATAAAATCTGTCATCGCATGTGCTGCGGAAACTATTGATGATAGAACAAAAAAATGTTTTACAGTATTATAGAACGTATCAATATCTACAAAAAAATCCGCGATACCATATATCCGACTACTATAGTTATGCCAATATAACTTTTTTACATTGTAAAAGTTGATAAAAGTGCCGACATTAATAAAACTTTTATGTTAACAAAAATAATTAAATATCAATAGTCCGATTTAGTAGACTTTCCACTAACATGAGATCGGTATGTACGCGGGTGAAACAGTGGGATATTACTAGTCATTTTTATTACAATACTTACTTGCAACAAACACAAACCGGGAAACTCCTTGGCGAATTCGTCGACTAGTGGGGAGTTTATGTGAACATTGGCTCCTGGGGCGACCACGTAAACATTGCCTTCGCATAACGGATAGATCACTGTCGCCTTAGCCCAGTACACCAGGTGACCCGTTAACTGGAACGCCTAAAAATAACTCAAATTATGAAAACAACAATAGTAATGAGAATATTATTTTGCTATAATCCACGATAAAATTTTTATAGCGGATTATAGCAAAATAATATTCTCATTATTTTATTTCTCATTATTACTTTTGCATTATGGACCTCCACAAAGTAACGCCTAATTCTATAAATTATTTGAAAACAACAATATCAAAAAAATATTCTTTATTCAAGTAAACTTGTAACTTGTTGTGCTTTTGAATCGTAAAACTCTACTCAATAATCTTTTTAGATTAACTTAAACTGAATAGCAATCGCCAGCGGCTCCGCCCGCGTGGAAAGATTAAAACAGTAATATAGTATTTTAATCCAAATTTATTTAATCCAAATGGTTAAAGTGGTGTGAAACTTGAGAAGCTACACATATGCTTTCGCGGACTTTTATTTTGAACTTTTAGAGGGGAACAATTTTGTAATACATGATTTTGAATGATTTTGCTCCTCCTCTCCTATTCATCTAAGCGTGATGTTTTATAGCCTATATATAGACTTTTATAGATAGATTCGCTCCAGTACTTTATATATTTATTTTTTAAACTACTGAGATTAACGCGTTCAAACAATCAAACAAACAAATTCTTCAGCTTTATATATTAGTATAGATGTAATGGCAACACTGTAATTGTTTGGTAGATGTTCTTAGTTCGATGAACCATTAGTTAAGATACACAAGTTATGTGAATTGGACTTGGATTTGGATAAATCAAAATAAAAACACCAAGACGAATATATGTGTAGGATCAAAATAAAATAAACGGTTAGTTAAGGCCGGATAAAACCGACGTGATTAACTTACGCAGCAATAAGCTCGTAAGGCTGTAAATGTTGACTTATATAAAGAAAACACTTTAAGACTCCTTAATATGACTGGGACTAGTTTAGGGCCCATAGTCCTGAACAAGCAGTGCCAAGTTGCAGCAAAACACTAACGCGCCATATTATTAAAATTTTGCTTACTCAACGCTACTAACTAAATTTACTAAATACATAATTTATGGAATTAGGCGTTACTTTGCGGAGATCGATAATACAAAAGTAATAATAAAATTATTTTGCTATAATCCGCGATGAAGTAAAATAGAAAATATATATAATGTTAAATGTAGAGTGGACAATCGGTTATCATACCTGATACATGCAGGATTCGTAAAAAACACATGCACAAACCTCCACCACCGCCACCACAATACACAAGCACTATATACGTTCACTATCACAAACTCAACAATCGTTTTGCCCCGCAACCGAAGCATCATCAGGAGATAGACTCCACGACCAAGCTTTGCGATTTTGGTCGTGGACGATTGTTGAGTTTGTGATAGTGAACGTATGTAGTGCTTGTGTATTGTGGTGGCGGTGGTGGAGGTTTGTGCATGTGTTTTTTTACGGTTCCTGTATGTATTAGTGTAAAAATGGATTGTCCACTCTACATTTAACATTATATATATTCTCTATTTTACTTCATCGCGGATTATAGCAAAATAATTTTATTATTACTTTTTTACTAAAAACAGTTTTACCTGTGTAAGTGTTAAGTCAGCTTCAATGGCAAGTGTCTGCAAGCTTTTTAAAGGGCTGTACAGTTTAATAAGACGCAACAACGATGGACTACCATCTAAAGGGATAGACGCTAGAAGATCATTTGGATTCACCTGGAACAAAGAACATAGCTGTTGACTGAGCATTGACTGGCTCGTTGGAGCAGTGGGTAGTGACCCTGCCTTCGGCTCCACGGGTCGCGGGTTCGATTCCCGCCGAGGACCAACATTTTCTTTAAAATGAATTTGTCGGTCTTTGAGCCTGGGTGTATATTTGTATTTAAGTATGTATTTAAAAAATATATAAGTATATATTCACCAGTTGTCTGTCAACCATAACACAAGTATTAAGTTACTTACTTTGGGGACGGACGACTGTGTGTGTAAGTGTCCCATATATTTATTTATTTATTTATTAGCTGTAACAAGCAATCAATTTTTTATTTTATTTATTTATTTAATCAAATACATAATATTTATTACAATTACATAAAATATCAATATCAAATAGCAATATCAATTATGTCTATCTGTATCCCGTAAATACCCGCGTTATCATATGACCAAAATATTTCGTATACCCTTCTGCCAAAACATATCTCGGAAATCAAGCTCTTATAATAAATAAAAGGTATCTATGCAAAATATAACGAGTTAAGTCATTACCAGGCATCGACATATTTCATGATCCATTTGTTGCTTTTAAAAATAAACTTTTTAACTATTTCTTGATAAATTAATCGACGTATTTAATATCTTACTAATTACATTAATAGTATCTTTAGCATATTATATATTTTTAGCTTGCATGATATTAATTGGTGAATGTTACGTACACTTCTTTAAAATATGCATATCAGTACGTTTTTAAAATATGTGTGTATATCTAGACCTTAGACGCATAAGGTCTGATGTGTGTTTTAATGACAATAGAGCGAAAAGAAATTTTGTAAACTAATCGGGATAGTATTTTCGTTTTTATGGATAATTCTAAATGAAATATTGCTAATATTTTAGCGAAAGCTTATATATTTCGATTCCTAACACTATTAATATAAAATTTACCTTATTCGACTAACAAAAATTTCATTTTTTTAGAAACTGAAGACATTATTCGTCTTTGGTATTATGTCGACATTCGACCTTATGCGTCTGATGTCGAGATATAATGGTTAATATCTTAATATGTATATTGTTAGTGTACTTATTAAATAAATAAATAAGCAGTTGTCGAATTTCATGTGAATAAAAATTTACATAGTAATAGGACGAATAAATACATAGGGGCATTAGTTAATTATTATAAAGGCGGCTGTAAGCTCTCTGCGAGACACCCCGAGACATGTCGAGTGCGAGAGTAAAATATACATTAAAATAAATATTTTCTTACCATAAGCAATATGCCATGATAGGGTCGTAGTTTTTGAACACATTTGTCTATTGTTTCTGGTTCTATGGTCAATCCTCTGTTATGAATTTGATGCGCTTTGTGCGGAAGGCAAAATGATAGAAGAACCCATTTGTTAATACGAACTTGTACTATCCCTGTAATAGATAAGCATTTTTATATTTCAGAGCAGCCTTAAGCTAATAGTTAGTAGGAGCAGTTCTGTCTGTTTTTTTTGTTTTCAGAGTAAATCCGATTAACGAATATTAATTAAATTTGGCACAGTTAAAACTTATAAATCAGGCTAAAATATTAAAAACATTCTCGAGAATTATCGCAGAATTTAAACTAACGCGATTTAAAATTACTTGTGCCAACCATAAGATGCCATAAATCCGTGTGACGCCGAGGTGGATCGCTAGTCCAATACCATTACTCTTGTTCTTTCTCACCGGTGGACGTCCACTGCTAAACATAGGTCTCCTTAGGGGATCGCCACAATCCACGATTTTGTGCCCCTTGGATCCAGCGGCCCCCCGCGACCTTTTTGAGGTCGTCAGTCCACCACGTTGGGCGTCTACCAACGCTGCGCTTTTGCTATAATCATGGATTATAGCAAAATAATTTTATTATTACTTTTGTATTATGGATCTCCGCAAAGTAACACCTAATTCTATAAATTATTTATATCTTAGAGGATTAACTAATCAGCACCTTCCTGCCCTTATCCCACTCTAAGTGGGGTCGGCACAACATGTTATAAACATGTTGTCACATGATTTGGCTACGTATTTTACGACCGGCTGCCTGTCTGACATCAACTTACCTTAGTCGCCTTTTACGACACCTCGGTAAGAAATGAGGTTGGTCTATTCTACTCAGTCTTATACTACACGCCTGGACGACTTACCTTAGTCGCCTTTTACGATACCTCGGTAAGAAATGAGGCTGGTACTATTCTACTCAGCCGGATACCACACGGCGGGTCGACTTACCTTAGTCGCCTTTTACGACACCTCGGTAAGAAATGAGGTTGCTCTATTCTACTCAGCCGGATGCCACACGGCGGGTCGACTTACCTTAGTCGCCTTTTACGACACCTCGGTAAGAAATGAGGGTGGTACTATTCTATTCAGCCGGATACCACACGGCGTGATTAACCAATCAGCAGTCACTCTCAAAGTCCTAGACCATTATAATTAGCTTATACCTGTACTGCTGAGCTCTTCAAATACAGACTTCATAGACCTCGCCAGCGAGCTTCTTTGTAGTATGAGATGAAATGCTGATTTAGGTGCAGTGTTAGTTCCATTGTCCAAGCTGACAGTCGAACTGACAGAGTGCCGGGAATTTTCCTCTTCCTCATCATTTTCACCAGAATTTATTTCGCTGTCTAATGCTGATACTTCATCATGAGTAGCTAACTGAAAATATGATTAAAATTTAAATAATTTTATTTTCTATGTAGAGTTGCAATAACATTAAAAAAAGTTTTTTTACATAATGTGTTTCAAAATTCTGCCTTGTGGTATCCAGCTGAGTAGAATAGACGAACCTGATTTCTTACCGAGGTGTCGAAAAAAGCGACTAAGGTAAGTCGACCCGCCGTATGGTATCCGGCTGAGTAGAATAGACCAACCTCATTTCTTACCGAGGTGTTGTAAAATACTACTAAGGCAAGTTGACCCACATAAGGGCATGATAAGGACAGGAAGATGATTCATCATCATGTTGTCACATGATTTGGCTACAAATTTTACGACCGGCCGCCGGCCTGACGTCAACTTACCTTAGTCGCCTTTTACGACACCCCGGTAAGAAATGAGGGTGGTCTATTCTACACAGCCGGATACCACACGACGGGTGAACTTACCTTAGTCGCCCTTTACGACACCTCGGTAAAAAATGAGGGTACTATTCTATTCAGGCTGATACCACTATAATGAACATATAGGGTAAATGATTAATATAGTTTTTATAAAAGTTCCCATAGATGGCATATAACTTATTATCATTTGATAAATATCTATTTAATTTAATGCTTGTGACTGGATATATGTCAAGGCTAAGTGGAACAGTGACAACTGACCTTTATATTATAAATTAATTATTAAACAACTTAAATGTATAACATTATAATAATAATTATTTTATCAGTGGCCTTACCATAATTTTCATTTCTTCAGTTAAGTAGGAACATCTTTTTTCTTCATGCCTTAATGCTTTACCCAGTCTTTTACTCAAATCATAGTAACATTTTACTAAAAAAAACCAAAAAAAATTAAATCTGTTAAATTCAAGTAAGGCTTCTGTACTGGCTAATAAGTACATTTGCAATATCAGCATTTACACCATATTTTTAATTTTGTATCAATTGGAAATCAGTATGACATTAGCGGCCATGCATGCTCTTATCAAAATCATACATCATAAAATCATTATCATTATTATAATAAAAATAAATATATCAATTTATCAATCTATCAAACAAAGATTGTACAGGGTAATAGCAGCCCATACAGCTTCAATCATGTAAATTGGAAGTAATGGGAAAGTAAAATACTAATATTACAAGGAAAAGAAAGGTAGTTGTTCAATCAAAAATCTGTAATTTGATTATTAATTATGAACTACACTTAATTATTAACTAAACACAACAAACTATTGAAACCACTATCTTAAAGCACACCTGTTAGGTCCAAACATTGATACATAACAATATAGGTAAATAAAATATTAAGTTATTTAGACCATTGAAAATCTATGATCATGTGTCAGATATAAAATATTCTTATGTCTGTTACCTTTAGAATTTTTAATACTTATTTTTATTGAATGAATACAAGGAACACATTTAATTTATTTTTGTTGTAAATAAAATAACAATAATTTCTTACCAATAGAATGACTTGCAGATGCCTGTAATGCAAAAACTATATTTATAAGGATCATAGCAGCAGTGTCATCTTTATTAGTTCTGTAAGGGAGTAAGGTGGGATGACCCACAAACCGCACATCATTCACTTTTAATTCAAATTTTCTATTACACAGCTCTGCTTTTACAGCAAACAGTGTTGATAACATCTCATCAGTGAAGCCACTTAGCTGACCTACAATGAGATATAAAATATTATTTCAAAATGGTTTGTGTGAAATGCAATATATTATCTGTGTTATTTGCTTATAACAAAATACAAAAAAATAAATAATGGCTAGACTATGGAGACAACTTCTCATCATAAGTATGATTTTTTGAAGGGCAGGAATCTGTTCTTTTCTAAAAACTTGAGACATACATAAGTTAATTAATATTTACAATTTTTCACAACATTTCAATAATGAAAAAATTTATGAATGAAATTATAATGAAATCTGCATATCTTTAGAGAATTCCTAATTGTGTATGTGACTGAACAGTCTATATTGCATCAGTTAGGTGGGTGTAAGCTTCAACTCTTCTCTCTCCAAAACATAAAAAGTTAGTATAAAATTATATTATCTCGAAATGTCTAAAAGAAAACTGATAACTGATTAGCTGCAAATGTAAGGATTTAAGATTTTTGTAGGCTTGACTGGTTTCAACATAGTATAATCTGTTTACTTTAGGATGATACATTTATGATTTATTACCATTAAAATAAAGAACTTCTTTAAACTTTATCATGAAATTGATATTTTCACAGTAAGTCCATCATGTAGCCACAATCCACATATGGGACAAAATTCACATGCCATATTCTTATACTAAGAATTACTCATCAAGGAATGAAAGAAAATATGAATATATTGAAAGAAAAATGGAGGAAGTGTAAAAATAACGCAAAGAGCAATAATACCTTTACATATATTAGATGTTTGCGATTGCGTATTTTGGAGCAGGTCTTCACCAGAACTAACGGCATACGGATTTTGACGGCCACATTTCTTTTGCTTACTTTCATCTTTATTGTCTGATGCGTATGGATACCTAAATAATAATCGATCACCTTTGCTGTCAGACTTTACGAAGAATATATTCAAAGGGTTAACTTCCATGACGGCGAAAACGTTGCTATTTTATTTATATTAGAGCAGTATTTAATGATAACTAGTAAACAAAGTAAAGGCATAAGGAGATCGTGGAGGAAATAATGCGCAGGTTTTCAACACTCTTACAACTTTACACATTTTATTGTGGTAAATAAAAAAAGGATACTGCAAAATTATGATCAAAAGAAATTAAGTTTTGAAGGAAAGAAATTAATACGAAATCACCACAAGAATATATTATATGACGCGAAGTCAAAGCAAAAAAATTGTAATATTTAAATGTTATTTGTCTATGTTTCAAAATGAAAATATTGTGATCATAGATTACTAACTCTAAAAATTGTGATGTAAACCATAGACTATTAACTAAAATATAGATGGGAGTGTTTCATACTTTGGCGTGTAGCCAACCTCTATCAAGTGGGAGGTGAGGATAAGTACCGTCAAACGGGGTGAATAGGAATCGAGTGGTGAATAGGGAAAAAATGAGGATTGAAATCATCATGGTAATGACTCTGAAAATCAACCAGCTAAACAGTACAAAATGGCAAGAATGTATTGTATTTACTACCATAGAATATAGTATTTATTACTTAAAAATTTACTAATTTATATAATTAATAAATTCATTTATGTCGAGGAACGTAATAATTTAAATACTATGATTGTTTTTTTCTACGTTCATAGCCATTCACGTTAGCTTGTAATTAAATTGAGAAATAATCTAGCAATGTTGTTTAAAGGATAAATGTCAACGTCAAACCTTTGTTAGGTATTTGTCATCTGTCACAATTGACGTCAATTTCCAACAAATTTATCAAAGAAAGTGAGAAGCCGAACGTTGTAATAAGTATTTGATATATTTATAATGGCAAATAGAAGCGAATTTAATCAAAAAGTAAACCCGGTGAAGATTCCTCTAGAAACTGATCAGGGGATTTTACAAAGCGAAGAACGTAAATGGGGTCTACCTCTAAAAGAAGTTTATAAACATGGGATCTTCTTTTATAAAGGTAAATCAATAAATATTACACATATATAAATCTATTTCCTAGTTATTATCCAATTTACTCTGTGTTGTAATGATTCTATACATATTCCGATTCGAAATATATATTTTGCGATCTGTTAAAAAAAATTTATGACAGTGTTTAAAAAAATTTAAATATAAAAAATACTAAAGCCAGTGATAAAATATTAAAAGGATCTGTAATGGGAAATGCACATCCAACCATGAACAATTTGGTTTAATTTTTGGGTTTGTTACAATTACTTGCTTAACAAGCCAGATGTACTGGATTCTGTTAACGATTGTGTCAAAATAAGCTTCTTTTCATAATATTATCTCTTGTATGAAGCTGGCACCCTGGTAATATATACTTGGTTGTATTGCTATAAATATTATTTTCTATATAATGCCATTAAGTATAAGATACAATGTAATACCATTACCATTTTTTTTCTTTTTATTTATTTATTTGACACTTATATTCTGTTTTTTATCTTTTGTTTGTTTCTAGTTAAACTGTATGTCAGAACATGACTCATACTCAATTTTTAGAAATTTTATACTTCAATACAAACTATTCTTTCAATTACGTAATGTACAAAAAATAAAGTTACATATTCTATGTATAAACATAGAAAATGCAACTTTATTCTTCAGATGGTGTGACATTTTATTTATCACTACATATTATAAAACAAAGTCGCTTTCTGTGTCTGTCCCTATATCCCTATGTATGCTTAAATCTTTAAAACTACGCAACATATTTTGATGCGGTTTTTTAATAGATAGAGTGATTGAAGAGGAAGGAATTATATGTATAATTACATTCAGTATGGAGTAGAGAAAAACTGTAATTTTTGTGGTTTCTAATATGATTTCGTAAATAATTAAATTTTTTCCGCTTACATGCAAATGCCGGCTGAACCCCATGAGATCTATCAAAATAATGTACTAAGTATTTGCATACCTTGAAAAGGTCTACAGAAAAGTCTGAGATAGTATATGTCTATCTCTTATGGATAACCCATTATAGCATTATTTGTCATTTACTTTTTATGAAAAATAATTGCTTATTTTCAAAGCATTTTTAAATAATACAGCATTAATCATTATTGTAGCTAGACTAGCTAGACATTACCTAGCAAGACTTCACTCAAGCTCAAATAGTATTCTAAGTACATTAGTGTGTAAAATGGAGTCACCTATATATGCACAATTTATGCAGTTGCTAGTAAATTCATATATTACTCACTTAAATTGTTAATTTTGTTATCAAACTGATATCACTTTTACATTGTACTATGATTAATATATATTAACTAATTGTGTTAGTAGTGTTATCTGGTTAAAATAGGTATGTTCCATTATTTATTTACATGATATTTTTAAAACATTTTAATGTTTTCAATGCAATGGTCTATTCTAGTGAATATCTAAATATAAATAGGTGAATCAATATTGGAATGATGAACTTAATATAATTTATCAAATACAAGGGTTATTAATGTCTCTAAAAGTCTGTAATTCTGATTTCAAAAGCAAAAAAAAAAGACAAAAAACAGTGTTTAGACTTTAAAGTCTTAATAGATTTATAAATTTGTTCTTATTTTGCATATAATCTTTAACAGTCTAAATAGATGTATATAGTCTATAAGTGTAAATAAAAAGACTGTATGAGTGTATAGAGTTTATTATGAAATTTAACATTTTTAAGAAATATAGTGGTCTATGAGTCTAAATAAAGACTATGAGTGTTAATTTTTATTATGAAATTTAACATTTTTAAGAAGTATAGTATAATCTGTATGTGAATTCTTTAAGTCCCAGCACTAATCAAATAGAGAAATCTATCATTAACTGCATTTGAGAAATTATAACATTAAACTTTATCTATTTAATGTTAACACTCAGATGCTCATTACTAGATAATAATTGTTTTCTGTTTCAAACTCAGAGCAAGCGTTCCATACTGTTTAATTTTTTTTTTTAATTATTACATGAGTAATGATAAAAACCTTATATTACTAAAGGAAATGTTTGGTTTAGACTATATTCCAGCAATGTAATACCATATAGCTTCAAAAAGATTAACAATTGTTTGTTAATAATTACAGACAAAGAAGGCAAAGCCATGCACTTAAGTTATGAAGATAGATTGAAATTAGTAGCATATACACAGCAGGCTGCCCATGGGCCCTTAGATCCTAGCTCAGCACCACCTTTAGGTGTACTGGATGTTATTGGACGAGATAGGAGGGCTGCCTGGCAGGCTCTTGGTCAGACATCACAGATTCAAGCTATGGCTGGTTTTATACATACACTAGACAGGTATAATCAACATTTATAATTCAGTACCTGGGTAACCGAGCCTTGTTCGGTAATTTTTAAAAAGATATAAAAAAATATTTTAAAATAATAAAAAAGAAAGAAGGCGCCGATGATATGTGAGCTCGAACCTTTTTGAACATTTTCGGTCCGCCCGTTACCCATCGGCTATCGCAACATTATGTTCTAAAAAAATCATTTGCTTTCAATTCTACATTATACCATATTTTTAATGCCTAAATACAGGGATAAAACGATTTTTTTAAAATAAAACCTAGGTGGATCGATCTTTCTCCCTAAACACCCCCTGCATGCTGAATTTGAGGAAAATCGTTGGAGCCGTTTCCGATATTCGGAAATATATATATTATATATATATATATATATATATATATATATATATATATATATATATACATATATATATATATATATATATATATATATATATATATATATATATATATATATATATATATATATATATATAAAAAATAAGTCGGGTTTTCCTTCCTGACGATATAACTCCAGAACGCACGAACCGATTTCCACGGTTTTGCATTCGTTGGAAAGGTCTCGGGCTCCGTGAGGTTTATAGCAACGAAAAATTTCAATAGAAAAGCGGGAAAATAGGGAAAATCATTTTTTAAATACAGCGCCATATCAAAACTACTGGATCAATTTTAATCATTTTTTTTACACTGACTGACATGGGATACATATTTTATACCCGTGCGAAGCAGGGGCAGGCCGCTAGTATATATATATAACTCATTTAACTATTAAAGATATTATATGTTAGATGAGTGACAAACTACTCAACATTTCTATACAAACTAATCCTTTAGTACTAAAAATGATATTAAAAGAAGAATACTGAGAATATATATATATATTTTTTTTAAAGGTATTTTAAATAAACTTTATATTATACTTTCAGGTTATGTCCTCTTTTTAAGCCATATTTAGAAGCAATACAAAAGGATTTAGAAGACAAAAAGCAACAAGAGTAAGTTGTGCAATTTATTAGGCATTAATAGTATTACATATGTATATCACCATATCCGAAGATTAAAGTCACATGTCTCATGTATAAGCATAGGAAATGTGACCTTATTCTTCTGATAGGGCAATATATTTTTTTTATGAAATATGTGTATATTACATATACCATTTCCTATTTATTGAGGTTATTGAGCATTGGTTGAAGTCTTCAAGAAGTTTTGTTATGCTTACAGTATCTGCAAACTTAAAGCAAGTAATATATGAGTTATCTCTGTTGGCATCAATTTAAAGTTTATTCTAATTCTTCTTCTTCTTTTTGTGCCATCTCCTATCGGAGGTTGGCAACCATCATGGCAATTTTTATTTTTGAAGCCGCTGCCCGAAATAACGACCGGGTACTCCTGCTGTACCATTGTCTTAAGTTTTTAAGCCAGGATATCCTTCTTCGGCCGGGTTTTCTTCTCCCCTGTATCTTTCCTTGGATAATGAGTTGCATATTCTAATTAATAAACTTAAAGGCATCTATCAATGCAGCCTTATAATAACTTTGGTGTGATAAAATATTGATGCAGAAGAATATTACATATGAATCCATCTTGTAGTTTTGACTTGGATATAAAGTGACATGGTGTTGTGAATTGTTATTGAGGTGCCTTATTGAAAACAACTTGATTAAATAAGTCCAAGAAGTAATTACAAAAGATCTATCCATTTTTATTGAACTCTTTCTTATTCTCATATATAACAAACAGTACATCCAATAGCAACTATGCAAAAATAGAATATTATACACCTTACAACTACCAGCCAGTACAACATTGCTATCAATAGCCAGTCTTAAACTGATGATGTGGAATTAATTGATGTGGAAGTTAAATAGATTTATGAAATTAGACCCTTACACATTTGCTCTGGCAATGTATTAATTATAATGTGTTTTACGTAGGTTAAAAAGAGCAGAGGAGGAAAAAGCTCATAATGAATTACAAAATAGAATAATATTAGAAAAACAAAAACAGGAGAGTATTAAACTGACAGAAGAACAACAAGTGTAAGTTATATAAACATTTTATTGTTTCGATTAAATTAAATAAATAAGAAACCAGCATATCTCAAGAGAATTATGGAGATATGTCTAACCTACCAATCCGCATTGGAGCAGCGTGGTACGTCTTAGCTCCAATTCTTCACTCCAAAAACGGGGAGAAGAGTTCTATTCCCAGTAGTGGGAGAATAACAGGCCGCTTCTTACTTCCTTTACTTAAATAAATAAATATAGTACTACACTACAATACAAAATCTTTGTTTATCTACTTATGTTGCTCTTTTTTCTTACCTATATGTGATGATTTTTTATTTCGGTACTGTTGACCTCCTATGTCGGTATGTCGAACTCATCCTGAGTTAGGAAGCTAGTCTATTGTCTATAGTCTTTTGATAACCATAAAAATGGTTAAAGTGGGTTAACCTTAAAAGCTAGACATATGCTGTCGCGGACTTTTATTTAGAACTTTTAGAGGGGAACAATTTTGTTATACATGATTTTTGAATAACTATTACCCTTTACTCAGCGCACGCAAGGAAAGCTTTAAATTTTGCCGTTTCCGTACTATTTTTTATTGCTGCTCCTTTCCTATTTATCTTAGCATGATGTATGAGCCTATAGCCTTCCTCAATAAATGGGCTATCTTACACTAAAAGAATTTTTCAAATCGGTCCAGTGGTTCCTGAGATTAGCGCGTTTAAACAATCAAAGAAACAAACTCTTTAGCTGTATATATTAGTATAAGCAAACCCACTATGGTGGGAAGGTCTAAATATTATTTAAGATAAGACGTGATAGCGACACTTAGTAACTGGGCAGTTATTACTATTTCAAATTTTGTACTAATCAGTTAAATAATAGTGCCAGGTTGACCGAGCCTTGCTCGGTAATTTTTAAAATGATGTAAAAAAAAAAATTTAAAAAAAAATTGAAAAGAAAAATTAAAAAATAATAGGGCAGGTGGGGCTCGATTCTAGGTATTTTCATCTCTCTTAGAGAGTCCGTTCTCCAAATGAACCACTATGACTTTACGTTTGACAGCGAAAAATTGTGATTGTATTCAACGTAAATTTCAAAAAATTTTAGAGCCCAAAAACAGGGATATAACGACTTTTTTAAAAATAAAACTTATCTAGATCGATTTTTCTCCCCCAAAATCCTCTACATGCTGAATTTCAGGAAAATAGTTGGAGCCGTTTCCAAGACTGAAAATATATATATATACATACAAGATTAACTCATTTAAATATTAAACATTTTCAACGATATTGCTTTTTACTTATCCATACAAGTGTAAATATGAATTTTCCATTTCAGCCAAAGGATAAAAGACGCTCTGAACGCTCAGACCTATGATCAGTTCCTACAATACGCACAACAACAGTTTCCAGGAAATTACGACCAGCAAGCGATCCTCATCAGGCAGTTACAGGACCAACACTATCAGCAGTACATCCAGCAGTTAGCTGTTGACCAGCGACTGGCTAACTCTAATCTAAAATACAAAGAAGAATCTGATAATGAGACTGACAACGACCAAAAGGAAAGCGATAGCAACCTGAATGTTACAGAAACTGTCCTTACAGATAATAAGTGAGCGTTTTTTCATTACTAAGTTTGATGAATTTCGCGTAAGTGATGGTTAACCTGGAGCTGTGATACGATTTTTTGAATGAGTTTTTCTGTTAAAACCTCATCCCTCTCAAAGTGGGGTCGGTACAACATGTTACAAACATGTTGTCACATGATTTGTCTTCGTATTTTACGACCGGCCGTCAACTTATCTTAGTCGTATTTTACGATACCTCACTAAAAAAGAGTGTGCTCTATTTTACTCAACCGGATACCACACGGTTGGTCAACTTACCTTAGTCGCCTTTTACGACACCTCATTAAGCAATGAGGGTGGTACTATGGGGTCGTTCAAGTATTACGTAAGCAGATTTATTATAATTATTTACCCCCCCCCCCCATCCACCTTGTCAGCAAAAGTGAGCAAAGCTCTTACCACTGCCCCCCCCATACTTACGTAAACATTTTCCAATCAATGTATTGTATGATTTTAATATTATAATTATAATTTGAAAAATATCAAAAAAGATTCAGGATAGAGATTATATTTTACTGATACGGTATTTAACATAGAATAAAGGACAAAAATATTATATCTTACTAACATACCAAACAGTTTTAAATTTTTAGTACACAAATTAAATTTAAATTAACAGACTTCAGTCCATGAAACCCGAATCCATGATGCTTAGTTTTTTAATGGGTTTCTTTTAAGTAAAGACAATGTGAGGGCTGCCATTCGTGTAAAAAGGTTAATAATAACGATGACGATTTTAAAAAATCGATCAGTCTTAGGCACACATACACAATATTTCGCAGGTCTATGCAGGCCCCTGAAAAGACTGATATAATTGAGTACAATGAGGAATCGCGGGAAGAAGAGGAATCTGATGCTGATGGTATGTTTTTTATTAATTTAAATCGGGATACATATATTACGAACTACACTAAGCACCCTTAAGATTTTTTGTTGTATAATATATTATATGTACTACTAATATAACATTTTTTATGTAGATTTATTTTTAATGAAGGGCAAATAAAAACATCAATTTATAAAAATATTTAAATTTTAATTAATAAAAACAAATCATTCATTCGCATGGATTTGCCCTTATCTCTCTTTAAATGGGGTCGGCACAACATGTTATACACATGTTGCACATAATTTGGCACATACGTATTTTACGACTAGCCGCCTGCATGACGTCAACTTACCTTAGTCGTATTTAACGACACCTCGGTAAGAAAAAGGGTGGTCTATTCTACTCAACCGGATACCACACGGTGGGTCAACTTACCTTAGTCGCCTTTTACGACACCTCAGTAAGAAATGAAGATGGTCTATTCCACTCTACCGGATAACACATGGCTTTACTAGTGATTCTTGACTAAGTGATGATTTTTATTTAAATTACATTGAATAAAAACAAAATTTTAGCAGCAGGGATTTTATCATGAAATGATTTTGATATTGCAATACACATCATATTTTCTTTACGGTTGTTTTCTTGCGAAAACGAATTGCTAAAGAGATGATTATAATAATAAGCAAAATTTTTCAATAGAAAAATTGGCCGTAGTGTGACGGTCTCAACCTTACATGCATATTGGTAGAGTTATGTACTGAAGTGATAGTATTTTAAGTAAGGTATATAAATAAAAATGTTTGTTTGTCATGTAATATAGTTTTTCGGAATGAGTATTTAATACTCGTTACATATATGTACATTTTTTTATAAAAATATTTTTATCAAACTTTTCCCTACTAAATCTTCATTAGCGCCGAACGTCACAACAGGCGTCAAACATAGAGGGTTACGGGAGTATAACGGACGATGCCGGGAGCGCGCGCGGTGTAGTACCGCATGTCGAAGGCTTACGTCTACATGCATTTACATGTACATGTATACATGTAAATCGTTACAGTAGTCATATTGTCCTTTGTGAATAATTGCAAGTGTCCCGATGGAATGATTAAGATGTGTTACTAACAGACCTGATGCCATCAGTGGAAGAAGCTCGGATGTGGACTCGTGGCGAGATAGGACAGTTCAAGGAGTCAGCTCGAGCTAGTGGTGGGAAGCTCACCGTCGGTCACGGGGAAACCATAACAGTGAGGGTGCCCACTCACCATAAGGCTCGGTGTATTTGTTACGAGTTTGCGACTGATAATTATGATATAGGTAAGATATGATTCACAGTACTAAAGGTGCTTGAGTGCTTTGCGATTTTGTCGTGGAGTTTATATCCTGATGATGCTTCGGTTGCGGGGTGAAACAATTGTTGAGTTTGTGATAATGAATGTGAGTGGTGCTTGTGTATTGTGTGGTGGTGGGGGTTTGTGCGTGTGTTTTTACGAATCCTGCATGTATCAGGTATGAAAACGGATTGTCCACTCTACATTTATAATTATATATATTTTCTATTTTAACGCCGTATGGTATCCGGCTGAATAGAATAGTACCACCCTCTTTTCTTACCGAGGTGTCTATAATACGACTAAGGTAAGTTAACGCCAGGCAGTCGGCTGGTCGTTAAAACGCAGCCAAATCATGTGACAGCATGTTTCTAACATGTTGTGCCGACCCCACTTAGAGTGAAATAAGGGCAGGAGGAAGATGAATTAATAGTACATTACGGTTTTATGTACATTGTGTTAAAAAGGTCGCACAGTCGTAAAAAACTTACATACTGGGATTTATAGAAGCAGGGGGTAATTTTGCGGAATTCCAAAGTACAGAAGTTATATTAAAATTATCTTGCTGTAAGCGCTGTTGTTGAAGCAGGCAATAATCACATACCACATACATGCAAAGCATGACTTGTTTATGATCTTATTTACTACGTAACTCTAACTGAACATGTGTTTGATGGCATAATTTAACCCTTTCCAGGCTTTGGTCTATATTTCGAGTGGAGCAAGTCTCCCACGTCCGAAGTCACGATACACGTTGCTGAGAGCGAAGATGACGACGACAATGATGACGATAATGACGATGAAGGTAAAACTATAAATTTGGTAAATTTCACTTAATTTAAAAGTAAAAAAAGTAAGTAACGGCCTGTTACTATCCCACTGCTGGGCATAGGCCTCCTCTCTCCATTTTTGGAGAGAAGGGTTGGAGCTAAGACCTACCACGCTGCTCCAATGCGGATTGGTAGGTTACACATATCCCTAGGATTCTCTAGAGATATGCAGGTTTCCTCACGATGTTTTCCTTCACCGAAAAGCGTGTGATAAATTGCAATTATCAATTAGACACATAAGTTTTATTAGAAAAACTTATTGGTGTCTGCCCGGGTTTGAACCCATGATCGTCTCTAGAGATTCACACGGTCGCACCGCTAGGCCATCACAGCTTCACATAATTTATTATATATTTATTAATATCTTCGTTACCGTAATTTTTTACAAAATAAAAAAAGAAACTTCAATTAAAAAAGGAAAAGTAATAGGGTAGGTGGGGCTCGATCCTAGGTATTCTCATTTATCGCGACCACCCGTTCCCCGAATAAGCTGCGGTGACTTGACAGTTAATGATAAAAATTCAATTCAATATTAATTTTAGTATATTTGAATGACCAAAAACAGAGATAAAATGTTTTTTTTTAAAATAAAACTTAGCTAGATTAATTTTTGTCCGCCAAAACCCCCTACGTGCTGAATTTTAGGAAAATCGTTGGAGCCGGTTTCGAGATTCCGATAAAATATTTATATACATACATGATTAACTCGTTTCAATATTAAAGATACATAATTTATAGAATTAGGCGTTACTTTGCGGAGATGCATAATACATAACTAAAGAAAATATTCATCATCCTCCTACCCTTATCCCACTCTAAGTGGGGTCGGCACAACGTCATAAACATGTTGTCAAATGATTTGGGTACGTATTTTACGACTGGCCGCCTGACATCAAATCTTCTTACTCGTATTTTACGACATCTCGGTAGAAAGAGGGTGGTCCATTCTACTCAACCGGATACCACACGGCGGGTTAACTTACCTTAGTCGCCTTTTACGACACCTCGGCAAGAAATGAGGTTGGTCTTTACTTCTAAACCCGATACCACACGGCGGGTCGACTTACCTTAGTCACCTTTTACGACACCTCGGTAAGAAATGAGGTTGGTCTATTCTACTTTTGTGCCGAGCCCACGTAGAGTAAGAAAGGTATATGGCTTGTTTCAATTTAAGAGATACGTATGTACATTACAGAATATACAATAGGTGGTACTACAGATCCAGAGGCTGGCGCGGACAGAAAGGCAGCGAGCAGCATTCGACCACCTGTTAGCTTGATCATCCCTATATACAGGCGGGACTGCCACAATGAGGTAAACAACATTTTAATAATAATAATAAATAATAATAATAAACTTAAATAAATATAAATAAATAAATATATGGGACACTTACACACACGGTCGTCCGTCCCCAAAGTAAACTTAATACTTGTGTTATGGGTGACAGACAACTGGTGAATATATACTTATATATTTATTAAATACATACTTAAATACAAATATACACCCAGGCTCAAAGACCAACAAATTCACTTATAGAAAATGTTGGCCCTCGGCGGGAATCTATATAGGGTAAACTACCCAATTATTGGCACTTTAAGCAATAGGATACAAAAAACATGATTTAAATGTCTTTTTTTCTTTTTACAAAGTTTTGATCATGCGTTCAGATTAATTAATATATTGTATGCATTGTATAGAATATATTTCTAGCAGCATTTTTAAGCATATTAGAAAATTAAACACGTTTTTTCCAAAATAGACCCTTACACCATTTATTGACACCTTTCGTCATATTATTGGCACGTATTCAACCAATTATTGGCATACCGGTGACAATAATAGAAATCAATGAAACATATTTTTGGCATTTGGTTTAATTTAACCATTAATCATATTAATTGCGTTTACACCTGAGTAACTCAGTCTTCAACTTCAACATCAGTAACACAGGGTCTTGTGAGAAAGAAATTAGAAGGCGCATAGGCATGGCCAAGACCGCAATGGCACAGTTACATCGCATATGGAGAGATCGTAACATCTCACGGAAAACTAAAGTGAGACTTGTAGAATCCTTGGTTTTCTCGATTTTCACCTACGGGTCGGAAACATGGACCCTGAAGAAGGCTGATCGTGACCGAATAGACGCGTTTGAAATGTGGTGCTGGCGGAAAATGCCACGGATTTCGTTGACTGCTTACCGAACTAACGTGTCTATTTTGAAGCAATTAAATATTAAGACCAGACTCTCCACCATATGCCTAAAAAGAGTGCTAGGGTTTTTCGGCCATATCGCCCGGAAGGAAGGTTGTAACCTGGAGCTACTTCTTGACACAGGAAAGGTTGACGGCAAAAGCTCTAGAGGCCTTAATCAGTTTATCAAGTACCTAACTATGCTTTTATTCTTCCATTTCAGATTAAAAAAATTCAATTTCTTCTGTTAGAAGTTCCTTAGAAGATCTTCTTATTGTTATTTATTTTCTGATTTATAATCTACGAGTGGTTCACTATCTATCTGTATTTATGTTATGACCAAAAATGCTTTGACCTTTTGGCTCATCATTTCTTCTATATGTTCCTGAAGTATCAATGTCTATTCTCTGTTTTGTTTCAATTCTTTTTGTATTAATCGTACAAGAGTTCGGTTGCATCATAACAGTGTTTGGTTTTGACATGTTTCTTCAGTGTATTTTTATTTTGACATGACATTTATTTTGACATGTTTCTTCAATGTAATTGACATTCATTGTTGACAGGTGTTCACCATTTTGAATGTTTTCTTCAGAATATTGTTTTCGTCGTTGCACTTGTCCCTCAGCATTTTTCTTAATTGGTTTTATAGGCATTTTTAATATACCAAACCAATTATTGGCATGTTATTACCAATTATTAGCATTACTATTAACAGTTGTTATTACATTACTAACATGGGGCCAACTTTTGGAAATCTTATAGAAAACACGCTGATTTCCATAAATATGTCCAAATAAAATACTTTATAGTAATAAAAATAAGGTTCAAAAGCAATTAAAGTAGTTGTAACTGAAACCAATTTATTGGCACTGTGCCAATAAATTGGAAATCAGTTTATTATCATACCAATTATTGTCATGGCAATAAATTAAAAACTCACAGTCTAAACTGCAAAATACTAACAAAAATACTTAGTTTAGGTTGTACTGATCTATAAACATACAAAGAATCACGGATAAACGCACTAGTTTATCATAAAACTAAGTGAATCAAGGAGCACCTTCCTTAACAAAATGTTAAGAACTAGGTGGCGTAACAGAAAACTTGTTTTAACTGAAATTAGTTTGAAAGTTTAACAGCCTTTTTAAATATTTGACTATTCAGTCTTTCCAATTATTAAAGATACAAAACCAAGGATTGTTTTTTTTCTCGGCGGAACAAAGATTATTATATATAGTATTCTTAATTTTTAAAGAAGAGTTTAAAGTGCCAATAAATTGGGGGGGTGCCAGCAATAGGTCATGTTACCCTATATAAAAGAAAGTTGGTCTTAGTTACACTATTTATAACTCAAGAACGAATGAACCAATTCGGCTGAAAATTGGTAGAAATGTTGCTTAGAACCAGGAGACGGACATAGGATACTTTTTATCCCGTTCGGCCGCATTTATTTTATCCCGTCAAGTCGTTATAAAACGTGGTATAGCAAAAACGACTATGACATGGAAAAACAAAACATAAATGACAGCTAAACGTAATTTAGTCTTTGGATAAGTATGGTAAAAATATGACAATTATCAAAATAGTAGTAGCTATAAACGTTACTACATAGTATAAAACAAAGTCACTTTCTCTGTCTGTCCTTATATCTCTATGTTTGCTTAAATCTTTAAAACTACGCAAAAGATTTTGATGCGGTTTTTTTTAAGTATATAGAGTGATTGAAGAGGAAGGTTTATATGTATAATAAAATTCAATATGGAGTAGCGAAATACTGTGATTATCACTGAGTGACATAGGCTATATGCTTTATACCCGTGCGAAGCTGGGGCGGGACTCCTAGTCTTTTATAAAAAAGATTGTGTTGGCTCTTCGAGCCTGATATGATCTGATATGTATTCGTTTTCAGGTATATGCTGGTTCTCATACATACCCAGGGGAAGGAGTATACTTATTGAAATTTGATAACACATACAGCCTCTGGCGATCCAAGACTCTATATTATAAAGTATATTATACGCAATAAATTAATGAAATGTATTTATGTTAAAAAGTTATAAATGTATTATAGAGATATTATATTACTAAGAATTGAATAATTTTAATGCACTTCACTTCAAACATTTTTGAACATTTTAGATTCGCCCGTTAAGCATTAGGCTATCACACCATTACGTTTGACAGCCAAAATTTCATTTACTTTGTATTCCACAGTTTAGCATTTTTTTCAGTGCCCGAAAACAGAGATAAGACATGTTTTTAAATGAAACCTAACTAAATCGATTTTTCTCCCCCAAAACCCCGTACATGCTGAATTTCATGAAAATCGTTGGAGCCGTTTTCGAGATTTGGAATATACACAAATGTACAAGATTAACTCTTTTAAATATTAAAGATAATAAACCAAATGAATGAGATTGTTAATACTTTTATTTATTTGTTACTCAGAGTTATTTTAATAATATAATAAAGGATCATTAAATTGCCTTTTATTTTGTTGTTGCTATAAAATAATATTTTTTTAATTACATTTTATAACTTTGCTATAATGTAATACACATCTCACTAAGTGAAAGATATTGTTTCAATTCGAAAAGTTGTTTTTCTATGTGCTTATAGTAGATTATGATAGTGTTTCATAATAAGGGTTCTTGTAACACGTGTGTTTTAAAAAAAACGAGTTTTAGAGTTTTTCATAGTATCACACGAGTGTTATAAGACCAAGTTATGTACAATGTCATACACTACTTTATCTACTCTAATACTATTATACGTAAAACAATATTAATAAAAACCAAACGTTGTTTAAATATTGAAAAGATTTTTAAATGCCAAATGTCAGCGCCAAGGCGCAAACATCGATTGCGCATGCATATTGCGTCGCCGCGGACTCGTTCATTGAAAACTTTTTTTTAAGGTGGAGGTTCAACCTCCTTGCTCCAGCTGGAGGTTGTATAGGTGTATCGTTATGATTAAAAAGTTATATTATGATAGACCTGTATCGTAATAAAACTTTTTAATTTTTTATTTTTGGCCTGTACGTAATGTTTGTCATAAGAATTTTGGTTTCGGTTTTATAATTTTTGTATTATAGTATCAGAGTAGATAAAATTATATACATTATACGATGTTAAACAAAATCTGTGTTATACTAAATGTTGAACTAACGTTCCATACAAAATCCTAATAATATATTTATTAAATGCAGGATTAAAAAATCGTCTATCTTATACCCTGCTCTTTATCTCAGAGCTATTTAAAAATATATAAAAAACTATATAACTATACGACAAAGTAAAGTAAAAAATATATATAAAAACTAATAATAAAAAAGTAAAATATTTTTATTATTATATTAATTATTTTAAATGTGCATTAAAATTATTCTAGTATAAAAATATCCAATGTAAACGAAATATGACAATGTAACATAGAATATTAATAAAATTTAATATATTAAATAAATACTGCCAGTATACTTATTGTGCAATACAAGTCATTTAGCTTGCTTAATAATGCTATATAAAATTCGCTTTAACAGATAAAAAGTGACCTATTCCAAATATTTAAATTTTTTAAATCTACTTAAAATTTTGGCGCGTCGTATAACGATACTAAAATACAATAATAATATTCTTTTAATGTATTTGGTGGATGTATCGTTTTTTTTAACCTCACATACCGATGAAATATGTATGTAAATGAATATGATTTTTTATATCTTGTTGATGCTTGGTTTAATCTCTGCGAGAGGTTATCATTTATTCGATAGTTATGTTATTTTATGTTTTACTTAAGAAAAATAAAAAAAATTTAATCAATCAGATCGTTTCCGCCTTTGATTTTAACAATTTAAAGCTAATTACTACATTATTGTATTGAAATATTTTAAATCATACTACATACTATGAAAATAATATTATAACAATATCTTGTTAATAACAATTTTTCATAATATGTTAATCTTTAGATACGTCCAGCAATCATTTTTAAATCCTCCGTAAATAATTCCAGTCAGATAGCTATCTACTATATAAAAATAAGTCGGGTTTTCCTTCCTGACGATATAACTCCAGAAGGCACGAACCGATTTCCACGGTTTTGCATTCGTTGGAAAGGTCTCGGGCTCCGTGAGGTTTATAGCAACGAAAATCTAGGAAAAATTTCAATAGAAAAGCGGGAAAATAGGGAAAATCATTTTTTAAATACAGCGCCATATCAAAACTACTGGATCAATTTTAATCATTTTTTTACACTGGCTGACATGGGATACATATTTTATACCCGTGCGAAGCAGGGGCAGGCCGCTAGTATCCTATATATTATGACACGAAAGAAAATCATATGAGGATAATAAATTTTATCATCAAATAACAGTTTTATATCACTCTTGGGTTGGGTCACTTTTTCTCTTATATTGCGATAGGTCTAGTATTATAAATAAATGTTTTAAGTTTATTTAGTCATAAGTACACTAATGAGACCGATAAACATTTACGCAATAAATGTTATATACAATTGTATTATACACCTAAAGTTAAATTCAAGAGAACTACCTAAATTGTCAAGATTGACGTCATGAAAATTGAAGAAAGAGTAATTAACTCATAACCAGCTCTCTTAGAATGGACTATACATTTGTTTTTAACTTTCTGCGTAGCTTTATAATGTTTAAAGTTAACTTAACACTGTCGATAACTTAACTATGCCAGTGTTAAGACTATTTTTCTACTGCCTTACTTTCACTACAGACATACGCTTCTTCATAAAAATGGTAATGTAAATGGTAAAATGGTATATACTACGACATTTCTTGATTTGATCTGTAACATGGCCAGAGTTTAAACGACACATAAGACTTCAACTATTTGTGTAACAAAAAGAAATATCAACATTTATGTTCTAGACGCCAGAGCATCTAATAGTTGAATTAATTCAACATTGAGAATGGTTCTGAATTTTATATCGAAACATCCGCTATTTAAAGTTTCCTAACCCAATCGCATACCCTACTTCCGTATTTACACTTCCTACTAAATAACTAATGTCATTTGACTTTTCTAGCTCAGACATATTTTATTTACTGCTAATGCTATTAGTGAATATAAAATTTTGGGTTATTGAAAGAATATATTTACATTTCAAGCATATTTTTATATTTAAAAAAATATGTTTCATTATGATGGCTTAATTGTACCTGTGCCATAAAACATTTCATTTCTGAACGTTAGTAATTCAATGTACTTAATACATTTAAGCTTAATACTTTACATTTATTTTTATATATACCATGAATTTGACGTATGAATGAATCAAATCATTACGTTCAATTAGTAATTGCGTGTTGCATGTCGTTCTAATTTTGGTGGTAAGCTTCTGCCGTACCATAATTTTTTTGAAAAATGAAAAATACATATAGGTACCTATATATTTAGTTTTTGCTATTGGTTGGTGATATTTCGTAAATTACTTTTGTTTTTACTTAAAAAGCAGGATACTTTTTAAATATCATTATTTATTAAAGGTTGTTGACAAATAAGTCACCATATTGTGTTTTAGATCAATATAAACTAGTAATTACTAGTGATGGTGCCAATCGGTAGGTTTTCACATATCTCGACTTCATTTTTTCATTGTAGGCACTCTAAAGATACACAAAAGTTATGCAATAACTAGTTTAGAAAATTAGCTTAACTGTACCCCCAATTACAAGAGAACACGACATGCATAATTTGTAAAGTTACAAATTAAGTAAAATAAAAAATATATATTGATGAAAGAAAACATACAAACTTATAACTACAGATTGGAAAAATAAAACTAATACTACACAAATAACAACATATTAAACAAATTAATAAAAAAAACAATCACCCTCGAGGCTAGATCATCTAATAGTCTCATGAATTCAACTTTAAAAACCTTGCTTACTTTTATATGGAAACTCCATTATTTGAAGTTTATTTAAAGAATTGATTCAATCACAAACACACTTCATAACTCTCGTTGTGGCTTCGCTAAACAAATAAAGTTCTAGTAATCAAAACTGAAAGATAAGTAGGTATAAGTTAAGATATGTATATCATTCAGTTTTGTTTTGCTCCAATTTTTTACACCAATCTTACAAACGAAGTGCCTATTCGACTAATGTCGTTAGTTTGAAAAAGTAATTTTTTATTTTTATTGTATATAACAATTTTTTTTCATAATGAATTATTGAAAACAAATTAGGCAAATTATAAACAAATTCTGTATTCAAAATAAAGATTTTTAAATTTAGAATTATCAAAACAGTAAAGAAATATTATTTTCTAGGTTCCTAGACTTTTTTATCGTTAAGACCGCAGATGTAGTAATAAATATACTAAATAATTATTTATATAACATTATTATTAGAATATTTATAATTGTTACTTTATACGTTGTATATGAAAAATAATTACGCAGAATAATTATTACGATTATTAAATACATATATGTAGGTAGTTAGTATTTATAGATTGCATTTTCACAGAACGAGTTTTGCATATTTAAATATAAAATATATTGTAACTATTGTAGAAAAACAATACACACAATACTTTTTGTAGTGATTAACTAATAGGTTTTATATGTATAATATAGTTAATATTCTATTATTTTGAAAAACAGTTGCAATTAATAAATTTCGAGTAAAATCGAAGTAAGTTTTGTTGCAATATCTTTTCATTATCACAATAATTTTATAATAAGCTTTAATTGAATTGACTATGATTACGTTTGCTAACGCTTAGAACTTTATCTATGATCATTGAAATGTAAAGAGTTACTTATAAAATGTAATAATAAAATATTTTGCTATAATCTGCGATAAATTAAAAAGAAAATATGTATAATGCTAATGTAGAGTGGACTATTCCGTTTTATTGAAATGTTACTACTGTGACGATGTGAAAGGTTTGTGCATGTGTTTTTTTTTAATCCTGCATGTATCGGGTATGAAAACGGATAGTCCAATCTACATATTTTAGCATTATATATATTTTCTTTTACTTTATCGCGGATTAGAGCACGATAATTTTTTTTATTACTTTTGTATTATGGATCTCCGCAAAGTAACGCCTAAGTCTATAAATTAAATACGTATGATCCAACAAATAAAATTTTGTATTCAGTGTCTTTTTGCTTTCATTACAGTTTTATGAATTGATATTTACCGTAGAATCGGTTACGTTAGATTTAGCAAAGTCTTTTATTATAATTTGTAAAATGATTAAGTTTAACGTTCACATTTAATTTGATTTTGTGTAAGAAGAGCCTAGGATTATTTATTAATATAATTTTGCGTCACGATCACTGAAAATTAAGACAGAAAATAAACAAGCAAAAATATTTTAAAATGATCGTTTCATTAAAAACTCTGCCTTTACTTTTTTATTTGTGCTCTGTACAAATTATTCGTGAAAGATCTTAAGTAGTTTCAAAAACAATTTAATTTTTTGTCATCTCATAACAAGGTACTTATTTTGAGATTTTAACAATTGTCTGAAAATTTTATTAAAATCGGTCCAACCGTTTTGGAGTCTATAAAGGTCATGCAGACAAACATTCATTTTTAGATATTAAGGTTCAAGATTCATTATTATTTATTCTATTGCATCTGTAATTTCATTTTTCTATATCCCAATAATCGGTAAAGGCAGTGTAGTTTTAGAAAGTCAAAATAACCCATTATTGAGTATGTCATTTAATATTACACATAAGCTGTACTTATCAAAGTTAAAGAAACAAATCAAATTACAAAGTTAGATAATCGTTTAATGTGCAGTTAATTCAATTGAATGCCTTTCGTACAATACATTTTAAATTTCAAAATGGCGCTGTCAAGGATTCATCGAGCGGAAATTTTCGAAAGTGACTTGTTCGATTTTAACTTAAAATATCTCTCTTATGTAGGTTTATGGCCAATAAATGATTGGTCACCGAAACAATCTCGCCTTTATAAAATATACAACGTTATACTCTATGTTTTAGCTCTAACGTTTATTATAAGTACAGGAATCGGTACTTACGATCAAAAACATGATATAGTCATGCTGATGACAAACTTGGATAAAGTACTAGTGTCTTACAATTTCATTGCGAAAATTATGCTGTTCACTGCAAAGAGGAATGAACTAAGTGTTCTTATTAAAGAAATTAGGCAGTCCGGTGACAATGTGGATTACGAACGTAAAAGCTTGATGGCGATACATGTAGTCGTGATAACAGTCTTGTCCACAGTAGTAGTTACTGCTTTTAGTTTATTAAGTCAGTTTGAAAGAGAAATGACCATAGAAGCATGGATGCCGTTCGATCCAATGAAAACAAGAATGAATCTGTTACTTTCTGCTCAACTGTTAGCTATTTGTTTTGTTGTCCCGATTTTATATCGTGCCTTTGCTATACAAGGCATAGTGTGTAGTATTATAATATATATTTGTGATCAATTACTTGATTTGCAAAAGAGATTAAGGGCTATAGATTATGTGGAAGAAAGAGAGATAGCAGTGAGAAAGGAATTTAAAAATATTGTTAAGAAACACGTGAGAATTATGAGGTAAGGTTGTAAGGATTGACATTTTTACCGAAATTGTTAGCATAATATATTTTTATAAGTAAATTTAATAAAGTTTTATTTATCTCAGGTATTCCAGGACTTTAACAGATATATTCAAAGGGTATTTTCTCATTCAGAACCTAGCGGTTACAGTTGAATTATGTTTAAATGCATTAATGATAGCAGTGGTAAGTATGTTTTATACATTGTATAGTTACTTACTTTCTTAAATTATTTTCTTTTTTTTATGATATATGTTTATTTTAGTTTTCTTATGAGACATACGAAAAAACGCTAGGTGGTATCCGGCTGATTTCTTACCGAGAAGTCGCAAAAGGCGACAAAGGTAATTCGATCCGCCGTATAGTATCCGGCTGAGTAGAATAGACCACCCTTATTTCTTACCGAGGTGTTGTAAAAGGCGACTAAGGTAAGTTAACCCACCGTTTTGTATCCGGTTGAGTAAAAGAGACCACCCTCGCTTCTTACCGAGGTATAAATTACGACTGAGGTAACTTGACCTCAGGTAGGCTGCCGGTCGTAAAATACGTAGCCAAATCATGTGACAACATGTTTATAACATGTTGTTCCGACCCCACTTTGAGTGGGATAAGGGCAGGATGATGATTATGAGACATACAAAAAGATTCACGACGTGATTAATAACGTACAGAGTTTTATAAACAGAGTATTTATAACTTATGTTTGCAGGGAATATTGTCCATAGAATATTTAGATATTCTATGGACAATATAACATTAGTGTTACTTTTACGAGTATATCAGTTAATTTGAACGGCTATATCTAAACATTTTTCGCAGGTTGGCTTAGAACAAAAAACGCTATTAGCCACATTTTTGGGATATCTTGGGATAGCTTTGATTAACGCATACATTTATTGCTATTTGGGAAACCAGTTAATTGTGGAAGTACGTAATTTCATTATGTATGCTTGTGTGACGTAGCTTTTTATTTACATTGTTTATCATCATCTTCCTGTCCTTATCCCACTCTAGTGGGGTCGGTACAACACGTTATAAACATGCTGTCACATGATCTGGGTGCGTTTTTACGACCGGCCGCCTGCCTGACGTCAACTTACCTTAGTCGTATTTTACAACACCTCGGTAAGAAAGGGATGGTCTATTCTACTAAACCGGATACCACACGGTGGGTCAACTTACCTTAGTCGCCTTTTACGACACCTCGGTAAGAAATGAGGTTGGTCTATTCTACTTAGCCGGATACCACACGGCGGGTCGACTTACCTTAGTCGCCTTTTACGACACCTCGGTAAGAAATGAGAGTGGTACTATTCTATTCAGCCGGATACCACACGGCGTTTGCTTTCCTTTTTTTTGCTTTGATAGTTTATATGGAGAGTAATTTGTAGAGTACAGGTATAGCTCAAAGCGCCTACGATTCGGGCTGGACGTCATGGCCGTTAGACCTACAGAAGGATCTTCTTATAGTCATCAATGTTGCTCAGAAACCGCTGAACTTAAGTGCTGGTGGAATGGCGCTTATGTGCATCGAAACATACAGTCAGGTTAGGAAGCTAACTAACATAATTAATTAATGTTTATGTCGGACCTTTGATAACTTTAATAAAATTTATTCAGTTTAATTTTATTTGTATACTTGATGTTTTTTTCTATGGGTATGGGTAAATTTTCATAACAGCGTTTTCGATGAAAGCTCCCAGACGCTTTGCCTTCTACCAACATTTTCATATTGTCATATTTTAAGAAATGTACACAAAACATACTCTTTAATATTTAAATGAAACCTCATTTTATCGCTGTTTTAGGGCACTAAAAAACTGCTAAAATAGGAATAGAATGTAAATATGTTTTAGCTATGAAATGCAAAGCTGTGATAGCCTAATGGTAACGAACGGACTAAAAAAGTTCGAAACCTGGGATCGATTCCCACATGTCACCGCGCTTTTTTCTTTTTTTATTTATTTTTTATTGCACTTTTTTACATCTTTAAAAAATTACCGAGTAAGGCTTGGTCACTCAGGTACTACTCTTAAACCTTCTTTAGGTAAGTCATATTGTCTATGGCAGAAAATATTAAATCCGTTGAAATCGCGAAGAAGACAGCCATACGTGGTGGAGGACTTCGTATTATAATATGAAGTCTTTCTTCAAAAAACAGTATGTTAATTTCGATATTTTAGATATAAATACATATATAGTATATTTTTTGTTGCAGGCACTCTACAATGCGTATTCCATCTTTGCTGTTTTGAGTGATATGGTTGATTAGAATATTTTTATTTAATAAAGAGCTACTCTAAAAAATGCTATTAAATGATGGATTTTTATTTGAATTGCTTTTATTATCCATACTTCCAAATTAAAATACAGGGCTGGCATAAAGGATAAGGGAATTTCTGTTTTCCTCCAGGAACTGGAAAATAATACTAAACGAGAGAGGTGCAAAATCGCGGGTGCGGTTCGATATAGTTTCATATTTGTTTTTGTAAATGACGTTGACATTAGTAGTCTGTGTTTGTCAATGAGATGACAGGCAGTATAGCAATATTATTTATTTTCGTTTAATTTAAATTTCTATATTGAAAAAGATGTTGCAAAGATTATTGTGTACAAAATTTAGTGTAACTATATGCGGCAGGCAGAAAAATTTAATTTTTAATACATCACTTTTAAGACATTCCTGTGAGCAGTGTAGATACAGGTTATTTTCTAGTCAGAAAGTTTCATCATTACGAAATAGTAATGAAAATACGTTATTCCGCCGTAAGGACGTTTATTTTGTAAAGAAAATTTATTATACCAGCCAAGTGGATGCTCAAAAGAAAAATGGACACATAGAAACTATCAAAGATAAGACTGTGATAGCGGCCGCAAATAAGATAAATGTAAAATTAAAGCCTTCAGAATTAAAGCGGCTGCTTTCTTTGGCGGAGCCAGAAAAATGGACCCTTACTGGTCTGTACTTTATTTTATAAACATACTTAATATAAAAATAAACTACCAGACAATAGTATATACCTTTCTCTTTAGCACTTCACTTCTCTAAGAATTTCATTATGATATTTATGCCATATAGTTGGACCACAATAAAAAGTATTCAGATTATAAATTATTTGTGCAGCAAATTTCATTTAAGGTTTGTTTTTTAGCTGATTGTTATTTGAGATTTAAAACTTTATGTTACTACTATACTGTATTGCTATAATTATAAAAATAATAAAAATACTATATTCCTCAACTAGAAAAAAAGACTGAATATAAATAGTCTTATAACTTATTAATAGTGCAAAGGTGGCACTATCACTAATTATCACTAATAGTGATCTCAGGCAACCTTACTTAAGAGGAACTTAAACTAGGGGTATATAGGACAGAGCATAAAGTATTTATTTATAAATAAATAAATATATGGGACACTTATACCCGGTAGTCTGTCCCCAAAGTAAGTAACTTAATACTTGTATTATGGGTGACAGACAACTGGTGAATTTATACTTATATATTTTTTTATATACATACTTAAAATACAAATATACTCCCAGGCTTGAAGACCACCAATTTTTTTTTTTTTTTAATCTTTATTTTTAAGGACTTTTATACATTTGTACATGTCAGTCCTATAGTACCCTTTTACTTAATTCTATACAAAATTTTCTTATTATATAAATTATTATTATCTATATCTTAAACTATTGATAGCAAAAATATATAGCATTTTAGCTCGATCAGAATTGGGATCAGCTAAAATGCTATTTATAAAGCCAATATCCATATAATTAACAGCAAGCTTATCAAAGGTTTGCACTCTCATCTGACCATTTTGAACACATTCCATTAAGAAATGTTGGATATCTTCACATACTCCACACGATAAACAGTTGGGTGGAAGACCACCAATTTATTTATAGATAATGTTTGCTCTTGTCGGGAATCGAACCTGTGACCCTCTGAGCTGAAGGCAGGGTCACTACCCTCTGTGCCAACGGGCCACTCAATAAACATAAATACATTCTAATAATTACACACTAATACATTTACAATTATAATAAATAATTATTTGCTCATTTATACTTACAATAATTTATTGATTATTCATTTACACATTTCAGGTGCTATTGGATTTTTAATAATATCCTCAAGTGTTACAATGGCTGTACCCTTTTCATTAGGCATGGTACTAGACATCATATACAGTGGAACCAATGATCTCACAACAGCCAGGGAGAGGTTAGATGAATTGTGTATGGTGTTATGTGGAGTTTTCCTAATTGGAGGATTAAGTAATTTTGGGAGGGTGTACTTGATGTCAATATCAGGTAAAATATAAATACTATTGATAAAAACTTTGATCTTTAAAAGTTATTACTCACAGGAAGATAGAAAATATTGTAGATTTGAAGGTGGCTTTTTTTTTAACTTAATTTAAGTAAGTTTTAATAAAATAACAAAATAAATACAAAAAAAAATTGTCCTCCAAATTACCTCCATACATATTATTATTTATATAGTGAGGTAAAAATACAGAAATAGGTAAAATAAAAAAAAGTCCTATTTATTTAATAATAATCATCGTCCTCCCGCCTTTATCCCACTCTAAGTGGGGTCGGCACAACATTTTACAAACATGTTCAATCGTATTTTATGACAAGCTCAGTCGTATTTTATGACACCTTGGTAAGAAAGAGGGTGGTCTATTCTACTCAACCGGATACCACACGGCGGGTCGACTTACCTTAGTCGCCTTTTATGACACCTCGGTAAGAAATAAGGGTGGTCTATTCTAGTCAGCCGGATACCACACAGCTAATTTATTTAATAATAATATGTAGTATATTGAATAATCCAACAAATATCCTATATATTTTAAAATAAATATGTAATACCAATTATAGGAGATCACATAATTCTCAGTTATATTAATTAATTAACGCTGTGTGGTATCCGGTGAAGTAGAATAGACCACCCTTTTCCTTATAGAAATGTCGTAAAACACGACTAAGATAAGTTGACGTCAGGTAGGCCAAATCATGTGACAACATGTAAATAACATGTTGTGCCAACCCCACTTACAGTGGGATAAGGGCAGGAGGATGATGATATTAATTAATTAATATTTCCTCAAGTAATGGTATTTGAACACTTAAGTTAATGTATATAAAGTTGTGGGTATTGCTTTTATTACATGCATGCATTAAATGATAGTATTGACATCTAGAGATGTGATAACAAAGGTCATATACAAAAAATTATGTACAAAAAAAATATTCCATATATATTTTTTTTTATCTGTTAGTGAATTAGCATATTTAAAGCTTGTTTAGTATAAGATTTTTAAAGTCATTGTATTCACATTTTTGGTTACTAATATCTACAGGACAGATAGCCGTGTGGTATCCGGCTAAGTAGAATAGACCACCGTCATTTCTTACCGAGGTGTCGTAAATGGCGACTAAGGTAAGTTGACCCACCCTGTGGTATCCGGTTTAGTAGAATAGACCACCCTCTTTCTTACCGAGGTGTCGTAAAATACGATAAGTTAAGTTGACGTCAGGCAGGCGGCCGATCGTCAAAATGCGGCCAAATCATGTGACAGCATGTTTATAACATGCTGTGCCGACCCCACTTACAGTGGCATAAGAGCAGGAAGATGAGTTATCTGTTAATGAATTAGGATATTTAAAGCTTCTTCAGTATGTTAGAAGTTCGTTTTATCTCTTGATAATAAGTATTAATAGTAAAATACGTTCAGCTTTGTATTATTCATTTTATTTAACTTTATAATACATACAATTTAATTTAATACAATATCTATAATTTTCTCGCTTTTACGTATACTCCTTTTGACAGCTAGCGCAAGCATGGCCGCCTCTCGGCTTTTCCATATTCTCTATTATTTTGGGTGTAGTTATAGACAAATATTTTGGAATGGCTAACCAGTATAAGATTTTTAAAGTTATTCTCATTTTCGGTTACTAATATTTACAGGACAGAGGATGACCCAGGCACTACGTAAACAAGTCTTTGGCTCTATAATGCGTCAAGAACCAGCATGGTTTGCCAGAACATCAACTGGGGAGTTAGTAAACAGGCTTTCTGCTGACACTCAGCTGGTGGGACGGAATCTTAGTTCTAATGTTAGTGATGGATTAAGATCACTGTTCATGGTTGGAGCGGGCACTGGCATGATGGTAATGAAAAATACCATAATTTTCATACATCTTTAATATTTAAATGAGTTAATCTTGTATATATTTATGTATGTATGTTATTGTATGTTTGTTACCTTTTAAGCACGCTGTGACTACCTTTAATTAGATTTATATGTCATTAGCAACCCTAGGATATATAACCATGTTACTGTAGTTACACATGTAATTCTGTTGGTAGTTCTAAGGAATAAATAAATAAAATAAATAATTAAATAACTACTTTTAAAATATGTTTAATAGGCATATTCAGGGGATAGAAACACTTTATTGATTTCTTTAATACAAATTTAACAATCTAAATCTCTTTTCAAAGAAATTAAATATATTCCATAAAGGGATTAAAATGTGTTTTAATAGATGTTATTTTCAAATCGTCAGATAAATTTATTTCACGTCTGTCGATAACTTGATAAAAACTAAAAATAATAACGGTTTAAATTCGGTATTAATTACTTCTTAGTAATAATTAATTACTTTGCGAAGGTCCATAAGTAATGACAACATTATATTCCTATAATCCACGATTCAATTATCGCGGCTTATAACATACTTTTGCCTTCTAATTATTGTAAAATAGGTAATGTTATTCATAGTTCTACATGTCACCATCGCTGGCTCTAATAGGGTTGTGCGTGGTGCCTCCAGTATCGATGCTAGCAATTTTTTATGGCCGATTCGTCCGGGGCATCACTAGACAGTTGCAGGATGCACTTGCTGAGACTAGTGAGGTTTGTATTATAAATTTAAGAATGTTTTAATTACTTAAGAAAGAAATAAAAAGTAGTTTTTATAATGAATTTTCTATAAATTATAAATTAAAGAGAAGAATTACTAGAAAAACGCTACATTGAAGGGATATTAAAAAAATATATTAATTTTGAATGTATTTTAATGAACTTAAATTTTCGCAGATAGCAGAAGAAAAAATATCAAACATAAAAACAGTAAAATCATTTAGTAAGGAGCAAAGAGAATGCGATACCTATGCACAAAGGATAGAAACATTATTAAAATTAGCGTACAAAGAATCTTTAGCTGTTGGTAGTTTTTACGGTTTGGTAAGTATACTTTATATTACTTTTATTAAGATAAAGATATACTTTTAGTTTTCGGTCCGTTGTATATAAAATACTGTGTGGTATCTGGCTGAGTAGAATAGATCACCCTCTTTCTTACCGTGGTGTCGTAAAAGGCGAAAAAGGTAAGTTGACCCCACTTAGAGTGGGATAAGGGCAGGAGAATAATGTATATAAATATATATACCCTTGTAATAAAAAAAATATTGCAAAGATTTTTAAAAAGTGTATTACTATAAATATTGTAATACATTTTCATATTTCTTTATTGTTACGGGACAATTAATTTTGAAAATTACGTCTATTATTTTGTTATTACGTAGATTTATGGGTGACACGTATAATTTAAATTTTTGGAAAAAGTAGTATAATATAGTGGTTTTAATATAAAGTTGTAGCATAATCGAATATTTAATTTATTTAATTGTCAATTAAATAAATAACTATTAATTTATTTCCGTTTTTCGTAATAAAGGTCTTTTTAAATATAAAACTTAGATGTGGTATATTTTCAGACAGGTCTATCTGGCAACACTATAATAATTCTAGTTTTGTACTACGGTGGCGGTATGGTAGCAACGGAACAATTAACGGTTGGCAACCTCACATCCTTTTTATTATATGCCGCGTATGTTGGCATCAGTATCGGAGGTCTTAGTAGTTTTTATACGGAACTCAATAAGGGTATGGGAGCTGCAACGAGGCTATGGGAAATCATTGACAGGGAACCGAGGATAGCAGTATTGGGTAAATATAATGTAAATTTTTTTAACCCTAAAAAACTACTTGGTCTAATTTTAGTTAACATTATATACTTTATGGGCATTACCAATATATATCCCTTTTTTTTCTACAGAGAATGTATATATTATGAAATAAAGACACAAGTTCCAAGTATAGTACACGAGTTAAAAAAAACAACTATAATAACTAATAATTTATTTATTTTTCGTTACATACATAAATGTTACAAAACGAAACAACTAAAAGAAATTTATAAAACTTATTATACTGTTGAAGACTATGACTATATATAGCTCATTTGACATATGAATTTAGTCTTTGGGCCTTTAGTCTATTTTACAAGTAGGGTAAGGCTTTTTCCCAAAAAATATCTAAATATATTTTCTCTATGGTTTCGCGTGGTCTAAGAAAGTGAAAGCATAAATAGAGATTCCTTTTTTTTACGTTAGCAGTGAATGTTAGAAAATAATCTTTGCTCTATTTTATCAATAGTTTTTGTTTAGTTTTATTGATGACTAAACAAACGACATATACATTTTTGGAATTTTGTTTCTGACAATGTTTCAGGTGGTATACGGCCAATAGAGCGTCCGAAAGGTGAAATCATATTAGAGAATATAAACTTTTCGTACCACGGTGGACCTCTATTAAAAAGCCTTAACCTTCATTTGCAACCAGGCAAAAGTTTAGCTTTAGTGGGAAGATCGGGTTGCGGTAAGAGTACAGTTGCGGCGCTTATATTGAGGCTGTATGATCCGGATGATGGTAGGATATTGTTAGATGGCGTAGATATAAGGCAGTTAGATCCAATTTGGTTGAGAAGTCATATAGGATATGTTAGTCAGGTAAGTTGTTTTGTTGTAATTTTTTTGTAACCTTGTATTAATAATGTCTCATACAATAACCTCTTGTTCTTTCCTTCTCCTCTTTTCCTACGAGTCGGCATATACTGCGTCCATCATATTATCAGTCTTTTGACAGCTCACGCTCATTAAGTTTTGTATTGCTTACGTACAAATATCATACAAATAATATTTGTACTTTATGGATGGGTACCGCCCACTTAGTGATGTCACACATAATGGTTACTACGATTATGCCACAGATTAAAAATAATCGGTAGAAATCGATGTTACGAGTATTAAAAGACATTTAATAACATTATATAAAGTTTTACTTTCTTCTTAGTTAATACATGAATACAAATAAAACAATCAGGATATTTTAATTTATTTTATTAGCACGAGTCGTCGGAATGATAATCAACACTAGACTCCTCCGATGAGGAGTCTTCAGTAGCAGTTATTATTAGCTCTTGTGTAGATAATATATTATCAAACGCAATATCACGTTCCCAATCAGAGAATATTACTCTTTTAGTTCTTTCCACCACACTTGCCCAGTTCTCGGCCGTTACGTGGGTGCAAGCATTTTTTAGCAATTGCAACATTTTATTCGCTGTGAATGGGGGGCTTGTATTGCATCTCGCAGCATGCCCTTTTACTTGTGCCCATATAAGTTCTATTGCGTTGTACTGGCAGTGGTATGGAGGAATCCGAAGAACAGTATGGCCATATTCTGCTGCCATTTCATTGATTACATAGCGTTTTGCTCTCTTTTTGGTTTTTAATATTTTTATTAATTCAACTTTTAACATTGAGTCGTCCACATTTTCTCCATTGTCCCGAAGCCAATTAATTATTTCATGCTTTTTATTAGCCTGTGTTGGCATTTTGTCAATTTGACGGGAGTGGTAGGGCGCATTATCAATAAAAATTATTGATGGTTCTTCCAATGAAATGAGCATTTTTTTGAACCACTCTTCATACACATTTGCATTCATCTCTTCGTGGTAGTCATTTGATTTCTTCGATTTAAATGCCAACAGTGCGTCTTGTACAAATCCTTTTGCTGTACCTGCATGGCAAATGATTAGGCGCTCACCTTTTCCCATTGGTACTGAGGAAGTGGAATCAGCAGTATCATCAGTCCAGAAACGAGATAGTGTGTGGTTAGCGTTGAGCCATGTTTCATCCGTGAAAACAATATTTGCCCAATCTTGTATTTTCTTTGCCTCTCTTAAAAAATCACAACGTGCTATAGCTATATCTGTGCGTTCCATTAATAATTTTCTTTTATTTAACTTTTTATATGAAAAGCCAATTGTGTTCAAAACTTTGACCAAAGAAGATTTTTCACCATGAAATAGACCACTTCTTTTCAAAGAAACAATAAGTTTTCTCAAAGTTGGAATTTCTTTTCTCAAGTAGTAATCATATACATGACGACGAATAGCGTCAGCGTCAAAGTCATCAACAGCTGTCACCTTATGAGCCCGGCGCTTTCTTTTTGGTGTAGATGGTTTGTTTTGCTCCAAGCCGCTCCTGCCGTAGGCATCAGTAGTGATTTTAGTCACAGTTGATAGACTGATCCCCAACGCGGCTGCAACACGGTTTCGGACTTGCGTGATAGGTATAAGAGGTCCGCCATTTTGATTTTCTTGCTCAAAATACTCATGAAGTTTTAACACTAACTGTCTCGATTGTGCTTTCAACACACGTCCTTTCGGCATTTTCACGATCAATTAATATAAGTTTCACAAAAGTTTTTCCGAGGAATAAAGCTACTTAACTCAAGGTGTAACAGATGCGAGAGAACACTCAGCGAACGTAAATGCGTGTGACTATCACGGGCGTTTCGTTGAGAGTGACAGATCACGTCAAAATGGCGGCCGAGCGGAAGGTCTGTTGATGTTGCCAGTTGATGTATAATATATTTTTTATGATTATAATAAATACACACGGATTAACATTTATTTTCAAAAAACTAAGGCAATATTAAATCAAAATGTTGATTTCTATATCTGTTATTAGTTTACGTAGGTTATCATTAATCGAATTACTTAGGTACGTAATTCGATTAATGATAGTAGGTACTATAATCGGAATGGTATCGCATACGAGAATCTTTAGGACATCACTAAATATGTAAATCGTCAATCTGTCAAAAGATGGTTAATATAATGGACAGTGTATAACATGTTTTTCTCTTCCATCACGTAAACCATTTATCTGTGACATGATATACCCAAGTTCAAATATGACACGTAAACTTCACTATCGTTCTCCTGCCCTTATCCCACTCTAAGGTCGGCATAACATGTTTTTCTCTTCCACTCTCGTATCATTTGTCAACTCTGGCGCTACTCCTTTTATAGGCATGTAATACTTCGCACAATCCAACTATCTCTTTTTAGGCTTCCCTCTAGGCACATATCCATTCACATTGATATTTAACACTCGTTTGATCACATGATTTTCATTCCTTCCCATTACAAGTCTATACTACCCCAATCTAGCACTTATCGTCTTTTCTATAATGGGTGCAAGTTTTAGACTTTCCATTATATATACTCGTTTCGTATTTTATCAAATCTTGTTTACCACACTACCACCTTAATATCCTCATTTAATTTGCATGCACTCTTCTTTTATCAGGATTTTGTCCTTATTCATTGCCCGACATTTTGATTAATACAATACATTCTGCTCTTACAATAAACACTGTTAGTCGTAATTATTGCGACTTATAATACATGGCTTACCTAGGTAAAACCTCAACTAACGGTCTATTATTTTCCCACTGTAGGCCTAGGCTATATGTTATATCTGTTGTGTTTTTTGTGCATTTTGTTAATCAAATAATATTTTTAGGAACCAGTGCTGTTTACTGGATCAATAAAAGAAAACATTCTCTACGGTGCCCTCGACGATTACGTGCCATCGGAAGAAGAAAAGGTAGGATTAAAGTCCATATAACTATAAAGTATAAATAAGATTATTACTTATTTAGATTTATTAGATAAAAAAGAGAAATATGGAAGAAAAGATATTTGAAGTAAAGTAAAAGTCGTGCGCTCGGTGCGCAGTGTAGAAAGAAGGGGCTTTTAATGCTGTGTTGCCAATATTAAAATTTGTCGTTCAGAAACATTTATACGTGTCTTTAACATTGCATATGTTAGTTATTTGGCTACGGCGTATTCTTAGTAAGTAAATTTTCGATTGATTAGGTGTACAATAAAGTATATTTTTATTCTATACTATATCTAAACAGCTTCAAAATAAAACTACGTAATTGTTCGCGTTGTATGTTTTCATTTTCTTAGAAATTAGAAGAGCATAGTAAGATATCCTTAAAATACTTCATAGGTATACTTCAAGGTGCGCGCGCGCATGAGTGTGTGTTATAATTAATAATTTACTTATGTTTTATTATTAGAAAATGTTTTTCAAATAAATAAGTTATTTTAAAGTATAAAGTAACGGCCTGTTTATATCCCACTCTGGACATATGCCTCCTCTCTCCGTTTTTCGAGAGAAAAGTTAGAGCTAAGAATCACCACGCTACTCGAATGTTGATTGGTCGGTTACACATATTCCCAGAGTTCTCTAGAGATATAAATAATAAATAATGCAGGTATGCTTGCAATGTTTTACTTCACTGAAATCCTGTGATAAATTGCAATTATCAATTAAGAAATTTGAACTGAAAAAGTCATTAATGCCTGCCTGGGGTTGAACCCGCTACCCTTTCAAAAGAGTCGCCACTGGATTTTCACAGCGTTTTAAGTAGGATCTTTTTGATTAACGCTAAAAATCTCTTACGAACAGTAAAAACGGCAGTGTAGAATTAAAGCCCGTGACATATAAATGTTATAGGAAACAACCAGATCCAACAATATCCCAATAGGCTATAAACAGCACGAAGTGATAGTACAGTGGTCTTATACCATAGGAACCGGCATGGTTAGTGGCTGCTAAAGCTGCGCAACTACAGGAGTTAGCCAAAGGCAGCCGCGATGGCTGGTCGCGTGCGGTCGGCGCGGGCGGTTCCCAGCTCAGCGGTGGACAGAAGCAACGAGTTGCGATCGCACGAGCTATTGTTAAGGTAATATTATTTATTATTATTTATTCATATAAATTTTCTTGCCCAAATCGCACTCTAAGGTCGGCACAACATATTTTTCGCTTTCATTCGCTTCTATCATTCGTCAAATCATTACTTCATTGTAATTTGACGATTCGAAAGTACTTGTAAAAGCCAATTTGTTTGAATTATTTGAATTCTTTTACATATATGCATGTCATACTTCTTACAATCCATTCATCTCCTTTTCAGCCTCCGTGTAGGTATATATCCATCCGCATTCGTATTTAACATACTTTTAATTACGTGTTATTCATTTCTTCTCATGAAATGTCGATACCATTTTAATCTTAAGGTACCTAACAGAATATCATTTGCCAAATTTTCACTCTAAAGTTCCCAAAGTTTGGGGCGCGAGAGCACTGCTTGCAACCGGGCGCCTGTAGTGTCTAAGACGTGCCTACCGACCTAATTATGTAAAACAAATAGTCGGTAGATACGAACTAAATCAATAATTAGTGTTTGATTGATAATATTTAAACTGCTAATATTAACAAGTTAGTTTAGATAATGGCGGAAGTGTCCAAGATAGTATTGTTTGATATAGGGAGTGCACTATGTAGCCACAATCAAACGGTGTTAATAAAGTTAGACCTTCGCCAGTGTGTGTAATATATGTCTGTATCTACGATCATATATGATTGTCAGGGCCATAAAGGATAGGTCATTTTAGATTTTCGTTGGGCTGAAATAAGTGCGTGGACGTCACAATTATAAGTGAGTTAGGATGCACCTCCGCATTCCAAAATATGATGGATGTTGATAAGGAGGTTGGCCTTATATATGCACCGCATGAATGTTTTCCTCGGTATTTAGCTTTACACCTAAGAATAACTCCCTTCTCTAGCATGCTACGGAATCAAACTATCCGGTGATTCGTATAACTGTTATTTTACTATGTATACATTCAAACTGGATCATAAAATAACGGCCTGTTACTACCAAACTGCTGGGTATAGGACTGCACATTCCTTTTTTGAGATGCTGATGTTGCGTGGGTAGGTTATATATACCGGGAATTCCCCAAGATATGCTGGTTTCCTCACGTTGTTTTCCTTCACTAAAAAGCCTGTGATAAATTGCAAAAATCAATTAGGCACATAATTTAGAGACTCTTGTTGAATTCCTGGTATGTATACCCCCTGGAAAGAATAACACAGTCTCAGCGTGTACCTATCATAGTGTTTACTGCAGTACATCCTATGATAAATTCGTTCCTTGTCGCTAGTTATAGCACTACTTATTATGATAGTAATGGTATCTGAATAATTAATTCTTTTCATTGTACATACCTAAGGTCAAATTGAATGTTAGAAATACATAAACAATTTCACACTCATTAATCGTTTTACTATTCAACAACAACGAACAAATCGAATAGAAAGGGCAACATGCATAGGTCAAAATTTAATAATACATTTAAATACATTTGAATTTAATATAGATATATTATTGTATTGATTGAAATGTTAATGATTGACATCATGAAAGGATCGTACTAAAAGGATATTTTTTCGTTTACTTATATCTAAATTACAGTACATTTCTAAATATTTTAAATAACTAAATAAGCTACAGTAAATTTCTCATGGGCAGACAAAGAATAGGTGTAAATGTTACAATACGCATTCTTTTCAGAGATATTATAATTTAAACAGCGTAATCATATAATATTGTAATAAACTATATATATTTTTGTTAACAGGATCCCAAAATCCTCATACTTGACGAAGCTACCTCAGCGTTGGACACATATTCTGAATATTTAGTGGATAAAGCACTAAAAGAAATAAGTAAAGATCGAACAGTTTTGACCATCGCCCATCGGTTGAGCACCATACAATCGGCTGATGAAGTAGCAGTCATAGGCAACGGGATGATAATAGAAAAGGGACCGTATAAAGAACTTATGGCGAAACCGGATGGTTATTTCAGAGAGCTTATAACGCATCAGACGTTTAGTAGTACAAAACCTACTAATACGAGAGACGTACATAATAGCTAACATTATTTTTTAATAATACAGCTTTTAAGCAAAATGTTCTATTTAGAAAAAACGGTCCATATCAAATCGTTATACATAGCAATGATAATATTAGTTTGATATAATCCGCGTATTATAGCAAAATATTATCATGACCTTTGTATTATGAAACTCCACAAAGTAACACACCTAATTCTACAATAAAAAAGTTATAATAAAAATTGCTTTTACAAGCTCTTCGTAAATAAAAAAAAATAATCATAAACCCTGTTGCTATAGCTGAATTCATTTATGTATAGTTCATAGTTGAATTCTCAGAAATAGATAGGAAGGGATTTCAAATTTCAATATCAAATGCTTATACGAAAGAATGCAAGTCAGTTATCACTATGATAACTAACTCTATTTTATGTATCGGTTACTAGAGCACTAAATTTCGTGAAGACGTTTATATCAATTTAAAGTATTAAGTTATTTCATATACTTAATCTTATACTATCTTTTGACAAATGGTTTTGTGGAACTTTGGAGAAGTTTTTAGAAAAAAAATTTACTGTTGCATTGGAAATAATATATTCATCAGCTGCCTATGATTTTTTTCTGTTTGGGCGTTGAATATTCTTAATTAAACAAGGAACTCCCATGTGGACTGTTTTTCCGTAATTGTGGATGCTTGCCTATACCTACTTAATTAGTGTGCAACTGATCATATTTAGAAAGAAAAGAGGTGGCGTTTATAAGTAAAGCGAGTAGCCTTTTAACCTTTGCCGTGATTTTTTCTTCAATACAAGTTTTGAGGAATAGAGAATAGAACGTTTTGCATAAAAAGCAATATGGCGTCGGGACCTATTATGTCAGCTTTGAAAGTATGACATGTTTGTTTTATCGTTGACACAAGATACAATTTTCTTTCGTACCAATTTTATGAAATTATTTTATTTACTTGGCCTAGGTGATAATGTTGTTATTTATTATATATTGTTATATACAATACGGGCGTAATTGTTGTTTATTATTTTTAAAAAATTATAGTTTACAGCGAATTTTTATACAAATTCCCGTAATATGTTTTTGATGTATTGAGTCCATGTAAATGTTTATTGTAAATTAGAAGTAAATTAATTTGGGATGGTTCTAAAAGAAAATTATGAAAATACATTTTTCTATATTTTATATAAAACGAAGTTGCTAAGGTCGATTAGCATTCAGCTTTTCCAATCTACCATTTAACAAAATTATGTTATATGGTACTTACAAACTCTTATACACATTTAAATATAATGGATAAACTAATATGTAAGATTTTATATATCAAACTTTGAACCAGGTATTAACGATTACTCTGGAAAGATCTTGGAGCTATTTTTAATTAAACAAGACATTCTAGAAGTTTTGAAAACTTTCTAAAGAACTATATTCTTGGCTTACTTTATTGTATGGTGTATCGGAAATATAATCATTCGTAAAAGTAATAATAAAATTATTTTGTTATAATTTGCGATGAAGTGAAGTAGAAAATATATATATAATGTTATATATAAATAACTCTGCATTTAGCATTATATATTTTTTCTATTTTACTTCATCGCGGATTATAGCAAAATAATTTTATTATTACTTTTGTATTATGAATCTCCGCAAAGTAACGCCTAATTCTATAAATAATATAATCATTCGTGTTAATGGATTGTTCGATTTCAGTTACTAAATAATTAAAAGATAATTATACGACGAAGATAATTATACAACGAAATCGATTATAGGTTTTTATCTTAAGTCTGTGAAAGATTGCAATGTGCAATGCGCAGTAGAGGATAACATTGTATTGTTTCATTAACTAATATTAGCTTGATGAGTTTGCAATCATGCATTATCGACCTTTGGAACTTGTACTGTAGAACTAATTGTTACCAATAGTAGAACAAACTCAATTTAAATGAAATAGATGTGACTGTAAAAGTGATGTGAAAAAAAATAATTGTATATAACCTTTTGGATGTAATAAATATAAATGGATATAAATTGAACAGTGATAACGGGTAATGGACTAATTTTATTTATTGGAATTAATAAAATGGTTGTTGTTATTTTTATATGTTTTGTCTATTATTTAAACCATCCTAACAATAAAATACGTACTTTATATAATAATTTATATACCAACGGCGTTATTTTTTCGTGTTTTTTTATCTGAAGAAGGAAGTAATAACCACATAAACGTTGCCAAATATGGTGTAGGTCCAATGGATAGGTTCATATGGTTTTCCACGATGTATATTTACCACAAATATTTATTTTATAAAAGTACCGAAATTACTAACATACCTAAATATTATTACCATTATTAAGAGAAATTTACGAAATAAATTATCGTTTAAAAGAAATTAAAAAATCGTATTTTTTAAATTGGAAAACGGAAGTACATAGGTATGTGTACAATGGGGCACATGTGTAAAATTGCAAGTACGCGTTTAACCGTTTTTATAATGATAAGGGCAGAAGTGATCTAATACTGCAAAAAGATAAGATTATTATGTCTGTAAAAGTAAACAAAAGCATAGTAAACGGTTGATAACGAAAACAGTGGCATACTTATGTTTTGATAGAATTAGTATATGGACCTTGCCCTGTGACGGTCGTGGGCATAGCTCACGCGCCAAAACGCTAAGCGCCTAACATTTACGCGCTAACGTTTCGCGGGTAAACATCCCGAGTGGAACGGAAATATTATGTCTCATTTGAAAATCTTACGCGGGAATTTAGCGCGTCAGATTCTAAATAATGTTTTGCCGCATAAAAAACAAAGAAAATTAAAAACATCACAAGCTGTGTCTATTGTTCGAAATTTAAATCGTGGTTTTGCAACTCAAACAGCAACAGTGTTAGAACAAAATGTTTTAAGTTCGCCTTGGGGTGAAATTACTGTTGGAAAAGAGGCATTAAACGAATATATATTTGAGGACATAGAATTATGGTCAGACGCACCATGTGTGGTAAGTTTACATCAATTGTAAAGCAAAACTAGAGTGTATTCAGCAGTTGCTGAAGAGTTAAAATATATAATATTTTGTAACAATTATATTCATTACTTTTAAATTTATTATTATTAACGTAAAACTGAACATTGAACTGTTCCACTACATTAAAAATAATATGTTGAGTATCTGTAATTTAACACTAATTTAAACTATAGAACCTTAATTGTACCCACAATTTCGTTATTAATTGTACGATTGTTTCGGGTACAAAGTTCAAATAAAATCACGGATGAAGACTCCGTCAGTTACAGGAGAGTATAAATAGATATTGAAGGTTAAGGCTACCTGAAATCATTTCGCTGATACTATCTGGAAATTAAGTTTCCAATAATATTTAATTTAGTTTTAGTTTATTGTTCGATTCTTCGAAGTTTTTAAAGAATAATTGAAAAATATTTTTTTCTCAGACCTAAAATGTTATATACGGGATGGAAAATAATCATAAAAAAATATACAAATGAATTTTAACGACCGCCTTTGCACGATTGTCATGTTTTTTATTTTTTTCAAAGCAACAATGTATCTTTTTTAGTATAAGAGTAAGTAAATAAACTATATTGTTGGACACCGCTGTGATTAGACATGTCTTCAAATCTCGGGTTCAAGTGAATGGTTGGGTTAATAATTAATGGAATCCTCGTAAAACATAATCGAATCAGTTTGAGAAAAATCTGTTTACATTTAGATTTAGTGTAACGACTAAATCAATATTAATAACTGCTAACCTGAATTTAAATTTATATTCGCGTAACTAGCTAGGGGCTTTTTTGAATCTCGAATACGGTGAAATATATATGGCAAATTTTTTTTGTATGTTTTATGATAGCTAAAATGTATAAGTTATATCTATCTTAAATTACTTAAGCTTAATAATATTGATAATTCGAAATGCGTTCCACGATGAATATTATATTAGTTGTCAAATTTGCATAATTTGCAATTATGGACAACTAATCGTAAATTGATTAAGTTAGACTCTACCCAAAGAGAGAGAACCAAAAGTTAGGTCTCCGAATTCTTAATAATGTATTAAGCAATTTTCAATAAAAAAATTGTAATGCATATATGAAATACATACAACACACGTGTAATCACGTATCAGTGATGTAAAAATTAGGACTTGAATAGTTTGACATTATTTTCGTCATATTATATTTTTAACTGGCATTTGTAGCCCGTGACTTCACGAAGCGTCGAAGACATTAGTGTATAAAAATGAAACACATAGGAATGCATCGAGACACAAAAATGAATTTTAAGACGAAAACGCTAAGAGACAATATGGTCAAACTCTTTTTAAGTATGTCAAGTCTGTGCCATTCCGTGGTTCATAAAGTATGTGAATACGTTACATTGATTTGAAATTGAAAAATCTTCAATTTATTGTGTATTCTTGGAGAAACATTTTAGTAGAACAATAATAATTTACCAAATTATGCGCTACATTGAAATTGTAACTTTAAATTTCAGTGTCTTTGATGAGCGAATTTATATAATCTATGTTAAATGGGATCTTTTGTGGATATCCAACGACTCTATAGTCCATTGATTTTATAAAATCAAGTACAAAGCGATACTCATAAATCGATACCAAATCTATATTCTGTAAACATAGGCATATAAGTTATTATTTAATATTGGCCGGGTTATATTAAAATAAGAATTATTTCTTATATTTTTTTTGTTCTTTTTGCTTTATTTAACCTTGTTTTTATTTTTAAATTCTTTATATTTACAAGGCAGTGTATGAAAATAACTATATTGTTATACTGTTAGCCTTTCGGCCTTAGCTTTTACAGCTTGACCAGAAAGTTTCAGTTTCTATGCGTTCATCGTTGTAATATATGTCAGTATCTAATTTTGTGAAGACACTTAATTTATCTTACACCATGTCGCTGTGCACTGTTTTCGTTTAGGATACTTTTTTAAATACCGTATTTATCGTATACATTTTGCTACAATATTCCAAATTAGTCTTTTTTCATTGATGAGTACTTATACCATAGATTACACTTAATACATAGTACTTAGGTGAATTTTTTTAAGGATATAAAAAAATTATTAAAAAAATAAATAAAAAGAAAGAAGGCGCCGATGACATATGGGATTCGAACCCGGGTTTAGTACATTTTCGATTCGCCCGTTCGTTGGAGCCGTTTCCGAGATTCAGAAAATAAATTTATATATACATAGGTATATATATACAAGATTAACTCATTTAAATATTAAAAACATACGCTATTAGTTCATAGTCCATACGTCTACTTCCGCGGGAATACTTCGTGTTATATACTTATATAGATAGAATACTAAGATTATTTGAGATATATTTAAAAGCATAAATAAGCGGCACACTCCAACGGTCAAGATACTCGTGCCAATTAATGTATTCACGTTTTGTTTATTATTGTAGGTATTTACTCATAAGTAGGGGTGCTTCCACAGATAACAAAACGATAATTGTATTGATAACATAGCTATTTAAGTTTTTCTAGAATCTAGAAGCATCGATCTAAAAATATAATTGTACTAATATTAAAAATTTCAGCCTTTTATTGTTTTATGCTAATATACAGTTTTATCCTATAGTAAAGAAATATATTCGCGCCTTTGAATTACTTTTGTAATGTATTTGTGTTATTACTTACTTTGCAGTCTCAGGTTTGATTTTCAATAGTAGTAGTAATTATGTTTTTTTTTTATTGAGAGGGTGCGGATAATGCAAATTGCTCTTGCGACAATAACAGGCTCAAGTTTTAGGTTTTACATGTTCCTATTTGATATTACAATTTTTCGTGTCTAAATATTACCACTATGCGGCTTGGTTACAACTCTGCTGAAAAATGGTCACTATATCATTAATCGTTATAATACAATGTCGTCTAGAAACCTATATTAACGCTAGAATATATCTCATATTCACTTGCAGTTAAACTCGTTTTAACTTAGAAAGCCACTTGCCATAGAAGTAAATCTGAATATCGAACAGTGTGCTTAGTGCGGGTTTTATTAATTACTCGATCGCGTTAGCGTAACGCTAATTTGTAGGATGCTAGAACAGCGGTTACTAGATGTCGCTGTTGCAGCGTTATACAAATTGGCGTTACGCTAACGTAATCAAGTAGGTTAAAAAACTCACACTAAGCACACTCGTTTGTTTGTTATGTCGATCTATGGTTAAAGACTCTATCTTTCTTCTTGTTGTTGATTTTAGAAATACCCTTATGAATATATACAACAACTGTACCCGCGGCTCCACCCGCTTGGAATTTAATGCATTACGACGTTTTTTCCAAGTAAATCTCTACAGTCAACTTACATAAAACTGTAATGTACTATTAACTGAAACTAAAACTTTCCTCAAGAATTGAAATATCTTTTTAGTTAAAATCGTACAAAAACCCATTCAGTAGATTTTGATAAAATCGATCACATACAGACAGACAGCTTTTAGGGACTTTGTTTTATAATATCTATAGATTGCATCAACGGACTTAATTTTTTGTAGACTTGCGGCGCTACCGGGCGATCTTACGACTATGCCATGACCAAAATGATGGTCGATCGTTGTGCCAACGCCCTCGCAGGTCCTTTGAAGCTCTCACACGGGGAAAGGATCGGTCTCATTTTGCCTAATATCCCAGAGTTTGTGGTGCTCATACATGGGGCTATGAAAGCGGGGTTGGTTGTTACCTTCGCTAACCCATTATATACCGCAGGTGAGACATGTACTTAATATAATAAATTCCATAGAGTTATTACACTAGAGTAGGGGAGCCATAGACAAGCCTGTCTCAGTGCTGCAAAAAATAATAAGAGAGGGAAGATAAGACTCATATTATTTAGTATATATATAGTAGTATATCTTATATTACTTATATTTGTCTAATCACACATGCGCAGATAAATATTTATGCCGCGTTCTTATTACTTAAATTAAATACTTGAATTTTTTTTATCATACCTACCTCCAAAATGTTTTGGATCAAAATTTTATTGTCTCGAATTAATATGCTTTAAATAAAAGGGGATTATAATTTCACTTTTTAATCCAATTTGATCTTGTACGTTGAAAGTTTAGGTTAGCTGTTAGAATTTTAGTAAAAATAACGTTTGCTTAATACGCACGCGCGAAAAAAGAGAGACATAATAAGCTTCATTTGCTTGCTCTTTATTTTCGATGGACACATTTCAGGCTGGCTACTCTACTCTAGTATAATAACCCTATTACCTTATTAGGTTAGTATGCTTTAGTTTCGCATATTTAATAATTTAATTAACTAGATAATTTTAGTCGATTTTCTCAATAATAATTTACATAATACTTGTATTAAAATCGAATTTATATTTATTTTTTACCACTGTATTACACAAAGACATTTATACCTTGCCATTGACTTCTGAAGAGAGTTTATTAACGTCCTTGCGAATATAATCATTGTTAACATTTTCAAACCACTAAGTTCGAATGTAATTCTAGTGGAATTGATTTTTTTTTCCACTGACGTATATAATGATTCCTTTACGTCCCTACTATTGCCTTTGATTTTTTTTAATATTCATAACGCCATGCATAAATGATTCATCCAATTATTCACAAATGGAATCTATTTATATACATAAATACATGTATATGAATAAATTTTTATGTACGCTATGCTACTATATAAACTTCGATGACAAAACAAATTTCGGCGTCTTTACAAGTCAATCAAATATTCTACTGATATCGGAATTTTTATTCAAAATCATATTTCTGAATAACTTTAAGTTTTATAGCGTAACTATTCCTAATTTTTACTGTGTTTATATCAATTCATTCGTCATCGGTTGTGACATTTAAACACAATATTAAATTAGACGCAAGGGCACAGTGATTCTGTAGTACATACATAGCTATTAAGAGCGTGTGAAGTATCTCATAGACATAATATTGATAACGCTTCCTTATCTTTTCCATGTCTGAATCCCACTAATTGTCACCAAGATTATATAATAATGATAATATATTGACCTATTGTATCTGTAGGTAATGTTTAAACACTTAGGTATAATAAATTTAGTATCTATGATTTAAAAAACAATTATTTAATTTCAAAAACTAGTTATTTAGATGATAGATAAGTAACCCTGTTTAAAATTTTCGTCTGTCTATCTGTTTGCTTAGGATAGGCCTTAGGACATCTTAGCAGGTAGATTGTTATAAGACAAATATAATAATACAATTATTTTGTTATAATCCGCGATAGAGTGAATTGAAAAAACATATACTACTAAATATATAGTGGACTATCCGCTTTCATACCCATTTATGATCGGCCGCCTGCCTGACGTTCACTTACCTTAGTACATTTTACGATACTTCGGTAAGAAATGAGGGTGGTCTATTCATTCAGCCAGATAACACACGGCCGGTCAACTTACCTTATACTACTCAGCCGGATACCACACGGCGGAAAGCTTTATGTATTAATATAACGTTTTTTTAAAAATGTAGATGAAGTGCGGCGTCAATTCAGCGATTGCGACGTGAAAGCTATCGCAACCATTGAGATGTTCATGCCTGTAGCTCAGGAAGTGGGCAAATCTCTTAAGGATTACAAGGGTACCATTTGGGTTGGAGGTGAAGATGATAAGGCCAATGGTAAGTGTGAATGTGATTTTAGTATTGGGGTTATAGTTGTGATAGCCCAGCGGTGAGACCGTGCGACTCTTTCGAGATGGTCACGGGTTTAAATCGCGGTAAGCACCAACGCGATTTTTTCTGTTAAAATTTATGTGTCTAATTGATAATAGAATTGAGTAGAGTTGACGATTCAAAAGCACTTGTTTACAAGTTTACTTGAAGAAAGAATATTTTTAATTATTTACAAAAGAAATTGTTTTATTATATTTTATCAAAATATATTGTACACATATTTCGAAAGAAAACATCGTGAGGAAACCTTCATATATTTAGAAAATTTTGAAGATATGTGTAACTTACTAATCCGTATTGGGGCAGCTTGTCTGAGCTCCAACCCTTCTCTCCAAAAAGGAGCGAAGACGTTTATCCCCAGAAGTGGGATATTAACAGAGCAAAAGTGCTGGGTTATCTGCTACCATGATCTGTGGTGATTATTCCTTCATATCTAAAATTGGACATTAGTAGTTCCGTATGGCCTTTAATTTTTTGGTTGCTTAATATTTAGGAGATTCTCAAATCTTCTAACGAAAATCCATTGTTCAACTGTTTTGTCAAACAATATCAACAAAGAGGCGGACTGAACGTTTATTTTATATTATTATATAAGCGACTCTACCTTTTACCGATAATTTCAACAATTATTGAAATTATTGATAATGATTTAACAAACAGATCAACAGATAGACATATAGACACGATGAGAAACTGTTTTATAATATGTAGTGTTTATATTGTAGACTAGTAATACCCCACGGTTTTACCCGCATAATATTTTTATTACATTTTTATCCCTATTTTTTTGAAAATGTTTTATAGCCTATGTTGCTCAGTAACGATGCAGCTTTCCAATGGTGAAAGAATTTTTGAAATCGGTCCAGTAGTTTTTGTGTGAAAACATTACAAACATACATACAAATTTTTCTTCTTCTTTATAATGTTAGTATAGAAGAAAGGACTTATGGAACACTATACTTATTTTTTTTCAATTTTTTGGGTCGTTCAAGGTGTTTATGGTCTCCGATCACTTTTGATGGCCGACCACAAAGCTGATCTGCCAACGTTAAACAGTGATGACGTGTGCTTAATTCCTTACTCCAGTGGAACTACCGGCTTGCCCAAAGGAGTCATGTTAACACATAAAAATTTAGTGTCTAATTTAAAGCAATTACAAGCGCCCAAGATGATGAAGTACGAGGGAGAAAAGGGTAAGTGTATTATTTTAGCGAATTTGTTTAGGTCTACACTTTGTTTTGTTTATTATTTTGTAACTTTGTAAGCGCTTTATGGGTCTTCAATCACTTCAGCAACTTCTCATTGATTTATTATACTACTAGGGTAACCAGGCTTAAATGTTACGTCCTCCTGCCCTTATCCCACTCTAAATAGGGTCGGCAAACCATGTTATAAACATGTTGTCAAATGATTTGGCTACGTATTTAACGACCGCCGCCTGCCTGCCGTCAACTTACCTTTGTCGTATTACGACACCTCGGTAAGAAAGAGGGTCGTGTATTTTACTCAACCGGATACCACACGGCGAGTAAACTTACCTTAGTCGCCTTTTATGACACCCCGGTAAGAAAAAGGGTGGTCTATTCTACTCAACCGGATACCACATCAACCGGTGGATCAACTTATCTTAGTCACCTTTTACGATACCTCAGTAAGAAACGAGGGTGGTCTATTCTACTCAGCCGGATACCACACGGCGGGACCCAGACCTAAATGTGTCCATTGAAAAACAAGAGAAAGCATGTAGGCTATCCACATTTTTCTCTTTTTTATCTGAGATTAGACAAAGAGTCTGTTGTCTTCCCTCATTTATTATTTGTTGAACACTCGCAATAACAAGCGTTTGTAGTTTCTTTAAATGTTATGTATCGACAAAATTTGTTATTAATTATATTATCTTTATTATATTATTATACGCCGTGTGGTATCCGGCTGAACAGAATAGTACCACCCTCATTTCTTACCGAGGTGTCGTAAAAGGCGACTAAGGTAAGTCGACCCACCGTGTGATATCCGGTTTAGTAGAATAGACCACCCTCTTTCTTACCGAGGTGTCGTAAAATATGACTGAGGTATGTTGACGTCAGGCAGGCGGCCGGTCGTAAAAACGCAGCCAAATCATGTGACAGCATGTTTATAACATGTTGTGCCGACCCCACTTAGAGTGGGATAAGGGCAGGAAGATGTGATCTTTATTATATTATTATCTTTATACTGAACTAGTAATAGCCCGCGGTTTCACCCGCGTACATATCGATCTCATGGCTGTGGAAAGTCTACTAAGTCGGACTATAGATTTATTTTTGTTAAATATATCATCAATAGTTTTCGCAATGCATGCGATGACAAGTTTTTATGACTAATTTTTTACACCTTTATTACATTTTTATTACGGATCCCTATTTTTTTTAATGTAATATAGCCTATGTTGCTCAGTAAAGATGTAGCTTTCGAATCTTGAAAGAATTTTTGAAATCGGTCCAGTAGTTTTTGTGTGAAAACATTACAAACATACATACAAATTTTTCCTCTTTATATTAGTATAGATAAGAATTTCATTTAAGCTAACTATTGGACTTGCGGTTGTAACTTATTTCCAGGTCACGGAGACGTAGTACTTACAGTGCCGCCGTTTTTCCACATTTACGGCTTTAATGGAATCCTGAATTACAATCTTCATTTAGGATATCACATCGTCTCCATACCAAAGTGAGTTCTTTTGATCAATAAAACCTTTAGCTAACTCAAGAAGTATGTTCTAGTACTAGTCAAATGTTTTTCATTATTATTGAAAGCTTTTATTCAGCTTGCAATGTATGTATGTGAAGGTGGAAACTTGCACGTGATTGAACTGAAATTTTATGTCTCTCTCTTGTATACAAAAGTAATAATAAAATTATTTTGCTATAATCCGCGAAGAATTTCTTCGCGGATTATTTTACTTTTGTATTATGGATCTCCGCAAAGTAACGCCTAATTCTATAAATCTCTCTCTTGTATGTTAATATATACATATTTTCGGAATCTCGGAATCGGATCCACCAATTTTCCTGAAATACAGTATGTAGGGATTTTGGGGGAAAAAAAATCTAGCCAGGTTTTATTTAAAAAAAATCTAAAGCTAAAAAGCTAAAATTTTTATTGAATTCAAAAGACAAATTTCGCTATCAAATGTCAAGACATGACAGCTCATTTGGGGAACGGGCGGTCTAGAGAGGTGAAAATACGAGATTCGAGCCACACCTCCTCAACAATTTTTTTTCCATTATTTTTTTTATATCTTTTTAAAAACATAGTTAAATATTCCCACAACAAAGAACCAATTATTATTTTACCTTCAGATTCACACCAGACGATTATATCAAATGTTTGATGGAATTCGAACCCACGACACTGTTTGTGGTGCCCTCTTTACTTGCCTTTTTGGCCACACACCCTCTGGTAAAGAAGGAGCATCTGCAATCAGTGGAAACCATCATGGTGGGCGCTGCACCGACAACCGACAGCATGCTCGAGAAGTTCCTACTAAAATGTGAAAAAACTAAGGACCAGATTAAGCTGTTACAAGGTAAGAAAAAGCCTGTTTTTAATCCACTGCTGGGCATAGCCTCTTTCTCTTAGAGAAGGGTTAGAGCTTAGACCCATCACGCAGTTCCAATGCAGATTGGTGGTTTACACATATACCTAGATTTCTCTACAGATATGCAGCTTTCCTCACCATAGCCCAAAAGCATGTGATAAATTGCAAATATCAATTAGGTACATAAGTTTTAAATAGACAAACTAATTGGTACCTGAACGGGGTTTGAACTCATTAACTTGACAACCTCGAAAGATTCGTACGGTCTTATCGCTGAGCTATCGCAGATTTGAAATTTATCACGCAATTTCCCATAATGGAAAATATCGTAAGGAAACCTGCATATCTCTAGAGAATTCTGGGGATATGTCAAACCTAACCTAGATTCCGATTTCGGAATAAGCTCGCCACTGCAAATTATGTTGTTTTTTATTATTATTTTTATTTGAATTAATGCAATAAAGAGATTACAAACAAACAAACTTACCAATCCAAATTAGAGCAGTGCGGTGGGTCTTAGCTCTAACAATTACCCGATGTATTTTTCTATTAAAACATATATGTCTCATTGATCTGCTATATTAATTGATAATTAATTAATATATTAATAAATATTTCATTAATCTCGGAACAAAATAAAAAATAGAAAAAAATTTTTTGTTCAAGCAATTCTGCGTGAAACGGAACGTAAAATGGAACGTCGAACCGCCAGTTTCAAAAATTCAAATTCAAATTTGACAGATAGGATATACTTTTCGGAACACTGTATATACGTCTCGCGCTAAAATATTGTAAATACGCAATAAAAGTTTTAAAACCACTCAAGTACGCCTTTTACTTGAAGAATTGTAATTAAAAATATTTCTTTATCCAGGTTACGGAATGACGGAGAGCTCTCCCGTGACGCTAATGACACCGTACAAATATCCCTATGGTAAGGTGGGGTCGGTTGGGCAGCTGATTCCATCTACACAAGCCAAGGTGCTTTCCCTCACTACGGGAGAACCCTTGGGACCCCATCAGTCTGGAGAGCTTTGTTTGCGAGGACCACAGGTATAATCTATTATACGAGATTATTAGGTATAGATATAGTAGTTAGCTATAGTATAGATTATCAGGTATAGTCTATTATTACGAAGTTATGTCAAAATGCAAAGATCTCTATGCCGGATTGTGGTTCCGATATCTCTTTATTTAGAGATGTTTCGAACCAGAAGTGGGATATGGGGTGCTTTTGGTACCGATTTTGAGTGGATTGCTTATGAATTTTTATTCGATACACTGCTGAGAAACGCCCCACTTGGTCAAACTCATCCAGGTCAAGGTGGCTTCCGCGATTGGATCCGTCCACCGCCACCCTACTTGTTCAGTAAAGGTGGTACACGGGGATATGGGGTGTGTGGGGTGGTGGTATTTTTTTTCCAACTGACTATATGCTGTTAGCCCTAACGGCTTTTACAACATTACCGGCGGAACGGCCTAGCACAGAAGCATCGTCGAGGTTGCGAAACGGCGAGTATAACGCAGAAACTCTAGCGTTGTGGAATGTCATCCTAAGGTTGCCCTTCTGTGAGGCCGAACCACGGCTTTAGAGCGACGTTTGGTAGGGCTGAAAGTATGACTGATTAGTCATCATGGCGTCGGGAGTATGGCGAAAAGCCACATCCGACTGACGTCAGAAAACTAGGACCTATAGTGTCATTGTTTCCGATCCCTATCGTAAGGGTCGTACAGGACATGACGTGTTTTTTGGACGCCTATATTTTCGGTGAATCGACCTACCGGGGATGTAAGAGAAAGACACTTTTATAAGTGGGTTCGGGTGAATCTCAGCTTCCTTAGACTTCGATAAGCGCTTAAAGAGATGTGCAATGGTGGGAAAGTCGAGGTCTCTATAAAGGTCAACATTCGGCACGAATCGATTAACTCCAGAGTACTGAGCTAGCGGTTTTGGAGGCTATTTGTACATTAAAATCCGTAAAAATCTGTCCTTATCCCTGCTACCAGTAGCGTGGTAGAGCGCTATCTGGTTTTTAGTCGGTGCGGATCCCACTTACGCGCCACCCGTCCCCATTGGCAGTACCCTTAAGAGATTTTCATGATTAAAAAAAGGATTCCATATATCCCAGCTTTCAATTATGTTAATTTAACTCTAACGTCTAATTGATAATTGCAATTTATCAAACGCTTTTCGGTGAAGGAAAACATCGTGGGGAAACCTGCATGTCTGTAGAAAAAACTGGTGATACCTACCAATCACCAATCCGCAGTAGCAGCGTGGTAGGTCTTAGCTCCAATCCTTCTCTCGTAAAACGGAGAAAGGAGGCTTATGCCCCGTATTGAGATAGTAACAATCCGTTACTAGTACTAACATGTTTAACCCCAGAGAATTTCTACTACATTTTTAATTACACCGTGTCGTAAAAACTTGGTCGGCACCGAAATGGCACGTTAAAGCCGTGGGAGACAAGGGTGTCCTACAGACCTATGTTTAAACGTCTATTTTCAGCTGTCGGATACTGATGTTCAGCAACATTGTATACGGTGTGACCGTTGGTTAAAAATATGTTTGTCGAATTGCTCGACAAATGTAAAACAAATTCAAAGAGTTCAACAAATTATTGTTGTAGCAACTCTGTACCTTGGAGAGTACCACGTCTGGTTTGGGCCATAATAAATGATTAATCTCGTGATATAGACATCTCACGATCCTCTAGTGGAATAATAAAAAAACTTGTTCCGATGCTTTAAATTGTGTTTAAGATTTTTATTAGGTACAAGTAATAAATATATTAAAAATCTTCCTTTTAGTAATGGTATAATTTTCTTCTTTTTATTTATTTTATAAAACGTTTATTTTTTATGATAACGCTGTACTCGCCCTTCAAAAACGTTTAACTTAAAAAAACTAATTTTAAGTTTGAAAACTTATACTTGGCTCATGATAAAGTGCATTAATAAGTATGTGTGAAATGCTATTTTAGTTTCATAATAAAGAAATACTGACATCGCGAAACATTGGCCCCTTCTGTCGAATATATATAACCTAGAATCTGCATCAGATAGTTTACTTATTCCAATAATTAATAGAATTAGGCGTTACTTCAACCACAATACAAAAGTAATAATATTAATTTGTTATAACCCACGATCAATTTGAATGGTTGTATTGCCACCGCAAAATAATGGCTTTATTCCTTTTTTATTCCACTTACACTTGGATATACTTTTAGTGAAGATATGATTGTACGAAATCAAGGCCATTCTACAATTTGTATTTGTTTCCCAAGGTCATGAAAGGTTACTGGAATAACGAAAAGGCAACCAAAGAGACAGTCGACACTGAGGGATGGTTACACACCGGGGACGTAGCTTTCTACGACGAAGACCACTATTTCTACATCGTCGACCGCACCAAGGAGCTTATCAAGGTCAAGGGCAACCAGGTAACCTCACATCTTTAATATTTAAATAAGTTAATGTATGTAATATATTTTCTGAATCTTTAAAATGAGTTAATCTATATATTTTATGAATCTCTAAAATGAGTTAATCTATATATTTTATGAATCTCTAAAATGAGTTAATCTATATATTTTATGAATCTCTAAAATGAGTTAATCTATATATTTTATGAATCTCTAAAATGAGTTAATCTATATATTTTATGAATCTCTAAAATGAGTTAATCTATATATTTTTTGAATCTCGGAAACGGTTTAAATTTTTCATGAAATTTGTGTAGGGGGTTTGGACTTTGGAGGGGAAAATATAAGCTAGGTTTCATTTGAAAAAATCGTTTTATACCTGTTTTCGGGCATTAAAAAAAATCTAAAATGTAGAATTGAATGCAAATGATATTTGAGCTGCTAAATGCAAAGCTGTGATAGCCTGATGGTAATTGGTAATTAATCAGAGCTCGTTACTTTACTACACCGTGTGGTATCCGGCTGAATGGAATAGATCACCCTCATTTCTTACCGAGTTGTCGTAAAAGATGACTAAGGTAAGTAGACCCACCGTGTGGTATCCGGTTGAGTAGAATAGACCACCCTCTTTCTTACCGAGTTGTCGTAAAATATAACTAAGGCGAGTTAACGTCAGGGAGACAGTCGGTCGTTAAATACGAAGCCAATACATGTGACATGTTCAAAGTATGTCGTGCCGACCCCACTTATAGTGGAAATATAAGAGTAGAAAGGATGAGGAAAGGTTTACTTTTTTTTGTCTTTTTAACAGGTATCACCGACTGAGATAGAGAGCGTGATTATGGAGAAACCGGAAGTAGCGGATGTGGCCGTTGTCGGCATACCACACTCACTCGCAGGGGAAATACCTAAAGCGTTTGTCGTTCTGAAACCTAATCAAAAACTCACTGAGAAGCAAGTCTACGACGCGGTCGCACAAAAGTTGACTAAATACAAGCATCTCGAAGGTGGTGTAGCTTTTGTGGACGCTATACCGCGAAATGCGGCTGGAAAAATATTGAGGAACGAACTAAAAGTATTAGGAGGAAAGAAATAATTTTTATTAGTTTTAGCTTAATTTTGTATATAGTTTTGTTTATAAACCGACTGCGAATGTGTCATAAATGATTTCTTTTGAAATGAATCCATAGTAAATACTAGAGTAGGTGGGCCATAGACTAACCTGTAAGCGATAGTGACACAATAAATGGAGGGAAGATGAAATTCATATACTTCATCTTTGTCTAATCACACATAAAGAAGAGAGACAGATATAGTCCTACTCTAGTATATCTATGAATGAAACTCCCCAACAGTTTTTGTAACAGAATAACTTTTTTTGAAGCTGAGCTATTAAAAAGTTTTGACTACTTTTTAAAACGTTGCTTTTATTTATGTATAAGATGTAATATTTCTGGAACTGTGAAGATTTTAATATATATATCGAAAAATTTTCTATTAATGAAATTTAGGAATTTCAAAGATTATTTGTCTATCAGTAAATTTTCCATTATAAGGTGTGCAGAAAACAATCAATGAATTCATCATAGAGTTTATACTTAAATTACGGAAATCAGCCTAAAATGTTACATATTACAATAAAGGGAAAGAAAATGAGGGTAATCTTTCTCTCTTATATTTCTGATATGACAAAGACGAAGACAGAAGAAAGAAGTATACAAGTGTTATCTTCATGTGTCATTGTCAATTACAGGCCTGCCCATGGTTCCCGTACTATAATGGCAGCCACTGAAAATCAGTGCTAGGGTTCTCGCCCTAGCTTAAAGCTGAGTGGTCTACCATTTTGTGACCTATTATATTTATTTATGTCTTCGTATCTTGTTGCTTACTTTAAATTCTTTGTATTTGTTTATTTTTCTTTTTTTTTAAAGTTTTATGTACGTTATTATGGTCACAAATAAAGGGTTTTGAATTTGAATATAAGTATAATTACTCTAAGGAATTGCCATCACACCTGCCAATTCACTTCGGTGTACACATAGTAAGTCTGAGCTACAATTCAAGAAAGAGGATATTAGCAACTAATACTATATATTGCCCAAATGTAAATTAAATGGTATGTTCGCAGTCTGGTTTGATAGATGCCAAAAAGTATAAATAGTATATAGACTGATATTTACTTTTATAGATATTTTGTGTACATAATACAATACTTAGCCTACAAGGTGCTTGTACTTATAAAGTTTTATGATAGTATAAGAATTTTGAATTGTTTATACAAATAAAAAATATACAATCACTTAAAGTATTTTATATTTAAAATTAATACAAAATGAACATTGAAAGGTACATCCAGGCTGTTCAAAATTATCCATTTCTGCTATGCAGTACAGTAAAAATTGTTTTGTGGCAACACATTTTCATCACATGTTAGTGTTTTATCAGAGACATCATGGTTGGGTACTGATGTACTCTAAGAATGGAAGAAGAAAACATAATGAAAATATTATTATTGTCTAATAAGTGATGAATCTATCTATCTAGATAGATAGTGATGAAAGAAAATAATATATTCATTACTTTTGTGTTGGATCTCTCAATAGTAACACCCCGTCAACCCCACTTAAGAGTGGGATAAGGGCAGGAAAATGATATATAGCTCTTAGGAATTTCAATCCTCATTAAATTACAGAATGAATTTTTTCCTATCCAATGATATAATTTATATATGCTTTTAGAATTTGGTTGGAACACTTAATCCAATGATGAGGATACCTAATTATAATTCCATAATAGCTTAAACATAAAATTAATATTTAAACGATAGTCATATTCATTTGTAGTTAGGCACATATTCACTTATCTTCAACATTGTCTACATTTGTTGAAGGCTTATCTTCTTTTAACTCTTCTATCACATTTTCATCTTTACTTTCTGTTTTATTAGATTCTTCAATTTCATTATCCTTCTGCACTATGGAAACTTGTGGTAACTCTGATTTAACATCAGATATTGAATAGTTATCTGACTCTAATTTATCTGTGGGCTTATTTTCTTCACTTATTGAAGGCGATGGTTGTTGTATTTCATCATTTGAAGTTGTCTCAGAGTTTTCATTTGATTTTTTATCCTCAGATGCTATTTCTTCTTGAACGTCAATTTGTTCCTCCACTTTTGGTGAATTACTGTTACCATCAGTATTATCGCTGGACGATGAACTTTCTTCACTTGATGATATTTCTGATGTTTGCTTAGATTCAATTTCTTCTTTACTATTAGAGTCAGAGCTACTTTCATCAGTTGAAACATGTATTATGGGGGTTATATTTTGGTTCTTTATGTCATCTTCTATTATTTCTGATGCTTTTGATTGTTCTCTGAGCTTAAGCTCTGTCATTTCAGCATCATCCACCTTTATAACTGGGATTATCATTGGAGGATTTTGTGCCTCCTCACATTTCATTTCCACATCAGTTTTTAAATCATCACTTTCTTCTTCTATAGGTACGCTATTATTATTTTTGACATCTTCACTACTAGTTGAAGCCACTGCTGTAAGTTGTGGTTCCTTAGGTCCTTGGTTAGAATCTTCTACACTTTCATTTACATTTAATTCCGGTGGTGTAACAGATTCATATTGAGGTGAACCCTTGTTTTGTGTGTCTGAAGAGGTTTCTTGCTTAGAATGAAGCCTTGCTTCCAAATCATCTACAGATATGTGTGCATCAGATGACCCAGGTTGGGGCTCAGGGTTCAATAGTGACTCAGAACTGTCTTTCCAAGATATATCTTCCATTTCTACATCAACATTGTACTCAGAGTTGTTGTCAGATCCATTAACGATTTGTTCCATAGGTTCACCATTATCTGGTTCAACGTGACGTTGGTGCCCAGGTTCTCTAGTACTTACAACTAATATATTCTTTTCTATAGCCCTCATAAACTTATCAATGCGATTATATTGCTTTCGTGGAAATGTCAGTAGTTCACAAATTCTTTGTACGGTAAATGGGGCAGAATTAAAAGAATCTAGCTTCTCGATTAGACTATTTTTCATTATATCATAGTTAAAAGGGTCCACGTTTGGGTATGGAGGAATATCAACACCTGGATTTGTCTCATAGAAGTCCGTTATAACGTTTAAAAGCTTTTCTTTAAACAAACTCTTAACAACGGACCATTGATAAACGGGGTCCCCGGTACGCGCCACATAAGCTAAGTACTCGTTGAGCTCCTGTGGTATGGTTTTTGGTTTGCGCTTTGAGAATTCTTCAAGAAAATGAAATATTTCTTCGGCATTTTCCATTTTTAATTCAAAAGCAAAAAACAAAGTCAATACTTATGAAAATTAAACCACACAACGCTTCAACATCACAGACAAGAAATTAAACAAATCCGAAATCTGAAAGATAGACCAAAACTACAGCATAGACTACTAACATGAATCTATAGTGTGGTGTACACAACAGATTAATCTATGATGGTAGACTTTCATTTCATAACCTGATTAGTTATCACAATGTAATTAGTTCATGACCAAAATGTGTCCTATTTATGTTCTTTCGACTCGTAGGTAATTTAAAGTATTAGTAAGTAATTTGGCTACATTGGTTTCATCCAACAATGCATAGCTAATCTTACAAAACAAGAAAAAAGTTATAAAGAAAAAGAGGATAATTAAAACAATCGATTTTTTTAAAACGATTTTGATAAAAAATAATCTATTCTTAAAAATCGATTATTTAAAAAATATCGATTATTTTTTAACATCCCTACTCAGTTCTCTGTGTATTACGCAAATGTCTTATATTTATTAAAAATATCTTCGAAATTCTTCCAAAAATTATAGTCATAAAAGTATTTACCGATACACGATCTTACAAAGTGCTTTACAATGAATTCTATATTAAGAAGAAATATTTTACCTATTTGTAATAACACTTTAAAGCTGAGTCGCTTATTTTCGGCTTCCACAGTGAATGAAAAAATAGATAAAATAGTAAAAAATAATAAAGTAGTTGTTTTTATGAAAGGTGTACCTGATGCACCAAGATGTGGTTTTAGTAATGCCGTAGTTCAAATAATGAGAATGCACGCTGTGCCATATGATAGCCATGATGTTTTAGCTGATGAGAATCTCCGCCAAGGTTCGTTAATTACGTGATTGATGCTCATCTAATTAATTTATAACGTAGACTTTTGATTTATGCGATGTACTTTTCATAGGTTGATATATATATTGGCTTAATTCATGTCATACATGCTCCAAGTTTTTATGTAAATCAAATGCTATCCAAACTTATAGGTAACCTTGTTAGTTGATTCAGTGAATAAGGAGGAGCAAATAAATTATATATAGAGGTCATAAATGTTATCATATTTCTTTATTATACCCAGGTATATCGAAAACACTTAAGACACAATGAAGTAAATGGTCTAATAAACAATATTTAGGTTTTATGAAGTTCATGCATCTATATTCCTTTTTATTATATTATTGTGTCTGATACTGATACTAAAACACCTACATAATATAATGAGTGTTGTCAAGGCTTAATTTTATTTTTAATTAGCTTTCTTACTACACTAAATATTTTCTGTTTTCTTCCAACAATCAAAAGATTTTTAAGTTAATTTATTATCTTAGGTTATTGAATGAAATTTTTCACTATTATATAGTTTTAATTTTAGGCATTAAGGAATATTCAAATTGGCCAACAATACCACAAGTGTTTATCAATGGTGAATTTGTTGGTGGCTGTGATATAATGCTCCAGATGCATCAGTCTGGTGAGCTTGTTGAGGAGCTAAAGAAAGTTGGAATTAAAAGCGCTTTGTTAACAGCTGATGAGGCTAAAAAGGAAGAAAGCAAATAACCTAGCTATAATATGTGATCAAGTAGGTATACTGCATTGTACATTATATGTTAGAAAATTTTATTATTTTTAATGTTTTGAAAAAAATCCCAATAAATAAAAAATATAAAAAAGATGAATTTTTTGGTTTGCATTATTTTCAATTTTTTAAGGTATAAGTTATCATTATGAATTGTGACACAAATTAATAGTAAAGTTAAATTACAAACAAATCTATTTATAAAAGTAATAATAAAATTATTTTGCTATGATCCGTGATGAAGCAAATTAGAAATTTGTATGTATAGACACTTAGGGAATATGAAAATTGGTGATAAAATTGGTTACAGTAAAATTGAACATTTTATTACTTTCAAACCAAACCTTGGTTTGAAAGTAATAAAATGTTCAATAGCAGACTGTTAAGTTATTATTATTTAGAAAATGTCTGATTTCTAATGTATTTATTTTAATGACATGCTGCATTTTAGATACAATATACTGAACACATGTATAATATTTTAATTTAATTTTAAGGTTTATTGGTGATAGACACTTTTTCAGATAAATTGCAATACAGTTATAATATATTGTGGTCCTATAATAATGTAATTTAAATTATATTATAAGTTAGATTATGTATTTAATGCTGTTGTTAGAATTAGAAATATATAATTTGAAAACATTTTGCACTTATTTACTACTGGCTTTTGCAACTTTGTTCATGTGGACTTGTAGTCTTGAATTAAACAGCAGCTACTGTCACTCTCCAACCTTAAATATCTCCATCAAAATAATCAGATGGATCAGGGAAGAGAAGAAAGAGTAAGAGATTGATTTGTCCAGAGCATAGTTTAATTATTTTAGTAAATTACCCATATGACGTTAAATATATGTATATTGGTTTCAATGGCTTAGTTAAATTTGCCCAATAAACAAAAATATATAAAAACTTCTTAGAATAACTTTTCGACTTTTTTTGCGATTTGCGAGGCGATTTTTTTGCCTTACGGCAAACAACACAGTATAGAATCTGCTTCTTTAATTTAGACTTGACTTTGACACATGGTGAATTAAAAAAGATGTTGAAAAAAATTTGGTTGTTCCAATGTCATCCTATTCCTGTTAAATTAACAGGATTTCTATAGTCTATGTTACACCAGTGTATAAGGAATAATTTTCGTATTTATAAATTAATAGGATAGATAGGATGGATGCCAAGATTAATATCTTGGACTCCATATTCCATTATATATATATATATATGCCAAATTTCATCTATATTGGTTATTCGTTCGTTATGGATTCGCCGCGAAAACGTAACAGACAGACATACATACTTTCATTATCAGTAAGGATATGACTCCTGTTTAATTAAATAGAAATAAAAGATAATTTGTTTAAGAGCTCTTTATTAAATTAGCTGTACATTCGAGTTAGTATACTTTTTGGGCACATAATTCATTCTTAATCTACATACCACTGCTTGCTCAAATGGTTGGATTAACAACAACACAGTCATTATTAAAAGACAAAAAAAATATGGCAGATCATTTATTTTGAGTACTCATAATAAAATACTCTCACAAACGATTATCATATAAAAATGATATATCAAAATGATAAATAAATAGATGCAGGCAAGTTATGGCGATCTATGATAAATAAATAAATTGTGTGACACTTCCCTGCAACTTTTATTAAATTTATTCACTTACATAATGTTAAGGACACCTACCAAAGTATAATAATTACTAGTGGCAGTCATTAAAAAACCAAACTTGTATAAATAAATGTCCACTTATAATAAATAAAGTTTAACAAAAACATTCTTACAATGTGAATGAGTCTTATTTTGGTGTCACACATTAGTGAAGCCTAACATTAGCACCATGTTTAACTTACAAATAATTGTTTTGTGACTTTCTGATAATTTCATACAAAGATTAAAAAATACCTAACTCTAATATATAAATAGTTTAGTTATGATAATATTTCTTCTGATTTGAGCCAAAAGTAAGTAAAACGAAGAACTCCATGGTAGGAAAAGTTAATGGCATTTTTGGTTTTAACATTGCACATTTTAATACAGAACTGTTTTAAATACTAAATTTGTCACAAAAATTTTTTGCTTTATATTTGACCTACTTAGGGCGAGATATGGGGAGGTCAAATTAAGGGAAATAATTTTTGCGTTCTAACGCGATATCGCATTGTCGACCTTGATGAGTTTTGATGGCGATTCTGTCTAGATCTTCTCTGTTCATGTAGACCTCCTTCTATAGGGATTATTCCACTGACTTCTGATAAGACCTGTCTGAAGAACAATCATACTATTTCATATATAAACACCAATAGCAATTAAAATATAAGAATAGTCATCTTTATTGGAATAGTGCCAAATTCTCATCTTGAAATAAATTTTCGTATGGAACTAACAATAAATATGTATATTGCGGTGGTACTTAGGTGTAAATTACTGGCAGTGTGCATTAAATAATATGTTAATGGATCATAACAGCTTTGTAACTTATAATCCTTAATTCAATACCAATACCATAATATATGACATCACCCTAAGAACTATGAAAGAAGCTAGTGTTTTCTTGCTCCTTCAAGTTATGGGTCTTTTTAACCATCATGAATTTTGTTAGCGTTACGTAATGCTTTATTGGCGTTTGTTTGGCACAAACCAATTTTTTTGAGTTCGGTCTCTTTAATATTAAGATTGCTACTTTGAATTTCAGGAAAATCGTTGAAGCCGTTTCCGAGATTTCGAATATATATAAATATACACACAAGATTAACTCATTTAAATGATCATCCTCCTGCCCTTATCCCACTCTAAGTGGGGTCGGCACAACATGTTATAAACATGCTGTCACATGATTTGGCTGCGTTTTAACGACCGGCCGCATGCCTGACGTCAACTTACGTTAGTCGTATTTTACAACACCTCGGTAAGAGAGAGGGTAGTCTATTCTACTAAACCGGATACCACACGGTGGGTCAACTTACCTTAGTCGCCTTTTACGACACCTCGGTAAGAAAGAGGGTGGTACTATTCAACGCAGCCGGATACCACACGGTGGGTCGACTTACCTTAGTCGCCTTTTACGACAACTCGGTAAGAAAAGAGCGTGGTACTATTCCACTCAGCCGGATACCACACGGCTATAATTAACTCCTTTTAATATATTTATTATTATTCGCAAGTTGTTTGTACGTTTACCTAGAGGTCGGTCTCGCCGTAGAGTGCGGTAGAGAAGGCCATGTAGTCGAGCGCGTGCGGCGGCGCGTTGGGCCCGCGGTACGGCGGCATGCGCGCCACGCAGTACTCCGCCTGGTCGGGCGGCAGCTCGCGGCGGAGCTCGTCGGCTGTTATATACGGCTGGAAACGGAAACGAAAAACATTATTTAATTATAATATAATATTAATTAATATCATTATGTATTTAAAACAAAAAATATACACATAGTGCAGCCGAAAGAAAACGAACTCCATGGTGCTTAGTGCTGTGCTGCGATGTGAAAAAATAATCGATTTTTAATAATTGATTATTTATTCATCAAAATTCGATTATTTTAGGTACCCCTTTTTCATTTTTACTCTTTTTCTTATTTTTAAGGACTAGACATGCATTATTGGAAACCTATTTAGCCAAACTACACATTTTAATCCAATTTCACAAACAGAGCATCTGATACTATTTCTAGGTAGTTGTCCACTTTAATATTTGTCGATTTATTTTAAACCGTAATCCGTGTAATGAGATGGTGTTCCAATAATAGGACAGCGCGGTGCATTATAACTGACATTATAAAAAATAATTTCTAAACTGTAGATTAAATAAGATGATAACTTTACGGTGATTATATTTATATATATTTAAGGATAGTAAAAAAAAAGTAAAGTAACAGCCTGTTACTATCCCACTACTGGGCATTGGCCTCTTTTCTCCGTTTTTGGAGAGGAGGATTGGAGCTATAAGACCTAACATGCTGCTCCAATGCGAGTTGGTAGGTTACAGATATCCCCAAAATTCTTTAGAGATATATAGGTTTCCTCACGATGTTTTCCTTCACCGAAAAGCGTGTGATAAATTGCAATTATCAATAAGACACATAAGTTTTTATTAGAATTGGTGCTTTCCTTGGGTTTGAACCCAAGTGTTACACCGCTGGGCTATCACAGCTTTTATTAGGACAGTGCTGGCAATTTATTATTTTTTTTACCAAAGTTTGTCATTAAGATCCGTACCTTATCACCAGCTAAGATCCTAAAGCTGTCGATGACTTGTTCAGCGGTGTCTGTATCGGTTGATTCCCTCGTCATGAAGTCCAAGAAAGCGTCGAACGAAACGTAACCTGAAAATTAGAGATCGAAAGTCACGAGTAATTAATATAAAGCTCGTCAGTCTAGCGCCAGAGTTCTAGAAGGATAGAAGAGAGTGGAAGATAAAAATCTCTAATGGTGGGAGAATGAGGAAGGTATATGAAGTCAGTGTTACCTGTGTTGTTGGGGTCGACAACGGCGAGGATGCGCTGGAAGTCCAATTCGCCTTGTCGGTCCTTGCCGATGCTGTAGCCCAGCGATACCAGGCACGACTTCAGCTCTTCAGGTGCCAGGCGACCTGCGAACAACGTCTACGTGAAAGAGATCCGTAGAAAAACTAAGGTTACGATATAGTTCAGCGTGTTGAGAAGCTGAAGTGGAGATTTGCGGAGCATATAGTACGTAAACCCAAATGGTGTTGGGGTCTTTAGATGGAATGATGACACCGCACCGGAAAACTCAGTCGGTAGACCCCCCAAACACTGACGACCTTAATGCAGGTACGCTACCGAAAGCTTAGCTACTCCAAATCTAAACTAAGCCAGCTTAGCTATGCTGAGCTAAGATAAACTAAAAATATTTCCCGTGCACATTAAGAAATAAGCGAAAGCTCATTTCATTTGTCAGTTCGTTGTGATAGTCCTTCGTAGGTATAGGTAATTGTTTAAAAATTTCAATAATAGTTGCATATTCATTACATAGCCGTGTGGTATCTGGCTGAGTAGAATAGATCACCATCATTTCTTTCGGAGGTATCGTAATAGACGACTAAGGTAAGTCGACGCGCCGTGAGGTATCAGGTTGAGTAGAATAGACAACTCTCTTTTTACCGAGGTGTCGTAAAATACGACTATGGTAAGTTGACGTCAGGCAGGCGGCCGGTCGTAAAATACGAAGCCAAATCACGTGACAACATGTTTATATGTGTTTATAACAAGGGAGTGCGGGGGATGCATGAAGGGCTTAGTTTAGGCTTAGCTGCGCATCGACATACACGATAAACTTAGCTTTGCATATTTTAAGTATCTCACATAGCTCAGTTTGCATAGTTTGCAGTCTGCACACAAGTATCAAAAGTGCGTAAGTTATGTGAGCTAAACTAACTTAGCTCTTGGTCTGCAACTCGCTTAAAAATGTCCCGCAGCCACTGTATCAAAGCGGCACAAGATCGTATGGTGTTGTAATTCAATAAAAAGACCTGTAGGGATTCCATCACATTCACACACACCTACATACATACATACATACATACAATCACTTCGCTTAATACAATCACACACAGGCACACCTGCGGTATAGCTTATACTTCCACACCTACCCGGGACTGCCGCGACATACATTGTGTATCTCTTCTTCTGAACGTTGTGTGTGGCATATTATATATGTATGGACATTGTGTTTGTGTATAATTTCTTCTCTTATACTCTCATCGACCATAAGCCTACCTCTCGACCAACACCACCCCCCATATACCTAAGGTCCAGCAGTGGCCATCTATAGGTTGATGAGAAAGAAGTAGCAGAACATGTAAATACCGGTGCGGTTCTTGTCGAAGTGGTTGAAGGAAGCGCGGAACTCCGTGAGCTGGTCCTGCGTGATGCCCTTGGAGTCGCGCGTGAGGATTTGGTTCTCCACCTCGTTGATGGTGCGGTTGATGGAGGTCAGCAGTTGCTCCCAGCCCACGCGCAGCGTCTCCATTGTGTATTGTGAATATCTGAATAACAATTTTATTTATTGCTTTAAAATACAAGTCAGATCCAAGACAATAAAAATTAGTACAGTAGAAGCTCTTTATTCGCGCTACCCTTATTCGCGTTTTCACTCGAATAAAGGAAGCGTAAATAACAATACTCCTATAAATAACCCATAATCTAATCTATCCATAAATACCCCTGACTTCTACTGTATTTGGCTACTATTATTGGGCTTTATTATGAATCGATACTAATATTTTCATGGCGAAGTCAGTCTGTTTTACGTAGGAAAACCCATGTGCGATGATAAAATTATATATGCTTGATATAACTCCGCATTGTTGCGATGGAGGGTTGCATGTTCAAAAAGCACGGTAACGCGTCAATTATACAAGAACACCCCGAAGGATAAAAAATCATAAAATATAGTTTAACTTTACACCTTAGTTCAATTTAACTTACCTACAAATACAAGGAACGATTGATGATTGGTAATTTATGGGAATAAACGAACATATGGGACTAAAATTGCGTTGAAGTCATTTGTGCAGATGAAAATGAGAAAGTATGGGACTGAAATTATTAGTAGTAAAATAAATAATAACAGCTGAAAAATCGGATTTATCGAGTACTAATTGAAAAAAATAAAATTAGGCATTTGACCACATTCACAGACTACTATTTTTATACGTATTTAGATGTTTGGGTTTTTGATATATACCAACAATTATAAAGGTGACATCGATATTAAACTATGCCAATAAACTTGTATTGTGATTTAACTACGAACCTGTTCTCGAAGATCATGCCCTCCTGTACGGCCTGGTGGATGCGTTCGAGCTCCTCGATGTGCGGCTTGTACGCGTACACGCCCGCCTCGTACTCCTTCAGCCTGTGCAGTTGGTCCTCCAGTGAGCCCTGACAAATTTACAAAACTAAAAAATCTGGCTTCAAGAAACACTTTCACACAATTGATTATTATTAAAATCTTAAACATTAAAACTAGATTTACATTATAACATTTTGCACATAAAAATGACATCTTTAATTTTAGATATTCAACATTAAATAAGTTTTATAACGAAACAGTTTAATTTGTAGATTTCTTAATTTTGCATGCCAAACTAGGTAAATTTTTACTAGAAATAAAATTAAATATCGAAACGTAAAAATGTTTCTGTAAATAAAGAATTTGAAAACGCTTAACCATCTCAAAGGTGATGAGAAAATCATAAAACATACGACTAATATCACTAATCTCATATGCATTCCCATAATTTATAAATGAGCCTGGAGTTTAAAATTGTGATTAAATAAATTGTGCTCTGAACACCGAAGTTACTTTTATTTTACTTTAGCCGATGGAATTCACTACTGAGCAGAGGCCTGGTCATGCGATCTTCATACCACCCGATTTTGCCGCTCGGATCCAACGGCTTTGCCTCCCTTTTAGGTCGTCAGTCCTCGACCAGACTGATTACTCAGTTCGTCCCAAACATTTCTCACCTGTAAGCCCATGCCGATGGCGGTGACGGCGTCCATCTGCCGCTCGATCCAGGGCCCTACGGCGTTGGCCTTCTCGGCGAACTGCCGGCGGAGGGTCTCGTTGTTCTGCTGCTTGCGCAGCTCGGCTGCCAGCGTGCCGTCGCGCTGCGGGACCAGCTGTCTCACGTCGGACCATTTGCGGTTCAGCTCCTGTGAATAAATATATACATTTCCTTAATTTATTGTATATCATATGGATAGATAAAAGCAAGAGTGAATAGAAATCTTCTAGCCAAGAGCTTTTCACCATAGACTATCATGACTTATCATCATCATCATCGTTTACCATCAGGCATGATAGTAAGTGGTGATCAGGTAGTCAAGCGCACGACTATGAAAAAAAAACCACAATCTATATATATCTATATTGGCGAAAATATATTTTAACTATTACCGCCGTGTGGTATCCGGCTGAGTAAAATAGACTCATTTTTTGCTAAGGTGTCGTAAAAGATAATTAAGGTAAGTTGACGTCAGCCAAGCAACCGGTCAATAAAGAACATGCTTAAAACATGTGCCGATCCTACTTGATGGGGGATAAGGGCATGAGAATGATGATGATGATGACATGTTAACTAATACTTAAATAATAGTCCGAATGAGTGTCATTATTTCGTAAAGTTAAAAGAAGCTACTCACGTGAGCGGTGAGAGTGGTGTAAGGGTTCTCGAGACCACCAGGGATCTGGTGTTGCTTGACGATAGACTCCACCTGGTGTACCAGATTGACAATAGCCTGGTACTCCTTATCGGCCTCACCCAGCGTGGCCTTGAAGCGGGCGTGAGCGTCCATCAGCCCGGAGATCTCTTCGATGGTGTGGACGATGAACATGTCCACCAGGTCCTCTCGGGTGCCGTCCAACCTGCGAAGGTGTAATGATTCTAGAGGTACATCATGAAAAAAACGTATCGTTCATACAATCTTCTACATCATGAATATTAAAACTATGTACAATCAATTAGGTATATTAAATTTTGCCTCACAGTAGTTAGTATATATAGGGCACTTGTACCATTTATAGTTATATCGAACATTAAACGCTTTTTTCACCATTTAGTTGATTTTATAGGAAAAAACGTGTTTTTTAATCGTTGAGACTTTTTGTTCTCAAATTTTTAGTCTGATTGATTGTTAAAATAAGAAAAGAATAAATTTATCTATCTATCTATTTTCAAAGATTCTTGATACAGAGGTTTAATTAATTATGTCCGTTTTAAGTGTAATAGGATGACATTGAAAAGACCCATCTATTATCAACCTATCACAAGACAACAGTCCACACGACGTTGCAGGTAAAAGCTACAAAAGTAATAATAAAATTATTTTGCTATAATCCGCGATGAAGTAAAATAGAAAATATACATAATGCTAAATGTAGAGTGGACAATCGATTTGACCAAAAGTTTTGTATTATGGATCTCTGCAAAGTAACGCCTAATTCTATAAATTAGGTAAAAGCTAGTTTATTTAAATGGGATTGTACAATCAGATGGTACATACCAGTTGTTGAATGGTGCGGCGCGCTTGGCAAACTCGAGGTGCAGCAAGACGATCTGCTCCAACACGCGCTCCGCGTCGTCGAGCGCGAGGCGGCGACGCTGCGTGAGCGCGCCGAGGCGGTCCCATTGCGAGCAGATACGCTGGCAACGCGTGTTCACAGACGCTACCTCATGGTACTCCAACGTACTTAAATTAATAAATAAATATGGAACAATTACACACACCGTCGTTTGTCCCTAAAGTAAGTAGCTTAATACTTGTGTTATGAGTGACAGAAAACAATTATGTATATACATATATAATTTTAAATACATAAATAAACCCAGAAGCTAAGGACGAACGCATGTATTTAGAAAATATTGGCCTTCAAAGTCAGTGACACCTGAACCAACGGATCAGTCGTCAATGAATTAAAGTTCAATACTTTTTTTAGTTTGTTTAAAAAGTAAAGTAAGTAACGGCCTGTTACTATCCCACGGCTGAGAATAGGCCTCTTCTCTCCATTTTTGGAGAGAAGGATTGGAGCTAAGACCTACCACGCTGCTCCAATGCGGATTGGTAGGTTACACATACCTCCAGAATTCTCTACAGATATGCAGGTTTCCTCACGATGTTTTCCTTCACCGAAAAGTGTGTGATAAATTGCAATTATCAATTAGACACATAAGTTTTTAAGAGAAAAACTCATTGGTGTCTGCCCGGGTTTGAACCCGTGATCGTCTCTAGAGATTCACACGGTCGCACCGCTGAGCCATCACAGCTTACTTTTAGTTTGTTTACTCAAATGTAATTATAATATTATTTTGCTATAATCTGCGATTAGAGTAAAGCTAAAAATAGAGTGTACTATCCGTTTCCATGCAATCTTGGCTATACTTAAATCGTTACCCAACCATTACAAAGGTAAATGATTTTTTACTATTATTTTTTATTTTATCTTGCTCAAAGGACCAAAACGAGCACCACTGTAGTTTAAAAAAGTATAAATCAGTAAAATTTTGCCAATGAAAATCATATTTTTTTCTTTTGATATTTGCACTATTGATATCTAATCAAGATTATGCTATTGACGACCGGGCTATTAAGCTCACGTTCAAATGTTTGCTAGACTGAATAGTCGAAAAGCCACTGTCGGACGTATGCGCGCCCTTACTGGTGACCACTGAAAATCGGTGTTAGGGTCTCGCGACCTCAACAATAGCCAAGTCTTTTCTTCTTCATCTTTTATCATTATCATTTGTCATCTTGTTACTCTTCGCCCTGTGTTGTAATGTGTCACATAAATAAAGTTTTTCTTATTCTTATTCTTAAATGCTGTTAAGGCAGAGAATATAATATTCAACATACTTCAGTTCCTGTGCGATTGCAGCAATTTGCTCAACACGGTCTTGGTGTGCGGCGAGGTCCGATTCGAATGCCTCGTGCTTCTTCTTTAGCGCCTTGATGTCATACAACTTGCATTGGCGGAAGTCTTGCGACTGGAGCATTTCTTCCTTACCTGCAATATCATATTGCTGATAAGTAAATTAAAACTGTGTAATAAAACCGTTTGATTAGCTTATGTTTACTTATAAGGCGTTGTTTTATTCCTTTATTGAGTACAAGATCATTAGATACTAAAAAATTGTGAGTTTGAATACCTGTGCTCTAAAAAACTATGCATGTCATTGGCATTATAATTCGTCACCATAATGAAGTGAAACATCATGAATTATCGCACGAGACCTACATATTTCTAGAGAATTACTGGTATCCTAGAAATCCGAATTAGGTTGCAACTATAAATAGTTTTCAATTAAGAATTCGCATTGCAATTTCTACAAATAAAATTAATCATCTTATAACGGACGTACACACGGGGTACAAGATTTAATTAACAAAATTATTTGCTTCACTAAAGTGATATTGTGCTATCAATAGTATCTTTAATATTTAAATGAGTTAATCTTGTAAACATATATATTTTCTGAATCTTGGAAAGGGCTCCAACGATTTTCATGAAATTTAGCAATAGGGCGCTTTTTGTGATCTCCTACATGCTCAATTTCACAAATTATTTGTATGTTTGTCGCATACAAATTATTTGTTTAGTTCTATAATATATAATTAATATTTAAATATTATATTGCATATGTTCCTGTATTTAAATTCATAAAGTTATCGAGTCGTTTACATTTACTTGCCTCTGGTCCAGTCTTCGTGGATGTCGGCCTTGTGCTTGAACTTCTGGGCAAGGTATTCAAGTCGCTCCAGGCGCATCATTTCGCTCAAAAGCCACTCCTCAAACGCCTTCTCGGCGATTTCGAGGCCCTTCCATGCTTGAGCGATGTCCTGCAAATAAAATGTCCTAAATGTTAATTTCAAATTTATGAATTCAGAACATTTTTATTGAGAACTCTGTATTCTTACATTGGGACTATGCCATTATAAATTTTAAGTTGCCATAATTTTTAAGTATGCCAATAATAATATGCCATAACATTTATGGATACTTTATAAGCGTGAAAAAAAGTAATTTAATTAACAATACATTTCGGTAGTTTAGTAATGTATTTGTGGACTTTTTAGATAGAATTAATCTTTAGGTTCTGAAGAATTGTCCTCGCTAATCTACTTGGATGTAAATTATAGAATTAGACGTTACTTTTCGTAGTTCAATAATGCAATAAAAATAATGAGTTATATTGCTATCATCCGTTATTAGAGAAAATCTATGTAACCCTAAAAGAAGGGTGTACTATTCATGTTCATATATCTACCGTCACCATAAAACTGATTTTATCGAATCGCTGAAATAATGATTTTTTTACGGGGTGTGTTAAAAATTTATCTATGCATATACTCGTAACTGAAGATCTTTAATTTTTCTCAGCAGCAATGACGAACGTATATTTAAATATGAATTTACCATATAACAATAGATGCGGTACTGTAAAAGATTAGCAGAATTTATTGTTTAGGTACTTACAGAGACCATCTTGCCTTCGGTGGGCATGTAGGCAGGGCGGTTGCTGAGGCGCAGTTTGGTTTGAAGGGTGTTAAAGTTGGTCTCCAACTTGGCCTTCTGCTCTACGCGGGGTGGCTTGTGTTTACGCCTGCAATAAAACAATGCAAGGCAAGTTCTTGAAACATTGAATGAAAGAATAACTTACTAAAAATGCCACTAATATTATAAGTGCGAAAGTTTGTGAGTATATATGTGTTTGTTACTCTTTCACGGCGAATCCGCAAAACCGATATCGATGAAATTTGGCACAATTATTCCTTATACACTGGAATATAATATAGACTATGGAAATACTGTTTACTCTACAGAAATAGGATGAAATTGAAAAGCGCCATCTATTATCGTACCTATCACATAACACCAGTCCACGCGAACGAAGTCGTGGGTAAAAGCTAGTATAATATACTAATGATACCCGCAACTTGGCTCGCATTAAACTATAGTGATACCCACAATTACATATATACCACAGGCCGCGTTGTGTAATATTGCAAATAAATTGTTACAACATATTTGTAATACAACTTCCTTCATAGAGTTGGTCATTAATATGAAAAAGCATTGTGGCTGTCATATATGTGTCATTGAGTTGTTGAAAGAGAGTAAATGGGTTGACAATGGGAAAATTGCTTTTTATTTATTGAAAAGGTGTAAAGGAGAAATATCATTTTGTTGTAGTTTAATACTTTACCTATAAGTACGATAGTCCTCCAGCTTCTTCTGGCAACCGGCAAGCGAGTTGTCGGTTTGGCGGCTGTTCAGCCACGGCATCGTGCGCCTTATCCAGTCAAGCAGCTGAAAAAACATTTAAAACGTGATAATATTACATAAAAATGATTACTAACATGCAAAAATGGTTCGTTACATTTAGGACATAGAGTTTTAATTCGATTGACATGATAACTATGGACTTTCGTTTCAAATTGTATTCTGTAATACAGTGTGTATTGCTCGGGATTAATACAGAAATAGGATATTCTGGATCAATTAGATTATTATAAGCGGACCTATCGCGTGCTTTAGAAATTCAATTTTCCAATAGCGGACTGAAGCGAAGAACTTGGACGCGGAACTTGGAAAAAATGATACAATAATGGGCTGCGTTATTGGACTAAGGACCTGTTTTGCGATTATAAATACTGAAGTTTCGCACTTAAAAGCTTCAATAAAGTTTCTGAACGTTTTCCCTTGTAGCTTCTTATTAATATTCTCTATATACAAACTAGCTTTTACCCGCGAGTTTCAAATATTTCCATCGCAAAAATCGGATCGATCGGGTAGGTTAAGTCGCAATTGCTGTTGCAATGTTTTCACTATGCGAAATGCTGACATTGAACGGCATAACCATTAATTAGCAAAGATTTAAATTGATAGATATTCACAACAGGAGTTGTTTTACATATGTAGCGACCAATAGACTATTTTAGAATAATTTGAAGTAAACAAAGATATAAGGAAAATGAAGATACTTACGTCGCTGGCAAGACGCTCGTACTCTTCCATGAGGCGTTCGTTCTCCTGGTTTACTTTGAGAACTTTGCAAATACGGTTCGCGGCCGTTTCAGCCTGTATAGATTCAAAAAATTATTTTAACATCGCTTGAACTGTGTATTGTATTATTACTGTATATATTGCGTGGTCTCTAAGTAAAATTTGAAATTCGCTAAATAGCTTGTTAGGATAAAAAATTTCAAATATAGTCTATTACTGAAAACTAAGTCAGTTTTAAACATAAAAATTATTATTATAAAAAATAAAAAAAAAATTGACAGTAAAATATTGTGGACTGCAATCGAAGTAGTCGATGAAACATTATGACAAAAGTATGCGAATATTTAAAATTTTTAAGATATAGGTAAGTAAAAGTAACGCATTGTTAGTATCCCACTTCAGGGTTTAAACTCAATCCCTTTATTTGGAGCTGGAATTTGGTTGAATTTGGTAGATTACACATATCCCAGGAATTCACTAGATATATGAAGCCTGCATATCTCCTCACGACGTTTTCCTTCACCTAAAAGCGTGTGATAAATTAGGAACATAAGTTTTAATAGAAAAACACATTGGCAGGCCCGGGGTTGAAACCGGTTATCAACTGAAGATAGTTACACGGTTCTCTGCTATCACAATTTACATGGAATTAATTTAGATATAAATAGGATGTACTGTAAAAAACTGTATGAGAAAACTGGCACAAAGCTAGAAAACAACAGATAGATGTATGATTGCAGTGAAAGATGTGGGACAATGACAAACCTTCTGAGCGCCAGAGAAGCAATGGTAGTACGACGAGACGTAGGTCATGACGGCTCTCTCGTCGGGCATTGCCGTGTTCTGCAGATCTAGCAAGCATCACGCAAGCGACACTGAGTTAGTTCATGCGGTGTTTACACTATTTTTTTATGTATGAGATGCCTGGATTGTATCAATATATAGATTATTTAAAGTAATGTAAGCAGTGGCGTATTTAGACAGAGTGGCTAACCCCCGTAATGTAATGCGCCTTTTCTATCTACTGCAGTACCCCCAACTCTCATTAAATCCGATTTACTCGTATCTTTCTTTATATAACCATATTCCATGACTGTTATCTTTATATTTAAATGAGTTAATCTTGTATATATATATATTTTCTGAATCTCGGAAACGGCTCCAACGATTTTCCTGAAATTCAGCATGTAGGAGGTTTTGGGGGAGAAAAATTGATCTAGCTAGGTTTTATGTAAAAAAAAAAATAGTTTTATCCCTGTTTTTGGGCATTAAAAAACACTAACATTTATATTGAATTCAATTTTCGCCATTAGCTGTCAAGTCCACGTAGCTTATTCGGGTAACAGGCAGCCTCGAGAAATGTGAATGCCAAGGAGCGATCCCCAACTAAATAATCGTTTTTTCTTTTTTTTTAAGTTTTTTTTATGTAAAAAATTACCGAGCGAAGCTCGGTCACCCAGATATTTACTATTAAAAGGAAAAGGTGCTCTTAATCTATATATTTAGGTAAAATTATTAAAAAAAATGGTAACAAAACTAGAATTTTGTTACCTTTTACGTTTTATAATTGTAAAACTTATGTATTTTGTAATAATTTACGTATGCGGACATAAATTTATGTAAGCGAAATATTATGTTGAATTTTGATATCCTTAATCGTATGACAGTTTTGTAAACTAAATAAAAAAAAAAATAATAACTGTATAGATCATTATAATGAAAATAGTAATATATCCATCGTATAAAAGAGTAACGATGATATATTTTTACTGATTTTATTAACTTTTCCCCTTTTTTCATCACTCCGGGTTACGGCCTTGACATGCAGCGCCCACATTACACGAAATGTACATAGGAATTGTTAGGCTTTTTTTACCCGTATGAACGATAGAAATTTGCAAACAGCATTCATTAAATTTACAGCTATAAAATAACGCGGGTGCTTACGGAATTTTCTTTTGGCGTACATTAATTTATTTCAATAAAAAAGAATGCTAATTTATTGTAAGAAGGTATCAGTGTCAAGATAAGCCAGCTGTCATACAAGCGTACATAAATTTTTTTAATGGATAAACTTGGGTATTAATACAAAACAAACATCCCAAATTTCATTTATACTCCAACTTCATGATAAACTATGAATGTAGTTAATTACAGAAAAAAAAAAGCTTAGAATAGGGTTATTCAAATCATATTTTGCACTGCTATAAGAAGTAATATAATTTATAGGATTTTTAAAATACTTGATTTGATGGTACTTATAATAAGTACTAAATGCTTTTTTTGGGGGGTTAAAATAATTTTAATTGTAAATTAATGTAGGGGAGAGCGGGAGCATATGAATAATTTCCACTTAAATGTAAATTACATAAATAAAATTTTAAAATATAGATAAGTTATTAAAACTAATTCTCATGATTTATATTTTATTTGCGTACCGATACAAGTATAGAAGTTCATCAAGTTTAACAATGAAAAGCATAAAGCATAAAGCGACAGTCAGAGACGGTGGCACATAATTCGATCGGTGCTTATATGGAATCATAGCTCCCATTACCTTACCAGTACTCCCCTACACTAAAGCCCATAGTCACAGACATTTGACTGTAAACTTTGTTTCTACTTGAACTCATAAGGCCAATCATATGAACATATCTATCTATATAAAAAATATATACGTTCCTTACAGACTATGAATTGTTTGGACCGATTGTAATGAGATTTTCAGAAAATCTTTAGATTGTCCCAGCGGATATACCTGTAAACTATATCAGCGATCGGATCGTTTTTTTTATTTGACAATGACAGTTTTTTATTTATCTTTAATGGGCCGGGTATGCTAGTATATTATTTGGCTTTTATGAGTTCTAGTGTAAACAATAAAACGTCACAGAAAACGAGCTTAATAACAAAGTATTCATTCGTTTCATGCTATAAGTTACACACAAAGGCTGGCGTTAGGGGTTCGGGTATCGGATTCTTTGGCAGCCATTTTGTTTTTGTACCTGTTGCGCGCCTTGGAACGCGTGGTAGTAACATGACACATAGGTCATAATGGCGCGTTCGTCCGGCTTGGGCGTGTTAATAAGGTCTGTAATATACAGCATAATACACTGTAATTGTGATTCATTGTTTACATTGTTCGAACTTCTCGTAATCGTTACCTATTCTGAGCTTAAAGCTTCGCACTAATAAAACTATTTGTCTAATGTCAACGTAAAATTAAAATCATAATGCGTAAAATATGTTTGCTTAAGCTTACTTAACGATATAATATTTCATGTTTAAAAAATATATCCAACATTGTAATGTTTTTCTTTTGATTACGAACATGCTATGTATATTGCGAAAATATTACACCAGTGATTTATACAAATCAATCTTTTTTTAAAATTAAAATTGAAAATTATTAATAAATCAACCAATTACGAGATCACCAGTTAAAAAATAACATCAGAAATTATTAAACACTCAATTTAAATATAATAGAGTTCCACTTCGTTATTTCATATCCTTTGTATTTTTAATCTTATGAATTTCATTAAATTAAGTTAAACGAAATCGATTCTTATAACGAAAGGTATAAAGTACATAATGCTTACCATCGGGGTCCAACATCCGGGGGATGTCAAGATACTTCTCAGCGACGTCGAATGCGGTGTTCAAGTTCTCAAGAGGATTGTCTTTTGATAGTTTGCTGTAATCAATCAAGTCTGGCCTATGCCTATGGATAAGGGCACAGAAGGCCAAACCGTCCTTGAACGAGAGATGGAAGTTCTGTACATTGACGTTTTTGTAAGGCGCAGTCTTACGCTGACACCAGAGAAGTAGACCTTCCTGTAAATTGAATGCAAATTTGTTAGTCATGATGCATTTAATGCTAATTTTTCAATTGTATATTGCTAAATGATAATGAGTCAAAGCTGAAAAATGGATATAATTAGTGTCTATACATATTCTGTTTGAGTCACATACGCAACAAACTGTTTGTTCAATGTTCGATTTCGTAAGGATTGACAAAATTATGCGTAGCCTTTAACATCGTTAGGTAATTTTTGAGCATTGTGTAAGGCTATATATTTTTATGAAAATTTATTTCCACTCTCGGTTTTAGAAACGTCTTACTTTCTTTCTCTAGAGCAGCAATATTGTGATAATTATTGTGAGCAGCAATATTATGGTAATTATGAGTAATAAGTCGTCATTCTCAAGTCAAGTCATGTGACTTGACTTGAGAATGACGACTTAGATTAATAAATAAATAACTATAGAGTACACTAAATTAAGTTTATTTTTATATTTATATTCGCATCAATAATATTTTAGAATTGTTAAATTTACTTAATTTTTTGTTATTATACGATTAAAAAAAAGACTTGTATTTTGAATAGTGGATTAATTTCTTTTTAAAATATTATACGACATTTAGGTAAGGACTATAAGCGATGAATTTTCTTTCATAAATTAGTCCTTTTGATAGGTATAGATATATCCTTGGTAAAAATTATACTTTTTATATAGTTTTTACTTGATTTTAATGAACATTAAGATTCAGTGTAGACAGTACTCGCCTATCACGAATGAATGAGTTATGAATCTTTTATCTCTTGAATTATTTTGCTGATTACCTTAGCGGTCATTTCTTCTACTGAGATATCTTGAATTGCGAATCTCAAGATGATAGTCCAAATCATACCCAGGGTCATCTTAAGGTTGCCATCGACAATTTCTTCAGCTCCGATGGACACCAGTTTTACACCTGTAATCAACAAAGTGGAATGCAATGTATAAATGATACGTAACGATACAAAACTATTATCCATTATAAAATCATATTTTAAAAGTCTTTTTTAGTTTTTTAGGTATCTTTTTATGTATTTTTTTAAACTTTGTTAAAATTTTTAGAACATGTTTATAATCGTAAATCTACTCCTTTAAACTTCCTATTCATTTCTTCTCATAGTGGCGATTGATACAAAAATTCTATAGGATCATTGTAAAGCTTTTTTAAGGACTTCAAATGTTTGACTTGACTTTTATCAAGTCCTCCAGCCCCGCTTTATAGCTAATATTAAAGCCTAACAATTTACTACAACTTCACTTTACAACTAGCTAAGCCTTGTTCATGAAATATATATTTGTGGGAATATATATGGCGAAATATATATTATATTTTTTATATATAATACTAATCTGTATGTAATGTAATTATAATTTATATAAAAAATAGAAGCTATGATTGTATCTACCTGACATAAAATTAGTGTGCTTAGTGCGAGTTTTTTAAAAACTTACTCGATAGCCTTAGTCTGTATGTCGCTGCAACAGAGACATCTAGTGACCGCTGTTGTAGTGTCATATAAATCGGTGTTACGCTAACGCTATCAAGTAGATTAAAAAAACTAACTTTAATCACACAAAAATTAGAAGAACCGAAAAAGAACTCGTGACGAAAACTGGATATATCTCCAAGAGTCAATGGATATTGAAAAATGGAATCCGAGATATTAATTTTGGCCTCCATCCTACCCTATCCTACTTTCTACTAATATTATAAATGTCAAAGTTTCGTCTGGAAGTCTGGATGTATGTTTGTTACTCTTTCACGGCGATACCGCTGAACAAATGTCGATGAAATTTGGCACAATTACCGTATACACCGGGGTAACATATATGCTAAAGAAATCCTCAGAAAAGCGCAATTTTCAGCCTATCACGCGACAACAGTCCAAGCAAACGAAGTTCTGGGTAAAAGCTAATATTTTATATATACAATAATTACATGTCAAAAGCAAAAAACTACATGTCAACGTTGTTGTAAAACTAAAATAACTAAGAACGTATTAAGAAACCTTTAAATTCAGACCCCATAAAACCCTGTAAAAGTATACTAATTTTTAACACATAGTTAATATGTCGAAATAACTATATGCCTTTTTAAATTTATATTCATTGTAGGGAAAAATTTTAATAGCACAAATAGTTTGTCCCTTGCAAAACCGGGTACTTGTATACAGAATTTTATTTTTAGCAACACGTACGTTGGATAGGTGCCTTGACCTAATGGCTCTAAGAATAAAACACCTCGAGTACTTAAGTCTGATGGCTATAATTTGAAATTTTAATATTAGAAAGTATCTAGGCGCATCTATCGTGATGAGCTTTTGAAAGGTAATATTAATTGTATAAGTAAGATTATGATAAGGTACATCGTAGAATTAAAAAATACAATAAAAAAATGTGAACACATAACAACAATTGTTAAGGATAATATCAGACTATAAATTGTTGTAAGTTATTTATAACAATTCATAGAAAAATCTCCTCTTTTAGAAAGGCACATAGAAAATGTATGAAAAACAACTTCCCAGTGAAACTATAAACCAAATGAGAAATGTCATAATTATTTATTTACATCACAGAAGTAGAAACTCACTAAAATATTCGAATATTCTTATGTATAGGCATTATATATATTCTAGTACTGTAATTCTTACGTAATATATGTTACTGTAAATGTATAATATCTCGTTTGGAGAACAAGTATAAATTAATAATTTATTATATTAATGCAAGCTTAAGTATTTAATGAATATGTATGAGATATATAAGTCGATTTAGTAAATTAGTTCAACAGATATTTTTAAGCATGTTACTGTATAATAAGACGATTTACGTTACATACGTCTGTGTGTGTTAAGATCTATAGATACTATAATATAGACTAGAGTAACGATCTTTTAATTATTAATTTATGAAATCGTTACTAGAGCGGTATGTCATTTGATTTAAAATTAAATGATAAGTAAAAACGTTATCTTTTAATAATATGAGTAAAAATGGCGATCCTGAAACAAATAATTTCTTTTACCTATGTGAGTGAAAACGGTTGGCGTTTTTAAATACGATATATTGACTAACCTCAATTATATTATTTGTAATTACTTATAAAACAATCTAGGAAATTACTTAATTTATGTGAATATAATAATGTAAGTAACAAAAAATATCAAATAACAAAACTCAAGATTAAAATGGTATGGACTAAGATGGATATGATAAGCAGGGATGAAAATCTTGTAACCAAACTAGTGTTAAATATGAATTTAGATGGATTGACTATCGGGAAGACGAACAGAGATAGATGGATTTTACGAAGTATGACATGCATATATGTACAGGAGGAAGCGTCAGAGTTGACAAACAATAAGAGAATATCTGGGTGACCGAGCTTCGCTCGGTAATTTTTTACCAAAAAAAAAACTTAATAAAAAACAATTATTGAGTTGGAGATCGATCCTAGGCATTCATATTTTTCAAGTCTGCTCGTCACCCGAATAAGCTACGTCGACTTGACAGTTAATGGCGAAAATTCAATTCAATATAAATGTTAGTGTTTTTTAATGCCCAAAAACAGGGATAAAACAATTTTTTTTTACATAAAACCTAGCAAGATCAATTTTTCTCCCTCAAAACCTCCTACATGTTGAATTTCAGGAAAATCGTTGGAGCCGTTTCCGAGATTCGGAAAATATATATATATACAAGATTAACTCATTTAAATATAAAGAATATGAAAGCAAAAAACATGTAGTGTTGACTATGAATCTTGGGTTGACAAATTTACGAAAGCGTAAAACATGTAGTGTTGACTATGAATGTTGGGTTGACAAATTTACGAAAGCGTAAAACATGTAGTGTTGACTATAAATGTTGGGTCGAGAAATTTACGAAAGCGTAAAACATGTAGTGTTGACTATGAATGTTGGGTTGACAAATTTATGGAAGCGTAAACCATGTAGTGTTGACTATGAATCTTGGGTTGACAAATTTACAAAAGCGTATAACATGTAGTGTTGACTATGAATGTAGGGTTGACAAATTTACTAAAGCGTAAAACATATAGTGCTGACTATGAATGTCGGGTTGACAATTTTACGAAAGCGTAAAACATGTAGTGTTGACTATGAATGTTGGGTTGACAAATTTACGAAAGCGTAAAACATGTAGTGTTGACTATAAATGTTGGGTTGACAAATTTACGAAAGCGTAAAAAAAGGTAGTGCTGACTATGAATGTTGGGTTGACAAATTTACCTTTTGATGCGATAAAGTCCAACGCTTTGTTGACGTTAGCGATCTTATGGAAGCGCATCTTGCCGCGGTCGGGCTTGGGCAGGGTTTCGCCTGAGATGACCTCCAGGAGCAACATAAGCTTGAGGCCATTGCGGAAGTCCTCGTCGATGTTTTCGATGCCAGTGCCGGCCTTTCTCAGGTGACTGTTGCACCATGCTGTAAACGTCTGGAAGAAAAAAACTCAGATATAGACTTATAATTCATGGAATTTCTAGATTTATGCCCATTGGTATAAGTAAAAAAGAACAAGACATTGTTTTAAATAGGGATGGTATTAAATATTGTCCAGTCCTTTTTAAGTGTGTTATGTGTCTGTTATATCTTATTAATTTATTACACCGTCAAATAAATCTAGATTAATCTGCGGTAATATGCTTGCTTATAACTTGTTTTATTATTTCATCATCTTCCTGCCCTTATCCCACTGTAAGTGGGGTCGGCACAACATGTTATAAACATGCTGTCACATGATTTGGCTGCGCTTTTACGACCACTTACCTCAGTCAACTTACCTCAGTCGTATTTTACGACACCTCGGTAAGAAAGAGGTTGGTCTATTCTACTCAGCCGTATACCACACGGTGGGTCAACTTACAACAACTAACTTAGTCGCCTTTTACGATACCTCGGTAAGACATGAGGGTGATACTATTCTATTCAGCTGGATACCACACGGCTAGCTTTTTTATTATTTATGAATTAATTTTTAGTTGATAAAGTTTTTGTTATAATTCTAATAATTATTGCAAATAAAAGTTCTATAGTACCTAGTAGGATTTTCATGGTATAGAGGAATATTAACGTTTATCATATACGAGTATCCATTGAGAAAAAATATACAGGAATATATCGACTTTTTCTACAAAGTTTGCGCGAGAAGTATTTGCATTTTTTTACTTCTTATTGTCCCGTCTAGCCGACGAGCAGTTTGCTGGAAACCATACTAAGACAGGTTTCACACATGCTTGATTTAACGGCGCGATTCATAAGTAGTTGCATGACATTGTTTACATAATGAGTATATCAATGTTGTTCAACTAAAGTTATATTTCGTGCCTACTTCCACCCTGTTTCCTTTGCCAGTAATAGAATATTACCTTTAACGATAAACATTCTTTTTCTATAATTCCGTTCACCAAAGAGATTGCTTATAGCAATAACACCGCTTTTGTAAATTTACCTTTAACTATTTATTGCAAATGTTATTTTGTGCAAAAAGTATTAAATACACAAATAAATATATTAAGATGAGGCTAAACTAATTCGGTTCCATCGAAAAAAATTTCGTTCTTAAATTTAGTGCTGTTGTTTTTGCTGTTTTTTGTATACTTTACACGAAAGCTGCGTTGTATCGCTGTTTATGTGAAGGACGTCTAAGAATGTTCCATGTAGCTAGGAATTTGGTTTTTAGTGCTTTTTTTTCATTTGACTCTATACTATTACGGCTTTAAAGTATCATTGTGTAGGACGGATGACGGTAGAAGCATTATCGAAATGTGAATACAGCAGAAGTTGAATGGGTGAAAGACAACTGGATATACATATATATTTTTTAAATACATACCTAAATGCAAATATACACCCAGACTCGACGACGAAGAAATCAATTTATATAAAATGTTAGCCCTTGGCGGGAATCGAACCCGCGCGACGCGGAGCCGAAGGCAGGACCACTATCCACTACGTCAACGGGCCAGTCAAATGAGTGTGGACTATTCAACTCAGCCCGATACCACACGGCACATAAAGTAATATAAGAAATTGTCGGACAAAAGGTAAACCTAGTAATTTAACAAAAGTTTCAAAAGCGGATGGCTAAATAACAATGATATTTTAACTTTTAAGCTTTAGACATGAATTTGCTTATAATGAAATATATTGATCAGTTTTCCTGCTTTTTCCTTTGACACCCGATTCGTTTAGACAGTTACCTTACCCTATGTTTAGTTGAATGTAAAATATCGGGGATCCCATTTAAATGCACGTACAAGTGCCTTTAATCAATACTGCAATGTTAGGGGGACAGACAGACGGGTGAGGGTGCGACCCTCGTGTCAAAATTCGCTAACAGTTATTGGTACTTATAGTTTAGTGTTTAGGTTTTAGCTAAGCTTCCATACGATACGATATGTAACCATATGCCTATATACTACATTACACTAACATTTAAATAGAGTTCTTTTTTGCATCATAGGACTGAACCAATTTTCGTAGACCTAAACATGACGTGACACGTGAAAGCTGTTGTTATTTTGAACAAAACACCTTAATATTTTAACGCAAGTGACGTATTGCATCAATAATTTAAAAGTGGAATCTAATAAACGTATGATTTATGATTCGATTTCTAATAAAGTGAAATTGTAAATTATTAAATAAAAAACAATGAAAAAACGAAACCTTACACTTAGAACTGGGTCAGTAGTTAAAACATAAAGATTACCTACAAGAAGTGTAACCAAACTTAAGCTTAGCTTTGAGTGTAGTTTAATTAAGATTAATTGTGCAACCTCCATCAAAAAGAAATATACATGTCTTTTGACGTGTTATAATTTAGTAGATGTCATTGTTTAAAAACTATATAATATAGTTTAGAATGAATAATAATAAATGCTTTCTGAGTATACGTATAGCATCCTTTTTCTATATTCTACATAAAGGTTTTCATCTAATATTACAGTCCATCCTGTGACATTGTAAAAGCCGTTAGGATTTACAGAATAATGCCAAGCCGAAATTAATATTTAAGTAATAAAATTTATCTTTTTTTTAAAATGAGAATGTGGTCGCAGGTTCTTCAAACACATTAAAAAATTACGAAACAAACTCATTAGTCATGAACATCTACATGACTCATACGTTTTACGATTGTTGTTTACCAATTTTTAATAGCTCAGTACACTCGTACAAATTTTATATTAATACACAGATTACACGCATATAACCTCGACCTCGTCTTAAAAGATGAGATTCACCTTTTATTTTCTTTTGTTATAAATAATTTGTACAGTAGGTGGTGTAAGATAGTGTCGATTTACATAATTTATACACATTGTTTATTTTAAGGAATTAATTTATAGTTTAAAAAAATATTTAATAAAATTAGCTGCAAGAGTTTGCGAATCTTTAAAACTTTTTTTAATTTACTATTTATAACCTAGTACATGTTTTTATCTTTACGCCGTGTGGTATCCGGCTGAATAGAATAGTACCACCCTCTTTTCTTACCGAGGTGTCGTAAAAGGCGACTAAGGTAAGACGACCCGCCGTGTGGTATCCGGCTGAGTAGAATAGACCAACCTCATTTCTTACCGAGGTGTCGTAAAAGGCGACTAAGGTAAGTTGACCCACCGTGTGGTATCCGGTTTAGTAGAATAGACCACCCTCTCTTACCGAGGTGTCGTAAAATACGACTAAGGTAAGTTGATGTCAGGCAGGCGGCCGGTCGTAAAAACGCAGCCAAATCATATGACAACATGTTTATAACATGTTGTGCCGACCCCACTTAGAGTGGGATAAGGGCAGGAGGATGATGACATGTTTTTATCTTTAAAATTCTTAATTTAATTGTGTGTAATTTAATTAAATGTATTTAAAGCAAAAATGTACAAGTTATATCTATCTTAAATTACTTACACGCTAGGACTATACAAATCATGCCCACGTGGAATGGCCCCAAGAATGCTGGCAGCTTTTCCGCGCTAAATCGCTAAGTTGATTCTTTGTGCGAAAAAGGAGCCAGAAATTAGTATTAGTTATCTTTTAACATATTCTTTTATATTTAAAATAACTATTAACGAATTTTTAAGTTACCTTACTAGATAGTGTTATACTCGGACGAAAGAATATGTATATGCCACAGGTATATAACAGTTTAGGTTTATTTGATAAAAAACAACACAAAATATGCAACACAAGTCTTACTCATAATATGAATGATAACACATTGTTTAGAGTTATACTTAAGTATTGCAACTGTCACGAAATCACGTGTTTGGAATCAATAAAGTTATTCTTATCCTATTTTTAATAGAAGCATATCGCTATTAGTTGTTAATGGTGTTAAATGTTAAAAATAAAATTCCTTTCAGCAACAATACCAGCAGAAATCCTAATTCAATATAAGGCGTTTCCTTTAAGCAAAAAGCTTTTTTTATGCATTTTCCTTACGAATGAAAACTTTAAACTCATTTATCTCAAAACAAGATTCTTATGAATTGTGCCACTAAAGCAGCCCATGAGCGATATGTTCTTTGTTTTTATCGGTACAAACATCACCGTTTCTAAACTTGCTACTGATTTCATTTTTATTTGCAATCGACATTTACCGCCGTGTGGTATCCGGCTGAACAGAACAGTACCACCCTCTTTTCTTACCGAGGTGTCGTAAAAGGCGACTAAGGTAAGTCGACCCGCCGTGTGGTATCCGGCTGAGTAGAATAGACCACCCTCATTTCTTACCGAGGTGTCGTAAAAGGCGACTAAGGTAAGTTGAAGTCATCCAGGCGGCCGGTCGTAAAATACGTAGCCAAATTATATGACAACATGTTGTGCCGACCCCACTTAAGAGTGGGATAAGGGCAGGAAGATGATGATTTACTTAATTAATATTTAATAATTGTTTACACCATATAACGTGAGAAATAAGTGAAAGTTAAAACATGGAGGTTGTGAAGTACATCCTTTTTTCATTATGTTAGTGAAAGTGCTAATGTATATCGTTAACAGCTTTGCGCTTTTATGATAAAAGCTTATTAGTTACATTGAAAACAACCTCTTTATCTATATATAAAATATTTTAATGTAAAATCGATATATTACTTAAAAAATTGTAATTTGAAATGATATTTGATTTTTATAATTATAAAAGTTAAGTAAGTTGCTAGTTATTACACTAAATAAGGCCATTTACTTTTGGTCTCGTTGAGTTTTGTTTCTTAACGTAATCCTTACTTCCATACTTACTAATCTTATAAATGCTAGTCTGTCTGTTTGTTAAGCTTTCACGGCTAGTGCAATGGACCAATATCAATAAAATTTGGCATAATTAAAGTTTATATTCGTCGCTAATTCACGTTCTTCTTTCAGTGACAGGATAAGAAGATAATATGTGTATATTGGATTATTGAGGGTACTTAAAGTGGCGTGAACGAAATCGCTGGTACCACTATTATATAGTACTAATAAATAAATGTCAATTTTTTTAAACTTTCATATTACATGTGCATCGTAACTGGTTTTTTAAATACCTTATATCTTTAGTATATATCACACATATACATATATGAAAGGATATTGAACAGTATTTTTAAATCCTTGGAGCCGGAACTATTATTAGACCTTTCTAAACAAAACTAATTCTACAATCACGTTTCAGCCTCGTTTGCCTCGTTGTGTTGGGCAAGAATGAAAGTTGCAATATTGCAAATACAGTAAAGACCGCCGTATATTTATTCAGTGTAAAAACAAACAGTACAAGCTAAATATAAAAGGCAAAAAGTACTAATACATCTAGAATATGCTATATGAATACGTTAGGAAATATTTCGATATTTCGCTCTAAAGTTTTTTCTTTACTAACTGACAATATTCAGATATATCAAATCATGTGACAACATGTTTATAGCATGTTGTACCGACCCCACTTAGAGTAGGATAAGGGCAGGAGGATGATGATGACAATATTCTGATAGTCCATATTATGATGATTGATATTAGCAGTTTATGATACGAGTATGTTTTTGGGTGAAGGTAAACATCGTGAGGAAACCTACAATTGTCTAGAGAATTCTGGTGATAATGAACTTAGCAAACCGCATTTGGACATTGTCTACGCTTCTCACGAAAGACGGATAAAGGAGACGTATGCCAAGCATTATCGCACTGCTTGGCATAGTAACAGGCCTTCAATTAGCCTGCTGCATAAATCAGCTAAATAATCTAAAATTGATAAAATGGATTTATTTATTTATTTATTTATTCAATATGTTCTGCTTAGAGTGGGATAAGGGCAAGGTGAAAGATGAATCTAAAATTTATTCTGAAATGCCCAAGACCAATATTCCTTTAAATAGCCATAAGCCGTTGATGTCAAATAATATGTCAGATTCTATCCACCATGTGAAAACTTACAGACCCACCTCGTCAGCTCGTCATTGAACATCAGCGCTGCAAGTGTAATAAGCACTAGCAACTGTATTCTGGATAAGTTTGAAATTAATCAGATGAATGAGACAAGTCTATTACGTAACTACCGGTTATTACAAAATTCATAACCCCCATAAGATGGGACCAGTGGCGAGCGGATAGAATATATCTACATTCTGAGATTAAATCTATCTTGATTATGCCTAATCATAGCATCATCATTGATGATATTGTTTTTTTTCTAAATATAAAGGTAACGGAAATGTTATACCAAAATATTATTAAAAAGAACACCTGAATTCCCTGTATCCTTTAAATTTTCTTCTTCTTCTTTGTCAATGGAAGTCCACTGCGTGCATCTTTGTATTATGTACTAATGTTATGTACATTTTTATGGTGACGTTACGAAAGAACCACATAGTAACGCAATATCTTAAGAAATTGGAACAGTACGCGCCTGAAAATTATATAAATCATTCGTCACGTACTATTTATTTACAGAACAAAGTTTGCGGAACAAAGGGCGAATAGCTATTTACAATGTATGCAGAATGAGAACTGTTGAAATGTGGTAACACTTGGGATATGTGGGAAAGTTATTTTTGCAGCTGCAGCCAGCAGGTGATAACGTTAGGACTGGTATTTTTTTATAATAGGCAAGCCTTTTGTATGCACAACTACGTACCGCAAGTAAATGGCGCACCTATGAAATGTAAACGATTGGTTCCAGTCGCTTCAAGGCCACAGCTGATAAATAGCCCTACACAGGCCATTCAGCAACTAGCGTTCTATTGGCATTGAGGCTGACATTAGACCACTCTTACAATCATATGAACCGATAACGATACGACAGCGACAGTATTGCGGAAGTAGTAAATTAGTACCTAATACACTAAATTGATTCATTGCTGTCTCCACTTCACTGTAGCTTTTTTTTATAGATAATAGGCTTTAGCAGTGAGTACTATGTTACAATTTGCATTCAAGTTCGTCTGCTTGGACGTCAGTAGTACCAGGTAAAACAATGTCATTTTGATATAGGATAACAATTCATGCAATGGTAAGTACCAGCAAATGGTCTCAATTCTTGATGTTACTGCGAATATCTTCGGCCTACAATCACAATACTGATAGTATATTTCAAAATGGCAAAACTTATTCAAATTAATCTATATAAAAAAATTAACATAATTATTATATCGTAAAAATTACAAGATAATGTTAATATACCTTGGACAATTGCATACAAGTTTTTAGTATATACAGTATTATTACCATTGACAAATGTTTCACCTTTCTTTTTTAATTCAAAAGATGTTTATGATGAGAAAGTAATACCCATAAAAGTCTATTTAAAAGATTAATTAACACGTTCATGCAAAAATAAAATGGAAAGTTACATGATATCGTAGTCATTTTAAAATACAGATTTATTGAGTTTTGTGTTATGAAAATCCATCATCATAAAATTAATTACTTTAGAGAATATATATCGTAAAAAAAAATTGAATACCTAAATATCAATAAGTACGAACCTAACATTACAACACACATCACATCAGGTCAGTAAAGACACGTCCTAGAAGCATTACATTTATGAGTCCGATTGAGTCTGCGTTCAAAGCAATACTTCACATAGCAATATTACCCAGTTAAAGGAACTATCATAATCACTTGGGAATTCTATATATTTTATTATTATATATTTTTTATACAATTATATATTTCAGACTCCGACATGTATAATATTATGTCATTACATTACAAAAATAATTTCAACAATGTTAGTAAACTTCGTTGAAATATAGTACGATAAGTAAGTATTTATTACACAATGTCAGGCTAATAAGAAGTTACAATAGAATTGCGACATTGTGCCAGTAATTGATTTAATCGTTGAATCTTTTCTAGATTACATTGAATTCCAGTCATTGATGGACTCAAATGCTAACATTTAATTAACCTGTCCATCAATTCAATAGATTGATAGTTCATGGTTCATTAGTATTTCGGGGAATGTAATTAATAGAAGTTTTACTAAGCGTATGTAATTTACTAGTAAAACAAAAACGAATGTTAATTTTATTCGAATATAAATGTAAATTAATTGAAGATGGTAAAATGTCAACAAAACGGAATTTAAAAAGAATATATAATATATAAGAATATATAATATAATAGAAAAGAATATATAAGAATATGTTAACATTCATCATGTTTCATTTCATGAAATTGGTACAAAGGTTGTTATGTAATTTCAACTGTTAAACATAGAATATTATTGATGAGAAACTCGTTAATGCGAAACCAAATTGAATATCAAAGAAAGTGATATCTAGATTTCAGTTTAAAACTTTCCAAGCCTAAGGGAATTTTTAAATACGTTCCCCATAAATCAACTGCTAAGACTTTTTTATTAATTGAATTTTTATTGACTAGGTTAACACAATAATTTAGTAAAAATTTAAGACGATCTTGCCTTGCCTTCATGAGAAAATGTCCTTGAGACAAAAACATATGCGACCTACAATGTGAAAATATCTAGCATCACCTTGCATCGCAAGACCGGCGTAGATCCAAAATAGCGTCTGCAGGTGTAGCAGGGCTATTTAGATTCGTACCATCGTTTTTGTGGGCTGTGGACATTTCAACGCTTGCGAGCGAAGGTTAGCGCAAGGCGAAAACAAGATGCATCATATGTTTCGGAATTTCTCACAACAAGACAGTGATCTTTAATTAGCTATTGTTATGTTCATGTTATACAATAGTTTGAATCTAGAATAGTCGTTACTTTAACAATAATAATTGTCATGTCATGAGATGAACTATTGTTATGAACGGACGTCTTAAAATACAATACAAATGGAATCTTTAGAATCATAACGTTTTCTAGTTGAATGTATCTATTTAATATCGTGGTTAAACATTCAATTTTCTAATTGGTAATATTAACAGTTAGACTAAGTTTATCTCGAACTTTTTGCGTGGCATTTGATGCGATCCTGTTATTAATATGTTGTGACAGTTCTATTAAATGCCTTTCTTTTTATTAATAAAATAATTAAGAGATTTCTGCCATAGCATTGTCACCAAGCTGTACCAAGAGTTGTAAAAATAGTTTTTACATGTATAGGAATCTGTTAAAATTAAAATGAAAATTTAAAAATTGAATTTCACATTTAATATCTGTAGATGAATCATATCATTAATTCAGTCTTTCTGATCTTTCCAAGTGAAGTTCTATTAAATTTTGTTTTGCATTAAACAGTTCCTCATCAATTATATTCAGTTTAAGAGTTGAATTACATAACAACGTTTGTACCAATTTCATGAAATGAAACATGATGAATGTTAACATATTCTGGATCAAAGCTACTTCAATCTATTAACTATTAATTAACTTCCTCTAAGGTTGTTTTAAAGGTATGGGAATCTGTTAAAATTAAAATGAAAATTTGGCCTTTGAATTTCACATTGAATATCTGTAGATGAATCATCCCATGAAGAGGCCTATGTCCAGCAGTGGACGTCCATCGGTTGAAGAAGAAGATGAATCATGTCATTACTTCAGTCTTTCCGAAGTTTCCAAGTATTTCATACTGATTCTAAATGATGGCCAAAGTATTGCATATGAACCAAATCAGACTAAATAAATTAACGTGCCACACGTTTGGCTTGTCAGCGTGCTGATATAATGCGGCCTTTAAATAAACAAAATAATATCCATATATCAAATTGATTATGATTTATTTTGTCTTAGATGCTAAAATATATACTAGCTTTATTAACATAACCGGGTCTCTTCATTCGGTTTTCTCACATTATCTCTACAATTTCATCATTTTATGCAAATCTTTTTGACCTATAAAATCTATACAACGAACTTTTTTTATTTAATGTGCTAGAAAAGTGAAACTAGGAAATACAAATATCAAAAATATAGAACTGTTGTTAGATAGACGATATAATTAATATTATGTTTAAAATAGTTATTATTTAGTTATTTTAGAGTTTATTAGCAATCCGGCCACGTGCTGCTGTGGCTCTGGTTTCGATTTCTCCCCGAAACAAAACCATCACTGACAGTTTAAAAAAATGCCCCGATCGCCACTAAACTTTATTGGGATTATCCACTGGGATAATGTTATCTTAAGTGAATTTCATTAAAATCGGTTCAGCCGTTTCAGAGTCTAAAAGGAATATACATACATACTTTCTCTTTTATAAATTTACATTAAATTTTTTGCATAACCAGTTCCTTTTTTTCGTGATTAATTCCTGACAATCATCACATAGAAGTTTATATTGTCCTTAAAAACGTACTTCTTTTTCTATAACATATGGACGTCCATAGTTCATAAGTCTCTTCATGGAATCTCCAAACCACGTGATCTCAAGCAGCTTGGATTTCGTACACTTCCACACATTATATTACAGTTTACTGTATAGCAATCTATATAAATTTGATAATCCTCCATTTTAAGTGTTTAAAAAGCGGTAGAAATCAATTAAACCGGTACCGATTAATTTGAACTCAAGAACGAAAAACGAGGACATCTTGATTTGTTTCAATTCCACGATGCCCTAAGCACAAGTGAATTATGCGTTATGTAAACGAACTAATCGATAGAAATGTCGGCAACAGATACAACTCGTTTAGAAAGCTACAAAATTTATATTTGTAAACTTAAGTTAATCGCACGCTATAAATATAGAAACTGAATATTTTACGGAAAGCGAGAATCGAAATTTTTATCGGAAGCATGAATATTTATTAGGAGAAAAATCTTGTAATTTGCATAAATTTATAAATGGGACAAGTTCAATTTTTTTGTACATGTTACAATTTTATTTACAAACCATATTTATTAGTAAGCGATATGTTTTTTAATGTGTTGTGAACGTAAATTTTTATTTTTATACTTATATTTTTTATCTCACTTCTGGAATCTGGCTGAATAGAATAGACAGCCCTCATTTCTTGCCGAGGTGTCGCAAAGTGGATGTCAGGCAGGCGGCTGGTTGTAAAATACGTAGCCAAATCATGTGATAAGATGTTGTGCCGATGAGCCGGATACCACACGGCGGGTCAACTTATCTTAGTCGCCTTTTACGACACCTCGGTAAGAAATGAGGGTGGTACTATTCTACTCAGCTAGATACCACACGGCGGGTCAACTTATCTTAGTCGCCTTTTACGACACCTCGGTAAGAAATGAGGGTGGTACTATTCTACTCAGCTAGATACCACACGGCGGGTCGACTTACCTTAGTCGCCTTTTACGACACCTCGGTAAGAAATGAGGGTGATCTATTCAGCCGGATACCACACGGCATAATCATGCTTATTTTAAACAGAACTTGCATATTCTACCGGTCGGTGAGGTAATTTAAGCATGCATCGCAAAAAAATCTCATTGTATACCGATTACTTTACATTGCGGTAGTTCAAATTAATATGATATGACTGCTAGTATGACAAGACAATCGGTGATTATATTGACTGATAGTGGGTGGTGATGTTTTAATGATGATATTACTGTTTTGAATAAACAATATAAATTAGTAATTACTAATGCTACGCTGTGAGGTATCCGGCTGAATAGAAACCCTAATTTTTTTCCGAGGTGTCGTAAAAGGCCACTAAGGTAAGTTGACCCACCGTGTGGTATCCGGTTGAGTAAAATAGAGCACCCTCTTTCTTGCCGAGGTGTCGTAAAATACGACTAAGTTAAGTTGACGTTATGCAGGCGGCCGGTCGTAAAATACGTAGCCAAATCATGTGACAATGACATGAATGACATCTGTTTATGAGATATTGTGCCGACCCCACTTAGAGTGGGATAAGGTCAGGAGGATGTTGAATATAAATTACTAGTGATACATGCAGCTTCGATTGCGCTAACCTAAGCGTTTAAGTTCCCTCATTAATGCATGAAGTATTTTTTACCTAGTCCCAAAAGTGAAACGGTTTTTTATCTTGTTACAAACAAGATGAGAGAATCAGGTATACTCGTATACATAAAATTTTTTACATAGGTATATACCAGCCAGACTCGAAGAACTAACAAATTGTTGGCCCTAGGCGGGAATCGTACCCGCGACCCGCGGAGCTGTAGGCAGGGTCACTGTAAATTGTGCCCACGGGTTAGCCAAAGCATACTACAAAGGTATATTTTGCTGTACATTACTAGTATATATAAGTTATTATATTACTAGTAAGGTATACCCTTAAACGTCGTGTCATTACAATCACGTTGGAATAAAATAAAAATCAAAAATACATTTTTGATTAAAAATGATTAACATAAATGTATCAATATATGACATCATTATAACAATAGTAATTGTCTACCAGCTGGTATTTGTATTACATATCGCAAGGTAAACAATTTCGGCAGTGTTTATTCAAATGAAACCTAATTAAAGGATGGTGTATTAAGCATTTATTGTATGTACATTCAGGTGGATATGATGTTAAATTTTTTATCACTGACGTACGAGGCGTATTAGAAGCGTTATATGTACATTTATGTGAATTTGTATATTTATGGCATAAAATTCTCAAACCGATAAGTCAATAGGCGTCAGTTCTTTACAATTCGTAAGCTTTGCCTGTCGAGATGGTTTTGGTGGAAATAACAGTTGTCTTTAAGATATTTAACTCTAAATAGTAGTCGTGACATTTGTTTAAGCAAAATTGACGCGAATAATTACTAATTTTACGAATATGTTTAATTTAATCAGTAAAGTTTTTATTATCGCAATTCCATCTTCAAAAACCGTCGTGTGGTATCCAGTTAAGGAGAATAGACTATCCTTATTTCTTACCGAGGTGACGTAAAAGGCGTCTAAGATAAGTTGATGTCAGGCAGGCGGCCGCTCGTAAAATAACTAGACAAAACAAGTCCGCCCCACTTAGAGTGGGATAAGGGCAAGAGAATGATGAATGCTTTCTTTTTGAAAAATTATAGGCCTAGTTTTGTTTCTACATAGAGTATATGAAATATAATATTTTATCTTTTTTCTTCTTAAGCTATTCATTTAATGAGATTGTTTTAATCATTGCATAAAAATATTTTATTATATTTTGCAACGTCTTATTACCGCATTACACGATCTGCACGCTCTGTTTATTAGCAATTGTTTTTGCAATATAGTTATGTATAACACTAATTATTTAATTTTTTATATTTAATTTTTCTCTTTTTTTAATTTTAAGTTTTAAACAAAATACTTAATAGATAAAATGGTCACGGGAACCGAAAAAAATTGTACTTATAATAATATAAGTACAATTTTTTTCGGTTTCCGGATATAAATCCAAACTAATATAATAAATGCGACAAGCTGCCCGTCTGTTCGTGTTATATAGATTACAGTTAAAAGACTGGACCAATATTGACAAAGTTAAAAAACTTTTTTTTCTACAATCTTCCACTACTTTTGTACTAAAGTAGATCTTTGGCAGATTTATTACCTATATATTTTATTGACTATAAATTATTTCAACTCTACCTGTATTACTGGCTCATTAGCTAATCGCATTAATACAAACATCAATGCACTTGATGTCGTATCGTGCCCCAGAAAATAGCCCAAATGAAGGTCATTTTAAATAGGATTAATAAAATATACATATTAGGTATATAAAAAAATATAAAAAAGTGATACAATTGAAGCTTATATTCTGGTGTAATATGCAGGATCCGTTTTTCTTTCGGGAACATTTAAAAAAAACATAGCCTACAATGAGGTTATTTATCACTGACGTAACGAATATTGACATAAACAAAGTTGTGGGTCATCATAATCCTCCTGCCCTTATCGCACTCTAAATAAGGTATGGTCTCAAGGTAATGAGGGTGGTCTATTATACACAGTCGGATACTACACAGCAATCAATATAAATAATACATGGCTAAAAGTTAAAACGTAGGGATAGAATGTTAATATTTTTTACATTTTTTATTCAGTTGGTAACCCTGATAGTATAATATTTTATTATCACTTGATAATTATAAAAATAAAATTATACCAAGTAATTTAAATTATATAAATAAAGAACATATGTTTTAGAAATATCCACTATCTAACTTACAAAGTATTGTACTGTAATTTAGATCCTGACTGTACTACGTCGCGGTAAGAATGCTAATCGGCAAGTGACACACCTGCGAAGGTGTTCCGTTTTGGGTCGACTCCAACTAGCTATCACATCGATAAACAATATATCGACCGTTAAATGACATACTTTTTGTACAGCATTTGTAAACAAATATGATAAGAAGGAAATGCGTAAGTTACTTTCCGATTTAGCCGTGGAGCCTTTTTTTATGTCAGGAAAACCTACCTTGGGTCATCACCGCCCGACGGAGACGAGCGGCGGGTAAATCGTGCTCGCACTGACTAAAAACCTGACAGTGCTCCACCGCGCTGCTGGTGGCGGGAACAGGGTATCGTTGTACACATTGCCCCCATCCTTGCCAGCAGCAACTCTGACCCCAGAGTGCTGGGTCCTTTGGGTCGGGGCCTCTCTAAAAGTGGCCCCTCCCTCCGCTAATCGATGTATCGAGAGCACCAGATGACAGAGCCGTGGAGTCTATCTCCTGATGTTTCGGTTATGAGAAACGATTGTTGAGATTGTGATAGTGAATTTTGTGCCATGCTTATGTTATTGTGGTGCATGTATTTATGAATCCTGTATATATAACGTTTGATAATTTGTCGTCTTTGGACAAAAAAAGCTCATGTCCTTAGTGTTCACTGTTGAGGAGGTTCCTCGTCTGGAGCCAATCCTGGCAGCAACATCTTATCATAAACATGCATTGTCATCGAGACCAGACTAGTAAGTAAAATTTCAGTTCAATCGGACACCAGTAAGTGGGTCAAATTTAACTTGCAAGATTACCACCTTCATATACAAATATGCATATAAGGCAAGTTGAATAAAAGCTTTTAAAAAACAAGAAAACATTTCAGGCATTGACAAGAGTTTTCCAAAAATAGGAGCATTCTTACTATATGAAGAAAAACAAGGGATGATATAAACGACGGTAGACGGGTAAAAGGGGGCTTCCTAATTGGAATTTAGGACGTCGAAGGAAGGTCGAAAGGTTCTGATTGATAGATTTGTGGGTGGACAGAGTAAGAGCTCCATTCAGTTAGGACAGTTTTTGTATAAAGAGGACAAGTAAAAGAGAAAGTACTTACACACAATTATGCAAAGAATAAGTTCCATTTCTTTATCGGGTTCGAAGGCTAGCATTCCTTACAAACGGTATAATAACAAATATTACATTCCAGATTTATCATTATATAGATTTTCTCTATTCGCAGATTATATTATAATGATTATCATTTTGTACGTTACTTACCGTTTTCACCGAAAACGTATCGTCAGATATACAAAGTAGTTTTGAGTTACATAAGCGACTATGGTAAGAGTTAAGTGAAATCTAAAAGGTCGCGGGTTAGAACTTTAAACGATAAATAAATCGTGATATCCACTATAAAGATAAATTTTAAGTTTAGACCGCGATTAGTCATGGTTTCATGTTTGTGACACGTAATTAAAAATAACGCACTTTCGATATTTTATAAACGTGAGATACCGGCAATAGAAAACGCAATATTTTAACAGTTCTGAATAAATCTGTGTAATTATTTGTATTATTATTAATACCAAGAAAATCGTATCTTTTTTCTATCTTAATGATATCGAAGTCTTAAAGTTGCAACCATTTGCAAAGACGAGAAGTGGAAGATTAAGATGGGATGGACATATAATGAGGAGGGATGAAAATCATGTAACCAAACGAGTGTTAAATATGAATGTGGATGGATGTGTGGCTAGAGAGAGGCCGAAAAAAAGAGATGGATTGTGTGAAGTATGACATGCATATATAAGGAGTAGTGCCAGAGTTAACGAAAGATGGAACAGAATGGATGCGACAAACATGTTGTACTGACCGCACTTAAAGTGGGATAAGGAAAGGAGAATATATATACAAAGGTAATCGTATTATTATTTTTAGAAATTTTGTAAAATAATTATTATTTATAATTACGGTCTGGTCAGATAGATAAACTCTTTATCTATCCGCAATGGAGCAGCGTGGTGGGTTTAAACCCTTTTCTTTTTCTCTAAATAGAGAGGAGGTTATGACTAGCAGTGGGATAGTTTTACGTCTCTACGTCTGTCATAAAAATACTTTAAGGTCACTATTGTAATTTACAAACTTTTGACAGAGGAAATCTCAAATAAAAAATTCCGGATTTTTTAAGCCTAAAACAAATCTTAAGCCGTGTTTCAAGATAACAATATCAACACATAAGGATCATTGTACGATAACACGTTGTTTGTATTAAAATATGAGGCTCTTCAATGGCAGTTTTAATTGAAGTAGTTGAACTACTTTTTATGATTCCAAACCGATATGCCTGTCATCAATATGCAGACAGTCGTATGTTACTCATGAGATATTATATTTTTTATGCAGCGTATTGATGGCCTACTTTTCGAAATTGTGCGAGAGACTTTTACAATATTCAATAAGGTCAAGTCTATTGCACTCAATCATTATTTTGTATATTTATATACAGGACACATAATATATATTGTATACATGAATATACCAATACACAAATAAACTAATATCAGTGTACAAAGGAAACCTCATCTTAAAGCGCACCACGTCAGTAACACCAGAGCCCGTAGGCAGGAGTGGACGTGTGTGACAAACTGTAAGTGTGTGTTTGAGCCTGTGCTATATAATTTTAACTATTATTTATGTCCCTTTCGCTGTGTATACTTATTTGTGCGATAAAACAAATAAAATAAAAAATAAATTTATTCTTCTTCTATAGTCTTTCAACACCTGTCTATACTCAAACAATACAAGTGAACACATACACCACAATCTAAGCCTGAATTAACAGTTCTGTGGCGTGTAGTATTAAAAAGTGAGAAATAATGCAAAGTAATATTTTTTTATACTGTCAAATAAAATTCAGTTCCAAGTTGTTGTAAAAGTCGTTGTATCGTAAAGATGTACCTGAATGTGTTTTTGTTTATCCACTAACTTTTCAGTTTTGTCCAACGTGCGGTGTGTAGTTCAATACCTGAAAAAGACAATAAGTATTAAATTCACTTATAGGTATAGGCATTACTTTGGGGAATTTCCTAAGAAAAAAGTAATTTAGTAATCATTTTGCTACAATAAGCGTTATACGTTTCACGTGGATTATATCAAAATTATGCTATAATCACTTCAGTACTTTTTTATTTATACATGTTATTATAAATCGATATGTATTATCTCTAAATAAAAGTTATTATTCATGAGCAACCATTTAAAATGAAACTATAGAGTTGTTACAAAGTTCCCAAAATATATTTGTCGTATGTCATCGATTTTCTCAAAATCTACTGAACACAGATTATTTTATGGTTTTTACTATGAGATAGTGAAACCTTTAGGAACGTATAGGTTAACAGCATATTCTTTGGACCTCTAAACCGATTTTGATGGGACCTTCACTGAAATACAGAGGACATATAAGCAAGTAATATACAGGATACCTTTATCCTAGAACAACCGCGGGCTCGGGATTTTCGTGGTAAATTTTATGACATTGAATGAAATTTTATGACATGAAATTTTATATATATATATATATATATTTTCCGAATCTCGAAAATGCTTCCAACGATTTTCATAAAATTTGGCATGTAGGGGGTTTTTGGGGAAAAAATTCGATCTAGCTAGGTATCATTTATATTGAAGTGTATCATTTAAAATGGTTATATAATAAAGAATTTATTTATTAAAAAAAATGTCTTTTTGTCCCTGTTTTCAGGATATATCTAAAATTTACGTTGAATCAAGATACATTTTCGCTGTCAAACGAAAAGTCATTGTAGCTCATTTGGGAAACGGGCGGTTTAGGGCGGTGAAAATACCTAGGTTCGAGCCCCACTTGCCCAACTACTTTTTCATTTTTTTTTCAATTTTTTATATCTTTAAAAAAAATTACCGAGCAATGCGGTCACCAAGGTACTAAACTTTTATCAGATCAATTTTTAATGTTCATAAAAAACAAGAAGAAAACCTGATGAAATGAACGCATCATTTTGGATATTAATAACATTTCGTGTGGGCGCGGAAAACCGCCGTCTGCGGTATTTTCATCCGCCGAAAACTATTATTATTAAAAGAAACATCTGCAGTTCGAGTTCCAGAGGCAACGCCCATCATCAACTAGAAATAAGTGTAGCCGAAGTACTTATTCTACGGTATTGTAATATTACTCAGATTTTTATTCACCACTCTAATACACATAGGGAGGTTAAATTCCAGGGGTATTGGTTTCTATAATACTTGTCTAAGGGTTTAGATTAAGTATAAGGAATACGCTTATACGTAAGCGTATTAAAATACATAAAACATATAGAAATTTCTCCCAACTTCGTACAAGATAGAAGCTTAATTCGTTAATTAAACATATTTAAATGATTAACCGCCCTGTTACTCGCTGATTCTATTATATAAGAGCAACATTCCAACAGTGGTAGCTTCATTAATTTTATTCAATCATGATTCAAAAGTGCTTGAATAACCATTTTAGAATTCAGATTATTTTGATTTTAACGTGGATCTCAAATCTCAAAAGATATCTCACGATATTTACTACCACCGTCAAGCGTAGGTAGGTAAATATGTATATGTATGTAAATATGAATAAAGCTTATAAATTTTCAATAGAAAACTCATTAGCAGAGCAGTTTTAAGCCAAAGAAGTACGTTTTAATATGATTCTTTCGATTAATGACATTCGATATCGATTCACGATTTTTATGCCAATTTCTGAACGTGTGTTTCATACATAGGCATTTTTAAACACATGCAATAAACCTACATCCGCACGGCCCACCATGTCTTCGCTGTCAAACTAAAAATAAGCCCGTGTATGATTAAATCTTTAGCAAGCGTACCGAAATGGAAAACTGGTAAACATTCAGGATGATGTAACGCTGAAATATGATATGTTAGAACGTATGTCTCGATGAGTTACGCATTAATTAATAAGTTTGTTAACGAGTCCCACTTTGCTTATAGAACATCTTTCAAATTAGTACTAACGATGCGTACTGAATATTACTGCTGTATGTTTACTATGGACTTAATTTCGTACGTACATTTGCGAACTTGTTTTGCGAGAAGATAAATAGTCAATTTTACAACAAATCAATTACCTACCGCAATAAAGTAGTGCCGTAAATGCAATTGATTTATGTACATGTACTTTAAAGGCCTTAAGTTGTTTTAATGGCAACCTGAACTATAAAACGCAGCTCTGTTAGGAGTTCTCCCTAATAGATTGTAGCGAGATCCTGGTTACAAAAGGCAAAAGATAGTGTGGCGTAGAAATCCCATAAAATCTTAGAAGTGGACATCCATCGACTCAAAAGAAAAGAAGTAGATTAAATAATTTGCTAGTTTGATCTATAACTTAAAATACTAGAAATATAATATAATATTTTAGCATATTAATGTGGCATCGTTTTAACCTTGTCCCGTATTCAACGCGGGTAGTTGCGTTTATGAGAATTTTTGAGGTTAACCTCGACGTATTTTTAATGTAATGTTTCTCGCTATTTCTATAATCTTATAGGACTAATAATTTTTAGGAGTCTGCAGACTTTTTCAGTTTTGTGAAATTTGATTTGATTTGATTATGATGAGTTTTTATCAAAGATTAATAGTTTTCATTAAAAAAATAAAAAAGGTAGAAGAATTGTAAACCCTGAGACAGAGGTAATTAATATTTTTTTGATGGTGCTCTCACAGAATGAAAAACACCTAATGCTTTACAAATTAAAAAAAAACAGTATTTTAAAAGAAAAGTTCTCTTAATCGAAATACCATTGCCAGATATAAAATCATTAAAGTCATATAATATACGAATACAACACAAGCACCATAAATCAGTTTCTGAGTTTCATGTTACAGCCTTTGTAGTCAAACATCAGTGTAGTCTGGGGAATAAATTATTAATCCGTGAAACTTGAATAGAATGTAATCTAAACTTTTTATATTAAAAGTTACCCAATGCAGTCTTTCTATCTGAGACAGCTTGGTAGGTGTATGACACTATTCTAAAACAGATCTTCCATTTATCTAATTGATTTTCACCACTGGATTTAGGTTCCTTCAAGGGAATGTCACGACATGCGATTTTATACAACTTGGATCCAGTTGCTTTCTGCGTACTTTTTAATGTTTTAAGTGCTAGTGTTAATAGTAGTAGGTTTGTAACATACTTAAGGACCACATCGGACCCATCGGCCGTATAATTTTGGTATATCTTAGGCGTTACTTTGCGCACGTCCATAATACAAAACTAATGAAAATATTATTTTGCTGTAATCCGCGGTAAAAGAAAATATATGTAATGCTAAATGTAGGGTGTACTATTCGTTCTCATATCTGATACATGCAGAAATTGTAAAAACTCATGCACTACCCGCCACCGATAACACAACAAAACACTAGCACTCCACACATTCACCACCACAATCCCAACTATAATCTATTATCTTTATTCTGTTTGCATCTTTGTCAGCGTATAACTGGGCGGTTAATTCTTGAGTTGCATTGAAATATTTCGCTTAATTAAATCAGCCTGGAAATTGCCTCTCCTCGAGACCGAGTATTTGATAAATAATAATATAAATCGAGATATGGCATTGTAAGAAAGGGTAATAAGCGCTTTTCTGCGGCTGGAAAGGTTTTTGCAGTAATGCGAGCCTACCTCCTATTGTGTTCGCGTTTAATGCGAGTTCAAGTGTGTGAAACTATTGTAGAAAGCTGCGTAATGTATATATTTCATTTGTTATAACAATTTCGCTTACACTAGCTCGCAAAAAGATAAACAAGAGAATTTAAAAAAAGACAAATGCAATTTCATAGTTATAAATTTCTATCTTCGCTTGTGACATAGAGGTTACAACCCCATATATATATCAGCGTATATTTGTGTATATTATTAAATTAAAAGGCGAATAAGAAAATTAACTAAATATTTGGATCTAGCCCATAAGATTAGTGATATATTCACTCAACAATAATTGCTCCCTTTGTTGAATCGGTAAACGGTCTACTAGCGAAGAGCCTCGACCATAGAGAGGCTCTCGCTTAGTTGCTTGTACAAAGGCAGGATATAGAAGCAGTGTTGCTTGAGACGGCACCTATTGTGAGGAGGTTCCTCACTCTGTAATCCTAAAGGCCGGGAGCATGGGTCTTTTCTCCGCTCTTTATGGATGGATTTTTTTTCGAAATTTTAAATGAAGGGGTGATATATTTTATTAGAGTATTTATATAACAAAATTGCTGAACTGGTACTAGCCGCCCTACTGTTATAAGAACGACATGTTTACCTATCGACACGGTCTTTAATATTGGCATAACGATGCGAGGCAAAGAGTACGTTACGGTCCAAGAGCAACAATAAACTAGGCCGTCTCGGTTCAATTATAGAGATCAGATTCATGGTTCACAAGCATTTGTACCAAATCAATAGAATATTGGGTCAATCGGGTTTTCAAAAGTAAGAAACATTATTATAAAAATATGAAATGACCAAACGGTGATAGCGCGTAACAGATAGTTTCTACCTGAGTAGAAATATATAAGTTTTCCTTAAAAACTTATTGCAGTAGCTAATACTTTCAAATTATCTTGCGCTTAGTATAAGTCTATATTACCTAAACCTGAAAACAACCAGACAATTTTCCAATTCGCACTGGAGAAGCGTGATGCGTTAAAGCTCCAATAATTTTGGAGTATTTGTCCCACGGTAAGTTAGAGGTCGCTACTTTACTTTAACATAAAGATTAATGTAGAATATTATATTAGTCAGTATTAAGTTAGACATATGACAGTAAGATTGCCATCTTATTATGACTTTTGTTAGTTCTTACAGGAATCCATATATGGTCCATCATTGCCAAATGTTACAAGTTTAAATCATATTTTATCATATATGGTTCTGTAACTGCTGCTTACAAACACAATGTGACATTAGTAACAAAGAAATCCCCTGTTAGGCAAAAGAATAACAAAGGTGACTATGTTGGGGCAAGCTTCGTCATTGCAGCATAAAAGGTTTACAAAACATAATACAAGAGCCTATTAATAACTACTGAAGATGCTTTATAAAAGATATGCAAGAAGCTTAAGCCTATAAGGTACCTATTAATCTATTACATTATTCTTCCTAGAGAGCTCAGAGTTGCTAAGTTCTTTAATAGGTTCTGTTTCGTATGGAGTTCTATTATATTCTTATACAGCTTTTTTAGTCATACATGAATCTAAAGAATGGGTTGTGCACAAAGGATATGGACACCAAAGGTGTTGGGTACTTTGGTAGATGATATAATGACCTTAAAAAGGGTAGAAAGTTGGATCCAAGTTTTATACGAGATCTACGAGTATATCCCAAAGTCGACGTGCATTAGTTCAAAAATAATATTTTCTATAAAAAAATGAATAAAATTCGACATCTTTGCGCCATCTTCGAATTGTGTGAAATGCGGTGTCGTCGAAGATATTTTATATTTATGATGCAATGTGTGACAAGGACCTTGGAAATAAATTTAGGTTAAAATTAGGACAAAAGTAATAATAAAATTATTTTGTTATAATCCGTGATGAAATTATCAGCATTCATTAATCGTGGTTTAAAGCAAAATTATTTTATTATTACTTTTGTATAATGGATCTCCGCAAAGTAACGCCTACTTCTATAGATTATTGTTAAAATTAGGAGTAATCATCGATTTTAATAGCATATTGGCTTCTCCAGATTCATGAGAAGCGATATTGCTTCATAACGTAATGTAGGTGTAGGTCGTAAAAAGAAAGGTTAGTTTTTAGTTACTATGTGGGGTGGCATTATCCCTACAAAAACCCCGAAAATTAAGAATAAAAAAAATACTACATCTTATAATAACAGTAGGTATATTTACTCGTATCTTGATATATTTACGTTACATTTTTACGTATTTTTTATGTTCGACATAAATTACTCACTTAAAGTTTTATTTCTGCCAAGATGTAGAACACTAAACCATGTTGATACTTCGCCATTCATATAAATTTAACAATTTTATTTCTCTGTTCACCCAAAAAGTAAACAAAATACTTTTAGAAAGACTTTAAAAAGTACTATTAAAGTCGTTACATTAATAGTGTATAAATTTTGGTAATAATCCACATTGTTTCACGTATTACTGGTTAGTGTGAATTAAGCGTTTTACAAATATAAACAAGTTATTTGTCCAAGAACCTTACGCCTACCTTACACCCATTTGGACGGCTGCCATTCAAATGATCTATTGTTAAAGTTTGGTATGTAGTAACTGTAGTTTGTATCAACCCAAGGAATACTAAGTATAGATGATAATTTATATATTGATGTTTTTGAAAACAATGTCCTTGGTTCTATGGACTATGGATGTTCTTATGTTAAGGTTTTTATAGGGATTATTATTCGAGTTCAAACTCCGGGCAGGCACCAATGAGTATTTTCTGTTCATACGTATGTGTCTGATTGATAATTTCAATTTATAACACGCTTTTCGGTGAAGGAAAACATTGTGAGAAAACCTGCAAACCTATAGAGAAATCTGGGGATTTGTATAACCTACCAATTCGCATCGGAATGGCGTGGTAGGTTTTAGCTCCAATCTCATTTATAGGCCTCGTCTCTCCCTTTCGAAGAGAAGAGGCATATGTCCAGAAGTAACTGATAGTACCCGAAGGATACTTTAAGCTAAGGCCGTTACTTTAAGCTAAGAAAGCGTTGTCCTATTTCACTATTATTTTCTACTACATTGGGTAGGTATGTTTAAGCCAGTTTCATAATGAGGTAACAACTCTATAGTATAATTTAATACCAAATACAATATTTTCAATTAGCATATTACATAGCACTAATCTGGTAAACAAATGAATAAATACGACTTCTATTAATGCCAATTTGTAACATGCCAAATTATTTATATCAGATTCTTGTTGTTATATTTAGCGAATTTATATAATGGTCCTAAGTAAGTCTTATTTAAAAGTTTAGAGAGGCGGTTCTTTCAAAAAAATAGAACAATACTAATAACTATTGCCAACAGCTTCGCACGCGTGGATACAAGTGTGTCCCAAAATGTTCCCTGATTGGAATTTTGAAAATAAATATAGTTATTGTGAGTTAACCATGAGATATAGAGACATGCTATCACTTTCATAGTATTTTTGTAGATTTAAAATTCTCTAATAAATTAGTTTATTTCTGCTGGTTTACGCAACGCAAGCGAATAAAATTCCCAGCAGGCAGGTTTTTCGCAGCGCGACCTCTTCAATACCATTTACATAAAACAGTAATTTACTATTAAAATTAAAAATGTCACAAAAATCCGTTCAGTAATAAAAAAAATTAGAAAGTCAATCACATACAGACAGACAGCTTTTGGGGATTTTTTTTATAAGGAAAAAGGAAGTTTTAAAATACGTATAGATTATTCTATTTTTTTGCCTATCAATTTAAATTGAGATAGAGGCATGACAAGGGGGTACTTCAAATATATACTGTTTACTATTTACTACTGTTTATATACTGTTTTAATTATTTAGTGTCATACTGTTCGGAAAAAAATATGCATAGAAGTGATAGGTAAACTTAACTTTAAGTACCGACTAGTAATTACGGTCGCTCATTTGTGCTTGTTGATAAGATTAACTTCCTATCTTATGAGTGGGTATAATTTAGCAAATTTTGTTGACAGGATGTAAATAAATGTATTTGTCAAACACCAGTTGCTTTGTTTTTCAATGTTATTTCGATATATAATAAAGCTTTTAACCGCAACTTCGGTTGCGTGGACTGTTGTCGCGTGATAGGTTGATAATAGATGGTGCTAGTCATCCTAGTCCTGTAGAATTAACAGGATTTCTATAGCCTATATGTTACCCTGGCGTATTAGGAATAATGTTGCTAAATTTCACCGATATTGGTTCGCATTGGATTCGCCGTGAAAGAGTACATATATACATACTCACAAACTTACAGTTTATAATATTAATAGGATAGGATAGGAAGTAGGATTTAGAGTTAAACGCTTGATGTAAGTAGTTTGATCTTATGGCGAGATAAAATGTATACCTAATTTCAACAGTAACTAAGTGTTTGGTCCATATTTTCTTTTATTTTTTAAAATGTACGTCAAGCGATCTTTCTTAATTATTAACTACTATACTTCTTATAATTTTTGTTAGTAACTGTTAATTTTTGATTGAAGTTGTTAATTGTCTCGCTAGGTGAAGGATTATTTTTATACGACAGTCTATAAGATCTGGTTTTCTTATAGAACCAGGTTATGACAATAGTAACTTTACCGGGAATACACTAAGGTAGAAGGAAAATAATTACTGTATACCCAGTAAATAATTCATGTTTAAACGTGATGTATTATAATTTAATTCATAATGTTCACAATTTTATTATTGAACACGACAAGATGATGTCAGACTCGTTTCTTGTGAATTTTAGCAATGTTTTTAGTGTTTTGATTTTATTTTAACTTCCAGTAGAAAAGGCAAGGTTCTGTGGCCAATACACAAATAATTCTAAGAAATATTCCGAAGATTTATACTAGAGAAGCAGCTTTCGCTTTTCTATAAATTGAACCTGTTTTGTAGTCTGTTGTGACAAATAATTTAATTTTAGGTAAATTAATATACGTAATGAAATCCAGAACAATAATGAAATCTACAATTGTAATATACATAAGTTGGTAATTGTTAATACCATGGTAAGTGGCTAATTGGTAAATTATCAATTATATGTTTATCACACTTCATTATAAGTATTAGCGTACGGAAAAGTAGCTTTAGTATACCTTAATAAAATAGTTTTGATATTAAGATATATCGCTCATGGACTGCATTAATGGCACAACTCAAAAAATGAAATTTTAAGATAATTGGGTTTAAAGTTTCATTGCTAAGTAAAAAAATGCATAAAAATGCTTTTGTTTTCCTGAACGAACAGCCTTTTATTGAAATTTAATTTCTGCCAGTATTGCTGCTGAAAGTAATGTGTATGTGTGTGTGTAATATAATATACCTATTCCTAGTCCAAAACATGTGTTTATTTGAGTTGTGCCACTATTGCAGAAATTTAGTTTCACTTGTTGATACTGATAATTTAAATATTTCCACGTACAGCTGGTCACATGTAAAAGATTCAATGATTCATGAAATAAACTACAAAGATAAATATGAAAAAATATCATTCTTATTATAGTAGAAGTTTCAAATAGACAATTATATAGGCCATGTTCTAATACGCGCGGGATGTTAAGTTCGCTGTATACGACCTCTGTTGTTGTGAAGCCTTCAAACTGTAATCTCGTATGTAAATAAATGGCCGCTGAGTACATTCGAAGTTTGAAAGTACTGTTCTGGAATTCTGATAACAACGGATACCGTTAGTGCACTAATCAGACTCGGCCATATCATATCGGTGACGCAATGGCCGCCAGAGTACAATCAATGATTATACCAAAGTTATGTTGTAAACTGTTCGAAATTTCCACATAATATTTTCAAATTTATTACATATATACACAAGTACATAAGAAAGACGGGAGACTAAAGCCGCATAAATTTTTAAAGAAGTGGGGTATAATATACACGGTCGTACTTTAATCTACAAGCAAGTTGTCTATAGTACTTTGTAAGCTGAAATGTAGTGAACTGACGACGAAGAATAACCTATCGTGAGATAGGTCGTGGACATAAGTTTGACTGCTCGATTACACCAATGTTATCGGTGCGATAATGCAATGTCTATTAGTATTAAATCATCAGATGAACCTTACATACAAAAAACTACATGGATAACAGAGAAAATTCGTGTTTCATCCGATAGGCGACTATTGTTAGATCTTTGTCACTTTAAGGGATCTTCTTGCCACATGGTCCTGTACCTTAATCTAACCATATTATGTATTGTTATTTATTTCTCGAATAGACTGTAAGGATGCAGGTATAGGACTGTAGGACTGCAGGATCGGTGATAAACATCGGCGAGATAAGACTTCTATTTCCAATTTTTTTTTATACCAGTGTCTTCTGCGTCTTCTAGTATGCGGTTGCTCTGCCAGTACTTTAAAATTTATTTATTACTTTATCATTAACGTTTAACAAGAAAATTAGCTACGAAATTCATTTAGTATTTTTGATTGAGTACTTTCTAAAGTATATTATCCTAAATTTACAACATGTATACATTGATTTTACTTTTAAACAGATTCTATTAATATTTAGAACATTTGTATTGTACTGACTTCTAACGATGACAGCTACAAGGTTGCGAAATGATTGAAATGAAACCAAACGAAACAGAAAAAGCCAGTCAGAAATTAGGACAATTTCGTAATTGTAGAACATTTTCAGAAAAATACAACGGATGTATGTAGAAATAATAATGTTAGTTATTTTGAAATTAATATATTTATATTACATAACAAACGCCTTAGTTTTGCCTTCTAAATTGCAAATTTAAGAATACCTATAGGTGATTATATATAATAGATGTTATAAGAAATAATGTAATGAATAGAATATAATGAAGTAATGGACGATATAATAATAGTGATAGTTGTGCCTATCGCAAAAATCTAATTTTTCTTAAGTTAAATTCATATTTTTTTTCCATATTTTGTTGAATTTCTATTTCCATTCTATATATCAATCAGTTTTAAAATCATTGAATAGATTATTCAGATGTCACGTCATGGACACAATTCAGCTAAGGCTAAATTTCAATATGTCAAATCTATTTTGATACGTGCTACCGATTCTAGCATAGATACATTCAGCGATATAAATGAAGATCCAACTTAAGCTTCCGAACCATCCGAGCATTATTAATTCGGTAACCATACATTTAGACTTGGAACTTAATATAATATTTTCGATGACAGCGGTATACGGTGTTAAAAGAGCAGGAATGCGACATTGCAGTTGACATAGACATGACAGCTTATTCGGAGCCAATTAAGTTTAACGTCTTCAAGTATTATTTCAAGCTTGGTAACAGTTGGCTTTAATATTTTTTATAAGTAATTGAACGAAATCGATATAGACGTGAAGTAATACACCAATATTATACTTATTACTCGCATTCCTAGAGGTCTATGTTTTATCTATTCTAATAGATCAATTTATTCTATCCAAGACTATTTTAGAATTCTAATTAAACAGAATTGAAATTAAAACTTAGGTTTCATTCAAAGTGATTGTTTATTAACAATCGTTCATTGCGACAAAATCATAAGTTTTAGATTTTTTTATATTTGAGAAGAAAGGAGAGTAGAATATTCCAATATATTATTCATGCAGAAATTATAATGCGTTACCATTTTGTCATGGAGCCTATTCTCCTAATGATGCTTCGGTTACGGGACAAAACGATCGTAGTAATTTTAGTAGTGTGTCTAGTGCTTCTGTGGTGCATTGTGTGGTGGCGTTTTGTGATACGTGTGGTGACTTGTCCTGCATGTATAAGGTATGTGAACGTTGCCTGCTTCCTACACTTACCATTTCATAGTTTCTCTTAATAAACGTAGTTTATAGCAAAATAATCCTATCATAACTACTGTACTATGAAATTCCACAAAGTAACGCCTGCTTCTATAAATTATTTGAATATGCATAAAATAATCCAATTAACTAACATCTATATGTATTTTTCTATATGAGTGGCCTACATTCAGCAGTTGGCTTTAAAAAAAACAGGGGTTTTCGTGTAAGCCAGTTGGTTGTTCTTCTTTTGTTTACAGCAGGCGAGTATGTGGGGTCCCAATGAATAATAACTCGAAAGTTCCCCCTCATACTGAACGGCTGGTGGGTTTATCGGCACAGATTATCGTCAAAGATACAGAGAGGTGTGATAAGGATAGCAACAGATAAGCTGTTCCACGCAGTTTGCAATAAACACTTGGGTATGTATGACGATAACAATGAAATCGTCCAAACCATTGCGCTCCCTTGTGGGATATTTTTAATTCTGATAAATGGTTATGTACGTGTTTAAATGACGTAACATTTGGAGTAAATATAGTATAAACTGTTTCTAATTATAATAGCAAGTGAGTGTAAGCAATTTACGTAGGTGGGTGGACAGGCACCGAAATAAAATTTGGCACCGGTTGGCTGCAATGTTGGTTCGATCAGATCTGCCTATAATTATAGTTGTGTTTTATATTTTTTCAATTTCAATCCATGATCAAAGAAGTTTTGGTTTACTTGTCGTATTTTACATTTTCATTTACTTTTCAAGTCAACAATTTGGTCCAATCAGAATGATTTATTGATGTTTGTTCTCTTTTTGCATTTTTAATCTATATTTGATTTAACGTAGCGCCTTATTATTTTTGTTTGTTTTTTAATTTATTCATTATATTAATTTAAACTGTTGAACCCCATTATTGAGTTGTTATAGAATCTATGTTATTGTAATTTATTATTCAATATAATCAAACAAATATCTAACATTTATTTGCGACATCATTTTCATTTTATAACAACGGCCTTTGCGATTTTGTCGTGGGCTCTATCTCCTGATAATGTTTTTACGAATCCTGCATATATCAGGTATGAAAACGGATTGTCTAGTTCACATTTAGACTTATATGTATTTTCTATTTTACTTCATCGCGGATTATAGCAAAATAACTTTATTATTACTTTTGAACAACGGCCAATTAAATTAATTGCTAAGGTCATTTTTGGGGATATTTTGTTATATTTATTCGAGTTTAATATGATAATAAATGAAATATTAAAATAACGTAATAAGTTTATTTGATGAATTTGACAATAGGGCCAACGATTTACATTTACTTGTAGATTAGAATATAATAAAACCTCTGCAATTTACATATTACAAAGACTTTTCAAAAATGTTAATTACCCAGTTCCGTACAGTAATGGGATTACAAACTGTGTATTGATAAGAAAGGTTGAGTATCAACACACCTGGGTGCAATGGGCAGGTGGATGTTAGGCCACTATCTCATTTTGAAATATACACAGGTAAAGAAATACGCGAAGAGAATAACAGTGCATACGTGCAACTTGCACATATTCCACATTATACTTACAAGGTTTTAGGCCTAATTCTATTAGATCTATAAGTGTCTTTAGAATGAAGAATAATTTGAATTTGTAGAGTGTATTTCCGTTCTTATATGCTCATGACCTTGATGCATGAAGAATTTATAAAAACTTATGCACTACCAATCACCAATAACACAATAATACACACGCACTGCACATACATTCACTACCACAATATCAATAATCGTTTCGCACCGCAACCAAAACATGTTCAGGAAATATTCTTACCGAGGTGTCGTAAAAGGCGACTAATTTAAGTCGACCCGCCGTGTGGTATCCAGTTGAGTAGAATAGACCAACCTCATTTCTTACCAAGGTGTCGTAAAAGGCGACTAAGTAAGTTGACCCACCGTGTGGTAACCGGTTTAGTATAATAGACCACCCTCTTTTTTACTGACGTATCGTAAAATACAACTGAGGTAAGTTGACATTAGGCAGGCGGCCGGTCGTAAAAACGCAGCCACATCATGTGATAGCATGTTTATAACATGTTGTGCCGACCCCACTTAGAGTGGGATAAAGGCAAGAAGATGATGATGATGATATACTTAGTTACTGTTCTATTTAAGGGTCATTATATTTTAATAAAATTTCTACAATTAAGCACACCTTGTTCTACTGATAAGAGCGTGTTTACATAAATTATCTCTGATTAAAAATGTTATAAAACATGGTTACATTATAAATATCATTGCCTAGTATTTAACAAGAATTATACTAATCTAATATTTATAATTTATAAATATTAAATTGCGTCATTTTGTGTATAAAATATATGCCATCTATTAATATTATAAATGCGAATGTTTGTGAGTATGGATGTATGTTTGTTACTCTTTCACGGCGAATCCACTGAACCAATCAACTTCCTGCCCTTATCCCACTCTAAGTGGGATCGGCAAAACATGTTATAAACATGCTGTCACATGATTTGGCTGCGTTTTTACGACCGACCGCCTGCCTGACGTCAACTTACCTTAGTCTTATTTTACGGCACCTCGATAAGAAAGAGGATGGTGTTCTATTAAACCGGATACCACACGGTGGGTCAACCCACCTTAGTCGCCTTTTACGACACCTCGGTAAGAAATGAGGTCAGTGTATTCTACTCAGACGGTTACCACACGGCGGGTCGACTTACCTTAGTCGCCTTTGACGACACCTCAGTAAGTAATGAGGGTGGTCTATCCTACTCAGCCGGATACCACACGGCTGAATTCCCATCTTTACGTGATCAGTTATTTCATAGATTCTCGTAAAATGAACCATAGACAAAAATTAAGTGACAGTAAAATCAAACATTAAACATTCATAATAATCAGATATTATGTTACATGATGGGTTTATAATTTAATGTATCCACATGCTTAGGATTGCCCATAGAAAACCGGTCTCTTCAAAGTAGGGATTCCATTCTCAAATATATTAGAATAGGATATGTCATTAAATAAGACAGAACCCCATAAAAGTTGTTGTTTAATTATAAAATACTGATTTTGTTATAATAAAAAACAATTATCGGAAAATCTTTATTCTTTGTACAGAGGTGTGGTATTAAAAATAATGCCGTGTGATATACGGCTGAGTAGAATATAACACCCTTATTTCTTACCAAAGTGTCGTAAAAGGTGACTAAGTTAAGTTGACCCGCCTTGTGGTAACCGGCTGAGTAGAATAGATCACTTTCATTTCTTACCGAGGTGTCGTAAAAGGCGACTAAGGTAAGTTGACCCACCGTGTGATTTTTGGTTGAGTAGAACAGACCTCCCTCTTTCTTAGCGAAGTGTCGTAAAATACGACTAAGGTAAGTTGACAACAGGCAGGCAGCACATCATACAATACGTAGCCAACTCATGTAACAACATGTTTCTAAGATGTTGTGCCGACTGCACTTAGAGTGGAATAAGGACTGGCGGATGAACTATTTTGTATCAATAAATTTTTATAAGCAATCTTAAATGTCAATTATCTGACAACTGTTAGCAATTAAGTTTCGACGTGTAAGGCCATTAAAAATATTATTCCTTTAATAATACAGGATTTAAGTAAAAAGTAAGTAAGTAGCGGCATGTTACTTACTGTTACTATCCCACTGCTGGGAACAGGCATCTTCTCGCCGTTTTTGGAGAGAAGGATTGGAGCTAAGACCTACCACGCTGCTCCAGTGCGGATTGGTAGGTTACACATATCTCCGGAATTCTCTTAGAGATATGCACGTTTCCTCGCGATGTTTTCCTTCACCGAAAAGCGTGATAAATTGCAATTATCAATTAAACATACAGGATTTTTTATAATATTATTGATATTAAAACAATCATTTTTATATAACAAGGCTACCCTGTTGCACGAGACAGTATTTTAGCTTGTTAGCTAAACCTCAAATATTGTCAAAATAATTGTCCCGAGCATACAAAAAACTTTGCTACATCAATCCTCTCTCACTTTTAAGTGATATTTGTAACGTGGGCACAGTTGTACTTGAATGTGTCCGGTACAGTGACTCGCTTAGGTTTCAAAGATATGCAATATTATTATTGGTATTTGGTACTAAATACGGAAAATACGGAATCTATACTAATACATAAAACTTAAGAGTTTGTTTGATTGTTTGAACGCTCTCATCTCAGGAACTACTGGACCGATTTGAAATCTTTCAGTGTATGATAGTCCATTTATCGAGGAAGGCCATAGGCTATATAACATCACGCTAAGATGAATAGGAGAGGAGCAGCAATAATAAATAGTACGATAAAGGCAAAATTAAAAGCTTTCCTTGCGTGCGCTGAGTTAACGGTGATAGTTATTAAAAAATCATGTATTACAAAATTGTTCCCCTCTAAAAGTTCTAAATAAAAGTCTACGACAGCATATGTCTAGCTTTTAAGGTTAACCCACTTTAACCATTTTTACGGTTATCAAAATACTATATGGTTTTAATCTTTCCAGGCGGGCGGAGCCGCAGGCGATTGCTAGTAATAAATATATATAGACTTCTTACCAGTCGGGGAATCTATTGAATTACTATCATCGAAACATAATTATAAATACGACATTCTATTTCGATTATAATGGTTCTGAATTCAATGTTGTGGTCGCATAAGTAACTTAGGCCTCGTATCTTCTTAATATTTTTTTCAAATAACAATTTAAAGCACGCCGTGTGGTATCCGGGTGAGTAGAATAGACCAAATTCATTTCTTACCGAGGTGTCGTAAAAGGCGACTAAGGTAAATTGACCCACCGTGTCGTATCCGGATAAGTAGAATATACCACCCTCTATCAAGGTAAGTTGACCGTCAGGCAGGTGGCCGGTCGTAAAATACGTAGCAATATCATGTGACAAGATGTTTATAACATGCCGACCCCATTTAGAGTGGAATAAGGGGAGGAGTATGTATGTACTCAGTTCCGACCTAAACTTTAACGATTAATTAACGAAGAAAAATTTGACATTTAAAGATTTTGAGATTGAGATATTGTAAAAAAAAATAAATTAGAATACTTTTATAACTATAATCTTTGTATATTAACTGCTAAGAAAGATGATAAATATTCATTTGAATATTTATAAATTAAAGAATATATAGAGCATCGATCAATAGTTTTCCATTTTATTTAGCGTATATGTATAATAGTAGTGCTACCTGGTAAATAGAAAGTTAGTTTCTCTTACCTAAGGTTAATGTAAATTCATTTCCACTATCACCATACAGGTTAATGTTCAAGGTCAGCAGCATAGGTTGGCATGCAGTAGATATATAGGTATAGTTAATTCAGCTATCGTTTATCTATATTGGAGACACTGACATTAACCTTAACTAGCATTAATTTGATATTTAAATTTCGATAAAAACCTGTTTCCTTTGTTAAATGAGGTATTTAGAAGGTCATTTGTCTAATAATACTGCACGTTCGTTCAGAAATTTGACCACAACATAAGTCATATATATACCTTGATACGGTTTAAAGTAATTCTTCAAATGAAATGCTGCACCAGTTTTGGTATTATTTGTTGTCTACTACTATAGACTTGATGTTTCGGTCGATTATATGTTTAAAACATTCGATCCGTAGGAGAACTGTGTTACTCAGCAAAAGTGGCAGTAAATGTTGGAGACAAGCGCCTCAGAATTCTAAACGCGAAAATCCCTTAGAAAGGATCCATGTCGAGAAGTAGATGTGGATAGGTTAAAATATGTAGATCTTTTGCACCTTCATTTTCTTTGTTTGGGATGTAACTACTTCATATAAAAGTACACACTTTAAAACAATTGTATGTATGTATAAGTTCTGTGATACTTGAGCGAGATCTGGTCAAAGCTAACAAAGCATATCCGCGAACTTGTTGTGAGAAGCCTCGTCAAAAAAGTTGAAAAATGACGTCATTATTCGTTTGGTTTCTCACACCCCACACTGACATACCAATCTATAGGCACTGTCCAAGTGACTGGGCTAGCCAAGGAAACGGTGGATTGATATTATACTGGCAGATGCGCTTACTACTCAAATCATGCCTTATTGAAGACCATCTTCAATAAGGCATGATTTGATTGAGCAGAGCAAAGAAGAGGAACTGTATTAAGAAAACGGACTCTGAAGTAAGTCGGGAGAAATGCTTAGTTAGGATTGATTATTTTTTCCAACTAGGCTCGTAATAATTACATTCGTTTCCTATATTGATCTTGCATTGATAAAGGCTTATATTTAGGTGCGTTACACAACGTCACATCCCGATTGAAACCTTACGATATATCTCATCTATATATCAGTACACAACATTGTGTAAACATGGAAGAAATAATCTTTTTTACATTTAAGCTAATAACTATTAGCGGATTTAATGAATAATTAACATGAAATAAACACATATTGCTAAAGATTTAGGGGTTTGGAACCTTACAAATTTGTAGCACAACAAAAAGTGCGCTTATTTAATATTTCTTCAAAATTATTTTATGCTAGGAACATGAAGCATTGCGTGTTTAGAAAGATTCTTAGATAAATAATATTTACGAAAATATACAATGCCAACTTTAAATAGTTTTGACAAGGTCGGTTACCGAATTTTAAAATACATTTGGATAAACGGAATGTACAGTGACTAAAGTATAATGTTACAGTTTAGAAGGCTGTTTGAAAACGAAAGTGTGAATTGATAAAATAAAACAAGAATAATTTAATTTATATCACGACTTTACAATGTGCTCTATGATAAAAGATTCAAATGCAAGACTGAGTTTTGGATTATTTGGACGCAGGCCAAAAACGAGCTAACAACGACAAGGAAAAAATAGCTGTCAGTGTTACGTAACCGACATAACATCGCGTCAACAATCATTCAAGTATCTGCAGTCGAGACTAGTTTTAATTTTATACTTAGAGAAAATAAAGAAATGAATGCAATATTACCAATCTAACATACGTGTAGGTAAAAATGTGCATGTAAACTGTTGTTGCAGTTATTATTGTTTTACGATACGATATTTTTCTTTAGTATGTTATGCTTACCGTCAGTCAATGACCTTGAATTCAGGATAGTTATGCAAATTGTAGGTATGCCAAGGTAATAATTTATAACACTTGCTCCGAACATATAGTTGCGTATTGATATTATACGTAACAATTTGAGTATTAAAATATTATCTTAATGAAGTTAAAATATCTACAGTGATAATAATTATATGTGCTTTTGTATTTACTGTCATCAACGTAGTATTATACCTTACAGTATTTAACCTTAACAGTTATGTTAAATATTTCAATAGATAGATCATTTTCTATTTGTTTATAAACAAATTTATTTCGATGAATCATCATAACTATTAGATTTAATTGTTCCATAAAACATAATTGTATTAAGAATTTGACAACATCAATAGTTCAATCTAGTAGTATTTATTGAGAGATGTAATGTTTTATGTAAATTTTGTTAGTAGTTCTGATCTCGTCCTAGCCACTTTCACGACTGATTTCTATTGCTACCACAAATGTTTTGTTTTTTATTTCCTGTCTCTCTTAAAATAATATTACTATATAAACATGATATTTAACGCGTTCTTCGTGATCTTTGTTGAGATATTCAACATCACGTTTTGTCGTAAATACTTATGGATATGGATTAAATACATATTAATATAATAAATCTGAAAGTTCTTCTGTCTTCGTGTCGTTTTCATTCACAAACCTCTAAATAAATTTCTGAAACTTAAAAAACAGATGAAGACTCAGTACCAGTTACTTTAAAGATTTGGTAGTTTATGGTTTATCAATATAATCAGCACTCATGATAATTGTTTAACTTAATTTATCAAAGTAATTAGTAAGTAGTACATTTTGGATGTTTAATATTTTGGAGCGCATGCATATTTATCGTGTACTACATAATTTTGTGCTATAAAATTATTAAGAATTTCAGGTACGTGACCCGATTCTGAACATTCTACTTAATTAATGAATCATAATTGACGATTTTAACGGTAGTCACGTTTTCCTTTTCTGGTATCCAACAAGGAAAACATTGTGCTAGTGACCTCCTTGTGAAAGACCGCTCCCAGAGTGCGGGGCGCATATGACTGGTCGGGTGACTTCTCCACAGACGCATCTCAAGTTGGTATCGACCGCGACATTGACCCGACTGGCACGTACGGGCAATGCACCGGGCCCGCTTGTCGCAGGCTCTTTGTTTATATTGTGTTTGTATCCTGCGCGACTTCGTGCACACCGGTCGTTATCCTGCCTTGCGTAAACATCTAACGACATCTCTAACAAAAACTATAGTGATGTGCGATCAGTGCCTCACTTCACCAACTAAGTTTTTGCCTACAATTTTCCTCCATCAATTGGAAATTAATAAGCTAGTTCTGGGAATATATTAGAATTCGACGTATGAAAATGTAAATACTACATTGCATGCTTAGCGATTTTTAATTTGTGCTTGTTGTTTGTCATTTTATTGACTGCTAATTTTGAGGTCGGGTATATTTTTAGACTACCGCTTTTTTATTAAACTAATGGCATAGTTTTGTTGTAACATAAAACTTGAATTATTCAGTTTTTTATTTAATTAATTCCTTAAGTAGTTAAAATAATTTTATTTGTGAGGTGGAAATTCCCAGGTCTATATGCCAAACTGTATGATTTTGCAACTCAGTAACGATACTCTGAGCTCCCTGGGCGCGTCAGCACAGTCGTCATAGACCTACGGATTTCTATGCTATTGCACATCATGCATTCTCACGTAGATACATCAGATCCGTTTCCCTGAAACATAGATTTCGTGACGTAAAGTCGGTCGCCCGCGCTTTCAGCGGCGCCTGCGTCGGACCCATTTTAGGACATGACTAACGGAAATTCGATTCCTCTCGCTCCGGCTCGTTCCCGCCTGTGTGATGCGGCGTGCATTCGTCTCACTCGCACCAAAAGCTTCAAGAATCTTTTAATAGTGTCCACGGCCGCGATCTACTTTCAATTAGAGGCGGGAAACTGTAAGATTTTGTTTAAATTTAAAGATTTTCGCGCCTTTTTTTATTAATTTACTAAAATATTTACTCTAATTTATGTTTGTATAAAAATTTAACGTGCACCACAAAACTAAAATGTGATAAATGTTATTAAGTTTTACACAATCGACCCTTTAAAAAATATTTGTTTGATATTAATTCTTTTAACGGTTTTGCGGAAAATACAATTACAAATTTAATTAATTTATTCAAACTCGCTAGGCAAGTTTTTACTAAAAATAGATTTAGAATTATTTTTTGAAAATTATAATCAGATTCGGCCGGACTTGATTACGTCTTCATGTACTTATTGCATTCAGCTGGTACCTTGCATTTTTGCTAACATAAAAAAATACACCAACACCATAAATATGAGTCACGAACGTGATAAGGATGCGGCCGCAATTTTTAGTGTATCGCGCAAAATATTAAACAATCGCTTCTCATATTTTGTTCACCGATGTCAATTTGTTTAAACTGACCTTTTTCTGTTGTTTCTCCCAAGCCGGGTCTAGGAGACCCTCCCGTTCCCACTCTTCCTCCTGTTCCATGTACCCATCCCCGTACTCATAGTTATTTGTTATCACCCCGTTGTCCATCATCATGGTCACCGCACTGACCGTCGATTTCGATGTTCGTTCGAGCCTATGACCGCGAACTTGTGTGTCTTAGTTCGCACCGCGCACTGCAACAAGCAGCCGGCCGCGCGCCCGCTGCAAGAAGACTGGCGCACGAGCGCTACTCGCGGCGGCGTGCGGAACTTTTTATCACATTCCATTTCACGTTCGCTGTGTTCGTAGTGTGGCCACCGAACCATGGACAATTGCTTACAAGCTGTCAGTGTCAAATGTGATGCATGTTTTACTTTTTTCGTTAAACCAACAGCCTATGTATGAAAGCAACGATCTTAAACATCAACAAATATAAGTCGGTGCGTTTAAGACCTTATTACAATCTCCTTTGTGTGTACTCCATCTTACGTGACATTGTCAAAGTAATCTGTGCCAATATGGCACTCCTAAAAGCCATTAAAGGAAAATTGAATTGAATTAAAACCTTATTTATTAGAAAAGTAATAATAAAATTATTTTGCTATAATCCGCGATGAATTGATCGATGAATAAATTCATCGCGGATTATAGCAAAATAATTTTATTATTACTTTTGTATTATGGATCTCCGCAAAGTAACGCCTAATTCTATAAATTACTTTTATCGCGGATTATAGCAAAATAATATTCACATTACTTTTGAATTACCTTATTTATTAGAATAATGTACAAGTTGTGAGCCTAGTTCGTAAAAAATATTCTTGTCTTATGTTTGTCTTTCTTATATATATTAATGGATTTATAAATTATAATAGACGTGAAAATACTTATATGATCGAATTAGTGAAAAAATAAATAAATATGTGTTCTAAAGATCAACGAGAGTTTAAAGGTATACGAGCGTCTAACGCGGTTTTGGATTCAGACCTACTATTTGACAGACAGAATCTGTATGAACTTTGAACTCAATGTTTTGCTGGGTCTCGCTGTTTCAGTAGCCGAGAACCAACGTTCCGGGAATTTTGAACGTTACGTTAAGACTATAAGGGCCTGTTTCACAAGTTACCAATAAACTGTCAGTTAGTTTATTGGGAACATATCTGACATATCTCTCCGAATTTTGCGTTTCTCAGGTTTCTGATAGGCTTATTCAACACGTGAAGTCCTTAATAAGTTAACAGTTAGATCATGTGGCTGTTATTTTGTTTATCTGCTGGTTAGCAAATACCTTTTTCAAAATGGCCGCGATTTTATTTTACATATTTTAGAGTCTCTTTTTAGAGACATTTATCTGTTACTTAGTTTATTTGTCGGTTAACTATCCGACACTTTATCAGTTACTTGTCAAACAGGCCCTAAGAGCAACTGAGTAACGGGAGATTCTAAATATTACCGCTAATGAGCTTTAGAATTATAGATATTGTAAAAATAAATTTAAGTTTCTCTCTCTTCTTCTCTTTCTCAACCGGTGGACGTCCACTGCTGAACATAGGTCTCCTTAAGGGATCGCCACAATCCACGATTTTGTGCCGCATGGATCCAGCGGCTCCCCGCGACCTTTTTGAGGTCGTCAGTCCACCTCGTTGGGGGTCTACCAACGCTGCGCTTTCCAGTGCGAGGTCGCCATTCCAGCACCTTAGGACCCCAACGCCCATCGGTCCTACGTACTACGTGCCCCGCCCATTGCCACTTCAAATTCGCGATACGATGAGCTATGTCGGTGACTCTGGTTCGTCTACGGATCTCCTCATTTCTGATTTGATCACGTAGAGATACTCCGAGCATAGCCCGTTCCATCGCCCGCTGAGTGACTCTGAGCTTTCTTATGAGGTCCATAGTCAGCGACCACGTTTCTGATCCGTAAGTCATCACATCACAATTTAAGTTTATTACATTCTAATAATTTATTAATGTGTATAATTATTTTTGATTCATATTTTCTATTTGTGATTAAAAGTTAAGTTAATAATATTAATAGTTCTATTTGTAATTACTCAAGTGTCTATTTTTAAATGTACATTATTTTGGTATTATAATAAATATTTTTACGAGTTATTAAGATTAGAGATAATCGATTAGCTGGGCAATGGCCTCCCTCCTACTGTAAACAAAGGTTGGAGTTTTATATCCACCAAATGAGAATTTATTATCAGGGATTGTGTGAATTTATTTATCGTGTGATATTTTTCGCGTTCGGAAATATCAATGCAATTAATCATGCGCTTAACACGATTAATTGCAAAATGTCATTTCATTAAATATGATTTCATATAAAACCCATAGCCTGCAAAGCATAACAAAAATATAGACCATGAGCTATATAAATTTTAGATCACGACACCAAATAATAAATCGCAATTTTAATAAATACCTACTTGGGAATTTCATACCGATTCCTTATAAGTATTGTGACTAGACTTATTTAAATATATTCGAGTGGATAAATAAACACAATGAAAATACACAAAAAAATTTATTCACCACATAAAATTTCCATGAATAAATCTTGCTCACGCAAAATAACAGGTATAGATATAATTTATTGGTATTCTTTGAAGATTCCTATATATTAACATACTCTGTAGCAACATCCACGATCACAGGAAGGTAAAAATTTTGGAATAGAAAAGTTATTTAACAGTTATGAATTAGAACTTGACACATCCATTACATTTGGTGTTCCTACAAATTAAAAACTATTTAATACATACATGAGTATTACATATACTGGAAATTTGTAACATTTATTGAAATACCAACTCATCATAAAGAAATATTCAATAATATTTATGATGCCACAGACAAAGCGAAAAATTTCATAACGAAAAAAAACATGTACACATCAATCAAATTGTAATTTTCTTTTGTTGGAAAGATTATTCGTCTGTTAGCGCACACTATATACAAGAACACGATATAATAGGAATACCACAATTCCCGTTCCGAGATGCACTTCTCTTGAATGACGAACAAAGACTGAGTGTCACTGAAACGTTTTATCAATAGGAAGACTAAACCGGAAACAACAACGGCACAGTGTTGCCACAATTTTAATCAAAAAGGGCGCGATACTCTTGTTTCATGACTTTGTTGCTATGAAATACAAAGCAAAAGTCAGTGGCGACAACACGTTGAGTTTCTGCTGGTTCTTCTCGGTAGAAGCAAAGTACTTAGTATCACTAAGTTTGCTCCTGAAGCTGAAATAGCTAAATTTGTTATGACAAATTCCTGCTGCAGGCATCTCTTAGGGTTTGGATCCACTAAATAGAAAAGTGTTCGGTTTTCTAAATTAGTGTGAGTTTTTTGTAGTACCTGATAAACGTTAAAAAATAATATAGAAAACTACTATTCGCTCTGTCTGTGGTTTGGTATTCCTTATCAGAATTAACATCCAAAGAAGCTTTGAGCAACATCATGACAAATTAGGTATTGTTACCATGGTCGTAGCAAGGATCACCCACTACGATATAATTTCAGATATATAAAAAATACAGTCAACCTTAATTTTTGCGGTTCCCGAAATTTCAAATATTTAGGCTACACAATATATCTTTTCTAACACCTATTTTAACATTATATGTAATTTTATGACCCATTTCACAAGTTTGTCAAAGTTTCAGTTGGGCTTCAACAATAATTATATGCTACCATAATCTACCAGAGTGGATCGTCGCGGAAGGTTAACATTGTTTTTATACATCTAAGCATTACGGAGAACACATTCATGAAGAAGAACAACGTTTAAAAGCTGTCGTTAATCGACAATGACGATGAGGCCTTTCTATTAAAGTCCATTTAAACAAAACCTTATCATGAGATGATTGGCGACGATATCAAAGTTTGACAAAATTACACAGCCTGCATTGCTTTATCATTACCTATATTTTATGGTGTACGTATGAAATTAAATAAATGAATATTGTGTTTCTGTATTAAATATTAAACATGAAGATGAAACTTTAAACGGCGTAGTTAACACATTGCGGCGTATTGGTGCGTATAGTTTAATAACTATATTATACTAGAGTAGGGAAGCCACCCTGAAATATGCCATATTATAATAAAGAGAAAGCAAATGATGGTGTATCTATGCGTCTCTCTTTCTTACGTGTGATTAGACAAAGATAAAGTATACGAGTTTCCTCTTCCATCTTGGCTTGCCTATGCTTCCCCTACTTTAGTTACTCCATGGATTGGAGTGTGTGATTTATCAAAATTAATGTTTACACGGAGAAGAATTAGAGACTACAATATTAAGGACTTTTAGGAGCTTATTACGTTTGAATGATCAGTGTGCTTAGTGCGAGTTTTTATTAACCTACTCGATCGCGTTAGCGTAACGCCAATTTGTATCACACTACAAGAGCGACGTCTAGTGACCGCAGTTCTAGTAGGTTAAAAAAATCTCGCACTTAGAACAATTCGGATTATGTCTCGACATAAAACATTAAACTAACAAACGATATCATTTACATAAAATTCTAAATGTGAAGATATTAATGTGATTAATGTAAAAAATATAAGATCTGAAACTATTTGCATTATTTGGTAACGCCGCCATAGATAGAGTTGCAAATTTATGGATAGACTTGTCGGTTATAACTTATACCTGAAAACAACAGAACCAAACTTCGTATCCTATTACCTACATACATACACCTAATAAATATAATACTACAATCAAATATAATACACTGTTACTGAAATTCCATATTCAAGTACTTTGTAATATTAAATCACATATCGCCTCTTTACAAGAAAAATGTGATATTTTTTAAATCACAACTTTACAGGAGAGCAATTTCAAACATTTAAACGTTGTAAAATACTCTTATTGTATAAAAAAAATCAATGGTAATTAATGTGCTTTCTGGAAATAAGCAAAAAAGAACTCAGTTCAATATAAAATAAGAAAAACATTTTTTACGAGATGTCACGTTGTTCTTGTAAAAAAGGCGATATAGAGTTATGTTATTTCAATCAACGTATAAATAGTAATAATACTGATTATCAATATTATTTAAATACATAAAAGGTCATTAGCAATATTATTATACCTTATACTATGTAAAATGGGCCATTATTAAGTTATTTATATAAATGTTATAACATTTGGTTAAAAAAGTTTATTAACAAGTAACATATCACACTGGAAGAAATGTGTACATATATATATTTACAGCTTGCAGTCTGTTTTAACAATAGTCATAAGTTAAGAGAGTCTTACACTAATCATAGACTGCCAAACTGTTTATTTTTTTATATCTAGGGTAGCAGTCAGAAAAACGTTGCAGAGTTCCTTTATATAAATACACTCAAGATCATTAAGCGTGAAAATCCCCTAAAGAAAATTTAGATTCGTTGGAAGACCATCTGTTCACAAAAAGATGAAATGTATCATTAAAATTAGATTTTATAGATCATCTATGTGAATAAAAAAATCAATGCTATTCGCTTCGCTTCTGCTTCGATAAGCGATGAATTTGTAAAAGCTTACTTAGTGATTTTTAACTTATGAAGTTTTTTAAATTAATCATAACAGTCCGAATACAGCTCAGGAAGAAGAATTACAATTTATAGAATTAGGCTTTACTTTGCGGAGATCCATAATACAAAAGTAATAAAAAAATATATATATTTTGCTATATACCGCAATAAAGAATTATATAACTAAATGGTATTGCCTATTGAAAAATCAGGTTCAATCTGAAAGTGCGTTTTATGGGCTATTTTTAATGTCAGAAAACATTATCAAATCATTGTTTAATAAAACTGATTTCAGAGTTTATCATTACATATAAAATTCCATTATATAAAAAAATAACAGAAAGACAAAACACACGAAAATAGTTTTGGAAACTAGTTTTTAAATTATTCTTGTTTACTTTTTTTCATTAATTCACTTTTAATTAATAGACGGAAACATCAAAAGACCATTGGTATTAGTAGAACAAATCTGCGTAAACTAGCGAAGGCGCTTACAAGGCAGTGTGGATTAAATAGACACATGTTAAACCAGAAGCTGTTAGACACTGCATCTTGCAGAATCTGCCTGGTGGTGGAGGAAACGCTCATGCATATCCTATGTGACTTCCCTGCGGTGATTCATAAACGACACTATCTCCTATGGTCGCACTATTTACGTCCAAAGGGGATTAAAAATCTTGCTGCCAAGAAGATCTTGGAATTCTTGGAGAATACTTGATAGCGAACTATAAGCAGTGGCGATCACAATAGATGAACAAAGGTCAAAGTGATACTAGGCCTCGAGGCCCTACATAGCCGGAAGTAGAAGCAGAACCATGGGATTTTTTAAATTTGGTTGCAAGTTGAGCATATTTTATGTGAATGGATGTATACAAGTCAAGTAATTTAGCCACACGAATTTTTTTACGTTTAAAAAAAAATATAGAAGGGTGAATGACCGTACCCCATTCCATTCAATTTTGTATGTAAATAGTAACCTTGACCGAGAGACTAGATACAAGTGCGAAGGAGACCAAACTATAATGTTATTGTTTTTTGAAGAAGCGCGCCGGGTCAGTCAACCAATACTAACAAAGCCAGCCGAGTTATCTTATATGTTTAAGTGATCGGTGGTTTAATTTAATTTCGTATCGTTAGTACCACTGTATTAATAATATATTATAACACACTCAAGCACACATACAGATATAGAGAAAAGATAACTAAGATCACAATTTCCCATAATTTTGTAACATTTCATACTTTTATTTGTTTCGTATTGACTGATTCATCATATATTGTAATTTATTTTTGTCAATTGGTGGACACGTATTGTGTAAAGGTTTTATCAATGTTTTCAAATAAATTAATATTCAACGTATATTAGATATAATTATATTAATATTGAGATATTTTATATGGAATTTTACCTTTTTGGGAAAACATTTTATCGTTGAGATAATATTTATACCTTAAATATTACAGAAATATTGTTTGGAAATATATTTATTACAATAGTGGTGTGTTTTACGTAAAATATTAACACTTAAATTTATATTTAAAACCATAAAATTTTAGATATATATTATTAAATTAACAGTAAAAGCATTTGTAATTTTTTTAATAGAAAGCAGTAAAACGTACAAATAAAACACATTTCCCATAATTTTGTTAGGTAAACTTTATATAAACGTTATAAATATTTATCTAATCTATGTACGTACATAAGGATAAAAATAACAGTTTTTAATATTGAAAATCCATTGTAAGAAACTGTATGTAGGCACACAAAGTTTTAATGGCAATTTAAAGCTTTTTGTATACGAAAACATATGCATATATTTAAGTACGTAAGTTAATTATAATAAACATTTTTAATATGAGATTGTGCGAATCACAGGAACAGAAAGGTTTAGCATTAAAGTTGCCCAGAGCAATAAGAGAATTTCAGAAAGAAGACGGTAATTTCAGAAATTGAAGAGATCCCATGCTTGAGATTTACTACACGTTTAGTTATATATAAATTATAGTCATTAGCCGATCAATTTTGATAATTGAGTACATATTACACGCGTCACAGGGTTTTGTAACATTTTACATCTAACATTTAGAATTCGATTATATATGTTTATAATATATCTATTTCTTTTATCAGCAATCAGTCATTTTTCATGCGTGATATTTTCTACAAGCAAAATATGGTAAGTCTCATTGAAGGCCAAACTTTAGACGCGGTACCTACTTAAAGACAGACATACACCTGTAAAGACTAATGTGTACAATGAGCAAAATAATTCCGCTTTTAGTTAACTGTTAGGGCGGATACTTTTCATTTCATAAGGTTTTTTGTCATTAGAAAAATAAATTAGTAGACAATCGCTTGGTCTAGAACCAGCACAATTTTTGATCTGAACATAGATCACTGAAATAAATTCTTTTACCGGCCACTTTGTTAGTATAATAAATCTTATTACACTCATTATATTTGTTTTTATCTTCCCGACTACAACAAGTGTTATATCTCAAACTATTGGTACCAAAAATAGAGATGATTCTACTGAACACGTCTAGCTAGATGTAAAAAATATATAGGTATCAATGAACAACAACAAGGAGTAGGTATCCGAGAAGTGTACAAATATTCCCGCACCTCTACTAAAGTACATTTATAACAATAATACTTTCTGAAGGCGTTTACATACCACAATGAGAAGAAACCAATCTGCTCTTTGTAATTTACCTAATACACTGATATCCTCACAGCTCCAAGTTTATATGCCGTAATCGAAACTTTCAAATTCGGAAAATCTTGAGTCCTGTTTTTGGAGGCGTTGCTGACATGCCTCTATATAGCTATCTTGTATCCTGTACATTCCCGAGTTGGCCTGATACATGAGCGTCTCTAGGATACGCTCATTTTTTATTGCCTTCGATGGGAGTACTACTTTAATTAATTCCTGTGGTGAGATCCTATAAAGCTTCAAGTCCCTCGCCAGTCTCTCCATAATGCATTTAAACTCATTTTTAGCATCAGTCTTATTGGCAGATTTGGCTTTGATTTTATTACGAGCCCAGCTGAGCATGGCTTCGAATTTTCTTACCTCTGGGACTTCGAGGTTTCTGCACATAATCATTTGCACCATAGATTCTGAAAGGTTGAGGAATTCTGCTGTTTGAAACAGCGCGTAAGCTCGCTGTTCGATAAAGGCCAGGATCATATTTACCAGTTCCGAAGCTGATGTATATCGCCAGTAATAGTTTTCCAAGGATATTAGCATCGTGCACACCTAAAAGAAATTTAAAATTTATTTATTTATCTTATTATAGAGTACAAAATTATACATAGATACTTGTTTATATTTTATGTGTTGAAATTTATGGAATAGCTTTTTCTAAAAATTGATCAACTGCGCTTTTGGCATACAAAGCTTCAAATTACTTTCGAATTTAATTTAAAGTATAATTCTGATTGCTTACCACTTCAATCCTTAGGAATTGTTTCGCATGGTGGAAGCAAGCTTGTAAAAGCTCCGGTAAGTCGTAATGCTCTGCAGCACAGATCAACCCCGGAATGGAAGCACAGGTTAATGGACAACTGCCTGTATGTAAATAGTCCAGAAGAATCCGAAACGTTTCTGGATCAAATTCTATAATGGAGAACTAAAAACAAAAATACAATATTATAACTGAGATCATTTTCTTATTTTGTATCTCAATTATCGAAAATGCAAACTGAAATCAAATAAATATCTTATAATATTTAATTTGCTGTATAAGCTTCAACCTAGTAAAATTTGGCTGCAATTTCGTTTAATAATCCTCGTTTTATGAATAATGCTTTAAAAAGTATTATTAAACTATATTTATAAAGGAAATGCATTTTTATTGATTTTAAATTTCAAATCTGTTATTGTTGTTAACATATTTTGGATAATTTTTATTTCAAATTTATTAGAGACGCAAAGTTATGATGGATTGGACAAACTTTGATTTATGAAGTACACTTTAAATATCGCTATAGCTTTAAACCCCTTATTTATTTTGAAGCTTTTTAAAGTTAATCATTTGTTAATATAATATTAACAATATTATACAGATTTTAATTTCATTTCCTCCTTATTATTACAGTTAATTTATAGAATTGTAAATCCACCTCAGTTTGTGCGAGTTTGGCACGATCCACTTTTTGCGCATCGGCGCATACAGACAGCCTTGGCACTGCTAATGCTGCGTTTTTATCCTTGTCTTTATCTTTGCTTTCTTTATCTGCAAAAAAAGTTTCAGTATGGAGTAAAATAAATTCACCATTCTCCTACCCTTGCAACATGTTATTAATTAACCAGCCGCCTGCTTGACGTCAACTAACCTTTTTTTTTACGGGGGGGAAATCTTCAAAAAGATACCGGGACTCTTAGGGGTGAGATCCGGTAATGTGGGATTTCTACCCACTAAAACCCCCTCGATGGACAGCCTCCGCACTAGGAAAGAGGCCCCGGGATCTCTGACGAACTGCACCGGAGTCTCTCTAGTGCCGTGAACATCGTGCTCTTCATATTATAGTAACTAACGTCAACTAACCTTAGTCATATTTTACGACACCTCCGTAAGAAAGAGGGTGGTCTATTCTACTCAACCACACGGTGGGTTAACTTACCTTAGTCGCCTTGTACCACATCTCGATAAGAAATGATTGATGGTTTATTTTACTCAGTCGGATACCACACGGCTATATGAAGAAAAATAAATTGTATTTTCAAATTATGTAAATCTATATAATTTGTACGAGAACAGATAAATTTAATATATAGTTTTTGAGTTTTAGAGTACCTAAACTAGCAATGTCTACCCGGCAACGAGAGATTTAATTTATTTGAATTCTTCAATAAGAAGTTTATTTTCGTTTTACGGTGACATTAATGTTTTTTGATACAAGAAATCCCGACTTACTTGAGCAGTCTTGTGAACTAGCCCATTTCTTTTTATCATCAGCGTTAAGTTGGGAATGTTGTTTTCGTATGGAACGTCCCCAGCCGGCTGTGATTGTACCAAGTCTGGAGAAGGCACGTTTTACCATCGGTGAACTAGGCACGCTTTTTGGCCTAAAATATAACAGGTATATTAATAACAAGGTACAATTTTACTTTACGGCAAATACAACGCTGTGAATTTCGACATCGGTTTTGAATGTTTTTAATAATAAAAGTTTTATATCATATGAGATAACATCCGTGTTGATCAGTCGGTATCAGGATTGCGTATTTCAGTGAAGGCGATAAGTCTGTTATATCGCACAAAACAAACTTGTGACTTTTTAAACAAATATCTAAAATGTTTACTAAACGTAAACCTATTTATGGTTGTCCTGAACTAAGTAACTAATTGATAATTGATACTAGAGCGTCTAATCGATAATTGCAATTTATCACACGCTTTTCGGTGAAGGAAAACATCGTGAGGATACCTGCATATCTCTAGAGCATTCTGGAGATATGTGTAACCTACCAATCCGCACTGGATCAGCGTGGTAGGTCTTAGCTCCAATCCTTCTCTCCAAAATCGGGGAGAAGAGGATATTCTCTCTATTCTCAGCAGTGGGATAGTAACAGGCCGCTACTTACTTACTACAGTAACAAACCGATATTACTGTAGTAAATTAAATGATCTGATCCGAAAATGACCTGATGCCAGTTTTTGGTAAGCCCAAAAGTTTTAAAACATTTTTAGTATGTTTACATTACGCCATAGACTTCGATGGGATTCTTATTAACATTTAGACAATTCTTTTTAAAAGCTTTATTCATTAATAATTATAATCGATTCTGGTAGACCAACAACTGAGGAGACTTTGTAAAACTGGGAAGAGATGAGAATAGGGGTAACCCGACGTCTTTTGGATTTTCACGTGAGATCTATTTGGTTACCACTAAAGTTTGGTAACTACGTTAGTCAAAATATTGATTTGCACAGCTTGTATTAGAATATATATTTCTACATATTATAAACAAAATAAATGTCTAACCTTGGTGATTCCATGTCAGGAACTTGCAAGAAATTACTGCTTTTCTGTCTAGCTGGCGTTGGAGACAAAAGAGTAGGTGCTGGGCGAGCAAGGAGTTCCGCCACTGGTACTTGAGGTGAACCAAAGCCGGATTGAATTCCATACAGCATTTCTTGAAATACTCTGAAAATCACAAGTCATCATGTCATCATGTTTTTAAACTATAAGTATTGATTTGATTTATGATAAATATTTAGTGAAGAATAATAATATTAGGCGTGAGTTATCCTCCTGCCCTTATCCCACTTTAAGTGGGGTCGACACAACATGTTATAAACATGTTGCCACATCATTTGGCTAGGTATTTTACGACCGGCCGCCAGTCTGAAGTCATCCTACCGTACTCTTCTCTTACGACGGCTCGGTAAGAAAGAGGGTGGTCTATTCTATTCAGCCGGATACTACACGGTGGGTCGACTTACCTTAGTCGCCATATACGGTACCTCGGTAAGAAAGAGGGTGGTCTATTCTACTCAACTGGATACCACACGGCCGCGGCGGGTCAACTTACCTTAGACGCCTTTTACGACACCTAGGTAAGAAAGAGGGCAGTCTATTCTAGTCAGCCGGATACCACACGGCGGTGAGTTATGACATCCTCGGTCTCTAGGGTAGCAAGTTGTGCCAAGCTATTCTAATTTGGCATCAAACAGATGAGATTCGCAAGAGTTTACCATTTCCGAGTCCCAGCACTCGCGTAAGGGCAGCCAGCACTGTAGCAACCCGATTATCCTTCTGACATGTTAGTTGTGAAATCAATTTGAATACGAAAAGAGGAGTGCCATAGTTTATAAATAGGAAAGAAGAATGGCTAACTACCGAGGATATAATAAACGCGAGTTCATTATTTCTACACAGCTAGAACAGAACATAGAATGTTACTTATAAATTTCTCTTGACTATATCTACATTTTATAGTATTTTTAAAATAAGATTTTAATAAAATATAGGAGGCTATATATTTTCATTTTAGAACAAAGTTTAAAATTCAAGATTTAGCTAGTTCTTTATGAAAATTATTGAAAATTACGCAGACTTGAACCTAAAGCATTTACAATTTTTTACAAGTTCACAACAATTTCACAGCAAGTTACATTTTTTATTTAGCTTCGAACTTATAATATCATGTAATCCTTATAGAATATTTGTGTTCAAATTAAATATACCTGCTCCTTACGCCCAGTATAGCTCGAACGCCGATAAATTTTGTCTTCTGTTTCGACTGTCCAACCAGGAATACGACGTCAAAGAGTTGAGCGTTTTGAGCACAATTTAGTTCGCTGTTAAGGAATACCCTGGTGAAATCCTTTGCCAATTGATCGTAGTCTTCAAACTGGTCTCTGACTGAGTCTAGTAGAGGTGATGAGGGTCGCATGTGACCGATTGGACGCCACGAACCTGAAAGAAGGAAAAACTAATTGAATAAAGTTTGCCTTTGTCTTTGGATTAATGACTTCGTCTAACGCTTTTTTTTCTTACTTTTCTTCCTATCTTCCGATCGGAATCTTTTTTTTCCGATTCCATAAAAATGCTGATAGCCCTAATGATTTTTAAAAGTCTACTGAACTAATTTTTGTACGGTTTTTATTAAAATATACAGGCAATACTTTCGCATGGTTTAGGTAGTTGTTGGTAAAACTCATCTACTGGGCGCTTTAGTTGCGTGCCGCTTAAACTAGCAAAGATTTACTACAGTGATGTACAATACTACAAAATACTACAAAAAGTCGGCGACAGCATATCTCTATTTCTTATGGTTAATTCACAATAACAACTTTTATGTTCATAATTTCGATTCGAGAAAATTTTTGTGATGCACTGATTATCATGCGGGCGAAGCTGCTGACACAAATAGTTTTATATTAGAATTGAATAGAAAATACCTCTTCTATATGGTTTTGGTATTTGTCCAGTTTCAGCGTGGTTTTGCAGGTTAGCCACTATATCTTCAAGCATTTGACTCCGGGTGCGTTCTTGCATTCTCGCGAATTTAGGAGCCGAATATGATGCTCTTTCTCCATTAACAATCTTTGTAAGCAACCATTCTCTGAAATTTTATTATAAATTATTTATAATAATGCTTTATTTACTTGTATCTTTACACAATGGAATATTTACACAATATCAATATCCACAATTCAATAATGAATCAGTAATTTTAGAGTTACACCGGGTAAAGTGACTTTTTAAAGTTTATTTTTATTTAGATATTTGGATTGTATAATACCTATTATATATATAATTTTCAATCTTATCACAAAATAAACCCGATGTTCAACTCTATACTTAGTTTTTTATTGTTAGATGACTTATGTGACTTTGGTGCAAGTATGAGTATAACAATTCATAAAATTATTGTTACAACATGTTTGTAATACAACCTCCTTCATAGAGTTGGCGATTAATATGAAAAAGCATTGTGGCTGTCATATTTTTATGTGTCATTCTTTGAGTTGTTGCAAAGAGTAAATGGGTTGACTCTGGGAAAACTGCTTTTTATTTATTGAATAAGAATAAAGGAGAAATATCGTCGCTTTATTATATTATTATTCAAATTTACAAAATAATACAGTGTATACTATTAAAATTAAACAAAGAGGTTATTACATTTTTTATTGCTAAAAAAGATTGAATGATTTCACGACTATTTTAATTATTTAGGTACCTATTGTAATGAAATATTGATATTTTAATAAATTCTTTAAAAAATTATAAGTATATATATATGGCTAGGTTTTTTTCGCTGTAAATTAGACAGCATTAGCACTAAGGCCCAACCTCAGTGGATTGTAAAGTGCTAAATAGTATTATTTATTAAATTAAATTGTCAAAAATTTGACACTTGAATGATTGAAAAATTTGGTTTTTTTTACCTGAACATAGGCCCTTTGTCAAAGAGACTCTGCTCCCATAAATATGGCTTATAGGCGCCGACCTCGTCGCGGGTCACAACAGAAACTTCATATCGCGTGGGTCTTCTTTTAATTTTAGCGGACACTCGCACTGGAATTTTGAGATGTTGATATTATCTATCTAAAGCTATATTTATTTTAAAACAAACTCCTCAAAAGCTGTCTGTCTGTATGTGATCGATTTTCTCAAAATCTACTGAACGGATTTTTGTGCGGTTTTTACTGAATGGTAGTTTATTTCTTGAAAATAGCTTACGTTAATAGTATATTTGGTTAGTAGTTTAAAAAAAAACTCGTCTGCTGAGTGGAGTCTTGTGCGCCACATAACCCAACAGATATACACTAAAGTAATGTACTAGAGACCTTCGTCCTGCAACATTAAGAACCTAACCGTCTAATCTGGTATCGATCATACAACATTAATTTTAATTTTATTTACCTAAACACCTTCGCACCGTTCACAAAAAAAATCAGTTAAATCAGCGATGTATTTAGCCACAGGAATTATTTTATGTTTTATAAAAAATAAACATGATTTACAGAGATCAACGACCGCACCCCATTAATTAATTAACACATGAAACGAAAAATTACCTTGACCGAAAGCTAAATATAATAGTAAGATAGCTAAATAGTAAATAGAGAAATCAACACTTTTATTGTTTTCTCCTGTGTTTTGAACAAGTGCGCCGCTTCAGGTCACTCGTCTATCACTAACAAAGCTAGATTTCAATTAACTTTTTTTAAAATATATTTTTTAAACGATATTTAAGAAGATTGAATTATTTTAAAGATATCTATTGCGTACAAATGAACAGTGGATTCATTTAATGTCATCATCGGTACAACCCTATATAAATTGCATAATGTAAATTATTTTTATTTGAACCACTTGTTTAATAAGGTGTTAAAAGAATATATTACCTAAAATAAACGTATGTAAGAAGTGACTTTTTATACAGGCTGGTGAAAATGCAGTATTATCAGCTTCCAAGAACACGACGCACACAATATCGTTGCCGATGTGGCGTTTCCTCTGTAATTTTTGAGCATCATGTTTCTCATAGGGTAGAAGTGTTGAAACATGGAACATGATCTCAATGCTTCTCCAATTAGTATATACTGAATAGAGACCGGTTAGATCGTGCACAGTGTCTAACCCGCCTTTATACTTGTCAAAACCTGGAATTGAATGGTTATTTATATTATGTAGTGTACTATATAATAAAATATATAATAAAAACAATAAAAAAATATAATCACATCATCATTCTAGTTTATGCCGCTCTAAGTGGGGTCGGCACAACATGTTTTAAACGTATTCTTACATGTTTTGGTTATATTATGACCGGCCATCTGCCTGACGTCAATTTACCTTAGTCACCTTTTACGACATCCTGGTAAGAAATGGGATTGATCTATTCTATTCAACCGGATACTACACGTCGGGTCAATTTACCTTTTATACCACCTCGGTAAGAAATGATGGTGGTCTATTCTATTCAGCCGGATACCACACGGCGGGTCATCTTACCTTAGTCGCCTCTTACGACACCTCGGTAAGTAATGATGGTGGTCTATTCTACTCAGCCGGATACCACAAATTTCTTATACCTAATCATATAACATGTAATATGAAAATGATGAATAATTGATAATTTTTTCATATTTCATCTTCATTTTATTTAATTCATAATTTCATCATTTTTAATATTCCTTTTTCAATATTCAAACAAAGCGTTTTTTATGTCGCGGCATATTCAAGACAGATACGCAATAAAGGACAATCGATTATGTGTCCGACAATGATAGGACGATCGTAAACAATGAATATTTTACTTTATTTAATTTAAGATATTTATAGCACCTATTACGATACATTTTATATTCCGAAGTTTTCACCTACTTTAGCTTCAAACCTCACACTTCTTTGTTCACGCATTTTTTTTAATAAGAGAGAAAGATTTAAATATGCACGTTAAATTGAACCAGAGCCAAACAAAATCAGGTTTGCCTAGTATAAGATATGAACAATAATTTGTTAATAATATTTCTTCTTAATAATTTCTTACAAACTACTCAAAGTAATATTAGCCGTTAACTTTGTTCTTAATAATTCAGTGTAGCAGGTAATTGTTACTTTTACCTTTGAGACGAACTTTTTCGCCCAAAACTTGCAAGAACTCCTCAAAAAGCGTCGAGTTCTCATTATTGTCCAAAATTTCCTCTTCGGTGTATTGATTCTCTTTAACATAGATTACGCCAACTTTTAATTCAGATTTTATGAACACCTGGAAAATGAAAATAAAATAAACTAAAAATCCTATGTATCTTAGTATGGATGTATGTTTGTTACTCGTTCACGGCGAATCCGCTGAACCAATATCGATGAAATTTGGCACAATTATTCCTTATACACCGGAACAAGCTGTGGTAGCCCAGCGTGCGCCTATTTCGAGGAGGTCTAGGGTTCAAACCCCGAGCAGGCACCAACGAGTTTTCTAGTAAAACTTATGTGTCTAATTGGTAATTGCAATTTATCACACGCTTTTCGGTGAAGGAAAACATCGTGAGGAAACCTGCATATCTCTAGAGAATTCTGAGGATATGTGTAACCTACCAATCCGCATTGGAGCAGCGTGGTAGGTCTTAGCTCCAATCCTTCTCTCTTATAACGGAGAGAAGAGGCCTATTCCCAGCAGTGGGATAATAACAGGCCGCTACTACTACTACTACTACTACTACTACTTAGTATGGATGTATGTTTGTTACTCTTTCACGGCGAATCCGCTGAACCAATATCGATGAAATTTGGCACAATACCTTATACACCGGAATAAACATGTAAGCTATGGAAATCCTGTTATTTCTACAGTAAAAGGATGACATTGAAAAGCGCCATTTATTATTAACCTATCACACGACAACAGTCCACGCGAACGAAATCGCGGGTAAAAGCTTAATAAGGTATATATAAAAAGTTCAAAAGTAATAATAAAATTATTTTGCTATAAACCGCGATGAAGTAAAAATAGAAAATATATATAATGCTAAATGTAGAGTGGACAATCGGTTATCATACCTGATACATGCAGGATTCGTAAAAAAAACACATGCACAAACCTCCACCACCGCCACCACGATACACAAGCACTATATACGTTCACTATCACAAACTCCACGACCAAAATCGCAAAGCTTTGCGATTTTAGTCGTGGAGTCTATCTCCTGAAGATGCTTCGGTTGCGGGGCGAAACGATTGTTGAGTTTGTGATAGTGAACGTATATAGTGCTTGTGTATCGTGGTGGCGGTGGTGGAGGTTTGTGCATGTGTTTTTTTTACGACTCCTGCATGTATCAGGTATGATAACCGATTGTCCACTCTACATTTAGCATTATATATATTTTCTATTTTTACTTCATCGCGGATTATAGCAAAATAATTTTATTATTACTTTTGTATTATGGATCTCCGCAAAGTAACGCCTAATTCTATAAATTATATAAAAAGTTAATAAGATAACAGTTATAAAACTTATTTACGCACTGAATGGTCATACTTTAGCTATAATAAATTTTCCTTATGAAAATAATTAAAAATTAGCTTAATATATATAAAGAGTATTAACATAACCATTTGTAAAATGAGGAGTATGAATGAGCTTATTATTTAACATTTCTATTTTTATTATCCGCCGTGTGGTATCCGTCTGAATAGAATAGTACCACCCTCATTTCTTACCGAGGTGTCGTAAAAGGCGACTAAGGTAAGTCGACCCGCCGTGTGGTGTCCGGCTGAGTAGCATAGACCACCCTCATTTCTTACCGAGGTGTCGTAAAAGGCGACTGAGGTAAGTTGACCCACCGTGTAGTATCCGGTTTAGTAGAATAGACCACCCTCTTTCTTACCGAGGTGTCGTAAAATACGACTATGGTAAGTTGATGTCAGGCAGGCGGCCGGTCGTAAAATATGTAGCCAAATCATGTGACAACATGTTTATGCGGAAGCAATCTACAATAATTACTTTTTGATCAACAAGTGTGGGTATATCGTATAGATTGAAGCCTCCGCGAAATCATTAATAGTAATGAGAATAATAATTGACTCATACTTATATTGTGTCACATGAGATTTTGGCACATAAAGTATTAAAATCTTTAATATCTACATGAATTAATCTTGTATACCTTATCTTTAATAATTAAATAAGTTAAACTTGTGTGTATATATATATATATATATATATATATATATATATATATATATAAATATATAAATATATACACACACATATATCTATATATATACATATATATATATACATATATATACATATACATATATATATATATATATATATATATATATATATATATATATATATATATATATATATATATATATATATATATATATATATTTCCTCGATCTCGGAAACGGCTTCAACGATCTTCGTTATATTCGGGATGTAGGGGGTTAATTTTTGTCATTAATTCTTATTTTATCTACGCCGTGTGGTATCCGACTGAATAGAATAGTACCACCCTCATTTCTTACCGAGGTGTCGTAAAAGGCGACTAAGGTAAGTCGACCCACCGTGTGGTATCCGGTTTAGTAGAATAGAACACCCTCTTTCTTACCGAGGTGTGGTAAAAGGCGACTAAGGTAAGTTGACCCACCGTGTGGTATCCGGTTGAGTAAAATAGACCACCTTCTTTCTTACCGAGGAGTCGTAAAATACGACAAAGGTAAGTTGACGTCAGACAGGCGACCGGTCGTAAAATACGTAGCCAAATCATATGACAACATGTTTGTAACATGTTGTACCGATCCCATTTAGAGTGGGATAAGGGCAGGAAGATGATTCTTATTTTATCTTTAAAAATATTATCGAGCCATGCTCGGTCACCCAGGTACTATAGGCACCAGGTCCAGATCAAACCTACTAATGCCCAAATATTAAGTGATTATTTCATATACAAAATACACGAGGAAATAGTTTGTGATCATCCATCATGAAGTTTCTATAAGATTTATGAAAATCATTCATCAATGTCGCGTCATTCATTCAGCCGAAATGGTTGAAGCGAGAAACTTGGGATGCTAAGTTTTCCTCATGACAATACTAAATATGAAATAGTTTATATTTATTAAAATTTATTGCGCCTCGACAATAACACTCATGTTACAAATTCCTATTAAGTTACTAAACTGAAGCGATAAAGAGAATATTATACCTACTTAAGTTTTGTCATAAAATTGTCATTGCATTCGAATAAAAATATCTCGAATAAACTTATCCTGATCTATTGTATTCCTATTCACTGCTGTTATTCTATTTTGTATATAATAATAGTAATAATTCTATAAATTAGTAATTTAAAGAATTTGGCGTTACTTCGCGGAGATCCATAATACAAAAGTAACAATAAATATAATATATATAATAGCAAAATAATTTTATTATTACTTTTGTATGTAAATTATTTTTGGAATATATTTCAAGGGCACTCCAGAATGTTATAATATTCTCAATTTATTATACCGTAATATTTTATATATTGTAGGATTAATACAAAATACCGACAATCATTACATTTAAAATTAATGGAAAGTTGTATCCTACTAATTTAAAAAACGTATATTGTTTGAGTGTATATGTGCCTAGAATACCAAACGGTATAATACCATCCATAATTTACAATAAACTTAGAATAATCGAGTTTTATTTTGTTTGCCATCAAAAGAAAAAACGAAATTAAATCTCGATGACTATGACTACTATAGAATCGTGCTTTACATGTGTTATTATTCTCCCTCTAGTGTTATTACAATAAATAAATGTTACAACATGTTTCAAATATAGCCTCTTTCATACAGTTGGTCGATTATATAAAAAATGTTATCATTATGTGTCAAGTTGTTGAGAAAGAATAAATGCGTTGCCTTTGGGCAAACTGTTTTCTTCATTATTGTATAAGTATAAAGGAAAAATATCGTTTGTTATATAAATTCTTAAAGTATGGTTAACAAAACACGCTAACCGTTTAATTAATGCGCAATATTTTTCATTTATTTTAATAAGCCATTACCATTACGGAAATCTGGTGTCGTTTACGTAAATCACTTTAAGGTACTGCTCAAATATTTCATTCGGTACGAATACTTAAGAACCTGAGTAATTAAGGATAAAGTGACTCTTATGTCAAGCGATTTTCAGCCTTCGTTACGTATTTATGTGAACTTAATTGTCCCAACATGAGAATCTACTTTACTGAACAGCCGTCAATATGACGTAAACTTTGTGAAGTAGCACCTCAGAGTAGTGTAATTACTCGTGTCGTAAGAGCTCTTTGAATTAATTCTTCGCTAGGTAATGATTTTGTCGTGACTATAGCTTAGCTCTGGAAGGGCTTGGAGGATTTTGACGCGATTAGTAACCTGCCTACCTAACCTGCCGTCAAGGAAAACTTTAAACTTTAAGAATTATAGAAAATGTCCCCTTTATCCACCGTGTCGTATCTGGCCAAATAGAATAGACCACCCTCATTTTTTACCGAGGTGTATAAGGCGACTAAAGTAAGTTAACGCGCTATGTCGTATTCGGCTGGATAGAATAGACCACCCTCATTTCTGACCGAGGTGCCGTAAAGTACGTAAAATTAAGGAAAGTTGACGTCAGGCGGCCGGTAGTAAAATACCTAGCCAGATCATGTTATACCATGTTTATAACATGTTGTGGAGACCTCACTTAAGGTCAGGACAGGTTGATGATGTGATGATTTTGTCGCGACTATAGCTTAGTGGATGTGTTTGGATGATTTTGATGTGATTAGCAAATGTCCTTTAGGCAAAATCCTGCCACGAAGGAAGACTTTTAGTAAAATGCCGTGTAGACAAGTTAAATAATTTATTAAATTAGACGTTACTTCGCGGAGATCCATAATACAAAAGCAATAATAAAATTGTGAAAAAGCAAAATAATTTTATTATTACTTTTGTTCCTTTTATGTAGTGGGTACGTTTTTTATCATAGATTTTTTATTAAAATAGAAAAAGAAAATGAACTTTAAATATAATAATTTTTTATTTAAATATGTAATTATTTTCCGAAACCAACCGCTATGTCGTTATTTATTAATATATGAATATCTCGTATACTCATTGGGGATTAAACTCTCGAATATAATAATACAAGAAATTCCTAACTGTTTATTAGTCGAAGTAACTTTCAAGGTTACAAGCAAGTGTCGTGACATCTACCCTAACCTAGAATATGATTTATTTGCGGTGTACAACATGTAGTCCCAAACATTGTTCGTAAGTATAACAAATTGTTGAAAATCTTAGTAATTTGATAAATTATATTTGATTTGATATATTATTAAGTCAAGTAAAAGGAACATAAGTTTGCCTTTTGAAGTGGCGAGTAAGTTTGAAATAGATATGGATATTTGATTACGGACTATTAAACATATATTAAAAATTAGCAGTCGTCAGTGGCTTCGCCCGCGTGGATAGAAAACTTAAAAGCTAGACATATGCTGCTGCGGACTTTTACTTAGAACTTTTAAAGGGGAACAATTTTGTAATACATGATTTTTGAGTAACTATTACCGTTTACTCAGCGCACGCAAGGAAAGCTTTAAATTTTGCCTTATTCGTCCTATTTTTTATTGCTGCTCCTCTCCTATTAACTCTAGCGTGATGCTATGTCCTTCTTCAATAAATGGACTATCTTACACTCAAAGAAAATTAAATAAGCAAATTCTTAAGCTTTATATGTTAGTATAGATTATCCTAATTTAAAAAATGATAAATAGTTTTTTTTTTGATAAATAGTTTAGCTTAGCCTTACAGGATTAAATTAACTATTTGTCTAGAAGCGTTATTGGTGTATATTTTTTTACAGGCGTTGGTCCTTATATTGTCATCCACTGTTTCTTAATTTATTACCTTTTCCCATTTCCATCTCTTTTGATAATTATTTAGAAACTAGAAAAAGGCTATCTTAAGAACGATATAAGTGAATTCGAGAACCATTATAGAAGAATTATATTTTCAAAAGGGCAACCAGTGAATTGCTTGCTAGCTCTTCTCGGTAGGAACAGCTTTCCGAACCAGCACTAGAGTTGACGATTCAAAAGCACTTGTTTACAAGTTTACTTGAATTAAGAATATTTTGAATTTGGATTTTTAAAAATTAATACTACACAGAATATTAATTTAAATCTTAGTTTTAAAAGCTGCCAGTTCCAAACCGATAGCCGTCAGCGATAGTTTTATACAAAAGTAATAATAAAATTATATTGCTATAATCCACTATAAAGTAAAATAGAGATATATATAATGCTAAATGTAGAGTGGACTATCCGTTGTCATATCTGATACATGCACAAACCTCCACCACCGTCACCACAATAAACAAGTGCTACACATATTCATTATCACAAAGTCAACAATCATTTAGCCTCTCAACCGAAGCATCATCAGGAGATAGACTTCTGACTACCACGACAAAATCGCGGTTTGTCTTTTGTGATAGTGAACGTGTGTAGTGCTTGTGTATTGTGGTGGAGGTTTGTGCTATGTTTTCACGAATGCTGCAAGTAACAGGTACGAAACCGTACAACATATATTATAATATACTCTTTACATAAACAGCATATTGAGTATTATATACAGCTAAGGGCAGTGCGCCATATCGTGTGATGAGAATACATTTTACGATTCTTCTACATCATAAAGTCGACATAAAAGTATTACTAGCCTTCGGTATACTTTTTTATGCGCACTTTATTTTTTTTTTGGCCCGCAGATCGTTAAATAATGCCGCCGTTAGCAAGCAATAAGAGAATATATCTAATATGTACATATCCGTGTGGTATCCGGCTGAATAGAATAGTACCACCCTCTTTTCTTACCGAGGTGTCGTAAAAGGCGACTAAGGTAAGTCGACCCGCCGTGTGGTATCCGGCTGAGTAGAATAGACCACCCTCATTTCTTACCGAGGTGTCGTAAAAGGCGACTAAGGTAAGTTGACCCACCGTGTGGTATCCGGTTGAGTAAAATAGAACACCCTCTTTCTTACCGAGGAGTCGTAAAATACGACTAAGGTAAGTTGACGTCAGGCAGGCGGCCGGTCGTAAAATACGTAGCCAAATCATGTGACAACATGTTTATAGCATGTTGTGCCGTCCCCACTTATAGTGGGATAAGGGCAGGAAGATGATGATGATCTAATATGTATATATCTTCATCATCACTCTCCTGCCATTATCCTAATCTAAATGGGGTCGCAGGAACATGTGTTAAACGTGTTGTTGTATGTATGTCGCCTTTTACGACATCTCGATAAGAAATGAGGATGGTCTACACAGCCGGATACAACATCGCGGGTAAACTTACCTTAGTCACCTCTTGCGACAACTCGCTAAGAAATGAGAATGGTCTAATCTACTCGACCGGATACCACGCGGCGCGCTAATACGAGTATGTATATACATCTTATGTACGTAATTACAATTTCTGGTGTCTGGTACACATATTCCTATAATTCCCTAGAAATATGCATTCAATCACGACGTTTACTTTCACCGAAAAACGTGCAAAAAAATTAGCGGCCTATTATCACTCCTGCTGCTAGAAATAGGTCTCTTCGCTCCCTTTTGGGAGAGAAGGATTGGAGCTAAGACCTTGCGAAAAACTGACATCAGATCATTTTAGTTCATTTAATTTACTACAGTAATATCGGATATGTTACTGTAGTAAGTTAGTAAGTAGCGGCATGCTACTATCCCACTGCTGAGAATAGGCCTCTTCTCTCCAAAAATGGAGAGAAGGATTGGAGCTAAGACCTACCACACTGCTCCAATGCGGATTGGTAGGTTACACATATCTCCAGAATTCTCTAGAGATATGCAGGTTTCCTCACGATGTTTTCCTTCACCAAAAAACGTGTGATAAATTGCAATTATCAATTAGGCGCATAAGTCTTAGGAGACATAGGTGGATGCCCGGGATGTGAACCCGTGACATTTTTGAAAGAGTCCTGAGTAGTAAGTATGCAGATAATTCCACCTAAGGTAAGGAAAGCTTAAAAAAAATAGAACTTATTTTGAGAGTAACCCCGCCCTAAATACTTAACCTAAATCAATCCCATTCGTCCAATGTCATGTCACATTGGGCATTTCGAATGAAGTAAATGCCTTTATAAATACGATTCAGTGAATACGAGTTAGAGGTTCGTGTTTTTTGTTGGAAAATCTTGTTTTGTTAGTATAGTTATTATGTAAGTGAAGCTTGTTTATTTATGACACAACTAATTAAGAAATTTTTGTTAAAAACTAAATAAAATGAAAGGGCGGTCTGAAACTGAATCTCAAATTTAAACTGATCTCTTCCAGGCAAACATAACAGTAAGGATCTTAAAAAAAAAGAAAAAAAGGAAAAATAATTAAAAACGATACGTATTCGTATGTACAAGTAATGCTAGATGTAAATATTAATACATATACGAAATATAAAATAAAAATATATACAAAAATATAAAAATATATAATACTTCAATACATAGTTTATATAATGGCTGTGATATTATCATAGATATACTACAAATTTTGTTACTTAGAAGCAAGCTTTAAGCAAGTTGACTAAGAACGGATACTAACGTAAGCTTACAGACATCTATACTAATATATAAAACTGAAGAATTTTTGAAACGCACTAATCTCAGGAACTACTGGACCGATTTGAGATATTCTTTGAATGTAAGGTAGTCTATTTATCTTGGAAGGCTATTTAATAACTATGATGAATAAAAAATATTGCGGAAACGGCAAAATTTTAATTGAGTGGTGAAAATTATAAAAAATCTCTTATAATTAACTTACGATTTTTTTTAACTACTTTGTGGATCTTTCTCTTTAATAAGGCAAAAGACCATTAGTTTTACAGTAGTAAAAGGACCTTTTTTTTTCTTTTGCCAATCCAGCATGGGATAAGCAAAAATGCAATTATGTCTCAACCAATCTATTTAAGGTTTTATTCGAATTTATTTTTATGTATTCGAATACAGTATTCAGTATTGAACAATATGAAGAAAAATAAATCGTATTTCGTAACCGTATATTCAAAAATTTTGCCACAGTACGAAATATTAATCAATCACTCGCGACAACTCCGGATCCGATGTGTTTCACGCACCACCACTCTAGCGCTCAATATTGGAATTTCTTAGGTAATAAGAAATCATAATTATGTACGTGATGATATCCCTGAAGACGGATTGTGCCAATCGAATAATAATTTATCTAATAATAATTTCATGGTTACGCCGTGTGGTAACCGGCTGAATATATTCTATTCATCATTCACTCTATGGTCTATTACCCACCCTCATTTCTTACCGAGGTGTCGTGAAAGGCGAATAAGGTAAGTTGACCCGCCGTGTGGTATCCGGCTGAATAGAATAGTACCATCCTCATTTCTTAACGAAGTGTCGTAAAAAATGACTAAGATAAGTTGACTCATAGTGTGGTATCCGGTTAAGTAGAATAAACCACCCTCTTTCTTACCGAGGTGTCGTAAAATAGTTGACTAAGGTAAGTTGATGTTAGGCAGGCTACCGGTCATAAAATATATAACCAAATCATATGACAACATGTTTATAACATGTTGTGCCGACCCCACTTAGATTGGGATAAGGGCAGGAAGATGATGAAGTTGTACCGATCCCACTTAGAGTGGGATAAGGGAAGGAGAATAATGATGAATAATTTCATGGTTGTACACTGCAATAGTACGTTGTGATAAGATAAATCCATCGTATCTCTAATTTCAACAAGAACCCATAGAATAGAAAGAACCCTATATGAATCTTTGTATAAGAAACCTTTTAAGTTCTATCTTTTATTCGTATTTTTAGAATTCAATCAGGAAAAGTATTTATTTGCGAATACTCGGGAAAGCATGTACAAAAGGTAGTATTTGCGCGTCGACCACACTCACCATTAACGGAATTGGAAATTTGCAGTTCATTACACTGGAACTATATACTTTGATTTCTTACTATTCTAAACGAACGCAGATGTTACGGATGCAATAAATATAAATTTAATTTAAATACACGGATAATATAATAACGCTGTGTGGTATCGGGCTGAATAGAATAGTACAACCCTCATTTCTTGCTGAGGTGTTGTAAAAGGCGACTAAGGCAAGTCGACCCGTTGTGTGGTATTCGGCTGAGTAGAATAGACCAACCTCATTTCTTAACGAGGGGCCGTAAAAGGCCTCTTAGGTAAGTTGACTCACCGTGTGGTATCCGGTTAAGTAGAATAGACCACCCTCTTTCTTATCGAGCTGTCGTAAAATACGACTATGATAAGTTGACGTCAGGCAAGCGGCCGGTCGTAAAATACATAGCTAAATCATGTGACAAAATATTTGTAATATGTTGTGCCGACCCCACTTAGAGTGGGATAAGGGCAGGAAGATGATGATGATGACACGGATAATATAATAATAGATATTAAGTTTATGTGTAGAAAAATCCGAGGCATTTATGCATGATCTCTATAAACTTGTGATGGGCTCAAAACTAGTCCGGCTAACCAGATAGAATAAGACGTTAGTATAGCCGGTTTCTAAACATAAACTTTGAATACAACTCACGATACTTTAAATTAAAAAATAAATAAATATATGGGGCACTTACACACACGCTCGTCCGTCCTCAAAGTAAGCAACTTAATACTTGTGTTATGGGTGAGAGACAACTGGTGAATATATACTTATATAATTTTTAAATAGATGCTTAAATACAAATATAAACCCAGGCTCGAAGAACCAACAAATTCTCTTATAGAAATTGTCGGGAATCGAACCCGCGACCCGCGGAGCTAAAGGCAGGATCACTACCCGCTGCGCCAACGGGCCAGTTAATGTTAATGATAGGTAATTTGTTGAAAATACACCATCTGAATATGCCTGTATTATTTTTACCGTAAAGATTGTATTAATTTTTAGGCAAAGTTTTTCTGTACAGAGAATATCACTTTCCAAAGACAAGCTCTTGAATTGAAGTAATTTCGGAGGTATTTGTATATAATGTATATAATGCTAAATGTTGAATTAAATATAATATACTAGCGCTAGACGCACTTAGTCAATCTAAAAGTTCACTTCGATCCGTATTGATCATTACAAGATAGATTCTATGAAAAAATAACAAAACTGAATGATGCTCATTCAGGGCAGGATCATATTATTATTAGTTCCGGTGTCTGCTGTTTACTGGACACAATGGAGTTAATCTCAATGGAGAACTCTGTTCATCGCATATTGTACCATCAACGATGCTTTGAAGCTCGCCTGCCACGTCCATGTGTTGCGGCATGGTCATTAGCTCAAACAACATATTGCCAATTGAAAAAACAACAGTAATTTCTTATTAAGCAGCGTGAATACATTCTGTTAGAATTGTTAACACAAAAGAGATTTCTTATCAGTGTAGATGAGACCTATGTTCTGCACTGACAATCGTTTACAAATTTAAAAGAGCAACTCGAAAACACGTGTACAAAAAAATATTAAAAAGTTTTACCGAATGTCTAAAAAATACCTGACCATACAAATTTATCTGAAAAGCATTGTCTGACTCGGCAACAATTTTATATGAAATTCCATTTCCAGGCATTAATTCACACATATCCGCCCATTATATTCATAAAATCTGACGTTTCAGTGAATTACGAATACAAAGGACGGACAGCACGACTCGCTCTCTACAAAGTTCTGACTTATACCTCTGACGGCGCCTAATGAAAATTGGCAACTCGGTGGGTCGAACAAACTCGCTATAAAAGCTTCTCGTCGGAAAATAAACCTTGTGTAACATCACATAAAGCATGTTATCACATGAGTGTGCCCTGTTTAAAATTAGTGGTTTAAAATGGATAACATTTTCGGGAAACAGTATTATGCTTATTGAAAGTGCTGGTTGGGTTAATAGAGGTAGTTCAAATATAATAGTTTGTATTGCAAATGAAACTTGGCTGTGTTATTTTAATTATCTGTGAATGACAAGTTAGGTTAAATTTGTTGAATTTTTGTTCAGTTCAGACGTCATAATAATGTGGCTATGAGGTGTAAATTCACGCATTTTAACGTACTTTCCGTTTCCTGCTAAAATAAAATAAAATGCTAAATAAAGCCTAATGTAGCTAATTCTTAATACCTTTTTCAATATATGCGTATCGATTTTTTGAGATAGGTTTCTATAATGGATTTTCGCCACCATTTTGTTGTTTATCCAGCTAGTAAGATAATTTTTGATGCGGGATTTAAAATGGTAATCTGGTTTTTTTTCAATTCCACAGATACGAACACAAAACTATACTTCAGCTATTAATCAATTGCAGCTGTACATTAAGAAATGCGGAAATTATCGACCTAAGCAGAGGTTATTTAGAAATATATTTAAAGTTTTGCGTATTAACAAGCTTATCTTTAATATTTAAATGAGTTAATCTTGTAGGGGGTTTTGAGGGAGAAAAATCGATCTAGATAAGTTTTATTTTAAAAAAGTGTCGTTTTATCACTGTTTTCGGACTCTAATTTTTTTTTGAAATTTACGTTGAATACAATCACAATTTTTCGCGGTCAAATGTATAGTCATAGTAGTTTATTTGGAGAACGGGCGGTCTCGAGAGGCGAAAATACCTAGGATCGAGCCCCACCTGCCCTATTAGTTTTTTCCTTTTTCTTTTTATTTTATTTAAATTTTTTAAAAATTAACGAGCAAGTCTCGGTCACCCAGGTACTCATATAGACGTAATAAAAATATTTAGAGTTATTCACTATTTGACACTAAAGCGAGTCAAAGTTTGATTTACAGCATATCCATTACTAAGACGCTCTATACTCGTTAAAATACGTAAATACATGCTTCCAAAGTAATTTTGCTTCATACTTGTCATTAGTTCATTACCGTGATTAGTTGCAAGCTCGAGGGAGTTACCCAAGAGAGTTAAGGGAGGGTACACGTCCTCCCTGACTGCTCTCATTAATGTTTCACGGCCAGGAACGGAGGCGTCGTTTATTCTATAATGGGGACTGGAAAACAATCCCCTTAATTTTTCACTGTTTTAGGTAAAAGCGAGTTTCAGTTATTGTCAGCAATTATTGTACTGCGATTTTAGCATTGTTTTTTTACACGATAAAGCTGTTTTGTCCGCTAATATTATTTTACTGAGTGTAAATTTATTTGCGCAAAAATAAATTTATTCTTAGTTTTCCACTTATGACACCTCGGTGAGAAATGAGGGGTCTATCCTACTTAGCCGATAACCACACATCGGGTCGACTTACCTTAGTCGGCTCTTACGACACCTCGGTAGGAAATGAAGGTGTAGGAATACAAAGCAGGAACCGACATAAGCTTGCGGCTCCAGCTTTGCGCCTTGCAAAGGTACGAAAATCGTTTGTAGGTTTGCGTCGTCATTACAGCAGTTTAAAACCACTATTAGCAATTTTAGCTTCGCCATTACAGCAGTTTAAAACCACTATTAAGGAAAGGCTCTTACAAAAAGCCTACTGTTGAGTATTATTTAGACGAAAAGAATGCGTGGATATAGCTACTGTGCGACCCCGTACAAGATAGTGATTTAATGTAACTAGTTATAAGTTATGTTGAAAACAGCAACCGCCGAGTTTCTTGCTGGCCCTTCTCGGTGAGAACAGCTTTCCGAACCAGCAGTAGAATCGACGATTCAAACTTGTTTACAAGTTTATTTGAATAAAGAATATTTTGAATTTTGCATTTGAATGAGGGTAGTCTATTCTACTCATTGTAGTGCAATATATATGATGAAAAATATATTGATTATACTCGTAATGGTGTTTTTACGCAAATTATATTGATACTAGTCCCGCAGTTTCATCCGCGTACATACTAACCTAATGGCAGTGGAAAGTCTACTTAGTCGGACTATAGATTTGAATAAAGAAAATTTTGAGTTGAGTTTGAAATCACGTACCTGGTCAAGCTTTAATAGCTCCTCGGGCGTGTCCGGCAGCTGACCCAACATAAGCGGCGGGTTGATGTTGACTTCCTTGCCGAGTGATCTAACCACTTCCTCTCGGTTGTAGCGGTCGGCAAACACACAGGATGCCGGAATCAGACCGTGAACCGTGTAGCTTATTGCTCGGACCAAAATCCTGTAACAAAGATTATTTGAAAACAAAAGTAATTATAATATTATTGTGCTATAATCCGCAATTGGATAAAAAATAAAGCAGCATTCGTGAGTCGCTTACCGTGATATTTTTGTTCTGGATTTTGGCAAAATAATATTATCATTACTTTTGTATTATGGATTTTTTTTTATGGATGCGTGTGGTATCCGGCCGAATAGAATAGTACCATCCACATTTCTTACCGAATTGTCGTAAGAGGCGACTAAGGTAAGACGACCCGTCGTGTGGTATCCGGCTGAGTACAATAAACCACCCTCATTTCTTATCGGGGTGTCGTAAAAGGCGACTAAGGTAAGTTGACATACAGTGTAGTATCCGGTTAAGTAGAATAGACCACCTTCTTTCTTACCGAGGTGTCGTAAAATACGACTAGGATAAGTCGATGTCAGGCAGGCGGCCGTGCGTAAAATACGTAGCCAAATCATGTGACAACATGTTTATCATATGTTGTGCCGACCCAACTTCGAGTGGGATTAGGGCAGGAAGATGAATTTTGTATTATGGATCTCCAAATAACACCTTATATTGTTAATTATTCTATGAATACTTACTCCCCGGTTGACAAATGATAACGCTAACCTGTATATACCTTAACCTTACCATAAAAGGATGAGCTTTTATGCTTCAAATATTTGAAAACCTAAGTAATAAATAGGCTTTAGGATATTCACAAAAAAAACTTTTCTGTATTTTCAATTATTTTTGTGTCAACGACATTGTGATTTGGTTTTTCGAATTGAATTTAATTGTGTTGTTTGATAAGTTTATTATTTAGTTACTACACCTTTGTAATTATCATGTCATCAATTAAAAAGCGGGATTTTAGTTAAATTTAACACGTATATCCATAAACTTCAAGCAATGTATATATTAGTAGAAACCTAACATCGCTTCTATTTGACTAAATAATCAATACTTCAGGCTTCCACACTAGCGTTTTTAATGATAGGTGATGGGGCAGATGGTCTGAGAATAGGTAGTAACCCAAATCTCTTAACATCTGCGTGTCGAAACGCTAAATCGCTTTCCAATATTACATTACAGATAGGACGCAAACAGTAAGCAACAAAGACCCTAACAGACAATCTTTCTAATGTTCCATATAAAAACGATTCGACTGGAAATACCCAAAAAGGTATTTTTTTTTAAATCGTAGTCTTCCTAAATTATTCGTCTTTGGCTTAATAAAGTACTCGTCAATATGAGATAGAGTTATTATTCTAGAGAAAAGAGGTCAGTCCAAAATGTGCCATACTACAATATAAGAAAGCAAATGAGGTTTATCATCTATCTCTTTTTGCGTGTGCGTAGTAAGCAAATGTCATTTTAAAGTTGTACTAATAAGTCATTATTATTCTCCTGACTTTAAATGTTTTAAACATGTTACACATTTTGGCTAGATATTTTACGACCCGCCGCCTGCTTGATGGCAACTTACCTTAGTCGCGTAGTGAGCAAACGTCATTTTGAAGGTGTACTAAAAGTCATTATTATTCTCCTTACTTTATCTTACTCTAAATGTTTTAAACATGTTACACGTTTTGGCTAGATATTTTACGACCCGCCGCCTGCTTGATGTCAACTTACCTTAGTCGCCTTTTACGATGAGGGTTGTCAATTATAATCAACCGGAAACACGTCGGAAGGTGTACTAAAAAGTATAATATCTATGTGACTAGAATATTCTATTTTTAATTTACACTTAAATGTTGCTAGAAAGAATTTTAAAACTTGAATTAACCATCCATATATGTATGTATATTACGCTATATATTGTATACGCTATATTTGTAACATTATTTATACTTATATTTTTCTATAATGCAAAGAATTTTCATTAATATTCCAGACAAATATGCGAATAACAAACTTATAACAAGGAGATATTTGGAATTGCGACATCGTCTTTCCCAAAGTAAATTTAAAAGAAAGTTATTCTTGTTTTACATTAATGCCATGAACAAAAGCATTCCATTGTGATTCTTGTATAAATTCTATAGGTATTTATATACTCGAAAATTACAGTGGAATTTTAAGAGTTCTTGACATTAGGATTTTTTAAAAATAAATTTTCTTCTGGTCAATAGAATGTTATCAATGATTAAATTACTGAAGTATCGACATTGCGCAGTCCTTATAAAGAGAAAGGTTTGAATATTTGTCAAATTCGTTCTGTACGTTGACTCAATATAACTATTAGATGTTATGTTTAGACGATAAAGACGCGTTGTTAGTGCCCGAACAGATTTTTTATTGTCATGTGTAATAAACTGTTTTTTTTAAATTGGCTGGTTGGGTCTTGTGTACTTACTTGAATTTTTCCAACAAATTTTGTCTTAACATATAATTTACGATGAGCAAACTTCGTGCATCTACCTTAAAAGCAAAAAAGACTTAAGATTATTTATCCTTACCAATATTATAAATGCGAAAGTCTGTCTGTCTGTTTCGTTTCACGGTATGTAAAAATCCTGTTAATTCAAGAAGAATAGGATGACATTGAAAAACCCCATCAAACTTTCTATGTTTTTTATTCACAATGTGTCAAAAAAAAAATAGAAAATTGTTAATTGATTTTCGACATACGATTATTTCTCACAAATTACCCTAATGAAAAGTAGTTTTTTTAATCTCTTTAGTATGAAAAGCGAGAAAGCCACAAGAATACAGGGGAATTTAATTAAAAGACTGTTCTTCAAAATTGTAGGGATGTATAGAATATTTTACAAGCTCAAGCTTATGGATAATATTGACAAGAATTTATATAAATATTTCGTCTGGCGACAAGGGGACCACCCTCTTTGGTGAAATGATTTAAATTCAAAATATGCAGTGTCAAAGAACGTTAAATACTCTTTATTGATATTTTGTATAATATTTGTTGAACACTGAAGGAAGTAATAGTTAATTTTAGACGAACCATATCCGTATTTTGGTTAAATAATATTGTTCTTTTTCGGTGATGATCAGATGGGTGTTTTGATAAGAACTACGTAGGTAGATACCAGATTTGATAATGGACAGATTGTATCTATAGCAATGTCAGAATAATTTAAATAATTAATTTATAGAATTAGGCGTTACTTTGCGGAGATCCATAATACAAACTCAAGTGAGTTTGTTATAGTTAACGTATATAGTGCTTGTGTATTGTGGTGGAGGTGGTGGAGGTTTGTGCATGTGTTTTTACGAATCCTGCATGTATCGGGTATGATAACCGATTGTCCACTCTACATTTAGCATTATATATATTTTCTATTTTACTTCTTCGCGGATTATAGCAAAATAATTTTATTATTATTTTTGTTCAGAATAATTTAATAAAAAAAGGTAGACCTAACAATTCATATTTACAAAATTACGTTTAAATCATTCGCCTAGGCGATTAAGGTAAGTTGACTCGCCGTGTGGTATCGGATTGAATAGACAACCCCTTTTTCTTACGGAGGTATCGTAAAAGGCGACTAAGGTAAGTTGACGTCAGGCAGGCGGTCGGTCATAAAATACCTAGCCAAATCAAACATGGCTAAAACATGTTGTGCCGACCCCACTAAGAGTGGGATAAGGCCGTGAGAATGATGATTACATTTAAATCATTCGTCTAGATTTCGGAGATTAGTTAAACAGACATAGTCATTATGATCTATAAAGACAACTAAGTATATATTTATGTAAAAAAATTCCTTTTAATATAGACAAAATAAAAAGTATTAAATGAAATTTCGAAATTCGCGTATTTCCCCGTTTAAATGTGATTGTAACAAAGAGCGTCGAACAAATTACAACGGAAGAGAAAGAGTTTCCAACAAATTTAGAATGTCGATTGGGATGTTACAGTCCATGTTACAATTAAAACTTTATTTATTCTCTTTGTGGCTCAATGTAAATTGTATTTCAGTATTCAATAACGGAAACGAATTTGAAATATTTTTTTGTCATTTCTTTGTATTGGCCCAAATGTTCAGTATTTTCAGATGATTAATTATTATTATGTAAAAAAAGTTCAACACAAAAAGTAACTTTTTATTGACTTATGAAAATGTTATATAGATTCTCATAGCAAATGCGGATTAAAGTAAAATAATTCTATTGTAACATTTGTAATATTTTAATATTAAGAGAATTTCTATCAAATTTTCTCATTTTGTTTAAATCTATTTCTGCAAACGAAACACTTTGTAACATCACAACCAAAATTATGAATTAAGTTAAGTCAACCAAAACTATTGTTAGTTTAGCAAGTACTGCTGCCTTCAAATATAATAGGAGCAGCCGTATTAAAGTTTGTAAGCGAGTTCATTCGAACATTCCACCTGATTAAACTTTACGTTCTATTTGTTTATAAGCATTATCAAATTCAAATTCAAAATATTCTTTATTCAAGTAAATTTGTAAACGAGTACTTTTGAATCGTCAACTCTACTGCTGGTTCGGAAAGCTGTTCCTACCGAGAAGAGCCATCGAGAAACTCGGCGGTTGCTCTTTTTAAAATATTATTCTTATTATATTTAGCCATTACTGTCTTGTACAGGGTCGAAGAGTAGCATTCTTATCATGTAAGTAATCCTCAAACTATTATTCTGAAAATGATTTTTATCAAAAATGATTTTATTATGCGATGATCATAAATGAGTAATGAAATGATTATAAATTAAATGTACTCTTTACCCACAGTGACTTAAGATCCCAAAAAATCTTAAAATTTAATAAAATTAAAAATATTTTTGTTTTCTTTATTCACTACAAGGTTTCAATATATCATTTGGTTCACGGGAATCATACTTCTTCTTCTTTATATGACAATTATGACGCGGGAATCATATTACTTCTTTATATAGCAATTATGTCGCGGGAATCATATTACTTCTATATATAACAATTATGTCGCAGGAATCATATTACTTCTTTATATGACAATTATGTCGCAGGAATCATATTACTTCTTTATATGACAATTATATCGCAGGAATCATATTACTTCTTCTGTATATGACAATTGTGTCGTGGGAAACATATTACTTCTTCTTTATATGACAATTATGTCACGGGAATCATATTACTTCTTATTTATATGACAATTATGTCGCAGAAATCATATTGCTTCTTCTTTATATGACAATTATGTCGCAGGAATCATATTACTTCTTCATTATGTGACAATTATGTCGCGGAAATCAGTTAATGACACTTATCTTGCGTCCCCAAAAAGTCTTGCGTCTTAGTAGCATTGTGCTGTAAAATATTTCTATTTTTACTCTCCGATGAGATATCTAAACTGTTAACTAAAGGTTTTTTTACTGGCGATTTAAGGTACGAATTTTTACCTGAACTAAATTTGATTACGCAATATTACAGTACACATTGTTAGGTCCAGTAGTAGATATTTTGATGTTGCATTAAACATTGAATTCTCTGGGGTGAGATGTGTCGAGCTAACATGTCAACATGATATGGACATGATAAACAGGACTATGGTGCGGGTAACACTAATAGCAGTGGTAAATTTTGCGACTAGTATTTACTTAGCTATTAGAATCATCCTAAATGTGACCTCGCTATACAAGCTGTAATTGTACCATATATCGGTCTAGTAGATTAGCCGTGAAAGAGTAACAGACCTACATGTGAACTTTAGCATTTGTAATATTAATATGGTAGGTAATTTTTTCATCGGTTAGTTTATAATACACTAGCAATCGCCAGCGGCTCCGCTCGCGTGGAAAGATTAAGACCGTAATATGTTATTTTGATAACAATATAAATGATTAAAGTGGGTTAACCTTAAAAGCTAGACATATGCTGTCGCGGAATTTTATTTTGAAATTTTAGAGGGGAACAATTTTTTGATACAGGTTTTTTAATAACTTTCATCGTTTACTGAGAGCAAGGAAAGCTTTTTTCCGATTTTTGTCGATTTCGTAATATTTTTATGACTTCTCCTCTTCTATTCATCCCAGCGTGATGTTGTACAACCTATTGCCTTCCTCGATAAATGGACTATCTTACACTCAGAGAATTTTTCAAATCTGTCCAGTAGTTCTTGAGATTATCACGTTCAAACAATCAAACAATAAACAAACAAACTCTTTAGCTTTATATATTAGTATAGACTAATGTAAAAAAATGTCCAATTGATAAAAATTGAAAACTAACTAATGACACAAACATTTAAAAAGAGAGAATAAGCTTTCATAGTTTTGTTGAAAATGGGCGTAGAGTTTTGATGATTATGTAATCATAACGTTAAACTTGCAAGTCGCGTCGTTACCTTCAAATATAAAACGATATAATTTACCAGACAATTTGAAGTTTGGTTTGTTTCAAACACGTTCTACCAAAAATGTAATCATTGAAATATATAGATTCATTTTGTATGCAATCCCTATGCACAAAGAACGACATCACTTGGACCCTGTAATCTATTCATTTACCTGCCCTTATCCCACTCTAAGTGGGATGATTTTTATTATTTTTGTTATGAATTTTTAAATTATGTTTTTGTTATTACGAACATAGATTTAAGAAATATTGTTACTAACAACTAAGTAGGTATGGATATTGTATCTGATATAAAAATAAATAAAATAAATGACGAGATAACCTAGAATAAATAGAACATTTATAATGAGATTAGAATAATTTAATATAAGTAAATATACTGTATCTATTGTTGGTGGTCCATTGAATTAATAAATAAAAAAGTAGAGGTATTTGCAAAATATTTGTACTATAAAGCTTTTATATTTTCCGGAAGTATAAATCATTAAAATTAAATATTTACATATTTACTTTTTCTTTTTCTCTACATGACCCGTATTTTCTTTCTTCTTCATTTCTTGTCCTTTTCCTTCTATTACTCAAAGGTTGACTGGAAGGGATCCCTTTTAGGGATAAGTCCCACTTTATACATGTGCCCATTTACTTGATCTTTCTCTTTTCTAAATATATGTATAAAAAGAAATAAATAAATACAATGTATATGTTATAAAGAAGAAGAATTGACGTCTATTAAACTAGTATTATGATTACTAAAGCAATCTTAAATACGATTAAGATGTTTGCAGGCAATATTCAAACTGAGCGGTGTACTCCGCTACAAGATCAAAGTTAAAAGAAAATTTAATATAAGTTTATGAACACTCTTCTAAGATGCAAGAATATTTTCTCATAACCAAGAGTAAGATAGTTAAGCAAAGTGATGCAAAACTTTGGATTGAGTACACATTTTTTTAGTTATATAGCATATTCCCGGTTCATGGGCTAAACAAGTATCAGGATTTTAAGATTAGTCTTATATTTCTTTTTATTACAATATCATAAGGTAAACGATATACGCCGTGTGGTATCCGGTTGAATAGAGCATAGTACCACCCCCATTTCTTACCGAGGTGTCGTAAAAGGCGACTAAGTTAAGTTGCCCCAACATGTGTTATCCGGTTAAGAAGAATAGACCACCCTCTTTCTTGCTGAGGTGTCTTAAAATACGACTAAGGTAAGTTGATGTCAGGCAGGCGGCCGGTGAATACGTAGCCAAATCATGTGACAACATGTTTATAACATGTGCCGACCCCACTTAGAGTGGAATAAGGACAGGAAGATGATGTTCATAAGTAAGCGATAAATCACACTAACTAAACCCCCGTTTAAGTTACTCGTGTTTGTTTTATAGACCATACTTTAAATATCACAAAAAGGTCATTTTTAGGGGCTTTTATATTAATTGTAGTTCTACCTAACGTTTACTAGACGTATTCAAAAGTTGTCAATTTGTTGGAGTCTGGGTGTTATATATATTTTGGTTGTTTGTTATGGTGGGGCGTGATATTACTCATAAAATCACACGCATAATTTGTTATGTGAATATTTTGTGCGTGTAATGGGAATTTCATGTGTATGTATGTAGATTAATAATGACGCTCAAGACATGCTACAATGTTTTTTAGCATTTATTTAAAATCACTCATACCTAATATTTACTGTCACCTATAACACAAGTATTAAGTTAGTTATTTTGGTGATGGACGACCGTGTAACTGTCACATATACATTATTAAAAAAATGACAATGGGGTACATGCTGCATATAAATGACATTTTCAGGTTCTTTAATTGTTTGGCGGTACAAGTTCTCGTATATATTCGTATTGCAGCATGTATAGTTCTGTGTGTTGACTTCTAGTCAGTGTAATTCTGAACAGTCGATACTACAGAAGATTATTGTGGCGTCTAGGTCGTGGTAAAGTTTATATTATTTAAACAAAGATAATCTCAAACAGGTCTCTACTGATGAGATTAAATCTACTGCATTATAGAAGTGACATATGAATAAGTAATTGCCAAGATGTTTATGTTTAAAAACATTCAGTAAACGAACATAATTACTAAAGATTCTTTACATATAAAAACCTTTGAAAATAGGTTGTTGCAATGAAAAGGTTATCTAACACATTAATCTATGAAAGGAAATGGACACCGCTGTTTAAGTCGTAATAAAACGGCCCTAAAATTGAAATTTACGCACCTTGATGACATTATGTTATGTAAATTATTTTTTTAATAGCCTTCTTATATTGTTAGATTGATAAAAATATTCTTTAGATAAAGATCACGGAGAAGGTGATAACATAATGTTGTTTTTTGTTTTAAGGGAATCATATTTTGATTTTGGTTTAAAAGATACGATAAACTTTACATATTTCTCTGTTTATGTTAATGTTTGAATATGTTTAATTAATATTAAAGGGTTGTTCATGATTAAAATTATATTATTTAAAAATGGAATGAAATATTCTCAGTGTAATTTTAAATAAGTATGCCAAGGTTTCAAACTTGAATCCATTTTTTACTTTCCTTCTTTAAAACAACCGAGAGTTCTCTTATATTACGTTAAAATCACTCCAGTTCCTTTTTAATTAAGTTTGTTTAATAATCAAGTTTGAGTCCGCGTAAAGAATTTTATGGATGATGTACCAGAGCTCCTTACTAATTGGCTACGTTATAAAAAAACTGTTTATTTTTTTTATCAATCAATCAAAATAATCTTTATTCAAATAAGCTCTTTCAAGCACTTTTGAATCGTCAAGTATCAATATGATTAATGAAGCTACAACTGGTTCGGAATGTTGCTCTTACCAAGAAGAACCAGAAAGAAACTCGGCGGTCAATCTTTTAAACATTTTCAATTTTACATTATTAAACCGCAGTCTTGTATGAAGCTGTGAGGATTTTCAAATCCAGGCTTTTTTATCATCCAAATAATAATTTATATAATTTAAATAATTAGGCGTTACTTTGCGGAGGTCCATAATACAAAAGTAATGAGAATATTATTTTGCTATAATCCGCGATAAAAGGAAATATGTGTAATGCTAAATGTAGAGTGTATTAGTTCTCATACCTGATACATGCAGAATTTGTAAGAACTCATGCACTACCCGACAACGATGGCGTAACAATACACAAGCACTGCACACATTCACCATCACAATTGTTTCGCCCCGTAACCGAAGCATCGTCAGGAGATAACACGACAAAATCGCAAAGGCTTTGAGATATATTTACAAATATTTCCTTTTAACGCGGATTATAGCAAAATAATATTCTCATTACTTTTGTATCCAAATAATCTTCAATTTTGTAATATGCATTGCGAATAAGAATATTTCTTATACTTAATTTATTATGACATACTTTGCACTTACCTAAATTGATCTCTTGCGTTTAATGTCTCTTGTTTGATCGATAATATCACTGGGCCGAGATCTTCATCGCTGGTGAAGTAGTTCCAATGCTCGGAGCCATAAAAGTACTTTTCGTATGTCTCTTGTTCTACGGACGTAAGCTCAAAGCCACCAGATCTCTCCCATTGCTCCTCGATGGCGGTTTTCTTCTTTGGTGTGCTGCCTCCGTTATCACTGCTATCTTCTGCTGCTTCATCAAGAGACCCCGATCTTCTACGACGTTCTGTATACAATCAAGAAAGTTTTTAAATTAGGATCTTCTTAAATAAGTTACAATCATTAGACACTTCTTGAATGCAGGAAGGTTTAGTATATATATGCCTTCCAGAAGCACTTTGGATGATAATATAACCTCTTCGAACATATTAAATAGTTTCTTTATACTATAATAAACATTATGTTTTTTGAAAAATGTCAAATCTTTCTACAGATAACAAAGAAAAATGGAGAAATAAAAGCCCCAAAACTTCTGTCTAGAAACAACGGACAAAAGAAAATACATGTTACCCTTTCATTTAGCTTCCTCCAAAATGCATTGTACCGTATTCCTTCATTTTATATTTCATGAAGCAATTCTAGAACATGTCATATTCATTTCTCATTTCAAGAACTCCTAGACATTTTTTCACATTATTTATGCAAAATCAAGTTTCACACCCTTTTCGTTTTTTTATTATAATGTATTTTTAGGCCGCCATATTCTTGGAAATCTAAATTTTAGACTCCTTCTCAATTTTCGTTAAGAGCACATAGAGCTTTATTAACACCGACGCGGCCTAGAAGCTTTAAGCTTCAATTGATACATCATTGTATAGTGTTGTTTTAGGTACAAAAAATAAAACATAGTCTTATTGCAGAGCTATAAAACAGAAAAAGCTTCTAGAATCCTAAACTGTATTGTTCTGATATTGTATTTATCAAAAAATATTGTTAAATATATAATAATATAGGAAATTATTAAAAAGGAAATACACATTCACATAAAAACAAAAATGCGTTAAAAAGGCAAGAAAAATGGAAAAGAAATATTCGACACTTCATTCATGGCTTAGGATGCCAAAAGTACTCGAATTTATAAAGAAAAAATCTACGATACCAGATCATGTCTAAAGTAAACCGGATATAAGGACTTAAAAAAGCCTTTGTTTATCGACGGCGTAATAGCTATTAGTCATTATCTGGTATAAGTTACATGAATAGGTATAAGATAAATAAAAAAAATGTACATAAAAAGGATGGAAAATATGATATTAAATTAGATAAAAAAAAATTGAACACTATAAAATTAATCATTAATTTATGCCGTGTGGTATCCGGCTGAGTAAAATACTCTTTCTTACCGAGGTAAAATACGACTAAGGTAAGTTGAAGGCAGGCAGGCGGGCGATTGTAAAATATGTAGCCAATTCATGTGACAACATGTTCATAACATATTGTGCCAACCACCCTACTTAGTGTGCGGTAAGGGCAGGATAATCATGAAAATTAATCATTAATTTTGCAGTGGTTGTGAAAAGAAAAAAATGTAGAACAGTTTTAGCTTATGGAAAAATAAAAAGGTATATGTCACCCACGCGTTCCCGGATCATTTTACATGAGACGAAATATCATTTTTTATAATTTTACGGCGTCATGTCACATCTTGCGCAAAATTTGTTAAATCAGTTAGCGTAATCTTAATTTAGTATTTGACTACCTGGGTGATCGAGCCTTGCTCGATAATTTTTTGAAATAGTTAAAAAAATGTCATTAAAAAAGATAATTTAATCTGGAATCGATCCTGGTATTCTAAATTTGAAACAGCCCATTAGCCAAATAAGCTATCGTGACTTTGAATTTGACAGTGCCATGAACTTTTCCTTTCTCATTGTAGCAGCAAATTGTAGCAGTTTTTTTAATACCTTAAAACAGGCGTACAACGAGGTTTAATGTTTTTTTAAAATTATTTATTTCCAAAAGTTTTACATTTCCTTAAAACTAATAATCTCGCCAACTAATGAGACCTTAGCTGTATCTATTTTTCCCCCGAAATGCTGCATATCATGAAAATCGTTGAAACCGTTTCCGAGATTCGGAATATATATCAATTAATCATCATCATAATCAGGAATCATATTTATTATTTAATTTTAATTTGAAAATAAGAGAAAATAATATTTATTTTATTTTAACACAAACAAGTCTTGATAGCTGAAGGGTAAAGGCACGGATCTTTACTTAAAAAATGTTAGTTCAAATCAAGTACCTACTTGAGTAAAAATTAATGAGTTTAGATATTTTGATTGATTTATTGATTTCTATTTGATTATTTAGTACAGTCAATACTTTATAATCATTATGTGCTTTTGAATTAAAGAAAATATTATGGGTAAAGCCTGATTCCTGAAAACCTTTAATCTTTATTCCAAAGGAGATAGGAGGCTTCTGCTCAGTAGTGGGATGGTTACAGGTTCCTATTATTATATCAGGTTGTTATTATATTTTATTTTACTTACAAAGGTATTTTTGTACTTCAATGTCAGGTAAACGTACAAAGTTCGATTACTTGCAGTGTTTACTATAAGAATTATTTGTTAAAGCTAATACAGATCACTCTTACTTGATGAATAAAAGAATGGGAACGAACGAACGGCCCAGTGCTAATTCAATTGGGTTTGTTGTTTGGATAACCGATATCGTTCTGTCACCGGCAATGGAAAATGTGAGCGCAAATAATACGTGAGGGAATACTCAGCAAAAGGAGAAATATTTATCGTTATCACATTTATACGTGAGCCAAACGATTTAAACCACCGATTTGTACCAAGGGTACAAGGCAGTCAATCCTTTTATATTGATGTGTTTTATATTTATGTGTATGTATTAGTATCAAAACTTTACATTAATATTTAACATTTCTCGTTTTCCTGAAGAAAATCTAAGGAATCCTAATTAATTTAACAAAATTCTTAAAAAACGCAGGTTATACTAAAAAAATCTACCATTATTTTGTATTATGGAATTCTTAAAATAACATACATCGTATCTTACAAAGTTTTTGAGTATGGAGTAGAATGGACCACTCTCAGTTGTTACCGCGGTGTCGTAATAGGCGACTAAGGCAAATTGACGTCAGGCTAGCGGCTTGTCAAAGATAACTATAAAATCCCACTTGGCCAACCCCACTTAAATAGACCGTGGGATAAGGGAGAAGAATGAAAAATAATAAATTTTGGTTACGGCTCCAACGATTTTCATGAAATTCGTTGTGTAGGGGAATGATAGATGTAGCTAGGTTTTAATAAGAATTTTTTTTGTTTTATCCCTGTTCCCGGGCACTAAGAAAACTGCTATAATTTTATGAGAAAACAAAGGACAATTTCGCTGTCAAGTGCAAAGTCATGAAAGCTCAATTTAATTTCAAAGGGTAACGGGTGGTCTCGAATTCAGAATGCTAGGATCGAGCTCAGATAAAATATTTTTTTTAATTTTTTTATTGCATTTGTTTTACATTAAAAATTAGCGAGCAAGGCTCGGTCACCTAGGTACTATCAATTTATAGGACATTGTGATTACAACTATAATATTACTAATATCATGAATAATAAGTTGGTAAGTATGTAACTCAATCAGACATTAAATGCTTGAAAATGTTACATTAGATTTTTTATTTTTTTTTGCACTAAAGTGCATGCAAACAAACTCGCGTGCTTAATCTAGTATGTTTATAAAATATGATTTCAGTAAATCTCTATAGTGAAATACGATATAAGTAATTATCAAGTCACAATATATTCACAGTGACGTGACATTTCGCAGCAGCAAATTTCAGTGAAATTAATTCTTGTATGAAATGTAGCTCGACACGTTAAGCCTGCGCCAGAATGACATTCCAAGCTCTGGTGATAGCTGTTAGTTTAAAGGGGACTTAACACTTCAGCTATGTATGGATTTTGAAAAATCAATTTCATAATAGTACCTGGGTGACCGAGCCTTGCTCGGTAATTTTTAAAAAGATGTAAAAAAAAATTAAAAAATTAAAAGAAAAGTGAAAAAATAATAGGGTAGGTGGGGCTCGATCCTAGGATTTTCACCTCTCTAGACCGCCCGTTCTCCAAATGAACTACCATGACTTTACGTTTGACAGCAAAAAATTGTGATTGTATTCAACGTAAATTAAAAAAAAAAATTAGAGCCCGAAAACAAGGATAAATTTTTTTTATAATAAAACTTATTTACATTGACTTTTCTCCCCCAAACCCCCTACATGCTGAATTTTAGGAAAATTGTTGAAGCCTGTTCCGAGATTCTGAAAATATATATATATACAAGACTAGCGGCCTGCCCCTGCTTCGCACGGGTATAAAATATGTATCCCATGTCAGTCAGTGTAAAAAAAATGATTAAAATTGATCCAGTAGTTTTGATATGGCGCTGTATTTAAAAAATGATTTTCCCTATTTTCCCGCTTTTCTATTTAAAATTTTTCCTAGATTTTCGTTGCTATAAACCTCACGGAGCCCGAGACCTTTCCAACGAATGCAAAACCGTGGAAATCGGTTCGTGCGTTCTGGAGTTATATCGTCAGGAAGGAAAACCCGACTTATTTTTATATAGTAGACTAGCGGCCTGCCCCTGCTTCGCACGGGTATAAAATATGTATCCCATGTCAGTCAGTGTAAAAAAAATGATTAAAATTGATCCAGTAGTTTTGATATGGCGCTGTATTTAAAAAATGATTTTCCCTATTTTCCCGCTTTTCTATTGAAATTTTTCCTAGATTTTCGTTGCTATAAACCTCACGGAGCCCGAGACCTTTCCAACGAATGCAAAACCGTGGAAATCGGTTCGTGCGTTCTGGAGTTATATCGTCAGGAAGGAAAACCCGACTTATTTTTATATAGTAGATTAACTCATTTAAATATTAAAGATATATTTGTGCCGTTTGCAGTTGAGTTGAGTCTTAACACCACGGTTAATTGCCTCTTCAGACAAAGACAACAACAAAAGACAAATTGACAAGAGGGCTGGCTCATTTTTGGCACAAAGAAACAGCTTAGCGATTCAGCGCGGAAACGCTGCCAGCATTCTTGGGACCATTCCACGTGGGCATGATTTGTATAGTCCTAGCGCGTAAGTAATTTACTATAGATATAACTTGTACATTTTTGCTGTAAATAAATAAAAAAAAAAAATATAACTTTATGGAATACGATTAAAAATATAATCATCATTCTCCTATCCTTATGCCACTCTAAGTGGGGTTGTCACACATGTTTTAAAGCATGTTGTTTCATGATTTGGCTAGGTATTTTACGACCGGCCGCCATAGTCGGCTTTTGCGACACCATGATAAGAAATGAGGGTGGTCTATTGTACACAGCCAGATACCATACATCGGATCAACTTACCTTAGTCACCTTTTACAACACCTCGGTAAGAAAGAGAATGGTCTATTCTGGTCAGCCGGATACCACACGGCGGATTAACTTACCTTAGTCGCCTTTTACGACACCTCGGTGAGAAATGATTGTCGTTTATTATATTCAGCCTGATACCACACGGCGTAAATAAAGTTGACCTCTGTCTTAATAATTTTATTTATGCTTACACTGTCACTTTTGAATGTATTACACTCGTGAATGTTTCGAAATAATGTGATTATATGATCCTGAGGCTATAATAGCGAGTTTCAATTTTTCTCCAAGCGTAACATTAATGTCGCTGAAACTTTTCTCATGTCAAATTATTAGGGACGTAAGGCTTATTCTTACAAGGAAACCTTTTTTCCCTAATTTAATTTAACTTGTGAGTCGTATCGTATTTGTATTTTATATAAAACATGGATATGTTTCCGAGAATTGTACATTACATTCTTGATATAATTTTATTTACAATAATGGGCAAGAAGGCTGTGCAGGTGTAGTTGTAAGAATGAATGATCAGGTAGTCATGGGTTGAAATTCGAGTCTATAAAAATTACAGTTACAGTAATTATTCTATAAAAAATTACTCTATGTATAAAACTGTCTCCTGTCGTGTCATATCCAGAAGAGCAGGATAAACCACCTCATTTTTTACCGAATTGTCGTAAAAGACGAATAAGGTAAGTTGACCCGCCGTGTGGTATCCAGCTGAGAAGAATAGTTTACCCCCATTTTTTACCCAGATATCGTAAAAATGCGAATAAGGTAAGTTAACCCGGCGTGTGGTATCCAGATGAGTAGCAAAGACCACCCTCATTTCTTAACAAGGTGTCATAAAAGGCCACTAAGGTAAGTTGACGTCAGGCAGGTGACCGGTCGTAAAATACCTAGCCAAATCATGGAACAACATACTTTAAAACATGTTATGCCGACCCCACTTATAGTGGGTCATGGGCAGGAGAATAAATGAAGTATAAAACTTGCTATACTCGCGTGATATTCTATCGGTTTTACCTAAAAATTTGCATTGAAGTAGCGTGGCAAGCTTCAATCGATTTTTCGAAATACAGAAGAAACCTTTGCCTACCAGCAATAGTACTTTCGACAAGGGTCATAGATATTCCATGATGGCAGTATTTATGGGACAAAAAGCTTTGTACATCAAATGCATGGTGGTCCCTCTTTACCGTAAGCTTATTATTATCAAGTTTCGAGAAATTTTCTTCTTAAACTCTCTGTTTATTTACGGCATCCATTTGCTTCGCACTTGAAACCTTCAAAATGTCACGTAGGACGAGGGTACACGAGCAAGCGTGGTGTGTTGACACATTTACGAGTATAACGCGCACTTAAATAAAAAAATTCTAGTAAAGTCTTCATTCATCATTGAGTACTTCGTGTTGGGATATATCTATTAGAAATCAAACGAATGAAATGAAATTATATACGCCGTGTGGTATCCGGCTAAATAGAATAGTACCACCCACATTTCTTACCGAGATGTCGTAAAAGGCGACTAAGGTAAGACGACCCGCCGTGTGGTATCCGGCTGAGTAGAATAGACCACCCTCATTTCTTACCGAGGTGTCGTAAAAGGCGACTAAGGTAAGACGACCCACCGTGTGTTATCCGGTTTAGTAGAATGGACCGCCCTCTCTCTTGCCGAGATGTCGTAAAAGGCGACTGAGGTAAGTTGATGGCAGGCGGCGGTTCGTAAAAACGCAGCCAAATCATGTAACAACATGTTTAACTGAACTAAATAACATGTTGTACCGATCCAACTTAGAGTGGAATAAGGGCAGGAAGATGATGATGAAAAAAAATTATATATTTTTTAATATATACGAGTATGTCGGAATTGGAAATAGTCAAATTTGTATTGAAATATAAATTATAGTATCAGAATAATTAAAAATAAACAACATAATATAACATAAAATATCTATATAGGTTAAGGTACCTAACAAAAATCATACTAATATTATAAACGCGAAAGTCTGCACACTTTCTAATATTAATAACATTTGGAACAATTAACTTACATAACGGGCGAAATTAAAGAATGTCAAATTCCCGATTTTCCTTCAGGAAACAAGAAAAAATACCGATAACATAATTGAAGGAATTTTTTTTATACACTTATGTTGATGGAATTGATTGATTCGCAGGTTCAGCTTTGAATATAAAAATTTATTTAAAATTATACAATAATAGGTTTGCTTTGGCAAGGGACATACATAGGTTGTTAGGTTGGATCTAATCTCTTTAAGGTGTACAAGAGTACACCTTCTCTCTCGACGGAATTTTTAAAGGTTAGTGCTCATTCAGTATTACACTGATCGCTTAAGGTTAATTTTATGGAGGTTTCTGTGAGAAAGTGCTGCTGGCGTCGTCCAGTCGATCTTATTCTTGATTGGCGACCGACAACTGCCTGATACTATCCCGAATAACTCGTATTCGTTTTCCGTCTTTGTTTGTTACATTTTATTTAATTTTAAGCAATTTATTTGAGTACTTCAGTAGCTCTTACTTTTGAACTCAAAATTTCATTATGCTAACAGTTATTCACTTTAAGTTTCCCTACCACACAATCTAAGGTATATATAGACTCATATGCAACTTTAAAGCTTTTGAGCTATATGGCCGTAACAGCAAATACAGTTTTCTTGACAGTGTCTGGTTTGGATTTGATATGACGGTGTGACTATTGTGACGTCATAAACGCAGCGATGAATTGATTCGTGATTTTCTGGCAAAAATGATAAAACCAAAATGTATGGAATATAGTACCCAGAAGTGTACCGAAACAAAAAGTAAGTAAAATAACGATCTGTTACTATCCCACTGCTGGGCATAGGCCTCCTCTCTCCCTTTTTGAAGTGAAGGATTGGAGCTAAGACCTACCACGCTGCTCCAATGCGGATTGATAGGTTTCACATATCCCTGGGATTCTCTAGCGATATGCAGGTTTCCTCACGATATTTTCCTTCACCGAAAAGCTTGTGATAAATTGCAATTATCAATTAGACACAAGTTTTTAATAGAAAAACTCACTGGTCTCTGCCCGGGTTTGAACCCATGATCGTCTCAAGATCACGGTCGCACCGCTGGGCTATCACGAAACAAAAAATATGTAGCTAAATGGTAAAGGTTTTTTAGTAGTTTGGTGATAATAGGAATAAGCCTATTAATAATCATGTCATAATGATCTTACATTTATAAATAGGTGTGATCTATTTATCTTAGTTTAAGCAGTATCATTTCGCTTGCGGTTTCACGTAACCGACACATTCTCCTTATCGAGAAATCCGATCAGGATATTACCGCACTACACAACAGATGAGATCGACAGATGTCGGTTAGATAATTGACATAGTTTTAATTAGATACTACGTAATGTAATCAATTTTTTACCAATTGCAAATAATTTCTCAGTACTAAAAGTTATTAATTTAAGACTGATTAAGTTTATTATTATAAGCATTAATTTTTACAAAGTGTTATTCATCATCATCTTCCTGCCCTTATCCCACTCTAAGTGGGGTCGGCACAACATGTTATAAACATGCTGTCGCATGCTTTGGCTGCGTTTTTACGACCGGCCGCCTACCTGACGTCAACTTACCTCAGTCGTATTTTACGACACCTCGGTAAGAAAGAGGGTGGTCTATTCTACTAAACCGGATACCACACGGTGGGTCAACTTACCTTAGTCGCCTTTTACAACACCTCGGTAAGAAATGAGGTTGGTCTATTCTACTCAGCCGGATACCACACGGCGGGTTACAAAGTGTTATTAATTAGGTGAAATACTTTAATTAGGTGAATACTTTATTAAATGAATCGTAACTATGAACTTTCAAGAACAGTTACTTGGATTTTCTTCTTATTCATCTTTATTTATTTATTTATTTCTTTTTATACATACTATATTTAGAAATGAGAAAGAAAAATTAAAAAAAAGCACATGTATAAAGGCGGACTTATCCTTAAAAGTTTGTTTCGCCCCATAACCGAAGCATCGTCAGGAGAATAAACTCGTACAATAAACTTTAAACAGAAATTATGGAATATATTTTAGAGATAGACTCCACGACAAAATCGCAAAGCGTGTATGTATCAGGTATGAGAACGAATAGTACACTCTACATTTAGCATTACATCTATTTTCTTTTATCGCGGATTATAGCAAAATAATATTCTCATTACTTTTGTTCAATGAATTGTATAAAAAGACTCAAAAAAGTCTAACGAGTGACCTCTAGAATATATGCTCTCTAGAATATGGCATCGTCAATCCAGCATAAGAAAACGTAAAAGTACAGAATAGACAATTTTCAATTAGTCGTAAAAAGTGACTGAGTTAAGTCTTAGAAAATTGTCTATGTAAGAACTCCCATGATTAATTGATATTCAATGATAGACTGGTTTACAGCAATACATTTTATTGAGAAAATTCCATGATATAGAGATAACAAAGGGAACGACGCACTCTCAGGCGCCAAAGATCTTAATCCATATTCTATTGTTCTATGGGACACGATACATGATATCATAACAGTACGGTTAGATTACCTTTTATCACATTGTTCTTATTGGCTTTGTATACCCTAACACAATAACGACATAGCTGTCATCATTTTAAAAGGATGACTCTAGCTCGGTTGTTCCGAAGAAATTCTTGAAAACTAAGTATGAGTCAAGAAAAGGAACTCAATATTAATAAATACTCTATTCCAACCGATAGACATCAACTGCTGGACATAGGTCTTTTAGAGGGATCTAATCCACATACTACACGATCTTATGTCGCTTGTATGCCCGCGCCCTATTTGAGGTCGTCAATAGAATATTAATAGAAATTACTAGACGATTTAAAAAAGCTTCATTCTTTAAAACATCTTTAATGTTATGAGTTTTTCTCGTATATTATATTGTATATATAATCTAAATTTCGGAAACAACTCCAATGATTTTCATGAAACTCATGGGTTTCGAGGGCAATAAATCGATCTAGCTAGGTTTTCTTTAAAAAAATTTTTTTTTATATATATGGGACACTTACACACACGGTCGTCCATCCCCAAAGTAATTAACTTATTACTTGTGTTATGGTAGGCAGACGACTGGTGAATATATACTTATATATTTTTAAATACATACTTAAATACAAATACACCCAGGCTCAAAGACCAACAAATTCTTTTATAGAACATGTTGGCCCTCGGCGGAATCTAACCCGCGACCCGGGGGGCTGAAGGTAGGGTCACTACCCACAATGCCAACGGGCATGTCAAGTTGTTTTATACCTGTTTTCAGGCACTGCTATAATATTGTTTGAAAACATAGGCTAATTAATTTGTTGCAGTCATTTGTAAAGCTGTAATAGTTAAGTAATCAGGCGGTCCCAAAAATTAAAATACCACAGGTATTTCATACCCCTTTCTTTTCTTTTTTTTCATATTGCACCTTTTTTATAACTTCTAAATTACCGAGCAAAGCATCAACCAGGTAGATACTTATTATTTAATTTGTTTACGAGTATATCTTTATATTTGAAAACGATATAGACTTTGAATAAATATCGATGCAAAACAAATACAAATTACATTCACAAAAGAAATTTGTTCGATTGGAGGCCTTATCGCAAAACAAGTAATTTCTCCCACGCAACATTTTCGACAGAGAATACAATGAAATAAAGAAGTTTAGTTAACAAAAAAATTAGATTTTCTTGTTCCTTGCAAAATAATTGACTGTGAATAATTACTTCTTTACTTTGTTCTTAGATCAAGTCTGTCGATAAATTTCTGAACAATAACTTATTTGTATATAACAATGACTTTTAATTAATGAATTTATAATTGATATGTATGATTTTTGTTATCTTAAAAAAATAACTATCATAGTAAATCCCAAAGATAAATATTTTTTATTTCAAATGCAGTAAAGTAAAGGCATTTAAAAAAAAGTAAACTTCTCTCTCCGTTTTTGGAGAGAAATGTTGGAGCTAAGATTCACGACGCTGCTCCAATGCGGATTGGTAGGTTACACGTATCCGCAGAATTATCTAAAAATATGCAGGGTTCCTAACGATGTTTTGTTTCTCTGATAATCGTGTAATAAATTGCAATTATCAATAAGAGACATAACATTTACCAGAAATAAAAAAAACTCTTTGGTGTTTGCCGAGATTTCATCCCGTGACCCATTAGAAAAAGAGTCGCACGACTATCACAGCTCCCAAATACTTAACTCCCAAAAACTTGTGAATAAGTATAACTAACAGATTCAGTAACGGGTTGCTTTTGCTCATTCTGTTCCCATCTTTAATATATAAATGAATTAATCTTGTGTATATATATATATATATATATTGTATGTATATATATATATACATACAAGATAGAAGAAACGGCTTCAACGATTTTATTGAAATTCAGCGTCTAGGGGGTTTTGGGGGAGAAAAGTCGATCTAGATAAATTTTATTTGAAAAAATGTCGTTTCATACCTGATTTCGGGCTCTAAAATTTATTTAAAAATTACGCAATCACAATTTTTTGCTGTCAAACGTAAAGTCATGGTAGTTCATTTGGGGAACAAGCGGTCTAGAGAGGTGAAAATACCTAGGATCGAACCCCACCTGCCCTATTATTTTTTCATTTTTCTTTTCAATTTCTTTTTATTTTAATTTTTTTTACATCTTTTTAAAAATTACTGAGCAAGTTTCGGTCGCCCAGGTACTCATATTAACGCGCGTTAGTGTTAATTCTGTCATAGCTTCTAAGATATTCTTTTAAATTAAATGTTGTTTCAGAGCCATGAAATGTTTTAAGAATTTATGTTGCTAATTAGTAAAAATATAACGAAATACCGCAAACCACACCCAGATGCGAATTTACTTATTATCATCTTAATCTTACTTATTAAGATGAATATTTTACTTTTATGCTACAAGTCATCAAAGACTAATATTTGATGTGTTTACATCTTACGATACTTATAATTTAACTACGTTATATACGATAAGTTGTGTACGAGACCGTCCCGACGCCAAAAATCTTTACACTTCAGAGATAAAGACGCGTCGATAAATTGGAAACGTGTTCGGCATGAAATGGAGCAGATGGACAGCTACGAAAAGATCTTGTTATTTTCTAATAAAATTACTTAGCGTACAAACATCGAGGTAATGAATACGAATTAAGGTAAGGGCATTAGTAATTGACCATGTTCTAGTACTTGACCGTCTTGTATGAAATTTTAAATTTTAGGCACAACAAATAAAACGCTTATTATATTTTAAAATTTCATACAAAACGGCCAACTACTAGTACATGGTCAATTACTAGTGCACTTACCATAAATTATATATTTTGCACGCCGATAGTTCAACAAATAAATAATTTTATTTATCGTCCCCCCGAAACCCTCTACATACTGAATTTGATCAAAATTATTGAAACCATTTCCGAAATTCAGAATATATGTATATATATATAAATGATTAACTCATTTAAATATTAAAGATTATTAAAACATCTTTCGGTTGAAATTAGAATTTAGAGTTAAGTCGCTCCTTGTCCTTTTTGGCTTATATTATGTATGTCAACTACGTGTAGAAATCATTAGGTAATTTGCAGTAGTTTGAATAAATGCCGTATCAATTACTAGTTATTGTTTAGCGTAACACGGTAAATTACATGAAAAGATTTGTGGAAGATTAAGTACTTAGACGATTTATAATCTTATTTAACAGGTAAGATACTTTCATATCGCTAAAAAAGATAATATCGCGGTAACAAACTAGAAAAACATACAACTACATAAATAAGGCCAACTAACGAGTTTTGTCAATCTTTTTGCTAGAAACAGTTTATTCAGTTGACATTTGATATTTAATTTAAGATATTATTAAGTTCAACGCTTTAAATGATAATTTATAGAAATAAGCTTTACTTTGTGGAGATCCATAATACAAAAATAAGAATAAAATTGTTTTGCTACAATCCACGATAAAGTAAAAAAGATATATACATATAATGTTAAAAGCTGGCAGAGATCTCTTATAGAAATAGGTTATCCTTGGTACTTGTTTTCCATTTAACTGCATTTTTGTATATATTTCTTTTTTGGTACATAAATAATTAAATAAAATTCGTATTTTGCATGTGTTTTACAAATCCTGCATGTATCAGGTATGAAGACGGATAGTCCACTCTACATTTATGATAGAATTATATATATTTTCTATTTTTCTTTATCGTGGATTATAGCATAATATTTTTTTTATTACTTTTGCTTTTAAAAGATGCAATTTTGACTAGGTCGTAAGAGTATACTGTATTAATAGAATAGTGCCCTGGCGCCAATGATCTTGGCACTTCGCGGTTAATGACTGGTCCATAAAATGAAAACGTGTGCTGAATAAAATGATCAGTTTTCTAGTAGCTCTATTATCTTCTAATGAATTAGCGTAATAAACTTTAAAGCTATCTTTTTAATCTGCACCTGTACTATGTTATATATAATGTCCACTTAGTTTTTTTAATATTGTCTCAAAAGTAATAATAAAATTATTTTGCTATAATCCGCGATGAAGTAAAATAGAATATATATAATGCTAAATGTAGAGTGGACAATCGGTTATCTTACCTGATACATGCAGGAGTCGTAAAAAACACATGCACAAACCTCCACCACCGCCACCACGATACACAAGCACTATATACGTTCACTATCACAAACTCAACAATCGTTTCGCCCCGCAACCGAAGCATCATCAGGAGATAGACTACACGACCAAAATCGCAAAATAACGCCTAATTCTATAAATTATTTAATATTGTCTCATTATTGTATTGGTACATGAGATTTAAAAAATTGTACTTAGCTTAATTTTATGCTACATATATTTAGGCATATAGGTTTAGACCGAAGCAAACTAATATTTCATATTTTCGTATAAATGTAAAAAGTTATATTCTAGAGACTTTTGTAATAACTACTAAGCGTGCGTTTTCATAGGTTTAATCCAGGTATAAAATAGTTTCCTATTAAATAAGTTTATTAAAATGGTAGCTTATCCTACTGATATTGCAATGATTAAAGTTTATGAGTGTGCGTGTTTGACGCTTTACACACACACACACACACACCGATTATTTAGGTCAAATCCATGGGTCCATGTGAGAATATAATGACTCAACTTGATTGTCTATAATTTCGTATGTTATTTGTTAAATAAGCATACTACTGAGAGGGAAACCAGAATGCACAGTTAGTACAATATTACTTACATATTTTTCTATTGCAGTAAATTTAATTCTTATTTATAATTGAAGATAACAAATTATATTTAACAGTATAAAGGTCATATAGCAAGATACGCTCCTAATAGTGATATATTGTTTTAGCCAAGTTTGAAACTTTCTCAACACATCGTATGTTTGATGTAAAGTTTCTAATACATATAATTATAATTTATGTGTTCAATTATATTTATTACTATAAATTTATAAATCCAAAATATATTCCATAAATTTTATTCAAAGTTTTTTGTACGAGTCTATCTCCTGACGATGCTTCGGTTACGGGGCGAAAAGATTGTTGAGATTACGGTAGTGAATGTGTGCAGTGCTTTTGTATTCGTGTGTTATTGATAGCGGGTAGTGCATGAGTTTTTCTTTCTGCATGTATATTTATTTTTTATTGCGAATTATAGCAAAATAATATTTTCATTACTTTTGTATTTTGGACCTCCGCAAAGTAACGCCTAATTATATAAATTATGTATTTTAACTTTTAAGCAGATAATTTTTAATTTACTCGTTCTTATGCAGTCAAATGAACAGCAAGATTATACTTAAATTTATTCTACAAATTAAGCAAAACAGCTTAAGTTTCAGTAACCTCGTTCCACAACTGTGTCATCGGATATAATCTGCTTTGCATAGTTAAACGCGCTGATGTGTCAGAATTGTATTATGAGCTTTGAGTTTTGATAAATTTAATACTACTATTTCAAATTATTTAGTACAAGCTGTAACTTCATGTGTTCTGTGACTTTATTCGTACGTGTTAACTCAAGTGTACTTTTTCACTGCTGGGCATAGGCCTTTCTTCTCCATTTTTGGAGAGAAGGATTACAGCTTAGAACTTCCACGCTGCTCCAATGCTGATTGGTAGGTTACACATATCCCTAGAACTCTTTAGAGATATGCAGGTTTGCTCACTATGTTTTCCTTCATCGAAATTAGACTCATAAGTTTTAACAAACAAACTAAAGAATAAAAGAAAGAAGAAAAGAAATGAGGGTGGTATATTCTACTCAGCCGGATAGAACACATTTGTATACAAATTTTAAATATATTATATTTATTTTTATTAGTCTAATTATTATTGTTATTTATCATTATTACTTGCTATTTTGACATTTATGTCTAATTATTGTATATTAATAATTAAGTTGATAAAAAAATGTATACTCTGTTGGCGGACCTAATAAATAAATAAATAAACATGGTGGACATGTCTTTAAGTAACTTATTCAATAAATAACCAACCAAAGAAAACATTTCGTCAAACAGCAACCAATTTATTTTAACAACTTGTCACATTGACGACGACAATGTTTTTTTATATTATTGACCTAACAATTCGAAGAATGTCGTATTTAAAACATGTAACAGTAAATTAAAATAAAAAAATGCTATGCCAGTTAATTTTTACATACAAAAATGTATGAATACAATCCGCTTATTTACTTAAATGCTATCCAAAATTTTGAATCAACTGCTTTAACATCAATTAAAGCATTTATAGAATTAGGCGTTACTTTGCGGAGGTCCATAATACAAAAGTAATGAGAATATTATTTTGCTATAATCCGCGATAAAAGCAAATATGTGTAATGCTAAATGTAGAGTGTACTATTCGTTCTTATACCTGATACATGCAGAATTTGTAAGAACTCATGCACTACCCGACACAACGACACACAACGACGACAAAATCGTAAAGCTCTTTACGATTTTGTCGTGGAGTCTATCTCCTGACAATGCTTCGGTTACGGGGCGAAACAATTGTTGAGATTGTGGTGGTGAATGTGTGCGGTGCTTGTGTATTGTTGTGCCATCGGTGTCGGGTAGTGCATGAGTTCTTACAAATTCTGCATGTATCAGGTATGAGAACGTATAGTACACATCTACATTTAGCATTACACATATTATCAATTAAAGTCTTTAAAAAATTAACACCAATCAAAACGGGTGAAACATTGTACGGACGTTGAAAACTCACGAAATTAAATTTATCGAAATTGAAAAAGTTTCGCTAAGCGCCTTCCGTTACGGCAATCAGGAAGGTAATATTTTTAATTTCGTTGCCTTTTTCTTACATTTTTATGTAAAGAAGTTCTGTAAAGGCGACCCTCGGCAATTTAAGAAACCATTTGTCATTTTCTTTTGTTTCCAAGATTCATGTCAGTTTTAGTATTTTATTATAAGGAGCGTATAATTGCTTATTTTATTGATTAGTGTTTTATGAATAAGGCAGCTTATTCATAATAACTGTAAAATCATTGTCGTTATGTTCCGTATCCCTAGGTATCCGGCTGAGTAGTATACGACACCTCGGTAAGAAAAGAGGGTGGTACTATTCTACTCAGCCGGATACCACACGGTGGGTCAACTTACCTTAGTCGCCTTTTTACGACACCTCGGTAAAAAATGAGGTTGGTCTATTCTACTCAGCCGGATACCACACGGCGGGTCGACTTACCTTAGTCATCTTTTACGACACCTCGGTAAGAAATGAGGGTAGCACTATTCTATTCAGCCGGATACCACGCGGCTTATCAGTGAAACGTTTGTATTTTTTACTATAATATTCTATATTCTACCTAAATTTACAATATTCCACAGGGAATATTGTAAATTAACTTCAAAACTTATTACAATATCTTCTGTAAGAGCTTTTCCAATATTGTATAAGCTTATTATAAGTACTCATTGACCGACACAAAAGATACTCAATAGTTTACTTTGCCTTTAAGTCCTTCGAACAAACTTTTACACAGTTGACTTAAATATTAAAATATTCCTGTTATGTTTTACGTTAAGTATTGTTTATATAATTAATCATAAAATACTTAATAATTTTAAATTAAAAGGAATGTTCTGTTATCATTATATCTATGTTTATTAATTATAGGATTAATATTATAATTATTAATTATAGGATTATTATTACTACGAAAAAAGGAATGAATTTAATCTAAGCCAAATGTAGTTGATCTAACTTTTTAGCAACTTTTAGCGAGATAAAGTTTCTCGACGCAATTTAAATTTTATTTTAATAGTACTCGTATAGTGGAGCCTAATGTTCTGTGTAGTATTCGGCTAAGTAGAATAGACCACCTCCTCCTCGCATCGTTATCCTCATAGCTGAGGATCGTGATCCCTAATGCCGAGTGATGATCTTTTGGACAGTTGCTCGCCACTTGTTAACCACCATTATGCGTGTTTTTTGTAATCCTATTTGCTATCTTATGCTCCACGACAAAATCGTAGTTATCCTATCCTCCTTATCCTTCTGATGATGCTGAAGTTTCGGGGCGAAACTTTCGTAGAGATTGTGGTAGTGACTGTGTGTAGTGCTTGTGTGGGGGTGTAGGTGTTGGCAGAATTGTGTGATACGTTTGGTAACTTGTCCAACATGTATAAGATATGTGAATGTTGCTTGCCGTACACTTAGCATTACATAGATTTTCTTAACAAACGCGGATTACAGCAAAATAATTCTATTGTAACTTCTGTGATATGGAATACCGCAAAGTAAACGCCTTTTCTGGCTTTTCTTCACGTCAATACTCAAAAGTATCCATTTTTTTTTCGGCAGACAAAAACACATGAGAGTTATGGAAGGTACTTAGAAGCTTAAGTTAGCGCGAATGAAGTCGCACGTAGCACTAATATTAGATATTTATTTCAGTTAATGTAGCTTAAATTGGAGTTGATTCGGTGTTGCTAGTCACGCGACTATTATAAGTCATTTCGACGCCTTACGGTCAGTGATTAAAGATAAGCTTATTTATTGCACTGGTTTACGGTATTTTATTATAGTTCCCTGTGCTACTTTCAGCACCTACAGGCGTGACCAATTCTCAATTTGCTTTAGGATTAAAATCATAGATTTGTTATAATTATACGAATTTATTTCTAAACTAGTAATATCTCGCGGTTACACCCGCGTAATTTTTAATTTTAAATCATATTACATTATTACGGATCCCTATGTATTTAAATGTAATATAGTCTATGTTGCTCAGTAAAGGTGCAGCTTTGTAGTAGTTTTTGTGTGAAAACATTACAAACATACATACACATTCTTCTCTTTATAATATTAGTATAGCTTAGTATAGATGAGGCAAAAAATATAAAACACGAATATAAATATTATACGCTGGTATTGTATGTAAAGAATAAACTTATTGCTATATTTTCGACCCAATGTAACCGGCCCAAATATGTATGAAATTCTGGCAATCGCCTTTCAATTCAAGTTTCAAATTTGATTTGATCGATTTACATAACTAATGAAGGCCTATTAAGACAAATTTAACATTGAAATTTTTTAACAATTAGATGTAATTCAAAATTGTATATTGACATTTGGAATTTAAAATACTAGTACCAAGGTGAACGAGCCTTGCTGCAAAAACTGGGATAATTTTTTTTTAAATAAAACCTAGCTAGATCGATTTTTCTCCCCCAAAACCTCCTGCATGCTGAATTTCAGCAAAAATCGTTAGAGCCGTTTCCGAGATTCCGAAAATATATATACATACAAGAGTAAGTCATTTAAATATTAAAGATATATAGATAAGATAGTTAATAAGAGTAATATTACAAATAATCAAACTTACCTTGATCCTCTCTATCAGGTCCGCTATCATGTTCCGACTCGGATTCATCCCATATAGTGTCAGTGGCGATCTTCTGCCGCGAGCACTCTATCCAATAACCCGGTGTTGGTATTAGACTATGAGGGTATTCTTCGCAGAATTCATCTGTAAATATATTGAAAATTAGCAATTTTAAAATTGGAATTAGGAGTTACTATACTTACGGTATTGAAATATATTAAAAAAATTAAAATGAAGCATGTAATTGAATTTTAATTGTCCATTTGTGGTTGAGAGGAGCACCCAGCAATACGGGTTACCACCTTGTGCAGCCCTTGCTATTAGTGTATTATGAAATTATATATCAATAAATTATTTTCATTTTCATTTACGGTGTTTATTGTTACAACGTAGCAGTAAGATTATATTTTCACAGTATCAGCATCCTGCCCTGTACCCTATCTAAGCGGGGTCGGCACAACATATTATAAACATATTGTCGCTTGATTTTACGACCGGATGCTTGCCTGACTTCAACTTACCTTAGTCGTAATTGACGACAACTCGGTAAGAAGGTGGTGGCAAATTTTACACAGCTGATCAACTTACTTCGTCGCCTTTTATGACACCTCAGTAAGAAATGAGGGTGGTCTATTCTACTCACCGGTTACCTTCATGAGCATATATGTCAAAAGTTAAATAAATGGTAAGAAATACTATAATATCTATATTTATCTTTAGAGCAATCTGGGGATATGTGTAACCTACCAATCCGCATTGGAGCCGCGTGGTAGGTCTTAGCTCCAACCCTTCTCTACAAGAACGGTGAGAGGAGGCCTATGCCCAACAGTGGGACTGTATTAGGCCGTTACTTAACTTACTATACTCTATACTATACATATAAATATTATACTCTCATCTTTATTTTAAACATCATTTATTACCTAGACCTAGAATTTAATTTGATTAAATTGATTGCACGGGCGTGATATTTACCTATTGTTTTGTATTATATTACCAATCATTCGTATTATCAAATCCCTAAATATCACTTTCTAAACTTAAGTCCGATTGCTTTACCAACAAAATAATAAATCAGATCGCGATCAAGTAACGTCGCTAAATGAAAAAGGGTTTACCGAAAAAAGTTATTAAGTAAACTGGATTTATTTTGTTCGGAGTTTCAGATACTCCCCACAGACGCTTAAGCCTCTCCCTTGGGTGTTGGCTAATAGAAGAACTTTTCAAATTAAGGACAGCTCAACTGATGAAATAATATAAACATGACACAGCTAAAGAATGGTTAAGGTGGGTTAAGTGAAAGACTTTTATCGGACACTCGTTGGAGTTAGGTTCCCGAGGCGGTCAATGCATCTATGTTGTACCGACCCCACTTAGATTGGGTTAAGGGCAGGATAATGATAATATACATGCTCATATAGTTCCGTAATTTTAACATTAAAAACCACAGTAAACCAATGCAACACTTTGTCGGCACTTTGTTTTTTTAATATATTGATGTAATGTGCTAGTGATGTAAATGTAATGACTAGAAAAGGCGTCTCGTTGCGATTGATTTAAAATAGCCGTTGCTTTGTTGGCGAAGGATACTGTCAATGACTTATGGGGTATTATTGATAATAAATACTTATCTATATATATAAAAGAAAGTTGGTCTAAGTTACACTATTTATAACTCAAGAACGGATGAACCAATTCGGCTGAAAATTGGTGGAGAGGTTGCTTAAAAACAGGAGACGGACATAGGATACTTTTTATCCCGTTCGACCGCATTTATTTTATCCCGTCAAGTCGCTATAAAACGTGGTATAACAAAAACGACTATGACAGTAAAATAATAAAACGCAAATTTATGTGGAATAACAAAACATAAATGACAGCTAAACGTAATTTTGTCTTTAATTTAAATGGAAAAAAATCTGACAGTTATCAAAATAATAGTGTTATAACATGTTTTTAATACAACCTCCTTCTTAGAGTTGGTCATTAATATGAGTTGGTCATTGAGTAGTTTTTGAGAAAGAGTAAATGAGTTGACTTTGGGAAAATTGATTTTTATTATTGCATAAGAATAAAGGAGAAATATCGTCGTTAGTTATAATAGCTAAACGTTACTACATAGTATAAAACAAAGTCGCTTTCTCTGTCTGTCCCTATGTCCGTATATCCCTTTGTATGCTTAAATCTTTAAAACTACGCAACAGATTTTGATGCGGTTTTTTAATAGATAGAGTGATTGAAGAGAAAGGTTTATATGTATAATCTAACATATTATAAATATTCAATATGGAATAAAGAAATACTATCATTTTTGAGGTTTCCAATGTGATGTCGTAAATAATTTCATTTTTCTCTGTTTACATTGCAAACGCAGGCTGAACCCTACAATATTTGTCAAAATAATGTACTAAGTATTTGTACACCTTGAAAAGGTCTACAGAAAACTCCGCGATGGTATACATATTATGTCTGTCTTTTATTAATAACCCACAATAGCATTTTATTGACATTTTCTTCTTCATTTGTAATTTAAATGAACATTTAACATACGAAGATATTACAGATTTAAAAAGCAGGGTATAGCGATTGCGCGCTTTGTCTTATAGCACTTCGAATTTAGCTGCGATTGGGCGGGTTTTTTTTCACATGGCCAACTATATGTCGCTTTATCAAGAGTAACCTCTAAAGAAAACATGTTTGTATTGTGTAATGAAGATTCTTTCTTTATGACAAGAAAGCTGTGAATGTTGTATATAAAGACATTCTGTAATTAATTGTAAAAATAAAATACTTAGGGAAAATGTAAAAGTAAATAAGTAAAAATGTAGTATATAAATTTAGATATCCCAAAGATAGCAGGGAATCTTCATGGTATAGGGAATGGGGAATTGTTTTTTTTTATTCAGAAAAAACTCATGAGTACCGCCGCCCGACGGGGACAGGCGGCGGTTATGTCGGACTCGCACCGACTAAAACGACCTGTGTGCTCCACCACGGTGCCGATGGCAAGGACAGGGTATCATTGTACATATTGCCCCCATCCCGCCGACAGCTCTGATCCCAGAGAACAAACACCTAGCGGAGGGGGGCCCCTCGAAAGAGAAGCCCCCCTCCGCTAACCGGTGCATCGGGAGCATCAGATGCACCGACCGCCTCGGGGACCTGTAAGCCAGGCGTTCGATATACCCCGTTCGAAACACCCAAAGGTCCCCAGTTAGGGCGGCAGACGATGGGCTTGGGCGAGTCACTAACACCTGGACTCACCAGCAGCAGATTGGATCCAGACCAACAGTTCGTGAAACCGCTCCGCCGCCTCCCTCCGCCCCCCTCCGCAGAGCTAAGGGAGGCCATCGCTGCCCACGATCGCTCCCTGCCCACCGTGTTTGTTATGTCACGGTCGACAGGGAGAGACCGCGCCCCAAGTAGGGGCCCCAACACCTTGGTGGGCGTTTCCGCCCCCACCGGGTAATTTTTTATAGAGGTTTTCTTCCTCGGAACCCGAAGGTCTCCGTTCCCATTGCTGGGTTTCCGGGTTTCGCCGACGGTGGCCAAACCATGTCCAGCCAGACTTAGAGTAAGCCAAACCGGACCCGTCGCTCATTAGGGACAACACCCCAACCCCCCCGGAGTCCCCGGCCAGATTGCCCTCTGCTAATCAGAGAGACAACTGGATTGGCCACCCCAAAGTGGTCCGTTCGCCAAGACTAAGCTTGCCCAGGGTGCGCCACGAGGAGGCTGACCACTTTGGCACCCCAGGGGAATAGTTTTATTCCAAATTTGACGCGTGTGGGCCACGGGCAGTAATGAATAAAACAAAACTACTGGATAGATTTTAATCATTTTTTTTACTGAGTGACATAGGCTATATATTTTATACCCGTGCGAAGCCGGAGCGGGCCACTAGTAATAAATAAAATCGATTGTTATTATAAATCGAATCAGAAATGCAATTTGCTATCTCTACTACTAACTTTCAAAAGTAAGATAAATGATTGGAAATACTATATGGATATGGATTACTATGGATAAAAGAGAAAAATTAAAATCACTACATTTAAACTTTTCTTTTTTATCGTCACATTGATCTCCACCGGAAAAATTTTGAACTGTTCTTCTCTAACTCTTATCTAACTGTTATTGATGATATAATAGTTTTCTCACATCAAACAAAAAAGAATTTTGTAGCTAAATTATACAATTTCAAAGTCTTATATTCAAATCAAATATACCTTACAGAAGCGTATGTAAATAATAACAATATTTATATTAAAATCGTTTTCCAAACGAGTCAGAACCACCGCTACCGCAGAAAGTCCGAGTTCCAAATAAAATATTTACATTCAACGCTTACAGGTCGTCCGGACTGGAGTGGAAAATACGTGGAAAATATGCTTTTACCAAGTCGCCACATCATTTTTCTGATGCAACGAAATATTTTGCTTCCTCAGATCTTATTGAATATTTTATAAACGCAAAATGCTACTTTAAAATCAACATCCGCCAAGCGAAAGATTTAAATATTTCATATATTCTACGGAACGGATTTTGTGTTTATTGATTTATGTTCCGTGCAGGGGTTCGAATCTTTTTTCAAATTACTACATACATCCCTTACGCTTTTGTGGTAAAAGGGTCGAATTAGTATTGCTTTCTATTTGCTGATATATCAACATAACATAAAGAAAACTAGGTCTTTATATAAATAGGCTATTTTATTAATAAGGGATCAACCTTTCTTTTCGGTGTTTTTAATAATGATAATGATAATGTCAATGACCTACGCCAAAATTACACGTAAAAAACGATACACAGTCTGCTTAAGAAAATGATAAAACGTTTATAATTAATTAATTTTATACAATTCATACTATAAAAAACTTATTGGTTATTTATACCAATATCTTATTACAGTTATACTAACATTATAAATAACCATATATGTTCAATACCTGTTTTTGAACACAAGCAGATAATTTGCTGATTTATCTTACTAATCTTTCATACTAAGATTATAAATGCGAAAGTTTATGAGTATTGATGTATGTTTGTTACTCTTCCACGGCAAATACGCTGAGCCAATATCGATGAAATTGGTATAATTATTCCTTATACACCGGTATAACATATAGGCTATAGAAATCCTGTTAATTCTACAGGAAAAGGATGACATTGAAAAGCGCCATCAATTATCAACCTATTACGCGACAACATATCACGCGAATGAAGTCGCGGGTAGAAGCTAGTCTTACATAGATCACCCTTTTTCTTATTTATTTATTCAAATACATTAATAGTTTTTACAATTTGTTTCTTCGTATCGTAGAGCCTAGACATGCCTCTTAAATAATCTGAATACTATACATAATTTAACTAAGTATAATTATACATTGAAACATCACAATAACCGCTTCTTCCGTTTTTCATGCTTTCTTTTTTCTTTCTTCTCGTGATGATTGGGAACTCGCGATTCACTGTAAGGTAGAACACCAAACTTTAGGTAATACGCTTGGCGCTCATCCTTAGAGTGGACCGAATGTCCCATAGCTTCTTGAAGATCTTTTCATAGGTGCAAAAATGTTTCAAGTTGTGTAAGGTTTACGATTTTCAAACAAATTACCGATTATTTAATAGTACTAGGGAGACTGACCTTGCTCAGTAATTTACATACACATTACATAAAAAATGCTATTAAAAATATTTTTTTTTATATAGGATCGATCCTAGTATTCTAAATTCAGATAAGTTTTAAAATAGTTTTTTTTTATTTATATCAAGTGTTTACATGATTTATTAACCCTGACCCCTAAACTAGATTTAACTGTATTTCAGGAGCCAGTGCCCTCCCTTAATATTATAGTTTATTACATTGTAGTGTTAGTTTAGTTAGTAGCAGTAATTTAAAATAGCTAGTTGTTGTTTAATTCCAATTACATATACGCAGTTATACAAATTTGAATTCAGTAAAAAGGATATAAGTAAAAAGCGTACGCTTAGAGAAAAAATACCTAACCTACATAGTATTCTTTAGCGAGAGTACGCAAAGGAAATATTAATTTCCGCTTTATAGAAAAGGTTTTCATTTCATGTGCGGTACAGCCTGATCGCAAAGTGACCCGTATACTATTTTGTGGCGCTATATTTTTGTTATGTTGGTATCAATGACAGCACGTACTTTTATTAACACATGATGTTTTTATATAGGATTTTTTTGGGAAAGGAAATATTAATTTCCGCTTTATGAAAATAATTTTCATTTAATGTTCGCACAGTACATAGACTTGACTATTTTTGTGATAAACTTCTTAGTAAGACATCGTTTAGTTTTAACGTGAAGGCATTAAAAAATCAATTTTATTAACGCATAATTCATTTGTTAAGTGATATACATTTTGATTTTTGACACTCGAATTTTAGGAAATTATTCACATATTCCTAATTTGCTCCTTTCTTTTTTTCCTGCTTGCTTTGGTAATAATGGTGATAAAGGTGATAATAAAAATATTTTGCTATAATCCGCAATAAATTCATCCCCTTTAAATTTAATAGCAAAATAGTTTTATTTTTACTTTTATATTATGGATATCCGCAAATTAACGCCTAATTATATAAATTATTTTGTAATTTTATTAAATGCCGTGTATCCAGCTGAGTAGAATGGATCACCCTCATTTCTTACCAAGGTGTCGCAAAAGTCGACTAAGGTAAATTGACGTCAGGCTTTTTATTACCGAAGTCTCGTTAAATAGACTGAGGTAAGTTGACGTCTGACAGGCGGCCGGTCGTAGCCAAATCATGTTACAACATGTTTACAACATGTTATGTCGACACTTAGAATTTGATAAGGGCAGGACAATGATGATTTTCTAATATAATTAAATGAAAAGACGATTAATATAATAATGTAAAAAACCTAAAAGATTGTAAGGAAGGAAGCTATTATTTTATTACTATTAGATTCCTTAAGTCATATTTCGAGTTAACATCAATGTTTTTTAAGTTCTAAATCTATCTAACCATGAAAAAGACCAATTACAGATTCGTGGTTACCAATCCATATCGATTCAATGCGGAGCTATCTATAAATACGTTTTAACATTTTGTTGAATAAATGATTCGCAAAACGGCAGACCGTAGGTGGAATGGGGGGATTTTTATGAAGTTCGTGCTTTATCATTTTACGTGAAGGTTTAATTAATATTTTACTGTTTATTTTGGCTCTCTGTAAACACAGACCGGCCGAAACCTCTGCCCGAATACATTTTGATATCATGTTACGTTTGTGTAAGAATAATTAAAACCTTGTAAGTTGAAAGGACATGACATTTTTTTGCTTGGTGTTCAGATTTTCTTAATAGCCAGTATGTAAATTTATAGTATGTTCTAAATTATCAGCTAAGCTTGTTTATAGGGAGACAGTCAAGTTAAAAAAGCTTTTAACATATTTTCATATCCCTTCTGGTAACTGTTGAACAGTTCCCTCATCTGGGGCAGATCAGGTCAAACTTATCATAAAAATCCATTACATTGGGACTGGAGTATTTAAAATTTTAGCTCAATAGGACCTAGGGAAATGGGTCAAATTTAACTTGCAAGTTTCCACCTTCACATACATAGGTACTGCTTTGCAGTTTGGCAGATTAAATATGTAAGAAAAACTGTTTAGTTATAAAGAAAGAAAGAAAGATAAATAAATAAAAAAAAAAAACATGGTAAGTTGAATAAAAGGTTTTTATAATAATTAGAGGTTACTTTGAGGAGACCCATAATACAAAAGTAATAATAAAATTATTTTGCGGTAATCATTCAAAATTGCAAAAATTAAATTAAATTTGTTATAGTGAATGTGTACCGCCATGTGGTATCCGGCTGAGTAGAATAGACCAACGTCACTTCTTACCGAGGTGTCGTAAAAGGGGACTAAAGTAAGTTTGACCCACCGTGTGGTATCCGGTTTAGTAGAATAGACCACCCTCTTTCTAACCGAGATGTCGTAAAATACGACTAAGGTAAGTTGACGTCAGGCAGGCGGCCGGTCGTAAAAACGCAGCCAAATCATGTGACAGCATGTTTATAACATGTTGTGCCGACCAGTGAATGTGTAGTGCTTGATTGTGATAGAGGTTTGTAGTGTATACGTTTTAAATTGCATGTACCTACATTTACCAAAATATATTACTTATAGCGTATTATAGCAAAATAATTTTATTATTTCATTTTTACATATTTAAGTATTTACTTGAAGTTACAAAAACTTTCCGCGGACCGTTAAATAAATAATAGTTTCGAGTGCTCCAGTCCTACGTAAAGTGGTGTTAATATTTTATAAAAGGACTGTCTTTGGGGACTGGCAACCGTGAATATACAAAAGTTGTTGCTTTTCTGCGGAATGTGATCCGTCTAACCGTGAAACAAGGGGAAATTGAGTTACCTTGCATTTCATTTCACGGACTGTGACCTCAGAGCCCTACTGTCAACCTTTAGGCATTGATGGATCATGAATATTCAATGGATAAGAACCTTTTAGTGGCGATCATCTGCGGTATATACATGAGAAGACAGATAAATTGATTTTTGATAGCACATGAAGTTTGATTTTGACCTTTGCTGGTTCAACAACTCATAAATGGTTGTTTTGGTGTATATTGTACTAGTGTTTTAAGGTATTTAATATATATTATAATGATGCTACTATATTGATGACAAAGAAAAGAGCTATATAGTGCAGAGAAGGATTTGTGGTTATCAACGAGGATTGAAATCGAAGCATTCATTCGGATTTACATTAACAGGATTATTGTCTTTATATAAAAAAAAATGTTTGTCTGTCTTTATAGACATGTCCTTATAGACTGAAGAAAAGAAAGAAACTGCCGATTTTAATGACATTTTTAGACAGTGTATAGATTGATCCATCATCTTCCAGCCCTTATCCCGCTCTAAGTGGGGTCGGCACAACATGTGTTTATAGCATGCTGTCACATGATTTGGCTGCATTTTTACGACCGGCTGCCTGCCTGACGTCAACTTACCTCTGTCGAATTTTACGACACCTTGGTAAGAAAGAGGGTGGTCTATTCTACTAAACCGGATACCACACCGTGGGTCATCTTACCTTAGTCGCCTTTTACGACACCTCGGTAAGAAAGAGGGTGGTACTATTCTATTCAGCCGAATACCACACGGCGTAATCTTATAGATTGATCCAGCGCTGTAAATTTTAAACGGATTATTTTTTTAACTTTAATTCATATATATGTACATAGCGATAAGGATGTATTTGTTTTAGTTTATAAATGTCTGTAATATTTCTTCTGTGTGTGGAGTAAAGAGTATTCTTCTTCTTCTCTTCTTAAGATATATCATGTAAGATACAAAAGTTTTCTTTTCCCTTATAGCCTATGAGACTTGACAAGCCATCACAACAATATTACGTAAAGCCCAAACATAACACGTTTTCTCCATTTCAGCTTGTCAGCTATTTATTGCGTCGACAGGGGCACAATGCAATCTATGAATAGAAATCTGTGGTTGATTGTAAGTCAGCTGGAACTAACAATAGCGCAACTGACGTTTGTGAAACCAGTTGAATTTTTGGCTTTCTATACTAATAAATAAAGCTTAAGAGTTTGTTTGTTTGTTTGAACGTGCTAATCTTAGGACCGATTTGAAAAATTCTTGGAGTGTATCATAGTCCATTTATTAAGATAGGCTATATAACATTTTTTTTTTTTTTTTTCGAATTGACAATATGCTGTTAGCCCTAACGGCTTTTACAGCGTCACCGGGCGGGACGGGCGAGCGCAGAAGCATCGCCGAGGTTGCGAAATGCGTAGAGTAGAGCGCAGAAGCTCTACTAGCGTCGGGGAACGTCGTCCTAAGGGTGCCTCCTGTGAGGCCGGACCACGGCTTAGGGCGACGTGTAGTGGAGGGCTGATGGTATGACTTTGATTAGTCAATACGACGACGGAAGGGTGGCAAGAAGCCACGACCAACCGATGTCAGAAATCTGGGACCTCGTCTTCGCCGGCGAAGACGCTGTGTGTGTGTATTACGTGTTTCTGTGTTTGCGATCGTTATTTGATCGTCAGGGTCATATAGGACGCTTTTTGGACGCCAATATTTTCGGTGGTCAGACCTAACTGGGATGTAAGTGGCAGCAACTGAAATGAGAGGGTTTGGGTGTACCTCGGATTTCTCGAAGTAAGACTTCGAAAAACGTTTAAAGAGGTGAGTAATGGTAGGGAGGTCGAGGTCTCTATGGAGGTCAACGTTCCGCATGAACCACGGACAACCAGTGGCTGTCCGCATAAATCGATTTTGCATTCTTTGAAGCGTGAGCAATCTGACCTTTGAAACGTGCGCGAACGCAACGCTCGCATAGGACATTATTGGTCTTATGCAAGTTTTGTAGAGTGTCACTTTGTTGCGGAGTGACATTTTACTTTTCTTGCATAACATCGGATAAAGTCGTCCCATGACATACGCAGCCTTATTGCAGACTATCCGTATGTGCTCGTGGAAGGTCATGGAAGGTTGGAAGGTGACACCTAGGTACTTGACTTTCTGTTGCCAGTGAATTGGTGTATCGTAAAGGGAAATTACCGTAGGTGTGTCTATGTGAGATCGGATATATAACATTACGCTAAGATGAATATAAGAGGAAAAGCAGTAAAAAATATAACGAAAACGGTAAAATTTAAAGCTTTCCTTGCGTGCGCTAAGTCAATGTTAATAGTTATTCAAAAATCATGTATTACAAAATTGTTCCCCTCTAAAAGTTCCAATCAAAAGTTTGTGAAAGCATATGTCTAGCTTTTAAGGTTAACCCATTTTTACCATTATATGGTTACCAAAATTTTATATTACGGTTTTAATCCTCGGAGCCGCTGGCCAGTCACATATTTTTTTGTAAATGTTGTTCTTAATTTGTCAACTTGACCAAATAAAATCAGTAAAACTGTGCGTTTTAGATATTATTCTACATAAATTCGTTGCATTCTTAGCAACTTTCTTTAACAATTCTCTTCCTTGGGAAGAAGATTGCTTCGGTAAAACCTGGAGTATCAAATTAATTTTAAGTAAAATTAAAATAGCAAAACTAAATGTTAGCGTATTTTAAATGTTCCTTAGGTTTTCAGGTAAATTTTTTTTAGTTTTTTTTTTACGTTTCATTAGAATTATGTTGAGCTGGCAATTTTAATAATATACTAATCAGATGTGTTCTATATTAGCTAGATTCAGTTTGGGTATAGCTTAGTATGAAACTTTATGTCACACAATAAAACAGAAATTGCCATAATTCTAGGCAATGAAGGTGCCAAGGTACCACTAATTACCCTGTATTAATACAGCTAAAGTGTAGATATTTAAACAGTATATTATTGAGTAATCTCGTTAACTAAGCACTAATTTCGCCGCGAGCTTCAAGTGAAATCTCCATTTGAATGTCACTAAAATTTTGCTTAATTATTCCATTTCACGAGTTTCGGAACTGTCTAAAAGGACTGTAGCGAGCGGTTGATGTTTTATTATGTCAATTAAGCAGAAATTTGGAACTCACCTTCAGGCTAATACGCAGTTGCTAACCGCCTTATAATATCCCTTGATCTCGATCGGCTTTTACGGCTCTTAAATACCGTTAAATCTTTCACCAAGTCTTCATATTAAAAGGATTTAGGAAAAGGAAAAGTAACGAAATCATATTTGCAGTGAATGTAAAAGTTGAGTTTTTTCATGAAAATCTGTCTCACGTACAGTTTTTTGGAATTTAGATTTATGGAATATAGAATTTTCCGTTTCAAAGATTATGTCAACAATAGAAAATATTGAAGAACTAAAGCGATAGTGAAAGCCGATAGGTAAGATCGAGTGATTCTTTAAAGGAAAGATTAAAACCGTAATATGGTATTTTGATTACCATAGAAATGGTTGAAGTAGGTTAACCTTAAAAGCTGGACATATGCTGTTCCGGACTTTTATTTAGAACTTTTAGATTGGTACAATTTTGTAATACATTATTTTTGAATAACTTTCACCGTTTACTTAGTGCACGCAAGGAAAGCTTTAAATTTTGCCGTTTTCGTAATATTTTTTATTGCTGCTCCTCGTCTATTCATTTTAGCTTGATGTCTATAGCAGTCTATAAGTCTTCCTCGATAAATGGACTCTTACAAATAAATTATAGAATAAGGCGTTACTTTGCGGAAATCCATAATACAAAAGTAATAATAAAATTATTTTGCTATAATCCGCGATGAAGTAAAAAAGAAAATATATATACTGCTAAATATACCGTACATACATACCCGATATATGCAGGATTCTTAAAAACACATGCACTAACTACGTACGTATTTTACGACCGGCCGCCTGCCTGACATCAACTTACCATAGTCGTATTTACGACACCTCGGTAAGAAAAAGGGTGGTCTATTCTACTTAACCGGATACCACACGGTGGGTCAACTTACCTTAGTCGCCTTTTACGACTACTCGGTAAGAAATGAGGGTGGTACTATTCTATTCAGCCGGATACCACACGGCGCACATACACATACCCTATAATTAAATAACTTAATAATTACTTACCTTTTTAATAATCAAATAACTTACCTTTGTTATGGAAGAGCGAGATCTTCTGACATAAGTATTTTTAATACTTACTAGAAGGTCTCAATTTGTATTTTTTTGTAATGAATTATTGAAAATGAAATAAATATTTCTGTATTTTGTATTTTTGTCTAATATTGAGTTATCTGAGCAGACGCCGTGTTGTATCCGGATAAATAGAATAGTACCACCCTCATTTCTTACCGAGGTGTCGTAAAAGGCGACTAAGGTAAGTCAACCCACCGTGTGGTATCCGGCTGAGTAGAATAGACCACCCTCATTTCTTACCGAGATGTCGTAAAAGGCGACTAAGGTAAGTTGACCCACTGTGTGGTGTCCGGTTTAGTAGAATAGACCACCCACTTTCTAACCGAGGTGTCGTAAAATACGATAGAGGTAAGTTGACGTCAGGAAGGCGACCGGTCGTAAAAACGCAGCCAAATCATGTGACAGCATGTTTATAACATGTTGTGCCGACCTCACTTAGAGTGGGATAAGGTCAGAAAGATGATGATTGAGTTACCTGAGCAGGCCTGCGGTGGCAGTGGGAAGATGAGCGTGGTGGAAGACTTGCGCCTGGCGACGGCGCAGCCCAATGATTGTGGTTTGAAGCTGCGCAGCTGCTGCATGAAATCGCTGCACTCCATCAGCGCCACGTCTGCGAAGTGCAGGTCGCACAGGATCTGGTTCTTGAAACGGCGGGCGCGTTTCTAAACGAAACATTCAATTACCTTCGATAACACACAGAAACGATACGTATACAGGGAGTAATAACTACTTTATTCATGTATGGTATATGTGTCTATATTAATATTATAAAGAGGAAAAATTTGTATGGATGTTTGTAATGTTTTCACACAAAAACTACCAATTTCAAAAATTCTTTACCATTGGAAAGCTGCATCTTTACTGAGAAACATAGGCTACAATAAAAATAGGGATCCATAATAAAAATGTAATAAGGTGAAAAAAATTAGTCATAAAAATGTGTCATCGCATGCGCTGCGGAAACTTTTATATACAGATGATATATTTATATATTGATGATATATTTAACAAAAATAAATCTATAGTCCGACTTAGTAGACTTTCCACTGCCATGAGATTGGTAGGATGTAGGCGGATGAAACTTCGGGATATTACTAGTGTCAATATAATTTGTAGTAGTTTTTGTTGTAGTAGTATAAACATCACTACGAGTATAATCAATATATTTCAAAATAATTTTATTATTACTTTTGTATTATGGATCTCCGCAAAGTAACGCCTAATTCTATAAATTATTAGAATAGACTCTTTTAAATTCAAAATTATAAATAATCTTTACTCAAATAAACTTGCAAACAAGTGCTTTTGAATCGTCAACTCTTCTGCTGGTTCGGAAAGCTGTTCCTACAGAGTAGAGCCAGCAAGAAACTCAGCGGTTGCTTTTTAAAAATATTACCGAGGTGTCGTAAAAGGCGACTAAGCTAACTCGAACCGCCGTGTGGTATCCGGTTCAGTAGAATAGACCATTGTCTTTCTTACCGAGGTATCGTAAAAGACGACTAAGGTAAGTCTACCCACCGTGTGTTATCCGGTTCAGTAGAATAGACCACCCCTTTCTTAACGAGGTGTCGTAAAATAAGACTAAGGTAAATTCAGGCAGGCGGCCGGTCGTAAAATAACTAGTCAAAACATGTAACATGTTTAAAACATGTTGCGCCGACCCCACTTAAGGCAGGAGAATGATGATGACAATATTTATGGCTTTTATGTATATTTTTATGTGGAAATATAATTATTCTTGAATATACATGCAGAAAATTTTTGAATTACATCTTCTTTGATGATCTTTCGTAAATGAAATGTCCCTGATGAGATTACAAATACGTAGAGTTAATTAAAACACTTCTTTGTCTACTAAAGTTGTATTTAATATGAATTTCGTGCCCCTTTGTGCTAATGAGAAAATCTCTAGTTAGTTAATTAACTCGTGTGCATAGCTTTAATCATCTGTTCACGGTTTTTACACTTTAATTAAAAAGGATCGGAAGACAACTTTCCGTTGAACAAAAGGGAATGTTTTTTATAAAAAACACATGCATTTCTTTTAAGGAAGTTTTTGAAATTAAGTTCTGCATGATGGAAAAGAAATATCGTACAATCTATTTTAAAAGCATTTGCATGGTGTAGTCAAATATCATCAACATCATCTTCTGCCCTTATCCTACTCTAGGTGGGGTCGGCACAACATGTTATAAACATTTTGTCACATGATTTGGCTAGGTTTTTACGACCGGCCATCTACCTGACGTCTACTTACCTTAAGAAGTATAGTCGTTTATAGTCGCCTTTGACGACACCTCGGTAAAAATTAAAGGTGGTCTATTCTACTCAGCCGGTTACCACACGACGGGTCAACTTTCTTTCGCCGCCTTTTACGACTCCTAGGTTAGAAATGAAGGTCGTCTATTCCACTCAGCCGGTTACCACACGGCGGGTCAAGTTACCTTAGTCGCTTTTTACGACACCTGGGTATAAAAGAGGGTGGTCTATTTTACTTAGATGGATACCACATGGCAGGTCTACTTACCTTAGTCGCCATTTACAACACTTCGGTAAAAAATAAGGATGGTCTATTCTACTCAAACGGATATCGCACGCTATTTTTCAAATTACTTATTCTACTAAAATAATTAACAGTTACCAGTGGTAATATTGATTTGATGTGTTTCGTATTGCACAACTGTTTCTTTAAACACGTTATATTTTTTTAAAGAGTAATAGATAAACTTTATTTAATGACGACGTATGGAAAATAAACTTATTGTCTGACTATTAATAACTCAGATGCTCAGACGCTTTATTTAACGTTTAGGTCCGAAGGTTTTGAATTGATGACCCAGCATCAAAAGATACATTATATATATTTTTCTCTCCTCTAAGAGAAGAAGATGATTTCAAAAAGATTATAATATGTAGCTGCTAGAACAAACCATCAAGATCGTGTGGTGTAAAAATGCCTTGAAATTTTCTAAGTTGATATCCACCAGCTTAAAAAGAAGGAGATAAAGAAAATAAAAGAACACGTACTTGAACGTGTTGACTATAATTTCAGTAGCTATATTTTTCATTTTTTTATTTCATTACATTATGGACAACATTTTATTAATAAACAACATAATTTTTTTTAAATAATAAAATGACTTATAATATAATATATAGTAGTGAAATTCAAAGAAAAAAACAAGATATTACCCAAGAAACGTTCTAAGTGATTATTGAAATATATACACGTTAATGTGTCAACCCTCGTCTTGTGGTTAAATATAGAAAAAAGTAAACAGTTCAAATAGACGTTTCAATACAAGAACTTTGGCCGTTTCAGAGAACAAATGGTTTTTATTATGTATAAAGTTATCGAAGTTCGCAAAGTAAATACAGCTAAAAATCCGTATAAGAAAACTTTTTTCTTTTATTTAAAAAAAAGAAAGTGTTTTCCTTTTATTGATGAGATTTAAAGTTCATTCCCGCAATTTATATATATAACATGAACGATGTTGATCTATACCACTATAGTCAAGTAAATATAAGCATTTCATATCGTTGACTTACAAGTTCTAGATCAACATACTATTTTTATTGCTAGAAATTCTTCATACTCCTTCCCTAATGTCACTCTACGTGGGGTCAGCACAACATGTTATAAACATGCTGTCACATGATTTGGCTACGTATTTTACGAACGGCCGCCTGACGTCATCTTGCATTTGTCATATTTTACGACACCTCGGTAAGAAACAGGGTAGTCTATTCTACTCAACCCGATACCAAACGGCGGGTTAACTTACCTTAGTCGCCTTTTACGACGCATTGGTAAGAATTTAAGGGTGGTCCATTTTACTCAGCCAGATACAATACGGCGGGTAACATCCTATTATTATTGCAACAAATGATTTTTCAAAATATACTTTGTGTTATTTGCTAAAAACAACTTATCATTCATCATAAAAATCTTTCACCGGATATTAAGTGCGATGTAAAATGGCATTTTCATTTTAATTCCGGAAATATAAAGTCATCCATTAGATTGAAAATATTCTTCTTACTGCTTTTAACAAACTCAGTATATGATGAAAGCAAATTATTGCGTTCTTTTAATTTAATTTTTTTTTCTATTGTCTTAATACGCAATGAATCCCAGTTATCTAAAGTTTGGTGAGAAAATAGGTTTCAGAGCAGGGATTGTTCTTTTTATGAATATGAATTGATAATGGCGTTACAAAAATATATCATTTCGACAGAAGTGAAATTGTTATTTTAAACAAGTATTCCTAGTAAAAAAAACTTAAAAGAATTATTAAGATACTCTTATTAATAATTCTTTAAAGTTTTTTATTTGGAATAGCAATATTTTAGACTTTGATGTTAGGGAATAGTTATATTACGACACATAAAAATAAAATTTTACGTTAGATATTGTAATTATTATCATTAATTAAAAATAAAAACCTCAATATTAATTGATCACCAATATTGATTACTAATAAAGAAATAAATAAAAAAAAAATATTTCACTCGGGATAGAATATGGAAAAGTGTTCTGAGATTTTTTTGAATTGAAAAATTCTTTTACATTCATTTACATATATACGTCATAATGCTTTGAGCGATGCATTACAAAAAATATGCGACAACCTCAAATAGATTAACTGTATTGGTGAGCATTTACGTTGGTTTACTTTGAAAATGTTTACTTCCATATTTTTCTTCCTTATATACATATATCCTAAGTGGCGAAGTTATCAACCTAGGTTTTTTTCCAAAAGTAATGATAATATTATTTTGCTATAATGCGCGATTGAACTAAATATACACCCATTTCATCATACTTCACTACTAAAGTAACGGCCAGTTACAATCCCATAGCTGAGCATAGGCCTCTTCTCTCAACTTCTGAAAGACGGTTTGGATCGAAGCACCACCACGCTGCTCTAATGCGGATTGGTACGCTACACATATCCCTTGAAGTCTCTAGATATATGGAGGTTTCTTCACTACATATATATTTTCCTTTACCGAAAAACGTGTGATAAATTGCAATTATCAATTACTTATATAAGTTTTAAAAAATAAACTCATTGGTGCCTACCCTGGGTTTGAACTAGTGATCCCCTCGAGCGGTCTAAATAGGTCTCACCGCTGGGCTATCACAGCTACTAGTACTGCACATATTCACTACCCCAATAACATTTACTGTTTGTCGGAGAGTAGTTCTATAATGTGAAAATTTCTTTATTCGCCTTTTTGGTTCTAATGGCATTCTTTTCTGGAACGATATGAGGGCAATCATTTTCGTATTTTCGAGTGATTGCGTCGTATATAGTACAAGCTACGATGGGGGTAGGTTTTATTGTGCTTCCTTTGATTAATTTCGTTCAAGGGTAGCGCGATTGGCGATGACCTACTGTATGGTACTTGAATTGTAATTTGCGATACAATAAGTTTGAAAGCCCATAGAAATTGAATAGAAACTCCTTTATAATTTATTTGTTGAATAAGCAAGAACTTTAGTAAAGTGATAGTCTTTTACTATACCACTGCTGGGCTTAAGCCTGCTCTCTCTGTTTGTGCCATCTACCACGCTGCTCTAATACGGATTGGTAGGTCGTCGTAGGACGCTTTCGTCGTGTTCGTCGCGTAATCCACGAAAAATATACTAAAGTAATATACTAGAGAATTGTAGATGTACAAAAATACTACTACCACATAGAGTATAGAATTCCATAGTGAAGTTCTAAATACGCTTAATAATGTAATCTATTATTTTAAACTTAAAATTCACAATAAAACATATAATACTTTTTACAACATCACATAGAATAAATTTAAAAGTGAAACGGGTGAATTTTCTTATACTTTGACTGTGTTTAATATTACTGTACAAATGTTTGTAAAGATTACGAATGTGATTCACGTTCCTTCTTTTATTTTAAGACGATTACGATCGGCTTTTTAGGAATTCTAGACAAAAACATGTAATCAAAATTTTAAAATATATTAAATGAATTAAATGATGTTTTCAAAATACAAAAAGGCATGACAACCAAGAAATTTTATGATAGTATTAGAAATGTTTATATTTATTTTTTATTTACGAATCATCCTGTGACATTGAGGTGGTTAAATAACTGTTTCTTTATGTTAAAAATGGCAGCTAGAATTATCAATTAACACATTTCTGTTTACTATGACTGATTCCTTTGTTGCAGGTCACGTGTTCCATTTCTGCTGAGGGCCAACATTTACCATAGAACAATTTGTAGGTTAAAACATCGAAATAGAACTACATCGAACATACCTGGTTGGGTCCGGTGAGGTTCAACCCGCAGGAGTTGCAGCGGAGACATTCCTCGTGGTAGTGATTGTTGTCGTACAAAGGTGACGGTTCTGTAGAATAAAAATCATGATTATCATTTGTTTTTTTTTCTGTACAGAAAAATCTTTATATCTATGTTCAGAAAAAGAAAGCATGCCTATCTATATGTATCCGAGTTTCTTGCTGACTCTTCTTGGTAGGAACAGCTTTTCGAACCAGCAGTAAAATTGACGATTCAAAAGTACTTGTTAACAAGTTTATTTGAAAATTTTGAATTTGAATATTGTTTTATAGTGAACTTAGTGGTTCCCATAATTTCATTCACGAAAAAAAAAACTTTCAATCATGTAGTAGATATCCATTACACATAAATACATTTCCACACACTAATATATAAACTTTATTTATACAAAATCACTATTGCTCCAATAGCTTAGCCGTGAAATCCTTACAGACAAACTATCTAATAAAAATATTAGTGCAAGTGCATTGCAATAAATAGTAATAGTCCAAAGATGGGTGCAATTCTAAAGCTGGCAGTTCTCTTAATCTGACCTCTTACTTTAAAAAATCGTGTGCTTAATTGATATTTATATACATCACAAGCTTAATGGTCCAGAAAAACCCTTATCCTTGTTTCTCAGGAGTAGGAATGTGACTTGGAGTGAAAAAATTAACCGATTTTTCTCCCTTCAACATAAATCTATTTAAAAAATCGAATAAATAGATTATTAATAATCGATTTTTGACTATTTGAAAAGTTGTTTTTTTTTAAATAATTAATTAAATCTAAGACTAATAAAAGTGTCCTAGTATGTATAAAAAATAAAATAGATACGGCGTTTGCGAATTTAAAATGTGTAGTTTGGCACATTTATTGTCGACCCCACTTAGAGTGGGATAAAGGAAGTAAGATAATGACGGTTATATCAGTTATATAGTCTCTACATTTCATATAAATTTTCATTGATTTACTTTATAATATTAAAAGCGAATAACTCTATAACGGGTTGCATAAATTTATTATAGGGCTATACGTTCGCTAATGATCGTAAAGGCGTTGTTACGCTACGCTTTGAGCTTAATGTACCCGTAAAGCTGTATTAAAAGGTCCATAATGTTGGCTAAGTGTCAATAATCAAAGATATTTATTGGTATATTTTTACCGTGTTACCATAAATACATATCCGGGTATATTTTACGGGGTGCAAAAATTTTCAGTATATAATATTTTCGATTCATAAATTAGGTTTTTTTTTTAGTATTTACAGCAAAAATGTACAAGTTATATCTATCTTAAACTACTTACACGCTAGGACTATACAAATCATGCCCACGTGGAATGGGCATTTCATAAATTGATATTTAAATATATGCAGTGTGGTATCCAGCTGATTAGAATAGACCACCCTCTTTCTTACCGAGGTATTTTTAAATACGACTAAGGTATGTTGACCCGCCGTGTGGTATCCGGTTGAGTAGAATAGACCACTCTCTTTCTTAGCGAGATGTTTTAAAATATGACTAAGGTGAGTTGACTTCAGGCAGGCAGCCGGTCGTAAAATACGTAGCCAAATCATGTGACAAGATGTTGTACCGACCCCACTTAGAGTGGGATAAGGGTAGGAGGATGAAGTTGATATTTAAATAATATAGGAGGCAAGGTTTGGAGAATGTTTTAACAAATATTTAATATTTACGCCCGTTCATTTTTATTTCTTCTTTAAATGCAACCCAAAATTTCTATTAAAATTATATCATTGTTGTCATTAGAACTTTATAACATTATACTTATTAAACTTGCCTACACAAAGGTTTAAAAAGGGTTCTAAATTGAACAGGAATAAATGTATTATGTAAATATTACTTTTGTACCTTACTTTTAAATAATGCTTGTTTATTGAGTATTATATAGACACAACTACATGATATTAATATCATGTAGTTGTAAGAAAATGAAAATCTATATTGCTTGTAGGTTAAAAAATGTTCGAAAATGTGAACCTGTTCGTTTATTTTGACAGCGTAGTGCGTGTTTGCTTATCCTTTCCTAAGGAGAAGGGAGGTTTTTGCTCAACTGTGGTAACTGATTAACTGTTATTTCATTTTTGAGTGGACATTGTTTACTTTTATTTATATCTGCCCTTTTAGTGATGAAACAATAAACGAAATAGTTACTTTGTTCTAGGAAAATACTTCACGTAGACTTTTACGATTAGCTTCCAAGAAAAATAGCAATCCTTTTGAAAAAACTAAACATTTCAACCTTTCAAATGGATTTATGTTTTCAAGAGACAAAGGAAAGTGTTTTCAAGTAGTTAATTAGCGTGAGCGAGTATTTTTGTGATTTAAGTATTAGAAAAACTGAGAGGAGGTATACATTTGCATCGTACGAGTAACTTGTACTGTATTAGTAGTAAAGTAATGGACTATCCCACTTCTGGGCATAGGTCACCTCTCTCCGTTTTTTGGAGAGAATGATCGGAATTTAATACTGGCCCGTTGGCGCAGTGGGTAGTGATCCTGCCTTCAGCGCCGCCGAGGGCCAACATTTTCTATAAAAGAATTTGTTGGGTGTACATTTGTATTTAAGTATGTATTTAAAAATTATATATCTATATATTCACCTCTCTCTCACCCATAACACAAGTATTAAATTACTTACTTTGGGGACGGACGACCGTGTGTGTAAGTGTCCCATATATTTATTTATATTTATATTTATTTAATTAAGACTTAGCACGCTCCCCCTAGCGGATTGGTGGGTTACATGTATACCTAGAATTCTCTACATATATGCAGATTTCCTCACGATGTTTTCCTTCACCAAAACGCGTATGCTAAGTTTTGATGCCTGTCTGGGGTTTAAATAAATAAATAAATAAATATATGGGACACTTACACACACGGTCGTCCGTCCCCAAAGTAAGTAACTTAATACTTGTGTTATGGGTGACAGACAACTGGTGAATATATACATAGATAATTTTTAAATACATACTTAAATACAAATAAACACCCAGGCTCGAAGAGCCAACAAATTCTTTTTTTTTTTTTATAGAAAATGTTGGCCCTCGGCGGGAATCGAACCCGCGACCGGGTTTAAACCCGTGATTTCCTCGAAAGAGTCGCACGAAGTATACATTGTATATTTATGCACTAGGGGCCGAGATTACCTATTCGTTTATTTTTTTTTAAGTAAAAAGAACTCCTTTTCAGATATTCTGATTGTAATTATACATGGCGAGTTTACGGACGAACGATTTACTAAACTTAAGGGATTTCAATCTCATTCGGTATGAACGAGAGAAAGTGCGAGTGTGTGTGCCAAATTGCTTCTCCGGAAAGTAAAAGCGATCTTTCGGGCAAGATGCCAAAGGCCATATTCGTGACGCTGGCGAAATTTTTGTGAACTTTGAAATTTTAATACTATATGCTACGAGTTCTTTTTTCACTTTTTACTTTTGCTCCTAAACGGGTCATAAATTTTTGACTGGCCCGTTGGAGCAGTGGGTAGTGACCCTGCCTTCAACTCCGCGGGTCGCGGATTCGATTCCCACCGAGGGCTAACATTTTCTATAAATGAATTTGTTGGTCTTTGAGCCTGAGTGTATATCTTTATATTTAAATGAGTTAATCTTGTATATATATATATTCTAAATCTCGGAAACGGCTCCAACGATTTTCCCGAAATTCAGCATGAAGGAGGTTTTGGGGGAGAAAAATTGATCTAGCTAGGTTTTATGTAAAAAAAATATTGTTTTATCCCTATTTTAAGGCATTAAAAAACACTTACATTTATATTGAATTGAATTTTCGCCATTAGCTGTCAAGTCGACGTAGCTTATTCGGATAGCGGGCAGCCTCGAGAAATGTGAATGCCAAGGATCGATCCCAACTAAATAATTGTTTTTTCTTTTTTTTCAAGTTTTTTTTTTGTAAAAAATTACCGAGCGAAGCTCGGTCACCCAGATATTTTGTATTTAAGTATGTATTTAAAATAATATATAAGTATATATTCACCAGTTGTCTGTCACCCATAACACAAGTATTAAGTTACTTACTTTAGGGACGGGACGACCGTGTGTGTAAGTGTCCAAAAAAAAAAAAATTGATTTGTTTCGGTACTAAGTGCAGTCTGTTTTATGAATAATGCTAAAAGTCCAACTTACTGAATATAGTAAACATACATAACTTAACATGTCTTAACTACCCTTAAATTAGCTGGTTGTTATTAATAGCTTTTTATTCATAATTTAAGTTCAAATTTTAGATTTTCTCGTTGCCATATTTTTCCGTTACAGTTTTCCAAACAGTCGTTTACTTTCTTATTTTTCTTTTGTTTTTTTTTTATTTATTGTTTTTTATGTGACAATAATCATTGCTTTAAAGTAACATTAATTCAAAGTCTATGAAACTGTTTCTTTCCTGTTATGTTTGACAGTTATATAGAAATTTTGTATTGTTGGCTAAAATAATACAAGTAGACTTAGGAAGTTTGTGGAAGTACTAACCATTAAATTTTCTTTCATTTATAATGTAAAATATTTTTATAAGGCGTTTATTTCGACTCAATTTTTTGGCATTTATTCTATTTTTCACAAATTTAAATGTAGGGTTGTAATAGCACTCGCGTTATATGCTACTTTATTTATTAAAATCATATGAAAAAGTAAATGTAATAAAAATTTACTCCATTCCTTTTTCAAACTTTATTTTTTAACATAAGATGACAAAAGCTCCAAGCTTAAGCTCGCCAGCCAGTGACAATGTTTTCGTCTATTTAAAATGCAAGCAAGCCATCACCGAGAACTAATTATCACTGAAAAAACAGCTTCGTTTTCTATAAGTCATTTCATTTACGAATGGCAATTTGCTTTATCAGAATTGTTTTGAACATTAATTGAAAACGCCGCTTAACGCAAACGAGTGGAATATATTAAAAAATACTGAAGGCTATGTTATTAATGTTTCTGACAGTCGATTGTACATAAAGCTGTAAGCCCATTTTGTATCCCGTTATGTTATGTAACACAATTCTTATTACGTCTAACCAGACATAGTTCAGACAAAGCTTTTATTTGAACTTATAAATGCCATAAATATTAATATTATAAATGCTAAAGTTTGTTTGTTTGAACTTGAATTATCCGAATGTACGATAACTTACAGAAGTTACAATAAAATTATTTTGCTGTAATACGCGTTTCTTAATAGAATACATGTAATTTTAAGTGTAAAGCAGGCAACATTCACATACCTTATACATGCAGGACAAGTCAACAAACGTATCACAAAACGCCAACACCAACTTACCAAATGGGTGGGTCAACTTACCTTAGTCGCCTTTTACGAAATCTCGTTAAGAAAGAGGGTAGTCTATTCTACTTTACCGGATACCACACGGTGGGTCAACTTACCGTAGTCGTCTTTTACAACAACTCGGTAATAAATGAGGGTGGTACTATTCTTCTCAGCCGGATACCACACGGCGTAATGATTAATAGTTACAAATCATTTCTTATTATTCTGAATTATTTTTCAAGGATATATTAATTATTAAATTAATTAGTTTAATATGAAATTGTAATAGTTTAGTATATTATAATTTACGATAATAAATCGAAAAACCTTTAGATTTTCAGGAAAAATAGTAATACTGTTACAAAAAGATTTATTTTTCTGTATTGTTTATTTAAATTACGCCGTGTGGTATCCGGATGAATAGAATAATGCCACCCTCATTCCTTACCGAAGTGTCGTAAAAGACGACTAAGGTAAGTTGACCCACCGTATGGTATCCGGTTTAGTAGAATAGACCACCCTCTTTCTTACCGAGGTGTCGTAAAATACGACTAAGGTAAGTTGACGTCAGGCAGGCGGCCGGTCGTAAAAACGCAACCAAATCATGTGACAGCATGTTTATAACACGTTGTGCCGACCCCACTTAGAGTAGTATAAGTGCAGGAAGATCTCTTGTTTAATTAAATTCTATTGTGTTTAATTAAGTACCATTGACAACTCCTGGTACCTCATAAAACCTAAAACATTGTAAATCGGGCCTAGGTTTTAGTCCCTCGTAAAAATACACCAGGGAATTTTATTGGAGTATTAAATTTAGGCAATATAAAATACGTAATAATTAAAGGCAGTAAACTGGGCTACAAATAGGTATTTACATTTTTTATAGCATCCTCACAATATGTAATGTTTATTTCAATATAACCAGACATTTTGTCCAAAAAATGTACGCTCGTAAGGTTTTTAAATGTTTTCTGAACCAGTTGGCGTTTATAGCTACATCTTAAAATGCTTTTTATGATTTATTCATGAATATCTATAGTCTATATAAAGGTATGAGAATAGAATAGTTTAACCACGTTTACCAAATGAAGAAATTAATTCGGTTTTATTTATTATCAGGGCAAAATATTTCAAATACTTCATCTTTTTTAAAATTATTTCTTATTGATGAAAATCGTGTACTTATATTTTATTACGGACGTTGTTTTGTGGTGTAGTAACTAATCCTGCATATAAATATGTAAACTGTTTTGCTTCATACACTCTGTATTACATAGTTTTTCTTAACAAACGCGGATTATTATTAATTAATTAATTTTATCATTAGTTTTGCTGGACCGAATGCAACCGGCATTGGCTACTTTGGTGCATATGTAAAAGTAAAAAAAAGTAGCGGCCTATAACTCTCCCACTGCTGGGAATGAGCTTAGTAGTAAAAAGTCTCCAAAAACGGAGAGAAGAGGCCTATTCCTATTAAGCCTATTCACAATTTTGCGATAATCGTGCTATTTGCAAATTTTTTAATTCACTGCAATTTAAGTTTCTATATATTGGTTTATTGTAAGTAGCGGCCTGTTACTATCCCACTGATGAGAATAGGCCTGTTCTCTCCGTTTGTGGAGAGAAGGATTGGAGCTAATTCCTACCACGCTGCTCAAATGGGGATTGGTAGGTTAAACATATCTCAGGAAATCCCAAAATATGCAGGTTTCCTCACGATGTTTTCCTTCACCGAAAAGCGTGTGATAAATTGCAATTATCAATAAGACACATAAGTTTTAACAGAAATACTCATTGGTGTCTGCCCGGGTTCGAACCCGTGATCTCCTCGAAAGAGTCGCACGGTGTTACCGCTGGGCTAGCACAGCTCCTGTGATATCCAGTGCATATGTAGTCGCGAGCACTAACTAGTATATTGATTGAATGAGCGACCTAAATTAGGTGGTCTATTTCATCGACACTTAGAATTCCCTTTGAGCCTTATAGCGTCAGTACAGGCTATTATTACTAGCATCTGATACCCTATCACCCTAAGTTAAATTTATTATACCCGCATACTAATGGTCCGATCCAAACGCGTCGCAGGGGTTAAAGGGTGTTGGCACCGTATAAAGTTTTGCGACGAATGTTCAGAATAAGTTAATTTCACGTAAATAACTATTTATAAACTATTTATGAAGAGATTTAGCAGTTAGAACTTTAAAACTTAACCGAGCGTCAAAGTATAAGAAGACACTTATGGAAATAGTATAATAGTATTAGAATATTTTAATAACATTGAAATGAATTGAACATATTCTTAGTGGTTTATCTTTAATCCGTCAACGGCTCCTACGATTTCCGTAAAATTTAATATGTAGGAGGTTTTGGGTGCGATAAATCGACAGTAACATCAATGTTCATTGCTAGTTAAAAAAAAGTTTTTCTGATACTCGCGATAGGACAAAGGAAATAGTCCTTAAATTTAATAAAAATATATTTATCCACAATTTGTAAATTGCAATTGTGATGTTTATCGATGGCAAATATTTTCCTGATATTACTAGAAGCAAAATAACATGAATTTTTTTTAGGTTAAAAAATAATACTTTATATTCAAACTACTTTTTTAACATACATATATAACTTAATATTATATACTTACTATAAGCATAAAAAGGGGCAGTAATTTAATAAAATTTAAAACAATCAATGAAAAAATATACTGTCAATTTCATTCTTTTTAGTCATTTCTTTATCGGGCCGGTTATAATTTTATATCAAGGCATAAAAAACGTGGGAAACTTTTAATGGGAAATAAATAAAAACTATTTCGTGCCCGAATTTGGCATTACAAACCTATTATTATATAAACATTTATTTATATGTGTATATTTAAAAAAATTTACATATGTAACAAAAATTATACATTTACTTATTTTTCCGCACTCCTTCCATGTATTAATTTTATTATGCCAAATTTTATATCACCTCTGTGCGTGTCACGTGCTTTATGAGGAACACAAGTTTCTCTTATACAAAAGCAAAACTTTATAAAATTAACTAATCTAATGAATAATTTAAACAAAGTAAACCTGGTGCATTCTAGTTACGTTTCAACAATTCGATAGTTTTGTCACTGAATATATAACACTAGCAATCGCCAGCGACTGCGCCCGCGTGGATAGATTAAAACCGTAATATAGTATTTCAATAACCATAAAAATGGTTAAAGTGGGTTAACCTTAAAAGCTAGACATGATGTCGCGGACTTTTATTAAGAACTTTTAGAGGGAAACAATTTTGTATTTTTTTATAATTTTCACCGTTTACTTGGACCACACGCAAGGAAAGCTTTAACTTTTGCCATTTTTTGTAATTATTTTTATTGCTGCTCCTCTCCTATTCATCTTAGCGTAATGTTGTATAGACTATAGTCTTGCTCGATAAATGGACTATCTTGCACTCAAAGAATTTTTCAAATTGGTCCAGTAGTTCCTAAGATTAGTGCGTCCAAACAAACAAACTCTTCGGCCTTATACATTAGTATATAGAGTATAGATTAAAGATAACTTACTTAAAGCCATATTGAAAGTCGACAGGAACTCATTAACGTACTTCAAGTTTGTTGAGAACGGATTCTATATCAAAAGTGCTCACGTCAACGAAATTAAACCGAACACCTCTTGTACTAAATACGTTCATCTTCATCTATAATGAGCCATCGCAAAAGTGATTAAATTAAGTGTAAATTTATTGATTATTTATAATTTTTTTTTAAATATTTCGCGGTTTAATTTTTTAATAATATAAAATATGTACGCATACGTAAAAATAATACGTTAAAAAATAATATATGTTAAAATAAAATAAAAACAGTACTTCCTTTAATTATCTAATTCTTTTATATCCCACTAATAATAATATACTAAAAGTTTATGGAAGTATACAACCAACCAACCGTTTATTTTGATGAATAAACTGTTCAAAATTTTTACAGAATTACGAGTACAATATTATTATTTTTTATTTATGACTAAATGACTTTTACTTGTAAGAGAATAATTTTAATATACTATAAAGCAACAAAAGAAATACTGTTATATATCTAATCCTTTAATTTATTTGATAGATATATAGATAAAAATATTTTTATGGGGGTAATGACTAATTAACTTCATTGGTTGTGAAAAAGAAACTACCTTGCGCTAGATACGCTATAATTAGTTAAGAAAAACCGATTACTTATCTAAATACTAGATTACTATTTGTGTAATCTCAGCTTAATTAATTTAATCATATAATTTATTCTATGACTGACACGCTTTCAGTATTTATATATAAACAAAATTTATTATTTTCATATAAAAACCTTATATCGCTTATATAGCTACTGCTACAACTAATCATTTAATAATTATTTTTAGTAATCCTTACTTACCATAATGAGCCACTTTGAAACGAGCTTGTACAGGATGTTTGAGTTTTTTTTATTAAATTATTTTTATATATTTGCCTCAATAATATTAACTTTCAGGCACTGTTTACGCGAAAGTTTACTCGACACTTTACGAAAACTGTTCTCTAAATGTCACGCCTTTACTGTCTTAGGTGTTATTTGCACACCACGTAGCACTCGTGTAATTAAAACAAAAATATATTTATTACCGAAAAAAAATAATTCAAAAATATATTCAAAGATTCCCGATTTCTTTTCGATGCTCAACACGATATCTATACCGATTCGTTGTACAGGCAATGTCAACTAACGTTGGTCCACAAATGTTTACTCTCAAATTTATACTGTCAATGTAACGTTGTAGAGGTTATTCGTTGTGTACGGCACGTCACTTTCATTTTAGTAAACATGGCAGCGTTAGTGGGCAACAGATGACAGGGCGCGGGCGGGCGGGCCTGCGCCTGGCGACCGCGTTCATCTCATTTGTTCCGCGTTACAGAGGACCGAGCGAGCGCGCTTCTAGTACAAAGTGGATGCCGTACCTCGTGCGCCTAAACTGGAGCAGATGGCGCCACCACTTACATTCCTATCTTGACAAAAAAAGGCTCCTCTCCCTAGCCCTCATCCCTGTCGATAAAACAGTCATCACATGACATTGTTAGAGTGAGATATCTAAAGTTCCTGCGAATCGATTGGCCGATGGGAATGGGCGGGGAACGAGCACGTGGCATAGCCATTTGTAATTGTGTGTTTCGTTTGAATAGTAAGCTCTGTTTTGTAGATTGTATAGTATTATACGTTTTGATTCATTAATATTTGTGATATACTTTTTTGTTACAATATTGCTTAAGATAGATTAAGATATAATATTGTCATCGATAGATACTCTAATAGGTGACGAAGATACCTTTGTCCAACAGTGACCGTCCATTCCACAAAAATAAGGCTATTTAGAAATGTCTAACGTTTTTTTGAGTGACTTTTTAACGTAACTTATTTTAATAAATTAACACATATTAGGAACTGATAGTTTTACTCACCAGTCTGTGTACTGGAATCGAAGAACGTACTGGTAGTCTCCACAGTCATAGTACCGATAGTACCGTCTAATATTTGAGTAGAAGAGTCTCGTCGGCCACGAGCACGCATGCATGCGTCGTCACTCTGTGAACTTTGTCGTCGAAAGTTACGACAACGTATCATTTCCTCCGTAGTAGACTGTCGTCGGAAGCCACGCGCGATCAATATTTCTTCCGTAGTTGACTGTCGTCTGAACATAGTTCGTTCAGGAGGCCTAGCACATGGACTTGGATCTCGACTAGAACATGAACTTGACTCGGGGCTCCGAGTGCGACCCACTCTGGCGCAAGATGCTTGTCGCCTCAAACGACTACGTCGCCGGGCTGCTGATGGACTTAAATCTCCACCACCTGCTCTATCGGGACTAAGTTGATTTCTTTCCCTTCGGGGCCGTGCGGCTGAGTCCGGACTTAAGGAGTCACGCCGAGCTCTTCCCGCATCGTCTGGCTCTAATGTAGGTCCAGAATCTCTACGTCGTGTACCAGGTGGACCAATAGTTTCATCAAATGCTGTTGCTTGTCTTTGTAATCTTCCTAATCTCCGCTCTGGACTGGCAGCTGTGCGGGAGTCTCGTCTTGCTCGACCACATTGTGTGGTTGAGTCCCTTCGGCCACCTAAATTTGGCGGTGTTCTTCCACTAGGTGTAGCTTGTGTTCCTTGAGAAGCCCCAGGTGATGCTTGGGTAGCTTGAGTTGCTTGACTAGCATTAGCTACAGGTACAGTAGGTGAGGTCGGTGAAGGTGTTACTGCAGATGTGATGATTGTTGGCATTGTCATAGGTTGACACTCTCCGTCTGATCGACTCGGTTCGTGTACAGTGACCACGGTCACAGAAGGTGGATGAGTCGATGGACCGGGATCTGATGAAGCATCCACGAAAGATGGAGGAGCTGGTGTGGGTGGCGAAGCTCGTCGTTTTTTATGAGTAGCAACTACTCGCGGTGGTGGAGCTACTACGGAATCTCTACGATGTCTGTGACCTTCAACTGAATCTCTACGTTCCTTGTCATCGCCAGATCCACGCCTTTTGATGCGTTTTTCTCTACTCGTAATAGCCGTTGTAGAATCTTTGCGATCTAAGTAGCCAGGAAAATCAGATTTAAAATCTTGTGACGCTGCTTTGGAATCTCTGCGTTTTGATGCAGATGATTTAATTCCAGAGTCAGCTGAAGAGTCTCTTCGGCGACGCGGTGGTGGTTCATGCCTCGCCCATGGTAATGACCGAGCTAGGTCGGCTAAGGTTTCGCGTCTCGATAATGGGGCTCTTTGACGTCTCGGTGCACTGCTTCCTCCACCTCCCCATTCGCGAAGGATATCTGTCAGCTGAGCAAGCGATGAACGCCGCCGGCGTGGCCCACCTTTTTACAATAAAGATATAATTAGTATACACTTTATAATTCAAGCAAATGTTATTTTTTCTATTACGTGAACATTTAATAATCAGTGAATGTGTAATTTTCTTTAGAACTTTACGAACACATTTCAAGTCCCGATAGCATGTTTTACTGAAACATTGTTAAAAAAAATGAAAAAACAACCATTACAGTAAACCTAATACCTAACAGTATTAGTTATTACTAGCCTAAGGTTTTATTTGAGAAAAATAATATATTAATTTATTACCCCTGGGCTGGTCGGCGACATCGGATTCCGGCGGGGATAGACAACAAACTTGTGCTGCTGAATCTCTTCGACTGCCGAGACGTTGCCTTAGAGTTGTCTCTTCTAAAGTAGACCGTGTCAGCTCGTCCCAGCCATTTCCTCCAGCCCATACAAGTCCTACTTGATGAGACAGGATTGGTAGGTTGCAAACGAAGCATATTGCAGTCATCGTCCTGGTCAAAATAAATTCAAATGAATAAAATGGTAAGAGTAAGTTAAAAACGCTTATTACGAGGAGACTTTAGAAAACGTTTCCTATCGGATTCGAACAAGTCGTTAACACTCACGCTTTATTGTTACGAAAATACGTAATGGGATACATGTTGGCAGTTCGCGCTCTACACCATATACAAAGTATGAAACCGCATATCACGCCCTTGTTTTCACATCACTGAGCTGATAACTGAACAAGCGACGCGATATTAAGTAATAACCGCTCCCATGCGTGACGAAATAATGTATAGTACCAATAAACTATTGATGGATCATTCAAATATTTGTCTATCATCTATTTTTATTAGAAGTAAAACTGGTTAGAAGATCCTTATCTTGGCTCTAATAATTACACAAATTTATTATCACACAGAGGTATGATTGATAATAAAGCGGCATTATTGCGTCGTTAGGCGGCTCGTGATGCGTTGATAAGCCTATCTATTGGCTATTCGCCTGAACGACTTTCTCCTTGACACGTCTAGAAACGATTCGGCACCGCATAAAGCTGTATCAATATTTGCCGAAATGGAAACTTTGAATGTGTTTAATCGATTCGAAATTATCTGTTCAATGAGTTTCGATCATATGTAAAACTTTGTGAAAATTGTACAATAGTAAAGTCGACTTTATATAAACACATTATGCTTTTGAAATAACAAACAATCTACACACTTAAAGGTGGTTCAGAAAAGGATACCTGCGAAATAAAATTTTATTAACTTCTTTCAAAGATTTCATTGTCTGATAGTGACAATAGAATCAATGTTATACGTTTCTAAAAACGAAGATACTTACGTGAAACTTTAACATACATTCTACTTAGAACTACTTATCATTCCGCTGTAAGATCATGTCTACTTATGAATACTTATGGTCTAGTGAACATGTTTCCAATACATTTGATATGTGAATATTTATGTTCAGCAATGTCTAAGTATGTAACATTGTGTGAAATGTATGTAATGAGTGAAAATGGAAAGTTTTAAAGTCAAAGCAAGATAAACATGCAGCGATGAGACCTACGAATATATGATTAACAAAACCTGTTATGTGCCACGAAGTGCTAATCTCGGCATTATCATCCTTCTGCTCTTATACCACTCTAAGTGGGGGCCGAATCAATGTAACAACATATTGTCACATGATTCGGCTAGGTATTTTATGACCGGCCGCCAGCCCAACATCAACTTACTATAGTCGCCTTTTACGACACCTCAGTAAAAAAGAGGGTGGTCTATTATACTGCGACGAATACCACACAGCGGGGCAACTTACCTTAGTCACCTTTTATGATAAGTCTGTAACGAATGAGGGTGGTTTATTCTATTCAGCTGGATACCACTCGGCAGGAAGTGCTAATTTCGAAGAAAGTGTATATTTTACATGACAATAAAGCAAAGCAATCGGCCACGTAGTAAGCAGAAGGCCTTTGGATCACATGCAAACTTAAATAAAATAGATTCTAAAAGTTAAGATCTTATCATTATTGAATTCATCTAATTCAAATAAAGTAGTTCTCAAGTAAAATAGGTTAAAATAAATACCAAGGACTTTGAGAAGCATAGTTCATAGATTTTAATTAACGTCTCAATAATGCTAGCACATCTCTTACACAATAGAGAAAGCTTTAATTTGGAAAAATAACGCGTAGCGTTCTTTGTAACTCGTATTTAAGAAGCTTTTATTTAGACATAAATTTAGATTAATTAGCAATAAAATTACATATTCCAAAAATATTTAAAATAGAAATAAAATTTAAAATTTTAATGATTCGAAATAGTCCATTGTCAACGGCTTTAGACTAAATTGTTGAAACAGGCTAACTACTACTTCCTGTTCTAAATGTAAATACTATCTGGAGAAAAAAGTCGTACTTGATAAACAGTGCATTGTGAAATTTAAGATGCTTGATTTGTATGTATTGATTTTATATATCTTTTTATTATGAATGTCTCTCAAAATGACTTATCTTGACGTGCTTTGTTTTGAATTCAAAAATATTTTTTTTATTTGCAATTTTTTGCTTTGCTTAAAGAATAAAATATTTAAAAAATTCTTAAGAAAAATTATGTTTATCAAGCTAATATTAAGAAGTATATGAAAGGAATTAAGTTATAACTTAATTATAATAAACTTATAATTTGTAATTTTTTTTAGTAACTCCTTAACGATTTCTGCATAATATTTGTCTTAATTTTTTTTTATTTTACTACAGATATGATAATTTCTGAGTAAATTCAAAATACAAAACCTGTCAAGGATTTAGTTACTCTAAACAATTGATCATTAATGTCCATACTTATTCTGGTCTTGCACAGCCTTAATTAACTTGCGCCTTAGTAAATTGAAACTACGACCAGCATGATTATTAACACTAAAATAGATTCCTAATTAGGATTTTTTAGCATGCTAGGAACGTTAGGGGGACCTGTAGTGACGTAGTCGAGGTGAAGGGGATTGCATGTCGAAAGCCGGGGCATGGGGGCAGCGCTAACTCAGATCGACATACAATATCACATCAAACACTTTGTAAATCTGAAACAATAAGCATTATTAGTATCGTTTGTATTATAGTGTACTTGTTGTGTGTGAAGTGTAGTAGTAAATAAATTATTATTGATATAATTGCTCATAAATCATTATTGACATAATTTGTCGTAAATCATTGGTGAAGTAATTGCTCATAGGTCAATAGCATTACGAAACAACAATTTACAGCTTCCTTATATACATGCTCTACAATAAATGCTACGTCTACGACATTCGTAGCATTGTATTTTTCGTAGCTATAAGAGCTACAGTAATATCCGACAATAAGTTTCTGTCAATATTAATATATGTAAGTAAATCATAATAAAATAAAATGTACATTACATAAAATTAGGAGAAATACGTGAACAAAGAATAACATAAAAATGATACTAAGATTCTTTGTTGTTTTTGTCATAAATTTAGATCTAATAGTTATCAGTTATAAAAAGGACGGTTTCTTGAATTAATAATTATTTTTAACATTTCGTTAATACGTTTTAAAAATATCATTTTTAGATGAAATAACTTTATATTGAAGTTAGAGTATGTTTCATAAATTTTAATCTATGTAAACTTAACGCCAACGAAACCCTAGCGACACTCAAAGAAAATACGCTTTCCTGAAAGAACTTTCATCAAAAGTTTCCTTTCTCAGGAGTATAACGATACGCCACCAGATGGCACAAAGTACATACATGTGACAAAATGTTACCTGAGTTTAAAAGTTTCAGGTGGGAAATGTAGATGGCGACTCTAGTAGCATTTACGTCATGAGCTTTTAAGTTCACTTTTCATTTTGTAACATGTTTTTATCTTTTATTATCTTGATTATTTATGAGTTATTATTTGTACAAATCAACTTCATATATACTAATATACATACTGGTAACTAAACGGTGCGACCGATTGTCTCATTTGCGAAGGTCACGGGTTCAAATTCAGGGCAGGCAGCAATGAGTTTGGGTGATAAAACTCATGTGCCTAATTGATATATGTAATTTATTACACGCTTCTTGGTGAAGAAAAATGCAAAGTAACCAGCATATCTCTGGAGTATTTCTGTGATATGTGTAACCCACCAAGCCTCATTGAAGCAGTGTGGTAGGATAGCTCCAAATCCTCTTATCGTAACGAGACAAGAGATAATTGTCCACTTGTGGGATAGTCACGGGCCGCTCTTACAAATATAAAAGTAAAAAGTTCACTTGTTTGCAGATAAAAATAGGTTTACTCTAATTTAACACAATTTAGGCTTTCCACGAGGACATTTCAATTTGCGCTCCATTAACTTAAATAATCAAATAAACCGGGATTAAAATGGTTCACGGATTTTCAATTTTATCCTCAAATTTGCTGTGTTATTAACTCTTTCGATGTGGAAAAGGTTTTGGTATTATTTACATCGAAGTGGAAATCTTTATAGATTATATATTATTTGTATGTTATTTGTATATTATTATATGAATAGTATTATTATTTATCTATACTAATATTATAAAGAGGAAAAAAATATATGTATGTTTGTAATGTTTTCACACATAAACTACTGGATTGATTTCAAAAATTCTTTCACCATTGGAAAGCGCATCTTTACTGAGCAACGAAGGCTATATTACATTAAAAAAAATAGGGATCCGTAATAAAAATGTATTAAAGTGTTAAAATATAAAAATTACGCAGGTTAAACCGCGGGATATTACTAGTATATTATAATATAGTATATTACTTCATATATTATTTGATCTACTCTAGCTCTGATGGGTATATAGACATATTGAATAACTTGTACTATATTTTGCTTTTATCCTAACTGATCATTGTTATAGACTATAAACTTCTAGTTTTACCTGCCAATCCATGTTAAATGTTCATGTTCAACAAGCCCAATTTTTACCGTCCAATGGAGAAAAAAAGTCTTTCGTCCTGCAGGGGAACAGTCTTCTACTTTTCTTTTATAAAAGTTTATTTTATTTTAGATTAAATTTATTTTTTATTATCTTTTAAAGAGGTTTTACATTCCGGGTAAGTAAAAACGCATTTCATTCGTTATCTATTACATGATTTCCATTAAAAGCCTATTAAAAATTATTATAAGAAATTTATTTAGCTATCATTTGTTATATGTAGTTAAAATTTCATTACAAAATAATTAAAATTCAACTCAAATAAATTTAGTAATTTAGTAGCTCTATAAAGAAACACAAAAATATTTATTTAGATTTGCTTTACGTCTCAGAAAAAGAAGACCAGATGAATTCTGCACACGAATGATTTTAGAATTTCCTTTAAATTTATGATTTTCCATCCGTGTATGGATGCTTCAGCTTTAAATAAGTAACATTTTCTATCCAATTTGTATGCGAAGTATGTTTCTGCTTTTTATATAGAAAAGTATTGGAAATAAAATGCATTTCAACTGTACTTCATGAAAGTTGACTTTGTATTTATTTTAATTTGACATTCTTTCAGACATCTTAACAAAATTTCATGCTCCTGCCCTATTCCACTCTAAGTAGGGCGGTACAACATGTTGCAAACATGTTGTTACATGACTTAGCTAAGTATTTTACGACCGGCTGCCTACCTGACGTCAACTTACCTTTATCGCCTTTTACGACACCTCGGTAAGAAAGAGGGTGGTACTATTCTATTAAGCCGGATACCACACGGCGTACATCTTAACAAAATTGCGAACAAATATAAATAAAGTTGCAGAGATTGGTAATAACACTACCACTATTATAATATGAGGGTTAATATTTATTTAATAAGTCTTATTTTAAAGGATATGCTAAAAAATATCTCAATATTAGCTCTCGCGGATACAGAAATTCAAACCCATTCTTTAAACAGATTTCACTTTAAAATCAAATACTTACTAATTGCGTACTAGAATATAATCATAGAAAGCGAAACTTCACAATTATTATAAGATTTGTTTTGTTCAAAATCTAACCAAGGTGAGCCACTCGCAATACAGCATTAATATACCTTAACACACTGAAGTTAAAGAACATAATTGAATCCACAATTCCTATATTCTATGTTCTCCTTGTACCAATTGAGGTTTCTGCGCTTTTCAATTTTACCCTCAGGTATTTTGCCAATTAATTTTCTTAGTTACGTTCGTTTGAATGGCTCGCGAAATATAGCGCTGAAGCCTTTTCAAAGTTAACATTTCGTATAACTGTTATACAGGCTCTGGAATATCGTTCAAGTGGCTTAAATATATTGTTACAACGGGATTTATTTTACTCAAATCCTGCTGTTAACATAATTTCGCGTAACCAAAATTTTCGCGAAGTTTAATTTAAGTGATAATTCCATTTAGGTGCTTTTATTTTATCTTTGTGATATTTTATTCTTATAAAGATTAAAAAGGAAGAATATCTACTCTTCCTTTTACAAAGATAATATTATTGGTAGTTCAAAATATTTATAGTTTATTATATGTAAGATATTTATGTTTGAATGTTTAAGGATATCGTCGTTTCCAATTGGGATATGTCCCATTAAAAACTTTTTGTATTGGAGGTTTTTTGTATAAGGTATTATTTTGCCTGGCAATGTTCACATACCTTATACAAATTCTCAATGATTACGTAATGAACGTATTAAAATTTTGTCTTGGAGCCTATCCTTCTGATGATGCTTCTGTTACGGGTCGGAACGATCGTAGAGATTGTGTATGTAGTGCTGTTGGTGGCGGCGTTTTGTGATACTTATGTCGCTGATGGTGACTGTTCCTGGATGTATAAGGTATGTGAATGTTGCCTGGTTCCTACACTTAGTATTACAAAGATTAACTAACGTGGATTATGACAAAATAATTATAAAATAACTTTTGTACATTTGAGGCAGTAAGATAAAAATTAAAAATTTGCTGTAGAACTTAATAATTTTCGTAAAACAACAGGGCATACCAGCTTATATACTAAAAAAAAAACAGCATGACTTCAACAACCCGTTAGACAGCAGCTGATCATGTTAGTGAATTACACAAATAGAGTTAAAAATATATATAAATTATTAGAGCAAACTCATGAGAGTCTTATATTGATTAAAGACAAAAATGTCACATGATTAGATTAACTGCTCGTTTGGCCCTAAAAATGAAACAATGTAACAATTATGAAAAAAGGTTGACAATCACTTTTTATTGTTGGAATTCCTCGAGAACAATGTCCAATTTAGATGGTTTTTTTGATTGATGGGTACGGTCGAGGTTCAAATGAATTTTTGTATCGCTACCGGTATTCTATATTGCACATAGATATTGTCTATTACTTTTATAGTATACTAGCTGCTTCAACGGCTTTACCCGTGTTTAGGTCTCAATTTTTTTGTGAATTAAAATTTTAAACATAACAGTAGTTATTGTTACTCATAAGAGATAGAGACATGATGTCGCGGACTTTTTTGTACTACGCGGTGTACGATTAAAGCTCTTAGCAGGCGAGTTTTTTTTACAGCCACGCGATCACTTCAACACAAACAAGACAGTATTGTATTATTAACTTAAACCTTTCGGAAGAATTGCGCTTTCCTTAAATGAAAATCGTACAAAAATCCGTTCAATTAAATTTGAAAAAATCGGTCACATACAGACAGACTTTATATACTAAGTATGGATTACATGAATTTATCGTTACAAGTTTTAACAATAATCACTAATATTCATTTATAGCGCTGACATAGTAGTACTGAAATCGTGAATGTGACCTATATATTAATGGAATTTCAGTAAGTGGATAAATGATTATACTGCCATTGTGAATACTGCGACTGATGACTGATTTAAGTACCCTCTTTCTTTCTTGGATCTTTTTTTTATTGCCAGACTAAAATAGTTTTTTTTGGTCTGTACATTATCTAAATATATTAGCTTTAATTTTACTATAACCTTACTATTTAAAGAACTATTACCAGCTCTAGTGTAGACGATCAGATCTAAAGATTCACGAATTATTTACGGAATATAAAGATTTCCTTATTGTGTCTTCCTTCATTGTAAAGAGCACATGAATAAATCCTAATTAAACAGATTAGTTTCATTTGTTTCCTCTTTCACATAGATAAGTTTGAAATTTAGATTTGGTATATTATACCAAGCGTGAATATGTCGATAAGTCGAGTTATGTCCTTTTTATATGTTACTCATAGTAGATATTAGAATTGCCAAACTTATGTGGTAATTTTTTTCAGTGAAGTCAATAACTCTTTTAGGTTGCATAAAAAAACTTTTAAATATTTAAATAACTCTCGTAAACATATACAAAACGCAAACCTATTTATGGCAGCCCTCAAAAGTGTGCGTTATGGACTTGTTAAGTTATTCACGCCTGGTACGGATATAAAAGTAGTTACCGTTTGGTACCAATATTATATTGTAAAAGTATTCAGCTTATTTATTGAATTTACTGTGACAATTCACTATAGTTGAAACACGTAACATTATATCCTATTATATCCTATAACGAAGACCTAAGAGGATATATTTCACAGAGTTGTTACAGTAATTTCACTTGTAATAGGATCTTCAATATGATGTATGGCAAGACCCACGAGTGCTATATTAAGAGATTCATTGTAGTGTGATATGTGAAGAGATACAATATGGAAGCTAATCTTAAATGTATTATCAATGAAACTCTGAGGAAATGAAGATAATCTTCATATTTGCGTAAGATGAAGAAAAAATGAAATCGGAAACATTTCTAAAGGGATATGGTTAGAGGAGAAACCAAAACACATGATGAACAACCAAAAAACAGATTATCCAGTAATCTGATATATTTGTGAGACAATATTTACGAATTAATTTCAAAATAACAGATTGTTCAAAGGAATTAGGTACAAAGATGCAGAGCCACTTGATGGTTTGACCAGATCCGTGCCACACTGGACTCCAAGTACATGATGCACTCCACATGGCCAAGGACAGAGGCAGATGGAAGGAAGTCCTTCGAGAAAGTCTGCTTCCTAATCATAAGGATCACAACCCTCAGTAATAAGGAATGTGACGCGAGGAGAAGGAGGAGGTAAAAAGAATTATTTAACAAAAATGTCGTTTTATCCCTGATTTCGGGCCCTAAATTTTTTTTTAAATTTACGTTCAATACAATCACAACTTTTCGCTGCCAAATGTTAAGTCATGGTAGTTCATTTGAGGAACGGGGGGTTGATAGAGAGTTGAAAGAGATAGTTGGTTGGTAGAGAGGTGAAAATACCTAGGTTCGAGCCCCCCCTGCCCTATTATTTTTTCATTTTTTTAATTTTAATTTTTTTTACATCATTTTAAAAATTACCGAGTAGGCTTGTTCACCCAGGTACTTAAAGCTCTATGAAAGGAACACAAACAATGAGCGATTTGACGTTTGACAGCCTTGTGTCATAGACTAAGTTAGTCTATGACATATAGATTTTTTTAGTTCCAATCGTAACCAGACGTTAGGGCTAACGTCTGGTTACGATTTCGCCTGATGGAAAGCTAATGATGCAAGTGGACTACGTTTGCCACCGTAGTGCAAATATAATATTTTTTTAAATCTTTCAAATTAATTTCAAATCTAGAATAGTAATTTTACTCTAGAATTAAGAAATTTTACAAAATTATAGGAGTCCGGTAGAATATATGCAAAAAGGAAATACCACATAAAAATAAAGCCAAGATGAGCAAACGCGCTGTGTGCGTATTTCAGAGATAGTCATAGATTAATTTATTTATGCGTATATATCTCATTATATCCTTTTTTATAAAACATTAAATTTAAATAAACAGAGTAGGACAAATTAATAGAAATTTTCTTGAAAAACTTAATATTCATAGACTGCCGTTTTCATCAAAAAGTTCTAGGTAAATAACCCTTTGTAGAAATTCTTCTATTGTAACAAATGTTTTCTAATAAAATATCTTTAATGGATATTCTTCGAAAAGCTTTTTGCGCTAATGTAGCAAGATCAGTGTTCTATTTAGTCAAAACATTGCCTAGAGGAGTATTTTGTTTTAATGAACAGTTTTTAATATGAGACATGATAAATATTTAATTATTCTTTTAATAATACTTTAAAGAGTAAAGTAAAGGCCTGTTTCTATCCTACTGCTGGGCATAGGCCTCCTCCCTTTGTTTTTTTTTTTAAAAGGATTAATACTAATTCGAATATAATTCTTTTCTTTCATCTCATCACTTGCAATTATGTTTATGCCATCGTTTTAAAAAATGTTTAACTAACTAAAATTTTATCAAAATTATTTATTTATTAGTACCAATGATGTTATTAGAATTGAAAAAATTCAGAACATTTTTCAATGCATACCTCGATTTCTAAACAAATACTGGATAAAAATATCTATTGATGAGATTTTAAGCTGCTAATGAATATTAAACTGAATATAATATATTGTAATTGGTTTTGAATGACCTGGGCTTGCAACCAAGTTTTACTTCGAAATATATTTGTCGTCTCAGCACCATCATACATATAGGAAAGTGGACTATGCAGTCATTGAATAGAAGCTATACCAACATAACAACATACATTAAAAGCTGTTCTAGCAGCTTCGCCCACGTGAAAATCGGTGTAACAAATTTTTTCCCAAATTCAAATTTTGAACATAAAAGTAGTTATCGTGAGTTACTTATGAGGGATTTTTGAATAACTTTCGCCATTTAATTAGCGCACGCCAGGAAAGCTTTAAATTTTTTTCGCAATATTAATTACTGTTCTTCTCCTATTCATCTTAGTGTGATGTTATATATAGTATTCCTCGATAAATTGACTATCTTACACTCAAAGAATTTTTCAAAACGGTCCTATATTTCCTGAGATTACCGCGCTCAAACAATCAAACAAACAAACTCTTCAGCTTTATATATTAGTACAGATAGATAGATGTAACCAATTGCTTATAAATTTATGGATATTAGATACTGATTAATTCAATTTATCATTCCCCTTTGAAGTTGGCGCTTGTTGTATCTTTGGCATTCAATATGGGTGATATTATAAAGTAATTATAGTTTAGGTTTTGCTCGTTTGCTATTAACATTTCGATATACTCCCTTTGAAAATGAATTGACATTGTAATGGAATATAAATTAAGTTGTTTGTGCTTAAATAATTTATAGAATTAGGCGTTACTTTGCGGAGATCCGTAATATAAAAGCAATAATGAGATTATTTTGCTATAATCTGCGATAAGTTAATTTTTGTCACACGATTTATCGCAAATTATGTCAATATAATTTTTTGAGTAATTCTTCGAGTCTGGGTGTATTTATATTTTTACATATAGATTTAAAAAGTCGTGTGCTATCCAATTGAGTAGAATAGACCACCTTAACTTCTTGTCGAGGTATCGTAAAAGGCGATTAAGGTAAGTCGACCTGCCGTGTGATAACCGGTTGAGTAGAATAGATCACCGTCTTTTTACTGAGGTATCGTAAAATACAACTAAGGTAAATTAAAAAAGGTAAAAGACTTCAGGCAGTCGGCCGATGGGATAAGGGCAGGAGGATGATGACGTATTGATTTAAAATAATATACTTTTAAGTATGTAGGTATATTTCCCTGTTGTCTGTCATGACACAAAATAATAAATGCCCAAACACAAATTATCTATTTTCAAACACATACACAAATTTTATACATAAATTTTTAATTCAAAATAAAATTATAAAACACCGCCCATAGTAATTAATTCATCGATTATTCAGGAATTTAATTAAGTCCGAAAAGCGTAATATTTTCAGTTCAAATTTCAGCAAAATTGGAATGTTAAATAAAATATTGTAGCTGCCAGCATTCAGGGGTTATTAATGATATTCAGTACACATTTGTAATGTGATATTCATAATGAAAATGGTGGACATTTAGTTGAGTGTCGCAAGTTGTAGCTTTTTAAGAATCTATTTTAGTTAATGTTAATGGCACGTCATTGATATAAAGGTTAAGTAATCGATCTTTATCTTATCTTTTATAACTTTCGGTTGAGAAACCTTTAAATAGCAGGTAATATAAACTTGTTTTAAAAGTTTAGCAGGTCCTATTTCCTAGTCGCCTTCGTAAAATAAGAGTAAAATGCAAAGTTAAGATGGACGCTTAATTTAAAGGGACGACTCAATTAATCAGTTGGGGCTTTAAATTACGAGGATTTTGTTTACTTGCCCTGGGAATACTTTCCTCATAGCATTTTATTTTTTCAACAATTAATTATTGATCAAATGCAATTAATTTTAAATATCAACACAATAAAATCGTTGAAATTCGAAGCTCTGTACATACTAATTATAAGTTAAAGCACACTTTTAACTTTCTCAGAGGAATGCATTAATAATAATACTCTTTTGAAATAATTCACAGAGTTTTTATATAAATCATAGCAATATAATATTATCATGACTTCTTGTTTAAAGGTTAAGTTTCAAGTTGATTCTCCTAATTCTGATAATATTAATGGTTAAATAATAGATATATGGTAAGTAAGGTTTAATACTGGATATAGTAAAATTATGTATCAATAATGATACATAATTTTACTATATCTGATGATGCGACCCGCAGAGCCGAAGGTAGGGTCACCCACTACGCCAACGAGCCAGTCACGAGTCAACAAATCAGTCAGATGGCATTGAAATAAGGATTACAATGTCACTCAACGGGACAGAACTGGACAGAACTGGACAGAACTGGACAGGACTGGACAGGACTGGACAGAACTGGACAGAACTGGACAGGACTGGACAGAACTGGACAGGACTAGACAGGACTGGACAGGACTGGATAGTACTGGACAGGACTGGACAGGGCTGGACAGGACTGGACAGGACTGGACAGGGCTGGACAGGACTGGACAGGGCTGGACAGGACTGGACAGGGCTGGAAAGGACTGGACAGAACTGGACAGAACTGGACAGGACTGGACAGGACTGGACAGAACTGGACAGGACTGGACAAGACTGGACAGAACTGGACAGGGCTGGCAAATTTGGAAAATTTGTGGCAAATTACAATGTAAATTACAGTTTTGCATTGCCACTTTTTTCAAAAAATAGTTATAATAAAACTACAATAGTATTTTGTATGATTTAACTAACCAATCATAAATTTAATAAAATCTATTTAATTAAATTTAATGAAAAGGGGTAATGAAGGAAACTTAGGAAGGAGAAATATCAATAAATCTTTGTTAGAAAAGTTCTTTAAATGACAGCTGCAGCCATGTAGTTGTATCAATAATGATTGAAAAGTCTCGCGACCCCCCTGGGAGTCGTGATCCACAGTTTAAGAAGTCCTGCCTTAGAAGATAGACAACTGGTGAATATATACTTATATATTTTTTTAATACATACTTAAATAAAAATATACACCCAGACTCGCAGACCAACAAATTCATTTATAGAAAATGTTGGCCCTCGGCGGGAATCGAACCCGCGACCCGCAGAGCCGAAGGTAGGGTCACCCACTACGCCAACGAGCCAGTCACGAGTCAACAAATCAGTCAGATGGCATTGAAATAAGGATTACAATGTCACTCAACGGGACAGAACTGGACAGAACTGGACAGGACTGGACAGGACTGGACAGAACTGGACAGAACGAGACAGAACTAGACAGAACTTGACAGAACTGGACAGAACTGGACAGGACTGGACAGGACTGGACAGAACTGGACAGGACTGGACAAGACTGAACAGAACTGGACAGGGCTGGACAAGACTGGACAGAACTGGACAGGGCTGGCAAATTTGGAAAATTTGTGGCAAATTACAATGTAAATTACAGTTTTGCATTGCCACTTTTTTCAAAAAATAGTTATAATAAAACTACAATAGTATTTTGTATGATTTAACTAACCAATCATAAATTTAATAAAATCTATTTAATTAAATTTTATGAAAAGGGGTAATGAAGGAAACTTAGGAAGGAGAAATATCAATAAATCTTAGTTAGAAAAGTTCTTTAAATGACTGCTGCAGCCATGTACAAATTCATTGATAGAAAATGTTGGCCCTTGGCGGGAATCGAACCCGCGACCCACTACGCCAACGAGCCAGTCACGAGTCAACAAATCAGTCAGATGGCATTGAAATAAGGATTACAATGTCACTCAACGGGACAGAACTGGACAGAACTGGACAGAACTGGACAGAACTGGACAGGACTGGACAGGACTGGACAGGACCGGACTGAACTGGACAGGACTGGACAGGACTGGACAGGACTGGACAGGGCTGTACAGGACTGGACAGAACTGGACAAGACTGGACAGAACTGGACAGAACTGGACAGGACTGGACATGACTGGACAGGACTGGACAGAACTGGACAGGACTGGACAAGACTGGACAGAACTGGACAGGGCTGGACAAGACTGGACAGAACTGGACAGGGCTGGCAAATTTGGAAAATTTGTGGCAAATTACAATGTAAATTACAGTTTTGCATTGCCACTTTTTTCAAAAAATAGTTATAATAAAACTACAATAGTATTTTGTATGATTTAACTAACCAATCATAAATTTAATAAAATCTATTTAATTAAATTTTATGAAAAGGGGTAGAGAAGGAAACTTAGGAAGGAGAAATATCAATAAATCTTTGTTAGAAAAGTTCTTTAAATGACAGCTGCAGCCATGTAGTTGTATCAATAATGATTGAAAAGTCTCGCGACCCCCCTGGGAGTCGTGATCCACAGTTTAAGAAGTCCTGCCTTAGAAGATAGACAACTGGTGAATATATACTTAATAGTTCTTTAAATGACAGCTGCAGCCATGTAGTTGTATTAATAATGATTGAAAAGTCTCGCGACCCCCCTGGGAGTCGTGATCCACAGTTTAAGAAGTCCTGCCTTAGAAGATAGACAACTGGTGAATATATACTTATATATTTTTTAAATACATACTTAAATAAAAATATACACCCAGACTCGCAGACCAACAAATTCATTTATAGAAAATGTTGGCCCTCGGCGGGAATCGAACCCGCGACCCGCAGAGCCGAAGGTAGGGTCACCCACTACGCCAACGAGCCAGTCACGAGTCAACAAATCAGTCAGATGGCATTGAAATAAGGATTACAATGTCACTCAACGGGACAGAACTGGACAGAACTGGACAGAACTGGACAGGACTGGACAGGACTGGACAGGACTGGACAGAACTGGACAGGACTGGACAGGACTGGACAGAACTGGACAGGACTGGACAGGACTGGACAGAACTGGACAGAACTGGACAGAACTGGACAGAACTGGACAGGACTGGCAAGACTGGACAGAACTGGACAGGACTGGACAAGACTGGATAGAACTGGACAGGGCTAGACAAGACTGGACAGAACTGGACAGGGCTGGCAAATTTGGAAAATTTGTGGCAAATTACAATGTAAATTACAGTTTTGCATTGCCACTTTTTTCAAAAAAGAGTTATAATAAAACTACAATAGTATTTTGTATGATTTAACTAACCAATCATAAATTTAATAAAATCTATTTAATTAAATTTTATGAAAAGGGGTAGAGAAGGAAACTTAGGAAGGAGAAATATCAATAAATCTTTGTTAGAAAAGTTCTTTAAATGACAGCTGCAGCCATGTAGTTGTATCAATAATGATTGAAAAGTCTCGCGACCCCCCTGGGAGTCGTGATCCACAGTTTAAGAAGTCCTGCCTTAGAAGATAGACAACTGGTGAATATATACTTATATATTTTTTAAATACATACTTAAATAAAAATATACACCCAGACTCGCAGACCAACAAATTCATTTATAGAAAATGTTGGCCCTCGGCGGGAATCGAACCCGCGACCCGCAGAGCCGAAGGTAGGGTCACCCACTACGCCAACGAGCCAGTCACGAGTCAACAAATCAGTCAGATGGCTTTGAAATAAGGATTACAATGTCACTCAACGGGACAGAACTGGACAGAACTGGACAGAACTGGACAAGACTGGACAGAACTGGACAGGGCTGGCAAATTTGGAAAATTTGTGGCAAATTACAATGTAAATTATAGTTTTGCATTGCCACTTTTTTCAAAAAATAGTTATAATAAAACTACAATAGTATTTTGTATGATTTAACTAACCAATCATAAATTTAATAAAATCTATTTATTTAAATTTTATGAAAAGGGGTAATGAAGGAAACTTAGGAAGGAGAAATATCAATAAATCTTTGTTAGAAAAGTTCTTTAAATGACAGCTGCAGCCATGTAGATGTATCAATAATGATTGAAAAGTCTCGCGACCCCCCTGGGAGTCGTGATCCACAGTTTAAGAAGTCCTGCCTTAGAAGATAGACAACTGGTGAATATATACTTAAAAGTTCTTTAAATGACAGCTGCAGCCATGTAGTTGTATCAATAATGATTGAAAAGTCTCGCGACCCCCCTGGGAGTCGTGATCCACAGTTTAAGAAGTCCTGCCTTAGAAGATAGACAACTGGTGAATATATACTTATATATTTTTTAAATACATACTTAAATACAAATATACACCCAGACTCGCAGACCAACTGTAGCGCGAAGTCAGCGGATCTCATATATCCGCAATAGATTCATTGTATAACCAGTCGCTAATCAATAAGCTAACTTGTTAGACGTATCGATAATAAATCCATCTTCACCTGCCTTCTTTAATTTCGCTCAACATTATACATTATAAGAAGTAACATAGTACCTACGCCACACTGGTGACCCCACTGAAGAACACAAAAATAGAAAATGACTTCTCCAGCGACTCAAGTCAGTAAATCGGCGAATATTGTGGAAACAGCTGACCTGGCAAGCGTAACTGTCTCTTCAAGAATACCTGACTTCTGGAGCGATCAACCACGTTTATGGTTTGTGCAGTGTGAAGCTATTTTAGCACCGCAAAAATTGGGTGATGAAACGAAGTTTAACTTGGTCGTGGCCAAATTAGGCAAGGAATGTATTCAGCAAGTATCGGACATTTTGTTAAATCCGCCAGAGGGCCGAAAATACGAAACTTTGAAAAAACGTTTATTAACGGTGTACGAAGAATCAGAAAACCGGCAATTTCAAAAATTACTTAGCGAAATGGAACTAGGTGATCAAAAGCCTTCCCAACTTTTACGCCGCATGCGAGAGCGAGATTTGGCGCGAGGTAAAATGACGGATGAGACTCTCTGCTTGATGTGGCAAGGACATTTACCTTCAGCAGTTCGAGCAGTTTTAGCAGTCTGTGAAGTGAAAGACCTGGAAAACTTGGGAGCTATTGCGGACAAAGTGATGGAGACTACTCAACCCATGCACGTAGCTGAGATACAACCTTCTTCTAGTTCTCGAGATCATAATTTAATATTATCGGAAATTGCAAAATTAAGCCTTCGAATACAACACCTAGAAAATAGATACCATCCACGGAACTACAGGGGCCGCTTTTCTAGATCGTCATCGCGCGAAAGAAATTCGACCCGCTCCGCATCGGGTAACGAGTATTGTTATTATCATCGACGCTTTCGCCACAGAGCTAATAAATGTATAGAACCGTGCTCGTGGAATAAATCGCAGAATCAAAATTCGGAAAACTAAGACAAGTGCAATCGCAGGCGGAGATTTGCACTATTACTCCTCATCACCGCCTCTGCATCACAGATATAAATTCGGGAACACGATTTCTTTTCGACACTGGCGCAAATATTTCAGTCTTACGAGTTGCCAAAAAGCCATTTTACAGCAAAAGCAATAATGACTACATATTATACGCAGCAAACGGCTCCCAAATTAATACATACGGTGTGAAAACTCTAGACCTGAACTTCAAGCTAAGAAGACCCTTCCGATGGACTTTCGTCTTGGCGGATGTTAAACAGCCAATACTGGGCGCAGACTTTTTAAGCCATCACAAACTTTTAGTAGATGTGCGCAACAAAAAACTAATCGACGAAGTAACAAATTTATCTACGGTCGCCTCTATTACTTTACATGATCAGCCATCAATAAGAACGATAGATTCCGATAATGAATACAGCGATCTTTTGGACTTATTTCCTGAGATTACCAAACCCATGTGTTTTAAAGAGAATTCATGCCATAATATCGTCCACCACATTGAAACGAATGGTTCACCTGTCTTCGCTCGCCCTCGTCCCTTACCTCCAAATAAATATAACATAGTCAAGAAAGAATTTCAACGAATGATAGACATGGGAATATGCAGACCCTCCAAAAGCGCATGGGCAAGCCCACTACACGTGGTTACAAAGAAGAACGGAGAAATAAGGCCATGTGGAGACTATCGCCGCTTAAACGCTATAACTAAGCCCGATAGATATCCCATTCCACGGATACAAGACTGTGTCTATCTACTCTCTGGAAAAGAAATATTCTCACGCTTGGACTTGCAACGAGCATATCATAATATTAACGTTGCTGAACAGGACATAGAAAAGACAGCCATAACTACCCCATTCGGCTTGTATGAATTTACAAAGATGACCTTCGGACTCAAAAATGCAGCACAAACATTCCAAAGATTTTTAAACAATGTAGTACTTCGCGATCTAGACTTTTTATTCACCTACATCGATGACGTCATAATTGCATCATCCTCTACGTCAGAACATCGACATCATTTGAAGCTCGTTTTCGAACGACTAAATCAATTTGGAATTACTATAAATTTAGCGAAATGCGAATTCGGAAAAACCGAATTAAATTACTTAGGGCATCGCGTTACACAACAAGGAATACGACCGCTAGAAGAGAATATGAAAGCAATTACGCAATATCCCAAACCAAAAACGGTAGAAGAATTAAGAAGATTTATGGGCATGTTGAACTTTTACCGAAGACACTTACCTAAAGCAGCGCAGATTCATAGCAAATTAAACGTATTTCTACAAAACGCGAAGAAAAAAGATAAATCCCCAATTCCATGGTCCGAGGAAACCAATGAGGCTTTTGAACAATGTAAACGTAGCCTACAAGACGCAATTACATTGTCTTTTCCAATTCCGGATGCTCCTTTAGCAATAATGACAGACTGCTCAAACACATGCGCAGGGGCAGTTGTACAACAAAGAGACCCTACTAACAATACATGGAGACCATTAGGATTTTTTTCAAATAAACTAAGTAACGCCCAACAATGCTATAGTACTTTCGATCGGGAATTACTCGCAATTTATATGGCAATCAAATATTTTCGCTACCATATTGAAGGAAAACCCCTAACGGTATACACAGACCACAAGCCCTTGGTTCAAGCCTTTAAAAAGAACACCATAAGTCCAAATGATACACCAAGAAGGTTGCGTCATCTAGATTTCATATTACAGTTTTGTAGTTCTATAGAACACATAAAAGGATCAGAAAATGTCGTGGCAGATAGCTTGTCAAGAGTAGCCGCCATTGATACTCCTTCTCCTATAGACTATAAAGAGCTAGCTAAAGCACAAGAAAATGACGAAGAGCTAAAAATATTATTTAAAAAAAATAACCTGAAAATAAAAAAGATTAACACTGTAGATAATAACATAGCGATATATTGTGAGATATCTGGCGCCACAGCACGACCATATTTGCCGAAGGAATTTCGCGTGTCGGCTTACAAAGCCACACACGATGTGAGCCATCCGAGTATTCGTACGACTAAGCGAATGTTATGCAACAAATATTTCTGGACATCAATGAAGAAAGATATCGTATCCTGGGCTAAATCATGCATAAGTTGTCAGAAATCGAAGATTCAACGTCACACCATTTCACCTTATGGCACTTTCACAAAAAGTGACCGCTTCGAACATATGCATATCGATATTGTTGGACCCTTGACATACTGCAAAGGATATCGTTATATCGTAACAATGTTAGACAGGAAAACAGGCTGGCCCGAAGCATACCCCGCTAAAGAGATAACCGCAGAAAATATAGCTGAAATTGTTTACACTGGCTGGATTTCTCGTTTCGGTTGCCCTTTAAGAATAACAACTGACCAGGGAAGACAATTTGAGTCATGCCTTTTCCGCAATTTGTCAAAAAGAATGGGTATAGAAAAGATTAGAACATGCGCATATCATCCTCAAGCAAACGGAGCCATAGAAAGATGGCATCGTTGTTTAAAAACCGCTCTCAAATGTAGAGAAAATACAACACACTGGGTTAGTGAGTTACCAACTGTATTACTCGGTTTAAGAACAAGTTTACGTGATGATACGAAAACCAGTGCAGCGGAGATGCTGTATGGAGAAACAATCAGACTACCGGGAGATTTCTTTGAACCGTCAAGGTGCGGACATCCTGATGAAGATGCTTTCTTAAAAGAACTGCGAACCAAAATTACCACGTTGTCATCAATTCCTAAAAAAGAATTAACACAAGGAAAAATATTCGTTCATCCTGAGCTCCAACATACTTCACACGTTTTCGTTAGATGTGATACAATGATAAAATCCCTCACACCGCCGTATATTGGACCCTACAAGGTTATAGAGAGAAATGAAAAATATTTTAAAATCCTACAAGGAGATACAGAAAAAGTTATTAGTATAGATCGCCTTAAACCCGCATTCTTATTAAGTACGCAAGATGAGTCGAATAATAACATATCAAAACAACACCAAAATGGTGAAGAGCCCGGCGCCGTAACACGATCACGACGCATCAGCAAACCTGTGGTTCGGTTCACTTGCTCATAACAATTTGAAACTAAGTGAATATATTTAAGTGATTTTTTTCTCAATAGTGTTATATTCTAATAATTTTTATATTTTTATAGTTATGTATAATATTGTTAAACAGTAATTTTTACTCCCCTTTTACATAGTTTAATATTTCTTTATATAACAATTTCAAATTATTTTTATATTGCATTTTTTTTTCAAAAAAAGGGGGAAATGATGTAGCGCGAAGTCAGCGGATCTCATATATCCGCAATAGATTCATTGCATAACCAGTCGCTAATCAATAAGCTAACTTGTTAGACGTATCGATAATAAATCCATCTTCACCTGCCTTCTTTAATTTCGCTCAACATTATACATTATAAGAAGTAACATAGTACCTACGCCACACCAACAAATTCATTTATAGAAAATGTTGGCCCTCGGCGGGAATCGAACCCGCGACCCGCAGAGCCGAAGGTAGGGTCACCCACTACGCCAACGAGCCAGTCACGAGTCAACAAATCAGTCAGATGGCATTGAAATAAGGATTACAATATCACTCAACGGGACAGAACTGGACAGAACTGGACAGGACTGGACAGGACTGGACAGGACTGGACAGGACTGGACAGGACTGGACAGGACTGGACAGGACTGGACAGGACTGGACAGAACTGGACAGAACTGGACTGAACTGGACAGGACAGGACAGGACTGGACAGGACTGGACAGAACTGGACAGAACTGGACAGAACTAGACAGGACTGGACAGAACTGGACAGGACTGGACAAGACTGGACAGAACTGGACAGGGCTAGACAAGACTGGACAGAACTGGACAGAACTGGACAGGGCTAGACAAGACTGGACAGAACTGGACAGGGCTGGCAAATTTGGAAAATTTGTGGCAAATTACAATGTAAATTACAGTTTTGCATTGCCACTTTTTTCAAAAAATAGTTATAATAAAACTACAATAGTATTTTGTATGATTTAACTAACCAATCATAAATTTAATAAAATCTATTTAATTAAATTTTATGAAAAGGGGTAGAGAAGGAAACTTAGGAAGGAGAAATATCAATAAATCTTTGTTAGAAAAGTTCTTTAAATGACAGCTGCAGCCATGTTGTTGTATCAATAATGATTGAAAAGTCTCGCGACCCCCCTGGGAGTCGTGATCCACAGTTTAAGAAGTCCTGCCTTAGAAGATAGACAACTGGTGAATATATACTTAATAGTTCTTTAAATGACAGCTGCAGCCATGTAGTTGTATCAATAATGATTGAAAAGTCTCGCGACCCCCCTGGGAGTCGTGATCCACAGTTTAAGAAGTCCTGCCTTAGAAGATAGACAACTGGTCAATATATACTTATATATTTTTTAAATACATACTTAAATAAAAATATACACCCAGACTCGCAGACCAACAAATTCATTTATAGAAAATGTTGGCCCTCGGCGGGAATCGAACCCGCGACCCGCAGAGCCGAAGGTAGAGTCACCCACTACGCCAACGAGCCAGTCACGAGTCAACAAATCAGTCAGATGGCATTGAAATAAGGATTACAATGTCACTCAACGGGACAGAACTGGACAGAACTGGACAGAACTGGACAGGACTGGACAGGACTGGACAGGACTGGACAGAACTGGACAGGACTGGACAGGACTGGACGGAACTGGACAGGACTAGACAGAACTAGACAGAAATGGACAGGACTGGACAGAACTGGAAAGAACTGGACAGAACTGGACAGAACTGGACAGAACTGGACAAGACTGGACAGAACTGGACAGGGCTGGCAAATTTGGAAAATTTGTGGCAAATTACAATGTAAATTATAGTTTTGCATTGCCACTTTTTTCAAAAAATAGTTATAATAAAACTACAATAGTATTTTGTATGATTTAACTAACCAATTATAAATTTAATAAAATCCATTTAATTAAATTTAATGAAAAGGGGTAATGAAGGAAACTTAGGAAGGAGAAATATCAATAAATCTTTGTTAGAAAAGTTCTTTAAATGACAGCTGCAGCCATGTAGTTGTATCAATAATGATTGAAAAGTCTCGCGACCCCCCTGGGAGTCGTGATCCACAGTTTAAGAAGTCCTGCCTTAGAAGATAGACAACTGGTGAATATATACTTATATATTTTTTAAATACATACTTAAATAAAAATATACACCCAGACTCGCAGACCAACAAATTCATTTATAGAAAATGTTGGCCCTCGGCGGGAATCGAACCCGCGACCCGCAGAGCCGAAGGTAGGGTCACCCACTACGCCAACGAGCCAGTCACGAGTCAACAAATCAGTCAGATGGCATTGAAATAAGGATTACAATGTCACTCAACGGGACAGAACTGGACAGAACTGGACAGGACTGGACAGGACTGGACAGAACTGGACAGGACTGGACAGGACTGGACAGGACTGGACAGGGCTGGACAGAACTGGACGGAACTGGACAGAACTGGAAAGAACTGGACAGAACTGGACAGAACTGGACAAAACTGGACAAGACTGGACAGAACTGGACAGGGCTGGCAAATTTGGAAAATTTGTGGCAAATTACAATGTAAATTATAGTTTTGCATTGCCACTTTTTTCAAAAAATAGTTATAATAAAACTACAATAGTATTTTGTATGATTTAACTAACCAATCATAAATTTAATAAAATCTATTTAATTAAATTTTATGAAAAGGGGTAATGAAGGAAACTTAGGAAGGAGAAATATCAATAAATCTTCGTTAGAAAAGTTCTTTAAATGACAGCTGCAGCCATGTAGTTGTATCAATAATGATTGAAAAGTCTCGCGACCCCCCTGGGAGTCGTGATCCACAGTTTAAGAAGTCCTGCCTTAGAAGATAGACTACTGGTGAATATATACTTAAAAGTTCTTTAAATGACAGCTGCAGCCATGTAGTTGTATCAATAATGATTGAAAAGTCTCGCGACCCCCCTGGGAGTCGTGATCCACAGTTTAAGAAGTCCTGCCTTAGAAGATAGACAACTGGTGAATATATACTTATATATTTTTTAAATACATACTTAAATACAAATATACACCCAGACTCGCAGACCAACAAATTCATTTATAGAAAATGTTGGCCCTCGGCGGGAATCGAACCCGCGACCCGCAGAGCCGAAGGTAGGGTCACCCACTACGCCAACGAGCCAGTCACGAGTCAACAAATCAGTCAGATGGCATTGAAATAAGGATTACAATGTCACTCAACGGGACAGAACTGGACAGAACTGGACAGAACTGGACAGAACTGGACAGAACTGGACAGAACTGGACAGAACAGGACAGTACTGGACAGAACTGGACAGACCTGGACAGAACTGGACAGGACTGGACAGAACTGGGCAGAACTGGACAGGACTGGACAGAACAGGACAGGACAGGACAGAACTGGACAGAACAGGACAGTACTGGACAGAACTGCACAGGACTGGACAGGGCTGGACAGGAATGGACAGAACTGGACAGAACTGGACGGGACATGTATGCTAGACAGGTATGCTAAAAGTTGCGCAGTATACATAAAATTCATGAACCAACACTGCACACTACACTTCTAGCACTAGGCATAATGATGCTTCAGTTAAGGCTAAACGATTGGTAAAATTGTGGTAGTGAATGTGTGCAGTGCTAGTAGGGTAGGTGTAGGTAGTGCGGTGTTAGTGCGGTGTTGGCACTCTATTCACTCTGCACTCTACTTGTAGTATTACATATCGCACGCTTAGTATTAAAGTGACGTAATTCGAAAAATTTGTGGCAAATTACAATGTAAATAACAGTTTTGCATTGCCACTTTTTTCAAAATATAGTTATAATAAAACTACAATAGTATTTTGTATGATTTAACTAACCAATCATAAATTTAATAAAATCTATTTAATTAAATTTAATGAAAAGGGGTAATGAAGGAAACTTAGGAAGGAGAAATATCAATAAATCTTTGTTAGAAAAGTTCTTTAAATGACAGCTGCAGCCATGTAGTTGTATCAATAATGATTGAAAAGTCTCGCGACCCCCCTGGGAGTCGTGATCCACAGTTTAAGAAGTCCTGCCTTAGAAGATAGACAACTGGTGAATATATACTTATATATTTTTTAAATACATACTTAAATAAAAATATACACCCAGACTCGCAGACCAACAAATTCATTTATAGAAAATGTTGGCCCTCGGCGGGAATCGAACCCGCGACCCGCAGAGCCGAAGGTAGGGTCACCCACTACGCCAACGAGCCAGTCACGAGTCAACAAATCAGTCAGATGGCATTGAAATAAGGATTACAATGTCACTCAACGGGACAGAACTGGACAGAACTGGACAGAACTGGACAGAACTGGACAGGACTGGACAGGACTGGACAGAACTGGACAGAACTGGACAGAACTGGACAGAACTGGACAGAACTGGACAGAACTGGACAGAACTGGACAGGACAGGACAGGACAGGACAGGACAGGACTGGACAGGACTGGACAGGACTGGACATGACTGGACAGGACTGGACAGTACTGGACAGAACTGGACAGGACTGGACAGGACTGGACAGGACTGGACAGGACTGAACAGGACTGGACAGAACTGGACAGGACTGGACAAGACTGGACAGAACTGGACAGGGCTGGCAAATTTGGAAAATTTGTGGCAAATTACAATGTAAATTACAGTTTTGCATTGCCACTTTTTTCAAAAAATATTTATAATAAAACTACAATAGTATTTTGTATGATTTAACTAACCAATCATAAATTTAATAAAATCTATTTAATTAAATTTAATGAAAAGGGGTAATGAAGGAAACTTAGGAAGGAGAAATATCAATAAATCTTTGTTAGAAAAGTTCTTTAAATGACAGCTGCAGCCATGTAGTTGTATCAATAATGATTGAAAAGTCTCGCGACCCCCCTGGGAGTCGTGATCCACAGTTTAAGAAGTCCTGCCTTAGAAGATAGACAACTGGTGAATATATACTTATATATTTTTTAAATACATACTTAAATAAAAATATACACCCAGACTCGCAGACCAACAAATTCATTGATAGAAAATGTTGGCCCTTGGCGGGAATCGAACCCGCGACCCACTACGCCAACGAGCCAGTCACGAGTCAACAAATCAGTCAGATGGCATTGAAATAAGGACAGAACCGGACAGAACCGGACAGGACCGGACAGGACCGGACAGGACTGGACAGGACTGGACAGGACTGGACAGAACTGGACAGAACTGGACAGAACTGGACAGTACTGAACAGAACTGGACAGAACTGGACAGAACTGGACAGTACTGGTCAGAACTGGACAGAACTGGACAGAACTGGACAGGACTAGACAGGACTGGACAGAACTGGACAGAACTGGACAGGGCTGGACAGGACTGGACAGGACTGGACAGGACTGGACAGGACTGGACGGGGCTGGACAGGACTGGACAGGGCTGGACAGGACTGGACAGGAATGGACAGAACTGGACAGGGCTGGACAGGACTGGACAGGACAGGACAGGACTGGACAGAACTGGACAGAACTGGACAGGACTGGACAGGACTGAACAGGACTGGACAGAACTGGACAGGACTGGACAAGACTGGACAGAACTGGACAGGGCTGGCAAATTTGGAAAATTTGTGGCAAATTACAATGTAAATTACAGTTTTGCATTGCCACTTTTTTCAAAAAATAGTTAAAATAAAACTACAATAGTATTTTGTATGATTTAACTAACCAATCATAAATTTAATAAAATCTATTTAATTAAATTTAATGAAAGGGGTAATGAAGGAAACTTAGGAAGGAGAAATATCAATAAATCTTTGTTAGAAAAGTTCTTTAAATGACAGCTGCAGCCATGTAGTTGTATCAATAATGATTGAAAAGTCTCGCGACCCCCCTGGGAGTCGTGATCCACAGTTTAAGAAGTCCTGCCTTAGAAGATAGACAACTGGTGAATATATACTTATATATTTTTTAAATACATACTTAAATAAAAATATACACCCAGACTCGCAGACCAACAAATTCATTGATAGAAAATGTTGGCCCTTGGCGGGAATCGAACCCGCGACCCACTACGCCAACGAGCCAGTCACGAGTCAACAAATCAGTCAGATGGCATTGAAATAAGGACAGAACCGGACAGAACCGGACAGGACCGGACAGGACCGGACAGGACCGGACAGGACTGGACAGGACTGGACAGAACTGGACAGAACTGGACAGAACTGGACAGAACTGGACAGTACTGGTCAGAACTGGACAGAACTGGACAGAACTGGACATAACTGGACAGTTCTGGTCAGAACTGGACAGAACTGGACAGAACTGGACAGGACTAGACAGGACTGGACAGGACTGGACAAGACTGGACAGGACTGGACAGGAATTGACAGAACTGGACAGGGCTGGACAGGACTGGACAGGACAGGACAGGACTGGACAGAACTGGACAGAACCGGACAGAACCGGACAGGACTTGACAGGACTGGACAGGACAGGACAGGACTGGACAGAACTGGACAGGGCTGGACAGGACTGGACAGGACAGGACAGGACTGGACAGAACTGTACAGGGCTGGACAGGACTGGACAGGACTGGACAGGACTGGACAGAACTGGACAGAACTGGACAGAACTGGACAGAACTGGACAGAACTGGACAGAACTGGACAGAATTGGACAGAACTGGACAGAACTGGACAGAACTGGACAGAACTGGACAGAACTGGACAGGACTGGACAGGACTGGACTGGACTTAATTGCACAAACGGCGGCCTTATCGCAAAGCCAGTGATCTCTTCCAGGCAACCTTAATAATACAATCAAGAATACAATGGCAAATTATAGGCAAGGTTAAATTAAATAATAATTATAATATGTATAAATCATATACAATACTGTACAATATATACATACTATACACATACATACAATATACATACTATACACTATACTTTAACATATTAAATATATATGAAATATTTATAATAATATATAATAATAATATTTTAAAAGACAAACAAGGGAACAAGGGACAAGCAAAATAAGTCACACAACCCTTTTCATAAAATGATATTTTATTTGTTTTTTAAATATTGTGAGTGACTTAGACTTTTTTATGTCAAGGGGAAGAGAATTCCATAAAAGAATAGCTTGGACAGTAAAAGATTTGAAAAAAAAGGAAGAGGAGTGAGAAGGAATTTTTAGACGCAAATTCACGTCCGAGCGACGGGAACGACTGTGAGTGAAAGTAAAACGCTCTTTCAGGTAAGGAGGGGTATTAGGGTTGAACAGTACACAGTAAAGAAGATGAAGAATATGAGTATTCCGGCGAAGGCGAATTGGGAGCCACTTGAGCTGCGAAAAACGGAAACATGGTCATATTTACGAAGCCCGAATATGAACCTAATACAAAGATTTTGGAGGCGCTCAAGCTTATTCAATTGCTCCTCTGTGAGATCAAGATAACAAGAGTCAGCGTAATCAAGAATCGGTAAAAGAAGTGACTGAGCCAGCGCAACTTTGATAGGTATGGGTAGAAAATTACGCAATCTACGAAGAGATCCCACTGCTCTAAAGATTTTCTTACTGATTTCATCCAACTGCGGCGCCCATGATAAAAACCGATCAAACGTAATACCCAGATTTTTCACAGTATCATTAAATGGTAAGTGAACGCCGTTAAAATACTGGAGGCAGGACAGACAAATCTACATGCGACATCAATTTTTGGCTGCCCATTATTATAACTTTGGTTTTTGTAGGATTTACTTGTAGTTCAAAATTCTTACTCCACAGTGCAATACGTTGAAGGTTTTCATTAACAATACCGATTGCGTAAGGTAAATCTGATAAATTAGACCGAGAGTATATTTGTAAGTCATCTGCATAGAGATGGTAGAGAGAAGTGATGGAATTACAAATAGAATTGATAAAAATTGAAAACAGGAGAGGAGACAACACGCCACCTTGTGGAACGCCAGCAGTGACCATTGACCATTTCGAGTATGAGTCTTGTACACGAATACGCTGCCGACGTCCATACAAATAAGAATGAAACCAATCAATAACTTTTGGAGATATGTTAAGAGAGCATAAAATGGTGAGAAGGATATCGGAATCCACAGTGCTGAAAGCATTACTGAAATCCAATAGTGTCAACACTGTAACCTTCCGATGATCCATACCAGATCTAATATCATCGGTTATTTTTACCGAAGCAGTAGTCGTACTATGACCAGGCCGAAACCCGGATTGCATCGGACTCAAAAGATTATACTGGGAAAGGAAAAGGCTGAGTTGGTGATGAACTAATCTTTCAAACACCTTAGAGAGGAAAGGAAGTATGGATATTGGTCGGTAGTCGGCAAAAGCTGAAGGATTTGTTTTTTTAGGGAGAGGGATGACCTGAGCTTCTTTCCAGGTCGATGGAAATGAATTTGTACCAATAGAATAATTGAAAATAGCGGTTATGACGGGAGTTAGGATATCAAGAATGGGAATGATCATATCACGACTAATGCTATCAGAACCGACAGCTTTAGAATTAACAGATAAAATGTTTTTCTTAACATCACAACAAGTAAATTGATTAATGAAAAAATTAGGAGTATCAGGAGAAGGTAAGGCTGAAAGTTGATTTATAGTATTTAACTTAATGTTCATTAAGCTGGCTCAAATTTAAATTTAAATTTTATGAACTGATTTACTATTTCTATATTTTTGTGGTACATCGTTACCATCTGTGTTAAAATTTCAGGTTATATTAGTATTCCAGTTTCCACTTTTATTCAAACTAATGATGTTCAGACGATATAAAGTGTATTAAAAATAAATCAAAACCAATGCACAAATGAAACAGATACAAAGTTCTTAACCTTAGATCAGGGGCTCAGGGCTTCAGGGACTCTAAGCCCTAGTTTTAATGCTCATTACAATAGCAGAGTTCGTTCTGTTTCAAAGACGTAATGATACAAATTGAAAGTGCATTTAGATATATAAGTTAATGCATAATAATACATTTGAAAAAATAGTTTTTATTAAACGTTCTTTAGACTTTTATCTGTGATATCACACGTTTAATTATTAGACATTTTTGTCTAGCAATTGATTGTAAATAGAATACTTTAAAAAGTAAGCTGACTGCTTTACTAGAAAAATAAAAGTCCACATTTTTAATTGTCACTATAATAACTATATTTAAAATTTACTGGCGCTCCTTGGTTGTGAAATAAATACCTTTGTCAACAACTTTGTACCACGCATTTGGTTCATGTGAACCCTAAAAACTGCCATTGTAACAGATATGCGTACCGTTTTATTTTAATTAATACATTACTTTCACTATGAGCAACTACGTCCAGGTAGGCAATTGTTTTAAAATAAAAGTTGAATATGCAATTTTTTTAAACATTGGTAGGTTAGTTCGTAGTACCTAGCAGGGTATTTTTCATATTATGCAAATCTCGAATACAGATTAAAGAATATATCTGTACTTTCCTTTCTCTCATATCATTCGCGAACACTTCTGCTAGATTTTTATATGCATATAATTTATCGCACAATCCATCCAAACTTTTTGCCCGTCCTTTAGTTATATATTTGTTAATTAAAAATATTAATTAAAGAAACAAAAAACATTTCTTACATTTTGCATTAAAAATATCACGATGTCTCCGTCCGCAGATATTGTCAGCATCTGTAACAATGAGAAAATAAATGAAATTTTTCCTAATTCATGTCAGGCATGAAACGGATAGCAAAACCAATTAAATGAAACCGCTGACGTAAAAAATTAATACCTAAAATAATTAGATTTTTTAGATATAACATTAAATGAACAACGAATTAAATTAATACCTCTAAATAAGAATAAGAAAGTACAATATAAAAAATTGTTTACTGATTTACTACTTGATAAAAAAAAATTATGGATCTCCGCAAAGTAGCGCCTAATTCAAAAAATTACTTAATAAAATAGTACCTGGCTGACCAGGCTCAGTATTTTTTTTGAAGACATAAAAAAGAAGCAACTAAAAAAAAGGGATATGATATTGGGATTTGAAATAGGGTATTATAATTTTTCGGATTGCCCGATAACCCCACCCCACTCATTACAAATGATATAATTAGCCTATGTTTTCAAATAATAGTATAGCAGTTTTTCAGTCAGAAAACAGTTTTAGAACAACATTTTTTACCATGAAACCTAAATAAGTCAATTTATAGCAACCCAAATTTCCTATACTAAGTTTCATGAACATCGTTCTGATCGTTGAAACGTTAAAGCTCTGTAAGTACAGACTGTGTTTTCTCTCAATTTTTGCAGAAGTTACGATATCTATCATATTTCATTTATTTGGTTCGTCGCAGAATGGTTATTTTAACTCGAACCTGCATTGTTTAGTTTCATCGTATCATTTTGATTCGGTAATAATACTTTTTCTACAAGCTTTGTTATTTTAAAGATTAAATATTTATTTTGCTATCTTAAAGACCACAATTGGTCTTGTCTGGTAATTTTAGTAGCTAAAATAACAAAATTATTATATAAAATATATTAATAATTTCTGCAGTCCGCATCATTTTTTAAATTGGTCTTGTGGAATTTTATGATACTCAAGGAAAAATATTACTTAGCTATACCCCGTGAGACAAACTGTATTGATATTTCATAGAATTCATCGCGGTCTCGAGAGAATGCTTTTCTATCTGATTGCCGCGCGCAAAAAGTGTTTAGTAAATATTTGTGGGTCTATCTTTTCTTTATCTATCATGATCAGTCAGCATGTAAGTTAGGTTTCATTAAAAAAAAATTTTTTTTATCCTTGTTTTCGGGCACTGAAAAAATGCTAAAATGTAGAATAGAATGTTAATGATATTTTAGCTGTCAAGTTGTCATAGCTCAGCGGATAATGGGCGGACTAAAAAAGTAAAAATACACCGGATCGAGCCTCACGTGCCCAATAATTTTTTTTCAAGTTTCATCTTTTTCATATCTTTAAAAAAAAATTGCCGTGCAAGGTTCGGTTACCCAGGTACGTAATACTTTATTTATGTTAGCATCGAGTCATTTCCGTTACAAATTTATTGGTGTACCAACGATCTTTCGTATATAAACATCGCATTAATTATTTAATTACATAAAAAACTGCATAGTGAATACCTATTTGGTAGTAAAGTAACGGCCTGTTACTATCCCACTACTGGGCATAGGCCTCCTCTACCCTTATTTTGAGAGATGGGAATGAGCTTAGACTCACCACGCTACAATGCGGATTGGTAGGTTACACATATCCCAGTAATTCAAATTTAATATTAAATTATTCTTTATTCGAGTAAACTTGTAAAAAAGTGCTTTTAAATTGTCAACTCTTCTGCTGGGTCGGAAAGCATTTACTACCGAGAAGAGTCAGCAAGAAATTCGGCGGTCGCTCTTTTCAAAGTAATTCTTATAAGTAATTACATTTAGTCATTGTTATCTCGTACAGGGTCAAATCTATATCCACGCATTATTTTCATCCATGTAATTCTCAACAGTATAGTAGGCTTTCTGTATCAGTCTCCCTTTAAAAGTTTTTTAACTTGAACAGTTTTTTAAACTCACAAAGCAAAAATTGATTGTGGAAATTGATCGGAATTTTTCTCCAGGAACCCCACACCCTCACGAGAGAGTTGTAGTTTCTCACCGCTGGACCATTACAGCTTATTGAAAGTACTAAAAGCATAATTTAAGACGCATTCGTATCTATTAATCTATAATAATTTGCTGGATTAGTACTGAGATTCGTACCATTTGCGCCCGGGTAAGGCCCTGTACATAAATCAAACAATACACTGTCATGTATTGTGTATAGAAGATTTACGGTAGGTTTACAGCAAATTATATTGTTGGGGTAATCCTAATTTATGGATATAAGTTCGATGGTGATGTCTCGTAATATGAGTTTAAGTGTGCAGGTTAGTACGTACATAATTTTATATTATATTTAAATTCTATTTAATTAATTATAATTGAAATAAGATAATTAATCTTTAATATTTTAAATGAGTTAATCTTGTATATATATATTCTGAATCTCCGAACAGGCTCCAACGATTTTCGTGAAATTCAGCATGTAGAGGGTTTTTGGGGAGAACAATCGATCTAGCTAGCTAGCTTAAAATCAATCAGGTTAAAATAATTTCATCCCTGTTTTTGGGCATTACATTTTATTTGGCAAAAAATACTAAAATTTTTGCCATTAACTGTCAAGACAGCGCAGCTTATTCGGGGAACAGGTGGTCGCGACAAATGAAAATACCGAGGTTCGAGCCCCATCTACCCCATTCTTTTTTTTTTTTTTTTAATTTTGTACAAAATTACCGAGCAAGGTTTGGTCACCCAGATATTTATAATTAAAGTAAAATGTTTTATTACAAAACCTTTTAGTTTACTCATCTATACTTATTATAAAACAAAGTTCACAAAAGCTATCTGTCTGTACCTATGTGATCTATTTTCTCAAAATCTACTGAACGCTTTTTACTAAAAGAAACTACCACCCTTTCAAAAGGTTTAAGTTATAGTTAAAGTTTAGTACATTACAGTTTTATGTAAATTGTGTGGAAAAGATCGCCCGAAAGCAGAGATACAGTAAAGTAATGTAGTAAAGAATTGTAGATCTACAAAAATACTACAAAAAACATACAATAGCATGTCACTTACACGTATGGTTAACTCACAATAACATCTTTTAAATTATAAATTCCACACAGGTGAAGCTGCAGACACAGTAATTGTATTTTAATATATAATGTAAATAACGTAGTTATGTTTGTATAGACAAAGAAATTTTCTATTTCACCCGAACAATTGTTTCTTCGATTGAGAATAGAAGCGTAGACAACATTCTTGAGACAATTCCAAGTGGACGTATTTTGTTTTGAAGTAGGTTGTAAGTTCAATAAAATAGATATAAACTTTATATTATCATTTTTGAAATAAATGAAGTGTTTTTGTTTACTTTAATTTCTATATATTGACCATTAAATCTGACTACAAGTCACTGGTTTAGGTTGAAATTTCCCATTCTCGTTTGAACTTTGAAATAAAATGTATATAAAAAAATCTTGAATAAAAAAATGCAAGATTATGTAATTTGTAATTTAGGATGTACGTAATTATTAGATACTTGAATTGCATTCGTTCCTAAAGGTCCCTGAATGATCCCAAGTTTATAGTTAATAGTTCGGAATAAAAATTATTTATTTTCATATAAATATATGATTATCGTATAAAATTTGACAATTTGACAATTGCGTACTATGTATAATTATAAAAAGTAGTAATTATAATAATTATAAATATACGTATAATTGTAAAAAGACGCTGATTATGTAAGAGTATATTGTACACAATATAACTTTGATTGCAAGTATGAAGAGATGGTTCTTATTAGTAGCAGTAGTGTTGTAGTTAAAAAATCATCATTTGTGGGCGTGGCGTTTACCAAATACATCATTGCTTATTATTGTTTGGGGAGAACCAGATAAATACAGATCTACGTTTTGGGCATAGATTTTGTGGTTATTCTAAGAAACTCTTAATTATTTGATGATTTTTAAGAAAGGATCATAAATTTTATGTTATATAATTTTTTCATAGTTTAAGCTAACAATCACTCACGTAAAGCGTTCGCGGATTCAAAGTTCGTTAAAAAATAAGCCCAAATTCAGGCAGCACGTCAGTGAAAGGGACTAAAAATGGTATCCATCTGTTGATTAAAAAAAAGCGTAGAAAACCTAACTCTAAAAAAGTTAGTCGCCGAAAATTTTTCATCTCGTATGTGGAATAGATACATCTTGTTTTTACTGCAGGTATTCGGTTCCCACAAATTGCTTTGTGTAATTTAAATTCATTCACTGTTTGTTACTTTATTTCAACATAAAGGTTTTCTTCAAATATTCTTTTAACTAGCTTTTTTCCCTCGTAAATAACGTGATATTTATAATTGAAATTTCGAACATAAAAGTAGTTATTATGCGGTAACAATAACACACAGAGACATGCTGTTCCAGACTGTTTTTAGTCTTTGTAGTTCTAGTTACATACTAGTTACTAAATCACTTTAGTGAACCTCTGTTAGTTTATGACTTGACTAAAACTCCCAGCAGGCGAGTTTTCTTTCAATCGGCCGACCTCTTTACATAAAACTGTAATGCAATATTAATCTAAATCTCCCAGAAGTATTGCATTATCTTTTAGTAAAAATTAAACAAAATCCTTTTAGTTATTTTGCGATAATCGATCACAGACAAACAGCACTAGGGTCTGGGGGACTTTGTTTTATAATAAGTATAAATGATAGTGAAACTTATATACTTAAAAGGAATTACAAAATCGAAAAAATTATTTTGGATCTAACGCTGAATTTCATACGAAGGAGAAAGGAGGCCTTTACCCAACAATGTGGTGTGAACAGGTGTTTTATTCGTCTTTAGTAAAATGTCTTTAGAATAAAAATCTAACCATATCTGTCTGTCTATTATGTTGTCAATATAAGCTACTGGACAAATATTGACGAAATTAAGTCCAATCGCATCTCATATATCCAGGCTAACATATAGGGAAAAATACCAATATTCCCATCTTTTGTTTTTTTTTTACATACCAATTTTACTTAAATCAAATCTTGAGAACAAGTAGTATTCATAATTATTGTATATATGCTCACGTCTTATTTTATGGGGTGAGCTCGACTAGTTTCAAGGACATACTGGGGCACTTATTCATGAGCTCTTTATAAAGCGTTATTTGTCTTCATCGTTCCCTCAGTTAGAATTGTGAATCCATTTCACTTTGGCTACTAACTGCTTCCATTGGTTGCGCTCAATTGCCCGATGAAGTAACTGGGTGGTACCTTCAGCTGTTCCGCAACCTAGTCTGACCATCTCTTAGGCCTCAAGGCCTTATTCCTTCAATCTTCTCAGTAATCAGCAGACGTTCTCGGTTACCGGTATCTCTGCGTGCAACGTGACCAAAATATCGTATAACGTTGAAGACAGGCGCTGTGCAGTGTGTAATTTAAGTTGTTCAGTGGGATCTCCATAAAATTCAAAGCATACGACGCCAAAACCACATTTCATATGTGTCAATTCTGTACTTATTAGCGGCTTTAAGGATCCTTTAAGGCTAACCACTACATTATTCTTAAGCACCAGACATTGGAGCCTTAGGTAGTGTTACATTTAGTTAAGTTTATTTTAGTTAAGTGTTGTCCTTACATATAATAATGAGCATGCTGTAGCACCTAAAGGCATTCTATTTAATGCCTTTTGTGGCCTATTTAGTTTATTTTAATGTTTTATTGTAACTGTCACTGGTTGTTGCGAATAAATAAAAATAAAACCAGAATCTAAATGAAAACGCGACTAGTATTATTAAAATAATATTATCATGGTCTAAACTTTTATGTTCTGCTAGTGCTTTATGCTATTTTTAGGATCTTAGCGCGGTAGTGAAAATATTTTTAGAAAGACACTCTTTGTCACTACATAAAAATCGTCTCCTTAATAGCTAGTATTCGCCCAAAATAAATATTAAACAAACGAATAGTCATAGATAAATTGTTGCTCTCAGCTTCATTTAGACCACAATAATGACGTCATTAATCTCTCGTTAAATACCATTTAGAAACCATCCATTAAGTAATTCATTTCAATTTTCCTCGAGTCCGTTCTGAGTGTCTTTGCATAGCTTGTGTACTTAGGCGTAGATTAAATAATAATTGCTATGGAGGCCAGTGATTATTTAGTATGACCTAGTTAAGACAAAGTGTAGGCCAATACAATTAGAACCAAAATTGATAAGATTTTTCTTACCGATTGAATTAAAATTGATTTTATTTAATTTTTATCGGGCAATAAAAAAGAACAAGAAAAGTTGTTACATAAAGCGTTGGCGTATAATCCACAAAAAAATGTTTCAATTTACAAAAAAAATAATATACGCTATAACAAAGATCAATTTTAAAATTTGGTTGATAAACAATGAAGAATACGAGTACATACTAATATATCGCACGCTTAGTATTAAACTGACCGATTTCAAAATTAGGCTTAATTGAGCTAGATATATTATAGTAATCCTTATTTCAATACCATCGATTCATTTACATTTACGAATTCTTAAAAAATCTAGTGTTCTTGCTCTTGCAAGTTATAAAGTCTCTTTATTACTCACGCTTTGAACGCGCTACACTTTATTTTACAAATTTATTTATATTAATTTATTATATTTGAATTATATTAACATTCTATTATATATTAAAATGCGAGCAAGTTAAGTTGGCCCACCGCGTGGTATACGGCTGAGTAAAATAAACCTCTTATTTCTTATGTAGGTATCGTAAAAGGCGACTTAGGCCAGTTCACGTCAGGCAGACGACCGGTCGTAAAATACCTAGGAAAATCTTGTAATAATAACTCGTTGTGCCGACCCTACTTAAATTTGGATAAGGGCAGGAGGATGTTGAATATATTAAAAAATCTACCGTTACATAAAAAATCTTATTTATTTAAGGTTTTTTTCACGTGCTCTGTAAACTCTATCAGCATACATCCATGAAATTAAGATAACACAACCACAATAGATGTATATAAATAAATCTATTGTTAATCTTAAAGTAGCGGCATATTACTCTCCCACTGCTGGGAAAAGGCCTCTTCTCTCCGTTTTTGGAGAGAAGGATTGGAGCTAATATTTACCACGCTGTCCAGTGCGGATTGGTAGGTTGCACATATCTCCAGAATTCTCTGGAGATATGCAGGTTTCCTCACGATGTTTTCCTTCACTGAAAAGCGTGTGATAAATTGCAATTATTAATTGGACACATAGGTTTTTAACAGAAAAACTTAGTTGAACCTGCTCACCTCCTCGAAAGAGTTACGGTGTTACCGCTGGGCTACCACAGCTTGTTTGTAAATCTTACTAGTATGAAAATGTATTATCATTGGATTTATGTGCGGGACCATGACTCGTAAATGGTTCTGAGGCCTAATCTCGAGATTATTAGGGATATTCTTTCTTAAGGTCGTTTGATGCGTAAAGAACTCTTTTCTAATACGGTATATAAAGGTCAGCTTATTATTTAGTTCATAGAAGAAAAATGTGACGTCATGTCTTTGTTTAGTTTGTAATTAATTTTGTTATTTGAAACAACAACGAAACATATTGAAATATATATAAACGTGGAATTGTTTTTGATTTGCTTATCTCATTTCGGTCATGATACAACTTTAGGCAACTAACCAAATCTAACGACACGTTTGAAACATGTTGTGTCGACCCGCTTAGAGTGGGATAAGGCCAAGAGAATGATGATGATATTTTCACAACTTATAAGCTGGACCAATGGCGGCCGGTCGTAAAATACGTAGCCAAATCATGTGACAACATGTTTGTAACATGTTGTGCCGACCCCACTTAGAGTGGGATAAGGGCAGGAGGATGATTATAATCTGGATCAATATTAATTAAATTTGACACAATAAAAGCTTATACACTAGTCTAAATGAAGATAAAAAATTTTGCTTTTATAGGCAATTGAGAAGAATACATGTATTGTACTTTTGTATGTATTTTGTTGTTACTTTACTATACATTTATAGTAAATAAATGCTTAAATTGGCCCAAAAAAGTCACAGATATAGACTCAAAGTCACAAATATAGATACATACTATCTTTATATATTTTTATTTCTTACATTTATTATTAAAAAAAAATCGAAATTCGAACCCAATAATAGAATCTGACTTATATTGTTATCGTGACTTTTTTGCACAAGAAAGAGGACTTTCTAATTTCCTGCATAACTTCTTGACGGATGCCGAGTGTGCTATAGAAGAAATTTAATGAAATATAAAAGTGTAAAAATATAAATAAATGAATAGACATATTTATATTGAATAGACATATTTATATTGAATAGACGTATTTAATGGATATCTTAAGATATTTTTATTGAGTAATTGATTTACATGTTATATTGTCAAACGAGAGACGTGTCCGGGAAATCAGGTTTTATTAATTTTTTTCATTACATATTGGATTACATTTTTTAACGTTTGCGGGTTTTCAATTCTATCAATGTTTTAATTACCTATTATATTACATTTTCTGAAGTGTAATGGTCTCCAAAGTAGCTTGAAATTATTCTTAGTAGAATGGCATACAAAGATTCTAATATTCTATTTAGTATTGTTCTACATTAATCCATATGATATGTAGTTGGAAGGTCAAACGCTCGCCGTGTGGTATCCGGCTGCTTAGAATAGTACCACCCTCATTTCTTACCGAAGTGTCGTAAAAGGGGACTAAGGTAAGTCGATCGACGTGTGGTATCCGGCTGAGTAGAATAGACCACCCTCATTTCTTACCGAGTTGTCGTAAAAGGCGACTAAGGTAAGTTGACGTCAGACAGGCGGCCGGTCGTAAAATACGTAGCCAAATCATATGACAACATGTTTGTAATATGTTGTGCCGACCCGACTTAGAGTGGGATAAAGGTAGGAGGAGGAAGGTCAAATGCAGAAAGATATCTCTCTACTGGGTGTTAAAACACGCAGAAGAGAGAAGCTATATACAAATATACTATATACTAAATATAAATATACTATAGTAGCTGTACCTGCGGCTTCGGCGCCATGTGTCACAAAATTATTCCCGAATTGAAATTTTTAACTTAAAAGTAGTTATTGCGAGTTAACCATAAGAGACATGCTATCGCGGACTTTTCGGTAGTATTTTTGTAGATCTACAATTCTCTAGTACATTACTTTGGTGTTTCTCTTTAACGCGACTAAAGCTCCCAGCAGGCAAGTTTTATTGCAACCCTACGTCTTTAACTAATTTATATAAAACCGTAATGTATTATTAACCTAAACTATCCGGGAGAAATGTACTACCTTTTACCGTAGATTTTGAGAAAATTTATCATAGACAGACAGCTTTTGGGGATTGTTTTATAATAACTTACATTGTCTATTAATCAATTTGTTGGTCATCGAATCTGGGTGTATATTTGTATTTAAGTATGTATTTAAAAATTATATATGTATATATACACCAGTTGTCTGTCACACACAAGTATTAAGTTACTTACTTTGGGGACGGACGACCGTGTGTGTAAGTGTCCTATATAATTATTATTATTTATTAGTAAGTTTAAGTATAGAAACATTCGTTGTTAGTCTCATTATAATCCAAGTTAATTGGTATGATAATACTGAACAAATTATTGACAATATAGAAAATTTCTTAATTTAAATGTAAACTGTCTCTGCTTAATCTTCAATCGTCTAGTCCATTTTGCACCACAAGGGAATGAAAATAATTCGGTCATGTTGGTAATTTAAGGCGCTTGTCCGATTTCTATATTGTCTCAAGATAAATATACACAAGCATTAATGTTGTACATTTTATTATTTATTTTAAATTGCTTCATGCAAAAAGCAACAGAATAATAAAATTATATACTTGTTGTTTTATAATATTATTTTAATTTAGAACAAAAAGTCACTATTACAAAAGCAAAATTACTAATAATTCATTTAATAACTGTCGTGATTAATTCACCCATTAAATATAATAAAGAGTCATTTATCTAAACGGTATACTTAGTATCATTGAAAAATGAAAATAATTGCCTCGAAAATTGAATTAAATGTAAATCACATTATGATCGACGCTCGCTTAAATTGTATTACATTAATTTGAATGTTTCTCTGTATTCTACGATACTTAATAGCTTTTATATTTTGATGCGATTAAAGAAAATTATTATACATAAGTAATTTAATTGAAATCACAAGGAGTACTTTATTTGATTATAAGGTTTCTAAACTTGCTCTTAAATAGTTGGAGTCCGCCTGAAGGTTGTATTTTATTTTAATATACTCTTACACAACAAAAAAAAAGATCAAAAATACAAAGTCAACTTATACCTAGAAAATTTATGTAATAGCAGTCTTATCATCTGACAGAGATTTCTGGCAGACAACCTAGGTTAAAGAAATTGTATATAATTTTAAGTATGAGATGCAAAAACTTTCAGTCAAATATTTCATTAAAAATATTGAAATACATTAATCTATGCTAATATTTAAAGCTGAACAATTTGTTTGTTTGAACGCGATAATCTCGGAAACTACTGGACCGATTTTAAAAATTCTAGAAAGATGCTTCGGTTACGGGGCGAAACGTTTGTTGAGATTGGTGGAGTGTTGTTGAATGTGTGCAGTGCTTGTGTGTTGATGTGTTATTGGTAGTAGTAATACGGTAAACGCGTAAACGGTAAACGGGTAGTGCAAGATTGTTACAAATTATGCATATATCACGTATGAGAACGGATAGTACACTATACATTTAGCATTACATATATTATAATCGCGAATTAATAATAATTTCATTACTTTCGTATAATGGACCTTCGCAAAATAACGTCTAATTCTATAAACAACCATTTTAGAAAATGTTGATTCTTGATGTAAATTAATCTAAAAACCAAATGTAGTAAAATAATAAGTCATGACCACTGTAACGTATCATTACCTTCATGCCCATATCCCACTCTAAGTGGGGTCGGTACAACATGTTATAAACATTTTGTCACATGATTTGGCTACATATTTTACGACCGGCCGCCTGTCTGACATCAACTTACCTTAGTCGTATTTTATGACACCTCGGTAAGAAAGAGGGTGGTCTACTATACTTAGCTGGATACCATACGGCGGGTCGACTTACCTTAGTTGCCTTTTAGGACACCTCAGCAAGAAATGAGGGTGGTACTATTCTATTCAGCCGGATACCACACGGCGTGACCACTGTAAGGTATCATGAATGAATGCTTAAGATGCTTTGCTATAAAAAATAACTCAGACAGAAATTTTTCAAGACAGAAAGTTTAAGAATAGTTTAAGTTAAGCTAGTATCAAGTACTACTTATAGGCTGAAAATAAAAGCCCAGGAGTTTAGGAGCTGTGATATGAAAACCTCCATTTAAGTTAAAAATGATCTTTTATAATCTACTCCGACCATTTTGTTCCACTGGAGACCAGAAATTATTGCCCAGTGTTATTTAGAGCGCTTACTTAAAACGTTTGCCATTAATTTTAGTCTTTGTATTGTTTATATATTTTACGGTCCTTTACCGTGAAAATTTTTCGAAATTAATATTCTTAAACGAGGGAAGTAAATAGTGGAAATTTAGGGATCAGGTTTCGTGAACATTTTTAACGTATATTCGTAACGTTTTGCGTAAACTATTTCGCATTATAATATACGAAATTTTTTTATTTATTTATTGTATATGTCATTGCATTTCATTTATCATTATTTATTCTATTTATATTTTTGTGACAGTTAGAAGCTGAGTACTTCTGAATAAATAAAAAGGACTACTATTACAACTAAATATCGTAAAAACTTCATTTTGAAAAACCCTTTTTTGTGAATAATAAATAATCTTCTTCTTATTATATAAAAATGAATGTTTGTCCGTATATCTTTCATAGACCCAAAACAGATTTTAATTAATCTGGACCTGGATCGATTTTAATGAAGTTTTCAGACAACTTTTAGAACGATCCAGCGGATGATTCTTTAAAGTTTGGTGGCAATCGGAGCATTTTTTAAACTGTTAAGTTCTGTTTCGAGGGGAATTCGAAACCAGACTGAGCCACAGGCCGGACCTAATATAATAAACCTAATATTACTGACTTTAGTAAAACATTTGTAAAAGGTCATATTAATTTTTAATTAAATCGAATTACTGGTGTTGTTAAGCAAATTTTTTAAATGCAGACTTTAAAAATGTGATAACTTACTAGGGCGCTCATCACATGAAAGAGTCGGCCCCTAGGTAAAAAAATGTTAACCTCATGATATGATTTTATAAAAGTATAAAAAAAAATCCAATAAAGTCCTTGAAATAATTTCTCTTGAATACTCCTATATACATTTTAGGGTATGTGGTATCTATTCTTCTCCAAGAATCACATCTCCCAAACACAAGCAAGACATTCAATTGTGTGAAAACAATCAGATGTTACGAGTAGATAAGTAGCTCAGAGCGTGCATCTATTGTGTATTGTCCTGTAATATCTCTTTGTACTATTACTGTTATTCGAAGAGTCTTCGCACATAACACTGTCCCGTACTATAATCACATCTCTACAATTTCAATAACATAGGGTATTGAAATATTCTACCCAAGATACACAGTTCCATACAAATATCAGATCTAAAGCTGTCTTTCAATTGTCATTGTCAAAAAACAATATCATTGTCGGCAAAATAAAAACAAACCACGACTAAAGTTGGTTTTTTTTTATATTAACGAACACAGTTTGCGTTCTTTTTTGCAAGATCCACTTATTTATGTCGATTGAAAGTCTTTTAAATTTTAAAAGCTAAACTTAAAATACAAAAGGAGACTACTGTCTCTTTGCAAATTGCCGATCTATAACTATGTACACCAATATGTATATCAATATAATTTTAAAAGGTAAATAATTTAAAATCCGAGTCGTGTGGTATCCGGCTAAGTAGATTAGACCACCGTCATTTCTAACCAAAGTGTCGTAAAAGGCGACTAAGATAAGTGGACAAGGCGTAAAGTAAAAGTGTAAAATAAAATTTGTATTATTTAAATGCTCATTTTAAGGATTTTAAATTGCATAGATCATCATACTCCTGCCCTTATACCACTCTTAGGGGGGTCGGCATAACATGTTATAAACATGTTGTCTCATGATTTGATTATGTATTTTACGAACGGCCGCCTGCCTGACGTCAACTTACCTTAGTCGTATTTTACGTCACCTAGGTAAGAAAGAGAGTGGTCTATTCTACTCAACTGGATACCGCAAGGCAGGTCTTACCTTGGTCGCCTTTTATGACACCTCGGCAAGAAATGAGGATGGTCTATTCTACTCATCCGGCACCACACGGCTAACTTAAATTATATGCGTATTCCGTATAGAACTTTTTTTATGTTGCGTATAGAACTTTTTACTTTATGGATCATAATTCTGCGATAATCAGCGAATAGACAAAATCTATGTTATGCTAAATGCGGAGTGAGTGTTATACGTTTTCAAACCTCATACATGCTATGCGATGCTTTACGGTTTTCTTCTTTATCTCCTAATAAAAATTCAAAGAAAGTTTTTTGCTTACGTAAAACCAATGGTAGTAAAAAGTAGAACAAACAATATGGCTGAATTGGAATACTTTTCTTAATATGGCTTCCAAACGCTGAGAAAAATAAGTAAATTTTATTTGTTGGTAAAACTGGAGCTAGAATAAGTAGAGCAAAAAGTTTCCATTTTAGCGAGTGCCTGTAATACTACGTCGCCGTGTGCGAGCGACGGGGTATAAATCAAGTTGAGACAACAATAATTTTGACGTGACGTGCCTCTACAGCTCATCTAGCGACCAATTTATATGAAGCACCTGTGTCCTGCTGAAATTGTTTACTTTACTACAGTAACTTTGTGATTTAGTCTGTCTTAATTTGTGGTAATGAAAAAAGTCACCCGCGCTATATACCACAACTTATGTAACAGTAATACTAGATCAGTACAAGCAGTGGCAGATCTCAGGAACAGTAGATCCTCGAATGAATTTTAAAGTCAAGGGAAAAATTTATAAAAATTTATAAAAAAATTATAAAATCAAAATATTGGGCAATAAAAAAGACCTATGAAAGAAGAGTACATATAAATGAGATGAGAATGTTAAGGTGGATGTGTGGTGTGTCAAGACTGGATAAAATGAGAAATAAGTATAAAAGATTAGATAGAGAAGAGAGAAGATAATATCGAATATAAAAATGAAAATAAATTTCATTATTATATAATAATGAAAATAAAGGTTACTAAAAAACTGTAAGATGAAACGAAATAGATTTTAATCCGCTTTATATCAAAAGCAATTTTCATTATAATTTTTTCCTTTATAGGATCTGGGTCGAATTAAAAATGTTCTGAAAGTATTTACTATTGTTACACACTATATATATACTGTTATACTATTGTTGTTATTATTCTGGAAGCATTTCTAAGGCTGCTAAGTTGCTAAGTCTCCATGTGAATAAAATTTTGCAGGAACTATTAGAAATGATTGGAGATTTCTAAAATGTCAAAGGGACTTTGTGGTCTTAATCCTTTAAACACGATGTAGCTCTACTGCTTTGTCTTTTGTTGAGAGGAAATTGATTTGTCATTTTTTGAATGACATTTTTAAACGTAAAAAATAATGAATAGAGCTTCAGTACATAAAATCATTGACAGGATCGTACGAATTTTTTTTTTCTATCATGATATATTCTGAAGTTTATCTGTATTTGAAAAAAGAGATTATGTAGTAGACAGTATTTTTGAAATTAATTATTCTTTTCTGCTCATGTGAAATATGTGAAAAAATTTTTTTCAAGTTTCCTTAATTACAGAAATTAACAAACAATTCAACTGAGTACACATTATGACAACATACTTTCGTACTTTAATGTCTACTTAAATATATGCCAGAGCGACATTTGTGGTTGTTGTGTTTGTGTGTTTTCGGATATAAGTATGCATATAAGAAGGTGTTTGCGTGATGCGCGTAAAAGATATTCTATAAAATTGTTATTTCATATTTTTATATTGAAAGCGATAAACTTGAATGATGTTTGTACAAGGAGTATGTTTTTAAAAGTGAGTGTAATACTGATAAATTTTGATAAAGTGTATATTTCAGAGCCGACGCGACTCTCAGTCAGTGTCACGTAATAAGACGAGATTGTTGAATGCTGGTGACAGGCTATAAATCAACCGAGGAGTTGTGAGGATAACAATAATTTTGGTATAATGTGCTCCTCTAACTCAACACGAGAGTTATTTGCGCAACACCTGTGTCCTGCATAATTGACTCCCAGTAGCTTATTTATTATGCAGAAAACAGATCGTGCTCAATAATATTTTACATGTAAAATATGTTTGAACAGCATGCAGTTCTGAACTATTCATGAGAATATATTGTACAGAATACATATGTATGCAATTTATTTTCCTTAATAAATTTACTTGAATAATTTTACGCAAAGGCTTGTTATCCATCTATACTAATAAAGCTGAAGAGTTTGTTTCTTTGTTTGTTTGATTATTTGAACGCGCTAATCTCAAGAATTGCTGGACCGATTTGAAAATTTTTTCAAGTGTAAAATAGTCCATTTATCGAGAAAGGATATATAACATTACACTAAGATGAATAGGAGTGCAGCGGCAATAAAAAATATTACGAAAACGGCAAAATTAAAAGCTTTCCTTGCGTGCGCTAAGTAAAAGGTGAAAGTTATCCAAAAATCATGGAATACACAATTGTTCCCCTCTAAATAAAAGTCCGGCACAGCATATATCTAGCTTTTAACGTTGACCCGCTTTTACCATTTTTATGGTTATCAAAATACTATATTACGATTTTAATGTTTCCACGCAGGCGAAGCCGCTGGCAATAGCTAATGTTTTATCAAGGCTGTTTTACATCAGACGAGCAAATGCTCATTCTATTGCTACTCCTTGAAATTCGGTTACTGTAAACAGATACAGAGATATAGAGAATTCCTTCATTGTTATTTCTGCAATCACAAAGATTCTATGCAATATTCTTATGGTGGCTGTACACTCTGTGTGAGATACCCTGAGACTTGCTGAGTGCGTGAGTGTACAGGGTAGCTCTCACGGTGTCTCGCCCGCTGTCACTCCCGTGTCGGTTTTTATGCTCGAGGCAAAGGGTGTCGCGCTGCCTAGCACACCCGGCGAACGCGTCGCTCTTCACTTTCGAGAGTGTGCATGGTAACTCCAAGCTTACGTGTGTAAGCCGAGGCATCTCGGGCATAGCAAGTACTCTCGGGCGAGAGTGTACCGCCGCCATAAGAACGCTTGCTCACTTGGTGTAAACGATATTAGAACGCGCGAACAGATAATTAAAGCGTTCTTGCATGTTCGGACGCTCTCGTTTTCCAGAGCGGTCTCTTTAAAGTATTCGTTTGGCTGATCTTGAGCAAAATTTTAGTTCTTGATTCTCATTCTTGCTCTTTTATACTTTTGTCTAAAAGCAATGCTTTGTTTACATTAAAAGGTCAAGAAAGAATGCTATAGTGCTCGTCCTTGTTCTATGTTCGTTTGGTTTAAACCGGCTTTTAGACGCTTTTAAACTTGATACGCCTGTTCCGATTTCAAAGTTGTGACATTTAGAAACAAGTACGTGTTGTAAATATTTCATATAACTTTCCTAAAGTATATATTTAACGATTTCTCTTAAGTGTCACGTACATTTAATGAGAAAAGGTAACAAGCGTAAGTTTTTAATGACAATAATAATTTTAATGTGAATCTCACTCTACGCGAGACAAATTTGTGACATATGTGCTGAAGTAACATTCTAAAGCTGTAAACAATACACAATAAAAGTTTATTTGTCTGTGTTTCGGTCTATCTGTCATTCTGTTATGCTTTCATGTTTCATGTTCTGACATATAGTATATAAAAAAATCCAGATTTTCCTTCACAAGCTTGAAAAAACACATATTTCTCAATTAAGAATTTAGAACACTAAAGTTGACGCGAACGGCATCAAGTTTAGAACAAGTACTATATAAATATACTTTTTGTATTATAACGTTTTAAGACATAGTTAATGTTGTTTTCAATTGAAGTTAAAGTTAAATCCTAGTGGTGATGGAGGGTCAATAACCAATACTGCGTCTTCCGATGCAGGATAACTCTAGTTCTTTGTGCTATGTCTACAATCATGAGCACTTTAACTATAAAGTAACCGACCAGGTGACCGAGCCTTGCTCGGTATTTTTTTTTTAATATATAAAAAATGCAATGAAATTGTGGCAGTTTTTATAGTACCTTAAAATAACAATAAGGAATAACGAACCGCAGAAGGCAGAATCACTTCCAACTGAACGAGCTTACAATTATAATTCTTTAGAGCCACAATTATAATAAAAAAAGTAGCGGCCTGTTATTAGCTTACTGCTTGGGCATAGGCCTCCTCTCTCCGTTTTTGGAGAAAGGGTTGGAGCTAAGACCTACCACGGTGCTCCAATGCGGATTGGTAGGTTACACATATCCCTAGAATTCTTTAGAGATATGCAGGTTTCCTCGCGATGTTTTCCTTCACCGAATAGTGTGTGATAAATTCCAATGTCAATTAGACATATTTTTTTATTTGCTTCCACTAAATACTCTCCACATAGCTGCATTCCTGAATAACTCTGAGATTTCTCATGATACCTATATTGCAATTACTGAATTTCATCGAAAAGAATAGCTCGAAAATCTGCTTGAAAATGTTTTTTTGCTTTCGTTAGTACTTGAATTACATCTAGATACTTACCAATAGGAAATGGAAATGCCGACTATCTGTAACAGAAATATTCATATGTTATTTTATACTCATGTCAACCCCATACATCGTAAGAACAAGTAAAGAGCTATGCAAGGAATTTGCAATGCCATAAAATTTTACACAATTTTAGTTTCAAAAATCGTTTTTATTTCGGTAACTGGGCAATAATACATTGTATCATTGAGGTACTTAAACGCTTCAGTTGATGCGAATAAAGTCGGGAATGCTAATATTAAAAAAAAATATATTTTATTAAAATCCGGCAGACATGAACAAAAAACGAAGGAAAAAATTACAAATTCTCTGAAAAACCTTTCATTGATAATACATGAGTTGAATTGTAATAGGAAAAAGCACCGACCGAATAACAAAGGGAAAGCAGAGATATTGAATTAAGTTGGCATGAATTTTTTTCGACATGATTTACTGGCCACGCTAATAAAGATTTGCATATTCAACGTTAAAATTATCTATGTTTATTTTTTCTTGTACGTTTTACTTAGGAGTCAAATATTTCGCGGCTTCTGGACGTTGTAGGCTTCTTAATTAAGTGTTATTTTTTTATTTCTCGTAGACGATTTATTATTAACTAACTGTGCTCGCGGCTTCGTCTGCTTGGAAATCTATGTGTCACAAAGTTTTCCCATGTAAAAACTAATCCGCGGATTACACGTACAGACAGACAGCTGTTGGGGATTTTGTTTTATAATATGTATTAGCTGTGCCCTCATCTTCGCCCGCGTGGAAATCAGTATTTCTGATAATTTACATAAAACGGCAATGTACTATCAATCTAAACCATCTCGAAGAAATGCACTACCTTTTAATATAAACCGTACTAAAATCCGTTGAGTAGATTTTGAGGAAATCGATCGAATATAGACAAACAGCTTTTAGGGACTTTGTTTTATAATAAGTGATATAATCTGTGACCGATTTTTGTCTGGAATTTTTTTTAAGGTAAAAAAACAATATGGAAAAAGGTTAAATCTGGACTTGATCCGAGGCATTTTTACTTCTTTAGGGTAGCATTTCATTCATTCTTACCTCTTCATTTTTACCTCTTCTCAACTGAGCTAATATAACTTTGTATGTGTCAGTGTACAATATTAATATGGATATTAAATATTTAATATTTTTTTTAAGAATCGGAATAAAAAAGGAACAAATATTTTTACGTCTGAAAATGTATCTGAATCATGGACGAAAATCTTTATTTAAACTAGATCCGTCTAGTTTAAATAAAGATTTTCGTCATTTAATAGCCAGCCTACGCCTTCGATAGTTGATCTTCATCAATCACTTGTAAAGTTCGAACTCCAAACATTTCTTAAAAAGATTATAGATAAAAAACGCTAAAAACTGATTCAGCATTTAAAGAACGTGTAATTAACTTAATCCGCAACCCAGCATAAAATTCAATTCAGTATTAAAGCGAAGTTTTATTTCATAAAATAATTCAAAGCTGGCTACTTTAATACAGATTAGATATAATTTTAGTTTTTGATGGAGTAATTACGATCTCACCTTCGTTACCCTCAAAAAGTTAACCGAACGTGCAAAGGTCGGCATGACCGGTATTTTACCCATATCTGTTAATAAATCTAACAGAAATTTAATAGCCTTTTTGATTATATGTAAAAATTATCTGACCTTTCTATACATCACAATTATACCATCCAATTGTATCATTACCATCCTTATACCTTTATCCCATGATTTGCGAAGGACGAGCTTTGCTAAGGAATTTTCGACTAACGTAAAATGACTTCAGGCAGGCGGCCGGTCATAAAATACAAAGCCAATTCATATGATAACATGTTTATAACATGTTGTGCAGATCCCATTTAGAGTAGGATAAGGGCAGGAGGATGATAATGACGTTGCTTCAGAGAGATTTTACGCACTGCTTGCCTGCGGCGGATTATGTTTGTGACTTAGTGACTTAGTTTCCGAACCAGCTCTGTTGTGCTTCAGCTTATTTTGGAAGCCATAGCACTGACAACTACCGTAAGAGATATTGTAGTCCATAACGAGGTCTTATCGTTTAAGCAGCCAAGAGGAAGCCTTCATAATTGAATTATGATGCTTCAACCATCCATCATTAAGATGTACAGCCAGTTCGTGTACTTTAAATATATAAATATGTTAAACTGAACTTTCAAACAATTCTATGAGACCAAGTAATAACTATACACATGCGTACAGCCCGTTAAATAGTTTGGTAAGAATTTACTAGCTTTCAACTATTAAAACAATTTTCACTCTATTAGTTACCAGAGAGCCTGAGTGCGCCCTTATCCCGATTATGTAAATTATAACATCGCATACTTGAACTTGTATATGATGGAATGTTAAAAACATAATACACATGCGCTCATACGTATTGCACACAAACACACACATGTACATGTACAAACGCAACCACACACACACACACACACACACACACAGAGACACACACACGAACACAAAAATACAAACTCAAACATATACACACACTCATTTATTCTTTATTGTTATGTTTATTATTAAGATATGGAAGAGCGGAACCTTCTGACACGAGTATACTTGACTTACTCACTAGAAGGTTCCTACATTTATATAGTAATGCAGAATTCTGGTAATGAATAAATGAATTTTGAATTTTTTTTTTGAATAATAAAAATAGTCGTGTGGTATCCGGCTGAGAATAAACCACTCTCATTTCTTACCGAGGTGTCGGTGTTTTACGACAGTAAAAGGCGACTAAGGTAAATTGGTCCACCGTGTGTATTCGGCTGAATATAATATACCTTCCTCATTTCTTACCAAGATGTCGTAAAAGGCGACAAAGGTAAGTTGACCCACCGTGTGGTATCTGGTTGAGTAGAATAGACCATCTCTTTCTTACCGAGTTGTCGTCAAACATGTCTGAGGTAAGTTGACGTCAAGCAGATGGTCGGTCGTTAAATAAAAATCCGGATACCACAAGGCAGAACGACTTACATTAGTCTATTTTTACGTCTAATTTTACGATAAGAAATGCGGGTGGTCTATTCTACTCAGCCGGATACCACACAACGAAATCTGCCATATTTATTGCAAATTATTCTATGATTGAAATATAATGCGACAAATACTTCATACTTCATACATTTGAAAATACACAATCAGGAGTTCATTTACTAAAACCAGACAGGAATTTCTGAATATAAATGCAAAATGCTTCGAATAAATGGAAGCTGTTATTTTAATTTATGGGCTATGTACGTGGAAGCTGTACTATTTTTACAGCGCTATGACGTCATAGACTGGGGTGAAAATAGACTGCAAAGTCAATAGTTGTATCTATTTAGATCTATATTACACGCGAAAATTAAACCTTAACTTGTAATGTTAATAGCTTTTACCCACAACTTCGTTTGTTTGGACGGTTGATAGGTTGATAATAGATGGCGCATTTCTATGTCATCCTATTCTTGAATTTAAAATATCGTGAGTGTTATTCATAATTAATTAATAACTAGTTTTAATTAGTCGGGCTCATCCGATAAAATAAGACGTGAGTATAGCCGCGATCTATGCATAAGTCATCCTATTCCTGTAGTATTAACAGTATTTCTATATGTTACTCCAGTGTATAAGGAATAATTGTGTCAAATTCCATCGATAATGGTTCAGCGGATTCGCCGTGAAAGAGTAACAAACATACATCTATACTCACAAACTTTCACATTTATAATATGAGTAGCATTTGCTTTTTTTGTGATCTATCAATTATGGATGAATATCGATTGTGAATTTCGACTTAGTATTTTGCGAGGGTCTAACCTGGGTCTGTATATATTCTAACCTAATAATCCGCAATGGCGCAGTTTGGTAGGTCTTAGCTTCAACTCGTCTCCCTAAAAAACGAAAAGAAAAGGCTTATGCCCAACAGTGATATTAACAGGCCGTTACTACTTTTATTACTTAAACTTGCTCATCGGAGAGTTTGTTAAAGATTTTATGTTTCGAAGCAGAAATTGCGATCCTCAGTGATTCCACTTTGTTACTATAAATATTTGTTTCAAGAACAAATAGAGATGCCACAGAGAAACTATTTCAATTAATTCTGCGATGTGTTAACGGGAGCATGTCCATTGACGTTAAAGCCCGCATTGTGGCAGTGTTCAAATTCACATCACCTGACGTTCTGAAAGCGCAAATGCGTTAATTCAATTTCTCTGTACTGTCTCTATTCGTTAATAGACTGATTGTGACTCGCTATGAATTCAAAATCGATTCATGCGTACAGCCACTGGCTGTCCGTGGTTCGTGCGCAACGTGAACCTCCATAGAGATCTCGACCTACCCACGATAGCCGATCTTTTCAGACGATTCTCGACGACTTACTTCGAGAAAGCGTCCATCCACCCAAACCCCCTTATAGTGGCCGCGTCCAACTATAAGGTGTTCAGGCACCCCAATAAGATTCACAGGCGCCCGAAGAGCGTCCTTAACGACCCCGACGATGCTATCACAGCATCCAACAAGATACACACACTACATTTACACAAACAGCGTCTTCGCCGGCGAAGACGAGGTCCCCGCTTGCTTGTGTCAAGCGGCCGCAGCCCTCTGCCGCGGCCGCCGTGACGCAGACTTCTTCCAAGTCATTTATTAGATGCAGCCCTCCAAAAACGCGCCGCCTTAAGCCGAGGTTCGGTCTCGCAGGAGACACCCTTAAGGCGACGCCCCCCTGTAGCGCGGGTGCTTGTAATGCACCCGCATGTATCATTTCTTCTCGGCGATGCTTCAGCGCTCGCCCGTCTTATCGGTGACGCTGTCAAAGCCATTAGGGCTAACAGCATTAGTCATATTCGAAAAAAAAAAAAAAAAAAAAACGCTATGAATTACGTTTGGTCGTTTATGCTATTCGATTATAGTGCATCAATATTATAAATGCGAAAGAATGTCTGTTCACTCCTTCATAGTATAACAAAACTGTTTAGAGCAAATTAAAAAAAAAATAGTTAATTTACTGGAACAATATTGGTGAAATTTAACACATAGGGAGAAAAACTTGCCATTTTTGGCCCGTTGGCGCAGTAGGTAGTGACACCCTGCGTCAAGCTCCGCGGGTCGCGGGTTCGATTCCTGCCGAGGGCCTACATTTTCATTACATTTGGTTTTCGAGCCTGGGTGTGTATTTGTATTTAAAATTATGTATATATTTATCAGTTGGCTGTCATACTTAATATAAATATTAAGTAAGTTACTTTGGGGACGGACGACCGTGAGTTTGAGTGTCCCATATATTAATTAAATAAATCATATTTAATTATTTATTTTTCCTTGAACTGGAAAAAAAAACAATATACTAATTAAGGGTATTTAACAACAATTATGACGCAAACGAAGTCTCTGGTATCACTTGTTCCTTATATGTTTACTTGTGAGAACTATTATCATCATTCTCGTACCCTTTTCCCACTCTAATTCTGGTTGAAAATGAAACACGCATTTGATGCTACCGTACTGATTCTTAATTATAATCTAAGATAATCTAAGATTCTTAATAAGTGGTAGGACAAAATTTTATTTTAAAAACTAGTTTACATTCAAAGTAAGTTATGTACTTGAAATATTTAGGAGCATCAATTACATTATAGTAAGACAGACTAATACAAAATTGCAGGTTTTAATTTACTACTGTTTTTTCATTATATATGTATCTGTAACAATATGAAAAGACGAACGAAAAATGAAGATTTGGATGGAATGGACATGTAATGAGGAGGGATGAAAATCATTTGACCAAACGAGTGCTATGTACTCGATATTTGCCTAGAGGGAAGCCTAAAAAGAGATGATTGAATTGTGTGAAGTATGACATGCATATGAAAGGAATAGCGCCGGAGTTGACGAGTGATAGGAGAGAATTAAAGAGATAAACATGTTATGCTGACCCGATTTAGAGTGGAATAAGGGCCGTAGAAAAAACAAGATACGTAACAACACGATACAAATATGTGCTTTTAAACTTTTGTATCAAATACATAGTAAGGCTATAAAAGCCTGTTTATAAATGTTTGGTTGATTAATTAAATGATGATGAATTAAACCTACACTTCGATCTGACCTATAATTTGCTTTGTTCACACATCACTACAATACAAAACTACGCAATCGTATGGTATTAGCCATTGCAAAAATAAATATCAGCGCAAATATAAATAAATTAAGTATTCTCTTAACGCTCAAACAACTTTTAGAATAAACACGAAGTAATATATAATATCAATAAAAACATACAATACAAGTTTTTAAACATAACGAGGTAGTTAAAAAGTTGTCAACTCGCATTCACCCGGGCGTTATAAATTTCATAAAAATATTCATATTTCTCTCCAAGGCTCCATGTCAAAGCCGACAATTCTGTATATTTATACTTGTTTTCAGACGTAAAACGTTCAAAGTTAGCTAAACTTTTATATTATTGTAATGTATACGATTTCAGTTGTCATTAGAATATAACTTTTTTGGAAAAATATTATCTCAATTTGTAGCTCAAGGTTATTTCAGTATAAAATAAGAAAAAGAGACGATAAGACATATTATCTACAATTTACATCTATATAATAGCGCCCGTCACTTATGGACAATGGATGTCTACTAACGAACTCTGAAGGGTTTTTCGAATTGACTAATACTCATCATCATCATCTTCCTGGCCTTATCCCACTCTAAGTGGGGTCGTGCCCCAACATGTTATAAACATGCTGTCACATGATTTGGCTGCGTTTTTACGACCGGCCGCCTGCCTGACGTCAACTTACCTCAGTCCTATTTTACGACACCTCGGTAAGAAAGAGGGTGGTCTATTCTACTAAACCGCATACCACACGGTGGGTCAACTTACCTTACTTTTACGACACCTCTGTAAGAAATGAGGTTGGTCTATTCTGTTCAGCACACGGCGTTTTGAATTGATGAATACTGTTAGCCATAATGGCATTGACAGCGTCACCGGAAGGACGGGCGAGCGCAGAAGCTTCGCCGGCTAAAATTGGTAAGAGCGAGTGCACTGACGCACTGCAACTACCTGTTAGTTTCGATTTAAGGGTGTCTCCTGCGGGACCGAACCTCGGTTTAAAGCGGCGCGTTTTGGAAGACTGTATGTACCATTGACTTTGAAGAAGTCTGCGTCACCACCCAGCTACAAACGAGGACTTCGTCTTAGCCGGCGAAGACGCTGCGTGTGTGTGTTGTGTATATGTCTTGTCTTGTTATGGTGAAGACGCTGCGTGTGTGTGTTGTGTATATTTCTTGTCTTGTTATGGTGAAGACGCTGCGTATGTGTGTTGTGTATATGTCTTGTCTTGTTATGGTGAAGACGCTACGTGTGTGTGTTGTGCATATGTCTTTTCTTGTTATGGTGAAGACGCTGCGTATGTGTGTGTATGTCTTGTCTTGTTTTGGTGAGTTTATCTACGTACGTCCTACAAAAAGATAAAACGTTTTATTTTATGTAATTTTTATTTAGAAGTTTCTTAGAAAACATAATTCCTAACTAAGCAACAGCAATATCGTTTCGCGATATAGTTTTCATCACTCCTATGTCCTCCATGTTTATCATGAGCTAATTAAAAAAAAAATCAGAAAAAAACTATACTTATTTACTACAATTACCTTTACATTATAAAATATAAAGCAATTACTCTGGATCCTAAAAAGTTCATGCAAAGAAGACATTTTTTACATTAAATTTATTCCTATTGTGATCTTACTTTGCCAAAGTATTTTAATAGATGGGAATGAATGCTAGTGATATTAATAGATGATCATTAAGCTTTGTGAAGCGGCTTTTGGCCGTTTGTGTTCACTCCGGTTAATTAGCTCCCAGCGCGGATGAATGCATTCCAATCCAAATCGCCCAGGTGGGATATGACGTATTGAAAAAAAAATCTATTGATAAAAAGGATTGTACGAATTATCAAAAGTTTAAACACCCCAGCCTTCGTTAATGTTTGTTGTTGTTTGAAATTTAAATGTTGTGATGTGAAATATATCTTGGTCTGTATACTTTATTGCTACAAGTAGCCTCATCTGTTCTGTACTCATAGAATCCGAGCTGAAATGTTTTTTAATCATCATTGTCTATAACTTAGCTTCATCGTTTATTCTCCTGCCCTTATCCCACTCTAAGTGGGGTCGGCACAAAATGTTTTACGACCGGCCGTCTGCTTTAGGTGCGTTTTACGACATCTCGGTAAAAAAGAGGGTAGTCTATTATACTAAACCGGATACCATACGGTGGGTCAACTTACCTTATTCGTCTTTTACGACACCTCATTAAGAAATGAGGGTCTATTCTACTAAGCCGGATACCACACAGTTGTATCTATTAATGAGTTTATTTCTTTTAAATAAATTTTATTTTATTTAGATTCTATTAGTTTTTTTTTCTTTAGCAACTTGACATATAAATTGTTACTTTCAAAATTAAAGTCATTAAGGCCAGCGTTACATATGCCAATAAACCAATCGATTATTGATTACTTTTTGTCTTTTAAATATATGGGACAAAAACAGATTACATTTGATATCAAATCACAACTTTATTATAACTTTATGATAATGTTAAACAATCCTTCAATTTATTATAAAAAAACTTAACTGAATTATTAAAATATTAAACTTAACTTTACGAAGATATTGGATTCCCTCAGTTATCAGTACTTTGTAAAGAATTTTTAAGTAGTGATTTATTGTAAGTTGATAATTAAGAAAATAAAAAAGGGAAATCCAATCAGGCTTTTGGTATTGAGGTCAATTTATTATAAGTCGATCGTGAGCTCGGTCGTAATTCATTATGAGTCTCTTTGGAAAATCTTAATAAAAAGTATTCAATGAAAACCTTTAACTTTTACCAATTGCACAAAAAAAGTAACGGCATGTTACAATCCCACAGCTGAGCATAGGCCTCCTCTCTCCACTCCTGGAGAGAAGAGTTGGAGAAGGTTGGTTGGTTGGAAGGTTGGAAAGGTTGGAAGGGTTGGTTGGTTAAGACCTACCACGCAGCTCCAAGCGGATTAGTAGGTTACACATATCCTGAGATTTCTCCAGAGATAAGCAGGTTTCCTCACGATGTTTTTCTTCACCGAAAAGCGTATTATAAATTGCAATTTTCAATTAGACATATAAGTTTTTTTTAAATAGAAAAACTCATTGGTTTGGATCATTGGACCCTCTCGAAAGAGTCGCACGATCACACCGCTGGGCTCTCACAGCTTACCAATTACATACTGAATACAATATTCTGCATCAGGTTAATGTCGAACCTGGTATATACTGACTTCCCTATCCCAAACTAAACCATTGACTACTGACTGACTGACACTTTTATAAAACAGTTCGATGTGTCTAAACGGATGGAGCGAGCTATACTTCTATGTGATCAAATCAAACACCATAGAATCACTACCTAGCTAAATGTGATGCTCAATTTTTGTATCACAAAGAAAAGCCATCCGTTGTATTTACAAATAAAAACCCGCGTGATTCCCTGCGAGAGAAGTTTAAGAAAATGGGTATTCTTACATTTGCTTCACAGTTTATTTTAAGCGATTTACTTTTAGTACATAAAAAAGTTAGTAATAAAGTCTCGGTAGGAACAGTTTTAGACCAGCAGTAGACTTGACGATTCAAAAGCACTTGTTTACAAGTTTATTTGAATAAAGAATAATTTGAATTTGAACTTAGCTGATATATCCGTAGGGAGACCCCAATAAAACGTAGCATTGGTAGATTCCCTACAATTTAGATGGGCGCTCTTAAAATTGTTGCAAGGAACCTTGCAGTTATATTTGTTAAAATGTACGAATATTCAAATAAAATTTAAAGCGTGTATGTACGTCACGGATGCGGTATGTAAGCTATCTAGTTTGCACATTCAACTTGGCACATTCATTTCCTCAGTGCGGAACTCCTGGATATTGTTTTGTGAATATAGAGCTTAATATTTAGTAGCGCGCTTTAAATACACATACGCTTTGTATGGATAGAATAAGACGTTATAACCTAAATTTCTTACCATTTTCTGTCGTGTCTCCATGAATTATTAATAAACCGTATTTACTTGTATCACGTACAGCTTTTATATTAGGAACTTTGATTTTATTAGGCAGTGAATATGAATTAATAACGCTAGCTAATAAAATCACCCAAGTTCGTAATTAGTAGCTTATGTAGATCCATAAGCTATTAATTACGAACTTGGGCTAAGCTCCCATCATTTCTAAAAGGAAGCCGCTACCAGTAGTGGAATGGTAACAGGTCGGTACTTTACGTTTCTTCTCTATATAATAATTATTTTATTTATCTTGTTCATATTGTTTCAGCATTTTATAACTTATTTTTTTCTTTTATGACTGGTATATTGTTTAAATAAAAGTTTTATCAAGCTATGTGAGTCTACAGATACTTTAGCACGCATAAAATTTTTGGATTTCTCTTCAGAAGTCTTGATACGTATATTTTATATAGGATAGGTATATTCTTGACATATTCGTATAATGTTTATTGTTCTTAATAATACTTGATTCAATACTAGTATTTAAGATACATTAACCGTCTATGAGAGACTTCAAACGTATCCAAAAATATATCTCAAGTAATGTATGTAGAACCTGGGTGAGCAGTTTTTCAGTGCTTGAAAACAGGGACAAAGCAACATTTTTTTAAAATGAAAACTTGTTAGATCGATTTTTCGCCTCCTAAATGCTGTTTGATAAAAATTATTGGAGCCGTTTTCGAAATTCAGATTCTATATGTACATATATACAAGATTAATCCATTTAAATATTAAAGATTAAAATACAATATTTTTTGGGATCAAAAATATAAACATTTTTATTATGTTGACTCGCTTTCGTACACTGTACGTTCGTACACCTTAGCGAAACTGTAACAATGGTCTATTTGGACCCTTTGATGTGCGGTGCGTTTACCCGTGGGCTTGTTTGAACTTGTCTCACCGTGAAATCGCGACAGGTCAGTGAGTTTGCACTCATTATGTAGCTACTTGAAGTAAAAACTTAAGTATGCTTTTACTATTCGTAACTAAGAGTGTCTCTTTTTAGGAAGGTTTTTTAAGACTTAAGCAAAGCAGTATGACAAAAGAACTTACTGTTATTAAAGTTGACTTAAGAAGAAAGTAAGTAAAAAGAAGAAAGGCAAGAAGCAATAGCGATCTAATTTTGGCAAAGGATTTGAGCTTAAACTCTCCAAGGTCCTTCAACACGGAATTGTATTTTACATACGAAGGTGTCATTTCAAAGTTTCCTTTCTAAACATATGATGAATTTCTAATAAGTATTATGAAATTAATAGTTTTATGAAACATAGTTCTATTAGAAGTATGGTATCCAGCTGAGTAGAATAGACCACCTTCATTTCAAATTGTCGTAAAAGGCGATAAAGCTAAGTTGACCCTCCGTGTGGTATCCGGCTGAGTAGAATAGACCAACCTCTTTCTTAACGAGGTGTCGTAAAAAGCTACTACTGTAAGTTGACGTCAGGCAGACGGCCGGTCTTAGAAGACCTAGCTAAATCATGAAACAACATGTTCACAACGTGTTGTGCCAACCCCACATAGAATGGCATAAGAGCAGGTGAATAATATAACAGTTCTATTAAAAGAAGTTTTCATATTATACAGTTGTTATATATGAAAATGTTGAAATTTTTATCAGCAGATCAAAAAGTTATACGTTATCAAATAAAACAAATAGGCGGTTTTATTGAAAGAAAAGAAACTAAGCTAATTTGACACCAGCTTGACATGGGTCCGTGAACTATTCTGCAAAGTCAAAGAGACAAATCTTTTATTTATACTAATAAATTTGTAAACTCTGCCGAAAGGTAATTGTTTGGTAAAAATTTCATCTTGTTGAGCAAACTAAAATTACATCTATTTTATATTTTTAATCTGAAAGTCTGTCTATACATCTGTCTGTACGGCTTTCACAGATAATGGGCTGGATCAATATTAATGAAATTCGGCGCAATGAAACTTTTACACTGGGGTAAAATGTAGATAAAAATATTCCCGATTTTCTTACGGGCACAGCTATAACACATATTGCATTATTGAGAGTACTTAAACGCTTACATTGGCGTGAACCATTTCGCAGGTTCAACTAGTTTCTTATAAAACTCTTCCCCTTCCCTTCGAGCTCTCAACTGAAGTGGACGTGTCGTGTTTTTTATTTTAATGTCAATTAATTTTTAAAAATTACATTTTATTTATAACTATTCAATCACATGAAGTACTAGGAGTGTATAAGTAGGCAACAGTGCATTGTGTCAAAGTGAGTGTTACCCATACATTCAAGCGCCTTACAAAGATAACACACATTGATGCATTCATTAACGCAGTGGTACGCCGCTGGATTATAATAGCTGTACGCCTGGTATGTTACTTGTTTAAAGTAGTGAAATAGTATCAAACTACCTTCGTCACACATTATTTTAATATGGAATGTTGTAACAGAAACTTAAAAGATAATGTTCTTACGTGTAGTAATTGCAAACTATCATTCCATTGCAAATGTATGAATATTTCTCTTGCCGGATTCAATAAAATAAAGAATAAGTCGACATGGAAATGTGCGAAATGTATAAATCCACGGGGAAAGCGGGGAGATGATACCCCCATTTCTTCGGGTTTATTGGACCTTGACGTGCAGTCTAGTGACGATGAGGTGCTGATCGAGGAATTCTGCTCGCAACAAACAACCATAACCACTGATTCACTGAAGGGTTTATTTAATAGTTTATTACAAAAAGTTAAGACGAACATAAATTTGGTTAAGGAAGAGATTCTAGAAAAAATGTCTGCGTCACAAAAAGAATTAAGTAAGGAGTTAATCAACATTACTACTAAGGTTGGAGCAATTGAGAAAAAACAAGAAAGTATTGAAACTTCTTTATGTAATCTGTCGGGGTTTTATGATCAGCTAAATCAGCAAAATAAGAATCTTATTGCGGAAAATAATTCTCTAAAAAAACAAGTTGCTGCATTAGTAAAGAACTCAAGTGAGTTGGAACAACAAATTGATGATGCGCAAAGTTATATCTCGTCCAAATTTATCGAGATTCGAAACATTCCACTAAAATCAGGAGAAAATCTCTTCGATTATATAAGTAATCTATGTAGTACGCTGCAAATTGATTTTCAGGAAAATAATATATCTAACATTTTTCGTAAGCGAACATACAAGCTGGACTCCCAACATATTTTAATTGAGTTTAGTCATAATAATTACAAGCAAAACATTCTGTCCGCCGTAAAACAGTATAATAACAAAAACAATGAGAAATTAAACACTAAGCATTTTGGCATTCCTGGTGAAAAAAGAAATGTTTACATATCGGAGCTTCTCAGTCAAAAACAAAAATATATATTCTTTAAGAGTCGACAGTTCGCTAAAATACATAAATTTGAATACTGTTGGGTAAAAAACGGCAGAATTTACTTGCGCAAGCAACAAAATGAACCAGCTATACCTATTCGTAGCGAACTACAACTGACGGAGCTTATAAGATCGCAACAGTCAGGCGCACCTTTCGCCCCCGCTCCACTCACCACGGCGGACTCCGCGGACTCGGAGATGGCCCGACAAGCAATCATATCTACGAATATATGACTACAGTGTAGTTATAGCATATTTAATCCTTTTTTGCTTGAACTTTGTATTACTATTAACTCTTTAAAAAGTAATTTATGTCATTATAGCATATTTTATCCGTGTTTACTTGAACTTTGTACTAGCATTAATTTTTTAAAGAGTAATTTTTTGATTATTTGTAAGCTAGATACTATACATAACAGACTATACACTTTCACCGCTAAGAGATATTTACATTATTTACATTACATTTACATTATATTAACACAAAAAAATAATCAGTGCATCTTCATAAAACGTTGTTCCCTATTATTACAAGAGTACATGTCAATAATAACAAGGAAACAGTTACACCGTAGTTATGATTTCTTCGTCACTTTTATAAAAGATACATTAGTTACAAAAACTCGCATACCTATGTTCCTATCTCGACTAATGAAACGTTTTTACATTCAATCCTTTACAAGATAATATTACACCTGATATTGACCGCTCTAACTATATTAACTGTTCTTATGTGTCTAATCCTGATACTTTTTATAGCTATCACTCAGCGTACAAAAATGATTCTTCACAATACTTAAATATATTAACGATGAACATAAGAAGCATAAATAAGAATTTAGATGACTTTCTTTGTTTTATAGCACGTCTTAAAATAAGTCCAGACGTGTTGGTTTTTACAGAATGTTGGATCCAATATGTAATTACTCCCCCACGAATTATTGGTTTTTCAAGCTTCTATACAAAAAATAATCACAATCAAAACGATGGCGTTATCGTCTATATTAAAAATAACCTTAGTGCATCTGTTTCAGAGCCCACATTGTCGGAGGCAAACTGTCTAGTTATTAATTTATATGACATCCATATTTTAGCTATATACAGGCCAGCCGGCTTTCGTAATCCGCAACGATTTTTAGATTCTTTTAGTACATACTTGGAAGATAACAAATTTAACAAAATTATTTTGACGGGTGATCTAAACCTTGATTTATTACCAAACAGCCTTTGCCCTTACAGTCAAGAATATCAAAATATCCTTGCATTGAATGCATTAATACCAGCTATTAACCGCCCAACAAGACAATTACGCTGTCTTGACCACTTTGTTATCAAGAATATTAAAAACCTGCAAACATTTGTATTTGACTGCATCGTTACCGACCATGCACCAATTTTGCTGTCCCTAACAATAGACTCTAAAAATGTAAATAAAACCATAAATAATCAAATTAGATATACATATAACTATTTAGGAATGGAAGACAGTTTGAAATTAATAGATTGGAATAGATTTTACAAAATCGAAGATACTAACGCTTCAGCTGATTTTTTGATTAACAGTATAAGAGACATAATAGTAAATAACACATTTATTAACAGTTCTCCTAAAAAACTTATACCTAGGAAGCCTTGGATCAATGCTAGTATTATAAAATGCATGAAAAAACGTGATCGTCTACACATAGCTTTTAGAAAAAATCCTACAGATTTAAATAAATTTACATACACTAAATATAGAAACATTTGTAACTCATTACTAAAATCTCTAAAGCGTCAGTATTTCCAAGAAAAACTTGTGCGTAATGCTGGTAGCTCTAAAGGCACTTGGGACACTATAAAAGAAATTTGTGACTTACCTTCCTCAAACGGACCGCCTATTGATTTACTTAACATTAAATCTACACCTGAAGAGTCTTTATCGTGTGTTAACAATTACTTCACAAATGTAGGACGTGATCTTGCAACTTCCGTTAGCAATAAACTCGGAGGGACCAAACTAGTTGATCATAGTAACACAACTAACGTACCACTCCAATCATTTATGCTGTATCCTACTGATCGATTGGAAATTTTAAACATTATTCTACAACTTAAAAGCAATAGCGCGCCGGGCTATGATAATATATGTCCATCCTTCGTTAAAAGATTTAATAGCCTTCTTTTAGACCCCATAGTTCACTTGGTAAATTTAAGTTTATCAACAGGTGTATTTCCTTATGTATTTAAAACGGCCGTTGTAATTCCAATATATAAAACTGGAGATAAAAACTTGGTTTCAAATTACAGGCCTATATCACTTCTGAGTGTTTTCAGTAAGATTTTAGAAAAAGTCGTTAACAGTAGGCTAGTAAAATATTTTGAGCAAAAAACACTTCTTGCAAAAAACCAATTTGGTTTTAGAGCTAAAAAATCGACTTTGGATGCTGTATTGGAATTGACCAATACTATTACAAATGTGCTTGACAATGGTAAAAAGTGTATCGGCGTCTTCTTAGACTTACAAAAAGCGTTCGATACAGTGTCCATTCCCATTTTGCTCAACAGACTTTTTGGATTAGGTGTGAGAGGTATCGCACTAGACTGGTTTAAGGATTACCTAATTGAAAGGCAACAATGCATTCGAATAAATAACGTAACTAGCCAATTTAGCAACATTTCTTATGGCGTTCCCCAAGGCAGTGTTCTTGGCCCCACCCTATTCTTAGCCTACATTAACCCTCTTTGTAGCCTAACCCTGACAGCCGGACGCGTATTTTGTTTTGCGGATGATACTGCAGTCATTTTTGAAGGTCTCGATTGGAATGAAGTAAAGGTATTTGCTGAAACTGGCGTTAGTCTAATTACATCATGGCTCGAGGATAATTTACTGACAGTAAACATCAACAAAACAAAATATGTATGTTTTAGCATTACAAAAAAACAGACCCCTCCATGTAACTTTAATCTACCCATTCATACTTACCCCTGTAATAGGAATCATAACATTATAAACTGTCATTGTAGTACTTTGTCTAGAGAGGAAACTGTTAAATACTTAGGCGTAACTATAGACGATCGCCTTAATTGGTCAGCAAATATACATAAAAATTCAAGTAGAATCAAGAAGCTAATACCGATATTCAGAAATTTGAGAGATTTTGGAACAATTAAGACTTCTCTAATGGTTTACAAGTCCCTTTGCCTGCCAATTTTGACTTACTGTATTAGTGTATGGGGTGGTGCGGCCAAAACACACTTAATGCACCTCGAACGAGCCAATAGAACACTCTTAAAAACTATCTTTAGAAAACCGTTTAGATACTCATCAAATAATTTATATAATGAAACGAAACTACTCAATGTCCGTCAACATTATCTAAATTTACTAATGCAACGTTATCACTCCCACAACGTACCCTACCTAAGTCCAAAAAATAAAAGGACAAATAAATATCCCATACCTAAAAAAAATACATGTTTCGGTCAATTCCAATTTGAATTTAAAGCTCCACAAATATACAACACTTTTAGTAAAAGCCATAAGGAAATATACAAATTAAATAAATTTAACCTAAAAAAACTTATCACAAATTGGCTTCTAGCTTACACATATGAAGACACTGAGAATTTACTAAAAATAACAAGATAATATAATTCCAAAAGCTATATATATTAACACATACATACACACGCAACTCACAATCAAACAACTTCACAAACTGCATACACTTTCATGCAAACACGCACACACATTAAGACATACACATACACACATTAAGACACACACACAGTCACACACGCACACTAACACAACATACACATGCGTACTCACAAATAAACAACTTTACTCACTACACATCGTCTTGCACTCAAACAGACACGAACGGAAATGCATTGTAATAATGGAAGGAACTACCTTCTGTGATACAGGGTTTGCCTAGTACAGAAGGTAGTGTAAATCTGTAAACTGTTATTAAATTAAGGTGTCTAATAAAGATTATTATTATTATTATTATTATTATAAAAAATATCTTAGGATGACTTTTACCAGTAATATATACGTATAACGCCTTTATACATTGTAAATTAACCTTTAATCAGTTATTGATATGCTATTTTATAAAAATCCCACTGTTGGGCAGAAGCCTCCTCTTTCCGTTTTTTAAGGGAGAAGGATTAGAGCTTACTTATCATACTGCTTCAATGCGGATTGTTACGAGTAGGTTATACATAACTCTAGAATTCTTTAGAGATATGCCATTTTCATCACGATGTTTTCACCGAAAAGCGTGTGTTTAATTGCAATTATTAATTTAACACAAGTTTAATAGAACGCTGTGTGGTATCCGGCGGAATAGAATAATACCACCCTCATTTCTTACCGAGGTGTCGTAAAAGGCGACTAAGGTAAGTCGACCCGCCGTGTGGTGTCCGGCTGAGTAGAATAGACCACCCCCATTTCTTACCGATGTGTCTTAAAAGGCGACTAAGGTAAGTTGACCCACCGTGTGGTAACCGGTTTATTAGAATAGACCACCCTTTTTCTTACCAAGGTGTCGTAAAATACGACTGAGATAAGTTGATGTCAGGCAGGCGGCCGGTCGTAAAAACGCACCCAAATCATGTGAAAACATGTTTATAACATGTTGTGCCGACCCCACTTATAGTGGGATAAGGACAGGAAGATGATGATGACAAGTTTCAATAGAAAAACTCATTAGTGCCTGTCCGTGGTTTGAATCCATGATCGTCTCTATAGAGCCGCACATTCTCACTGCTGGGTTATCATATACTGCGTCCATCATATTATCAGTCTTTTGACAGCTCACGCTCATTAAGTTTTGTATTGCTTACGTACAAATATCATACAAATAATATTTGTACTTTATGGATGGGTACCGCCCACTTAGTGATGTCACACATAATGGGTTACTACGATTATGCCACAGATTAAAAATAATCGGTAGAAATCGATGTTACGAGTATTAAAAGACATTTAATAACATTATATAAAGTTTTACTTTCTTCTTAGTTAATACATGAATACAAATAAAACAATCAGGATATTTTAATTTATTTTATTAGCACGAGTCGTCGGAATGATAATCAACACTAGACTCCTCCGATGAGGAGTCTTCAGTAGCAGTTATTATTAGCTCTTGTGTAGATAATATATTATCAAACGCAATATCACGTTCCCAATCAGAGAATATTACTCTTTTAGTTCTTTCCACCACACTTGCCCAGTTCTCGGCCGTTACGTGGGTGCAAGCATTTTTTAGCAATTGCAACATTTTATTCGCTGTGAATGGGGGGCTTGTATTGCATCTCGCAGCATGCCCTTTTACTTGTGCCCATATAAGTTCTATTGCGTTGTACTGGCAGTGGTATGGAGGAATCCGAAGAACAGTATGGCCATATTCTGCTACCATTTCATTGATTACATAGCGTTTTGCTCTCTTTTTGGTTTTTAATATTTTTATTAATTCAACTTTTAACATTGAGTCGTCCACATTTTCTCCATTGTCCCGAAGCCAATTAATTATTTCATGCTTTTTATTAGCCTGTGTTGGCATTTTGTCAATTTGACGGGAGTGGTAGGGCGCATTATCAATAAAAATTATTGATGGTTCTTCCAATGAAATGAGCATTTTTTTGAACCACTCTTCATACACATTTGCATTCATCTCTTCGTGGTAGTCATTTGATTTCTTCGATTTAAATGCCAACAGTGCGTCTTGTACAAATTCTTTTGCTGTACCTGCATGGCAAATGATTAGGCGCTCACCTTTTCCCATTGGTACTGAGGAAGTGGAATCAGCAGTATCATCAGTCCAGAAACGAGATAGTGTGTTGATATTGTGATTGAGATAGTGTTAGCGTTGAGCCATGTTTCATCCGTGAAAACAATATTTGCCCAATCTTGTATTTTCTTTGCCTCTCTTAAAAAATCACAACGTGCTATAGCTATATCTGTGCGTTCCATTAATAATTTTCTTTTATTTAACTTTTTATATGAAAAGCCAATTGTGTTCAAAACTTTGACCAAAGAAGATTTTTCACCATGAAATAGACCACTTCTTTTCAAAGAAACAATAAGTTTTCTCAAAGTTGGAATTTCTTTTCTCAAGTAGTAATCTAGTTTACGTAGGTTATCATTAATCGAATTACTTAGGTACGTAATTCGATTAATGATAGTAGGTACTATAATCGGAATGGTATCGCATACGAGAATCTTTAGGACATCACTATCGTCAATCTGTCAAAAGATGGTTAATATAATGGACAGTGTATAGCTCTTATTTTATACAAAAAGCATTAATTAAATAATAATATAAATTGACGTAGGTATGGCTACTAGATTATTGAAATACTAGAATCTGAAGAGTTCACAGTGAAATTGATAAATGCGGTTTAAACTTGTACATTGCTTTGAATAACGAGAATTTGCATTCAGTTGTTATTTCAAATGAAAATGATGGTAAAATTTTAGCTCAGTGGGCATGGCAAATACTTTATATAACTTTGGTTGTTTCTATTATTTCGTTCTGTATTAAAGCAATGAAATGTTTTGAATTGAATTTTACGGACAATAGGATTTAAAGTTCTAATTTTCTTAAGTTTTGATTTCTCGATAATTTCAGGCACAATTTGTATAAAATTTTCATTACGCGGGATAATTTCAAACGCACTTTTTATTTTAATGTAATAGTCATAGTATATATTCACCAGTTGTCTGTCACCCATAACACAAGTATTAAGTTACTTACTTTGGGGACGGATGACCGTGTGTGTAAGTGTCCCATATATTTATTTATTTATAGTAATAAATATATGGCATTTATACATACGGCCGTCCGTCCCTAAAGTAACTAAGTTAATACTTGTTTTATGGGTGATAGACAAATACACACATGCTTCAAAGAATCAACAAAATGTTTATAAAAAAATGTTGGCCCTTGACGGGAATCGAACCTGGGAAGCTGAAGCCACTGCCAACTGCGCCAACGGGTCAGTCAAATTTTCTAAAGTTTTAATCTTCAGAATATTTCAGGCACTATTTGTATTAAATTTTCATGGCGAAGTTTATTTGTTAAAATAAATAGGATATTTTCAAACGAACTTACTTTTGATTTATGTACTGCCTAACTTACTTTTGATTTTTTCTGAACGTGTACAATGCTTGTGTATACTTATAGTTGATACTCGTTCTCATACTTGATACATGCAGAATTTGTAAAAATTGCTAATTGCACAGACTTGCTCGCCTTGCCTCGCTTTGCCATTTTGTCGCGGAGTTTATCTCCTGACTATGCTTCGATTACGGGGCGAAACGATTGTGGTGGTGAATGTGTGCAGTGCGTATGTATTGCAGTGATATTGGTGGCGGGTAGTGCATCTACATTTAGCATTATATATATTTTATTTTATCACGAATTAAAGCAAAATAATATTTTCGTTACTTTTATAATTTTATTTTACGCCGTGTGGTATCCGGCTGAATATAATAGTACCACCCTCATTTCTTACCGAGGTATCGTAAAAGGCGACTAAGGTAAGTTGACCCACCGTTTGGTATCCGGTTTACTAGAATAGACCACCCTCTTTCTTACCGAGGTGTCGTAAAATACGACTGAGGTACTGAGGGGGGATAAGGACAGGGAGATGATGATGATTAATAATTACAAAAGTAATAATAAAATTATTTTGCTATAATCCGCGAAGAAGTAAAAAAACTTTTATAATTGTATGTTATTTATATCGAAAGAAAGATAAGAGAAGGTAATTATCGACTGCCATACCGTGGCCTGTCATCGGTGTCGTCTGAAATTGCGACATCACGCTAATGGGACTTTTAGTGTCTATTTGAGGCTGACACTGGCTTATACTTTTAAAAACTTATATACTTTATTGATGAAGAAAATTTTCAATATTTAAATTCAGACTAACCTTCGGCCTCTTTTACTTGACATAAAATACGACTACAATTTAAAAAAAAATTTAAATAAGCTTGCAAAACAGTACAGTTTAAGTAAGAAGAAAATATTACTTATAATTTTCTATTTCGACCGATGAAAAGATATTCAAATAACGTAAAGTATTACTTTAAATGGAAAAAATATTAGTAATCGCTTTTTAAATTTTGCTTAATTGCGTTAACTAAATTCATAAAAACGAATGTACTAGTCCTAATATATAAAAATGAATGTTTGTCGGTATGTCCTTTATAGACTCCGAATTGGCTGGACCGATTTTAATGAAACTTTCAAACAGCCTTTAGAATAACATAGCAAATGATCCTGTAAAGTTTGGTGCCGATACATTTTGAACTGTTTAGTTCTGTTTCGAGGGAATCTCCAAACCAGACCAGCCACAGCAACGCGTGGTCGGACAGCTAGTACTAAATAATTATCTATACCTACTATAAAACAAAGTCCTCAAAAGTTGTCTGTCTGACCGATTTTTTCAAAATTTACTGAAGTTTACATTTACATCAGTTCAGTATATTTTGAATAAATTGGTTTTATAGGGTTTTTACTGACAGGTAGTGCAACTTTCCGAAAGGTTTAAGTACATAACGGTTTTTTGTAAATCGTTTTGAAGATAAGTCGCGCAGCTGTAAAAAGTGATAGCTTCAGTTGCGTGTGCCATGTTAACCAACAGCGATACACTTAAGTAATGGACTAGAGAATTGTAGACCTACAAAAATTTTATACAAAAAAGTCTAAGACAGCATAGCTTTATCTCTTATAACTGAGTTACAATAACTACTTTAATGTTCAAAATTTCAATTAAGTACACTGATATTTAGGTGAAGCCGGCATAGATAGTATAAAATATGGCGGCAAAATTTTAATCATTTGATACTTATACTTTATAAATAGCTCGTCAAATAACATTAGTTATGTGTATGTGATCATTCTAAGGTCAATATAATATAACAGTTATAGAAAAAGTAAACAATTAAATATCTTTAGCTCCGTCTATAAATCTCACAAAGATTAGTTGTGTTAGCTACAGTGGAATCTTCTTAATGGGCATAACACGGCCGTAACAACAGCGTAAACGACATTACACGCCATCCCTCGTGTTGTATTAATGTCATTAAAGCAGACATCATGTTCTAGTGATGAGGAAACTTTCGTAAGTTCGTATGTTTCATATCTCGGAGTGATTGTGGTATAACTTACAATTATATTTGAGTATACAAGCGTAACTATTTGTTTTAGCCGTATTGTATCCGGCTGAGTAGAATAGACCACCCTCATTTCTTACCAAGGTGTCGTAAGAGGTGACTAAGGTAAGTCGACCCGACGTGTGGTATCAGGCTGAGTAGAATAGCCCACCCTCATTTCTTACCGAGGTGTCGTAAAAGGCAACAAAGGTAAGTCAACCCAGCGTGTGGTATCCGGTTTAGTAGAATAGACCCACCCTCTTTCTTACCGAGATGTCGTAAAATACGACTAAGGTATGTTAACGCACACTATATACAATAACACGATATAATGGAAATACCACAATTCCCGTTCCGAGATGCACTTCTCTTGAATGACGAACAAAGACTGCCTGTCACCGAACTTATCAATAGGAAGACTTCACCGGAAACAACAACGGCACAGTGTTGGCAACATTTCAATAAAAAAGTGCGCGATACTCTTGTCTAGACTGTGTTGCTATAAAATTTAAAGTGGAAGTCAATGGCGACAAAAGGTAATTTGACGTCAGGCAGGCGACTGGTTGTAATAACGCAGCCAAACCATAACAGCATGTTTATAACATGTTGATCAATAAATTCAATTCAAAAATATATAAAAAAATATGCCACAGCACAACACAAAACAATTTTAAAATATACTAATGCTTAAATGTATATGTTATATACAGCAGGTTATGAATCTCGCATTCCATACACACCGCGCGGCATTGTTTTAAATTCACGTAATAGTACAACGTAGTATGAATATTTTCACATATTTTGAAAACTGCTACGTATTTCATCGTACAAAATATTCGGCGGATGGAAACAAATGCGATTTTACGCCGATTGCTGATTGTTTTCATTCGCCGTATATTTTGTGTATAAGAAACAAACTCAGCGAAATATTTTTCCGTAACATTTTTTATTATAGTCTTTTGTATAACTGATATTTAACAGTGAATCACACCGATTCTATTATTTATTGATTAAACTTAGGAAATAGAGTATATTTATAACATTAATTAAATCATTCCAATAGTTACTAATTTAGGTAAAAAATAATAGGTTAACAATAGTTCTAAATTTGTAATTTGTTTTGTTTATCATATATCGTTATTTATAAAAGCACGTTGTGTGTATCATCATCTTCCTGCCCTTATCCCACTCTAAGTGGGGTCGGCACAACATGTTATAAACATGTTGTCACATGATTTGGCTACGTATTTTACGACTGGTCGCCAGCCTGATATCAACTTACCTTAGTCGCCTTTTACGACACCTCGGTAAGAAATGAGGGTGACTCTATTCTGCTCAGCCGGATACCACACGGCAGGTCGATTTACCATAGTCGCCTTTTACGACACCTCGGTAAGAAATGAGGGTGGTACTTTTCTTTTCAGCCGGATACCACACGGCGGGTTGTGTGTATCTATCAGTTAAATTATATGTAATTATAAAATAACACCAACTATCAATGAATATCCATACATGTAATTTTGTTGGATTGCCTTAATGAAATAAATAAATAGAGCTCCAATAAACAAACCAAAAAACAATGTTTGAGAAAAAACAATACGCACTTATAAATATGAATTTACTTTTCAAAGGCTATTAAATATTTTGTGGAAGACCTTGTCGTCCTCCAACGTTGACGAGGGTGCTCAAATCTTTACAAATTCTTGGGTTCACACAGTTTTCTTTGCTCGAATACTTTTATATTGTACAAAAGAAAAGCGTTGTAAGTACTATTCCTCCTTAAAATGTTAGGGAAGTTTAAATGTAAAAACTGCATGAATGAAATGTTTGTGGGATGTTTTAGAGAATATAAGGGTGCTGTTTCAAAACTGAGTATCTATAACAACATAGTGAAATTTCAACGTAATTGACAATAACTTAAAAAAGTAATGAAAATATTACTTTACTATAATCCGCGATAAATTATTTTTAAGTGAAAACTTATTTAACGACTTTGTGCATTTTTGCGATGGATGATAAATGATAAGCGTCAGGACACGTAAACAGATTCAAAATTGCTAAGATGGGGGGAGAGTAGACCGGAGCACCGTAGAAGAGGAAGTATTCCCCTTTCTTCCTACCACGCGGCAAAAATGTATGCTCGGGTCTGGAAGTTGATTTTTGTGATAGATAATTTCTTTATGTAAAATAATTGTAATACTTCTGAGTGTTAAATAGCAAAATAAAACTTAAATAATAAATTACTTTTGTAATAGAGGCTCGTCGGACGCGGATTTTATAAAATATAACATCAACACAGAATATTTTAAGCTATATTCAATAAAATACATCATCATTATCAGCCCACTGTCGTCCACTGCTGGACATAGGCCTCCCAAATTATACGCCACTTAGCCCGATCCTGGGCTTTCTGCCTCCATCCACTGCCCACCGTCCTACGTATATCGTCACTCCATCGAGTCTCAGGGTGTCCTACACTACGTTTACGGATTCGCGGTCTCCACTCCAGAACACGTCTACTCCAACGGTCATCGGTTCTGCGACAGATATGGCCGGCCCATTGCCACTTCAGCTTGCTTATGCAATGAGCTAGGTCGGTATGTTTACTAGAAGAGAATATAATCTTACATAAGCAATATAAAAGGCCTAAAAACTGCAAATCTTATTAGTTCTTCTGAGATTGTTATCTCTAATGGGATTAACTTGTTATACAATAGTTCGAGCACCAATACAGTCAGGAGCATAGAAAGCCTCTGCCAAATTGGTTTCGAACAGGCATCTAATCAGTTAATTAATATACGAACATTGTGGTCATATCAGTAACGTGATCTATGCATTGTTTGAAACCAATCAGGCTAATTGGGAGAGTGAAGATACAAATAGGGTTTCGATACTAGTCAATATTAATATACACGGACCATAACTGAAAGTAATTTCAGTTGTAATATTCGAACCTTATTAATTTAAAAATATTTTTTTCTCTTCATGTGTGCTTTCTGTACGCAATTTTTTATGACGTCGTTTCCTATGTGTAGAACTATAAAAACAGAAAAAAAGTAAATTAACGACCTGTTATAATCGAACTGCTGGGCATAGGCCTCTTCTCTCCGTTCCTGAAGAGAAGGGTTGGAGGTAAGACCTACCATGCTACTCAAATGCGGATTGGTAGGTTACACATATCCCCAGATTTCTCTAGAGATATGCAGGTTTCCTCACGATGTTTTCCTTCACCGAAAACTGTGCGATAAATACAATTATCAATTAGACACCTAAGTTTTAATAGAAAAAGTCATTGGTGCCTGCCAGGGTTTGAACTCGTAAACCTTGAAAGAGCCCCACGGTCAAACCGCTGGGCTATCACAGCTTAAGCTGTAAAGCTGTGATAATAACATAATATGCTATAATTTCTATACTATTTAAATTTAAACATTTTTTTTATATTTTTTTGTTTTTGAAAAGACTGATGCTGTTAGCCGTAACGGCTTTATAACGTCACCGACCGAATAGCAAATATTTATTTTTCAATTAAAAAGAAAACTGTGAAAAAAAATCAGCATACTGTATAAGTATTCGCTCGACAAGGCTTTAAATATTGTGAGAGGTGTACTGGATTGTTGTTCCTGTTTGCATGACTGAAATTCCCATGAAAGAAGTAAAAATACGTAAATAATCTACAAACATTTTTTATTATAGTATTGCCAATGATAATACGCAACTCCAGCTGAATAACACTTAAGACAAAAGCTTTGCGATTTTGTCGTGGAGTTTATCTCCTGATGATGCTTCGGTTGCGGGGCGAAACGATTGTTGTGTTTTGGGATAGTGAACGTGTGTAATGCTTGTGTATTGTGGTGGAGGTGGTGGAAGTTGTTCATGTGTTTTTACGAATCCTGCATGTATTAGGTATGAAAACAGATTGTCCACTCTACATTTAGAATTATATATATTTTCTATTTTACATCATCGCGGATTATAGCAAAATAATTTTATTATTACTTTTTAAAACAAACAATTATTGTAAACTTGATGTGCCGCGTAGAAATCAGTTTGTCACAATTTTCCCGAATTAAAATTTTGCACATAAAAGTAGTTATTGTGAGTTAACCATAAGAGATAGAGACATACTGTCGCAGATTTTTTTGTACTTTATTGTACATCTACAACTCTCTAGTACATTACTTTTGTGTAACTCTGCTAGTTTACGCGGCGTATGCGACTGAAGCTCAGCTCAGCAGGCGAGTTTTTTAGAACTATATGGCCTCTTTAACACACCTTAAAACAGTAATGTACTGTTAACCTAAACCTTCCGGAATAATTGAACTGTGATTTAGTAAAAACTATACAAAAATCCGTTCGGTAGATTTTGATTTTGAGAAAATCGATCATATACAGACAGACTGTTTTTGGAGACTTTGTGCAATACGTGCCGATTCCGAATAATAGCATAAAAATGTTAGCATTTACACGAAAATATTTCAAATAGTTTTTTGAATTTCATAATCAAAAGATCAAAAATGGCGAATATTTGTTTGTGTTTTAACAACAGCGTTCAATTAAATTAATTTCCTTTGTGACTTCGCTTTTGTTCGCAAAACTTTTGGAACTTTTTAAGATTCGAATTTTAACCCTTTGATGTAATTTCAAAAGTTGTTTAAAGTTAGGAGGTGTTTTAAAGACGTTTTTTCAACATTTTGTAAACACAAAGTTTAAAAAAAGGTAATTACTCTCGATGTTAATATATATTAAACTCCTGTTCTAATAATTGAAAATGAAATTACTTGAATTGTTTAGTCAAAAAACCTATTAATTATATAGAGGTTACAAATTGTAATTATTCAATAATGTTTAGTTACATACAACGACATTTGTTACTTTGTGAATATTAAAACCTATTATATAACTATTCTATAGTCGTATTTATTAAACATGTAAATTTCTCAAATTTAAAAAATTTCAAAAAATTATCTTTTGTGATCAGATACAACGATTTTTAAATTTATTAAATTTACTCTCACTCGCATAGCAGTCAAAATTTTAAAACTGACATATTGACACTAAAACTGACATAGTAGTGACCTGATCACATTATTATACCTACTATTAAAAAACAGACATACATATTTTGTGACATAATATCTAGAGCGTAGGTCACGTATAGATGAAACTCGTAGATGTATTAGCAGATACTCGAAAGATTCTTAGATCTACAACATAACGGATCGCTGGTCTAAAGAAAGAGACCAAACGAAAAATACATAGTGGCTCTTAGGAAATGGCAGAAATCAATAGTAGATTTGTAAAGTAATTATCTATACATATAATAAAATCGTTGAAATGTTAATCCGCTGTTCTTTTGTTCCCGCTAATCTAAAAAAACCGCTTATCCGATTTGGACGTTGTTTTTATTAATATGAAGTAGAAAGCCTCACTTAACATACAAAGTATGTTTTATTGCAATCGGTCAGCAAATAAAAAAGATATGACAATTTTAATTTGACAGGTCGTATACTAGGATACTGGTACTTGTATTTTTTAGTATTTCGCCATTCCTAGAAGAGGATTTCGTCTTAACAAGTTATAATATCGTTCGTAAAGTAACGGACTGTTAGTATCCCACTGCTGGGACACTTCGTCTTCTTAATATATGTAAAAATTAAAGTAAAAAAAAATCTATATATCTTTAAATTAAGCACGGCAAAGCGGGCTGAACATACTAGTAAAGAATAATATTGCATTGTGTTTATGTCATATGTCATTTATCCAAAACACAAACTTTGATAACCAAGCTTACTTTGAATTTGAAATATATAAGCACCGATTCTAATAATATTAGGACTCACGACGTGATTTTGCGTCGTTCGTATTTGTATAGGTAAGCTTATGGCGTATTTTTATATCATTTTTAAAGAGCTCTGTAACAAATCCCTCCTCATGAGATTTAGGTGCCGTTGAATCGGAAACCATTCCTGGATACGAACGGGGATCATTTTTCAATAATCTTGGATTTCCGATTCGATATTCAAGGTTGACATTGTTTATCCATCATTCCCAAACGACTGTATTATACATTGTGAACACCGATTTGCATTCTTGTATGAGATGTTGTTATGGCTTTTACTGAGTCAATATACTATTATCAGGAGGAAACGATAAAGTTAGCAAAATTAAATAGTGTTGAAGAGTTAATAGAATTGAATAAAATGTATTTCTTCTTTGTTAATATATGAAATGTATTAATATTTAGTAGAATATTAGTATATTAGTAGAATATAATTTATAGAGTTAGGCGTTACTTTGCGAAGGTCCATAATACAAAAGTTATGAGAATATTATTTCGCTATAATCCGCGATAAAAGAAAATATATGTAATGCTAAATGTAGAGTGTACGAAGACCAGAGTGTCCATGACAAAATCGCAAAGCTTTGCGATTTTGTCGTTGAGACTATCTCCTGAAGATGCTTCGGTTACGGGGCAACAATTGTTGAGATTGTGGTGGTGAATGTGTGCAGTGCTTGTGTATTGTTGTGTCATCGGTGTCGGATAGTGCATGAGTTCTTACAAATTCTGCATGTATATTTTCTTTTATTGCGGATTATAGCAAAATAATACTCTCATTACTTTTTTATTGTAGAATATATTGAAAATTGATAAAGAAAAGACCATACTTTTCGCCATATACCTTACTATCTCACTCCTACGCATTTTCTCTCCTTATTTGTAGAGAAGTGCTGGAGCTAAGACTCACCATGCTGCTCCAATGCGGATTAATATATTACATATCGTCATTCTCCTGCCCTTATCCCACTCTAAGTGAGGTGGCACAACATGTTTTAAATGTGTTGTTAAATGATTTGGCTAGTTAGTTTACGACCGGCCGCCTGCCTGACGTCAACTTACTTTACTCACCTTTTACGACACGTTGGTAAGAAATGAGGGTGGCAGGTTAGACGTATCCTAGGAATTCTTTAAAGATAAAAGCGTGCGATTAATTACAAATATCAACATTAGTTTTAAATATAAAAACATATTAATACCTATCAGAGAATTGGACCCAAGGACTCGAGAGAAGCACACGGTCTCAATATGAAATTATTATTTATAATATATTTTTTTAGTATATGAAAATGAAATGAATCATGTTTATACACGGTATTGCCTCGTAAACACATTTTGTATGAGAAAGTTTACTTCAGTTTTAGCATAACAAACAGAAGGCTTAAGGGTTTAGTCTATATTTGAATCTATACACGGAGTAATTTCCATAAAATCCGGTCTCTACCCTTACAAATAAGTTACTCTATCGCTTTGAGCGTAGTTTATGTATGAGTGGTTACATTATCTTAACTGACAGCAAACATTTGCGTACCCAATGGCCATAGCGTGGGTGATCGAAACAACAAACGGATCATGGATTTTCTCGAAATTTTGGAGCTAAATTTGTTATGGATATATTAAAGTAACATTGTCAACTAATGCGCATAAACAAACAAGAAACAAATATGCGCACATTTATGAAAACAAGCTTTGCCCATGACTTTATCCGTGTTAACTTCTTAAAATGCCCTCAATTATGGTTTTTTTCCTGGTCAAAAAAAATCACAAATTTTTATCCTACATGTTATCTTGTTAAATAAGGTTTATCATTCTCCTGCCCTTATTCCACACTAAGTAGGGTACCGACACAAGATGTTAAATGTTTTGGCTTGTTATTTTACGACCGGCCGTCTGCCTGACGTCAACTTACTTAAGCTTTTACTTTTACGACCTTGGAAAGAAATGAGGGTGGTCTATTCTACTCACACGGATTCCCTACGGTGGTGTTAAATAAGCTTCAATTGTAACAAATTTCATCAACACTCCTAAAACGGATTAACAGACAGAGACACTTTTGCATTTATAATGCAAGTATGGATTGGAATATTTTTTTAGCACATAGATTAGATTAATTAAGAGACCTCTGGTTTGGCTGAGATTAAAGTTAATATTCTTTTCGATAAGTTGTCAAAAAGATTTGAGACGTAATAACAAAGGATCTAAGAATAAAAGAGTAACAAAAAACAATACATATGTAAAGTTTGTAATTAATTTCTAGTTAGTCTATAAGTCAATATCAACAATATATCAAACACTTTTTGGTTATAGAAAACGGGATGACTAACTTGTATATTTATTGGGGCTTTCTTGGATATGGGGTTTATTTCATTTTTACCATGAAATTAGCGTGGCGGTTTTTCTCACCTAAGTTGATGAAAATTCATGCTTAACGCATGGTGGCATTGCATATTAATGTAGTAATTATGTTTCGAATAAAATTATAAATGTAATTACTCCTTCCTTCCTTTGTGCATATCATATAATAAAGAAGATGCAGTGTTAATTAAACATCACACTTTTTTACTTTTATCTGATCTAAAAGTATAAGTACAGTAAGTAGCGGCCTGTTACTATCCCACTACTGAGAATAGGCCTCTTCTCTCCGTTTTTGAAGAGAAGGGTTGTAGCTTAGACCTACCACGCTGCTCCAATGCGGATTGGTAGGTTACACATATTCCCAGAATTATCCTCCTTAGGTTTTCTCAAGATGTTTTCCTTCACCGAAAAGCGTGTGATAAATTGCAATTATCAATTAGACACATAAGTTTTAACAGAAAAACTCATTGGTGTCTGCCCGGGTTTGAACCCGTGATCTCCTCGAAAGAGTCGCACGGTGTTACCGCTGGGCTACCACAGCTTATCTCATTTAGTATCTAGTAAATTTATGACCATGATATTAACTTGGTCTTCAAAATAAAATAGCCTTCAGTTTACTGACGTAAGCCAACGTGACACAGGTAAATCAATTTCCTTTCATATACGCGCACTTGACCGAACACGGGAACTACATTAGCTCTCGATAACTAATTTAGGGCCGCATCTACCTTGACCTACTGCTCTTGTCCCCGAAGTGCATTATAGACCAGGAGAGCGACTTTATATAAATAAGGTCGCGAATACATTTAGATATGTAATTGACGATACATTTAAAAACCTGTTTATATTAATAATTAGTTTATTTAATGTGTATGATGTATTTGTCGTTGATAGGTATTAAGGTCTGTGACCTGCTGACTCCCAGTGGTTCTCACCGGCGCCAATAGACCTATTAGTGGGAGTTGGTGACTCGATTCTGAAGCGCGCGGAAGCCACACTGGCCCGGTTGCCAGTTACTTAAGTAGCGGACTTAGGTGTAGGTCCGGAGCGGTGGGTTGTTTGGAATAGAATGACTCACCGGCCGGAGGGGGCGAGCGGCGGTCGTTTAGCATTCGATTCCTACGAGAGCGGCCGGCCGACAGTTACCCTTCAAACACGATAGGGAGCGGCCAGCGACAGAGCCTAGCTCGGTTATTTTTTTAAAAGACATAAAAAAAATGAAAAAAAATTTAATTGAAAAAAAATTAAAAAATAGTTCAGGTGGGCCTCGAACCTGGGTATTTTCATCTTTTTAGACCGCCCGTGCCCAATGAGCTACCATGACTTTACGTTTGACATCGAAAATTGTTAACGTATTTTTTTTTTTTAGGATTTTCCCAAAACAGGGATAAACATATTTTTTTTAATGAAACCCAGCTAGATCGAATTTTTCCCCCCTACACGCTAAATTTCTGATTTTTGTGATGGAGATATTTGCAGTGTTGCAGAGTGACAGAAGCTACTCTTAATTTCAAGACTACAGTCCACGCGAATGAAGTTGCGGGTAAAAGCTAGTTTAAATATAAATTTAAGCGAAATCTATGCCGACATCTCCATCCAACTATAATGTTGTAAGTAAATTGTTTATTACGGGGGAACACCTAGATTTTAATTTAGTAGTCTTACTTTTGCTTTTCTGCTACTGCCCTCTAAGAGCTAGTCTATAATTTGAGATACTGAAAGAGTACAGTAATTTTTTATTTTAAAATTAAAACTCAAAAAGATTAGTGCTTAAAGGTCTAACAAATTCCATTTTAAAATGAAAAGGTATAAACAATAGATGAAAAATAAGCAAAGCTATTAGGAAAATCCTACGGTTATCTAAAACTATTCGTTGGGAAATGTCAGTCATTCTAAATGCGTGCCTCAAAGTGGATTGCAAAAATATGAGAGAGATAAGCGTAGGGCTCTCGAAGGAAACCCCGGGTTTTACGTAATCGAATATATTAGATAAAATTATTCATCGCCTCTATCTACCAATGTTTCATATATGGTAACTTAGTATTTGATATAATGTTTTATCAGTTTATATATTATCATATAGCATACATTACTTAACAAAAATATTATTGCATTTAGGATATTGTGAGTGATATTCATATATTCATGTCGTATCGGGAAAAATAAAATTATACTCAGCTTTTGTTGACTCTTAATATGTGTTTTATTGTGGGAACTGAGTATAGCATAATATGGTCTATGGAATGTTAGTGAATGATGTTATAGTATATATTATAATTATGGTTCGGGATGGAGTCTATATAGTTTTTGGACACAGAAAACACTAACACGAACACTAACACTTTTGATGTTAGCTAAACTACGTGATATAGAACCTCCTTTAAATTATAGATTTGACTTGACTTGACACATTGTGAATAAAAAATTGCATCTATTAGATGCCATTTTTATATCATCCTATTCCTTTTGAATTAACAGGATTTCCATAGCCTATGTATACAGATAGATTTGACAGTATGTGTACAGACAGATCTCCTCATTTCTGATTTGATCACGCAGAGATACTCCGAGAATAACTCTTTCCATAGAGTTTATGAATCGTCAACCGTCATCCGTCATACGTCATCCCCAAGAATAATAATATAATAGTAAAGTAGCTTTCACTCATTAGTAAGGCACAAAGTTGTATATTGGCATGTATTTAATATACGTACTTATTTCAGGTTCTTTTTTCACGAGGAAAATTAACTTAATCGAGATGTGATCTCGTCTGAGGGCATCTCACAGAAATAAATTTAGAGCGAATGAAATTACTTTCCCTTACGGAGTTCTGAAACTTTACTCTCATCTACCAAAGGAACATAAGATGTTAAAATATTCATTTGTCGGAAAATATTCAAGTGCTTCGTTATTTATGCACGAGATTTAATATGGAACTTAAACGTTTCAATGCATTTATGTTATACATATAGGAATAAGGGAATAATACAATACGCGACAAGACATAATTCCATTTATGCTGGTTGCATTTATATATATGTTTCAAAAGTAATGAGAATATTATTTTGCTATAATCCGCGATAAAAGAAAATATATGTAATGCTAGAAGATAGACTCCACGACAATGCACGACAATGACGATGCTTCGGTTACGGGGCAAAACAATTGTTGAGATTGTGGTGGTGAATGTGTTGAATGAGTGTGTGAGTGTGGTGAACGGGTAGTGCATGAGTTCTTACAAATTCTGCATGTATCAGGTATGAGAACGAATAGTACACTCTACATTAAGCATTACATATATTTTCTTTTAACGCGGATTATAGCAAAATAATATTCTCATTACTTTTGTATTATGAACCTCCGCAAAGTAACGCCTAATTCTATAAGTTATATTTGTTTCAATTCACACTTCTATATAGTTATGGAATTAATTAAAAATAAAAGCAGTCTTGCTATCATAAAAGATGCAAAACTTGTTTTTAACTTTTATTAAGCTCTCTTAAAAGGTATTCAAGAAGTTGGGAGCAAAATGGCAGCCAGACGACTTAGTTATAAGATATTGAGTGGTTCTAGGTACTATATTGACAACCCAGTCGTAACAAGTACGAAATATAAACATTATAATGAAATTAGTTTCAAAGACATACAAGATTATCTTACAAATATGATAGAATTAATTATGTATAATTTTATTATGAAAATAATCCTATTAAAACTTTTGTACTGAGGAATTCCGCAAATTAACGTATATTTCTATAACCCGCCGTTTGGTATCCGGCTGAGTAGAATAGACCAACCTCATTTCTTACCGAGGTGTCGTAAAAGGCGACTAAGGTAAGTTGACCCACCGTGTGGTATCCGGTTTAGTAGAATAGACCACCCTCATTCTCACCGAGGTGTCGTAAAATACGACAGAGGTAAGTTGACGTCAGGCAGGCGGCCGGTCGTAAAAACGCAGCCAAATCATTTAACAGCGTGTTTATAACATGTTGTGCCGACCCCACTTAGAGTGGGATAAGGGCAGGAGGATGATGAACGTATATTTCTATAAATAAAACTAAACAAAAACGAAAACATTCCGCAGCAGTGAACTACACTAAACTCAAATTAAATCTCATATTTAGTTTCTACCTAAACAGCTTTGTGTATCTAGTTATAGTAACTGCATCATTTCTTCTCCTACCCTTATTCCACTCTAAGAGGGGTCGGCACAACATGTTTTAAGTTAGTTATTTCACGACCTGCGATTGACGTTGACACTTGGCTAAGAAATAAGGGCGGTCTATTCTACTTAGCTATTTATCACACGGCGGGAATTGGTTACTGCATGTCATTTTAATTGTAATAAACTGTTTGAGTTATTAAGTTTTAATTTTAGGTAATGGAAACGGTAACCAGTAATGACACGATGGACCAAAAGGATCAACGGTACGATGTATTAAATAATGTAACAAATAGACAGAGAAAATGGCAAAAAAATATATATAAACTTATACTTTAAACCTGTAGAAAAAATGGAGACGATTACAGAAAGTTGGAGTTTTCAAAGTAAAAAAGATATGTATGGGTAAGTAATTGTTAAACAAACTTAATATTTAAACTGAACTCATGGACCTAGATATGTCCAAGTGCCTTATCTTTGTGAAAACTGATGTGCGATTTCATTCAATACTTAATCTCAGTTTGAATTTTTTATGAGACAGAGATTCTTCGCATCGGGACAATGGATGAATTGATGAAGATTCAAAAGATCCTTCCTACAAAGATCCTTTTCTATAAAGGTTCTATTTTAATCCCTGAAGGGCAGACAAAGCATTTCTTTTAAAGATACGTTAATATAAAATCTGAAATTAATGTATCACACGACATTTGTTTCTTTGGGGTTCAAAAAGTACACAAGGACATATTTTTATCTCAAAAAAACTTTTTCATAATGTAACATTGAGCTTTTTCTAGGTTTATAGTTTTATATGGTATTATATTCGATATTATAGTTTTCCGCCGTGTATCCTGCTGAGTAGCATAGACTACCCTCATTTCTTACAGAAGTGTCGTAAAAGGCAACTAAGATAAGTTGACGTCAGGCCGGTCGTAAAATAACTAGCCATTTAACAAAATGTTTAAGACATGTGGAGTACCGGCCCACTTAGTGTGGGATAAGGGCAGGACAATGATGATGGTTATAGGTTGCAGTTACTATATTTTCGCAGTTTCAAAAATCAAGAATGAGTAATTTGTAAAAACTCATGCACTTTCCGCCACCAATACACAAGCACTGTTCCAATTGCTTCAAGCTACGTCATTGTGCCGTATTACTTAAAATTTTTGGACTGATAGCGCCGCTCCACGTTAGTTTTTTTGTACACGTGTATCAAAAACAGAACGTTATTCATCGTAATTTATTTTGTATGAGAAAATGTTGTACCGTACAACAAACATTTGAAAACCCATATGCGCCGCTCAAAGTGTTAAAGCGAATATGTGAACGGTAGAATATAAACTCAGTAGAATATTTCCTATGATTAATTGCTTGCGCCCACCAACAGTTTATTCAATACATTCCTAAAGGTGCGTATAGACATCACGAGGCGTGCGTTGCAAATGGTTTCTCTCGCATGCCTAGAGCTTTGTGGACGTGTGTGCTCACAGTGATCATTCGCGTAAAACGATCGTTTCAGACGCTGCCTCAATGTAAGCCGTGCGCTCCGTGTAGACGGACGTTATGTTTGCATCGCACGCTCATGAGTCATGGAGCTCATATATTCACATAATGTAATCGGTCTATAAAAAATCGTTTTTTCCACTATCGTCTTTTCTCTTTTTTTAATATTTTATGAATTACTATATAGGCTGCAAGTGTAATTTGCACGTCTCGCCTTGTCGGAGCCAATTTTCTACTGACGAATACCATGCGTGGTTGTTTGTTTGCTCAGTTTAAGCATTTGTTATTCGGAACGCATGTATAAATGTATTGTCGTATGCCTCAGGTGACGGCATGCGTGACGAAAAGTTCGCGACGCACGCCTCGCAATGTCTGTATGCGGCCTTATGTAAATTTATGTATATCCTATAGGTGAAAGATTGCTCAAATACGAAAAATACGTAAATTTAATGTATATTCAAAGTGTTATACTTCAAACATGAAAGTTAAATAACTTAAATTTAGAGTATCCAATGTCATCAAAGAAACGAAATAGAAAAAGTTTTTCTTGTATAAATTGACTTTGAAAATGTTTATTAAATTTACATACTAATCTGATAAGGACAAAATTATAACTTCCCTAGCTAAAAACCCATGATGAAGTCATAGAATTATACTCAGAGTAGCTGAGCCATAGGTAGACCTTTAAATGAGAGTGTCACAATAAAAATTGAGAGAGAAGATGAAACTTATATACTTCATCATGGTCTATTCACATGAATAAACAGAAGAAACAGAATAGATGCCCTTATTTGCTTTGTCTATATTGTAATATGGCATATTTTAGGCTGGCCCTTGTCTCAGTATAATAAATCTATGGATGAAGTACCGGGCAGAAACTTATAATCAATAATAAGGATTTGGTGAGTTCTGGGGTCATCGCACCAGTAGCAGCTCCTACATTCCAAAGAGAACTTTCTTATACTTGCAGAGCGTTGCTACCAAAGAAATCGTGATCAATTCCCTGAAGAAATATATGCGAGAATAAAATACAGGGTTATTTATAGAAGCAGGCGTTACTTTGTGGAATTCCATAGTACAGAAGTTATAATAAAATTATTTTGCTGTAATCCTCGCTTGTTAAGAGAATATGTAATGCTAAGTATATTAAGCAGGCAAGAAACAAATGCAGGACAAGTTGCCACACGTATCACAAGACGCCTTCAACACCAGTAGTCCACATAAGCTCTACATACACCCACCACCACAATCCCGAAGATCGTTCTGCCCTGAAACCGAAGCATCATCAGGAGAATAGGCTCCACGAACAAACACGTAATGCAAAATCGCATACTCATAACAAGCGCGGATTGCAGCAAAATAATTTTATTGTAACTTCTGTACTATGGAATTCCGCAAAGTAACGCCTGCTTCAATAAATCATCCTGTATTTTATTGTATTGTAACTTCTGTAAAATACAAGACATTGAAATTAAAAATAAATTGTGTAGTAATTATTTTTTCTCCTCAAATCTTACTTAAAAAATCAGAGCGACGAATAAAAAGTCCTTTGTGGGAAAGCAAATATGAACGTGGTTCGGTTATTTCATTTTAGACTTCAGATTTTTAATTTTCAAAGTGGGGAGAGTGTCTTTTAAGAGGGGGCTCAAGCTATTGTTACGAGATGCAGGGGTGATCGAAATGAAGACTCGTTTCACTTGAAACATTGTACTTTCACACCAATAATAGTACTATTATCTTTTGTTATCTATTGACTATATTTTTGTCTTCAATGAAACAAAGTTTTATCGTATTTGAGTGTTTTAGTTTTAGTCGAAATATCTAGTGTCAAAATATGTAGCCAATTAGGAATGAAATAATTCTTATATACGATATCAATATTTTTCATGTAAATCTATTATTTTTTTGCAACATATTAACACACAATGAAAACAACCATGCTAAGAGGCGCCAGTAACTCCTCTCCTCACTTCCCCTCTCCGCGCTTCTCCACCCCTCTCCGGTCCTTTTACAGCTATCCATACGTCTCTATGCTACAACTTTCGTCTCTATGCTACTTTTTCTCCCAATTATATTGTAAAAATCAGCATAAAGAAGAGTATTAGACTATTCAGGTGCTATGCAAAACAATATTTCTTATAAATTAATGAATAAAATATAGAAAAGCGCGAGGAGCGACTTGGAAGATCGCCTGCTTTATAGAGACCAGATGTGTCTCATCCTTTCTTACAGATATTGACTATTCATAAATTGTTGTTCAATAATATAAGATTGTATTTTAAAGGCCGCATAAGCCTCGCGCTTATAAGTGTCGGGAGCCGTATTTCTACTTGACCTACTTAATATTGTGTTTAAATATAGGACATTACATTTAATCTTTTTCGTTTTTGCATATACATAGCAACTAGAATATTTGTAACAAAATATATCTACCATTTAATAGTAACGTAAGCTGAAGATCTGTTAGCCTAATATAATGTTAATTGTCTTTTCAGGTAACAAGAAGGCTGGCTCCTTTTTCGCACAGAATCAGTTTAGCGATTCAACGCGGAAACGCTGTCGGCATTTTTGAGACCATTCCACGTGAGCATGATTTTATAGTACTAGCGTGTAAGTAATTTAAGATAGCCATAACTTGTGCATTTTTGTTATAAATAAATTTTTAAATTGTATAAGATAGATTCATAAACGGTGAAAAAAAATTGTATTGAATAATAAGTTTATACTGTTATTATATTATTACTTTAATCATACGAATTATAATGTATTAAATTTATACTAATATCCATACAGATAGACTTTGTCTATCTATCACGCTTTTACAGCTAATCCGCTGGAGCGATATTGATGAAATTGCGTACATTTGAAGCTCAGTATAAACAAAGTTCCAAAAATTCTGTCTGTATGTGATCGATTTTCTCAAAATCTACTAAACGGATTTTCTACGGTTTTTACTAAAAGTTCGTGCAATTCTTGCGGAAGGTGTAGGTTAATAATACATTACAGTATATATAAGTTGACTGAAACATGTATTCGTGACACTAAGATTTTCACGCGAGCAAAGACGTGGGCACGGCTAGTATCTGATGAAATAATTCCCGTAACTCCATTGGGAATGGTGAAAAATGAAATAATACATATTGAGAGGTTTTTAACACTATAATTGTTGCGAACAAAGTCGCGGATACAGGTTTGTAATATATATAATGCGGAGGCCATAAAAGCATAACTTGAAAGACATTTTCCGAATTGTTTCACACAAAAAGGTTTATGTACTAACAACTGATGTCCTATTTTAGTTTACCCGTATTTCAACGGAGAATAATGGAAAAACACTGTATAATATACCCTTGCAAATACCCAAAGGAATATGAATAGGCGTGAAAAACTTTTATACGTTTTCATAATAAACGGGATCTTAGGTTATTTGTCGACCTTCTTATTCTTTTCAAATTCACATATATAACTAAAATAATTTAAAAAAAACTTCCGTCATTGTCTTACAATTTGGAACATCTCATCTCAGGTCGTTTTCCTGCTAAATAAAGCACTTGCTAAACTGTGAATTTAAATTGAACAACCCGTTAGTGTTCCTGTACTTCTTTCTCCCAAGAAAGCATAAAATTCAGTCAAATGAATTAAAAATAATGTTAATTCAAATAAACTTTTTACAAGTATTTTTGAATCGTCAAGGATCAATTAGATTTAATGAAACTACAACTGGTTCGGAATGTATCTTTTACCGAGAAGTACCAGCAAGAAACTCGGTGGTCAATCTTTTGAACATTTTAAATTTACATTATTTTCCCGCAGTCTTTCTTGAAACTGAAAAGATTTTAAAATCCAAGCAAAAATTATTTGAATGACAAAAATCATTCTAATAAGTTCAATTGTTTAATATGCTTTACGTATAAGCATTGTTCGTACACTTGTTTTAAACTCTTCTGTAGATAGGTCTTTGTAAGTCAATAGCAGTAGAAATGGCCTGTTATGATCCCACTGGTGGGAATAGGACGCCTTTCTCCGTTTTCTTTTTGTTTGGACCCTTGATCATTTAGGTCTTTCTAAGGTCTTTTCTTGAATGCCTTAGATCTTTCATTATTTCTCTATTTGATTAACTCTCAATTTTTTTTAAAGAATCTTTATAATTTCGTATATTTTTTTCCTCATAAATTGGTTTAAATTTCCCATGCCAATTATCGTTGGAATATCATTACGAACATAAATTTGAATTCTTAGCAACGTCAGAAAAAGAATCTTTAACAACGCAAATAGTTCTAATACACGTACATTTATTTCTGGATATCTACGAATATGAAATTCTGTATGTACCTTTACTAGTATTTTCAGTGATTAGAATACATTTAAATGGCATACAGCCTTACTCTGGAGATTGAAATGTCGCAATACTGGTTTTGAGAGAAATATATGGTATGTTATTTAGAGCGGAAAACTTGACGAAGGTTTCTTTATTGCGTACCGAGCTAATATCTAAAGAAAACAGTCGAGTTATTTTATGAAATTATTCTCTTCCATAACCATATTTGTTTGCTAGCAGTTAATGTATATTTTATATAATACTGGTGGTATGGTTAAAATTCCCTCAATTATATGTTTTTCTTATTCTCAAAAGAATACAAATATAAATTCTTATCATATACATAGCATCACTTGTACTGAATTTCATCAGTATTGCTTCAAAGGATTAGCCGTGAAAGTATAACGAAAAGATAGACAGACAGAAAAAAAATTGCATCTTTCAATATTTAGTCCAAATTTACTTACTTTTAATATTTTATGAATATTGGTCAGATTAAATTCTATATTATTATCAATTTATCACAGCACTTCAGTAATAATTAATTACAACATATTATAAAATAATTAGTTAGTTTCCAATTGAATGTGAAAAGCAACATACATACCTACATAAAATTACTTATTTTTACTTATAATTAAAATTATTATGTTTTAATTAAATATTCACTCTATAATCGGCTATAAAGATAAAATGCTAAATTTATAGTGGACTGTCCGATTCATGCAGGATTCGCAAAAACGCACACAAGTACTACACACATTCACTATCGCAAACTCAACAATCGTTTCGCCCCGCAACCGAAGCATCATCAGAAACTAACAATATCTATCATAGCAAAAAAAAAATTAGTACTTTTGTGTTTGACTCTCCGGAAAGTGACGCCTAATTCTATATTATTTAGTGTAATCCTAATTACTAATAATAATTATCTTCTACATACTGTCAACTTGATTGAAATTAATTACTATTATATTGGTTTCTAATTCGCGAACTAATGATACATGAATCACTTCTAATTGATGTTCATAACTTATTTAGGTAATTACTTATTATAGCTACTTATAATAAAGACTAAATAGTTCCCTAACACGCAATATTTCTTCTCAATTTTTCATAAAATCTAATCTTATAATATTATAAAATTTTTAATATATTATATCGTATATAACTGAATTCTATAATTAACAATCATATCACACGCTTAATATTAAAGAGACCTAATTCAAAATTAGGCCTGTTTTAGTGAGATACATTGTAATTCTTATTTCAATGGCATCACGTTATGAACTATTATAAAAGCTAGTATTTTCTTGCCCTTACAAGTTATGGGTCTCTTTGACACTCAAGAGTTTTGTAGTCACTATGTTACGTTTTAGTACAATTTGCCACAAAACAACTTTTTTGTATTACACTTTCATACTAAGCGTGCGATATATTTTCTTAATAAAAAAAAATAAACAAAATTAACATTTCTCAAATTTATAAAAAGTAGGTTAACCATTTAATGCGTCCTTAAATATAGAAATCTCATGAATTCTATAGAACACAGAAGTACAATTCTAACACCGAAAGTTATATAATGTCAACATTCTAATATTGGACCAATCAACAACGTCGTCACGATCATCGTTCCAACATCTGTTTGTAAACGTTCTTTTCTTGGACATTGAAAAATGAAACACAATAATCTCCAAATCGGCCTAGCCTTATTGTTTGATGTTTCAACAACGTAATGAGCTAACAATCTTCATCGTTAATCATCTGTACCAGATGTTACCGGTTATTCTAGACGGTGTGTAATCAACTAAATATATGAAGAACAAAAGCGGGCTTAGTCCAATTTTGGCGATTTTTGCGACATACACAGCGTAACAATTCATCATATCGCAGTTTATTCTAGCGAAGATAAATGCCTGTCGGAGCGCTGTCAGTAAATTGGCGCGGGTCAAAGGGTTTCATTCCTACAAAGTTCGCTGGTTTGGCCATACCTGGCCGAATAATTTGTAGCGCGGTTTGACATATAGGAGATAATTTATAGAATGAGTCATTCAAAAGTCCAAGACATACTTTACAGTTAACCTTTGCGACAACGCGAATATGCCGTGCCTTCTTAGTGATGGTCATGAATTGAGATCTGGACATATTCCGGATATCTCATGAAATAACTCATCCAACTATTTGTCGTGTGGTGTATGTGAAGATATCCTACACTTTTAAATGGAAGATTGTAGATCTACAAAAAAGTACGCTACAGCACATCTTTATCTCATATGCCGCTTTGAAATCATGGAAATCAGTGAGTCACAATTTTATTCCCAATTTGAAATATTAAACAAAAAAATTTTTTTTGGAAAAAAAAGAGATTAATGAATAATTTTCACCATTTAAGTAAATGGCGCACGCAAGGAAAAGGTTAAATTTTGCCGTTTTTCCAATATTTTTTATTGCTGCTCCTCTCCTATTCATTTTAGCGTAATGTTATAGTCTTTAGCCTTCTCCATAAATGGACTATCTTAAACTCAAAGAATTTTTCGAATCGGTCCAGTAGTTCCTGAGATTAGCGCGTTCAAATACCCAAACAAACTTTTCAGCTTTATTAGTATTAGTATGGATTATGTAGTAAATATTAATTCTGTTAAAAGCAACGATACACTAATTAATATTACAAACGTTACTAAAACGTGTAAAATTTTAATGCAATCAATGTTCCTATGAGCTGCTCTTTCACAACGTTGGTCGATATTTCGTTGTTTTTTTTTCTTTTCTCTAACTTCGTTACTTCCATACGTTTCTAATGTGTGCGGTGATCGTATTTGCTCAGTTTATATTGCAAATGGATGCTTATGTTACAAGCGAGCATTATATATTGTTTCAATAGTTATTTAACCGAGAGTTTGCACTTACATTTTTAATTTTAAAACTTTTGATATAATTTTCCTCTAATTAATCTTAACTCCTTAACGTATATGTTAATTTCTCAATAGAAGGACGTCCATTGTTGGACAAACGTCTTTCAAGAAGGATTCTGTACCATATAATCCTATGCTACTCGGATTCAGTATTTCGACTACCTACTTAATGAACATCTATTCACAAGAGTACATGGTCTCACGGTCTCATTTTAATCCCTCTGGACTCGGGTTAGCGTAACGCTAAATTGTGAAGCGCTGGAACACCGTTCACTAGATGTCGCTGTTGCAGTGTCATACAAATTGGCTTTATACAAACAAGATCGAGTAGGTTAAAATAACTTTCATTTCGCACACTGATTGGACACTAATTTTATAATTGATCTCTTTATTTCTGGAACCCATTTTCGGTAAAAGTCTTAAAACTCAAAACAAGTCAGTCTATCGTTAGTTTTTTCCTAAATGAGCTTTTTATAAGTATAAGTGGGTAGTTTATGGATTTTTTTTTGAAGACAATTTATCTATAGTTGCTACCCCCGACTCTACATTTGTGGTTCGGAATATGACATTGACATGTATATGTATATATGTGTATTGTCAATTTTATTCAAAGCCTCAAACTGTATGTTAGAAAGATTTTAAATTGCTGCCATTCAATATATATCCTCCTGCCCTTATCCCACTCTAAGTGGGGTTGGCACAACATGCTGTCAAATGACTTAGCTACGTATTTTACGAACGGCCGCTTGCCTGACGTCAACTTAACTTCGTATTTTACGTCACCTCAGTAAGAAATTAGAGTGGACTATTCCACTTAACTGCATACCACACGGTGGGTCAACTTACTTTAGTCGCCTTTTACGACACCTCGGTAAGAAATGAGGGTGGTCTATTCTACTTAGCCGGATACCACACGGCTTCAGTATTTGTATAGATGTATATTACTCTTTTATCTAGGCTAGAAAACTGATTTTAGGAAAAAAAAACTAAAGAAGTATTAAGTAATATTCAGGTCAGGAAACCACAAATGTAACATTCACTTACACCACAAGAAATAAACTGAATGAATGCAATTTATGTTCCCGTAACTAAAGTATTTGAATAACGCTTGATTGGGCAACGGTGAATAATCAGCCCTTTTCATGACGAATGAAAAGTGAAGTGAGGATAGTAACCTATTTAGATTATTATTTTAATATTCAGTGAAACCGTGTCGTTAAAGAACTTAGTATTCCAGTAAAAAAAAACAGAACCTATATTATAATAACAAAAAAATATATAAAAATTATAAAACATCACCATCCTCCTGCCCTTATCCCACTCTAAGTGGGGTCGGCACAACATGTTACAAACATGTTGTCATATGATTTGGCTACGTATTTTACGACACCTCGGTAAGAAAGAGGGCGATCTATCATCATTATAAGAAAATTATAAAGCAGCTTCGCAGGTCAGGGGTTCGATTGCCGCCGAGCGCCAACATTTTTTAAAAACAAGTGTGTGTGTAATTGTCCCATATACTTATTTATTTTTTATTTATTATTCTCCTGCCTTCATCCTACTCTAAGTGTCGGCACAACATGTTTTAACTATGTCGTGATGAAATTTGGCTAAGTATTTTACGATCAGCCTGACGTCAACTTACATACCTTAGTCGCCTTTTACGGCAACTCTATAGGAAATGACGGTGGTTTATTTTACTCAGCCGGATACCACACGGCGGGACAACTTACCTTAGTCGCCTTTTACGGCACCTCGGTTAGAAACGAGGGTGGCCCTTTCTACTGATCCGGATACCGCACGCAAATTCGTAATTAGCTCATTTGATTGGATAAATATTAATTCTTAACTTACCAGTTATTATTTAAGCTGACAAACGATCTGAAAAGAAAAATTATTAAAGTTAGTAAGAGCAAATTTTTTTTAATGAATGCACTTAATGAAAATGAAGGAATCAGCAACACATATTATAACGCCACGGTTTATTTTATCGGAACCGATGAATCATTGTATATGAGCTTCTCTTTTCTCCAAAAGTTGAGGAGGGAGGCCCAGCAGTGGGATATTAAGAGGCCGTTATTTTTTTTTACAAGACAAGTAAGCCTGTTTTTTAACTCAGATTTTTGCACATTCCTTTTCCTTTCCTTTCCTTTTTGTAAAAGTTTTGTCGCAAAACGCGAGTAAGTTGAACCACTGTGTGGTGATTTTCTAATCAACTGGATACCACCATAGAGCAAGCATCCTCTTACTTACCGAGGTGTCGTAAAAGGCGACTAAGTAAGTTGACCCACCGTGTGATGTACAGTTGAGTAGAATACACCACCCTCTTTCCTACCGAGGTGTTGTAAAATACGACTAAAGTAAGTTGACGTCAGGCAGGCGGCCAGTCATAAAATACGTGACTTTATCATGTAACAACATGTTTAGAACATGTTGCAGACCCCACTTAGAGTGGGATAAGGGCAGGAGAATGATGACTTTTTTACAAGACCAGTAAGCCTGTTTTTTTAACTAGGATTTTTGCACATTTTTGATGTATCAAATGTTGATAACGACTTTGTGATATTTTGAGGAAGTCCAATTAAACTCAGGATTCTCAACTTTTTAACAAAAAAGATAATCAACTACGTTGCGTATATTTGCCGAGGGTACTTTTCTATTCAGAACCATGTCAGAGTTATTGTTAGCTGTGTCAAAGAAAATCCAATATTTTCCAAATTCCATTGTCATTTTACGTCGCTTTTCTTTTTGCGTGAACGATGATATTGTTATATTTTATTGTTGTTACGCTGATAGAAATATTAAGTAGCCATATTTTTATTGATTGTTTATCTGTTGTTATAATATGATCTATGAACGGTTAAATTTAATATCTTTTACAAGACAATAAATTCACAACAACAAGATTATGTGAGACATATCTCTAACTGGGTTATTTCTGTTTTATGTTGTGAAACTTTTCTTTCACTATACCGCCGTGTGATATCCGCCTGAGTAGAATTGACCACCCTCATTTCTTACCGAGGCGTCGTAAAAAGTGACTAATGTAAGTTGACCCACCGTGTGGTATCCGGTTGAGTAGAATACATCACCCTCTTTCTTGCTGAGGTGTCGTAAAAGGTGACTGAGGTAAGTTGACCCACCGTGTGATATCCGGTTGAGTAAAATAGACCACCCTCTTTCTTGCCGAGGTGTCGTAAAAGGCGACTAAGATAACCCAACAGCAGGCAGGCGGCCGATCGTAAAATACCGAGCCAAATCATGTGACAACATGTTTATAACATGTTGTATCGACCTCACTTAGAATGGGACAAAGGCAGGAGAATGAAGATATATAATACTTTTCCTTATCTTAATATTTAAATGAGTTAATCTTGTATATATATATATTTTCCGAATCTCGGAAACGGCTCCAACGATTTTCCTGAAATTCAGCATGTAGGAGGTTTTGGGGGAGAAAAATTGATCTAGCTAGGTTTTATGTAAAAAAAATTGTTTTATCCCTGTTTTTGGGCATTAAAAAACACTAACATTTATATTGAATTGAATTTTCGCCATTAACTGTCAAGTCGACGTAGCTTAATCGGGTGACGGGCAGACCCGAGAATGTGAATGCTAAGGATCGATCCCCAACTAAATAATTGTTTTTTTTTTAATTTTTTTTTGTAAAAAATTACCGAGCGAAGCTCGGTCACCCAGATATTATTTTATATCTCGTTTAAAAAGCTTATTTATTCTTTCTTATTAAGCTTAAAAGAATATCATTATTTTACTAAGTAAGCCTACGCTACGCAATAAATTATTGTCAATTTTCATTATATTGTATATCAGAAAGCTTCTTAGTTTCCTAGAACTATATCTATAATATCTACAAGCTTTCGTACCAAGGCTTACCTGGAATTAATCCGATTAAATTCTCTCGAAGGACGCCAATAACGGTTTATAGATGAAAACGTTGCCAATAACATAAATAATTCATCTTAAGTACCACGTAGTACGTGCATTGAGAATAAGCGACCACATCACCGTAAGTAGAAAGATAATTACAGTATTTGATTTTTATTTTGGTTAAATTTAGGATTAGTAAGTGTCATATCCCGCTGAGTAGAATAGACCACACTCATTTCTTACCGAGGTGTCATAAAAGGCGACTAAGGAAAATCGATCCGCCATGTGGTATCCGGCAGAGTAAAATTGTGCACCCTCATTTCTTACCGAGGTGTCGTAAAAAGCGACTAAAGAAAGTCGATTCGCCATGTGGTATCCGGCTGAGTAAAATAGAGCACCGTAATTTCATACCGAGGTGTCGTAAAAGGTGACTAAGGTAAGTGGGCCCACCGTGTGGCATCCGGGTGAGTAGAATAGAGCACCCTCATTTCTTTCCAAGGTGTCGTTAAATACGACAAAGGTAACGTCAGGCAGGCGGTCGGTTGTAATATACCTAGCCAAATCACATCACGACATAGTTAAAACATGTTGTTCCGACCCCACTTAGAGTGGGATAAAGGCAGAATGACCCTTCATAATTAAAAAAAAAAAAATATGAATGGCTGAAGTGTCGCCTTTTACGACACCTTGGTAAGAAATAAGGGTGGTCTAGTCTACTCACCCGGATACAACACGATACTTACTTCAGTCGCCTTTTATGATACCTCGGTACAAAATTTGGGTAGTCTATTTTACTCAGCCGGATTCTATATTAAGTAAAGCGTTAAAATAACTAAAACAAGTCCCTTAGTAATCAATTAATGTTTAAAAGTCTAATAATTCGATACTTGTTGTAACTTATAATTAATGAGATCTTTATTCCAAGTCACAACAAATCTCCCTAACAAAGTCAATTAACATTTAATTAAAGAACACCGAAAAATACCTACATACCAGATCACGTCTAATTATAACGCTCCTTAATTAAGATCTCTAAATCCTTTAAATACTTACATAATTACGGGTACAAAATCGTGATAATTAGCAGAGGCTCTACGGTTACATCTCAAGCTCTATGTGCTAATAAAGAAAAAGGAAAGAGATGACATGTTTTCTTGTGAATTCTTTTCTGTCGTATACGAATATTGATTTAAAAAGTTTCTAAAACAGGAAAGGTTCTTATGAAAAAAAAGGAAGTTTAGCTGAAGATTAGGAAATTTAAGGAAACTTTCTCAATAATACAAAAGTAAAATAAAATTATTTTGCTATAATCCACGAGGAAGTAAAATAGAAAATATATATAATGCTAAATGTAGAGTGGACAATCAAACGACCAAAATCGCAAAGCTTTCGCAAAACGCAAATGCTTTGCGATTTTGGTCGTGGAGTCTATCTCTTGATGATGCTTCGGTTGCGTGCGAAACGATTGTTGAGTTTGTGATAGTGAACGTTTAAAGTGCTTGTGTATTGTGGTGGCGGTGGTGGAGGTTTGTGCATGTGTTTTTTAACGAATCCTGCATGTATCAGGTATGATAACCAATTGTCCACTCTACATTTAGCATTATATATATTTTCTATTTTACTTCATCGCGGATTATAGCAAAATAATTTTATTTTACTTTTGTATTATGGATCTCCGCAAAGTAACGCCTAATTCTATAAATTATTCTCAATAATAGTTAAGGTAGGACATTGTCCGTCGATTCAGCTAGATAACATCCTCATCTAAGTGGGGTCGGCTCAAAATATACACATTATATACATGTAGCAGCAGGGTCGTCTCGCTTACTCCTTGGGAGTAGGCGGGGTACGGGCCTCGAGGCGTACCTCCTTGCCCGGGCAGTTCCTCGCGGGCACTTAAGCCCGGTCTGTGTTTCGGCCGTAGGCCGAGGTCACCTAGGTGACCTAAGGGATGTCTGGTTCGGTGGGGAGGTCTGGGAATGGTAGCTCCCAGACCTCAAAGTCTTCTTCGGGTGGTCCTAAGTCGGGTGGTGTCATGATCAGGGGTGTCAAATCCGGTGTTTTCGCCCTCTCGCCCATCGCGTCGTCCTCTTCGTCGCCGTCGTCATCCACATCGAGCCGCGGAGACGGTGACCGCAGGAGCTCGCGAGGCAGGGAACGTCCATCGGGTGGTCGCGCATGGAGTGGCGCGATGCCGTGGAGGTGTACGTGCGCGCTGTTGTCCGCACGCGCGAACATCCGGCGCGCAAGGCGACGGACATACTCCTCCACGGTCGGCATTTTGGTGTCCCGATGCACGACGTCGTTCCGCACATACCTCGGGGCTCCTACGATCAGTCGCAGGCAACGGTTCTGCTGGACTTGCAGTCTTCGCTTCTGGTACGCCGAACATAACGCGTACCAGGCGGGTGCCGCATACGTCAAGCGCGAGCGGACGTAGGCACCGTAGACCCGCAGTTTGGTGTTCATAGGTAGATGGGATGTGAATAGCGCGTGAAGCTTGGACCTAGCAGCGGCGGCTCGACCCACGACGTGATTCACCGTGGGGAGCATGCGCAGGCTGCGGTCCAAATCACACCCCAAAAACCTCACTGTGGTCTTCCACTCTACGTCCTGGCCTCGGAGAGTCAGCTGACGTAGCGGCTTGGAGCGGCTGGTGAGCAGAGCGGCCGTCTTCCCGACGTTGACGGCCATCCTCCACTTGTCCAGCCATTCCGGCAACAAGTCCAGCATACGCTGCATGCGGTTGGTGGCGACGATCTGATGGTAGGACGACGCGAAATACGCGCTGTCGTCGGCGAACAGCGACAACAGCACGTCCTCCTCCCCTTCCCGCAGATGGTGGCGCAGGGTGGGGATGTCATCCGTATACGCCGCGTATAAACGCGGCGATATACAACTGCCCTGGGGTACTCCGGCTTGGATGGTGCGTGGCTGGGATTCGGCACCATCCACTGCCACGTAAAAGCTACGGCCGTGTAGGAACGATGCCAGCACTCGCACATAAGCAGGCGGCATGGTGGTGTCCAGTATTTTGACCAGGAGCCCGGCGTGCCACACACGATCGAAGACCTTCTCGATGTCGAGAAAGACCCCCACGGTGTAGCGCCCGTTGTTCCGCTCACTGGTCAGGTGGTTTATTACCCTCGCCAGCTGGAGCGTCGTCGAGTGGCCGCTGCGGAATCCAAACTGCTCCTCGCGCAGGGGCAGGTGGGGCGTGACTCGACGCAGCAGCAGACGCTCAAACAGCTTGGCTATGTGCGAGAGCAGGGTGATCGGCCGGTAGCTTCCAGGCAGGCGGCGGTCCTTCCCCGGCTTGGGAAGAACGATGATCTTCCCGGTCTTCCACGCCTCTGGGAAGTGGCCGGTGCGGAGTACTCCGTTGAACAGTCTCGTGAGCGCTACGAGACCTGTTCGGGGCAGCAGCATCAAAGCGGCGTTGGCGATTCCGTCGGGGCCTGGCGCCTTTCGCTTATCAAGGCGAGCAGCGACCGACCGCAGCTCTGACAGGGAGATGAAGTCCTCTCCCCGGAGCGGCGGTGTAGGGGCCGACAGGAACCTCTCCAGCTTGTCCTGGACAGCCGCGTGATGACGAATGACATGGAGGTTGGAGGTGTTGGGGGCGTTGGGCGTAAATGTCTGTTCCAGGTGTGCCGCCAGAATCTCAGCACGATCCTTGGCGGCATAGGTGCGTTTACCCGCGGCATCGAGCAGCGGGTAAACGGGGGTGTCTTGTCCGGTGAGTTTCTTGCAGAGGGAGTACAGCGCTGTGTCGTGTTCTGTCGCCCGATCGACGGTATCCTCCCATCGCGCCTCGTCGAGAGCGACTACGGCACGCGCGATCCTCTCTGCAAGCCGGTTCAGGTCAGCCTTCACCCTGGGGCAACGAGTGCGGGCCCATAGGCGGCGCAGGGTGCGCTTCCGCTTAAGCATATTGCGGAGCGAGCTCGGCAGGTCCTTCCTTCGATTGGTATCCTGTGAAGTCGACGTGGTGGTGGTAGCTGCTGCTTTGGCGGCGATGATCGCCTCCGCGACGAACGCAGCAGCATCGTCGACTCCCGAAGGAGTCATACATGTCACATGATTTGGCTACGTTTTTCACAACCGGCCGCCTGCCAGACCTCGACTTTTCTTAGTAGCTTTTAACGATACCTCAGTAAGAAATGAGGGTGGTCTATTCTACCCAGCCGGATACCACACGGCGGGGCAACTTACCTTAGTCGCCTTTTACGACAACTCTGTAAGAAATGAGGGTGGTCTATTTTAATTATGCGGATACCACACGGCGGTTTAACTTACCTTAGTCGACTTTTACGATACCTCAGTAAGAAATGAGAGTTGTCTATTCTACTAAGCCAGATATCACACGGCATGAAGCAACTAGATAACGTAAATAAAAAGGTAATTGGAATAAATATGCTCGAAGGTTGGTCTTTAATAATATTATATCTTATTTAAAGGAAAATTAAATTGACACCCTTTCTGGAGAGCTTCGTCTTGATTTCGCCAATACATTAAAGGGGAAGGTAAAAATGACGTATTTAGTGATTTATTCGTCGAACAGTATCGCATAACCACCTGAGCTTTTATCGCCCATTATTACGGCCAGTCGTATTTTTTTATTAATCCCGGCAAAATTTATGGGTTATAATATAAAGTGTTCATGATTAAAATCAATAAAGCTTAAATAGATTATATGTATCTAATACTTGTGCATTTGGGGTATTACATTATAGTTTTAGTAATAAAATACAAGATAAACAAATAATATAATGTAGTAGTCAAAGAATACTGACCAACGAACACAAAAAGAACTATTCCAAATCCGCGGCAATTTTGACTAAGTTGCATCTGATTTTACTTTTATCTTAATCAAAATAATCTTTATTCAAATAAGCTCTTTCAGGCACTTGTGAATCGTCAAGGATCAAAATGATTAATGAAGCTACAACTAGTTGGGAAAGTTGCTCTTACCGAGAAGAACCAGAAAGAAACTCGGCGGCAATCTTTTAAACATTTTCAATTTTACATTATTAAACTAAAAAAAATAGATATTTAAATTTAAGAATAATAAGTGCAAAAATATTGAATTGCATTCAAAAGATGTTTTTTGAACGAGAATTATTAAGTCCTACAAACACATTTTATTAACCAGATCTTGAAGAAAACGGAAAAGAATTTCTGGATTATAAAATAAATAAACTATGATGCTGCGTGGTAATCGGCTGAGAAGAAAAGACCACCCTCTTTTTTACCAAGGTGTCTTAAAATACGGCTAAGGTAAGTTGACATCAGGCAGGCGGCAGGTCGTAAATTACGTAGCCATATCATGGGACAATATGTTTTAACAAGTGCTGATTCAAACTGGGATTAGGGCAGGAGAATGATGAAGAAAAATAAATTATGATTAACGTACGTTAATACTATACACACACAATTATAACATACTATACATGAGTGAAAAATTTATTCATATGCACTTTTTCACAAGTAGATTTTGTACATGTCTTTTAGTACTCTTTAATATATCAGGCTTTTAAAAACGTATTTATTTACAGATTTTGATTAGTTAGTGGATATAACTCTAAATCTATAATTAAAAGCTCTGTTAAAACTAAGGCCGAGATATCGTTTGAATTAAATTTTTGATTACTATTTATATATGTCAATGAAATATTGACAAATAAAATAAATATATCTAGTCTATATAAACGAATTAGAAAAGAATAATTTAATTTAGTAATAGAAAGCTCCAAATTGGTTCTGTTTATAATGTTCAAAATAACCTATATCTCAGTATTCTACTAATAAAGTGTAAAAGGTACTATTTATCTTGTCCTGTATCAGCACACATCGCGGTAAATTCAAAGTTTGTGTAACCAAAACCAAACACAAACATAAGGGAAACCGGCATTTCTACGTAAAATATGACCGCCAACAGCTTTGGTAGGCGTCCTTTGATCTGCCGCACACCGCTTTACTCACCCCACTGTTCAAGAATAAATGGTCAAAGTTTTTGCTCTTAAGGAATTGCTTTGACAAGCTTTAGGGTTGAAATAATTTACAACCGTTAAATTGGGGCGTGCGTGAAGTAACAGTGCTACGTAATACATAAAATATAAGTAAAGAAACCGATTTTTAGCATCGCAACTAGGTAAAGGTCTCCTATTTTCCGATACTATTATGTTCTTATACAAAATTTCAGGAATTTTCTAAGCTGCAAAATTTTCAATATAATATAGGTAGTATGTTACTAACGGATTATGCATCTTCGTTCTCATTTATTTACCCTTAATTATGCAATAAAAGCTGTACACCCAACATTTTCATCAAATAAAGTGTTTAAAGTTAAAAAAAGAACGACAAAATGCAGGAATTCATTTACCCTATATGTTAGCTCGTTGTATCAGCTCTGTGTAAACTTCATCAATATCGGTAAAGCGGATGACGAAAGCGTAATAGACAGAGAGACAGACTTTCGAACTTGTATTTGTTACTAAGAATTTCATTATGAAGCTTAAAATTTGGTAAAGCATCTTAACCACAAATAGACAAAGTAAATACCCATTCTATTTCAAAGCTCCGACAAAGGCTTTTTGTTTCTTTAGGCATGTTATGTTATAAATAAGATCGACGTTGTCTGTGTTGCTAGATTGCACAAAAAGGTAACTTTTTCCAAAAATGTTTATTGAAAATGACAACAAAGGTAATCTTTGTTGAAAAACATGTGATTAATTTAAATATCAAAAAAGTTAATCTTGGGTGAATGGCAATATTAAAGATACTTTCAAAATATTATTAAAGACGTATACCTACTAAAATATGTAGCTATACTATACGTAATATTATTAAGCTATGATAGATCGTGCGACTCTTTGGAGGGGGGTCACGGGTTCAAACTTTGTATAAGCTTTTTCTTTATCGTTTCTGCACTGCCGAGGATCGTGACTCCTTTTCATATTTTCTACTAACTATTTCCACTGATCTGAATCTCTATTTGAACTGATAATAGCTCAGCGGGTCGCAAAGCTGAAGTGGCGATGGGCGGGGCACATAGTGTGGAAAACCGATGGGCGTTGGGATCTCAAAGTGTTGGAATGGCGTCCCCGCACCGGAAGGCGCAGTGTCGATAGCCCCCACTAGATGGACTGACGACCTCAAAAAGGTCGCGGTGAGCCGCCTGACAAGCGGCACAAAATCGTGTGTTGTGGAGATCCCATGAAGAGACCTATGTCCAGCAGTGGACGTCCATCGGTTGAAGAAGAAGAAAAGAAATTTCGACTGATTACTCTTGTAACGTTGTATTATTGTTTCGCACCTATACTACTAACTAAACGCGACACGCTCATCTGCCTGGTAAATTGTGTAACTGACAGGCACCTCCTTCTGTTCAGTGACCTAGTCAGACCATTGCTTACGACTCCGTGCAGGCATTTATAAGTGTAGAACGTGTGTCTAATTGATAATACAATTTATCACACGCTTTTCGGTGAAGGAAAACATCGTGAGGATACCTGCATACCTCAAGAGAATTCTGGGGATATTTGTAAGCTATCGATTCACATTAGAGCAGCGTAGTCGGCTTAGCTCCAACCCTTCTCTTCAAAAACGGAGAGAGAAGGCCTATGGCCAGCAGTGTTATAGAAACAGACCTTTACTTACTACTTAATATTATGAATTCAAAAATTTGTGTCTGTATTCCTGTCATCTTTTTACTGCTAATACATTGGAGCTTTATTGGTGACAAAATGATACAATTAAAGTCAAACATATGTAGTATAAAAATACCTCGTTTTTCTTTAGAGAACAGGAGAATTATATATAGAATAGATTAGGTACATGAGCGAAGATTGAACGATTGTGAATCCACAATGCACCTTGATCTAGTACGACCCAAACAATACTTGAGCAAGGAATAGTTAAGAACTATGGCCGCCGCTCGTCCCTGTCGAGCGACGATGACCTGATAAGTATAATGGGTTTTCTTGAAATAAAAAAAAGTTCAGAACCGTGGGTGTTTATTGTATGTAATCCAATTTCAATAATCGCACACACCATATTTGGGTTAACGCAACGATAATTTTATTGTTCGTCTTAGGTATGTCGTAATCGAAGTTAATCTTGTATGTCTATATTTATTTATATATTATAATATGTATATTTTCTGAATTTCGGAAACGGCTCGAAAGATTGCGAAGATCCATGAAAGATCCATGAAATTCGGCACGTAGGGTGTTTGGGGGTGGAGAAATCGATCTAGCTAAGTTTTATTAAAAAAATGTCGTTTTATCGCTGTTTTCAGGCATTGAAAAAACTGCTAAAATAGAAATCGATTACAAAGCTTAAAGCGTAGTGCAATGGTAAACGTGTGCACTAAATATGTGAAAATACCCGGTTTCAAATTCCACATATCACCGACCCTTTCTTTGCTTTTTATTTTTTTATTGGATTTTTAATTTTTTTAAAAATTATCAAGATTGTGATTGTGTCTCGGTCACAATGTACTATATAATAAACCATGTAATCATAATCGACTAAAACTAAATAATTTAAATAATAATTTAGTAAGAAGCTAGCAGGTACATAGTTTTAGTAAGATATTTCTTTTCAAATAATTTAATATGTATAGGGTGACTTGGACAGTTTTTCTCTAAGGATTAGTATTAGTGGAAACTTTTGAAGTTTGGTAAAAACTATTTTATATAAAGGTTGGAGCGCTTTGAACTGTCTCTCTTATAAAGGTTGACATTTATAGATTATTCACAGAGTCTAGGTCGGTATAAATATTTTAAAACTCACTTGCGCTCAATTTATTTTTATGGCACAAAAAAGATTGTACATAATATTTTATGGCTGGATTACGAAATCATAGCGAAATCATCATCCTCCTGCCCTTATCCCACTTTAAGTGGGGTCGGCCCAATATGTTACAGACATGCTATCACATGATTTGCACTACACACACTCACTACAATTGTTTCGCATTACGGTTTTTCGTGGAGTCTATCCTCCTGATGATGCTTCGGTTTCGGGGCGAAACGATCGTAGACATTGTGGTAGTGAGTGTGAGTAGTGCTTATGTGGAGTGTTGTTGTTGGGGAGGTTTTGTGATACGTGTGGTGGCATGTCCTGCATGTATAAGGTATGTGAAGGTTGCCTGATTCATACACTTAGCATTACATAGATTCTATTAACAAACGTACAGCAAAATAATTATATTGTAACTTCTAAACGTCAACGCCGTGTGGTAACCGGTTGAATACAATATTACCACCCTCATTTCTTACCGAGGTGTCGTAAAAAGCGACTAAGGTATGTCGACCCGCCGTGTGGTATCCGGCTGCGTAGAATAGACCAACCTCATTTCTTACCGAGGTGTCGTAAAAGGCGACTAAGGTAAGTTGACACACCGTGTGGTATCCGGTTTAGTAGAACAGACCACCCTCTTTCTTACCGAGGTGTCGTAAAATACGACTGAGGTAAATTGACGCTAGGCAGGTGGCCAGTCGTAAAAACGCAGCCAAATCATGTGACAGCATGTTGTGCCGACCCCACTTAGAGTGGGATAAGGGCAGGAAGATGATGATGATGTAACTTTTGAACGTTAATACGGTATTATGTACGAGCACGTGTTAAATTATAACAACAGGCTCTCGGCCATCCCGCTGGTTAGCACTCAATAAGATTTGCTCAGAGTATCCTGCTGACAACATTAACTGACATCTAAGGGAAGTATTTTTATATTCATTTCATAATATAAATGTACACATAATCATCATTCTCCTGCCCTTATCCCACTCTAAGTGGGTCAGCACACCATGTTATAAGCATGTCACATGATTGAGCTAAGTATTTTACGACCGGCCGCCTACTCGATCAACTTAGTTGTGTTTTACGACACCTCGGTAAGACAGAGTGTGGTCTATTCTACTCACCCGGATACCACATGGTGTGTCAACTTACCTAAGTCGTCTTTCGGGACACCTCGGTAAGAAATGAGGGTAATCTATTCCACTCAGCCAGATACCGCATGGACATGTCCGATTAACAATATTTTCTCAATAGAAATATCCGAATCGTCGAAACAAAGGACGCTCAAAGAATATGTGCAAAACAAAAAAAATTAAATGCCAAAAATTTGTTAGTATGGATGTATGTTTGTTACTCTTTCACGGCGAATCCGCTGAACCAATATCGATGAAATTTGGCACAATTATTCCTTATACACCGGGATGGCATATAGGCTATAGAGAGCCTGTTAATTTTACAGGAATATGATGACATTGAAAAGCGTCATCTATTATCGACCTGTCACACGACAAAAGTACACGCGAACGAAATCGCGGGTAAAAGCTAGTACTTCATAAATGAAATGACTACACATTTCGTATCTCATTTATGAAGCGGAAAAATACTTTGCAATTTAGACGATGGTTAAACCCAAATTTGAAACACATGTGCCTCTTATTTTCTAAATCAATGAATTCTTCATGTCTAACATATAACCATGTTAGACGTGTAAAATGGTTTGCAGTGGCTGATTTCAATAAGCAAATTTGCTAAATGCGTTATTTTGTACCCGCAATCTCGTCACAAGTATACGATAGAATTTATATTATTGCACGCAGGTGCAACTTACAGATAAACAATAAATAAATATATGGGACATTTACTCACACGATTGTCTTTCCCCATAAGTACCATAATTCTTATGTTATGGCCGACAGACAACGGATAAATATGTATTCCTACATATATATTTTTTAATATGCACTTCAATACAGGCTTGATTTAACAAAAAATTGTTTTGAAAAGTTGCCCACGATGGGCCTTTTGACCCTGTGTTTGATAATTTCTTGCAAAGTGGGCTAATAACATTATATTTTGACATCACAAATTGCTTAAATTTATATCACAATCTGTTGGTCGTATGCAAAAATTATCAAACAGGTAAACAAGAATAATTGGCGGAAGATTTTGTTTTTTTATTGAGCACAAAAAATAGCGCTATACTTTTATCCAAGTATCGAACTGCGCATTTGCGGTTACACGAATGTTAAAATATAATTATTATACTTGGTTAGACGTACAAGTACAACGCAATACATTTATTTATAAAATTTGTTTTCATAATTTCCTCAAAAGTTTATTATGTGCAACATAATCCGTTTGGGACAGCTTAATTTTGGAAGCTCATTTAGAAACGAAGTGTTTTTGACACAAACAACCGCATAGAAATAGGTTTTCGCCAAGTCTAAATTAACTCCCCGACATTTCAACTTCGTAAAATTAATATTCTCGATTTCAATAGTAATACATATAAACGATCGTAAATGTTTATTGGATGCATTTAAGAGACTCAAAGGCGACAAACAGGGGCAAGCAGGATTTTAAAAAAAGGTTTAAAGAGCTGATATCAGTCGTTTGATTTTCCTATAAGTCTCTATGGTAATATGGGTGATAATATGGTGTTGATTTTGTCTTGTGTTTGAAAGACTAGAAATTCACAGTTTAGTACTTCTTCTTCTTCTTCTTCTTCTTGTCGTAGGAATTCTCTTCTCTTCGTACTCTTCTCGGTAGGAATAATTAGATTATACTTTTACTAGATAGATTCGTGGTGATGTGATTTCGCATCACATGATACCTTAAATGTAAATAACACTGTGGCTGACAGGATATACAATAAACGAAGGTATTATACATGGAAGAATCTTGGAATAATAATTCAAAGTGTCTAAGTGCGATCCTACTTTGGTCGCACCTGTTCTATCTTTAGATAAGATTTTAAAGTTAAGTTTAGCAGTTTAAAAACACTATTAATAAAAGGTAAATACAGAAAGCCTACTATACTATTGAGGATTACTTATATGGTAAGAATGCGTGGACATAGCTACTCTTCGACCCTGTACCAGACAGTAAAACACCGACAGACAGTAAGAATTAATTATCTTTTTAAAAGAACAACCGCCGAGTTTCTTGCTGGCTCTTCTCGGTAGGAACAGCTTTCCAAACCAGCAGTAGATTTGACGATTCAAAAGCACTTGTTTACAAGTATACTTGAATGAGAATATTTTGAATGGTTATTGGATATATAGGTTTAAATCTCATAAATAAAGGATAATAGAATAACTTAAATACTTGACGTTTTTATAAATTCATAAAATATTTTTTGGTATTTTACGAAGAATATTTCGGTGAAAACGGTAAATTAGTTAAAAAATCGATGCTCAAAGTTTTTTTTATTATATTTTTTTCTTATACACAATAAGTTGAAGAGAACTGTTAAGTTTTTCTCATATCTTTTTTTTATTTTGTTCATTAAATTGGTTTTAAGTAATAACAAATATACAAGATTATAACCTACTGAAAATGAACACAACATGCAAGTACATAGGTTAGATTCAGTTAAAGTCAATTACCCTTGTAAATTACTTATGAGTTACGCATGCATTTACTCAATTTACTTTTAAATGAGGCTAAACAACCACAGAAAACATCTACGTTACTTCTATATGAGTTTAATTGAGAGCAAATTCGATACACGAGGGCCTGTTGTCTGAGATTCGTTTGACATTTGGATAAATTAAGTGATTTGCGATTCTCTTATCGACTACCGCTACGCGGAACATGTAGGTTTGTTTGTTTGTAATCTCTTTATTGCACAAATTAAAATTACTATAAATATAATAAAAAAACGTTACTTATTGTGCAACGATGGGCTTATTCCGGAATTGGAATCTCTTTCAGCCAACCAGTCTTAAATTTAAAAATGTAAGTAAAATGTATGTGGTTAATATCGGATTTTTTTAATAATTAAATATAATGCATAGATAATAAGACGTATAAATAAATTGACATATAATAATAATAATTTCAATTTGACATATTTAAAATTACGACATTATTAAAATAATTAAACACTATTTTTCTTACTAAATTGAAATTATTGATTACTTAAATATTGACATGTCAAAATCAGTTTTTTATATAATGTTAGACGTGTGTACAATATTTTGCAACGCCCTAACCGGGCAAATATATAACATATTTGAATGCAAATAAAAGAATAAATGAAATAAATATATCGTTAAAATTTCAGGCAAATTTATGGTCACATTAATTATTTTGAAAAAGAACACCATATCCAACGTCTTCTGCCTATCATTTAGTGACATTAGCGTTATAAGAATTCAAAATACGACACATTATTATTAAAGGTAAAATGATATAGGAAACTTTTTGTACAAGTTCTAATCTTGAGCTCATTCGCTGCTTTAGGGTTAGGTAAGTCTTTAAACACTTAAAAGAAAGTTGGTAAAAAAACATACGTCATAAAAATTATTAAGGGATTAATAAAATTGCTAAGAACCATTTTAAATGAAAGACATTTGCATGTTTGTATTACATCTTTTCAACCCATACCACTTTTTTAATACTATGAGTCATTTTTATCTTGACCTAAATGCCGCGTTTTATAAAGGTTTAATCCGCCATTTTCGAGTTGAAGCCCTTTTATACACTTTGTGAAAAGTTGGATTGATCATCCATCACTTTGAGGCAAAACTTTATTATAATGGATAAGTAATGAAAGATTGGAAAATTTATAGAATATTTTTAAAATACTTGGAAGTATTAAATTTTTAGTTTAAGCTTGAAAGTTTAATGGATTTTTATTTGTGCTGCCACCCCTAAATGTTAAACCCCTTGAACAAAACTTGACGAAAATGTTTAATGTTTGTATTACATTGAAGCGATATTAGATTATTTTAGGTTGATATTTATATTTAATATAAGAAATAGCCATACTACTACTAGTATTATAAAGTAAAACTATGTTTGCTTGTTGTGTCTTGCTGTGAAATGGATCGTTGTTACTTGTGGTATGGAAATAGCTTTTATCTCAGTACTGAATTTCAGGTAGACAAAGTTGCGGACAGAAGTACCGAATAAATAATAATTCATTTATGTAAATATAATTAGTGACTATCGATTTGTTGTGTAAGTTAAATAAATCGTTATCTTATGTGAGTTGATTTTTAGCTATTGACTCTCTCTTGTATAATATTAATATGGATGGCGATGTTCGATCGTTGTTACGAAAGAATGCGTCAAGAAATTGAAAATTACTGCCTTTAGATATAAGATGCCACGCTGTGCACGGATATTGGCTCATAGCTTATCGGATCGATTTAGAGCTACAGGTCTTTGCGGCTACCAATAAGTGTACTTGATGTAGGCAAAAATAACGTATATTTTAAACGATAATATTATAATTAAAATGGAAAAATATAACACCGGCCTATTACTATTACTATGTTTAAAAAACGGCTCTCTATTTAAAGATTGAATTGAAGGATTGGCTACATTATCCGTATTTCACTTCTTTTCTTTTCCTTCTGTTACTCAAAGGTTGACCGGAAGAGATCCTTATGTACAATAAATTTAATTTTCTTTTAAATAGCGCGTTCTAATTTTAAAATAATTTAGTACACCTTCAACGCAAAACATAAATCTCATTTGCTTTCTGTTTATTGTAGAATGGCATATTTTACGCTGGCTTTCCTACTCTATAACTCTATGGTTTCAGTTCTATCTTGTCATCTTGTGAAAGGCGTTCTTCGTTCTTTGAAGCCATCGACTAATAAAAGACAGACATTACGTTATTATATATATACGAGATTGCTAAATTACATTAGAACATTTCTTCTGACTGGGTTATTCGTCGCTAAGATATTTACTCCATTTCAGAAAGTAATTACTTTTGCTATATTAATGTCACCACTATATTTGTGTTATTTCCAAATTTATCTGTATTTCTACTTCATATAAACATCGTCCCCTTACGTCGACTCACGGAAAAATGTTTTTTGAAACTCATATAGTTCATTTCGTATATTAAAATAATATTTATTCTTTGTAAAAAAACAATAAATGATCAATGAGGCTTTAAAGTTATTCTGTATAAGTAATAAGAAAATTATTTTTCTATAAACTACGATAAATACGAGATAATATATTGCAGATTATAGCAAAATATTTTCTTATTACTTTTATATTATTGATATCCGCAAAGTAACGCCTAATAAATGAATAAGGTATACTAGTCATAATAATGTACGGGCCGCTAATAATAAATATAATAACATTGATTTACTTTTACTTGAAATAGTGCTAAAAAATTTTTGCAGGCAAAAAGGTTGTCATTTAATTTATACATATTATGATACAAAGTCCCCAAAGCTGTCAGTCTGTATGTTATTGTTTTTTTTTAAATCTACTGAATGGATTTTTGTACGGCTTTTACAAAAATATAGTGCAATCTTTCTGGAAGGTTTATGTCAATAGCACATTACGGTTTTATTTAAATTGTGTTGAAGAGATCGAGCAGAAGTATGAAAACTTGCCTGCTGGGAGCTTTAGTCGCATGCGCCGCGTTAACCAACAAAGAGCAACTAAAGTGATATACTAGAAATTTTGTAGATCTACAAACATACTACAAAAAAGTTCACTATAGAATATTAGTATCTCTTATGGTTAACTCACAATAACTACATTTATGTTCAAAATTTCAATTAAATACATTGATCTTCGCGCGGGAGTAGCCACAAGCACAGGTATAACGATATAAAATTTCTGCAGGTAGGTTTTACAACACAGAGTAAAACCTGTAATCGAGAATCAATCCCTTGGGCCCACTTAAATGTGACCCGCGTAAATGGCCATTTCTATTTATCCTTTTATGGATTAGGTAGCCCGGCGCAAATGGCCGCTTAGCGGGATTTTATGTAGCTTAAAAACGTTATTCACGGAATTGACCAAAATATAAAAGTAATGGCCTCTTATTATACCAATGCTGGGCAAAGACTTTTTCTCTTCTTTTTTGGAGTTAAGACCCAGGACGCTGCTCCAATGTAGATTGGTAGGTTACACAAATCCCCAAAACTGGATATGTATGCAGGTCTCTTCATGTTTTTCTTCACCGAAAAGCGTGTTATAGATTTTAAATTAAAATAAAATGAATTAGTCACAACTTTTAAAAGAATAACTCATTGGCCTGTTTTTATTAAATCTGTGAACCTTGAAACAGCCATAAAGTCTCGCGGCTTTTCTAATTTATTTTTTATATTATTTTTAAATTAAAATATATCGATGGTTTATTGTGGGAATAATATTTTTCTGTTGCACTGTACTACTAATTACATTTAAATCTATAAGTATTTGATCATGCGTATCATGGAAATCTGTATATCCTAAATAAGTATGTGTTCATTCGTACCATACCATAGCAATATGTATATGTCGCAATATAATTATCATTTACAGGCGTATTCAGAATTGTTTTTTTTGTTAGTTCTTTCTGAAAATACATATGCAAAAAAATTTTAAAACTATAAAATTTTGTGACATATGTATGTATGTTCTTGAGGCAAGAGTCTTTTGGTAAAGGTCACACACCTCACTGAGACAACGTGTCGTCCTTAGAACGTCCGAAAGGCAAGTGTCCGTGAACGTACCATTTGGATGCGATGGTAGACGAACAAAATTGATGCAGTAATGTTTTGTAATACTACCCACCAATATAATAAGCAAAAATCAAACACAATTAAAAGAGCAAAGTTACAGTATAATAAAATGACTTATTCTTGTAGGTGAAGACTAGATCGACCACGAAACAATGCGAAATGGTAAGGTTATAAATTAGGAATACCTTGAAATCTTAAAAATTCACCGTTAAGCATATCATGCATTCACCATAAAGCCTGAATTGGAATGGAATTCACAGGTTCCAAATTTGCAAACGCTTCGTAACAGAGAGAATCCTAAATTAAAAAAATAACAATAGAAACAAAATTTTATGGCTACATTTTTTATAATTGTACACAACAGTCTGTACCCATCTCAATTATTATCGGATTGGCTCGACTAACTTCGAATCCATCTGGGGTTCTTAATTTGTTATAAACTTATTATGCGACGGCGAACTTGCCTGGCGTTGTAAATTGTGTCCTAAGTCGGTATTTTTAATATAACAACTTTTGTAAATATTATGTGGATTTGCACGATTACCATAAGCTGTGATAGCCCGGAATGTGACTTTTTCAAGGTCACGAGTTCAATTTCCGGGCAGGACCCAATGAGTGTTCTATCAAAACTTATTTATTTAATTGATAATTGTAATTCATATACAATTTTAGACGAAGGAAAATATTGTGAGGAAACCTGCATATCTCCAAAATATCTGAATATAGAAGAAAGAAAGAATAAGGAGCAGCGCGGTAAAGCTTTGGGCTCCAATCCGGTCTCTCCAAAACGGAGATAAGTTTGCCCAGAACTTGGATTTTTATTCATCTTCAAGTGTCACTCACTATGGGATTCTTAAAGACGCCAAACTTCTGGCCAAATTCGACCCAGGTCAGGGGTGATGGCTTCCGCTATTGGATACGTCCACCGCCACCACGCCTGTACTAGGATTATAATATCATTGAAATTACTTGTTACTCTATTTATCCTACATATAAGCTTATTAGTGGTATAATAATAGGCCGTTACTTTACTTTTTACCATAAACTTTCATTTCATCTAATTTTCATAAAATGGCGGCCAAACCTAAGTTTACTACCCTAAAGTGATATAAGACCTGGAGAGATAAAATTTACCGCACGCGGTAAGACATGTAATCGAGAATCAATCTCCTCAGCCCATTCGTACGTGACCCGTGTAAATGGACCTATTCGTCCTTTTACAGGTTGCAGACCATAGTATATTAGGGGCCGCTTTGGCGATTTGTTTAGCATTAAATACACCAAAATTATTAATATGGTAGGTACCTAGTGTTTTACATTGAAACTGGCAAATGTTTATATAACTATTCTAAGAGGGGAAAGGAAATCTGGAAAAGAAATGGTGATTGGGAATTTGATAAAACAGGGGGGTTTCTGAGGAGGGGATAATTAGTAGATTAATAATAAGTAACGAGTAGACCATAGAAGACCATAGGACATGATGCCAAGCCTGCTAGTGCTTACATACATCGACTGGTCAAAAAAGGTCAAAACTACGACACTACTACGCACGCAAACTACGCACTACAAACCCACATGTGGTGTTCCCATTTTTACACCTTGGGTTACTAAAGTCAATATATACATATGTATATACTTTGCATACGCCTCAACTGCAAGTTTTCGATTTAATATGTTAATTAAAAATAGTAATTTTTTATTTGGTGACAGAGACACGTTTACTTTCGTCCATTATCCTCGCTTGATTTTTTTATGACACCTAAATTTAGCTAAATTTAACTCTAATTTTTTTAGATCCATAATAAAATAATTCAGATCCTAAGATATTTGAAGGTATAAGTGTCTCCTAACGTCTTAAGCTGCCCAGATGAGTATGGATCTCTATATCAAAAAGACCTATTTACCTGCAACAGATGCAGGCATGCGTTCTCATCTAGCATTTTAGATGAATCGCAACATATAAGTTAGATATAATTTTAAATTTATTAAATAAATAAATAAATATATGGGACACTTACACACACGGTCGTCCGTCCCCAAAGTACGAGTAAATAACTTAATACTTAATACTTGTGTTATGATGGACAGGCAACTGGTGAATATACACTTATATAATTTTGAAATACATACTTCAATACAAATATACACCCAGACTCCAAGACCAACAAATAAAATTACAGAAAATGTTGGCCCTCGGCCAACATTTTCAGGGATACTACCGACTGTGCCAACGGTCCAGTCAAACCAAACTAAAACTGTAAACCTGTTGATTTTCTACTGAAATTATCAAGACATTTGATATGATTTTCCAAATACTTTGGCATAATGATGTGATAAGCATACCTAAAGTGAGTGATGGACTAGTTTCATTTAAAAATTGGTATTTTGAGCATAATACAAATAAAACAACTAACAAAAGAAATAATACAACGTAATAAAAATTGTCTGCCATTAAACTTTAGTGTGATCCAACTTTTAGCAAATTTATTTAATACCCTTTCCAATTTCGTTTTCGCCAGACGATCATTTTCATTTTCATCATTTGAACAAGTAAAAAAATAGAATAACTTACGAGAACGAATAAAAGACGATACTCAATTATTTTAAATCCAATAATGGTGGAAATAAAGTTTTACTCAAAATCAAATGTTCAGCTATTAAGATCGTGATTGTTATTGGATTTCTTTCCATTGTTGAATTTAAATACTCATAAATTTTTATCACTTTCCACTCGACTTTAGAAGCTTTTATTTCTTTTACTTAACAACCTTTATGTTTTCGTCTTAAGGACTTTTAATGCAACCCATTTGTTTTAACATGCAGAAGTAAAAAATAAAAAACCTTAAAGTTAAGCACTAAATTTACTAGGATAAATACTCTACCATAATGCCTATGTATAAGTACTACACAAATATATTGTTTATCTGTCTTATAGTTCTTTAATAAACGGAATAATAAGATGATACAAATAATATTCTTCCATTTGGTAACTCTTTAGAAAATTAATATAACATGTAATCTCTCGTAGAAATAAAAAGATTCATATAACATAACATAAGATTAGGTTTGTATTCAAAATTATTAGAATAAGATGAGCATTTATACTTTAGCAACTTGTAGAATGGTGTTAAAATATATTGCTATGTATGTAAAATATATATGATAGTTCATAATTAACTAAATATATTTTGAAATTGATAAATCCTTGTACCCTTGTAGTAACCTATATTATTGTATATAATGTGTAATATGTATTATATAAACCTATTATACTTAGCAAAGCGGACATAATAGATCAATGGTACAATAGTGAAGGCTCCCTCTAATAGGAAGATTAGATGTATTATGCTCTCAGTTCTCTATGATTAGAATATTGTAGCCATAGAAATTTCGATCTTCATATGTGGGTGTATTTTAATCGGTAGACTAAATTTATAATAAATTGTAATAATTAATACCAACACATATGTAATGTATGAGTATATTAGGGGAAGTCTGAAAGTTGAAACCATTACAGAAAAGATGAGAAGTGCGAGACTAAGTTGGTATGGTCATGTAATGAGGAGGGATTAAAATCATGTGACCAAAAGAGTTTTAAATATGAATGTGGATGGATGTATAGCTAGGGGAAGGCCGAAAAAAAGATGGATGGATTGTGTGAAAAATGATATGCATGTTAACGGGGTGGCACCAGAGTTGATGAATGATAGAGGAGAATGGAAGAAGAAGACATATTCTGCCGATCCCACTTAGAGTGGGATAAGGGTAAGAGAATGATGACGATATTTAATGTATGAGAGTTTGTTTGAAGATCTTGTTAAGATATAACGTTTAAAATGTGATTAAAATCTTTTAACAAAATATTACACAAATGTATTTCACTTTCGACAACTCTAAAGTAATTACTTTAGGAAAATAATAAAATCAATAATCAAAAGCAAGGCTCTGTGGATTAAAATTCCGTGCTGACACGTATACCTAAGTTTTCTATGAAAACTTTTGTTCTTAATTGATATTAAAAATTAATCGTTCGCTATACTATGAAGCAAAATCCTAGAGGGTTTCAGGTAAAAATGTCTATTAGAGTTGTAAGAAGTATTAATTATTATAAGCCCGAAGTCTTCTTTTCTAGGAGACATAGCAAGGGATTTTTTTTCAATAACAATATTTGAACATATTCAGTTTATCAAATTAGAATGTTTGCTAAAAATAACAGTAAATTATTTATATATATATACGATAAAAATTAGAATATTCCATACTTCATCTTAAATATTATTTTCTTATACTTATGAATCGCAATATTCTTATATAAGTTCGGTGTAAGTATTCATAAAGAGATAAAACGTTTTCCAAGTAAACATTTATCATTTTCTTGAATTTGAAGCATGTACATACTCTTATAACGAGTAACATAACCTTTCCGGAATTTTTCAATAAATTCTTTCCTTTAAAAACGTATAGTTGGAAAAATATGAGTGTCTTATCAATTTTGCTTATTTCTCAGTCGACCTATGTCTAAAATCATTAGTTTTAATATAAAAGAAAACAAATTAGAAAATGTATTAATTATAAGCAAATTTTATTCATCCTCAGACCCGTACATAATAAATATATTGAAAACAATTACTAGACAATACATAAATTACAGAATAACCTTGCATATAAAGAGATCATATAGACAAACTAAAGACCGCGTGACATTTACCAGGAATATCTTGGTTTATTTCAGCAAAGTAAACGGCCTTTGACCAGCAGCGGGCTATAATAAGCTGCTAACTATTGCATGAACCACAGACAATCAGTGTTGACATAATCACAAATCGGTTCTGTACTTTTTAGAGCATAGGCAATCAGACTTTTTAATCAGCATTCACAACGCTTGACAGATGTCAATATTAGTTTTTACAAAAGTTTCGTAGTGTCACTTAGTTTTGACGTGATACCTAATATTCAGCGCATGTTTTGACACTGATAATCGATGATGATAATGAAGATGGTGATTGCTCTACCACTGAAACATCCTCTAGACGCGGTTATATAATATAGAATAGAATAGAAATATATTTTTTAGTACACCATAAACCTAAATAAGAGTTTCAACATAAAACATTTTTTTACATGGTTTAGTCGTACAATTGGCAGCTTTATCGCTAAGGAGCGATTTCTACCAAGCAACCCAAGCTTAAAGGAAATGGGGAGAAATAACAAATAAAATCGAGTAACCTATATGTAAAAATAATGAAAATAAATAAACAGTAAAAAAAATAATAGTAAGTACATATATCCATATATTTTAAGTGTATAAAATATAAAAATATCAATTCATGGATAAGAATAAAAATTGTTACATACTAAAACAATGGTGCCATCTTTTTGATCACCAGGAACACCATCACCACCTCTTATCCAAGCCATTTACATCAAAGCATAGACAACAGAGTAGTCGTTTTAGTTTTGGCAAGGATCGCATTTATAATTAAATAAATAAAATTACCTATGTCATTTCAGTATAAGCTACATGCTTCTTTTGTTACATTATATTTTTCCTTCATTAAAAATTTTATACAAAAAATCAATATGATATCTTAATTATGAATCGCAACCGTTATCGACATTATCGACATTATTATACTACAGTTTATTGAATAGCTAACAATACCCGTATCAAACTGCGTCTGAATTTGAGAACCCTCTCGAGTTCAATCAATGAAGTACGGTATGGTAAATGAATTACCTACCCGAAACTTCACTTGTTTGAGATGAGTTGCGACATGAGTTTGGTTCAATTAAGTTTCAATAATATTCTATTTGAGATCTATTTTGTTTTGCATTTGTATCAAATAATATATTAATATCAAATAATAATTGTGAAAATTTGTTGTATTTATTTTAATATACAATAGGAAGACACTATCTTTAGCAGTGCTTCTCAATGTGGCGCCTACTTCCCACAGGGGGGCAATTTGATTGTTAAGTAGGCAACGAAAATGGACTTGACATGAGTTTAATCTTTTCGCTCTGCGCCATTTAAATAAACTGCTAGATTTCAACGCCAAATTTAACGAAATTTCAAATTCTTCTTCCTAAATCCATATAAATTTGTTAAGTGAACAATTCAATATTTTTAATTATAAAATATATGTATATTCTGCCGTGTGGTATCCGAAGGTGTCGTAAAAGGCTACTAAGGTAAGTTGACCCACCATGTGGTATCCGGTTGAGTAGGATAGACCACCTTCTTACTTACCGAGGTGTCGTAAAAGGCGACTAAGGTTAGTTGACGTCAGGCAGGCGGTTGGTCGTAAAATAATTAGCCAAATCCTGTGGCGATTCCACTTGGAGTGTGATAAGGGCAGAAAAATGATGATGATGATGATAAAATTATATGTATGTTATTATACATAAAGTGGGAAAATAATTTACGAAGTTGGGCATGGCACAAAAAAGGTTGGGTAACACTGACCCATACTATACTTAACATTTAAAATCTTCAGTACTTGAACTACAAATGAAAAATCACTGCACCGTACGGGCAATAAACGAGATGCGGCGAAGCAACAGATTGCCAGCAGCCGCACTGTGTAAATCGTGAAATTGATGTGTCGGATGTGAGTTGTAAGTTTAAGTTGGATTTTCAATGGGGAAATGTCCGAACAAGTTGCTTTAATATCTTAAAGCAACTTGCTCGGAATTGAACTTTTCACGGAATGTTGCCCGGTTTTCTAGACGGCATGAGAAACACTTTTCAATTTTATTCTTACGCCAATCGTGATTTGATTTCCTTGAATACTCGCTTGAACAAGAGTCTCTTTCGCTTGTATAGATCCAACTTGCGAAGAATGATAATTATCATTACCGGATACTGCCTGCTCAATAAACACCTATTTCTTATAAGTGTGACTGACAGCCAAATATGCAGAGGATATATGGGGGAACCAGAAACTCCATCTGACATCATGTTTTATGGCATGGAGGTGAGGGAGCATCGGGTAAACAATGAATGTTCATATATGTAAAAAAAGTCTGATCAGAATTCTATTTTTCATACTTTTGATTTTACATAGACACATACTCGTAAAATACATCCTAGTAATTCAGGGGTACAAATGGATAAATTCGGGACAGAGGTTAGTCCATAATTATTATATTTATAATATTAGGCCTAGGAACTTGAGAAATTTAAAAATATCTCTGATAATAAAAGAGTATTCCCCCTGGCGAACAACTGTGGGATAAAACATATTATTTGTACATGTCACTGTTACTTATAGAGAGACAGTTGAACACGAGAAAACTCGGACAACCATGTCAGCAGCTTATCCATAGTGACAAATTACGGGCAGGTGTAAAACTGCGCACATGAAAAAGAAAAGCTCAAACAATGACGAACGAATATTATATTTTTTAAAGAATTTGTGCTTTTTAACCTGCATGCATTTTTATGATGCATCAATCAGCAAATGCTATTAGACTTTTGTATCAAAATGTAGTCTGTTTACGCCAGCCTTATACATATAAAAATATTAATACCCCCAACTTCGTTAACACCAATTTAAGCGTGAAGCTCCCTCAATTATGCAATTTGTTTTTTCCCATGTTCCCGAAAAACGGCTAATTTTGAAGTTCTATATTTTAACCAGGTATATAAAGTTACATTGTGCACAATTTCATCAATATTAACAGACAGAAAGACAGACTCACAAAAAATATATTATATAGTATTAAAAAAAATAGATGGAAGGAGAATTATTACCATGCTGAATAATAACTTGCTGCTCAGGTACTTCTTCTCTTATTTTGCGATAAAAGACCGTCCACTTCTGGATACAGGTCTCTTCGAATGTTTTCACCATCCCATTATCTAATACCACTTAGAACAGTTAGATAATGTCGCTATCACTGCGATATTATCTACTTCACATTATATTACATTTTCAACTAAGTGACTGCGATTTTGATTGCGAACAGTAAATTACATCTTCTAAGAAGCACGTCATATCTTACAATACTATAACCTTTGAACAGGTAGAAGTGCATTATCAATTATATAAAAAATTCACACAACACTCGAACACATTTAGTAATTATGGTAGGTTCTCGTATTAAATAACGTGTCTATTACTTTGGAGGCGGACGTAAAAGGCTGCGACACAGTTTTTAACTAATGCAGTCATTAGTGTTGACTGTATTTTATTTCTGGCTAGTACATTTTCTGTCAGTACAAGAAATAAATTAATGGTATTTTCAATTCACTTAAGTTCACTATACATAATAACAAAGTCGGCCTGTGACTATTTCATAACTTAAATAAGGTTTCTTCATTTAGATGAAATGAGCTCTGACCACCATGACCACTCTACTTCAGTGAACTAGTAAAGTAAAGTGTGGATATAACACAGATACCTATCTCCTCTTAACTCTCCTCTCTTAAAGAGAAGGTGGTTTAAACTTAGTCGCACCAAGTTCCAATGCGGATTGGTAAGTTGCACTTATCCCAGGACTTTTCCAAGGATACGGATGTTTCCCCGACCGAAAAGCGTGTGATAAATGGTAAAATTTCTTTAACAGAAAAACTTATCGGTGCCTGCTGTGGTTTGTATAGGGGTTACAATATCTCGCCGTTTGACTAATATAGGGTTGAAATGAACTATTACATATATAGACGCTATAAAAGTCAGAATTATCTGGATAAATGCAAATATTACAATGGGAGAATAGGGGGTGAGAATGATAATAATTATTTATAGATGATGAGTGAAAAAAGTATAATAAAAGTATAATATTTAAGTATAATAAAAGTATAATAAAAGTATAATATTTATAATATCTTATTAAGTAGAAAAAATATAACTTAGGCGGGTATGATCTTCGATAGATTCCCTTTAATAATAATCTGGGCGTTTACCCATCGAGTTTCGGAAAGCAAAATGTAATTGGTTTGATACCTGACCTTCTATATTATTAAAACGAAATTTTATCAGACTAAGTAACGCGGGCAAAATGGATAAATCCTTCAAACGTAAACATAATAATATTATCTCTTTAATTTATTAAAATGTTTATGATGTTTCTAGGTGACTGAACTTTACTTTGTAGGAGTTTTCGTTTTAATCGGTTTTTTAATTATTTTGTTTCGATATTTAGTTATTTTTTCGCGCGGAAAGATTTATAACAAACCTTGTACACTTATGAAAAATCTGGGGTTATAATATATAGTATGCATATACGAAAAAGATGTTAAAAAGTACTCCCCAGATTATTTACAATAATACTAAGATTTATAGGTAATTTATACTTTTTAGTTCAAAATCGTATTTTTTAGATCTCTACTTAATTAGAATTATAAAATCAACAACGACTCCGCCCGCGTGGAAAGAATAAATCAGTAATACATATAGTATTTTGATGAATGTAAAAATGGTTAAAGTACGTAAACCTTAAAAGCTATACAGAGGTTGTCACAGACTTTTTTTAGAACTTTTAGAGGGGAACAATTGCGCAATACATAATTTATGTTGATGTTATACACGCAAGGTAAGATTTAAATTTTGCAGTTTTCGTAATATAGTTTTATTGCTGCTCCTCTTCTATTCGTCTTACTGTGATGTTATATTTCTTAATAAATGGACTACCCTACACTCAAAGAATTTTTCAAATCGGCTCAGTAGTTCCTGAGATTAGCGCGTTCAAACAACCAAACAAACAAACAAAGTCTTTAGCTTTATATATTAGTATAGATTTAAAACTTTCGCGATTCATACTTATTATTATATAAACACAGGGGTCATATCGCTATAAAATCGAATTATATTTGTATAAAGTTCGACATTTTGGCAGAGTTGCATCCACCATAGTCACGGACTGACTGGAGAGATAAAAAAGCGAAACTCTTCGACTCGAATACGTATGCAGAATTTGGCGCTGAGCAGTTCTATGATAAAATGGCAATCTTAGTTTCGCTAATAAATTCATAGAGTGATAATGATGAGTTAAGAGAATGCAAATGAGCTTAGAAGATTAATAACAAATTATTAGTTACATTGTTAATATTGTTAACAAAACTACAGATTGTTTCGAACGATACATCAGATGTGAGTAAACATAATTGAGTTATAAAATCTGTAACTTGAGCGAACCGCTCATCTTTGTCGGTTTAGTTTTACGAGCAGTCGTTTGTTTTAACGAGGCTTTAGGAGAATGGGTGATATTCTTCAAGTTCCTACTGGGTTACACATTTTTGAAAAGTAACTGTTTCCTAATATATTTAACACAGCTTTTCCCGACTCATTTAGTTACAATGCAACAGTTATGTGATTATTGGAGTAGAAAGGGATCTTCATATAAACTAGGTTATTAATTAAAGATATTATAAAACAAAGTCTTCAAAAGCTGTCTCTTTGTTCAAGTTTCAAAGCTGTTTTTTTCCTCATTCACAATTTTCTTAATCCATCCGAAAGGTTTAGGTTGCAATTTAAGGTAAATTTTACAAATGTAATAATAAAATTATTACATTACTTCGATAGAGCATAGGTAGGATAGGCAGACAATCGGCAATTTCTCCACCCCGAATAATCAAATAAGGATACTGACCTTTGACTTAGAGGCTTCTTCTTAAGTTATGGCGTCCACGCCGCTCCTGCCGGAGTATAACCACAAAAAACTGAATCCACCTATATACGTGGAATTACAAATTAAATTGTTCCGTAATATAGTTTATACAACAAACACCGAATTATCCTTTATATTTCGTATTTATTAATACGATAATCCACCGAACACCGATATTTATTGCAATTCACTCAGAGGCCCGTGCACCGTGTTGCGCGGCCGAGCGATCTTCTTCTGTGTGTGACATTAATAAGTCACTTACCCACACCTCAGGTGCAGCAATCCCCGACTACCTTCGGTGAAAAATATTGCCCGAACAATTATTTTGCTATAATTCGCAATGAAGTTAAATAGAAAATATATATAATATGCTAAATGTAGAGTCGACAATCCGTTTTCAGACCTGATACTTTACGCTTTACTTACAACTTATAAAAAGTGAAGGAATAATGTCTGTCTCTATCAAATTATATTAAATAAACACTATTCAAAAGTCATGAACATCTACTCGTATCTTTCTTAATGATCTTATTAGAATGATTCCATTTATTGACCTTTTTATTTTTCTTTTTTTACCGTTGTAGTCACTTAGTATTATATAAACTACTGCTAAAATAAAATACCTATATTAGATTTATAAAATTCCTTTAAGTACGCAGGATCGCCAAGAGAGATTTCGTTTACATAGAAGAAATCCTTATTTGTTTTTATAGTGTATAATTCATTTGGGTTCAAGATAAATATTTCTTTTTACGTGTATATAAGACAGACCGTCACTCATTGCTTATACCAACGTTTTTTAAAGAGAAATTATGTAGTATGCAATCAAAGTTGGCAAAGTCAAATTTACGCTTCTTTATTAGTGATTTTATTGTGAACTACGGTTTTATTTACAATATCAATCTAAGAGAACGTTTCGCGTTCTTAATTAGCATTTTATTACCAGTTATAATTAAAAACTACCAAATATCCACCCCGAAAAGTGATTTTCATTTCACCCTTTTAACAGTTATACCTTAAAAGACCTCTGTAATAAGCATTAACAGTGAAAAAAGGGTTTGTGTTTTGATATTTCGCTCAAGGGTCGAGTAAAACTGCGTCCAAAACCTTTTTTATAATTAAGAAAAGAAAGCTTTATATTTCAGATATAATATAAGAAAATACAAGTTTGCGCATGTGAATGAACTCCATTTAAAACATTTGTCTCGTTTAGAATTCTTCAGGTTTATGTTTAAAGAACAACGTTAGTAATTATTAAATGTTCCATCTCATTGTGCAAGTTTCAGAGGTTGGAACGAACTTGTGTACCTTTATTGCTTATATTAAATGTAGCCGTGTGGTATCCTGTTGACTAGAATAGACCACCCTCATTTCTTACTGAGATGTCATAAGAGGCGACTAAGGAAAGTTGACCCGCCGTGTGGTATCCGGCAACCCTCATATCGTGTGGTCCGATTGAGTAGAATAGACCAAACTCTTTCTTACCGAGGTGTCGCAAAATACGACTAAAGTAAGTTGACGTAAGGCAGGCGGCCGGTCATAAAATACGAAGCCAGATCATGTGAAAACATATTAATAACATGTTGTGCCGACCCCACTTAGAGTGGAATAAGGGCAGAAGAATGATTATTAAATGTAGGTAATGCCCTAACAATTACAAAAAACCTATGGGTTACCGTACCCATAGTTGTCAAGGTGTTAAAGTATCGCTGCGTAATCGAGGCATCGTTAGATCCCAATTTGGTTGACAGATGTCCTGAAAAGGGTTGTAGGAACCTACGAATTCTAAAGGGCATAAGATTGTATGGCGTAGGCGAGTTTTTTTACTTAGGCTTTTGAACTTTGAAATATAAAATTTTGCTCCTGATATTTTTTAAATGTATTCAAATGGATAGCCGAGGTGTCATAAAAGGCGACTAAGGTAAATTGACCCGCCGTTTGGTATGCGACTCAGTAGAATAGATTAGCCTCATTACTTACCGAGATGTCGTAAAGGTAAGTTGACCCGCCGTGTGGTATCCGGCTGAGTAGAATAGACCACCCTCTTTCTTACCGAGATGTAAACGGCGATTTAGGTAAGTTAACTCGCCGTTAGGTATCCGGCTAAGTAGAAATAGACGACCCTCATTTCTTACAGAGATGTCGTATACGGCGACTTAGGTAAGTTAACTCACCGTGTGGTATCCGAGTGAATAGAATAGACCACCCTCATTTCTTACTGAGGTACTTCTTCGTTAAAACCCGAATTGTACATACTTATGGGTATTTTAAAACTAAACTTGCGAACGAAATCGCGTGAGACGTTGTATATGATAATATCATCTTCATCATCTTCCTGCCCTTATCCCACTCTAGGTGGGGTCGGCACAACATGCCATAAACATGTTGTCACATGATTCGGCTACGTATTTTACGACAGGCCGCCTGCCTGATGTCAACTTATCTTAGTCGTATTTTACGACACCTCGATAAGAAAGAGGGTGGTCTATTTTACTTAACCGGATACCACACGGTGAGTCAACTTACCTTAGTCGCCTTTTACGACACCTCGGTAAGACATGAGGGTGGTCTATTCTACTCAGCCGGATACCACACGGCGGGTCGACTTACCTTAGTCGCCTTTTACGACACCTCGGTAAGAAAAGAGGGTGGTACTATTCTATTCAGCCGGATACCACACGGCGTGTTGTATATGATAATAATGGAGTAGATTTTATTCAAATCCTAAAATAGACCAGAAATGAGATGGAATGGCGTATGTAGAATATGCATCTGAGCGTTCGTTGGGAATACGGTGAAATGATATCATAATCCATTCATACTATGAATCTCGTCTGTGATGTTCCGTTATTATACGACCCGTTGATCTTGCAATCTGTATGACTGCCAAAGGTACCTTATAAAAGTGGTTACAGATGGCATTTTGGAAATGATAATATAGAAAAATAAAAATTCTATAAAAATAAAAAGTATCTACAGAAAGATAAGCTGTGGTAGCCCAGCGGTAACACCGTGCGCCTCTTTCGAGGAGGTCTAGGGTTCAACCCCGGGCAGGCACCAATGAGTTTTCCAGTAAAACTTATATATCTTATTGATAATTGCAATTTATCACCCGCTTTTCGGTGAAGGAAAACATCGTGAGGAAACCTGCATATCTTTAGAGAATTCTGGGGATATGTGTAACCTACCAATCCGCATTGGAGCAGCGTGGTAGGTCTTAGCTCCAATCCTTCTCTCCAAAAAAAAAAAACGGAGAGAAGAGGCCTATGCCCAGCAGTGGGATAGTAACAGGCCGTTACATTACATATACATTACATACAGAAAGATTCAAATTTAATGTAAGAAATATACTTATTCGTAAAGCATATTACACAATCGAAGAATGTTTGGATGATCAAAATTCCTGGATTTGAAAATCCTTTCAGCTTCATGCAAGACAAGCATGCAAGCATGTAAGACAGATTTAAAAGTATAATTTTAAAATTAATGTATAGAAACCGGGAACTGTTCCCGCCGCGATAACGTTTGGGCTTGAAACTAGTCGGGCTCATCCGATAAAATAACACGTGAGTATAGCCGGTTTCTATACATCAATAATGAATTGCACTCACGATAGTTTAAATTCAAAAAATTTAAAATTATTTTTCTTGCTGGTTTTGTTGCTTGCTGGTTCTTACTGGTTGAGTTTCTTGCTGGTTCTTCTCGGTAAGAGCAACATTCCAAACCAGTTGTAGCTTCATTAATAATATTAGTCCTTGAAGATTTAAAAGCGCTTATAAAAGCTTATTTGTATAATTATTTCGATTTAATTAGATGTCAGATTCCAAATAAATTAGCTGCGTAAAATTGGGCGGTGATGATAACCTTGAAGTAGCCTTAACATTAAAAGCTAGACATATGCTGTCGCGGACTTTTATTTAGTCATTTTATAGGGGAACAATTTTGTTATACATAATTTTTGAATAACTTTCACGGTTTACTCAGCACACGTAAGGAATGCGTTAAATTTTGCCGTTTTCGTAAAATTGTTTATTGCTGCTCCTCTCTTATTCATCTTAGCGTGATGTTGTATATATAGTCTATAGCTTTCCTCAATAAATGGACTACCTATCTTAAACTTAAAGAATTTATCAAATCGGTACAGTAGTTCCTGAGATTAGCGAGTTCAAACAATGAAACAAACTCTTCAACCATAATCTCTATGCAAAATATAGATAAAGGACTTACCAACTGTGTTGTACGAAGTATAAAGGAGAATGTAAGTTAATTTTTAATTACACCGCAAACATTAACAACCCTTTTCATACGTTGAAAGACCTTACGCCTTTTACTGTCTTGTAAAGGTAACTAAAGATTATGTATTAAATTTTAATGTAGGTTAATAATAACTCTGCTATAATAATCATGTTAAAGCTACTAGGTATCTTTTAAGTTTGTGAGTAATTTATCTAAAAAAACTGTTGTAAAGTACCTATAAATGCCGAGTGATATCTGGCTGATTAGAATAGACCACCCTCATTTGTTACCGGGGTGTCGCAAAAGGCGACTGAGGTAAGTTGACGTCAGGCAAGCGGCCGGTCGTAAAAACGGTTCATTTCACTTACGGTGAAATTATTCCAGGGTTTGTAGGCAATCGTAGACTATCATAGACGATGATAGGCGAGAACGGCTAAGTATACCTCTACACGATCGTGGTCGCGCTAAATCGTTTTTAATTTCCGGTTCTAAAGAGCAGCCAATATCAAAGTGACGGCCTGCTAGTCCACTGCTGGGCATATGCTTCCTCTCCCCGTTTCAGAGAAGGGTTGGAGCTAAGACCTACGACGCTGCTCCAATACGAATTTGTAGGTTACACATATCTCCAAAATTCACTGAAGATGTGAAGGTTTCTTGACGATGTCTTCCTTTACCGAAAATCGTGTGATCAATTGCAATTACCAGTTAGACACATAGGTTTTTAAGAGTATAACTCATGGTACCTATCCGGGGTTTAAGTCCGTGACCCCCTCGATAGAGTTGCAAGGTCTCACCGTTGAGCTATCACAGCAGGAGTCAATATATTAGCTCATATCTAAGAACAGGGCCAGGCTTGTCATTGACAAGTCTATTTTAGCACGTGAAATCATTCTTCTTTCTTGTTCCCTTTTCAAGGAGCACTACCACTACACGTTATAGTTGAAATGTATAACATATTTGCGATAAATTTTAGCCGTCGACGCTATAATGCATTCAGCATACGATTATAACTCCGTAAGGAATCAGTTAGGAGAACTTGTTAAGCCGCTTAATACTCCTTACATGTATAATATATGAGACGAGTCTACTGTTAGACGTGTTACTTATTATATAAATAATAAAGCAATACCTTTTAAGTGATAAAGTATATTAAGCTTTGGGTAGCGCAGCGTCATTACACGTCAAATTTGATAGATTATAATTGTAGATAAGAAATAATTGACAACGTTTATACACGTCGGCAAAAATATGTATTTCTTCAAATAGCGTGCATAACTGCTGAAGCTTGTACCAAGTTTTCAGGTTGTCATTGCGCCGTGATACTTAACATTTTTGTACTGATAGCGCCTATCTACGTTAGCTTTTTGGTATACGAGTATCAAAAGCAGGACGTCATTAAGCGTAATTTACTTTGTATGAGAAAATCTAGTGCCATACAACAAACAATTGAAACCTATATGCGCCATTCAAAGTGATTATATGAAAGTGTAATACGGCTGGTTAAAGTACAAACTAATAATAAATAATTAAATCTACATTTATATTGTATACCTATCTATCTCTCTGTAACACTTTGACGCTAATCGACTAGACCAATATTGATGAAATTTGACATAATAAAAAATTATACACCTAGGTAACACACAGGATTAAAAATTCTCGTTTTTCTTTTGGGGGTGGAAAAACACACACATTGATTGCATTACCCACACAAACAGGGTACGTGAACGCAATTCGGCGCAAACGAAGTCGCAGGAAAAAAATAAAATTATTTATAAAATATTTTTTACCTACAATATCTTGAACTTAAATTAGCAAAGACTTCAAAAGCGAAATAAAAATTAACCTATTATGTATAATAATATCTGGGTGACCGAGCTTCGCTCGGGAATTTTTTGCTAAAAAAAAACTTTAAAAAAGAAAAAACAATTATTTAGTTGGGGATCGATCCTTGGCATTCACATTTCTCGAGGCTGCCGTTAGCCGAAAAGGCTACGCCGACTTGACAGTTAGTGGCGAAAATTCAATTCAATATAAATGTTAGTGTTTTTTAATGCCCAAAAACAGGGATAAAACAATATTTTTTTTACATAAAACTTATCTAGATCAATTTTTCTCCCCCAAAACCTCCTACATGCTGAATTTCAGGAAAATCGTTGGAGCCGTTTCCGAGATTCCGAAAATATATATATATACAAGATTAACTCATTTAAATATAAAGAATATAAGGAATCACATGGATTCCTTTTATTTGTTTAAACTTGAAAGGAAAAACAAACAAACACACTTCAGAATTTTTTATATAAATGTGGATGTACTATTTCTTTTATAATTTAAATAATTTCTAGCTTGCTTGTGAAGCATCTCTTATAGAGAAGAGCTTTCCTTTGTGCATTCATAATGTATCCATTTATAATATCTAAGGTTTTATATTAATTACTAGTTAACCTGAGAGACGTAGTCTTACTACTAAGTAAGAAAATTTTCTTAAATTTTCTAATGTTCTGCTGAACTTACTTTACTCGCGACAATAATCATCAGAACAAAAAAAAAATGGTTCATAATTCACGTAGATTTTCCAGCGTAAATCCTGACCCAAGTTCTACGATAAAAACCTAGCAAGCTAAACTTTTATCGTAGAACTCCTATATGTTGCATATATAGGCTATATATCCTTTATATAGAATAAGCCGTGTGGTATCCGGCTGAGTAGAATAGACCACCTTCATTTCGTAAAAGGCGACTAAGGTAAGACCGCTGTTACGACTTCTCAGTAAGAAATGAGGGTGGTCTATTCTACTCGGCCGGGTACCACACGGCGGGTCGACTTACCTTAGTCGCCTTTTACGGCACCTCGGTAAGAAATGAGGGTGGTACTATTCTATTCAGCCGGATACTACACGGCGTTATTTTACTCGTGACAATAATCATCATATATCCTTTATATAGCATAAGCCGTGTGGTATCCGGTTGAGTAGAATAGACCAGCCGAATTTCTTACTGAGGTGTCGTAAAAGGCGATTAAGGTAAGACCGCCGTTACGACTCCTCGGTAAGAAATGAGGGTGGTCTATTCTACTCAACCGGATACCACACGGACGGCGACTTACCGCAGTCGCCTTTTTACGACATCTCGGTAATAAAAGAGGGTACTATTCTATACAGCCGGATACAACAATGCTTAGTGATTCTAAAAGAAATATAATAAAAACGGCATGTAAATATGAGTTCTTATGAAAACCACTTAGAGAGGACGAAGTTTGTCCCTACAACGAATATAATCTCTAATAAAATATTTTATAACTCAACTTCCTTACTTTGTTTTCAGCTGTTATAATTTTGTTCTTTTATATTGTAAGCAACTTTTCGAATATGTACTTTGAAAATTTAGAAAGCATACATGAAGTTACTTATAACAACTGTTTGAATAAAGAAATGTTTTTTTTTTTTTAAATTACAAAAAATACAAAAAACAGGATTCAAAAATAGATAATAAAATACAAATTCACATTAACAAATATCGTAGACACTCGTACTAAGATAACTTGTGCTACGAGTGTCTACCTCCCTCTGGATCAAAAATAGTGATTTTCTAATCTAATGTAATACATAAACAATTCTACATAAACAAATATTATAACTGACGCGTCTGTTGTGTTTTCATGTTAAGTGTTTTTGTGTGTATGTGTGTGTAAGTGTGTGCGCTCTCTCGTATGCTCGTTAAGAACTATTATTGAAAATAATTACTAATTAAGTTATTATTTTGAATAATAGTTCTGTTTCGTTGTAATTTAGCTCCTTTATCCATGACATGAGCACTATATTGCACTCGGTTCTGGAAAGTCCAAAAATATTTAGTTTTTTATTAATTTTATTGTACAGTCTCGCACCAAGTATATGCCCACTACGACCTGCAAACGCTGTTTTATGTCGCTTTACGAAATAAACATTTCTTACAGTACGTTTACTCCTCTTTAGCTGTATGTCGGGTGGAAATGACTGGTGGCAGCGTAATACTGCTTTCAGGATAAAGAGTTGCCTCATAGTTAGCACAGAACATTCCTTATATAGCTGGTTTGTTGGGTATTGCATTGCAATGTGAATTGTTTAATATCGTTTTTCAAAATTAAAGTAATTATAATTAATTTTTATTTTAATTATATTAATTAACTAATGGATTTGAAATCATAATTATTTAAATATAAAATTGTCCGAGTATTTTGTGGAATTGCAAGCAAATTAGTAGTAAGTTAATATTATTGCTCAAGAATAATGTTCATATTATTCATTATCCTCCTGCCCTTATCCCACTTTAAGTGGGACCGGTACAACATGTTTTAAACATGTTGTCATATGATTTGGCTACGACCCGCCGCCTGCTTGACGTTAACCTATCTTAGTCGTTTTTTACCTCAGACTGACACCTCGGTAACAAAGAGGGTGGTCTATTCCACTCAACCGGATGCTACACACTGGGTCAACTTACCTTAGTCGCCTTTTACGACACCTCGGTAAGAAATGAGGGTGGTCTATTCTACTCAGCTGGATACCACACGGCGGGTCGTCTTATCTTAGTTCCTTTTACGGCACCTCCGTAAAAAATAAAGGTGGTCTATCCCACTCTGTCGGATACAACACGGCAAATAAGATCGTATTACTATTAATAATATTTAAAATACACAAATCATAAACAATTTCTGTTTTCGCTTACGCGTACTACAGTTATAATTTTCTCTTTTGCTACCCTCCCTTGTCTATATACCATTAAAATATGACCCTTACCATTTTACAATAACAACTTATACATTTACAGGAATACGCGACTAATAGCTGCAATGTGACTTGAAATTCACTACATGGTGGTTATGACTATTACAGTAATATCGACATGAGGCTTAATCAACAGGGTACTTGTACGTCCAGAAGACGTTACCTCAGGGATTCATACCAAAGTCGTTAAATTTTACAATGTATCGTACAACGTGCATACAGTACCAATTTTGCAACAAAAATGTAAGTAAACAATGTTGGCTACGCTGACGCTTGCCCATTGTAGTGTTTATGTGTTGAAATATGTAGTTCTTCATTGTATAATTATACACAAGACACATACAAATAACAAATTTATGTATATTAATATATAAACATAATAATACTAGGTGTATAAAGGAAACCTTACGCTTTCTTAAGCGCACCATATCAACTTGCTTTGTGCGCGTTCTTTTAGCCTACTCGATTGCGTTAGCGTAACGCAAAATTGTAAGACGCTGCAACAGCGGTTACTAGATGTCGTTTTGCAGCGTCAAACAAATTGGTGCTACGCTAACGCGATCGAGTAGTTTAAAAACACTCGCCCTAAGCACAATGGTCACTAAAGGCGGAGGTGAGAGTGGACATGTAGTGACGTTATATTAATGCGTGCTCGAGACTATGTCAAACAATACACAAATATCGTGTGGTTTGTAACCCCGGAGGTGGAGACCCTATGATTTTTCTATAAAAAACATATATAATTTATAATTTGTTCTTTTTTGAGAGCAAATATCCTGAAAAAATCTACATATTCTCAAGGAATTCCTGGGTGACTTGTCCACCTTCCTTTGTCCAAGAACAATTTCCTTTTTACAAGGAAAATAATAATGTTTAATCCAACGTTACTTTATGAGTGATAAGAAAATTGCTATAGTGCGGTAAATGATTCACTAATTTACTAATCACAGTCCGGGTTGAGACGGCATACAATTTGCATGTTAACGAGAATCGATGATTGCGTTGTAGCCACGACTTGACGAAGCTTGCGGCATATTGAATCACGTAATATAATTATTGCATAAAAGCTCTGAGTGTTGTTGGCGTACGCTTGGAAACAGCAATTTGGGTTAAGCGCCTATTAAATATTCGCATAAATATATTTGTCAAATATTCTCGCATTCGATATTTAAAATCAGGCAACATATTTAATCGATAAATAAATCAATCCTAAACTAACCACAACATAAACATAATGTTCAAAGCGTGCGATCTTTACCAAGAATTCGCAAGATTAAATCCTCATGAAACCACTGAGTTTTAATTTAAAAAAAACAAGTACTTAATTGACATAAAAACAATTTGTCTAACGCATATGTCTTTAACTTATGTTAAAGACATATGCGTTAAGCATTGAGTCATCAATTAAATTCTAAAACAAAATTAAAAAAAAATCTTTATTTAATCAGCTTTTACAAACACTTTTTATTCATTAAGGATCAATTTAATGAAACTACACTGGTTCGCAATGTTGTTCTTATCCAGAAGAACCAGCAAGAAACTTGATGATTAATCTTTTAAATATTGTTAATTAAATTGCTGTTCTATATGAAACTAAACGGATTTTCAAATCCAATTATTTGTACATTTATATTATCTTCAATTCAATCATATTCAGTCGTAAAAGCCGACTAAGATAAGTCGACGCGCCGTATGGTATCCGGCTGAGTAAAATAGACCTTCATTGGTTAACGAGGTGTCGTATTTTGCGACACCTAAATGCAGACAATATGCTTAGAAACATGTTGTGCTGAACCCACTTAGAGTGGGATAAGGACAATAGGATGATGATTATCTTGAAATGTGTAATATTCTTTATATTTAATCGTAATATGGTCGTAGTATGGTTTGTTGAATTTTTGTCGTAAATAGACCTGATGATTTCCTAACTCTACTGAGTTGAAGGAATCATAAGCTTATTTTGACCTCTCATATATCTATCTATCATCATCATCATCTTCCTGCTCTTATGCCACTCTAAATGGGGTCGGCACAACATGTTATAAACATGCTGTCACATGATTTGGCTGCGTTTTTACGACCGGCCGCCTGCCTGGCGTCAACTTACCTCAGTCGTATTTTACGACACCTCGGTAAGAAAGAGGGTGGTCTATTCTTATAAACCGGATACCACGCGGTGGGTCAACTTACCTTAGTCGCTTTTTACGACACCTTGGTAGCAAATGAGGTTGGTCTATTCTACTCAGCCGGATACCACACGGCGGGTCAACTTACATTAGTCGCCTTTTACGACACCTCGGTAAGAAATCTTATATATCTATCACATTACATAAATATCTCAAAATAATTTCTGGGATATGTGCAGCCCACCAATGCTCAAAATAGAGGGTCCAACCTCTGAATCATGTATAAAAATTTAATAGAACTTTCAACTTTTCACTACAAAACACGATAATAAGCGATGCATTTTTACCATAAAATCAACAAGCACTTTACATGCAAATGGAGTTTAGTTTGGTTTGTTTGATCATTTGTGGGCGTAGATACCGTAATGTTTATACACGTAATACAAAGAGCAGTGTTTGTACACACCTGGCATGATTTTAGTGTTTACATTACAGTGAACACTTTTATTTTAGCTTATACTAGAAAGAACACCAAATCCAATCCAAAACAAGAACCAATGTGCCTTTGTATAGTCCAATAAGAATGAATAAATAAATATCGCTGGTTTTATTGTTTCCTAACTTTAGAATCTTGAAGAATCTTTAGATTCAAATTAAGTGTATAAAGTATCGTTGATATTAGAAAATATCTGCTAAGTACAATTATAGCCATATAAATTTGGACTTATTACATAATTTGCAACAATGTCTTATAGATAGCCTTCCGCCGTATGGTAGTGGTAGCCATGATGTGCTGACCCCACTTAGAGTGGGATAAGAGGAAGGGAATGTTTTATAGATAACCTTATTGCTTATTAGATGTAGCAAGTTAGTTTCAGAAGAGTATACTAAACCTTATCTGCATGCACAAGAAATGAAGCGTTTGGGACTAATCTGTATGAAGACTATTATGTTGAGATGAAATTCTCTTAACGACAGACAGGCCGATAAGAAAATAACAGTCCAAGAAGAAAGCTATAATATAAAACAAAACATAACGATGTACAACAAAATACAACCTTAAAAAAACATATAGGCGATGTTGTCAACTATTTAATTTAAAATTACGACTACTGTTTCAAACTTATGTTAGGAATTTAAATTTCATACCAATTATATTGACATTTGAACAAAAATAATTGGTTAAAATTATAAAAAGATAATGCCACCTTGACTTTTCCATTTAGCTCCTCAAAGCAAGTTAAATTCATCTCTGTGGTAACCTTATTATTTTACCACAGCCAGCGCCCACAAACGAATGTCACCCACGTTGATTTAGACCTCTATTAATTTCTACAAAGATATCCATAGTAAGCTTCGTCTACTGAGAATAAATACTTCTATATACTAAGATGAGATAAAACGACGTTTTGGTTGTCGTTTTCAATTTAATATACCTGGTTAGCTTGAAGGTATAATATACTCGTATTATTTTGAAATAATGGTGACACTCAATAATTGTGAAGATGAGAAAAAAAAACCAGATATGTATATCCATTATCATTCTCCTGCCCTTATTCCTAAGTGGGGTCGACATGTTATAAACATGTTGTCACATGATTTGGCTAGGTTTACCTATTTTAGGTTACCTACTTTACGACCCGCCGCCTACCTGATGTCAACTTACCTTAGTCGTATTTTACGACACCTTGGTAAGAAAGAGGGTGGGCTATTCTACTCAACCGGATACCACAGGGCGAGTCGACTTACCTTAGTCGCCTTTTTATTAATTAGTACTTGGTTGACCGAGTCCTGCCCGGTAATTTTTTACAAAATAAAAAAAAACTTAAAAAAAGAAAAAAATAATTATGTAGTTGGGGATCGATACTAGATATTTACATTTTTCGAGACGGCCCGTTCCCCGAATAAGCTAAGCTGACTTGACAGTCTATGGTAAAAAATCAATTCAATATAAATGTTAGTATTTTTTAATGCCCAAAAACAGGGATAAACGATATTTTTTACATAAAACCTAGCTAGATCAATTTTTCTCCCCTAGAACCCCATAAATGCTGAATTTCAGGAAAATCGTTGGAGCCGTTTCCGAGATTCCGAAATATACATACAAGATTAACTCATTTAAATATTTAAGATTAAAAATGTATAAAATATGTGAAATGTGTGCGTGTGTGAAGCTAAGCTATATATAACCAATAATCCATTATTTCACAATTTGCAAGTAGGTGTGACACAAAGGTAGGGTTACTTTTCCCACATTGACCCAAACGGAAATTTAAATTTAGGACCTCGTAGGTGGGCGTGCCGCTACGTTCAAAATCGATTATTCTAATTAGTAAGGTGCTAATAATGTCATGTTTATGTACAAATAGGAGTTTAATTATTATATAAAATTACCATTAATATATTTTAGGGGAAATTTAATAGCGTTTGCGGTGATTTATTTTACTTTAGTTATCAGTCCTTTGCCTGCATATTAGTTTGTCTTGACGCGTGTTTAATCGGTGAAATATATAGGTAAGGTAAGCCAATTGTATATATAAATCTATCTTTTCGCATTTGAACTGCGTGGAAGCTTTAACCTTCACTTCTTGAGCCACAAGGCAGTTTTCAGAAATATTATATAGAATAAGGTTATATTTTATTTAATTCTATCATGAAAAAATTCTAGTGGACTTAGGTCTTTTTCATACATTTACACAACTTTTGGTATTATAACGTCCGAACTAGTGATTCTCTAGACTATGTTGAGATCACCTCTCCTCATATAGAAGATCAATCATATATCATCAGATGTGGAACCTCTTATTCTACACCTAGGGACCCTATTAAATTGTGGTAAATCGATATTTAAATACAACATACGCTCGTCGATGAATTAAAACAAAAAAAGATGAGGAAAGTGCATAGTTTTAGAGAATTTCGAAGATATGGGTAAACTTTGGTTGTATGTTTATTGGTTATACCACTAAACTTCAACACACTGCATGGTTCTTAGTGACAATCTTTTTATTTACAGTGAGAATTTTCCATCTGTGAGCTAGCCGAAGACTCGTAAATTTTATAACATCGTTGCAACGTTAAGAACTCACTCTTGAAAAATGAAAATCATTGCTAGAGAATTTTTAAAATGAGAAAGGCCACGTATAAGCGAATTTACGTCGCAGCGGAGCGTACTTTTATACAGCTTTCTCTCCAGTAAATTGCTTAAAAGATCACATTAATAATATATACATTAAAGTTGATTTTCCTTTCAAGCGAAAACAACTGGCGATGTCAGGATGTCAAGATAAATTTAACGTAATCCTATTTCCCTTTTAGCGAAGTTATATCTGCCTGTCATCCTTGATATAAATAATGAATTTTTAAATAAGTTCTTAAGTTAAAAAGCCTTTTTTATTGAGTGGATGATTCCTCTCAATAAAAAAGGACCCATTATGGACCCAAACCGGTTGATACTGTGTTGATAATGTGTGTGTTTCCCCAGCAGCGATAGCTCTGTTAAATTCTTCTCTGATGGAAGATCCTTTAAAGGGTCCAGCCGCCGATCTACATCATGTAACCGACCGCCTCTGAAACTTTTCTCCAATCGTTTTCTTACAATCTATTTCGTGAAGAATTTTTACTACCAAAATAATATTTTGAATACAATAATTGAATGCAACTAAAGGATAAGGTTATAAAACTATCATCTTATAAACAACTAGCTGTACCAGCAGCTTTGCCCGCATGGAAATCAGTCTCAGAATTTTTTTCCCGAATTGAAATTTTGAACATAAAAGTTGTTTTCATGAGTTAATAATAAGATATTTTTAATTTAGACTTTAAATTTTGCCGTTTTCGCATTATTTTTATTGCTGCTCCTCTTCTATTCTTCCTAGCGTGATGTCATATAGTCTACAGCCTTCCTCGATAAATGGACTAAATTAAACCGGTTTTCAAATCGTTCCAGCAGTTCCTGAGATTAACGCGTTCAAACAATCAAACAAACAAACTCTTCACTTTTATATATTAATGTAGATAGTATAGCGAAAATATCATTATGATATAATATTTTACCCACATTGACCCATATTTTTATGATATATATATATATATATATATATATATATATATATATATATATATATATATATATATATATATATATATATATATATATTTATTTTTTCAAATCTTTATTTTATAAAAAAAACCTAATGTAGTCCGAATTTATTTGATCTTTACAATATTGGAAACATAAGTTTTCTAACTTTGTCTGTCAAATACTATTCAGTCATCTAAGATTATTAAAAAGTTAAACAACATTATTATCTACAAAAAAAGGAAGGAATAAAATTGTGATTCCGTTCCAAAATCGAAATATCATCCGCTAGCAAGTTTCCTTCTTTACTCGTAATGAAGGCCGCTTTTATACTACATTTTATTTCCTTTCAAACGTTGGCCCATTTTTTGAATACGAAAGCTCTTTTGATGCGAAATCAATCACATAAATGTGACTCTCTGAGCCTTTATAAAACTAAAAGTTTCAGGCAAACGACGTAGAAAGTACACTTATATTGCGTATGAGTACAAGATGAATTTAAGCCTTATCTTATACTAATAAGGACTAATAAATTTATTAGTTTTTGCCCGCGACTTCGTAGAGGAAGAAATAGTCTTTGTCACGTTCCAGCCCTGTAACTCTATACTAAAAATCAAATCTATATGTTTCAGTGTTGGAAGATAAAAGAATGAGAAAGAAAACAATCACACAAGTATAACGACAACGTTTGAGAAAAACACAAGGTACTTTATTTAATAACTAGCTGGAAATCAGTGTGTCAGACAAAGTTCAAACAAAATCGACTAAATCTTGACCCCGCGGGATTCAATTCTAATGTAAATTACACTATTAACTACTAGTAATATCCCGCGGTTTCACCCTCGTAATTTTTATTTTTTATAGGCCTTATTACATTTTTATAACGGATCCCTATTTTTAAAAAAATGTAATATAGCCTATGTTTCTCAGTAAAGATGCAGCTTTCCAATAGTTAAAGAATTTTTTAAATCGGTCTGGTAGTTTTTGTGTAAAACATTACAAAAACGCATACAAATTTTTCCTCTTTATAATATTAGTATAGAAAACGTTGTTTAAGAATTGTAAATTCCATTTTTCTATCATCTAATAAAATCCGTACAAAAATCCGTTGCGTAATTTTTTTTTAAATCGATCATAATATATATAGACAGACAGCTTTTAGAAACTTTGTTTTGTAATATGTACCTAGATTGTACTAAAGTCCACATTTAATGCAAAGAAGTGGGTCTAAGTTAGTATTACAATTTACAGACTAAATTTATTCTGATCACAAGCCAGGTGTCTTACAGGCTCAAAACCCTGGCGGGACGATTAAAGAAACTTAATTTCATAAGTCGGCTTATATCTGGGTATTTAGGGGGCAATTAGGAAGACTTAAGTTTCAGTACGACATTTAGACTACGATTAAGGGATGATAAATATGCATTTCATAGATACCACGAATTATAATAGATTTTAAATATAATCCTAGTTTTAAATCCCAGGGTAATATCAAATTTAAAAAAACACCCAAATAATGCAACACGTTTTTCTATACTGTTTCTGTAAGAAAAATTGTTTTTTTTAATCCTATATGTTGGCCTGGTACATAAACTTGAATTTGATTAAATTTTAGTAATACTTTTCCAAGCAGATTTAGCTATTTATCTAGATTTAGCTAGAAGGTTTAACAGACAGATAGACAAATTTTCACATTTATAATATGTGTATAGATGGATCGATGGATAAAATAGGCCTTTCTGAGCGTACAATTATAAAATAAAAAAGTAAAGTAACGGGCTGTTACTATCCCACTGCTGGGCATGTGCCTCTTCTGAGAACGATCGGAGCTAAGACTTACCACGTTGCTTCAAAGTGGAGTAGTAGGTTACACATATCCCTAGAATTCTCTAAAGATATACAGGTTTCTTCACGATGTTTTCCTTCGCCGAAAAGCGTGTGATAAATTGCAATTATCAATTAGGCACATGTTTTAATAGAAAACTTATTAGTGCCTGCCCGTGGTTGAACCCGTGATCCTCTCGAATGGATCGTACGGTGTAACCGCTGGGCTATCACAGCATATACAATAATACAACTATACATAATCATAATTATTTTGCTAAATAATTTTAAGGTTGGCTGGAAGAAATCGCTTCCAAGCGATAAGACATTGTGCATCTAAATCATGTAAAAAAAATGTTTTATTTTGAAACTCTTATTTCATTGTGTATTAGGATTATGTTGTACATCATCATCTTCCTGCCTTATCCCACTCTAAGTGAGGTTGGCACAACATGTTATAAACATGTTGTCAAACGATTTGGCTGCGTTTTTACGACCGGTCGACTGCCTGACGTCAACTTACCTCAGTCGTATTTAACGACACCTCGGTAAGAAAGAGGGTGGTCTATTCTACTAAACCGGATACTATGCGGCGAGTTAACTTACCTTAGTCGTCTTTTACGACACCTCGGTAAGAAATGAGGGTGGTACTATTCTACTCAACCGAATACCACACGGCCTAGTAAGATATATTATATTAATAGGGAAAAGAACTTGAAGTTTTATGTACAATTATTATGTTGTACAATAAAGTATATTTCTATTCTATTCTAATTCTATATGTAGAATCGATCGATATATCCCTCCATAGCAATAAAACAGGTTGAATTCTTGCGTGAATTCAAGCTCTGGAGTTGTTTGTTAAGATTTATCTTGTATGTGAGTCAACTTGTGCTATCTCATATGAAACTCGAGCCTTTGCTTGAGACATACCAGCACGTAGTTGTATCGTTAGATATCAAGTAACTTTGCTTCTCACTAACCAATGCCCGAAACTTCTTGAACATTACAAAGTAAGATTATATATGTATTTTTATGTATTCTTGTATGTGTTGTATATATGTAGAAATTATAAATATGTATTGAAGTATTTATATATACTTAGCGATTCAGCGCGGAAACGCTGCCAGCATTCTTGGGACCATTCCACTTGGGCATGATTTGTATAGTCCTAGCGTGTAAGTAATTTAAGATAGATATAACTTGTACATTTTTGCTGTAAATAAATTAAAAAAAGTACATAAAAAAAACTTTATGAATTTATTTTATATTTTGTATATGTATTAACGCCGTGTGGTATCCGGCTGAATAGAATAGTACCACCCTCATTTCTTAGCGAGGTGTCGTTAAAGACCACTAAGGTAAGTCGACCCGCCGTGTGGTATCCGGCTGAGTAGAATAGACCAACTTCATTTCTTACCGAGGTGTCGTCAAAGGCGACTAAGGTAAGTTGACCCACCGTGTGGTATCCGGTTTATTAGAATAGACCACCCTCTTTCTTACCGAGGTGTCGTAAAGTACGTCCGAGGTAAGTTGACGTCAGGCAGGCGGCCGGTCGCAAAAGCGCAGCCCAATCATGTGACAGCATGTTTATAACATGTTGTGCCGACCCCACGTAGAGTGGGATAAGGGCAGGAAGATGATGATTTTGTATATCTATTAGTATTTACATCTAGTATTACTTGCACTTATCCGTATCGTTTTTATATTTTTTTGTTTTAAGATCCTTAATGTTATGGTTGCCTGGATGATCACTTTAAGTGATAAGGCCGCCCTTTGTTTTCATTTAGTTTTTAACGACATTGTCTAAATTAGCAATGTCTACAATAAAGTTATCATAAAAAAATAAGATATTTCGTTCCGTCGTTGATGTATTAACACTTGAAAATCAAATCAAAAAGTAAACCTTTGTGTTTAAACGTAAATAGATCCATTTGGTTAATTGTTTTGCAAAAATCAATGAATATTAGGACCATGATAGACTTGTGATAGACACTCTCAGTTGAGTACATCATCATAATTCCCCTGCCCTTATCCCACTCTCAGTTGGGTTAGAACAACATGTTTTAAACACGTTGTTACTTGATTTGGCGAGATTTCACGACCGGCCGCTAATTTGACATCAACTTAACTTGGTCATATTTTACGATGTTAGAAACTGGGTGGTCAGTTCTACTCAACCGGATACCACACAGTGGGTCAACTAATTTTAGTCGCCTTTTACGACATTCTCGGTAAGATGGAGGGTGGTTTATTCTAGTCAGCCAGATACCACACAGCTGGTCCACTTACTTTAGTCGCCTTTTATGACACTTCGGTAAGAACTGAGAGTGGCCTATTCTACTCAGCCGGATACCACACAGCACTCTCAGTTGAGCAGTAGGCATTTATATAATACTAGAGGTACCTCTCCTAGAGGACTTCATTCACGGTAACTTAAGAGTTTAAGTAACCTCAATAATGCAATATGTGCTTTTTCTCTGTTCCCGAAGGACCGTCGAAAATTTTTTATTCTGTATACTATAAGCTTTAATTGTGTCAAAATTTATCAATATCGGTCCAGCAGACGTCAAAACGTAACAGGCAGGCAACGTAACGTACTGTTTTAATATTGGTTTCACACATTATGCGTCGAAATTAGTTAAACAAAGAATTCAGAGTGCTGTATAATTTTATTTCTATGAAACAAAATAAAGATTGATTTTTTATTAAATAGATTGATAGAAGTGTCACTCAACCATACTTTAAACGTACTATACACGTCGCGGATACATCTAATATTTTAATCAAATTAAATGTTGACTGGTTGACTGGCGTTGACTTAAATATGAACATAAATCAACGATAATTTATGTAAACTCACATAACAGCTATTGAATTGAAACGTATTCGTAACATCACATTAAAATCACATCAATAACTCATCGATAAAAGGTTTTAATGAAATTCGAAAGGCCAAGCCATTTCAACTGTTAACGTTCTCTAATAATACATAATCTATATTCATTTCAACGTTATGAAAATATATATTCTCATAACGTTGAAATTTATTTATAAAAGTCATCATCTTCCTGCCCTTATCCCACTCTAAGTGGGGTCGGCACAACATGCTATAAACATGCTGTCACATGGTTTGGCTGCGTTTTTACGACCGGCCGCCTGCCTGACGTCAACTTACTTCTGTCGTATTTTACGACACCTTGGTAAAAAAGAGGGTGGTCTATTCTACTAAACCGGATACCACACGGTGGGTCAACTTACCTTAGTCGCCTTTTACGACACCTCGGTAAGAATTGAGGTTGGTCTATTCTACTCAGCCGGATACCACACGGTGGGTCGACTTACCTTAGTCGCCTTTTACGACACCTCGTTAAGAAAATGAGGGTGGTACTATTCTATTCAGCCGGATACCACACGGCGTAAAATTTATTTATAAAAGTATATTTTTTTAAAGTTCTATAAATTCCTTTGAAGTAGAACAATGTTTCTATCTCGAAAAACCTCTAAGATTTAAGACAACATCTAAACAGTCTTGTCATTTATTTTATCAACAACGTCTATAAAATCTAAGATCTAAAAGCTTGAATATATTTTTATTTTGGAACAATGGGCAACGAAAGATATGAATCTTTGCAAAATTTATTGTATTTGAGGAAAATGTTTATATATTTAACTTGTCTATTTATATATTTTATCTACTTCATAATTTTTTTTTATTTTGAAATATTGTAAATAATACATGTATAATTCATAAGTACCTGTATAATTTATAAGTAAAATTACCGACCTCGCTTGATAATTTTATCAAAAGAAAAAAAAAACAAAGGAAAGGCTGGTGAGATGTGGGACTTGATCCCAGATATTTTCACTTTAATAGTCGGCCCGTTCCCCATTGAGCCATTACAAATTGACAAATGACAGCAAAACTAAGCTTTGTATTCTATTTCAGCAGTTTTTAGTGTCCGGAAACAAGGATAAAAAGACAGAGGTTACAATTAAATTATTTTGCTGTAATACGCGTTTGTTAAGAGAATATATGTTATGCTAAGTTTATGAAGCAGGCAACAATCACATACCCCATACATGCAGGACAAGTCACCACACGTACCACAAGACTCCGCCAACACCCACACTTCACACAAGCACTACACACACTCAAAACCACAACCTCTATCGCCCCAAAACCGAAGCATTTTTGAATAATGCACTCTATGACCCCTAAATGAACCCTAGCTAGATCTATTTATCGCCGCCGAAACCCCCTACATTTTAACTTTGACTCATTTAAATTTTAAATATTTATAGCATGGAGCAGTTTATTGAAGACACCTTGCAAATAATATTCATAAGTAGCAGAGAAAAAAGTAAAGTAGCGGCCTATTACTCTCCCACTGCTAGGAATATACCTCTTCTCTCCGTTTTTGGACAGACGGATTGGAGCTAAGACCTACCACGCTGCCCCAAAGCTGATTGCTAGGTTACACATATCTGCAGAAAACTCTAGAGATATATAGGTTTCCTCACGATGTTTTCCTTCACCGAGAAGCGTGTGATGCAATTAACAATTAGACACAAGTTTTTACAGAAAATCTCATTGGTGTCTGCCCGGATTCGAACCAGTGACCTCCTCGAAAGAGTCGCACGGTGTTACCGCTGGGCTACCACAGCTATATTCATAAGTAGACCAAATAGAATTTATTGACTTTACAAAGTGAAATGATTGTTACAGACAGATGGCAGACAAGTTGGATGAAATTCTAAGTGACCATTTTTTCCATTTCATTAAAGAACCCAAAAAAGCTAATATTGTTCAACTTAATTAAAGTTACAAGGTAATAAGAACTGAGTAATAAAAATTTTAATCTAAAAACTTGTGCTATTACCAAGAGCGACGGGCCAACCAACTGCCAACTGCCAAGACTATTCTGGATTACTCCATTTTTACCAGTTGCTCGCTGAGTTTATATGATCATAACTTATATACAAATATTATTATAATATTCAAGTTCAAAAAATGAATTTGTGTTGTATCTGGTTGACTAGAATAGAGTACCCTCATTCCTTACGGAGTAGTCGTAAAAGGCGACTAAGATAAGTTAAACCGCGGAGTGGTGTCCGGTTGAGTAGAAAAGACGACTCTCATTTCTTACGTCGTATAACGCGACTAAGGTAAGTTGATGTCAGAAAGGCGGCTGGTCGTAAAAGACAAAGCTAAATCATGTTACAACATGTTTATTACTTGTTGTGCCGATCCCAAAGCCGTGTCGTGGGATAAGAGCAGGAGGATGATGATGATTCAAATCTTTAAATTTTAAATTTCATATGTATTTAATTTGGGTTTCGCTCTTCAAAGGATACGAGGATTCCGTGTGTGTGTTTATATGTGTGAAGTTAAGTATCGTGAGAGATTTTTAAGTGTGAAGAGGAAGTTTAATGATAATAAACAGTAGGTTATATTTTAAAGTTATTTGTAATATTTTTTAAATTATTAGATAAAGTTTTAAACAAAGATTTCATTTCAATGACTTAGAACGCGATAATATCTTTGTACGTTTTTCAAAGGATCATTTTATAATAAAATAAGATGTGATATTTAATTTTTGAATGCTAATCTAGAGGCTTGGAAATAGTCTAAACCACTGGTGATTAAGTTTTCAGAGAGAGAAGAACCCTCTTATTATAAGAGGCGTTTCAAACTCACTTCTATTTTCCGCCCTTGATCCGACATTTAAGTGCAAGCTTTTGAGATCTTACTCGAAGCTATTTGCTATTATTAGAAATAACATAAATATTATTATTTGTAACACATTGTTACAAATAATAATATTTATTTTATTTCTAACATTCATCTATTTTAACTTATTGCCATGTGGTAACCGGCTGAATAGAAAAGACCAGCCTTATTTCTTAATGAAGTGTTGTAAGAGGCGGCTAAGGTAAGTCGACCCATCGTGTGGTATCCGGCTGAGTAGAGTATAACACTCTCCTTTTTACCGAAGTGTCGTAAAAAGCGACTCAGGTAAGTTGACCCAGTGTGGTATCCGGTTTAGTAGAATATACCACCCTCATTTCTTACCGAGGTGTCGTAAAATACGACCAAATTAAGTTGACGTGTGGCAGGCGGCATGTTTAAAACATGTTGTGCCAACCCCACTTAGAGCGGGATAAAGGCAGGAGAATAATGACGTTATCTATTTTAACTTAGAGTAAAGAACTTAAACCGTAATATATTCGCATAACGCTCTTGCAAACTTTTCTCAGTAAAATAAAATACCGATTCATTAAGCAATTGAGCTCAACCTCCTTGACCGAATAAATGTGAGTGCACTTAGCCAGAGCTTGGTTTATATGAAGAAAACACCAACTACACACAATAGCGGTCCGTATATTGGAAAACCATGTTACATTACCCCGAGCGACCGCCTATTTCTTATCGTAAAGGAAATCTAATAAAATAGGAAAAATATACGTACAGTTTAATAATACTTTCAATATTAAATATCTGTGAAGTACCTACTAGATAAAAATCTTTATAGTTTTTATTATAGTTAAAAGATTGTTTTATCTATACTAATATATAAAGCTTAAGAGTTTCTTTGTTTGATTGATTGAACGCGCTAATCTGAGGAACTACTGGACCGATATGAAAAATTCTTTCAATGTAAAATAGTCTATTTATCGAGGAAGGCTATAGGCTATATTATAACATTACTCTAAGATTAATAGGAGAGGAGCAGCAATAAAAATATTATGAAAATGGCATAATTAAAGCTTTACTTGCGTGCGTTAAGTAAACGGTGAAAGTTATTAAAAAGTCATGTATTACAAAATTATTTCTCGTCTAAATGTTCTAAATAAAAGTCCGCGACAGCATATGTCTAGGTTTTAAGGTTAACCCACTATAACCATTTTTATGGTTATCAATATACTATATTACAGTTTTAATCTTTCCCCGCGACGTTGCCGCTGGCGATTGCTAGTGTTGTATATTTATTGATAGTAATGCTTAATGTAGGAAGCAAAAACTGTTCTCGTACCTTATACATGCAGGATTAATTACAGCACGTATACTAAAACACCACCACCAACAACGCACTACACAGGTTCAATACGACAATCTCAATGATTGTTTCACCCAGTAACCGAAGCATTATCAGGATATAGGCTTCACGACAAAATTGTAAAGCGACGCGTCAGCCAAAAGCACTATATTATATATTAGCTAGTGGATGTGCCAGTGCTTTCGCCTGCTTGGAAATCAGTGTGTCATATAGTTTCTTCTTCTTCTTCTTCTTCAACCGATGGACGTCCACTGCTGGACATAGGCCTCTTTATGGGATCTCCAGAACACACGATTTTGTGCCCCTTGTATCCAGCGGCTCCCCGCGACCCTTTTGAGGTCGTCTGTCCATCTAGTAGGGGGTCTTCCAACACTGCGCTTTCCGGTGCGGGGTCGCCATTCCAACACTTTGAGACCCCAACGTCCATCGGTTCTCCGCACTATGTGCCCCGCCCATCGCCACTTCAGCTTCGCGACCCGCTGAGCTATGTCGGTGACTCTGGTTCTTCTACGGATCTCCTCATTTCTGATTTGATCACGTAGAGAAACTCCGAGCATAGCTCGCTTCATCGCCCGCTGAGTGACTCTGAGCTTTCTTATGAGGCCCATAGTCAGCGGCTAAAATTATACAAAAATCCGTTTAGTAGATCTTGAAAAAATCGATTACATACAGACAGACCGTTTTGGGGTCTTTTTTTATAATAAGTATAGAAGTATAGATAATGAATTAAAAAATTGCTTAAGTTTTAACTTAAAACTTGTAGGCGCCTATTCAGAGTATGGACCCGCGGGCTCTTGATCTTGCTTACGTGCCTTCCTTAATATAGACTTATTTACTTAACGTTAATACCAATAAAACTCTTCACTCGAGAAGAGCATACTAAGATCAATATACATGTCACGGGTAACGGATCCTCTATTGGAGCGGAATGTAACGGATATGATTGGATCGAGTCAATAAATCCCAGCGCTCACGAGATATGGGCGAGAAATCACGTAATTCGATTAGTGTCTTCAAATGTTTTTGCCTCACCTCTCACATTTGTCGTTTAGACGAATGATTTATTCTTTGTTCGTAATACAAAAGTTTTCATAATAGAAGTCTTTGATGTCAATTTAACTCAAATTTTGTGTTCCATTTGGCCGTCATAGAGAATTCTGTATTTGAAACTAAACATACCTAAAACATCATAGAGATATTATAGTCAAGTAGGGGAGACAAGTCAGGCCCGTACGTGATAGTGACACATCTTTGTCTAAGTATCCGGCTGAGTAGAATAGACCACCCTCATTTCTTACCGAGATGGCGTAAAAGGCGACAAGGTAAGTTAATCCGCCGTGTGGTATCCGGCTGATCAAAATAAACACTATCTTTCTTACCGAGGTGTCGCAAAAGTGGACTAAGGAAAGTTGACGCCAGGCCGTAAAACACCTAGCCAAATCATGTGACAACATGTTTATAACATGTTTATAACATGTTGTGCCGACCCCACTTTGAGTAGATTAATGATTTGATAAACTATTTACATAGTTTACCTTCCATTATAGCTTTATGAAAATATTATGTAAATTTGTATGCAGTAATGTGTATTTGACAAATTAAACAAGTTTTATACTAATACTATTGGTCAACATTTCTCAATAGTACTTTAATAAATTAATATCCAGAGTAAAAGCAGGTAGTGCACTGAAGTTAAGAAGTAAAGTTTAATTAATAAATTAGTTGGAATAGGTGAAATGTAACAGTTAGCGTACAGAAACGGGGGAAAGTTTAGTAAATCAAGTTCCGCATTTATATGACTAATGCACTTTGAGCTCTAATAAGATTGGAACTTATACATAAACTTTACAGACACTTCGTAATACATTACCTTAATGAGAATATTTACTTACACAGAATACAAGTATAACGATATCTCGAATCTTATAAGTTGAATCTTTAATATTCAAATGAGTTAATCACTATTATTATAATTAATGAGATATATATATTTTGGGAATGTCGAAACGGCTCCAACGATTTTCCTGAAATTCAGCATGTAGGGGTTTTGAGGGAGAAAAAGCTAGGTTTTATGTAAAAAAAAATCGTTTTTACCCTGTTTTTGGGCATTAAAAAATACTAAAATGTATATTGATATGAATTTTTGCCATTAACTGTCAAGTCAACGTAGCTTATTCGGCGAGCGGGCAGTCTTGAGAAATGTTAAACCTTGCTAATGCTAAACATGAGGAAAAAAAAAAAAAAAGGTTTAACATGAGGATGATAACATTTAGGAGAAATGTTAAACCTAAAATCGATCCTAACTATCTATTTATTTTCATTTTTTTAAAGTTTTTTTTTTATTTTGTAAAAAATTACTGAGCAAGGCTCGGTCAACCAGGTATTTATATTTACTTGTTTAATAGAAACTCAGTAAAATGTGAAAGGTTGAAAGGTTATATAAAAAACCTGAAAAATCAATAATTTGAGATAAAAAAAATTATTAGCCAACGACTTAGCGGGATACCTAAGGTAATCAAACACATGAGTTTCCAAAGTTATCTGATACTTTAAGCAACTAGGAGTTAAGAAGGAATTAAATGAACAAATAATTAATAAATAAATATATGGGATATTGAATACACACGGCCGTCTGTACCCAAAGTAAATAAATTAATACATAATAATTATACTTGTGTTATGGGTGACAGACAGTTGGTAAATATACTTAGATATAAGTTTTAAAATATTGTTATTATCCAAAGTAGAATTTATAAAAAGAGATTAAAATTATTACATTTGTATCCAAACAAACAAAAACAAATTGGCTGATGTGAACAGATCAACCAACAGCTTTAACACGCGAGAACCGATCGTCAAAGAGGTCTGTTCTTGAACTGACCAATTTTATAGTCCTGGATGAAAGGGAATAGTGTTGCTAGAAACAACAAATTAAAACACTGATTAAAAATGTTGCCGTTAACAATATATTATTTATACATTATATTCCGAAATTAAGTTATTGGGCATCTTTTACCGACAAACGTTATCTATATTCAAGATATTAAAATCGTAGAAAATATTGTTATAAAAGATATTTCACGCTCTTTTCGTAATATCTTAGGTATAAAGTTTCCAATTAGATTCTGGAGATTTGATTAAATTTCATAAAATATATTCTTCGATATTGTATAAGAAATTATTGCTCTAGTAAACCTGCGTACTAGTCAAAATGTTTTAGTTATCTATATCAGCTGCTAGACGTTTACTAGGCATAGGTTTTATTTAAAGTATTTTAACACTAGATGGTATAGGATTTGAATTTAAGTGGCTGCTTGTTATCCTCTTTCTGGTGAAAAATGCTAAAAATATTTCTTTTTTAACTTACCAACTTTTTTTTTATTTGGATTTACAGATTGCAAAATGGTACTTACATATACAGGGTGGCATTAAATAATACCTGAAACAAAACATATTTGATAATGCTGTGTTATAGAAAGTTTACAATATTCTAAAAATAATACTGTCATCTATTCGAAATCAATTTATTTGCAATCGTGTATAACACGATTACAAACAAATTGATTTGGAATTATTGAAAAGTATGAAATTTTTTTATAACAAGTAGTACATTATATCTAAAGCATAATATCAGCATAGTAATAAAGCATACTATCAATATGATTTAATTTCAAAAGTTCATAAACCAATAAAACACAATACTATCGTTTTTTGTCAACTTTTGTAAAAAAAAAACATATTTATTAAAATAAATAATTGATTGCAATTACTCTATATGTCACAATCCCAACATTTCCAAGTCTATGATTCAATCACTCACTTCCCATAGGCAGTTGCGAAATTGTTAACGACGCTCGGGAAATTCGTGACCGAAATATTAATGCCGGTATAGATCTCTATAGATGTATTACTATTTCTGAAATAGAAAAAGCTTTAAATATAAGAGACTGTGAAGTCTCTCTGCATTCCGAACTAGTCATAGCTTCATTAACCATTCAATCAAAAGTGGTTGAAAAAGCTTATTTGAATCAAGATTATTTTAATTTTATTTGCTCTGTGTAAAAATTATGTACATCTATATATATAAAAGAAAGTTGGTCTTAGTTACACTATTTATAACTCAAGAACGGATGAACCAATTCAGCTGAAAATTGGTGTAGAGGTTGCTTAAGACCAGGAGACGGACATAGGATACTTTTTATCCCGTTCGACCGCATTTATTTTATCCCGTCAAGTCACTATAAAACGTGGTATAAGAAAAATGACTATGACATGGAATAACAAAACATAAATGACATCTATACGTAGTTTTGTCTTTGGTTAAGCGTAATAAAAAGTATGGTGCGGGCCACGGGCAGTAATGAATAAAACAAAACTACTGGATAGATTTTACTCATTTTTTTCACTTAGTGACATAGGCTATATATTTTATACCCGTGCGAAGCCGGAGCGAGCCACTAGTAGTTAATAATTTAATCCACACCTCTTAATCTATTAATTTACAAAATAGTTATATATACAGCCAATAACGGATTTGGATTATGTTAATAGCGTTCTTATTGTAAGACGCCCGAGATGTGTGTGTATGTGTCAATATGTGTGGAGAAGTGTGTGTGTGTGTATAGGTATGTCTATGTGTGGAAAAGTGGGTAGATGTGTGTTATTGTGTGCATGTGCATAATATGCGTGGAAATGCTTCAATTTGTGATCATATACTACGTAATAATAATTAGTATTCTATGCATTATGAATTATATCCAAAAAAAATTCCTTAAACATTCCTTTGTTATGCATTTTTACATGATAAAAGCTAGGTAAAATTATTCATTCATTATGTGTTGTTTGCTTATGGCAAAAAATATCCAACAATAAGTGTAATTTTCTATCACCAAGAACCTAAAGATATTAAATAAACTACACTACAAAACTTTGCTGGATACGAAACTTTACACATTATCCTAATCGAAAACATACATTATAATCCGGTAAAAGGAAGAGAAAATGTATAAAAGTTGTGGAATAAATGCATATATTAACATAATGTAGTTTATTTTCCTAAACTGTTATATTGATTTAAGATTTACTTTGGTTGCTGATTCACCTGTTGTGAACCCTCTTAATATATTAAAATTAATGTTTGTGTGTCCTTTATAGACTCCGAAACGACTAAGCACATTTTAATGAAATTTTCAGATAATTTTTAGATTGACTCAGGGTATAATCCTGTTAAGTTTAATGGCTATTGGAGAATCAACTGTCAATTACAGGTTTGTTTCGAGAGGAACTCGAAACTAAATTGAGCCACAGCAACGCATATCGAGACTCCTAGTTCTGAATAAGTCTGGGTGTTATAATCCGATTTGCATTTCAACTTGTTTACTTTACTCTTATGTAGACAATATGGTTGGACCTTCATTGTCCTGTAGAAGACAACTTAGCTGTTTAATATTCAAGAAGTTTGACAGTATATTGCTCGGGTATCAAACTTTACTATTGACAGTTGCTTACTGCTTCACCATCTTACTACTTACTTTACTTCACACAGTATAACACCATAGAATATGGTGGATTTAGAATTGCTATTTTATTTCACAATTAACTACGTCTCTATAAAGTACATATATATTTAATTGTTTGGTTAAAGTGTAAATCATTAATCACAACATTTACTTGATCCGTTTGTAAGTGAAATAAGCAATACCAAAAACACTTTCGTATTTAAAATTATAATATTAATATAATAGAAAATAATATATAGAAGTAATAATTATTGCAATAAATCCTTTTTTTTATATATATTTTGAGTTAACTGATAATCTTTTGTTTATGTCAAATCGGTAAAGACTAGTTCACCGAGTAAAGTAAATAATTTATAAATAAACCGAAAACAATTAAACTTTATAGACCGTCTGATATATTATTAAAAAAGAAATATAATACTAATTATTTCACAAATATTCAAAAGATAAATTATTATAATTTGATATAAGCTTACAAATAACGTCATAATATCGTTTTCACTTTGATTAATTATACGTATAATGATATCTCAGATTGCTACTTATTTTAGTACCAAATATTCAGATCTAGGCTAATGATGTCAAGATACATAAATTTCGTAACTGATACAGTATGATTAATGATTGAGTTCATATTACATTATGTGTAGCGTGTATGGTGATACTTTAAACGTCAACTCGAGTCACGTTTAATATTACGAATACAATGTAGTTTAAATTAAACGAGACGGTTTATAATGTCGACTCCATTTACGCGAAAATGAGAAAGCATATTTATGTAATGTTTATGCTTACAACTGTATTTTTAGTTTCAAAACTATTTTCTATAGTTAAATAAAAATGATATTTTCTCGAATTGAAATTTTGAACATATTAGTAATTATTGCGAGTTAACCATGACTAAGTTACTACTTTTAGAAAGGCCCCGCTCGTCCCCGTCGGGCGGTGATGACCCATAATGGGTTTTCCTGTCATTAAAAAAAATTATAAGACATGCTTTTGCGGAGTTTTTTTTCCGCCGTGTGGTATCCGGCTGAATAGAATAGTACCACCCTCATTTCTTACCGAGGTGTCGTAAAAGGGGACTAAGGTAAGTTAACTCACCGTGTGGTATCCGGTTTAGTAGAATAGACCACCCTCTTTCTTACCGAGGTGTCGTAAAATACGACTAAGGTAAGAAGACGACAGGCAGGCGACCGGTCGTAAAATAGCAGCCAAATCATGTGACAGCATGTTTATAACATGTTGTGCCGACCCCACTTAGAGTGGGATAAGGGTAGGAGGATGATGATTATGCTTTTGCGGGGTTTTTTAAAGTGTTTTTATAGATCTACTATTTTTTTGTACATTACTTTAGCGTATGTCTGCTGATTAACGCGGCCCACAAGAATAAAGTTTTTACGATACTAAAACGATTTAATTAAAACGATAATGTGATAACCTAAGCCTTTCGGATTCGAATCTTTTACTAAAAACCGTACAAATATTCGTTAAATAAATCTTGAGAAAATCGATCACATATGGACAAACAATTTATTGAAACTTTGTTTTATAGTTAGTACAGACAGATATAACAACTACTTGCTAGCTTTTGACTGTAAGGTACAGATACATATACTTTACATTAAACATACATTTTATATTTACGACACATTTTAATTATTATAATATGTCTCGAGGTCATGTTACTGACATCTTGTACACTTAAGAAGATGCTTGTAATTTAAATACAAATTCAAAACGCGCTCGTATTTCAAACTTCTTAACAGGCTTGAGCATAATATAATATCTTGTTCGTAATATTAAATTACATAAATTTGCGAGTTGTTATTTTTATAAATTATAATTAACTTTAAAGTTTTATTTTATTATACTACATATTTTAAGCTTTCAAACTTTATGTATTAATTAGTCTTTAATATTTAAATGAGTTAGTTTTGTATGTATATATATATTTTTTTTTCAGAATCTCGGAAACAGCTCCAACGATTTTCCTGAAATTCAGCATTCATTTTTCAGGAAAAAATCTATCGTAAAAATGTCGTTTTGTCACTGTTTTCGGTCTAAATTTTTTTTTTAATTTACGTTGAATACAATCACAATTTTTCGCTGTCAAACGTAAAGCCATGGTAGTTCATTTGGGGAACGGGCGGTCTAGAGAGGTGAAAATACCTAGGATCGAGCCCCACCTGCCCTATTATTTTTTCATTTTTCTTTTCAATTTTTTTGTTTACATCATTTTAAAAATTACCGAGCAAGGCCCGGTCACCCAGGTACTGGGATAATTATGCACACGCTCATTTGTCCCCATAGTACACGTAACTTAATACTTTTGTCATGGATGCAGTGTTACCAACTTTACTGTTTTAGCAGCAGATATGTTGTTTTCAAAGTGATGCCCCTGTTTTCTGTTTTATTCCTAATTTTTACTGTTTTTCAACATGTTCAGCGCCACTTTTTTGGACTATGCAAATGTTTTCTGATAACCAATATATAATAAACGGAATCATAGACTACAACGAATGACACTGGATAATAGTGTCTTTAATCGGGAAGTGACAGCAAATTGACAGTCAAATTGTTATACACGGCAAAATTTCAGTGTAAGAATGACAGCTACAGACTAAGCGGCAAAGACCTAAACAAATTAAAATTCAAAATATTCTTTATTCAAACAAACTTGTAAACAAGTGCTTTTGAATCGTCAACTCTACTGCTGGTTCGAAAAGCTGTTCCCACCGAGAAGATAAGAGCCAGCAAGAAACTATTGAAACATTTACCGCTACAAGAAATATATGTTTGTAAAATGATGCCAAATCTAGTCAGAAGTATGATTTGAAGTCATAGAAAGGCAGATGAATGAATAATTTAACAAAAATATTAATGTTTTCTAAAAGGAAAACTGAAATTGTTGTGTCTGAAATACTGAAGGTACTGACCTAATCTTTAGAATGAAAGTGGGAAATAAGTTTTACTTGAATTTTTGTATCTTTTCGTACATATTTTGAATAATATATTAATGTATTATGACTCCTGTAAATAAAAAAAGTAGATGATTGTTTATATTATATGAGAACAATGTGAAATCAGCCTCAATGTGAAATCTCCTTTTTTTATTGGTGATCTGCAGTTTTTTACTTTCTTGGGATGACAACATTGTATGAATGACGGAGAAGTGGTAAATATATACTTATGAAATATTTTTTAATAAAAATTTAATTAGATAAATACACCCAGAGTAGAGCCAACAAATTGTTTTTAGAATCTATTGGTCATTTGGCAAGATTCGAATCCAAGACCCATGGAACTAAAGACAGGGTTACTGCCACCTGCGACGAAGGGCTGGACAACGGGTCAGTTTTTATTTTTGGTTCTAGACTGCCAAATTAAAATTCATCTACTTTTGCGTTCATGTTTTAGTTATTATTTATCTGTTTACAGAAAAAAATTATAAAAATATGTATATTTAATTAAAAAAGCAATCAATTTGTTTTGTTGTGCACGCGTTAACGTAGACTTAATAAGATTTGTTCGTGAAATTGTGAGGCATTTCTAATATCAGTCTTTAGACGTCAAACGAATTTCCCTTTTGGTTCCCCTTTCAGGACGTAGCCTTATTAATCATTTTGCGTGTAAAATCCACTCAGTCACAGTGACTCGCTCAGTATGCTAATATAAACAATAAAGGCATATTTTTAATTACCATGGGAAAATAATTTGCGCTGAGTTAAAAAGCCCCTATAGGCATTCCTTTGGACATCACGCAATGTTTCGCGTCATTACGAGTAATCTATAAAGTTATTACGTTATCGCCTTAATAACCATTCGTAAAACCATCAACCATATGATATAATTATTAAGAAATGTTTTTGAATCTTGAACGTGATATAAAATTTTTAAGATAGTCAGAATATTTAAAGACTGTAATTTAAATATATCAGTTGACAGTAAAAAATATGCTCCGATCGCCACCAAACTTTGCTGGATCATCCGCTGACTCATTCAAAATATTGTTTGAAAATTTCATTAAAATCAGTCCAGCCGTTTCGGAGTCTATAAAGGACAGAGAAAAATGTTCATTTTTATATAATATATTATACAAGCTGTCCGGCTATACATTGCTATGGCTTAGTCTAGTTTCGAATTTCCCTCGAAACAAAACTCAACAATTTAAAAAAAATATCTGATCGCCAACAAACTTTACAGGATCATCCGCTGGGTCTTTCTAAAGTGTGTCTGAAAATTTATTTAAAATCGTTCTTGCCCTTTTGAAGTCTATAAAGAACATACAGACAAACATTCATTTTATATATAGGATTACAGGCTACAGAATAAACGAAAACATTGAACAATTATTATTTATCTATACACCCAGAAATTTTTGAAATCCGTCTCTTCATTGAGACAGGAGTCGACTTTGAAGAGTTTAAAAGATAATAAAAAGTTACTTCGATCTGTAAATAAAATAAAAATATATCCAATAATGAAGTAGCCTGTTGATTGATTGAAGTATATTTAATGTTGCAATAAGCAAGAGAAAATATTTTCAGCGTCTCTCAAGGGCGGCTCGTGAGTCAACATCCATCGGTTCGTTTTTCCGCAGGCTAAATTAATTTTGAAGAAAATGTATGATGTTTACTATAAACAGTTATTTTTCTCAAATTGATTACTTCGGTGAGATTGAAGATAAGCAATAATTAAAGCAAAATTGTTGGCTTCATCACAAAAAAAGATTTTTTCTCAGACATCAATATAATGTACAAAATATGAGGAAATTTTTGAGCTTATTTGATATTTACAATCCTTTATGGACTTTAAGGTGAAGGAATGATAGGTCAAAACAACGTGATAAAACCTGTATATCCCTAAAAATCTGACATCTTTAATATTTAAATGAGTTAATCTTGTATGTATGTATGTGAAAAAAAAATATATATATATAAATATATTTTCCGAATCTCGAAAACGTCTCCAACGATTTTTATGAAATTCGGCATGTAGGGTTTTTGGGGGAAAAAATTTTGGGCGATCTAGGTTGAGCTACGTTTCATTTTAAAAAAATGCATTCTTATTCCTTTTTTTGGGAAAATGCTAAAATTTGCGTTGATTTCAGAAGACAATTTTCGCTGTCAAACGTAAAGTTATGGTAGCTCATTTGGGAAATGGGCGGTCTAAAGAAGTAAAATACCCCACCTGTCCAAGTACTTTTTAATTTTTTTCAATTTATTTTATATCTTTAAAAAAAATACCGAGCAAGGCTCGGCACGGAGAGTGTTCCAACGAACTACATGACCTGATTCCTGCTGCAAAATTCCATAACCGCACTGTACGTCATAGGTTAAAATATCATCCCTACCATCTGGATGCGTGGCGATCTACTACAGTGCGGTTCTCAAGTAATTTCATTCCGCGCACCACAGTTTTATGGAACGATCTCCCTTTGGCAGCGTTTCCAGATCAGTATAACATGAGCACCTTCAAAAAACGTATTTTGCACCATTTAAAAGGACGGCAACGCACTCGCTCTGCGAGAGGTAGTGGGCGGCGGTAATTGCTTGATTGATAAGCCGCATGTTCGTTTGCCATCCTTAGCGATAAAAAAAAAAAGGCTCGGTCACCCAGGTACTACGTATAATCAACCTAAAGAAAGAGGTCAGTCGCCGAATCCAACTCAACGGGAAGCTACGCGAGATATTTTCATCCAAAATAGTGCCTGAAGACCAAAGTCTTCGAACAGTGCGTATTGCCAGTGATGACATACGGTTCTCGCTATGAGCCTCATAAGAAACTCACTTACTCAATTTGCTGAATAGAGTAAATAAGTTTCTTATGAGGAGTATGATTGTTTGAATTTGCTAAATTGATATGAAAAATTCAAATTTCTGCCTGTTTTGTAAGTTAAGCATTAAGTAAGAATCTCCTTTTAGTGATCCCCGATATGGCTTGGAATCTGTCGAACATTATCTTTACATACACATTACTGTACAAAACAAACAGAAACAAGAATCTCTAAGCATTTCTAAGTTATTAATATAACATTTAACTACAGAAAATCGTGGCCCAGTTTATTTAGAATTTAATAAACTTGTAAGTGAAAACTTTAATACGCTTACAAAGCATAGAATTTCAATTTTATTTAAGCTGCTCTGGGTGAGTTATTTGAGAAATTAGTACTGAACTAAGAGGAAATATGCTTCTATTTGCAAAGCTTATTACTTTCTATAAAGCGTAAAGCTGGGCTAACAGAAAACCATATACAATGTATCGCACACTTTGTAGTAAAGTGACCTAATTCAAAAATTAGGTTTAATTAAGTCACGCCTATACGCCGTGTGGTATCCGGCTTGATAGAATAGTACCACCCTCTTTTCTTACCGAGGTGTCGTAAAAGGCGACTAAGTAAGTCAACCCGCCGTGTGGTATCCGGCTGACTAGAATAGACCAACCTCATTTCTTACCGAGGTGTCGTAAAAGGCGACTAAGGTAAATTGACCCACCGTGTGGTATCCGGTTTAGTAAAATAGACCACCCTCATTCTTACCGAGGTGTCGTAAAATACGACAGAGGTAAGTTGACGTCAGGCAGGCGGCCGGTCGTAAAAACGCAGCCAAATCATGTGACAGCATGTTTATAACATGTTGTGCCGACCCCACTTAGAGTGGGATAAGGGCAGGAAGATGATGAGGTTTAATTAAGTCAGATAAGTTGTAAACCTTATTTCAATCCCATTTAATACATTATGAAATATTAAAGAAACTATTATTAGTTTATTTTGGTCTTATACTTTTTTTTAAATCCGTGACCTGATAAAGTAACTTCGCTATATCGGAATATGACCCAAAAACTCTTTTAAAGCAAGCTTACTAATAATTATTTAAGTGATATTTTAATTGCTTTTTACAGTACCCTATGTTATGCGGTTGAACCAATCAAAAGTTAAATTAGAACAATTTAAGGAATTAATGTAGAGTTCGTCCTTAAACCCAATCTGAAAACTTTTAATCTAAAATTGTTTGTATTCAAAAGCTTTCTAGTTTGAATAACTTGATGTATAAATAAATAAGTCAAATATTTGAATACTATGATAGTTTCGAATGCAAACTTTTCACCAAACTATAAACCTTTAAAAATTTGCTAAAACTTTGACTATAATTCCTTTTACCGCTTGTGACGCAGTTCGTGCCGCGGTAAAACTGGATAAAGAGCTAATGAATAAGGGCACTGGATGGGCTTAAAACTAGTCGGGCTCACCCGATATAATAACCCATGAGTCAATACACATACCCGGGCTCTATATATTAACTAATAGTTTTTACCCGCGAATTCGTTCCCGTGGACTGTTGTCGTGTGTTAGGTCGATAACAGACGCTTTACAATGTCATCCTATTCCTGTAGAATTATCTGCATTTCTGTAGCCTATATTTTATTCTGGTATATAAGAAATAACTGTACCAGATTTTATTGATATTGGTTCAGTGGATTCGACGTGAAAGAGTAGGAAACATACATCCATACTCAAACAAACTCGCATTTATAATATTAGTAGGATAGGAGTAATACTAACATAATAGTTTAAAGTCAAAAATTAATGTAAATCCATAACACTTCGCTTAGGTACTAGTATTTGTTTACAAAAATAGCTTTTAATGTTAAAAATACATATTTAAAATGCTTCAGTTTGGGTCATTAGCAATGTTCAAGAAATACTCCTTAGGTCTAATTCCGCGTCTAAAGATGAAGGAAGATAAAGGAACTATGTCATCATATGACAACAGATTAATACTTTAATTAGCGGCAAAAAATTGTGAGTAAATTTTATATTCTTGCTTTTATATAGGGTGGCATTAACGGAAGTTTATTATGGAGATACATTCACCGCTAAAGCCCAGCAAAATAATTAAAATCCCCTCAGGATAAGCTTAATTAGAGCGTAATATTTTTGCAGATTATGCATATAATGCCATAGCTCCTATTCATATAACGGCAGAATTAATAAAGTACATAATGTAAATTCATTAACTAAGGTTTGTTAGTTACTGTTAGGAGTCCTTTGTATAATTAGGATAGATGTAATTAGATAAATTTAAATTTCTTAGTAGAGCTATATAAGCATATTCGAAAAATATATATATCAGAAAGGTTCTTGTCGTTCGTAATATTAGGTAAAGTAATGGATATCTATACATATTATAAGACAAAGTCCCCAAAAGCTGTCTGTCTGTATGTGATAGATTTCCTCAAAATCTACTAAACGGATTTTTGTACGGTTTTTACTAAAAGGAAGTTAAGTATAGGTTGATAGTAAAATACAGTTATATGTAAATTGTATTAAAAAAGCTGCGATTTAATAAAAAAAAAAACCACTTCAGCTGGGAATGGTAGACGCGTGCACCGCGTAAACCAACAGAGATACACTAAAGTAGTGTACCAGAGAATTGTAGATTTAAAAAAATACTACAAATAAGTCCACGACAGCATGTCTCTGTCTCTTATGATCAACATACAACAACCACTTTTTTCAAAAGTCCAATTAAATACACTGATTAGAACGCGGGCGAAGTGTCAGGCACAGCTAGTTCGTAATATAAAATACAAGATAAGGTAAGTTCAATAATTTTTGTTTTCTCATCAACTGCTTTAGATCTCCCCTCTTTTTTCCAATTGATAATATGTCTTATACCGCTGCCGTGTGGTATCCGGCTGAGTAAAATATCACCTTTATTTCTTACCGAGATGTCGTAAAAGGCGACTAAGGTAAATTGATGTTAGGCCGGCAGCCTGTCGTAAACGAATTCTCCGGCTAATTATTGGCCCAAGAACAATTCAGGTCTGGGCCAGCATTGAAATGCCGAGGCTCGGTGGCCCAGCGTTGATCCAGGCTTTGCCTCGTCGTTCAGCATTGGGAGTTCCTATATGAGCCAAAACATATAACAACAGCGCGGATAGTGAAAAAAAAAAAAAAAAAATTTTGTTTTACAAAAAAGAGCTATACGTGGCATTTATAATTTAAGAACGCGTGATTCCCTGCGAGAGAAGTTTAAGGAAACAGGTATTCTTACATTTGCTTCACAGTATATTTTAAGCAATTTAATTTATGTACATAAAAATATAAAGAATTATAAAACGATAGGTGATGTATACAATAGACAAAGCAGGAACCGACATAAGCTTGCGGTTCCTGCTTTGCGTCTTGCAAAAGTGCGTAACTCGTTTGTGGGTTTTGGTATAAGATTCTATAATAAAATTCCGCAATCAATTTCACCACTGCCATTACAGCAGTTTAAAAACACTGTTAAAAAGAGGCTGATACAGAAGGCCTACTATACTCTTGATGATTATTTAGAAGATAAGAATGTGTGGATATAGCTCTCTTTGAACCTGTACAAGACAGTAACGACATAATGTAAATAGTATTAAGAATTATATTTTTAAAAGAGCAACCGCCGAGTTTCTTGCTGGCTCTTCTCGGTAGGAACAGCTTTCCGAACCAGCAGTAGAGTTGACGATTCAAAAGCACTTGTTTACAAGTTTATTTGAATAAAGAATATTTTGAATTTGAATTTGAATTTGAACATGTTTAAGAAATGTTGTGCCCACGTAGAATGGCATAAGGGCAGGAGGATGATGTTGAATATACTCTTATCTACATTTATAAGTATCGCTTGGGAAATTATATATGGAGTGCGCAGAAGTTTCCCTTTGCAATCGGGTTGTCCCACAAATGCCACCTGTTTCGCTAGACCACTGCTTATGGCGACGTAAAATATTACAAGACTGATGGTGTTAGCGTCACACATTACATTAAAGTCGCCACGCTTTCGCAAGTGTGATGGGAAGTCACAAATGATCGACGTGAAGCTAAATATACTTGCCAAAAGAAAAACTTAAAACAGCTTATCACTGGATTATAAATCTCATTAACAAATTTCTAAACCTCGTATCAAAATTAAAAAGAACATCTTAGAACAATAGATCGCTTCAAATTTTAATGAACGAAATGGAATTTGTTTAATTAATGTAAATTAATGTCTAATAAATTAACTTTATATTCACGAACTGTCAGAACGTCAGTCAATTTAACAAATGAAAGACAGTTAGAAGTGCAAAAGTCTATTTTTGCTATCAAAATTCCAGTTACAATTTCAAATGAGTGCTGCTGATGTTGATTGCTGACAGAAAATTTGGAAATGCTCTGAAATTAATCAAGGCAGATGTTTAATAAGAGGGAATGACAGGAGTTTCAAATTCATACATTTTTGCAATATCATTACATTTAACGAAAATAATTCTTTAATCAAAATTGAGTATAATTAATATTCTTTATAAAAAGTAAGGTGAGATATATTTTTCCCAAATTAGTCTTCTACGAGTTGCCCATAATGAGCTGTGGATTCGAAACTCGGTCGTTAGTAAAGGTTACATAAGAAAGCTAACAGACTGTCAAAGAAAGATTGTAATAGTTCTTGGAATATAAAACCAGTCAGAAATAAACATAGAAAGAAGAGTTGGCAGATTTCCCTTTGGAGACTAACTCAAAAAAACTTGTATATAGCTGCTACAATAAAAAGGTGAATGTATATAATCGGTATGTATAGAAATCCTTTAAAGAGTCATATATCTTCCAGTGGACGTCTATTGATCGAAAGGAAATAGATTGAGACAAAAGAGAGAGACAGATCCTTCCAACTCATAGTCAGTATAACAAGTTTATGGTTTCTCTGGTGCGGAGGTACTAATACTCCTCTCAAAATATTCAGGGTTCGATGCCTGTTCTCTTATATTCTAGAAAGTGGCAGGAGATTTATATATAGCGATGGGGGAGTGAGTAGAAAAACTGGTAATGGGATATTAAGCATTTTATCTTGCTTTGGATGGCAGTTAGGTATAAACTGAATAGAGATGTATAATTTAGGTCAGTGTAAAGTCATGTTGTGTCCGGCTGAGTAGAAGAGACCACCATCATTTCTTAACGAGGTGTCGTAAAAGGCAACTAAGGTAAGTCGACCCACCGTGCGGTTTCCGGCTGAGTAGAATAGACCACCCTCGTTTCTTACTGAGGTGTTGTAAAAGGCGACTAAGATAATTTGACCCACCGTGTGGTATCCTGCTGAGTAGGGGAGACCACTCTCATTTCTTAACGAGGTGTCGTAAAAGGCGACTAAGGTAATTTGACCCACCGTGGGGTATTCGGTTGAGTAGAATAGAGTGGATAAGGGCAGGAGAACGATAATATTCAAGTCAGTGTTATTCCATCATCTCTTATTTTTTATAAATTAACGGTCAAGCACAAATAGCACAGATAAAAAAAAATTATGCCTTTAAAGGTCATGGCCAATATGTATACCTAACTATTAACTGCAAGCTATCACATTTGCTACTTTCATATGCTCTTATGCTGTCGGTAAAGCACTCCCATATAATGCTACAATATTAATAAAAGCCAAGTACTTCGCAAAGTATAGAGGCACGTACGAACAAACTCAGAGATAAATCTTTTACTTTCCTCAAACTAATTTTCTTCCCATAATGTTGCCTAAGTTCCCTGTCTATTTGTTCAATCACTGAGATATATTCGTATCTTATTAGATATAAATTACGTTTATTGTATCACGTATATCTTAAATATATAAAAGAAAGTTGGTCTTAGTTACACTATTTATAACTTAAGAACGAATGAACCAATTCGGCTGAAAATTGGTGGAGAGGTTGCTTAGAACCAGGAGACGGACATAGGATACTTTTTATCCCGTTCGACCGCATTTATTTTATCCCGTCAAGTCACTATAAAACGTGGTATAGCAAAAACGACTATGACATGGAAAAACAAAACATAAATGACAGCTAAACGTAATTTAGTCTTTGGATAAGTATGGTAAAAATATGACAATTATCAAAATAGTAGTAGCTATAAACGTTACTACATAGTATAAAACAAAGTCACTTTCTCTGTCTGTCCTTATATCTCTATGTTTTCTTAAATCTTTAAAACTACGCAAAAGATTTTGATGCGGTTTTTTTTAAGTATATAGAGTGATTGAAGAGGAAGGTTTATATGTATAATAAAATTCAATATGGAGTAGCGAAATACTGTGATTATCACTGAGTGACATAGGCTATATGCTTTATACCCGTGCGAAGCTGGGGCGGGACTCCTAGTAAGCTATATATAATATAGCTTACATATCGTGAAAATAATATAAAGAACCTAGATGTAACGTCATCTGCAAAAGCGAAAATATTACGACCATAGAAGTTTAATTACTACGAAACCAATTAATCCAGTAAACCAACAAGAAATACAAAATAATTGGTATTAATGATAACTCGTACCCAATATATCAAGTTACCGCTTCGGGGTTTTCACGACATTCCACTGTTTTTTTCACAAATTAAGATTGATTACAGCTACCAACGATAACACCTACGAAGGTAAATGTTACATTGCAAAAAAATTATTAATTAAGTTCAAAAGCGGTTAATGGGAGAGGTCTGCTTGATATATAGGAGTGTTAAAGCCTAAACAATTTAAGGTGAGAAAAATATTGGATCAAAATTCGATTGACCGTTTTTGTGTGTCGCCTATATCCAGAAAGGTGTATTAAAAGTTAACGTATTAAATGATAATAAATTATTAATAAATGCAGATATGAATTTAACCATCCATAAAATTATCAAGGTTTTTACGTTTCGAAAAAAAAAATATGATAATAATTGATAGAAAAAAGTAAATTAACCGTGTGGTATCCGGTTGAGTAGAATAAACCACCCTCATTTCTTATTATGGTTTCGTAAATGGCGACTAAGCTAAGTTGACGTCAGGCAGACGACCGGTTGTAAAATACCTAGCCAAAACATGTAACAACATAAATAAATAAATAAATATATGGGACACTTATAACATAGTGCTTATAACATAGTGGGTCAACCCACTTAGAGTGGGATAAGAGCAGGAGAATGATGACCAAATGATAAAACATTTATGACATTAGCTCATTTATATAAGTAGGCGTTACGTTTTTGGAATTGGGCGTTTGCGGAATTCCGTCGACATCCATCCAATGTACAAGTTATAAAGCTTGAGAGTTTCGTATAACTTCAAACATGGATTTGAAATGTCGATCGTACAGCTAGCTAGTGAGAAAAATGTACTCTTGCTGCGAGCGCTACAAAGAAAAATGAAGAGGTTAATTTTCACTGCCCACAACATATACATACAACATGTACACCATTAACATTTCCAAGGTTAAAAGGCAAATATATAGCTATATAAAAGACAATACAAAAAGACAATAAAAATGACAATACAAATACAATATAATAAACTATATAGCAATAATTAGATAATTTATCATTATGAAATTAGGTAAATATTAATTTATTAGAAACCGGTAAACGGCGAAAGTATGCATCTCTCATCGAGAGTTTTATATTTGTGTCGTTTGCAGTCGAGACCCTAGGGCCATGGAGTCAAAGTGCAAACAATTTTTTATCCGTTTTAACACCTAGGTTGATTGCCTCTTCAGGTGACAAGAGGGCTGGCTCGTTTTTCGCACAAAGAATCAGCTTAGCGATTCAGCGCGGAAACGCTGCCAACATTTTTGGTACCATTGCACGTGGGCATGATTTGTATAGTCCTAGCGTGTAAGTAATTTAAGATAGATATAGCTTGTACATTTTTACTGTAAATAAATATTTATTAGATACTTAATTAAAATTTAATTGCAATTATATTAGAAAAATATCGCGTCGAAGTTATTTGGCTTATAGAAATTTCGTCGCTAGTTATATCCATTTTCTTGTCCTTATCCCACTCTAAGTGGGATCAGCACTACATTTTGCTACATTGTTTGGTTAGTTATTTTACGCCGCCTGCCTGACCTCACACTTACCTTAGTCGCCATTTAGGACACCTCGATAAGAAATGAAGGTTGTCTATTCTACTCAACCGGATACACACAGCTATCATCGCTGATTATAAAAGTATTCTGTTTTGTTTAATTTAAAGTTACTACTCACGATAGTATAAACCATAAATACTTTTATGGTTTATGTATAGAAATCGACTATAGTCACGTCTTAATTTAGCGGGTTAAGTTGACAAGTTTCGAGCCCATCCAGGGCCCTTATTCATGAGCTCTTATATGATGTTGTCGCGACAAGAACTCTTGGATGGGCTCGAAACTAGACGGGCTAACTCGATAGACTGAGACGTGAGAATAGCTGGTTCCTATACATTAACTACATAGGTATTCTGTATCAAATTTTTATATAAATTATTACATCATATTACAGCAGACTTTGAAAAATTCTTGTAAAACAATGTGGAATTGATCTAAAGTAAGTTTGAACTTCGAAAGATTTTGTGTAATACTTGTAAGTAGCCAAGTTATGACGGCCTACAAGGAGAAACGAAAGATTTCGTAATTGCTTGGAAGTTTATTTTCATCTTCAGCCGATGAATATTCTTAGCTCAGCATACGTATGTACAATCATTTTTCCGCCGTGTGGTATCCGGCTGAATAGAATAGTACCACCCTCATTTCTTACCGAGGTGTCGTAAAAGGCGACTAAGGTAAGTCGACACACCGTGTGGTATCCGGCTGAGTAGAATTGACCAACCTCATTTCTTACCGAGGTGTCGTAAAAGGCGACTAAGGTAAGTTGACCCACCGTGTGGTATCCGGTTTAGTAGAATAGATCACCCTCTTTCTTACCGAGGTGTCGTAAAATACGACAGAGGTAAGTTGACATCAGGCAGGCGGCCGTTCGTAAAAACGCAGCCAAATCATGTGACAGTATGTTTATAAAATGTTGTGCTGACCCCACTTAGAGTAGGATAAGGTAGGAAGATGATGACGTATGTACAATCATTTGATCCGGCTGCGGTTTTCTTAATATTATCAGTCCATCGAGCGGGAAGTCAATAACTCAACACTCGGTCTACACTGGGGTTTCAATTCGGTCTACCTATAAATTCAAAACGGTGAAATATTCGAATTACACTGCAATATCGATCAGTCCAATCCAAAGGATCTTTTCATTTTTAATTTGATCAACCTCTCCTGTTTCGTACGTGAACATGATATTGCTCGAATAACACCCGCCATTAATTAATATTCGCGTGCTTTATTTTTTCTTTTGTATTGACTCCAAGGTCAAGGTTTCATCGTCCTTATTATCCTTATATTTATTGAAAGACGTAGAGAGCACACATTAAATAAAATACCGGGGCGGACTGAGCAAGGCAGTAATTTTTTTTAAGATATAGCAAAGATGAAACTTGAAAAAAGTGAAAACAATAATTGGGCTGGTGGCAGCTATGACAATTATATAATTGACATCTGAAATATCATTTGCATTCTATTCTACATTTTAGCATTGTTTCATTGCCCGAAAATAGGAATGAAAAACATTTTTTTTTAAATGAACCTATCTAGATGGACAGTTCCCCTCCAAAACCCCCTACATACTGAATTTCATGAAAACCGTTGGAACCGTTTTACTTATAAAAAAAATTGATATTGATTTTTGTTATGTATTCATTTAATTCTTAGATTGGAAAATCACCAATGTGTCTTATTTTCAGGAAAGTTATTTTTCCATACCGTTCCACAGAACTGACATGGTCTTAAAAGGGTTTACGTTATACAGTAACATTTTTATAGTTCCGTTTGCAAGCCGGAAACTACTTTCTCTTCACAGTAAATTGAATATGTGGAAATCGGCTTTCGTAAGTTTTGCTGCAACCTATCATGAAGTAAATTATTTTGTTTCTTAAGAATGAAATAACCTTTAATATCGTAATAACATTTGATGAATCTTTAGTCAAATCAAAAAGGTTTCATCCGTTTTCCGTCCACTATCTTTTTTTACAACTATCCGTTTTGTGTAAAAAAAATTAAACCCTGAACGTTGATAATTAAATTAATTTTTAACAAGGTTAATTATATACAATAAGCCGTGTGGTATCCGGCTGAGTAGAATTGACCATTTCTTACCGTAGTGTCGTAAGAGGTGACTAAGTTAAATCAACCCACCCTGTGGTATCCAGCTGAGTAGAATAAACGATCTTCGTGATTACCGAAGTGTCGCAAAACAGCGACTAAGGTAAGTTGACCCACAGTGTGGTATCCGGTTGAGTAGAATATATACCACCCTCTTTCTTACTGAGGTGTTGTAAAATACGACGAAAGTAAGTTGACGTCAGGCGGCCAAATCATGTGACAACATGTTTATAACATGTTGTGCCTACCCCACTTAAAGTGGGATAAGGGCAGGAGGAGGATGACTATCATAAATAATGTACGTATTTTTAATTATAAATCAAATTTTGAAGAGAAAATGAATTTTATAAAATACCAACATGTTCTGAACCGCATTGTATTCAGAAACTGTTATATAAAACCCATTGTGAAAAGTGAATATGCAAAATAACGTACGTTATTGAATAGATTCGCGGCTATGTTTGAAAAAACTTTGCATTTTAAAACTAACTTTTTTATTGAAAAACTAAAAATGAAATTTTTATCTATTCCAATCAACATAAATGTCTATGTGAAATTCTCCTAAGAATGTTGGCTGCTTTTTTTGCATTCTTAACTCATTATGTGTGTTATACGTGGTTTCACCACAAATGAACACAATTTCGTTTTTCTAGTCTGGGTGTATATTTATATTTAAAGTATGTATTTAAATTATATATGTATAATTACCAGTTCTCTCACCTATTACAAAAGTATTAAGTTACTTTGGTGACGGATGAGCGTATGTCTTCGAGTCTGGGTGTATATTTGTATTTAAGTATGTGTTTAAAATTATATATGTATAATTACCAGTTCTCTCACCTATTACAAAAGTATTAAGTTACTTACTTTGGTTACGGATGAGCGTATGTCTTCGAGTCTGGGTGTATATTTGTATTTAAGTATGTATTTAAAATAATATATGTATATTTACCAGTTCTCTCACCTATTACAAAAGTATTAAGTTACTTTGGTGACGGATGAGCGTATGTCTTCGAGTCTGGGTGTATATTTGTATTTAAGTATGTATTTAAAATTATATATGTATATTTACCAGTTCTTTCACCTATTACACAAGTATTAAGTTACTTACTTTGGTGACTGACGAGCGTGTGTGTGTAATTGTCCCATATATTTATTTAAACAAATAATTTATACTTAATCTTACCTCATATAAGCAGCGGCTCGAAGTACTCGTAGAACATCGTTTTTTTACAGCGACGTATTATTTATTTGATTTGAAACATTAAAAAATCTAAGTAATAGTCAACAGGTAACACAGATACGAGTAATACAACAACAGTTTTTAAATATATCAATTACAAGAACAACAAACGCGGCTAAAGGGATCGCGTGTACAATAAAAAGTCATTTGTAACAATAACACCGAGAGGAAGACTGAGATTAAATTATGTATCGAAAATAACAAGGTGAAATATACATCACAGGTTGGAGACAACATAAAGGAATTAAATTAATGTTGAATAGAACGCGCGTTAACTCTTTCAGATATGGTATTAGCCTGCAGTGATTCAACAAGTGGCTTTGCTAAGGCGGGCGGCGCGCCCTATTGGTAGAACCTTTCAGCGGGGACGCTGGCCCGCGTGTGTCCCGAGCCCGTTCCCGCTTTACCAAGTTAGACCAGTCTGCACCTGTGTGCGCAGTCTCCACACACCCTTCATTGTTACTTGTGCGTCTGTATTAACCCTGTTCGTATTTTGTATTTGTGTTTGTGTGCGAGCGTGACGCGCCTACGGGTCTGGCACAGGTGAGCCCCGGCGGCCCCAGCCAACTCCCTATCCTATCTATACCGCTTTTACAGTGAAATGGTTGACTAAACAAACTGCGTGCTCCTGTGTTGGCAGCCGCATTATAACATATTGCCTGGTTATTTCGATTTTTAACATTATTATTAGCGATTTACCCGCGATTTTTACGCATATACAATAGCGTTTAAGTACCTACAATACAATACAAATAAAGCTGCGGTAGCCCAGCAGTAACACCGTGTGACCCTTTTGAGGAGGTCATGAGTTCAAACCCGGGCAGACACCAATGAGTTTCTCTACACCAGACACTACTTTACTCTAGTCACCAATGAGTTTTTCTGTTAAAACTTATGTGTCTAATTGATAATTGCAATTTATCACACGCTTTTTGGTGAAGGATCGTGAAGAAACCTGCATATCTCTAGAGAATTCTGGAGATATGGGTAACCTAGCAATCCGTACTGGAGCAGTGTGGTAGGTATTAGCTCAAAACATTCTCTCCAAAAACGGAGAAAACTTTATTATTAACGAGTGTTACCCACGATATTTACGCATATTTGAAAGAGTAACAAATAGATAGAAAAACAGACTTTCACATTTCTAATGTTAATACGGATTTATATAGTCACTCTATAAATTACAAGTCGCATTTAGAAGTTTGATTAGTATGAGTTGTCAAATTCCGCCAAAATATAAAAAAAATCAAAACCCATAACGAAGTTTAAAAACCATATATATCACGAGGATTTAGCTTCTTATTACTATAAAAGCTGAGATTATTTTTTTTTATAATGATTTATATTGACATCGCTCCCGGAATTGGAAAACATTCACCAGATATCATCTGGTATGATATGTATTTTATATGTATTTTTTATATTTAAGATCTATCAAGTTATCTTAGTCACCTTTTACGACACCTCGGTAAGAAATAAGAGTGGTCTATTCTACTTAACCGGATACCACACGGTGGATCAACTTATCTTAGTCACCTTTTACGACACCTCGGTAAGAAATAAGGGTGGTCTATTCTACTCAGCCGGATACTACACGGCGTCCGCGATGAAGTAATATAAAAAATATATATAATGCTAAATGTAGAGTGGACAATCCGTTTTCATACCTGATACATGCAGGATTCGTAAAAACATATGCACAAACCTCCACCACCGCCACCACAATACACAAGCACTACATACGTTCACTATCACAAACTCAATAATCATTTCGCCCCGCAATCGAAGCATCATCAGGAGATAGAGTCCACGACAAAATCGCAAAGCATTTTATTTATTTCTTTATTGATAATTATTATTGTTATTGGTATTTATTTATTGGTAATTTTTGCTGCGAGTGAAACTAAGATAGTTTCACTCCAATATAAATCTAAACAAATTATTGATAAGTTAAACAATAAGCAAAAATCGTGACGATACAGCATATATAACTTTCTCTTTCTCTAACCAGATTAGAGATTAACTTATTACTAAGTAAAAAAGTTGATAACATTACAATTTCAAATAATAAATATATAAGATACATCCGATCCAGCAAACCTTATTTACCTTGAAAGCTATTTCCGTTCTATAAACGGATAAAGTTATGAACATAGCTCAACAGTTTAAAAGTTAATACATAGTTTAGTGCGTTAGTCTACTCCTAAAGCCATTCTCACTTAATAAATGGCTTATGTGCTATAATAAATTCGCGGCTTATAAGTTATAAATAAATAAATATATATATGGGACACTTACACACACGGTCGTGCGTCCCCAAAGTAAGTAATTGAATACTTGTGTTATGGGTGACAGACAACTGGTGAATATATACTTATATATTTTTAAATACATACTTAAATACAAATATACACCCAGGCTCAAAGACCAACAAATTCATTTATAGAAAATGTTGGTCCTTGGCGGGAATCAAACCCGCGACCCGCGGAGCTGAAGGCAGGGTCACTACCCACTGCGCCAATGGGCCAGCCAAATGATAGAACTTATAACTTATCAAAATATTACTGATAGAACTTATAATTTACAGAATTAGGCGTTACTTTGCGGAGGTCCATAATAAAAGCAATGAGAATATTATTTTGCTATAATCCGCGATAAAAGAAAATATATGTAATGCTAACTAAATGTAGAGTGTACTATTCGTTCTCATACACTACCCGACGATTTTAACGATTTTTACGATTTTGTCGGGGAGTCTATCGTAAAGCTTTACGACTTTGTCGTGGAGTCTATCTCCTGACGATGCTTCGGTTACGGGGCGAAAGAATTGTTGAGATTGTGGTGGTGAATGTGTGCAGTGCTTGTGTATTGTTGTGCCAGCGGTGTCGGGTAGTGCATGAGTTATCACAAACTCTGCATGTATCAGGTATGAGAACGAATTGTACATTATACATTTAGCATTACATATATTTTCTTTTATCACGGATTATAGCAAAATAAAATTCTCAGTACTTTTATGATAGAACTTATTTAACTTATAACACCACCGATGCGCTGCACACTTAACGGGTAATAAAAATGCTTTAAATTACAGCGGCCTTAAATCTTTACTGATGAATAAACATTAACCACAGCTTAACTACTAAGCCATTTTCATTCGGAAGAAGGTTGAAATGCCGTGAACCTGCATTAAGGAGCTTCAAAATAATTCAGTGATAAAACATGCCCTATTTTACCTAATAGACATTCTCACTTTATAAATAGATTAAATCCTATGATGAACATGGGCTTAAAAGCAGTTTGAATTGAATGCTATTTCTTTGTATCTTATAAGCTTCTTTCCCACAATATTTTATGTAACTAATGTTTTCTTTTAAATACATATATGGAATAACTACTGTCTACGCCGTGTAGTATCCGGCTGAATAAAATAGTACCACCCTGTTTCTTACCGAGGTGTCGTAAAAAGCGACTAACGTAAGTTGACCCACCATGTGATATCCGGTTAAGTAGAATAGACCACCCTCTTTCTTAGCGAGGTGTCGTAAAATACGACTGACGTAAGTTGATGTCAGGCAGGCGGCCGGTCGTAAAATACATACTCGTAGATAAATCATGTGACAACATGTTTATAACATGTTGTGCCGACCCCACTTAGAGTGGGATAAAGGGCAGGAAGATGATGATGGGATAGCTACTGTCCGTCCCGAAATTAAATAACTTAATACTTTTGTTATTGGTTAAGACAACTGATAAATATATACCTATATAGTTATAAATATATACTTAACTACAGATATAAACTAAAACTCGAAGAACCAACAAATTGTTAATAGAAAATGTTAGCCTTGGGCGGGAATCGAACCCGCGAAACTGAAAGCAGGGTCACTGCCAACTATGCCAATTGGCCAGTCGAAATATTATTATTTTATTATCTCTCGTTAAGTAGTTTTACTCAGGGTTATTATTACTCTTCATCTTGGACAAAGGAGACAAAAAGATAGTAAAATAATAGAGACAGTCAGGAAATTTTAAATTGCGTTAAATAGGTAATACCTAAACAGTTGAAATTTCGCACAAGTAAACTTTTTTTGTAAGAAAAGCTATTTGTCATTTGTACTAGTAATTTATACTAGCTATATTTTAATCACACTACGAAATTAGTCACCAATCAAAAAAAATTATACCGTAGTACTATTTCTTGAAATTATAAGTTTTTCAGGGCTACGTGTCTACGGCGTAGCGACGACACGTAGCCCGCGAGTTTGCTACGATAAAGAAGTGTTCGAAGTGCTCGCCGTCTCTCTATCTCTATAATAATAAATAACTAAATAAATATATGGGACACTTACACGCACGGTCGTCAGACAGACATGATAGACAGACAACTAGTGAATATATACTTATATATATTTAAAAAATTACTTAAATACAAATATACACCCAGACTCGAAGTCTAGAATAAAATAGAAAATGTTGGCCTCGGCGGGAATCGAACCCGCGACCGGTGGATCTGAAGGCAGGGTCACTACCCACCGCGCCAACAGGCCAGTCAACTCTCTCTCTCTTCAACTAATGGACTTTTTTTGGAGACAGGTCTCTCCATTAAATTTACATGTCACAGAAAATTCAGCTGCTCCATGCAACCTTTTTGAGGTCACATAGTCCCAAATCACAACTTCCAGCCATCATTGCTTATTAAAAAAATTAAAATTTGAGAAATTATGCTATTTAGTGCATGAACAAAATATTCATAATATTTGAACTCTGAAGGTCATTGTCTGGGACCTTTAAATGTCGACCGTTTAATGTGGCCAACGAAACTTAAAAATATATTAATTTATGAAAGTCTAAATTATATTAACTAATTTAGTGTTTTAGAGTAAAAAAGTTCGTTTTAATATTTTTCTAATGATTAAACTATTTAAAGTTTTATTAATAAAAATCTGTAATAAAATAAAAAAGTTTTATAATAGAATAAAAAAAGAGCTAAGTTTATAAAACTCATACACACACAAAAACAGAGAACACTCAATTCAATCTACACAGACAAGATAAGCTCAAATGTTAGCGATTATAAACAATAAGGTTTTGTTTTCTCGGACGCAAGGGATGGTAAATAAATAATAACAATAGAGAACATCTTAATGTTGTATATATATATATATATATATACCAAATTTCACAGAGATTGACAAAAACACAAAGTGAAATACAACGCACAATGCGCTGTTGAGTTCATTGGTCGAATTTTATAATAGAATAATAAACGTTTCACAATTTAAGAGAGCGCTGGATATATGGAGATATAACGGGATATCCATCATACCATACCATACAAGATAGAGACGAATTGCTAACTTTGTAAGTAATAGCGAACTTAATAAAAATTTTAAAAAAAAATTGGTTATTTTGTACTATAACGAATTAGGAACTTACATACAACTCATGGGTTTTGTTAACTGTATATCGCTTGGTAATATTTAACTGGCTACATCTACTTCAATGAGTGGAATAATATTTTCGTCTTTATGTGACTAAGGCATAAATTGGTTTTTACTGTTTTTTAAAGTTGTTGTTAAAATTTATTCTAGCGCCATCTAGTATAGATATATATAACTAGTTAAACATATAATTCTAAAGAATAAAATCTTTTATTATTAAAATGTTAATGAATATAATACCTTAATAAAGTCCTAAAAGTTAAAAAGCCTTTCCAAGGGGCTCTAGGTAATGTTTTAATTCCTTTTTCTGTTATTTTTGTTTACGGCAATTCAGATATACCTGTCTGTCAATGTCAAAATAAGTTTAACATTGAAGTTTATTCACCTTCGCGTCGACTCAGCATCCTAGTGAACGCGTATTTAAATATTTCTATTATATTTCACCGTAATTTACACGAGTTACGGAAACATATCATTTCACGTGTAAGATGGAGTTCGTAAAGTAGTTATAAAATAATGTTGTGAGTCAACATTGATAGAAACGGCGGACACTGTGAACGGACGTGTCCATTACAAAACTGCGACAAAATCCAGTGACAATAAAATGCCTTTTGTCATCATCAAAAAGCAATATCTAGCTATCGGAATGTTGATTTTTGTAGTACTATTTTTCTTTAATAGTCGACCTGCCTTTCAATGCCAGTTCTCGCCAGAGGTGACTACTTACTCACCAACAATATACGGAATTACACCGACATACGCAAGACTGGCCCAAAAGGCCGATCTCACAAGGTAAGATGCATTTTGTCGTGATTATTTTGCCCTTGATCGTTCTATTAATGTTTGTACACTTTTGTTTGGATTCTGATTTGGTAATTGCAAGCTCAATACTCGATAGCAAACAAATATGCGATGTATATAATAGACAAAGTAGGAACCGACATAAGCTTGCGGTGCCTGCTTTGCGCCTTGAAAAAGTCCGTAAGTCGTTTGTGGGTTTGGGTATAAGATTCTATAATAAAATTCCACAATCAATTTTAACTTTGCCATTCTGTAATGGCAAACTTAAACTGCTGTCAGTTTAGAAACACTATTAAGGAGAGGCTGATACAGAAAGCCTACTATACTGTTGAGGATTATTTAGACGATAAAAATGAGTGGATATAGATATTGTTCAACCTTGTACAAGATAGAAACGATTAAATGTAACTAGCATTAATAATTGTATTTTTTTAAAAAAGAGTAACCGCCAAGTTTCTTGCTGGTTCTTCTCGGTAGGAACAGCTTTCCGAACCAGCAGTTGAGTTGACGATTCAAAAGCACTTGTTTACAAGTTTATTTGAATAAAGAATATTTTGAATTTGAATTTGAATTGAATATGTAAAACAACATATTAAAATCATCAGTTAGTGCAATCTGAGAAAATTCAGGAAAGATTCTTAAGTTATCATTATCATACAATATAATTATTTTTTATTCCTGCAGGTTGTCGCAAACATTGATGTTGGTAAAGAATTTTCATTGGATTATCATTGAAGACTCTGATACAAAGACAAAATTAGTTGAAAACTTGCTCAAAGAGACAACTCTTAAATATACTCATCTCAATGTAAAAACACAAAAGTCAAAACATTCAACTGTAAGTCATTTTGTTTGTTCTACATATTAAATTAAAAATTTTCATTAAAGGCACACTGTTACTTAGAGCATATGTTTATTTAACTTTATACACTGCCTTTATTAGTAAAAATTTTTAAACATGTCTGAAATGTGTGTGGATTGTGAAATTTTGTCATATAGCATTAAACATTAAAACATTTGATAACCAAGGGCAAATAAAAATACAACCCTATATTTTTAGTATAAGTATACTTTCTAGGATTGTATGGCTATAGTTGCAAGTTGTGCAAGTGTAAATATGTTATTAATTCCTAGTAAAATAGTGATTAAGTTGTCACCGTTACCTTAAAAAAACCTCCATTTTAAATTAAAAAAAATTATAATTATACACCAATGTTCTCAAATCCATATCATTAAAGTATTAGTTACCGAATTAAACTGAACTGAAGTTAATGAACATAATTAAATATAATAAATATTTTTTAACAAAAAAGTCACAGTTACCAATTTTTAATACATCTCAAATATTTCAGATAATTGATGTCAATATATGTGTTTTTAAAACAGCGACATCCATCACCAGTTGGTATTGTGTATGTTAAATACTTTTGATTTTGTGTGTGTTTTGGTAACATAAATACTATGACACTGTATTTGTTAATTTGCATACAAGAAATAATATATTCATAACTATATTATTTATAATTATATAATTAATTTTCTATCAGTATTATTTGTATATTGTTATCATCTTAATACCTATTTGAAAGTTTTGTTCGTTAATCAAAAATTATTGTATATGTTGACTTTTTTTTTATTTGGAGGGCTTTCTTTATGAATAGTTTAAACATCTTGGCTATTGTGATACTAATGAAACAATAATTAATAAGTACATTAAATTAAATAGTTTTATATTAACAGGTAACTACTCTCTACTAAAATTTGTTACACATTGAGCTTTCACAAAAAAAGGGTTTTTTCTAAAAGTTTTACTTAAAATTTTCTTTTTTTATTTCTTTTTTAGTTTATTTTACTTGCTATCAGAGCTCTAAGGATGTGACATGGAGTAGAAAAAATCGATTAAAAATTAATCGATTTTTCTCCCTTTAAAATAAATCGATTTGTAAAAAGTCGATTATTTCAATATGAAATAATTGATTTTTTTAAAATCGATTTTTTGAAAAGTTGCCTTCTTTATTATTAATAATTAATTACAATAAAAACTTATTAAATTGGACAAGTACCAAAAAATAAGAACAGATGCGCTGTTTGTGAAATTTGATTAAAATGAATACATTGGTTTCATCCGACAATGCGTAACTTATCTTAAAAAGCAAGAAAAAGAGTAAAAAAAAAACTTAACTTAAAAAGATATTCTAAATGCTTCTCTTCCTGCCCTTATTCCTCTCTAAGTGGGGTCGGCACAACATGGTTTAAACATGCTGTCACATGATTTGGCTGCGTTTTTACGGACGGCCACCTGCCTGACGTCAACTTACCTCAGTCGTATTTTACGACACCTCGGTAAGAAAGAGGGTGGTCTATTCTATTCAGCCGGATACCACACGGCACAGTACATTCTTCATTAATATTTTAAATAATTTTAATCATATACTATGTGAATTATATTTTCCTTAACATATGTAGACAATGCTTTTTTCTTTCAGGCCAGTGGAGTTGAACAAAGGAACATAGCTTTAAATTGGCTCAGGGAACATTTGAACAGTATTGAAGACAAGAAGGGTGTTGTGTATTTTATGGATGACGATAATACATATTCTCTTAAAGTGTTTGATGAGGTATGTATAGAGTTTTGTACAATACAGTTTGTTGGTGATTGATTGCCTTTTCATAATTTAATTGTTCAACCAAAAGGAAGATTCAGTCAAGATCAATTATGGGAAACTCTTACTATAATTATTATCAGTTTCCTTAATGACGATTGTAAATATCACGATTTATTTAATAATACACAATACAATGCAAGGACTTAATACTCTTACTCCAATTATATTCTGTAAGGTTTCTACACAATAAAGCAACAATAGATAGGTGACAGATTCAATAAATAAAAGCGTTTAGCCTGAATCAGGAGCGCTTTAGACCACAATAACTTAGTCTTTTATTAAATACTATGATAATCATGATAACTTTATAAAAAAAAAACTAACTGTGCTGCGTGTTCGCTCGCGTGGAAATCAGTATGATACAAACATTTTCCCTTATGAATCCCGATCCCGCGAGAATTCTACAGAATAGATCAATGTGAAAATCGATCATATACAGACAGACAGCTTTTAGGGACATTGTTTCATAATATGTATAGATATATATGAGACAATTACACATACGGTCGTCCGTCCTCAACGTAACTTAAAATTTGTGTTATTTTAAATGTAATTAATAACCATAAAGAAATCTATGTTATTCGGACATAATTTTTAAGATAATGAGGATAGCTACAAGATTCTATCGTGGCAAGGAAGAGATATATAACTGTATCTCCGGTCGATTTCTACTAGGCATCATACAGCAATTTGTCCACGCTTATCTGTATAGTATATAATTATTTTGTAATATTTCGGCCATATAATTCTCATTCTTACACTTTTATTACAAAAATATTCAAGAATAATAGCTTTGCCATTACAGCAGTTTAAAAACATTAATAATAAAAGGCTAATACAGAAAGCCTACTATACTATTGAGGATACTTGCATGATAAAAATGCGTGGATGTAGCTACTCTTCGACCCTGTACAAGACAGTAATAATTAATGTAATAAGAATTATATTTTAAAAAAGAGCAACCGCTTAGTTTCTTGTTGGCTCTTCTCGGTAGGAACAGCTTTACGAACCAGCAGTAGAGTTGACGATTAGAAACCATTTGTTTACTAGTTTATTTGAATAAAGAATTTTTTGAATAACAATCAATTACAGATGCGGAAAATACACAAAGTGGGCGTGTGGCCAGTGGGCATAGTAGGAGGTATGAGAGTGGAAATGCCTTTGGTTACTGATGGGAAAGTCTCTGGTTTCAATGCTGTTTGGAAGCCATTTAGACCATTCCCCATAGACATGGCTGGATTCGCTATTAACGCCACGCAGTTTTTGGTTCACCCTGAGGCGAAATTCTCAAGAAAAGTTCAGTCAGGATTTCAGGTTTGTTTCGCTTTTTTTTATTTCCTTTTTTCATATCTTTTAAAAAATTACCGAGCAAGGTTCAGTGATCCAGTTACTATTTTATAATAAGTACGACAGCAAATATTTATATATTAATTTGCTAGAGTTGCAATTTTGATATTTTAATTCAGGACTAACTTAATACTGTAACTTGTTTAAGAAGTTAGGACACTGTCTCTCACGGCTTTATTTAATCACGCCCTATACGCTAATGTAAAACATATTGAGTTAACCTTTGTATACCTAGAAAATTTCTAAAATTTTACGTAACATGCAAATCCATAAAGTATTACCTTAAAATGATCTCAAGAAAATAATTTAGCGAGAAAATCTCACGACAATCGGATATCTATAGGTTGAAAAAGACGTGTCATCTGCCAATCTACATAATGCTATTCAATTCTCTCATATTTCTTCATAAAGAGGACATTCGCCTATTTATGGAAGTCCTGGGTGATATAAAAAAAATGAAAATTGAAAAAAAAAATGGTGGTGCTCGAATCTAGGTATTTTCACTTCTCTAGACCGCCCGTTCCCCAAATCAGCTACCATGACTTTTTTTGACAGCGCAAATTGTCTTTTATATTCAACGTAAATTTTATAAGGATAAAAAGACATTTTTTAAAAATGAAACCTAGCTAGATCGAATTTTCCCCCCAAAACTTACATTCTGAATAACATGAAAATTGTTGGAGCCGTTTCCAAGATTCCGAAAATATATTTATAGATATACATACAAGATTAACTCATTTAAATATTAAAGATAAGATATAAAAGTTTATACTATACCTATATGTTAGTTTACTATTATATAAATAGAATAGATTTAACTAAAAATTACTCCTCGTACAAGTAAACTTTTAATCTATTTGAGTTTGCCTATATTACGTATTGCAGATAACAAATGACCGTAATTTATTATAATAATGGTATAAGGTCAAACGCGATAAACATTTATCACACTTTCTCTCATTACAATGTTGTTTTAGATATTAGTAGCTTCCGTTGTTATTTGTTATTACTCTAATGTGTGTATGTTTAGTAAACATGTACCAAACTTGTTACTGTTTATGAATGGATATCATATCATAACATCGTATTTATATTCTCGTGGTTACATGAAAACATTATGATTAATCTCATTAGTATTTGTTATGAGGTAAATAACTATTGAATTGTAAACAATTTCTGATTCCCGTTCTTCGAGTATATTTTTTTATGTATTTTTTTTTAATTGTAAACATATGTATATATTTACAAGTTCTCTTTCCTTTTATAAGTAAAATTAACGCCAGACAAGCGGCCGGTAAAATAACTAGCCAAAACATGTAAGAACATTTTTAAAACATGTTGTGCCGGCCCCACTGAGAGTGTGATAAGGGCAGGTAAATAAGTAAGAAATTTCTTACTTTGGGGACGCACGAACGTGTATGTAATAGTCACATACAAGACACAAAACTGGAAGGGATTTCATAAATACATCCGTAAAAGACGATAGGTAATGATTTCTCTGATTTTACAGGAAAGTGAAATATTAAAATACTTCACAACAAAGGACGAATTGGAGCCTCTAGCAGAAAACTGCACAAAGGTGTACGTATGGCACACACGCACACAAAAACCTTCCATAATCAATCCCAAGAAATTGAAACATCCACCAATACCCGATGACCATATTGAAGTCTGATTTGATAATACAATTAAAGTTGTTCATTCTAAGCGTTGAACGCTTGTATTGCATTGCAGCAAAATGTAACTATTTAGCTCTATTACAAGCCATTTTGACTTAATAACGAAATGAAAATTAGGCTGAAAGATCTGACGTTGCCTAACTTAATGTTTAAAAAAAATGTAGTCCTTCATTTTAGATAACATTTTTCCCATATAATTAGAGACCGATATTTGATGTTTGAGGACGTATAAGTTAAAATAATTAACTACTAAAATAGCTCTTGTTATAATGCGTTATAATATATCTACTGCCATTTTGGTCCCGAAATGATAGACGTACTAGAAAAATAAGAATTGATTAGATAAGACCCCACAATGCGGCTAAAGCCAAAATACATAGCAGGAAATCGTTATTTGATTATAAACTTCTTTCCTATTTATTTTTAAATTAATATGGAATTCATGGAATATAATTTTTTTGTGAATTCGAAAAATTACACTTTCCTTGTATTAACTAAGATTTTATTTGTAAAATATTAGTTGCGCGTTGAAATATGGCTTTAGAACAAAATAAAAATAGAGGAAAGAAAAATGCTAGGACAAAAGCGGATTATAATATAATTATTGGAATACTTAATGCTTTTGGGTCAAATATATTTTAATATATTTCAATTATCTAACCTTGAGAAATATTGTTACATACAACTGCTATGTATTTCATGTTAGTAGACAATAATAATAAGCAATATACATAAGTAAGAAATTATGATATTATAATTATTACATAAGTAATTTCATTTTAACTTACTAAAATATAGAAAGTTTATAATCTACTTCAAAACAATTGACAAAAAATTACAAAAATATTTTGTAGTTGCTGCAAATATATTTATTTTATTTCAACGCGTATTTCAGTAATTTCTGAATTTTTAAATTCAGAACTATTTTCTTTGAGTATTAAAAAAAAAACAATATTCTCGGGATTCCGTTTAGCCGCGTTGTGTCAAAAATATTGTATTCTAGAATATTATAATAAATTTGCAATACAATATGTTTTATAATTGTATTTTATGTGTATAATCTGAGACTATAATCTCTCAAAATAATTATGAATTTATTAATTTAATTTATTGACAAACAATTTTGTTTACGAAATAATACTCGAATTTTATTTGACATAAAAACACGTGACAAATTTATATCCTGTATTTAATGTTACTTAGTTATGTTTAGGAACAAGTATATAATAATTAGATTTAAGCAAAAAGTAACAAGTTTATAAACTTAGGGTGACAATCTACAGTAACACATTCAATGCTGTTAAATAGAGACGTTAAATATTAGCTAGCCAACATTATATTTAAGTATACCTACAATTTCTCAACTATTTAGTACATTCTTATAACAAAAATAACATATATACATTTAAATTCCTGAATTACCTAGTGAAGCTTTCAAAGTAATTTCTATTAAAAAGCGAAACCCGTAAATATTTAGAAAAGTAACTTTACTTACAGCAACTTAAAATTTTTTAAGCAATTTAGTCGTTAAAAGAAATTGAATTAATGCATAATAATTGTACAACTTAAATTTTTATTTATTTTATTTTTATTATGTCTTGTATATTGGATTTTATAACTATATTAAATAAAATATAAATATTATTTCATAAAGTGAATCTGTAATATAATTTCGTAAAGAATAATAATTTATTTCACAGAGTTTATCTTAACAAATATGGCGTCATTAGTCGACCATTTTTTGTTTCAAATTAGTGTTTTGTTTTGTAAATATGAATTACATCATTGATTATTATCACCAAGTTTATAAAAAAAAATGATAATAAAAAAAACATATTCATACAAAATAGCCCTATGCACTCTTAGTTTATGCACTAAGATAAATATACGTTATGTCCACATGTAACTACTTAAAAATACTAGGAACTAATTATTTATAAAAAAAAGATGACGTTATGTTTGTCATGCGTCATGTTTGTAATAATTATTGCATCCGATATTTTTGAAGGTTTACGTTTAAAAATTAAACAAACCGACATCAACCTTTAACCTTAATTTAATGCGAACAAATATTAACCTTCTAGGTGTTTTACCGTTTAGTTTAATAGAATTAAATTAAATTGAAATTTTATAAACTGTTTAATACTATTGGTATATACTATATTTATTTTTATCTCAATATTTTTAAACTCAGTATTATTTTTTCTTCTACTTTTGTATGACTCAACAAACGTTACTTATAAGATAGATTTCTCTTTCAAGAAATATTGGTTTATTCTCATTAGTTTTCGTAGGATTTCAATATCCCATAGTTTTATATAAAATACTCAACAGTGCTTGGCTGTGTTTCAGACTATTCTGTAATTTATATTATATTTGACATGTATTTTATAATAACATCCAAAAAATATTTAAGAAAAATAAATACCCATTATATTTTTAATCATCATCCACCAAATCATGTGTCAACATGTTATAAACATGACCCAATCAGTGAAAATTACACCATTCCAGGTGATGGGCAACCTTCACTTTTCTATGCTAATAACGTTGCATGGAAACATGTAATTTGAATATATAATTAAGGATGTATAAAATCGTAGGTTTAATTTGTCTGTTTTGACTTTTTCTCCTTAAAACAAACAAATAAAACAGAAGCTCGAGGTCAGCGACTGACTTTTGTCGTTATTTGTATGTGATTAAATCGAAATTACACATCTGACGGCCTCAATAAAGGTGATAGTGACCAAGTCTCCGTGGTCATCGGAGACCGTCTACATACTTATTAGTTTGGTGTTGGTATTAGATATAATCTCAGTAAATAATTTAAATCAACACACTCATTAAGATACTTATACTGCGTCCATCATATTATCAGTCTTTTGACAGCTCACGCTCATTAAGTTTTGTATTGCTTACGTACAAATATCATACAAATAATATTTGTACTTTATGGATGGGTACCGCCCACTTAGTGATGTCACACATAATGGTTACTACGATTATGCCACAGATTAAAAATAATCGGTAGAAATCGATGTTACGAGTATTAAAAGACATTTAATAACATTATATAAAGTTTTACTTTCTTCTTAGTTAATACATGAATACAAATAAAACAATCAGGATATTTTAATTTATTTTATTAGCACGAGTCGTCGGAATGATAATCAACACTAGACTCCTCCGATGAGGAGTCTTCAGTAGCAGTTATTATTAGCTCTTGTGTAGATAATATATTATCAAACGCAATATCACGTTCCCAATCAGAGAATATTACTCTTTTAGTTCTTTCCACCACACTTGCCCAGTTCTCGGCCGTTACGTGGGTGCAAGCATTTTTTAGCAATTGCAACATTTTATTCGCTGTGAATGGGGGGCTTGTATTGCATCTCGCAGCATGCCCTTTTACTTGTGCCCATATAAGTTCTATTGCGTTGTACTGGCAGTAGTATGGAGGAATCCGAAGAACAGTATGGCCATATTCTGCTGCCATTTCATTGATTACATAGCGTTTTGCTCTCTTTTTGGTTTTTAATATTTTTATTAATTCAACTTTTAACATTGAGTCGTCCACATTTTCTCCATTGTCCCGAAGCCAATTAATTATTTCATGCTTTTTATTAGCCTGTGTTGGCATTTTGTCAATTTGACGGGAGTGGTAGGGCGCATTATCAATAAAAATTATTGATGGTTCTTCCAATGAAATGAGCATTTTTTTGAACCACTCTTCATACACATTTGCATTCATCTCTTCGTGGTAGTCATTTGATTTCTTCGATTTAAATGCCAACAGTGCGTCTTGTACAAATCCTTTTGCTGTACCTGCATGGCAAATGATTAGGCGCTCACCTTTTCCCATTGGTACTGAGGAAGTGGAATCAACAGTATCATCAGTCCAGAAACGAGATAGTGTGTGGTTAGCGTTGAGCCATGTTTCATCCGTGAAAACAATATTTGCCCAATCTTGTATTTTCTTAGCCTCTCTTAAAAAATCACAACGTGCTATAGCTATATCTGTGCGTTCCATTAATAATTTTCTTTTATTTAACTTTTTATATGAAAAGCCAATTGTGTTCAAAACTTTGACCAAAGAAGATTTTTCACCATGAAATAGACCACTTCTTTTCAAAGAAACAATAAGTTTTCTCAAAGTTGGAATTTCTTTTCTCAAGTAGTAATCATATACATGACGACGAATAGCGTCAGCGTCAAAGTCATCAACAGCTGTCACCTTATGAGCCCGGCGCTTTCTTTTTGGTGTAGATGGTTTGTTTTGCTCCAAGCCGCTCCTGCCGTAGGCATCAGTAGTGATTTTAGTCACAGTTGATAGACTGATCCCCAACGCGGCTGCAACACGGTTTCGGACTTGCGTGATAGGTATAAGAGGTCCGCCAATTTGATTTTCTTGCTCAAAATACTCATGAAGTTTTAACACTAACTGTCTCGATTGTGCTTTCAACACACGTCCTTTCGGCATTTTCACGATCAATTAATATAAGTTTCACAAAAGTTTTTCCGAGGAATAAAGCTACTTAACTCAAGGTGTAACAGATGCGAGAGAACACTCAGCGAACGTAAATGCGTGTGACTATCACGGGCGTTTCGTTGAGAGTGACAGATCACGTCAAAATGGCGGCCGAGCGGAAGGTCTGTTGATGTTGCCAGTTGATGTATAATATATTTTTTATGATTATAATAAATACACACGGATTAACATTTATTTTCAAAAAACTAAGGCAATATTAAATCAAAATGTTGATTTCTATATCTGTTATTAGTTTACGTAGGTTATCATTAATCGAATTACTTAGGTACGTAATTCGATTAATGGTACTATAATCGGAATGGTATCGCATACGAGAATCTTTAGGACATCACTAAATATTTAAATCGTCAATCTGTCAAAAGATGGTTAATATAATGGACAGTGTATAAGTAATAATTACATTAGAAATATTACGCGACTAAAAAGTTATATTATTTGGAAAATTTACCTTAAAAAGTGTATTTACACATCGTAAGTTGCTACCGTGAGGTCTTTGGTATAAAAATATAAAAATCGTTAATAATTGCAGTTTAGCAAACTATCGACTCTTTTGTTTTTTTTATCAGGAAATTGCCCCTTATGTCACTCGCATTGGAACCATCGACTCTACGTTGATCTCAATAGATCCGGTTGTATAAAATTTAGATGATACCTAACTTGCATTATTAATATCGATATATACAGTTGTCATTTGGTTAATATGTAAATTGAGGTCTTGGTGTTTCGATAAGGGACTCTGTTTTCCAAATAATATAACTTGTAACAGCAAAGGCCTAATATGTAAAAGATTTGTCGTAAAAATCTTCTAGTTTTAGTGTTTATTATTAATATTCCAAATAAAGATAAGTTATCAATTAAATATAAGACTTTTCAGACTGATTAGCAGTCTCTTGAGAAACCCTTTCCGAATGCAAGAATCGAAATTAGGTTTTCTCTTTGAAACCTGTCATTTTTTTTATAGAGATTTAGATCTAGACCCTTAAATATGATCAAAAACATGAAATACTTCTGTAGGATCAAATTAATTTATCGATGTCAAGAAATAGTAAAACTTGTTATGGATTAAAGATAAGATTTTACGAAATTGTCGTCAAAATATGTAAATTCTAATACGTAATCGGAGGATGTTTATATATATTATTATTTCCAGACATAATTAAGATTAGATGAACACATTATTCTTATATCTAGTATCATATATTTGCGTTCGTGCGCTGTAGCTTTAATTTTTGCATAATAACAAAGATTTTTATATATCAAAATGCTCAAATTTAACGGTCTAAATATATCAGAGAGCAATATACTTGTAACTATAATTGATTTTAACGAATGCTTATAATCCAGTGAAACATAAGTACTTATAATATTATTTCTTTAATCAAGTATTTTGATTTCTTTATAGATCTTCTATTGAATCGTGTCTTTAGACATAATCGTTTAGAAAAATATTGCCCAGTTAATAAAATAATAAGTTGATTGTTTATGATTTCATTATAATATTATTTTCATTAAAAATGTCATGAACATTTTGAAATAAACATTGAGATGATTTAAAATAAACTCATTTACTTTAAAAAGTATTAAGCAAATACTTTGGTTTCAAATATTTTTTTTATTAATGAAATTATTTTTATATATTTTTTTAAAGATACTCTTAGTTTACTTGCGTGTTACGTGTAGTCGGCTAATTGAAAAATAAAATCTTAACTTTAATATTCATCTTTTGGATTTTTTAAATGCGTTTCATATAGTTGTAGGTAGGAAACGCACAATAATATAGAAGTAATATATCATAAATTATAATTAAAACTATTCATTAGTTATTATAACTGTGTAGAAACTTAAACTAGCAAAAAAAGCAAGCAGTTCTACATTTTTGGTCGATCTCTTTTGGAGTGTAAATAAGAACATAGATTAGCATAAATGATATAACCTTCTTGTCTCATGATTAAATAAAAAAATTCCAAAAGAGTCCGACATTTCTTATTTAGATCTAAACACAGAATAAACCCGGTATATTATTTAATTGTCTAATAGGCATTGCTATTACTATCAAGTATTATTTATTTTAATATTGCTATATTAATATATAGCAGTATAAATTTTTCTATCTTTGTTTAATCTGAGATGAAATTATGTATTATATATTAGTTTGAAGTTATTTAATAGTTTTGTATTTCTTGAATTTTGTAAATATGTATGCAGTAAAATAATGGTAGTCGGATGAATAAATTATATGAACAACTATTTGTTTTAATTTTTTGTCTAATATAGCCATTCATATCTGTAGAAAAAGATATGGAAAATGTATTTTATAAATGTTCTTGTGCTACCCTCCTCCATAGATACTTTTCAATGATGACGTAAAATAAACTTCTTTCTTCCTTGTTTATTCGAGCTCATATTTGTATCAACTTTTACAATATTAGCATATGATTTCTGTTACACTTTAATTTGTAAGGGTTTTTAAATAAAAAGTCAAAGGTACTTACTATTTCAATTCCTTTTTATTCTTTCGCTTTACTCAACTATACTTTACACTTAAACGGTTTCAACACTACTTTTCTTCCTCGACGACAAGCAATGCCTCTTCCCGCTCTTTTTAAGATTCCTGCGCACACGCCTGGTGGCGCCATCTCCTATTGCGTGTCGTCAATACACAATCTTAATTTATGAAATGAACTTTGAAAATAGAATGTTAATGACAAAACACCATCTTAATTTATAATATCGCCGTTGATGATATAATGTAGATGACACTTGTGATGCCAACCATTTTGTTTTATTAATAGGTTATGGGCCTCTATAAAAATCAAAAGCAGTATTTTTAATAAGAATTTCGGACAAAAACGTGTGTCAAAAGACTTTTAGTGATTACGACTGCAGCCGGTAATATCGACTATGATATAATGATAGAAAATGTATAACAAACGACGATATTTCTCCTTTATTCTTATTAAATAAATAAAAAGCAATTTTCCCAGAGTCAACCCATTTACTCTTTCTCAACAACTCAATGAATGACACAAAAATATATGACAGCCACAATGCTTTTTCATATTAATGACCAATTCAATGAAGGAGGTTGTATTAAAAACATGTTGTAACAGTATATTGTGTCCCGCATCTCACAACAAGTCTTACTCGTAAACAATTAAACGGCTTGAGATTTCAGTTTATAGATTGTTAATAAGCACACTTTTTTGGTAATCTTGAGTTTTTTAGCGATCTACTTGTGAAATCTTGATATTATATGATATTAATATGTATTAGATCGATTACACCGGCACACAAAAAAAGAGAGTGTAAAGAGTATTTCAACGGACCGACCTATGAGTCCGTATTTCGATCCACAGAATCCGAATCTTATTTAACATCAGTGTGCTTAGTGCGAGTTTTTTTAACCTACTCGATCGCGTTAGCGTAACGACACTTTGTATGACGCTGCAACAGCGACATCTAGTGACCGGTGTTCCAGCGCTATACAAATCGGCGTTAAGCTAACGAGATCGAGTAGGTTAAAAAAACTCGCACCAAGTACACAAGTATATATATAACGGGTGAGGAAAAAAATGTCTATCTTAAATCTCATAGAGTGATATTTCTAAGATAAATAATTCACAATAGAATCTGTTTTATTTACATTTCATTAAGATACTTTTTAAAGGAAACTTCTCGCTGAAGGGCAGGTTATTATAAATCAACTTTCCCCCTTTTTATGTTTGATGGATTTGCAAGCAGTCCTAATTCTTTCTTCAGACAAATGGGGCGACTTCTAATCTTTTATAACTTATTTGAAATAGCGTAACGAGTAAATGAAGATTAATTCATGTTGAAACTGGATCATCATCATCGTCATTCTCATGCCTGTATCCCACTCTAAGTGGGGTCGGCACAACATAAAAAGAAAGTGACGAAAATTTGTTAATTATATTATGATTAGAGATATACGAGCAGGTCTCAATAATTGTTATTCTCAACCATTTTGTTATTTGAGTATTCCTGATTAATCACACTTTTTATTTATTAATTTATATTTTTTAATACTTAAGGTATTAAATGATAGTTACAACATTACATTTTTTCTTATATTTACTAAGTACTAACATTTGTTTTTAGTATTGCGTCCATAAAAAATATTTTTGTCATTAAAAACCGATTTTTTGCACATTTGTAACCAAAAAAAACATTTTATTCAAACGTATTTTTGGATTATATGCCAAATAGTTGCCGAATACTGTATGCAAACGATTTCCGCGTGCTATATATTTTTACAGCAACATTCTTTCCTGCGAGGGATGTAGATATCTTCAATTCGACTTGAAAAGTTTGGATTACCTATACATATATAACACCGATTTTGCAATGTATTTTGGTGAATTCATTACATATTCATAAGAAGGTATATCGTCGGCGATCACGAGGTGAGCTATTGTCAGGATAAGATTTTTTTGGATTCAGGATCGGATATGGACAATTCAATTCGGATTAATTACAATTCATTTTATTTTATATTCACTACTAGCGGCCTGCCCCTGCTTCGCACGGGTATAAAATATATATCCCATGTCAGTCAGTGTAAAAAAAATGATTAAAATCGATCCAGTTGTTTTGATTTATTTATTACTGCCCGTGGCCGTAGCGTTAAATTTGGTGAAAAACAATTTCCTTTCCCTATACCAAGAAGATTTCCTGCTATCTTTGGAATATCTAAATTCATATAGTACATTATTACTTATTTACTTTTATATTTTACCTTTGTATTTTATTTTTACAATTAATTACAGAATGTCTTTAAACAAACTCTTGAAAGAGCGACATCGCTGCTAAAGTCGAAGTGTTATAGGGCGAAGCGCGGCCTCCTCACGGCATTTTAAATCTGTAATATCTCCGAAAATGTTCACTTAAATTACATGCTGTAAACGGCTATATTGATCTATATTAAATCAACAATTTATTTAAGGTACTCAATTGGATAAGGATTAATGCTGTATTGTATAACAATCGCTTCAAAAATAAGGCATTATTTTTCGTAAAAAGTGAACGACAAAAAATGCTTTAGTGGGTTATCCATAAAAATTAGACATATACCATCGCGGACTTTTCTGTAGACCTTTTCAAGATGTACCAATACTTAGTACATTATTTTGATAAATCTCGTAGGGTTTACAGTTTAATTATTTACAGAAACCTCAAAAATTACAGTATTTCTCTACTCCGTATTGAATATACGTACAAACCTTCCTCTGGAATCACTCTATCTATTAAAAAAAACCGCATCAAAATCTGTTGCATAATTTTAAAGTTTTATGCATACATAGGGAAATATGGACTTTGTTTTATAATATGTAGTGATTGTTATTTTCCTCGCTAGAGAGCTCCGATCATAAATGCGTCCGATCGCTGCTAAATTCAAATGGTTAAAGGGCGAACCACGTTTTTTTTTTCGAATTTGACTAATGCTGTTAGCCCTACTGGCTTTGACAGCGTCACCGATAAGACGGGCGAGCGCGGAAGCATCGCCGAGAGGCGAACCGCGACCTCCGACGCGCTATTTATAGGCTCGCGGCGCGGCCCCTGCATTTTAAATCTGTAATATCTTCGAAACTGTTTATTTAAATGACATGCTGTAAAGGGTCATATTGATCAATATTAAATAAACAATATATTTAAGGTTCTTAATTGGATAAGGATTAATGCTGTATTGTATAAAAATTGCTTTGAACATAAGGCATTATTTTTCGTAAAAAGTAAATGATAAAAACTGCTATTGTGGGTTATCCATAAGAGATATACATATACTATCGCGGACTTTTCTGTAGACCTTTTCATGGTGTACAAATACTTAGTACATCATTTTGATAAATCTCGTAGGGATTGCAATGCAAGCGGAAAAAAATGTAATTATTTACGACATCACATTAGAAACCTCAAAAATTACAGTATTTCTCTAATCCATATTGAATGTTATTAGACATGTAAACCTTCCTCTAAAATCACTCTATCTATTAAAAAAAAAACCGCATCAAAATCTGTTGCATAGTTTTAAAGATTGAAGCATACATAGGGATATACGGACATAGGGACAGACAGAGAATGCGACTTTGTTTAATACTATGTAGTGATATTATTTATTTTTACAATTGATTAGACAAAGTCTTTACATACAACATTCATAGCTTCCTTATCATTAGACAATATAAACTTGAAAGAAGGACAAATAGTTGCGCCTCCGGTCGCTGCTAAATTCGAAGTGCTTATAGGTCTAAGCGCGGCCTCCTCGCGGGATTTTAAATCTGCAATATCTCCGAAAATGTTCACTTAAATTACATGCTGTAAACGGCAATATTGATCTATATTAAATCAACAATTTATTTAAGGTACTCAATTGGATAAGGATTAATGCTGTATTGTATAAAAATTGCTTTGAACATAAGGCATCGTTTTTCGTGAAAAGTAATTAAAAAAAACTGCTATTGTGGGTTATCCATAAGAGATAGATATATACCATCGCGGACTTTTCCTTAAAAAGTTAAGGTGTACAAATACTTAGTACATCATTTTGATAAATGGTCGACGGGTTGGCCGACGGGTTGGTCGACGGGTTGGCCGACGGGATGGTCGACGGGTTGGTCGACGGGTAGGTCGACGGGTTGGTCGACGGGTTGGTCGACGGGTTGGTCGACGGGTTGGTCGACGGGTTGGTCGACCGGTTGGTCGACCGGTTGGTCGACCGGTTGGTCGACCGGTTGGTCGACCGGTTGGTCGACCGGTTGGTCGACCGGTTGGTCGACGGGCTGGTCGACCGGCTGGTCGACGGGTTGGCCGACGGGTTGGCCGACGGGTTGACCGACGGGTTGGTCGACGGGTTGGTCGACGGGTTGGTCGACGGGTTGGTCGACCGGTTGGTCGACCGGTTGGTCGACGGGTTGGTCGACGGGCTGTTCGACCGGTTGGTCGACCGGTTGGTCGACGGGTTGGTCAACCGGTTGGTCGACGGGTTGGTCGACGGGTTGGTCGACGGGTTGGTCGACGGGTTGGTCGACGGGTTGGCCGCCGGGTTGGCCGCCGGGTTGGTCGACGGGTTGGTCGACGGGTTGGTCGACGGGCTTGTCGACGGGCTGGTCGACGGGTTGGTCGACGGGCTGGTCGACGGGTTGGTCGACGGGTTGGTCGACCGGTTGGTCGACCGGTTGGTCGACCGGTTGGTCGACCGGTTGGTCGACCGGTTGGTCGACCGGTTGGTCGACCGGTTGGTCGACGGGTAGGTCGACGGGTTGGTCGACGGGTTGGTCGACGGGTTGGTCGACGGGTTGGTCGACGGGTTGGTCGACCGGTTGGTCGACCGGTTGGTCGACCGGTTGGTCGACCGGTTGGTCGACCGGTTGTTCGACCGGTTGGTCGACGGGCTGGTCGACCGGCTGGTCGACGGGCTGGTCGACCGGTTGGTCGACCGGTTGGTCGACGGGTTGGTCGACGGGCTGTTCGACCGGTTGGTCGACCGGTTGGTCGACGGGTTGGTCAACCGGTTGGTCGACGGGTTGGTCGACGGGTTGGTCGACGGGTTGGTCGACGGGTTGGTCGACGGGTTGGCCGCCGGGTTGGCCGCCGGGTTGGTCGACGGGTTGGTCGACGGGTTGGTCGACGGGCTTGTCGACGGGCTGGTCGACGGGTTGGTCGACGGGCTGGTCGACGGGTTGGTCGACCGGTTGGTCGACCGGTTGGTCGACCGGTTGGTCGACCGGTTGGTCGACCGGTTGGTCGACCGGTTGTTCGACCGGTTGGTCGACGGGCTGGTCGACCGGCTGGTCGACGGGCTGGTCGACCGGTTGGTCGACGGGTTGGTCGACGGGTTGGTCGACGGGTTGGTCGACGGGTTGGCCGACGGGTTGGCCGACGGGTTGACCGACGGGTTGGCCGCCGGGTTGGTCGACCGGCTGGTCGACGGGTTGGTCGACGGGTTGGTCGACGGGTTGGCCGCCGGGTTGGCCGCCGGGTTGGTCGACGGGTTGGTCGACGGGTTGGTCGACGGGCTGGTCGACGGGCTGGTCGACGGGTTGGTCGACGGGTTGGTCGACGGGTTGGTCGACGGGTTGGTCGACGGGTTGGTCGACCGGTTGGTCGACGGGTTGGTCGACGGGTTGGTCGACGGGTTTGTCGACGGGTTGGTCGACGGGTTGGTCGACTGGTTGGTCGACGGGTTGGCCGACGGGTTGGCCGACGGGTTGACCGACGGGTTGGTCGACGGGTTGGTCGACGGGTTGGTCGACGGGTTGGTCGACCGGTTGGTCGACGGGTTGGTCGATGGGTTGGTCGACCGGTTGGTCGACCGGTTGGTCGACGGGTTGGTCGACGGGTTGGTCGACGGGCTGTTCGACCGGTTGGTCGACCGGTTGGTCGACGGGTTGGTCAACCGGTTGGTCGACGGGTTGGTTGACGGGTTGGCCGCCGGGTTGGCCGCCGGGTTGGTCGACGGGTTGGTCGACGGGTTGGTCGACGGGTTGGTCGACGGGTTGGTCGATGGGTGGGTCGACGGGTTGGTCGATGGGTTGGTCGACGGGTTGGTCGACGGGTTGGTCGACGGGCTGGTCGACCGGTTGGTCGACCGGTTGGTCGACGGGTTTGTCGACCGGTTGGTCGACCGGTTGGTCGACCGGCTGGTCGACCGGCTGGTCGACCGGCTGGTCGACGGGCTGGTCGACGGGTTGGTCGACGGGTTGGTCGACGGGTTGGTCGACGGGTTGGTCGACGGGTTGGTCGACTGGTTGGTCGACGGGTTGGCCGACGGGTTGGCCGACGGGTTGGCCGACGGGTTGGCCGACGGGTTGGCCGCCGGGTTGACCGACGGGTTGGCCGCCGGGTTGGTCGACCGGCTGGTCGACGGGTTGGTCGACGGGTTGGTCGACGGGTTGGCCGCCGGGTTGGCCGCCGGGTTGGCCGCCGGGTTGGTCGACGGGTTGGTCGACGGGCTGGTCGACGGGCTGGTCGACGGGCTGGTCGACGGGCTGGTCGACGGTCTGGTCTGGTCTGGTCTGGTCTGGTCTGGCCGCCGGGTTGGCCGACGGGTTGGCCGCCGGGTTGGCCGACGGGTTGGCCGCCGGGTTGGCCGCCGGGTTGGTCGACGGGTTGGTCGACGGGTTGGTCGACGGGTTGGTCGACGGGTTGGTCGACGGGCTGTTCGACCGGTTGGTCGACCGGTTGGTCGACGGGTTGGTCAACCGGTTGGTCGACGGGTTGGTCGACGGGTTGGCCGCCGGGTTGGTCGACCGGTTGGTCGACCGGCTGGTCGACCGGCTGGTCGACGGGCTGGTCGACGGGTTGGTCAACCGGTTGGTCGACGGGTTGGTCGACGGGTTGGCCGACCGGTTGGTCGACGGGTTGGTTGACGGGTTGGCCGCCGGGTTGGCCGCCGGGTTGGTCGACGGGTTGGTCGACGGGTTGGTCGACGGGTTGGTCGACGGGTTGGTCGATGGGTTGGTCGACGGGTTGGTCGATGGGTTGGTCGACGGGTTGGTCGACGGGTTGGTCGACGGGCTGGTCGACCGGTTGGTCGACCGGTTGGTCGACGGGTTTGTCGACCGGTTGGTCGACCGGTTGGTCGACCGGCTGGTCGACCGGCTGGTCGACCGGCTGGTCGACGGGCTGGTCGACGGGTTGGTCGACGGGTTGGTCGACGGGTTGGTCGACGGGTTGGTCGACGGGTTGGTCGACTGGTTGGTCGACGGGTTGGCCGACGGGTTGGCCGACGGGTTGGCCGACGGGTTGGCCGACGGGTTGGCCGCCGGGTTGACCGACGGGTTGGCCGCCGGGTTGGTCGACCGGCTGGTCGACGGGTTGGTCGACGGGTTGGTCGACGGGTTGGCCGCCGGGTTGGCCGCCGGGTTGGCCGCCGGGTTGGTCGACGGGTTGGTCGACGGGCTGGTCGACGGGCTGGTCGACGGGCTGGTCGACGGGCTGGTCGACGGTCTGGTCTGGTCTGGTCTGGTCTGGTCTGGCCGCCGGGTTGGCCGACGGGTTGGCCGCCGGGTTGGCCGACGGGTTGGCCGCCGGGTTGGCCGCCGGGTTGGTCGACGGGTTGGTCGACGGGTTGGTCGACGGGTTGGCCGATGGCTTGGCCGACGGGTTGGCCGACGGGTTGGCCGCCGGGTTGGCCGACGGGTTGGCCGCCGGGTTGGCCGACGGGTTGGCCGCCGGGTTGGGCGCCGGGTTGGTCGACGGGTTGGTCCACGGGTTGGTCGACGGGTTGGTCGACGGGTTGGTCGACGGGTTGGTCGACGGGTTGGTCGACGGGCTGTTCGACCGGTTGGTCGACCGGTTGGTCGACGGGTTGGTCAACCGGTTGGTCGACGGGTTGGTCGACGGGTTGGCCGCCGGGTTGGTCGACCGGTTGGTCGACCGGCTGGTCGACCGGCTGGTCGACGGGCTGGTCGACGGGTTGGTCAACCGGTTGGTCGACGGGTTGGTCGACGGGTTGGCCGCCGGGTTGGTCGACCGGTTGGTCGACCGGCTGGTCGACCGGCTGGTCGACGGGCTGGTCGACGGGCTGGTCGACGGGTTGGTCGACGGGTTGGTCGACGGGTTGGTCGACGGGTTGGTCGACGGGTTGGTCGACTGGTTGGTCGACGGGTTGGCCGACGGGTTGACCGCCGGGTTGGCCGACGGGTTGGCCGCCGGGTTGGGCGCCGGGTTGGTCGACGGGTTGGTCCACGGGTTGGTCGACGGGTTGGTCGACGGGTTGGTCGACGGGTTGGTCGACGGGTTGGTCGACGGGTTGGTCGACGGGCTGGTCGACGGGCTGGTCGACGGGCTGGTTGACGGGTTGGTGGACGGGTTGGTCGACGGGTTGGTCGATGGGTTGGTCGATTGGTTGGTCGATTGGTTGATCGATTGATTGATCGTACTTCGTATTGAATGTTATTATACGTACAAACCTTCCTCTGGAATCACTCTATCTATGAAAAAAAACCGCATCAAAATCGGTTGCGTAGTTTTAAAGTTTTATGCGTACATACGGAAATATGGACTTTGTTTTATAATATGTAGTGATACTGCAAGTAATGCTTTCTCTCTTTTATGAAAATTTTCAGAAAAAAAAACTTTGGGCACTGTTTGCTTTATGTATTGTAAATGAAAAAGTATAGGTATGTATTTAAGGTGATGGTGATAGTCTTTAAACTGTTCTTTGCATACGCCGTCTAATATAGCAAAGACACTCAGTGTATTTCTGAAAAAAAGCTTTTCTCTTTCTGGGTACTTCTGTAAGCTTTTAGGTACTTCTGTGAGTAAATAATGTTTTTAAGGGATTAAATTATAATGCACGAAAAGTTTATGGCCACGAGTACAAGACATGTAGTTTGGCTCACGACGAGTCTCGACAAGAGACTGGATACTGTGACAACTGAAAAACGTTACAATTGAATAAAATGTCAGATGATGCAACCTTAAATTTATTAGCCCAGAATAATCGAGAGAGCTAAAACACGCACAAATATTACACTGATGGCGACAATCTTATCTATATTATTGACCTAATTGTTTAAAGCAGGTTGTACATGTACACCACCGCATTTAATACTTAATTCCGCTTTTAAACTACAAGGCACACAAGCTTGCTTCTACTCTCACAAAAAAATTGTCGTAACAAAATATTTAACACAAAGATGCTTTCTGTTTGCATTCGCTGGATTCGGTATGACGCCCTTAATAGATTATATAAGTTTTTGATACTCAGATTAAATGTTTAAAACAATTTTGGTTTCTGTGTAAAATAATAAACACATACTGATACTAATTTAAAATAGGAATTTGACTAGATGATATTTGACAATAAGACTGTCGACTAATGCTAACTTCCCTAGTTCCTACATTGGTATTGCGAGAATTGTAAATGTTCAAGATATGTGACCTGTAGACTGGAAACGCATTTTATCTTACAGCGTATCTGGTTAGTTTTTATTTAGTGTTCTAGTCTTATTGTTGATATTACATACTAAAGTTGAACTACAGCATAGGTGAAATCATCTAAGTTATTCACACTATTCAACATTATTATTTAACACTATTTCTTTACAGTAAAGGGGGCTTTTATTGAGAAATAGGTAATAGAAATAGGTAGGTTAGGTAGGAAAAAGGCCGCAAATTCAACATTAGTTATTTTTTTATATAATCACATAGATAAATAAAGCAAGCTCTATTTATCTATTCCTATAATTGACTATTTCTATCATTTTATTAAGCTGTGATAGCCCAGCAAGGTGACTGTGCAACTCTTTAGGGTCACGCGTTCAAACCCCGGCAGGCACCAATGAGTTTTTCTATTAAAAACTTATGTGTCTAATTCATAATTACAATTTATCACACGCTTTTCTATGAGGAAAACATCGTGAGGAAACCTGCATATCTCAAGAGAAATCTGGGGATATGTGTATCCTACCAATCCGCATTTGAGCAGCTTGGTAGGTCCAGGTAGGAGAGGAATGGAGAGAGGAGGCCCATGCCCAGCGTGGGATTGTAACAGGCCGTTATTTTACTACTTTTATTTCTATAATTTTATTATGTGACATTCTACTAGTTCGGCTGTTCATGTTACCGCATTGACTACGACGCAGTCTGCAATGAAAAAGGTGGTGTACCACTGCTACTAAAAGATATTATGGAACTATTTTCTATTCAGCGTTTATAAAACGAAAGCGCTTTTTAGAATTTTTGTGCACTATTAATAATTCAAATTATTAATAGTATTAATATATTATTTATTTATTTATTTATGTACCATAAAAAATGTTGGAAAAAAACATAATTGGTAAAAAAAGTGTACAAAGGTCAACTTATCCCTATGACAGAGATCTCTGCCAGCTAACCTACGAGGTTAGCTGGCTGCTTCAAATAATTAGGTCAATAATATAGACATTGTCGCTGTCGTGTAATATTTGTGCGTGTTTTAGCTCTCTCGATTATTCTGGGCTAATAAATATTAGATATATAATATAGATACGATACAATTTTATCATTAACAATTAAAATAAATCAATAGCAAAATAATCTTTAGTCAGTAAAATGATCGATAGGTAGTATTAGGTTTTAGTATGGAAGTTATTGTTAATTTTTTAATATATTTTCTTTTATAGATATACTCGTAGGTACACAATATAATCTCTTCTATTCCTTGTCTTATTCCAATTTTATTATTATTCTATTAAATACTCAATCCTGCCGAAGTTTTTTAGATTTAGAACCTATCCCATAGGTTTGCATAAGGTGGCTATAGATGGTAATGACCTACGAGTGAATGCTACCATTTTTCAGTTTGATAATTTCTATTTTTTTTTTAAAACTTCATTTTAAAGTAGTCATTGTAATTTATAATAACTATTTTTTTCATAAAATATAATATAACAGATAAAGAAACTGCATATCACAAAAATGTAATTGAAAACATGTACATGACACCTAAGTCCTAAGTCAACTGCTTCGTTAATCAATTTAAAATTCCATTTAGAATTGGTAAAGTATTAGCACAACTAGGTACTTGCAGTGGAACCTAGACTGAACAAGATCTACTACCATAGTGTGGACAATTCATTCGTTAGTGATTTAACACTACAATAGTTAACGTAAAATTTAGTAAAAAACAATTAGTATTTATTAGTATCTTATTCTGTTCACTTTAGTATTAAATTTATCGCAAATAGCGAATATGAATCTTCTTTGCAACTTAGGTCAGGGTAAGGATCCGCTTTTCTTATCATTTTTCTCTACTTTGTTCCATCTTTGACATCCGATCTATGTAAGGTATTGCCTCCCATGTTGGTATCTTCTATCTCAAACTAACGCTTTTTTTTAACGGCCGCGAGATATAGCTTCATAACTAAGAGGTTAACGTACATGACCATTGAAAACAGGCTTCGTATCGTATATTTTTTTATTAATGTACAATAAAAAATGTTGGAAAATCATAATTAATAAAAAAAATTGTACAAAGGTTAACTTATCCCTAAAACAGAGATCTTTGTAAGCTAACCTACGAAGTGAGACAGTTTATAGTAAAGAAAAAGTTGGCAATAATAAATATATGTATTATTCCATAACTTAAAATTTATAAATCTCATTCCTTAGATGTGTTTTGTAGTTAAAAAAGTAATTATGAATTGGTAAATGATAATACTCAACATCAAAAATAAAATGTAAGATATATGGCGATGATTTTAGTTCTATCTGCCCTCTGCAGTCGGGTCGTAAACGCAGCTGTCAGGGGTGCGTCAAACCCGCTTTTATTGTGATCAATCAATGTTTAAAAGTTTACTCTTATATTTGACAGCGAAACCTTCTAATAAGCAACGGAAGAAAGTAAATGATACACAGAATATCTATCTAAACTAACTTTGAACCGCGACTTCCTCTGCTTGGACTTCAATACCGAAATTAAAGATGGTTGGTATCCAGCCTTCTAACAATCTCCGTGACAAATGGATAAACAAAACTTTAATTTTTAATTTTAGCTTTGCAATTACATCAGTTTAAAAAACTGTTTAACGGAGGCTGATATAGGAAGCCTGTTGAGGATTACTAGATGATAAGAGGTATATAACGCCGTGTTTTATCCGGCTGAGTAGAATAGACCACCCTCATTTCTTACCGAAGTGCCGTAAAAAACGACTGAGGTAAGTTAAACCACTGTGTTGTATCCGGTTGAGTAGAATAGATCACCCTCTTTCTTACCGATATTTCGTAAAAAACGATTAAGGTAAGTTGATATCACGCAGGCGACCGGTCGTAAACACGTAGTCAAATCATGTGACAAAATGTTCATAACATGTTATGCCGACCCCACTTAGTGGGGATAAGGACACGAGGATGATGTAACGTTGAATTAAAACGAATGTGAAATTTTCAGGAAGCCGAAGAGCAGATTCTTTAAAGATATACCAAAACAAATATTGTGAGCGATTAATTACCTTTCGCTGTGAATGTAAAACATGCTGTCAGCGATACACGCATCAAGTATTCAGCCTAAGGTTTGCTCAGGGGAGTGGTAATTTAAACAAATATTATATCGCCACATATCTTATGCATGAGATTGCAACCCTTAGGTACATCAAGAGGGTATTATACGATGTTCTTAAGTATATGTTTATCTTTTTCAACATTGTACTTTACTTCTTTAAAGACTTTTATTTAACTATATTGTAACGTACAATGAAGGCATTGTACGTTACAATATGTTTGAAAGTCGTAAGTAGTAATTGTTTTTCCTAAAATTATTACTGAAACTAGGTAATAATATTTATTACTGCTCCAGTGCAGATTAATACGTCATATACATTCTAGGGGTTTTGCAGAGATATGCAGGTATCCTCACGATGGTTTCTTTTACCAAAAAATGTACGGTAAATTGTGAATTAGCCACAAATGTTTTGTAACGGAAAGAATAATAGGAGAGCGAAAGTTGTAGCATTGAGACGAAAAGATAACTGTGGCGAAGTATGATGTATGTGTGTAATGGAAAGGGGGAATGGTGCGGAGAGGGGATGTGAGGAGAGTAGTGGCGCCTTCTGACGTAGTTGATGTCTCGGTGTGCGTGGAGTCACTAAGTGGGAAATTTTTGAGGAAACAGTTTCTTGACTCTTAAATTTTTTTTGTATTATTTGTTAGTGTTTGTTTAATTTAGGGTTTGATGGAGAAGATTATTTCTCTGTTTTTTTTGGGAAGAATCTATCTTTTTAACACAAAATCGATTATACGCTTAGAGATTTGGTTTATTGCAATTAACCCCATGATTTGTTTAATATATTGTACGAGTACATTTGATTGGTATTGGTGTATATGCAATGCATTTAAACGGTTTTGTTCTGTACTTCCGTCAGCGTAAATATTAGTGAGACTCGCTCCTAGGTATTAATCTCTGAGCTGTCGTAAGCCAGATCACGTAGCGGACATTAGTTCAACAGTTACTGGCAACTCTCTAATGGCGTGAATCGAACGTGCCGGCTTCAGATAATTAAATTGAGCAATTTGTATGCGTTATTGTGATATATGTCTTCGCAATGGCAATTAATATGTACATAAATCTGTCTACATCATCATCCTCTTGTACTTATCCCACTCTACATGGGGTCGGCACTGTTTGTTATAAACATGTTGCTGATTTGGCTACGTATTTTACGACCGGCCGCCTGCCTGACGTCGACTTACCTAAGTCGTATTTTACGCCACCTCGATAAGAAAGAGGGTGGTCTATTTTACTTAAGGCAGGTCGACTTACCTTGGTCATAAAAGGTTACGACACCTGTGTAAGAAATGACAGTGGTCTATTCTACTCAGCCGGATACTGCGTATAAATCTGTCTATATAATAAATTAATTCTGGAAGTCTGTTACACTATCACGGCTAATCCGCAGTAGCAATATATACGGGGCTTACACATAAGATATAAAAATTCTCGTTTGCACTACATAATTAAGGGTACTTAAACACTAAAGTCGACGCTAACAACGTCGCGGGTACCACTAGTTACGAAATATAAAAAAAATCTTTCATTACTGGTTTTTGTACCATAAACCAACTTTGTCACGTGGGGTTCTCATGGTATTCTACTGAGATCGTGATCACAAAGAAATCTAGACATTAAAAAACATTTTGTTATCAACTGTTCGCGCTAACTGCGTGCCTTCGATAGCTGCAGTTGGTGAGCATTGATAGGATAGGCAGACGACCGGCAATTTCTCCACCTCGAATAATCAAGGAGTACTGACCTTTGACTTAGAGGCTTCTTAAATTATGGCGTCTACGTCGCTCCGGTCAGAGTATAACCACAAAAAACTTAATCCACCTATATTCGTGGAATCACAACTTTAATTGTTCTTTAATACAGTTAATACACACAAACACCGAATTATCGTTTATATTTCTTATATATTAATACGATAATCCACCGAACACCGAAATTTATTGCAATTCACTCAGAGGCCCGTGCACCGTGTTGCGCGGCCGACCGATCTTGTCTTTTGTGTGTGGCATTAATTAGCCACCTACCCACACCTTAGGTGCAGCAAGCCTCGATTACCCTCGGTGGAAAATATTGCCCGAACACCTACTATGTAAAGCAACATGGACCTTTTCAGTAACTAGAAGAGATTATACAACTTTAATCAATCACTCTATTACGATCTGGGCTCTTAGAGAGACTCAGAGTGACTGATCAACAGAGGGGCCGTTTTCCATCCTCTACTTCCTACCTAGTCTGACAACAGATCCAGTAGACGCTACATGCGGTTGGTGCTGACGATGAGTGGTGGGACGATGCATTGTCATCCGCAGAGAGGGAGAACAGCTCTTCCTCACTCACAGGTGTAGCGATCATAGATGATGATTAGCAAGTACAGCCGAGTATACCCTCCATACGATCATGGTCTCGCTTAATCGTTTGAAATCGCTGATTACAAAGAGGAGCCGAGAAAAAGTGAATACGTATAACCTAAGTAAGTTCGTCCTTCCTTAAGATGTACGAGTAGACTGTGGCCAAGTTCGTATGTAACTCAAACTAAATGGAAGTAAGAATCAAATTAAAAAGCTCAATTTTTATTTTAACGTTTTATTCTTAAATCTTTGGCATATAAATAATAAAAAGCAAAAAATATATTAATACTTTATATCATTATAAAATTTTTAAAGTGGAATTTATTCTTACAATTAACACCTAATATTAATTTTAGTAATAATATATGGTCTATATTTACAAAAGGTCTCCAATGTAATGTTTTGTTATAGTTGGTATTAATTATACAATATATCTCTTAAATAATTTTGTGTATTAATAATATGTACAAGAGATAAAATTAAAATTTAATTTTAATTTATAAATATATCCATTTTTCCAGGACTTTATCTTACTGCTTTATTTGATGTATTACAACCTAAACTAACAAAAATATATCATACAATTTAAGTATAAGGATATTATTTATTAAAATTTGTACTTAAGAAACGATTGTGTCCAAATAAAAAATGTAGATTTGATCAAATTTTTCAATGAATTGAGTTAAATTCAATTTTATTAGTCGACGATTTCGTTTTCTTAATTAATACTGTTTGTCTATTTGACATATATTTAGCAGCGCATCTATGAAATCACTATTTCTAATCTATTTTTTCTTAAACTAAAATCTAATACTAAAATAGTACATTTTCTTCTTTTTTCACAAAATTTCACAATTTATTAGAAAATCCCAAAGTAATATTAAGTAGAATATAAGAAAACCAAAAAAAAATGTATGACTTTCTAATGTCATAACATATTTATTTTATCTTGAATGAGTATACTTCCAAACAATTATTGTTAAGACGTGAGTATTGTCGGTTCTATACATTAACTATAATTATGAACGACTTAAAGGCCACGTGACACTTGACCAAAGACGATGGTCAACGGTTGATACCGACCGTGTAGAAGGCCTTTAAATCGTTCATAATTAAAGTTAATGTATAGAACCGGCTATACTCACGTCTTATTCTATCGGGTTAGCCCGACTATTTTCGAACCCATCCATGAAGACCGTTTTGAACCCGACACCGTAAGCGTCGCATGCACAAACTTCATCCGGGCATCCGACGACGAAGACCAAAGCGACAGGGAACACGTTGAAGAGACGCGACCACCGCCATCGGGTTCCCCTCTCCCGCCCCTGCCACTCACGAGTCGTGCCCAGCGAGCTGCTGTACGCAGTTCCCGCCGCGATAATATCGTGTAAAGTGCTCATGAATAAGTGCCCCGGATGGGTTCGAAACTAGTCGGGCTAACCCGATAGAATAAGACGTGAGTATAGCCGGTTCTATACATTAACTATAAATACTACTCACGATAGTTTAAATTTCAAAATGTTCATAATTATATCTAAATTAAAGACAACACATTTGTATTTAGAATTAAAATCAGACAAATTACGACATATGATATAGATAACGTTCTAATTTTAAAAAATAACGGTTGCCAATTATTTATTCCTTTTTTATCAACTCTGTGTTTGTGGTAAGCTTGATTTACATTATATATGTTATATAATTGACCTTAATTATAGTACATTATTAATGTTTTAAACAACTTATGTTTGAAACGGTAATAATGTACTTACTAACCTTAATATATTGAATTGAAACAAACTATGTATACTTCGACGCATCCTCAATACCAGACTACAATGTTTCCCTTGAGGCCACTTTCAATACAAACTTACAATATCCTATTCATATTAAATTGATATTTATATTATACAGAGGAATGTTTTCCGGTTATAGCTCCGGTGGTTTTATTATATTCGTATTCCTTGTGACTGTTGCTTGTACGGTTCACGTTGTTCGGTTCGGGATTGTCTCTAAGAAGGCCTTTACGATCTCTATAAAAAAATCATTTTAAATGTTACAAGCCTATACAAATAGTAGCAAAAACTCTTACTTCGATATTTGATTCGATTATTCTGTATACATAATACTGTTAAAGTGTTGGTATGTAGTACTACAATGTGTATAAGATATCTTCATAAAAACAGCTTTTCCATCTAAATAAATAATTAAAAAATCTTTTAAAATGTTAAAAGTTATTGAAAATGTACTAAAATTGTCTGCCTGTCATCACCATCCTCCTACCCTTATCCCACTTTAAGTGGGGGTCGGCACAAAACGTTATAAACACATGATTTGGCTACCTATTTTACGAGCAGCCGCCTGCCCTGCGTCAACTTACCTCAGTGGTATTTGACGACACCTTGGGAAGAAATATTGGTCTATTCTACTCAACCGGATACCACATGGTGGGTCAACTTACTTTAGTCGCCTTTTAAGACACAGCGGTAAGAAATGAGGGTGGAATATTCTACTCAGCCGGAAACCCCACGGCGGGTCGACTTAGTCGACTTTTACGACACCTCCATAAGAAATGAGGGTGGTCTATTGTATTCAGCCAGATACCACACAGCGTTATAATCTAATGGCTAATTAGAAGCTAATCGCAGATTATAACAAAAATAAATTCATTATTACTATTGACTTTTAAGTATCTCTATTATTTACTCTAAAAAGGAATAGTCATAGTCATATATTTAAACTAATAATGAACGTAGTATACACAAAAGCAACAGAAGCTTTCATACGTAACAGGAAATATAATAAGAACAAAACTTACCTCGAATTTAACCTCACTTCTCTTTTGGTCTTCTTTTTCTTGTAACAGCAATGAGCGATGACGCCTTGACGTCGCCACAACAATAAAAGGACATCTAATAACATCAGAACAAGGAACACCACTACTATAGATATACCAATTAAGGCGCCGGCAGATAGTAATTTTTCATCTTCAGCTGAAATTTTTTTGATCAAATCAAATCAAAATACGAGTATTCTTTATTCAAATAAGCAATTTTAAACCGGTCTAAATCCAATTATCCGATAAGCTTGTTGAGAGTCAGATATAAAACGAACACATTTGTTAAATAACATTGAAAATCGATATTCTACACCAAACAAAATTATAATATTTCCAATTATTTATTCAACTTTCGATACCTTAAGTACTTATGTCCAAAAATTGGTTACAAAATACTTATCAATCAGCCGCTTGGTCCGTCCCCAAAGTAAGTAACTTAATACTTGTGTTATGGGTGACAGACAACTAGTGAATATATACTTATATATTTTTTTATATACATAGGTACTTAAATACAAATATACACCCAGGCTGAAAGACCAACAAATTCATTTTTAGAAAACGTCGACCCTCGGCGGGAATCGAACGCGCCATTGCCTTTTATGACACCTCGGTAAGAAAAGAGGTTGGTACTATTCTATTCAGCCGGATACCACACGGCGTACTACTGAACCTGACAGTATTAAACAAAAAAACATGTTACTATAACAAAATCTAATTTACTATGAATATCTGTCATATTTTCTATACGTTCATTCTCACCTGGTATTGTAAACATAACATGCGCAGGCGTTGAAGATCCATTAGAATTGTGCGCAATTAATTCGAGATAGTAAGTTGTATTTGAATCTAACTCGTTGAGTTGAAATTCTGCGGCTGGTTCGATTATTTTATCCTTACAAAGACTGTTTTCGGTTATGCCATTGTATATCTAAAACATAAACCATTATTAATTTCCAGTACTTAGATTTTTTTATGGAAATGTCGTAACGTTGAACTCCCACCGACTAAAAACCTAGTAACAGTTTTAATAGATTGAAAACACGGATAAAGTGGAGTTATTTTTAAAAATGTAACCTAGCTATGTCGATTAGCCCATGAAACCCCATGCATACTAAATTTCATGAAAATCGTCTGATTATATACGAGTGTGTTACAGAATTGAAATAGTCTAAAAGTATGAGATATAGATGATTTACTTTTAAATTTTATTAGTAGACAATGTAAATAAAATTATTTTACGAGGGTGTATAAATTTTGTGAAATACCAAAATGGATCAGCGTTCATAAAACTGTAGCAATACTCAAGTTTTACTCAGATCCTCTTACAGTAGAACACTATAGGATTTAAGTTTTACTTTCTTCCATTATGAAAGGACTTTAATCTAGGTTTTGTTCTGTGTTCAACTTTGTTGTAATCGGTTTAGTAGAGAAGCGAGTATAAAGTACTTATATTTTTCTGACTTTAAAGATTATGTTGTTAGAGAATATTTATTTATCATTTCATAATATTTTAGAATCTTAACAGATATAATAAACAAAAATGAAGTGCCCGATAATATATAATGTTTACATTTTCTGTGATCTACTTATTTAGTTAATTTTAACATAGAATAAAATAAAATTATCAAAATAAGTAAATGATGCTGTTTTACAATTTACTGGTTTACATAAAATCTAAGAACATCTAAGAGCTCAATCAATTATCGTTAATTGTCTTGACAATTGCATTAAAATAAATGATGTAACGATTAAAAACTGAAGTTTATTTGTTATGTCGTATTGTAAGATCCAAAGGTAAGATCTGTCGTATTGTATTGATCAGAATGTTGGACAATAAAAAAGACGGATGAAAAAAATGCATGCAAATGAGATGAGAATATTAAGGTGGATGTGTGGTGTGACAAGACTGGATAAAATACAAAATTTGTGTACAAGGGGAAGTCTGAAAGTTTTGCCCATTATAGACAAAAGAAGAATTGCATGATTTAGATGATATGGACATATAATGAGGAGGGATGAAAATTATATGATCAAACGAGTGTTAAATATTAATGTATAAATGGATGGATATGTGATTAGAGGGTGACCTAAAAAGAGATGTTTGGATTATGTGAAGTATGACATGCATATAACAGGAGTAGCGCCAAAGTTGACAAATGATATGAGAGAATGAAAAAGAAAAACATGTTGTGCCGACCTTAGAGTGGGATAAGAAGGAGAATGATAATGAAGTTTACGTGTCATATTTCAACTTGGGTACATCATGTCACAGATAAATGGTTTACGTACCGGACAATACCGTATATTGTAGAAATCTACAGGTTCATCATTTTTCCATTTAATAACATGTTCCGTGGCCGCCATTAGCTCTACGTTTGTCTCCCAAACTGGTTCTTCTGGTACCGACCTGAAATCAACGCTGGAAAATCGGCCGCGAATGTCTGTTATATGATCTTGTGAGTTAAATGAATGAGAATGGTATTAGAAACAAATAGTTATATATTTTGCAAATTCAACCTACTTAAAACAATTAGGTTAATAGTATAAAATAAGATGGTCGCCGTCAGTGTGATATAAGTGCGTGTTTTGGCTCTGTCGATTATTCTAGGTAACTAATGCACTGTTGGATCAACTGTCCTTATATTCACTGATACCCTATACGCTTTTCAATAAGATGTCACAGTCTCTTGTCGAAACTATTATATGCTGATATTTAAGTCGTGAGCTAAGCTAGCGTGCCCTTTGTTGGCTTTTTGCCCAAAAATGCGGATTGGCGATATCCTCAGAATTCTTCAGAGATGTGCAGGTTACCTCATGCTTATTATGTGTCCAATTAATATTTGCAATTTATCATAGGCTTTTCCTGAGATAAGTTGCAAATATCAATTAGACACATAAGTTTTAACAGAAAAACTCATTGGTTTTGAGATTGACCATTCAAAAGAGTCGTACAGTCAGCTGGGTTTAAATACTACTATAAATCGCAAGCGGTTTCGCAAGCGTGGAAAGATTAAAACCGTAATATAGTATTTTGATAACCATACAAATGGTTAAAGTGGGTTAACCTTAAAAGCTTTTTATTTGCTGTCGCGGACTTTTATTAAGAACTTTAGGAGGGGAACGATTTTGTATTACATGATTTTTGAATTACTTAGCAAACACAAGAAAAGCTTGAAATTTTGTCGATTTCGTAATATTTCTTATTGCTGCTCCTCTCCTATTCGCCTTTTCCTCTCCTATTTAGTCAGCGTAATGTTTATAACCTATATATTATACGATAAATGGACTATCTTACGCTCAAAGAATTTGGTCCAGTAGGACCTGAGGTTAGCGCGTTCAAACAAACAAAGAAACTCTTCAGCTTTATATCTTAGTATTGATGTACCGGGATTTTATTAATTTTTCAAAGTATAATTAGCAAAGATTATTCATTCATCTAAATACACTTCAGGCAAATCACTAATTTCGTTGCGTGTTTATTGAGGTATAAATATGTTTCTATCAAAGCCTCCATTTCCACTTCATGAACATGAATGAAATTGGGTTGCGGCCTGATCTAAGCACAAATAGTTTGATAATGTAAACTTTCAAATGATTTAGTGTAAAGCTTAGAAAACTTTTGGACCATAATAATAAGGCTACTATGCAAAACAGAATGATTTATATTTTAGTCTGTGTGTGATAACGAAGGCTCAAAAAAATTGGTTAACTTCATCATTTAACTAGCCTGTTTGTGCTGTTGTTAATTAAATTAATGTCGTATGGTTAGTACCACCCTGTATAATAAGATTTTTACTTTTTTATTAAAAGAAAACTTACTTTTCAAGTGTTATGAAATTAAAGACTTCACTCCAAGGACTACCACCAACGTCGTTAATTGCTGCAAATTTTATATAATATGTTGTGTTGGGTTTCAATCTGTCTATCCTGAACGGTCTATGAATAGACCAAGTCCGATTTGCGTGGATGTCTGTTATATTATAATTCTCTGCTTCGTCGTATTCGGCTTTATAACCTATTACTGCAGGTCCATTAACATATTCTGGTCCGTCAATAAAAAATGTAACTGACGATGATGTAATATTTTTTATTGTTACCTGTAAAATATATATTTTTTTGAATTGAAATTTTCGTTGTGTACTTTTTGTGTTGGGTAAAAATGTTAAACTCATGTCAGGTCACGTGACCTGACCGAATATTCGTAGGATAGAAAGAGTAGACCGCGTGGTGAAAATGTTTGCCTGCGTCTGCTTCGTTTCGGCGGTGCTAGACGCTTGCGCGAAATAAATTATCATGTATGTTTACGATAGCGCAATGAGTAATAATTGTGTCTCAATACATTAATAATAGTTCTTTTATAGTGATAATGAAAGGAATTCTAGCAAAATTATTCCCTAACCATTCCAAAACATAAAAAAATGCACAACGTTTATATTCGAGTTTTCACTTCTGCCGGCGCTCCCGGATTGCAACCCGTTGATTTTTTGTTACCGAATTCAAAATTTAAAGCTTAAATTTCAATCATCTTAAGTTTGGTTAATCAGCTTTTAATTTAATTTAATTTAATTCTAAACTCTGACGTAATCAATAGTAGTAGAGTTTCATATAAAAATCTTTAGAAATATATTTAAAGCCGTCGTTTATATGTCGTGATAGCATTTATAAAACTTTTAAAGCATAGTTGACAACCCTTACAATAATTATGATTAGTATTGATTCTGATAACATTATCATCTCAATTATTAGCCAAAGATACTATTTTATAATGAATAAATTTTAAATATTCCTTCATTCTACAACATGGTATTCAAATAAAATTGTCATTCTATTAATGTTCCATACCTAGTTTAACTTACTAAGTGTGACTTACGTTATTGATAGCTGAGGGAACGAATCCTTGTATCAATGAAATCACTTTTTTGTCTTCACCATATTCATTACTTGCAATGCACTGATAATCTCCATATAAGGTTACATTTTCAAGCACTAAGGGATTCTCGTGTACCTTATCCGCCATAATGTTGTTAATTTCAGTCTGCTCTTCTTCTGATAAATCATTGCCTTGATAACTGAAAACAATGTACTAACATTAATTTAAATTGGTAATTAACATTGTGAAGACCAAGTCATCGATATTAATTTCTAGGTTATCAATACAAATATTATGGCTCATAATTTGTATGCGTAAAGAAAACCAATTTGTAAATGTTTAGCCTAGTTAGTTTGGTTTAAAAAAAACCGGAAAAAGAAAAAACTTCACAGTCTCAATTTTACTAAATCTTTTATAGCTCTGTTATTAAATTAACAAAATCAGCCAAATTTTGAGTTATTGTTAGTTAACAATTAGTTAATAAAAAACCTATTAATTAAGATACAAAATTGTATGAAAGAGTATCAGTTTCCTTTAAAAATATAATTTATATGAAATTAAGTTGATAGCCCCAAGATAATAATTGCTTATTCGATGAATATTTTAGATATAGTATATAACGTATTTTACATCCCAAATAATAATTTTTTTAAATAAAATAAAAAGGTATCGTTAAATCAAATAAAATGTTTGTTGTAATAGAAGTAGTCGTTACTTTCTGAAATTCCATGATATATAATAATGATCGATTTATTTCGCAAAATTAAAAAAAAATATTTCGTAACTTTTGTCAAATAAAAAGTAGTAACGATTTAACTAAGCAACGTATTTTGTATTTAAATCCCAAATATATAATTTTATTCATTGAAAATAATAATTATTATATAAACATACGGGTCACATCGCGTTATAATCGTTATCATTAGTTAAATTATATCAATGTTATTAGCATAAATATACTGTTTGTTTTCCAAATAACAAAAATAAAATAATAAAATAAAAGTAAAGAAAAACTGAATTTAGTACGAGATTAAAATGATGTAATACTTACTTCCACGTGATGTTAGCCGGTGGATTGCTGTGGTTGTCACAACTAAGGTTTATGTTCTGTCCGGTCCATCCCCAAACATTCTCTGCAGGCACATCAAAATGTGGCGCATACAGTACTGTCATATTGATTTCTCTTTGATCAGTGTCCACTATAAAACAGGATAAGTATATTTATATACAGTAGAAGCTCTTTATTCGCGGGGTATACATTCCGTGAATATGCCACGAATACAGCAACCGTGATATATATAGGGTTATAGGGGATAGGTTCCTAAGCGACGAAATAAAAAAAGCGAAAACATAAAAATAAGTTTAAAATAAAATAAGTTTTTGACTTAACATTTTGATACGTTACATATTATCTTTAGATTTAGGCAATGGTTTAAAAAAAATAGTAATTTAGTAATGTTTTGAGTAATAACTTTGTTTTATTTAAATACCTATTCTGTTTGTTTACAACATGCGGCTTACCTCAAAAGAACCTCCAAACGAAACAAACACGCAATCTAGGCATAGTTGTAGTCCACTCGATGAGGCGTTGACAAAAGATACCACATGCTTTTATTTAGGTATATATGTATATGTATGTACCAATGTACGGATTCGATCACCATGAATAAAGAAATCTCAGACCGCGAATATAGGACTTGAGCCGCAATTTTTTTTAGTCCGCGAATAGTGAGAACGCGAATAAAGGAAGCGAGAATAAAGAGCTTCTACTGTATATAATAGCGGTATATAAATTTCAATTTGAGTAATATTGCTTCAGTGATGAGTAGTAAAAGCATTATAGACAGACTTTCGCCTTTATAGTATAGATATTTTTTGTTATTCATTTGCCTATCGTCATTATTTTCTTGCACGTATACCACTCTTAAGTTTTAAGCGTGCTGCCACATGTTTTGGCTAGTTCTTATAGGAAGGGCCGCCTGCCTGAGATCAAATTACCTTAGTCGCCTTTTACTACACCTCGGTAAGAAATGAGGGTGGTCTATCCTACTCAGGTGGATACCACACGTCGGTATTCAATTGCCTTAGTATCAATCGCAAATCTTAAAATTAATAGCTCGTGTGATTCTTTTAATTTTAAGTAGTAAATTTTGAAATTAAAATAAAATAAACCGAAAAATTTAAAAACATATATATTTAAATCAATCTGCGTAACCTGAAATTTAAATTTGGAAATCATTCATTTTTGAGAAAAACTATAATAAACTAAATTTTAACACATAAGAAAATGAAATTATTACTCATATCAGTATAAATAGTTAAGTGCTATCTTTATGTGTTAAATATTTATTTAAGAAAATAAAATACATAAAGTACGTAAAAATTAAGAAATTCAAGTAATAGTAATTCAAGGAAACTCACAAAAATTGCTTGCGTTGCAAACATATATTCCTTCGTGGCTTCTGTTGACTCTAAGGAAAGTTAACTGAGACTCCACTTCGATATCATTTAGTATTTTAGTATCCCAAACTACGCTGAAAAGTAATAACATAATTTTACTCTTTCTTTCTACGAAATGTATTGAATTTTTGTTTCTTTATATCATTTTTTCATATAAATAAACTTTCGCACAAAGAATCAGCTTAGCGATTCAACGCTGCCAGCATTCTTGGAACCATTCCACGTGGACATGATTTGTATAGTCCTAAAATATATATAGAGTGGACTATTTGTTTTCATATCTGATATATGCCGAATCGCAATCAAGGACAAAATCGCTAAGGGTGCTATTTTTTCGTGGAGTCTATCTTCTGATGCTACTTTGGTTACGGCGCAAAACGATTGTTGAGTTTGTGATGGTGAACTTGTGTACTGTTTGTGTATTGTGATGGCGTTGGTGGAAATTTGTGTGTGTTTGTACGACTATTACTAATTTAATACTAGTGAATTAGTAACTTATTTAATAGTTGGCATTTTACAATCTTCCTAAATATTTTGTCTCCTTACCTCTGCTCATCGACTTCCTCCCCCAAATATCCCATACTCATTTTCGGAACCGGTAGTCCTTGTGCTTTACAAATCATTTGCGCAGTAGAACCTTCTATAGCTTCTACATTTTCAGTTTTTGTTATCTCTGGCTGAAATAGTACCTGAAAGAGATATTTTCTCCAATTATATTAATCTTTATTTGTTATAAATTGTGAGTATTTAAAACGTTTCATGCATTTGTTACCATGTTTTGTAATCTCCTTTAAGTGTAACACTGTTTATTTTACTCGACTTTTAAAGCTTATATTTTCAGGGAATAAATATAACTAATGCATACTTTTATCTGCTTCCTACTCTTTATTGATAACCTACTATAAATAAATACTTATAAATTTGTTTATTGAATAAATATTTATATATTTATTTATATTTTATTACTAAAATTTTAATTAATTGATATAAATGTAAGAATTGGATTAAATGAAAGATTATATTCTTACAAAAAACAAAACAAAACTGCATTAAGTGGAGGAAAATTAGTCACTATAATCTATTAAATTTTAATTATTTTAAATTTGACGGGACGGTAAATATATGCATATATTTATATTTATTTATTTGAATTCTATATAGGAAATAAATTCTGATAATTTATTTAGTTACATCTATATTGATACTCCCTGAAGAAGATCCCGCATCATTAGAAGCAGAACATTCGTAAGCACCAGCATCGTCTTCGTTAACGTCATATATTGTTATCTTATTAGCTTCTTGTTTCCAACGAGCATACTGTGATGGGAACGTTAGATTTCGTATCGGCATTGGCTTAAACAGATTAGAAAGGTTATTGAAAATGTCTATTACAATTATGCTAAGGCAAGACATAGAGAATAATACAGGTGCCTATTATAGATAGATAGATAAAAACTTTATTGCATAGCCCTGTGGTATCCGGCTAAATAGAATAGACCACCCTCAATTCTTACCGAGGTGTCGTAAGAGGCGTCTAAGGTAAGTTGACCCACCGTGTGGTATCCGGTTTAGTAGAATAGATCACCCTCCTTCTTACCGAGGTGTCTTAAAATACGACTGGGGTAAGTTGACGTCAGGCAGACGGCCGGTCGTAAAAACGCAGGTAAATCATGTTACAGCATGTTTATAACATGTTGTGCCGACCCCACTTGGAGTGGGATAAGGGCAGGAGGATGATGAGATAAAAACTTTATTGCACAAATACATACATGTAAACTTAAAGTAAACTTATGTAAACATACAAATGGCGGCCTTATCACTGTGGAGTGATCTTTTCCAGGCAACCCTTTTTACACGACTATAAAAAAAGAGCGTGACGGGCGGGCAGAAGCGTATTATAATCTTTTTCATACAATTTTCTTTTACAGTTTCTCCTTCTTCAACCGATGGATGTTCACTGCTGAACGTAGGTCTCTTCACGGATATCCACACTGCATCTGCGCTCTTTGGATTCAGTGGATCCCTGAGACATTTTTATAGTGGTGAGTAACTTCGTAGGAGGTTTACTGACGCTGCGTTGTCCGGTGAATGGTTTCAGTACCTTAAGAACCAAGCGCCCATCGCCATTTCAGTTTCGCGACATGCTGTATTGCTAATATTGTTTTTCTATAAATCTCCTTAATTCTAATTTGATAACGTAGAGATATTACAACCATATGTCGCTCTCAGATTGACTCTGAGCTTCCTCATAATACCCATAGTTAGCGACCACCTTTGGAGCCATATGTTATTACTGGAAATACGTCACGGTATTTTGGTTTCTAATAAAACATTATGTCCAAAAATTATGAGAAATATCGCTTCTATTAAAGCCTAAAGTTTAGTCTTTTATAAATTTTTGGTGCTACCGAGGTTTTCTTTAACAAAATATACTAACATATTTTGGAATTTTTCTCCATTCGTATTGCGGGTGAGGATTGCCTTTAGCTATGCATGTGATGATTAGAATTCCATCGACTACCACGGTACTATCTGGAGATGCCACAATCTCAGTTATCTCTGGTAAGGATATCACCTAAAAGAAAATTTTGAAAAATGCTATTCAATATATATTATAACTATACTTAATTAGTAATAGGGTCTTTCAATATTAATTCTAAGAAATTAGATTTAAATCATCATTCATCAATCATCGAACTAAAATCTAAGGCACTAATTTCAGGCATATATTAACAGCTGTGTACTTTATATCGAAGTAAAAACAATATATGTTTGTGTGGATATCGGTAACATAACAAATTATATGCTCAATATATTATATAATTAAATATTCGACTTAGCTTTTTTGCTTCTTCAGAAAATACCGTTTTACACGAAAGTATGTCAATTGGTTTTAATGCATTCAACAGCTTTACTTGAACACCTTTAAATATTCATAATATTCAAATCGATAGAAGCTGAAGAGAAATTGTCAAGAACTATTACAAAATATGAGTGAATTAAAAAAAAGCCTTATTGTAGTAATTTTTATACTGTTAAGCAAATATTATTAAATAAGAGGAAATATTACATTTTTGACAGAAATTAATTAATGTTTTAATGAGGTTTTAAATAATTTATAGAAGTTACTTTGCGCAAATAGTACAAAGTTATGATTTGTTTGATTCGAATTGAATTTGTATGATTGATACGTTTGTGAGATTGTAACATACGCAAATAATAACAAAATAATTCTATAATAACTTTTGAGATTTTTAAATTAATGTTACTACAACTTACTTTATTTATTTATTTTTTGATAGTAAGAGATCATGTTATCTATTAATACAAAGAACAGGATACTCAAACGTACGTAAATAATTAAGGTAGTCATTTTAATCTCTTTCAACATTGCTGTTTTCAGTGTAGGAAGGTAGAATCGGGTGGAAAACAGCATATCGAAAATACGTAGCCAAATTATGTTACATATTGTACCGCATCCGTACCCCAGTTAGATTGGGATAAGGGCAGGAGAATGATAACGTCAAAAGTCAAAGTTACCTCTACTTTTATATCTCTCACAATTTCTTCGCCGGTCTTCAAGTCTGAAGCTGCACATTTATATAATCCTTTATCATTGTTTGTTATTGATTTTATTATTAAACCTCCAGATGTTACTTCATATTTATCATCATCCTTTATCTAAAAATATTCATGATGTTTTATTAATTTTTTAATCTTGACTAAAACGGATTAAGCCCTATTCAAAATATTATTGTCATGAAATTTAAAGTTTTAAATTTGTTTTACGTTTTCCGATACGAGGCTGTCCTTCAACACCTTGTGATACTAACTCCAATTGGGTTGTCGTACTTATGTGATTCGTCAAATTTCACTTCTCAATCGCTACTAGAGCTATGTATGTTGGAAATTATAGTTCTTCGAGGGATTTTTTCATATTTTATTCAACTATATTAAAAGCGTCATTTGCCCCTTCACTTGTCGACGGCTTGAGCTTTTTATTAGGCCCAGAGTCAGCGACCAAGATTTTGATCCATGTAATTCTTTAATATATAGTAATCTCAATATTTATTACTTTTATACACATACCTTAGTAATACCGTCTTGTTTGTACCATATAATGTAGGGATCGGTTTCGCTTCTGGCTTGACACAAGATAGTGGCATCTTTGCCACTTACAACATACTGGGTTTCGTTTGTATTGATAAAGTACGGACGATCTGTGAATAGACGTATTACGTTAATTTTATTCTATTTGCCTATTATGACAACAAATGAGTTATTTATACAAAAGTAATAATAAAATTATTTTTCTCTTATCCGCGATAAAGTAAGTAGAAAATATATATAGCGCTAAATGTAGAGTCGACTATCCGTTTCCATACTCGATACATGCAGGATTCGTAAAAACATTCTATTTACTGTATCGCGGATTATAGCAAAAAATTTTTATTATTACTTTCGTATTATGGATCTCCGGAAAGTAACGCCTATTTCTATAAATTATTTTGAGTTATATATATTCTCAGGATTCATTGAAATTCCTAAGTGAATTTCTGTACTGCCTATATTACTTAAAAAAAGATTATATTAAAAGAAATCATATACAGATGTAGGATTTTAATATAAATTTAATAATACACACGGCTTTTCTTTTGTGCCGGAAGAAATATCTTGTTAGGCTGTGCACAAAATTAGCCAACTCATGTGCTTAAAGCTCACTCTATTAATGACCGATAAGACTTCGGCAACATTAAAATTTGGGTAAGTTAACCTACGATATTAGTCAAACATAATTATATGTCCATCTTAACAAAGAATAAATCTTCTTTTAGCTGAAGTGAGTCATTTAACGATTGTCAATATTAATTTAAAAATCAATGTATGTCAATTAAAATCAATTACTCGTAACACAACCGTGATGGCTAAGCGCCAAGACCATAGCACTCTTAGCAAGGAGATACGGCTTCAAACCCTAACAGAAAACAATGAGATATCTATAAAAACATGCGCTATTTTTTCATAATTGGTCATGCTCTTTCTGTAGAAGGAAATCGCGAAAAAACTTGCATACATATGGAAAAATCCAGGGATTTTTGAATCTTTATCTAGCAGTACTGCTGTCCAAAAGGGATCAGACCAGCAGATAACAGATAGTAATAGTTTAATAAATATATATGTTTGGGCAACAAAGAGACTACAAAAAACAGGCAGACCGTATCCATGGAAATGTATAAACATATATTTTAAATCGAATGAAAACAATCTATATTCGAATATGCGTTTTCCAAACCCTTTGAATTGTCTAGGTTGAACAGGATTAATGAAATGATTCGGCAAGATGCTCTTCTCTCTTGAGAAGAATAAAAAAGAAATTTGACGCTCAATCTTTAATTTAATTTTTTATATCATACAATATTTTTATAATATAATAGTTATTAGCTTCTGCTCGCTAATAGAATTCTGCGTGGATTTAGATACCGCGAAATTTAACTCCCCAGCCTTTCAATTATTATTTACTTACCAAAAAATCACTTCTTATACTATTTTTTGACGTTATAAATGTAAAAGACGAAAAACAGTTAGTCTTTATCATTTATAATTTTACTATAGATTACACTTACCGTAAGCCTCAACGTTATATGTCAGTGCGTATGTTTGACCATCATGCTTAGTCACACACTTGTAAGCACCAGATATCGATCTGCCAAGGCTTGAAATAAATAGCCTGTACGTGTTTTCATCCACCCACTCGGAATACACATTCGATTCTGTACCTGGTCTTATGAAAACAATTATTTACTTTAGGAACACATTTTGAGGCGTTTTGAGTCTTATTGGGCTGAGTAGGGCTTGAAAAAAAAGCGATATATTTTTGTGTTTTATAATATAATAAAAATAGAGCAATTTGCATTCTGGTAAATTGAAAAATCTTTTAAATTACTATACATTATTGGCACAAATAAAATAAGTCATCGATTTCAATAAACAATTAACGTAAACGAATAATTAAAAGCACAACAAAGATGGCGTTGATTACATGGCTCTTTTAATATAAATAATTATAAAATATAATTCAACAGTTGAAATGTTTATTGTTAAATATTTTTATTATAAAGAAATAAAAGGTAAACTTGAATCTTGTTTACAAATCGATTAATTCTTTGTTCATCGCTATTGTGTTAAAAAAATTCATACTTCATAAGTCAGATGTTTAACTCATAATAAGTTCATAGCATCACCTTTTAAATACATACTTAAATACAGATACACACCCCAGCTCGCAGAACCAACATTTTTTTTACAGAAAATGTCGGCCCTCGACGGGATCGAACTCGTGACCCATAGAACTCATAAGGCACTGCCCACTGCGCTAACGGGCCAGTCAACTTGTAAATTTTAATGATACCATTTAAAGATACAAGTTATAAATTATAGCAGATATTAGTCTTTAGAGAATTACACTATGAAACAGACATCACAAACTTATAAATTATACGTCATATTACCTTAACGGCATAATTTCTTGCCCATCAGGATCCAACCATTTTAAGTTGACACCTTCTTTGTCCGCCTCATCGCATCTACATTCTTGGTAGAAACGGCTCCCAATCCTCATTGGTATAAAGTGGACTCGATTGCTTGTGAAGCATGCGTTACTCTCTGGAATAAAAAGATTCTATTAAAAGTCACCCACGCAATGTCATCCATCAATTTAACTGTAAAGCTCGGCGGTATTAATGTGTCATTAGCTTGTACCCGCAACTTCGTTTGCGTGGACTGTTAACTTATTTAAGTTTTAACGCACACCAGATTCAATCGACAGATAGTGTAGAAAACAAAAACACAATATATATAAACGCGTTGTCGCCGCGTTATAGGTTGATAATAGCATCCTATGCCTTTAGATTTAACAGGATTTCTATAACCTATATATTATCCCGATGTATAAGGAATAATTATGCCAAATTTCGATATTGGTTCAGCGGATTCGCCGTAAAAGAGTAACATACATCATTACTCACAAACTTTCTCGTTTATAATATTAGTAGGATAGTAGGATTGAGATTTTTTTTTAAATGGATACTAGTAATTTGGGTTACAAATTACTAGTATACTTGTTACTCGTAACCCCTAAGCTACCGCCACTTTAGTATAATATTTGAATGAATCTTAAATAACTTGAACATAATAGACAATGATGATGACAATGATGCGTGATAGCCCAGCGGTGATTGATTTTTTGACCAGCGGTGATGATTAATTTTTTTTTTTTTTTTTTTTTTTTTTTTTTTTTTTTTTTTTTTTTTTTTTTTTTTTTTTTTTTTTTTTATGGCATAGGATGGCAAACGAGCATGCGGCTTACTAATCAAGTAATTACCGCCGCCCACTACCGTGGTGGAAAATACGTTTTTTGAAGGTGCTCATGTTATACTGATCTGGAAACGCTGCCAAAGGGAGATCGTTCCATAAAACTGTGGTGCGCGGAATGAAATTATTTGAGAACCGCACTGTAGTAGATCGCCAAGCATCCAGATGGTAGGGATGATATTTTAACCTATGACGTACAGTGCGGTTATGGAATTTAGCAGCAGGAAGCAGGTCATGTAGTTCGGTGGAACACTCTCCGTGGAAGATGCGGTAGAAAACGCATAGTGATGATACGTCTCTACGCATCGCCAACGAGTCAAGCTGTTTGCAGATCACCTTATCCCCAATAATTCGAGCTGCTCTACGCTGTATGCGATCGAATGGCTTAAGTTGGTACTGGGGTGCACCAGCCCAGAGATGAGAACAGTACTCCATGTGAGGCCGGACTTGTGCTTTATAAAGCGCTAGTCTATGAGCCGGCTTGAAGTACTGTCTGGCTCTATTGAGAACACCCAATTTTTTGGAGGCCAACTTAGCCTTCTTTTCCAAGTGATCGCGATACTTGCAGCTATTGGAGATGTCGAGACCCAGTATGTCGATACTACTCGAGTCACGTAACAGAGTATTCTCGAAATACGGTGACGCGACAAAAGGTGTTGCTTTTGCGGTTAACGCGCAAACTTGCGTCTTCTGGGGGTTAAATTTTACTAAATTTAATTTACCCCATTCGGAGATCTTCCGTAGGGTGGCTTCAACGGAAGACACAAGATTTTTTCGGCACTCATCGACCTTTGTCCAAGAAAGTCTTGCGCCAGCGGTGTATACGGCATCCACCGTACTGTCATCTGCATAACAGTGAATGTTAGGGTCATCTAACATGTCATTGATATGCAGAAGAAACAGTGTTGGGGATATCACGCATCCTTGTGGAACCCCGGCATTCACAGGCTTTAGATTAGAGCAGAAACCATCGACAACGATACGTATGCTACGTCCTGTGAGAAAGCTGGAGATCCAAAAGCGCAGACTTTCTGGAAGCCCATAGGAAGGTAGCTTCGAAAGAAGTGCCCTATGCCATACACGATCGAAGGCTTTCGCCATATCCAGACTAACCGCAAGACCTTCCCCCTTGCTTTCTATAGCCGCTGCCCAACGGTGAGTCAGGTAAACCAGAAGATCACCAGCTGATCGGCCGCGTCGAAAACCGTATTGACGGTCGTTGATCAGCTCATGATCTTCGAGGTAAGACAGAAGCTGGCTATTGATTATCATCTCCATAACTTTGGAGATGAGGGAGGTAATGGCAATAGGTCTGTAGTTAGCCGGATCTGAAGCATCGCCTTTTTTAGGGATCGGATGGATAAGGGCTGACTTCCATGTATCCGGGACTATGCCTTGTGAGTAGGAGAGCCGAAATAAACGCGTAAGCACAGAAGTTAACTCGGGAGCACACATTTTGAGCACAATTGCAGAGATACCGTCAGGCCCACTCGACTTATGAATATCCAAAGACAACAGGGCTCGCCGAACAGCTTTTTGGCTGAACTTAATATCTGGCATTGAGCTCTGACACCGCGGAATAGTAGGCGGTGGGTTTCCTTGGTCATCCATAGTCGAGTTTGAGGCAAAGAAGTCTCCCAAAAGATCGGCTTTCTCCTTTGCTGTATGAGCCAATGCATTGTTCTCTGTGCGCAACGGTGGAAGTGAGGGTTGGTCAAAGTTACCAAGCGCCGCTTTGGAGAGTGCCCAGAACCGAGGCGTTCCAGATGGGTATTGCTCAAGCTTCTTACCAATTTTGACAATATACTTAGACTTCGCTCTGGCGACTTCCCTCTTAAAGAACCTGGAGGCACGGTTATATTTCTTCTTGAGCGATGTGGGGTTGGTATTTCTGGTAGTCAACGCCTCAACCCAAGCCCGATAAGCAACCCGTTTGCTATCAGCTGCTGCCTTGCAAGATTCACTAAACCATGGCTGTGATCTACCACCGATTGGAATTACGGAGCTAGGTATATAGTTATCCATACCTTGTAGCACCACTTCGGCGACAGATGCACCACATGAGTTAGGATCACTCAGAGAGAAACAGACCTGCCTCCAAGGATAGGACGAATAGAAGGAACGCAAACCATCCCAATCTGCTGACTTGTAATGCCAAACACGGCGTGTCGCGAGTGATCTGCGGCGACGACGTACGATTGGCACTACACACCTTACTAGGCAATGGTCGGAAGAGCCTAGAGGAGGGTCGACCGAAATTTGATAGTTTAGGGGATGTGTAGTTAGAAAAAGATCCAACAGAGAGGGACTTTGACCATCCACGTCCGGGAGTCGCGTTGGCTCCTTAACCCATTGGGATAAATCATTCGCCATTGCAAAGTCAAAGGCAACTCTCCCCGCATGGTCTGTGGTGTCCGAGAAGCCAAGCCATTCAGCATGGTGGGCATTAAAATCGCCAAGAACTACGATTTCAGCAGAGGGAGTCTGTGAGAGTATATCGTCAATAGCCGCTTGTAAATGTTCCATAAGCCTATCCGTTTCCGCATTACCACTGCCACCAACCACCACATTAACTCTGGCATGATCGCCACAAACCACGCGCCCCCAGATGGTTGACAGGTTCCGACCTTCAAAATTGCCAAGGTGGTGAAAGCATATATCTTCCCTTATGAACACAGCAACCCCGGCATGAGGCACGAAGTTATGTTCGAGTTTGTAGCCGGGGAAGTGTAAATACGCTGTGTCACTTGGACGTGATATTTGCGTTTCCGTTAAAAATAACAAGGCTGGCCGAGATGTCTCGAGATGGTAGTGGACAGCATTTAAGTTGGAATGTAGCCCTCGGATGTTACAGTAGTCTACATTGAGAGTAAGATGGGATGCCGCAGTAGTATTTCCTTGTCTGCCATTGACATTAAACGTTTCGTTGCCCGCCCCAGAATACGACGGGCAGCCCGAGCGAGGTTGCTCAGGGAGGGATTCTCCAACTCTGTCAGAGTCGGTACCCTCCTGGGGTATTAAAACTCTTTTTCGAACCGTTGTCATATTTGGGGAGGGAAGGGGGGGGGGCTCCGGTGCTCAACACTCACCTATGCGAAACGCAGCGGCAAGCCGCTCCTTCACGCTGGTTTTCTGTGTGAGGGTGGTATGAAACCGGTCGAGTCTGCCCATTCGGTTAACCAACGCATGTTGGCAACGTGACTCTACCACCAGGATAAGCAACTTAATTTTAACCTAAACTAATAACTAACTCGTAGGTTAGCTGGCAGAGATCTCTGTCATAGGGATAAGTTGACCTTTGTACACTTTTTTTATCAATTATGTTTTTTTTTCCAACATTTTTTATGGTACATAAATAAATAAATAAATAATAAATGGACTTATATCTAAGAACAGTTCCATTGACTTATCTTAGTCTTTCTTACTATAGGAAACACTTCGTTCTTGTGTTCTTTTACAAGTAATATAGTACCAGTAAAAGTATACTAGTAAGCCGCTCCACTCCTTTGAGATTATCGTTTATATTATAATCAAATGCCAAGAGAAAGATGGAGTACAGTTTGTCTGGTTCTTATAAAAGTTTTGCAAAAGTTAGACAGACCGCGATATGGGCCTACATAATATCGTATTGAGTTAATACAATCTCAGATTACATGATTGATGGTGTACAATGTTTGGAAGTATTTCCATTAAAATTTTCTCTTCAAACAAATCTTATTTATCGATTAACAAATACCTATACTTCAGCACAGCGATAGCCCAGCGGTGAGACCCTTCGACTCTTTGTAGGGGTCACGGATTCAAACCCAGAATAGGTACCAATGAGTTAAAACTTACATGCCTTACAAGCCAATTTATCACACACTTTTCGTCGAAGGAAAACATCGTGAGGAAACCGGCATATCTATAAAGAATTCTGGGGATGTGTGTAACCAACCAATCCGCATTGGACCAGCGTCGTAGGTATTAGCTCCAAATTCAAATTCCAAATCCTGTCTTAGGTGGGTCTCTTCACGAACGGGTAAAAAAGAGGCCTATGCCTAGCAGTGCGATAGTACAGGCCGTTACTTTTTTTTTTAATTTGAGAATATATGTCATTTTAAGTGTATGAAGCAGGCAACAATCACATACTCTATACATGTAGGACAAGTCACCACACGTATCATAAGACGCCGCCAAACCAACACTCCACACAAGCACTACACACACTCACCACCACAACCCCCATGATCGTTTCACCACGAAACCTAAGCATCATCAGGAGGATAGGCTCCACGAACAATTAGCATTACGCTAGGCATTACGATTTTGTTCGTGGTATATCATTCCAGGATTTAGAAGCTGTGAAACGATAAGGACCCCTAATAATTCGCGATGTAGACGGCTAACAATAGGATTACAAATGCGACGGAATCTAAAAATAATTATTTTGTAATGCTGCATATTATAGTTAATATCGCCAAACCGTTAGACTATAGAATGCTTTGTTCTATAACCATCACGATCGTAAATAATTGTGTATTATGTTACGAACAATGTAAGTTGGTCAACTAAATATAATAGAGCAGGCTACTAAAATATATCTTCATAGCTAAATTTAGGAGAAAATGATAATTTCTAGTATGCAAATTATTACAGCTAAGTACAAATACTTAATGAAGTAGTAATTTAAATAATGCCTATTAAACAAAGGTGTAATATCGCAGCGGTGAGACTGGACCACTATATGTCGCGACAATCACGTGTTTATTTCCCGGGCAGACACTCTTGAGTTATTTTGTTAAAACACGTGTTTAATTGATAATTGCAATTTATCACACGCTTTTTTGAGAAGAAAAACATTATGAAAAAACCGTATATCTTATATGTATAACTTTAGAGAATTTTGGGGATATGTGCTACTTAGCAATCCGCATTGGAGCAGCGGGGTTGGGTATAAGCTTCAACTTTTCTCTGCAAAAACGGAAAGAGGAGGACTATGCCCAGTAGTGGGATAGTCACAGGTCATTACTACCAAACAAAAAAATTTACTACAATTGGTTACATTATTGCTAGGAGATTGATCTCGTCAGCAACGTCATAATAATTTGGCGGTGTGGCGTGATATAGAAGCAAATAAACACTTTTAATAAAAATACACGACGACTTAAAAAGTGAATAAAATAAATAAGAAGTGTTTGGTAATATTGTGTAATTTTTGTTTTATCATATAAAAAGATGATTTATCAATTACCAGAGGAAATGAGGCGTCAAGTTAAGTGAATTATTTTCAGATGGAAGAAAAAAGGACTAGAAAAAAAAATAACGAAACAGTTTGTTATAGCGTACATTCTCGTTGCAATAGGTCGAGTTTTACTATGTGAATATTAATAAATTTTCTAACTATAGTTTCCTTTGCTTAAATAATTTTTATATATTAATTGAGCATATAAGTTAAATGAAACGATATTGTTTTCCCAGAGTTTTGATAAACCAGCCTAGTAAGAATTTAAGCGGATTGTATGTAGTTGGATTACAGATACAACAATACTAAATTTGAATAAAATTTCAGGACTATCTTTGATGATAAACTTAAATATTTTTAATAATTCTATATATGTTTATGTACTTCTATTTCTATATACTTACAAGAATATTATTGATGTTATAAATAGTAATACTCCAATTGTCAAGTATTTTTTTATAAATAAACTGAACACTCCCTTAAACAATATGGTCTATAAAAATGTTTTAGGCACCCATCATTTGGGTATTACAGTCCGGTATATTCTCGTCCAATTTTTACCTTTGATCCTGAACCGATATACCCGCATTTACCCTTTTCCGACCCCGAATTGAATGAAAACAAAACAATAAGCACAATATTCTTTTACAAATAAAGATGATTGAAATATGGTCGTGTTATTTGATGTTTAGGTTACTTTGTAAATGCGTATGATTGGATTTGGTATAATTCACGAATTCTCAATTACAAATGACAACTTTAATAAAAGCTGTTTTGGTAACAGCTCAACGCTGTGATAATCCAACGGTGAGATCGTGCGACTCTTTCGAGGGGTCACGAGTTCAAACACCAATGCGTTTTTCTGTTAAAAAAAACGTCGTGTGTCTAATTGATTATTGTAATTTATCACAGGCTTTTCGGTAAAGGAAAATTTCGTGAGAAAGCCTGCATATCTCTAGAGTTATCTGGGGATATGTGTAACGTACCAATCCGCATTGGAGATGGGTTGTAGATATAAGCTCCAATCCTCCTCTCCAAAGATGGAGAGAGGAGGCCTACGCACAGCAGTGCGATAGTAAAAGTGTCCATAACTAATGTATAGAAACTGGCTTTACTCACGTATTATTTATCGGGTGAGCACGACTTATTTCAAGCCTATACGTGCTATTGAGCCCTTAATGCGGCGAAAACTGTGATATCACAATTGAAAAAGTGTTATTAAACTAAAAAGTTTCATTCATACTAGAACTTTTATGGTACTGATAGTTTATGATGTCTAGACTGCACTATTGTAGAACGTACCACAACTTTTGCTTAAAGCACTCTTTAATTTTTTATACCTTTTTTCTGTATACAATAACACACGCCATAATAGACGAATGTTGTAAAAACGTGTATGTATTAAAACATGTGATCCTTACTCAGAGTTAAGGGGTACAAATCCCGGAAGAAGCCGCTTTTATACATAAAACTTTTAGACAAAAAAATCAAGCGTGACGAAATTTTCAAATCCTTAGAGTATTTCTATGATACACGTTAACTGCCAATCCTCATTGTAATAGTGTGTTCTTTGTCCAGCTATGGGGAGATAGCCAATTTACTTTAATATAAAATGAATGTTTGTCTGTATGTTCCTTGTTAAATGAAATTTTCAAGTATTCTTTAAATAGATCCACTTAATGTTTTTGTAAAGTTTGGTGACAATTGTAGCATTTTTTTAAACTGTTGAGTTTTGTTTCGAGAGGATTTCGAAACCAGGCTAAGCCATATCAACGGGTGACCTTACAACGAACCCAGTCATAAGCAGATGATATCACAATGTCTAGACTTATATTAATTTCATAGAGTCCTTAAGGACGTTGCAATGTTACAACTTTTATAAATGCGGAAGTTACGTGGGTTTAATGTGTCGTTAAACTTGACTCATCACAGCCATGTGGTCATGTTATGTGAATTATACAGATTAGTCGGTAACCTTAACCGAATGAAAGATGCAAACAATCTTAAAGTTTCATGAGATCACACCTATATGAGTTCTTGGATGACGATTTTTGAACACAATCTTTTTACGACGCTTTAACCGAGCTAATTTGTCTCTGTTAAATACACTCGAATCGTAATAGTTTTGTTTATACCATGTTTTGCAAGATTAGTAGCTCACAAGGCTGTTTTCATTTAGTGATGTCGGTTTTTTCAAATTCTAGATCTCTAGAGAAGTCTAGATTGAACGCTTCGAACCTGTTTCGTGTGTGTGTTTCGTGTGTCGCGTAAAGTGACATTTACTATGCCTATATGTATTCTAATTGTATATATTATAAAAGTCCCCAAAAGCTGTCTGTCAGTATGTGATTGATTTTCTCAAAATCTACTGAACGTATTTTTGTACTGTTTTGACTAAATGATAGTGTAATTCTTGAGGTAGGTTTAAGTTTAGGGTTAAGGTTTAAGTTTACATCACATCAGGATTCCCGCCGGGTTTTGATTTACGCGGGAAAAAATTTATGACTTTATCTCCACAAATATTGAATACATATAGCTATAATCGGGATTTAAAATACCTATATTTTAAATATGTGGTATGTTACTGTGGCCCTCTACTTTCTTTATGACCTTTCGCTATTATTAGGAAAGTGAGTCAATTCCAATAGGATTAGGTAACTTAAAAATTAAAAACATAATAAGCCGTGCAGTGTAAAACTAAAAATACCTATCTATTAGGGCTTTTACATAGCATCTTAAAGATAAATAAATGTTTAACTAAACGACTATGCCAATTATGCTTATATTCGATGAAGGAAAACAACGTGAGGAAACCTGCATATCTCTAGAGAATAATAGGGATATATATATGTAACGTACTAATTCGCATTGGAGTAGCGAGGTTGGTCTACGCTCCAATCCGCACAATTCCCACTAAAAACGGAGAAAGGAGGCCTATGCCCAGCAGTAGGATTTATCACCGTTCCTTTACCTTTTTACTATGCCGATTTATTGATCTGGTGAATTAATTAATTAAACAATACGCATGTAAAATTATATACCCAACATTAAAGAGTAAAATTAAAACTACTATTTATATCGAAATAAGAGCTTTTCAACTTACAAATCAGAAATAGTTAACGTATCTCAGGACAATACTTTAAAAAAGGCAAAAATAGCGCACTCTTGAAAATTATCATAACATAACGATTCCGCTCTTTAGATATGACATTGAATGCAATGTTAATCAGCGTCCATCTAAATAAAACCAGGAATAGCCAACACGTCACGGTGTAGCTACGAATTGAATGTCCACAAAACTACATATGTAACCTAATTTATAACATTTGTGTGTTAACTAAAACAAACAATGACCAATGCTGTTATATTTAGCGCGCAAATCGTATGTTTTGAATTTTTGTATTGGAATAAGTTAGTTGACCAGTGGCGAATTACTAAAGCAATTCGGAAAACTGTTCAGGAACGATTTTTACGTCACGTCATAAAATCGTCCGTATATTCTTTGTAGATTTCCATCCACTTTGTCTTCGTAGACTAATTACTTTTAATAGCTTACTTCTTTTTCCGAGCTCGGATACATCGCTATTATAAAATTCTTATAAATTAATTTACATACTTTTAAGCATTCTTTTCACAAAACACATTACTTTAAATTCAAAATTCATTTAAAACACACTTTATAGCATAAAATTTAGTTATAGTTATCAATAACTTAATATGCAAATACAAAATTATATTGAAGCATGCCATCGACGCACAAATCGGATTGGCAATAAATAAGTTATTATTACCATAGTATTAAGTATTTGTATAACTGTTGAACAAGTTGGAGCGCCTACAAAACCTGTGCCTTCGATTTATATTTGGATTGCGGAAATTCGACCATGTTTCACAATTTCGCGCTCAACTCAGGTGGCTTCCGATACGGCAGCGGCGTGACCTGCACATGCTTTCCCTTCTTTATACCACTCTTTTTCTTCCCTATGCACCACTTTACCTGAAAGAACGCTTCTCCTTCTTTACTAATTACTCTTTTCATCTTCACCTTCGCTCTCGAGACGATAGTAAGTTGAGAACGCCTAAATGCAACTCAAATTGCTATAATGATTCATTTACAGTTAAAGCTGTAAGACTGTGGAATGCTCTTCCATCTGAAGTTCGGGAATCTCCTTCATTAACCATTTTTAAGGTTCGTGTGAAGGATTTTTATTTGTCACTATAAGGATTATTCACACTGGTACTGTTACCATTTATTTTGTTTCTTTCTCTTTTTGTTTTTTTTTTTTTCTCTCTCTATTTTTAGTTGTTTTTATTTATACTTATATTTAGTTGATACTATTTATTTACTCTTCTTTTGTTTACTTATCTGCGTACATTTGCCAACCCGTGTATAATTATACATAAGATCCTCTCTGACAAAGGGTTGTCTGGAAGAGATCACAACAGTGTGATAAGACCGCCCTTTGCACATTCAAATGTATCTGTTATCTATGTTTTCTTTTGACTTTGTATTTTTGTTTGTGTAATAAAGTTATTCTTCTTCTTCTTCTTCTTGTATTACAATGTTGTCATTTCTGTTGTGTGTTGTTAAATAAAGAAATAATTAAATCCTTTCAACTGTTTTGATGTGCAAATGTAATTATTAATACACACATTAGTTTGTATTTTAGTTTTTGGCTTTATTAACTACATCTGCATAAGCTTTAGTAACGCAATCAAAATTTTGTAGCACTGCAATTATCTGTTAACCATGAACTTAAATAACAATAATCCGATGATGAAACCAACAATCACACTTTAGAATATACAAAAGTATTAATTCTAATTCAAATTTCGTTGCAGACACATTTTTACAATAAGGTGTTTAATAATATTTTCTAGTAGAAATGTTTCTCTAAAACTATAGACATGCAAAATTACAAAATTAAAAATTAAATTAAAATTATGTCAATAAACTACATAGGGTAGAATATCAATAATAATATATAATATGCCAATTTTTTTTTTAAATGCTTATCTAATTCTGCTGTTTTAAAGTTTAATATTTAAATATTCGTCAATTGTATAGAAGCACCTTTCTATAAAACAAACGTTACAAATCTTATTTGAATTATAATAACGCCAGAGAAAATATACCCATGTTGTTTTTATTCCATCATACTGTCAGCTTATCTGAAGGGTAAAGGGTAAAAAAGGTTCAATCTGATTTAATGAACCTTACGAAAAGAAACATATGTGGTCTGTGCGGGATCTACCGGATTTAATTAGGCCATAAATAAATTCTGGTCACGACATAATTTGGCATCTTTTTCATTATTAATTAGTTGGTGTTGGAAACAAAATATCAAAAGCGCCATAGCTTTGTGAGAAAAAGTTTTATACATTAGTATATCTATACTAATCAAATAAGCGCGAAACCGTGTGTTTTTTTGTCTATTCAGTTCGAACGGAGGACGGATTAATGTAATTTATAGTAATTTGATAGTTCGTTACCCTTATGAAAGAGTATTTTCTGCGCCATTTTACTACTTATTATTCACAATTACTTAATATCAAGTAATTAATATAAGTAAAAAAAGTAAGTAACGGCCTGTTACTATACCACTGCTGGGCAATAGGCCTCCTCTCTCCATTTTTGGAGAGAAGGGTTGGAGCTAAGACCTACCACGCTGCTCCAATGCGGATTGGTAGGTTACACATATCCCTAGGATTCTCTAGAGATATGCAGGTTTCCTCACGATGTTTTCCTTCACCGAAAAGCGTGTGATAAATTGCAATTATTAATTAGACACATAAGTTTTAATAGAAAAACTCATTGGTGTCTGCCCGGGTTTGAACCCATGATCGTCTCTAGAGATTCACACGGTCGCACCGCTAGGCCATCACAGTAATTAATATGTATAAATATAATTGGACCTCGTTAGCATCGACTCAAACGTTAAAATACCAAATATATATACTTTTTCTGTTTCGGAAGAAAGAAGGGGATTTGAAGTTTGATTTATATTATTGCCAAAGTAGGAACCGACATAAGCTCGCGTTTTAAGCTTTGGGTATAAGATTGTATAGTAAAATTCCGCAATCAATTTTAGCTTTGCCATTATAGCAGTTTAAAACACTGTTAGGGGGGGGGGGGTGATACTTACTATACTGTTGAGGATTATTTAGTTGATAAGAATGTGTGGACATAGCTACTGATCGACACTGTACAAGATAGTAATGACTTAATGTAACAAGTTATAAATATTATTTGAAAAATGCTATAGTTTATTAAAGGGGTTTGCAGGGTAACGTAAACTTTATTAATAAATAAACATAGGTTATACTTTAATAGCAGATATGGATAAAGAAGAGCGGTCAAGCGATATAATGATTGATCTCAAATTACAGTCGGTATTCACGGTCGTACTTCGTCTGGATTTCCTCATTAACATAATTATTATACAGGTAATAATCTATCATTCTTGTATTGTACTCTGTACTATATAATATTTTCACAAAGTTTCCCGTCAAGTTAATATTATTTTAGACTAGCTGTCCGGCAATACGTTGCTGTAACTCAGTTTGGAATTCCCCTCGAAACAGAACTCAAATTAAAAAAATGTCGCCATCAAACTTTACAAATTTATCCGCTGGGTCATTCTAAAGATTGTCTGAAAATTTCAATAAAATCGGTCCACCCGTTTCGAAGTCTAAAATGGACTTAAACTAACAAACATTTATTTATAAGAATATAAAATTACACACGCATTAATATTAAAAAGGCGAAATATGTATGTTTTTAATTTTGTACCGTTTCAGTCTTAATGGATTTATATGTACTATTTATTGCGGGAAAATCTATGGTCTCAGCGAAAATAAATAAAATTAGATCTGCATTTGTAACCGTTGCAGTAAAACTTTTGCAAAATTTCTGTCTACATTAACGTTATAACTTGTAATAAAATATATTAAATGTTTATAAGTGTAACAAAAAATAAATCACGTGGTAGAGTTTGAACTAAATTATACAAGGATCAAATATCGTCTATTCATTTTTTGTTTAAGTCACTAATGGCGCGCTACGGTTTCAGACGGTTGGAGAATATTTTATTTAAAGCTAGTAAAATTCATAGGACTAATACACATGTACAAGAATGTACGTGAATGATCAAAATATATAACTATTCAAACAATCAATTATTTAATGAGAATTAATCATTTTAATTTAATATTATTAATAGAATAATTGTACGCCGTGTGGTATCCGGCTGAATAGAAAAGTACCACCCTCCTTTCTTAACGAGGTGTCGTTTAAGAGCGACTAAGGTAAGTCGACCCGCCGTGTAGTATCCGGCTGAATAGAATAGTACCACCCTCCTTTCTTACCAAGGTGTCGTAAAAGGGGACTAAGGTAAGTTGACCCACCGTGTGGTATCCGGTTTAGTAGAATAGACCACTCTCTTTCTTACCGAGGTGTCGTAAAATACGACTGAGATAAGTTGACGTCAGGCAGGCGGCCGGTCGTAAATACGCAGCCAAATCATGTGACAGCATGTTTATAACATGTTGTGCCGACCCCGCTTAGAGTGGGATAAGGGCAGGAAGATGAAGATGATGAAGAATTATAATATTTTATCTCTGTAATATTTATATTGTTATTCTTATAGTAATCTTATTATCTATGGCCATGAACAGTCCAGAAACGTGAACTAAATACTGGGAGCTTGAGCTATTGTTACTAAAAATATAACAAAAATTATGCGACATACACAATTCAAATTGAACAATATCTTACATCACACTGTACATCAAACGCTATTGTTTGTATAGACGATGTTTTTATTTACATTTACAGCGTTAGAAGTGGGAGCGAATATGTCTGAATTAAGAATCATATTAGTAAATATCAGATGCTATCAGAAGTTATCAGGTGCACGCTTTATTGCAATGTGCCACAAAACCAATTTTGTTAATTAGGTCACTTTAATACTAAGCGTGTGTATACTGTACCTATACTGAAAATAGAGATTATTAATATATTATATATAAATCTACGCTCGGTAACTTGCTCTTATGATCTCACTGACTGATGGTCATGATGTAAACAGCATGGGACGCTGTTTACACCAGACAACTGAAAAAACGAACTTTGAAGATAAGACGCAGTTGCATAGTAAATGTCGTAATGTAAGCTAAAAAACCTTGCAGTATTCTCGTTATGCACAATTAATATAACAGTATGAAGTCCAAAACAAAACTGTGACCCAAATAATATAATTGTCAAAATATTTAACATTTATAACGTACTATCAAAATTTCCGAGTGTCCCTGCGTGATCTAATCAAATAAGAGGAAGAACTAAAATTATTGGTGGCAATGTTTACCATGGAATAAAGAATTGATAGGACTTGGATTCCTTAAAGTTCAAAGTGGCGACCAGATAACATCTTTGACGTATTTCTAAATACAATTTGTTTGTTCTTCGAGTCTGGATGTATGTATGTATATTTAAGTATGTATTTAAAATTATATATTTACCAGTTGTCTGTCATCCATAACACAAGTATTGAGTTTACTTTGGGGACGGTTGACCGCGTGTGTAAATATCCCATATATAAAATAAAAACAACAAAAGCTTCATATACATATCATCATTCTCCTGCCCTTATCCCACTCTAAGTGGGGTCGGCAGAACATGTTTTAAACATGTTGTTACATGATTTAGCATGGTATTGAATGACCGATCGCCTGACGTCAACTAACCTTAGTCAGCTTTTACAACACATCGGTAAGAAATGACGGTGGTTTATTTTACTCAGCCAGATACCACATAGCCGGTCAAGTAACATTAGCCTTTTGCGACACCTCGGTGAGAAATGAGGGTGGTCTATTCTACTCAGCCCGAAACCACACGGCGATATGTATATAAAAAATTTTAAAGTCTATATGTACCCGTTGTCTGTCATCCATAACACAAGTATTAAGTTTACTTTGGCTAAGTTGACAAAACACCGTGTGTGCAAATGTCCCAAATACTTTAAAAAAAATTAAAGCTAGAAACTCCATATACATAATATCGGATGTAAAACGTGACATATTAGGCCATATTTGTACGATACATTTGGGTGGCCTATTCAGTCCGATACCACACGGCGGTATGTATTAAGAATTATAAAAGTCTGTATTTACCAGTTGTCTGTCACCCATAACACAAGTATTAAGTTTATTTTGGCGGCAAATGACCGTGTGTGCAAATGTCCTAAATCCTCAGCGCACGCAAGGAGAGCTTTAAATTTTGCCGTTTTCGTACTATTTCTTATTGCTGCTCCTCTCTAATTCATCTTAGCGTGATGTTATATAGCCTAAAGCCTTCCTCAACAAATGGACTATCTTACACTGAAAGAGTTTTTCAAATATGTTCAGTAGTTCCTGAGATCGCGATAGAGCGCGTTCAAACAATCAAACAAACAAAAAACTCTTCAGCTTTATATAAGAGTATAAATAATCAAGATAACAACGTGAATAGGCAACTGAAGATCAATACCCAAGGCCATCTTTGTACGATACATTTATTTCCTGAACATTCTATGCCGCGTTATTAAAAAGAGTAACGCAATACACATCAATTTGTTGCGTTCGGTCACAAGCTAGTTGAGCTTGTTAAAGCCAATGGTAACAATTCCTGAAATTATGTACGCCATATTGGTGTCGTGATGGTGGCATTAACTAATGTGCTTCGGTTTAATATTTGGGTTGATGGAATTCAACTGTTTATGATGTAACTTTTTCTTAATAAATTTTCTATCTTCTTAATTCTTATCATCATAATTCTCCTGCACTTATAAATAATAAATAAATTTATGGGACATTTGCACACGCAGTCATCCGTCCCCAAAGTAAATTTAATACTTGTGTTATGGCTGACAGAAAACTGGTAAATATATAATTTTGAATACATACTTAAATACATATATACACCCAGACTCGAAGACCAACAAATTCATTTATAGAAAATGTTAGCCCTTGGCGGGAATCGAGCCCGCGAGCCGCGGAGCTGAAGGCAGGATCACTACCCACTGCACCAACGGGCCAGTAAACTGCACTTATCCCACTCTAAGTCGGGTCGGCAAAACATGTTATAAACATGTTGTTTAGCTAGTTATTTTACGACCGGCCTGCCTGACGTCAATTTACCGAAGAAGTAGTAGAAGCCTTTAACAACACCACGGTAATAAATGAGGTCTATTCTACTGAGCTGGATACCATACGGCGGTAATAAATAAATATATGGGACACTTCCACACGTCGTCCGTCTCTAAACTAAGTAACTTAATACTTGTGTTATGCATGACAGACTGGTCAATTTATTACTTAATTAAATAATTTTTAAATAGATACTTAATAAATATATACACCCAACCAACCCAACATATTGTTTTAAAAAATGTTAGTCCTCGACTGGAATCGAACACGCGACCCACAGAGCTGAACACTGGGTTTGCGCCAACCGCGTCAAGCTTGTCTATATTATGTTTGGTATATATTAATTTTAATATAGTTTTTATTTGAAGTTCCATGCAGGTTTCCTCAAGATGTTTTTCTTCACCAAAAGAACGCGATAAATTCTAAATATCAATTAGGCACATAAATATAAAAAAAGGGTGTTTATCCGGAATTTGAATCCGCGACTCTATGGTAAGATTTTTTCGTAGCTTGTAAGCTTGGTATATGTTATGTACCATAATATGAACGTGTTAATCTGTAAATAAAGCGAGCTAGTAGCGAATTACCGAGGCTTAATTAGGCTGAGGAACAACAAGGCAACGTTTTGGTATTGGAACAGCATTAACCCATGTGATATTACCGTATAGTATTCTTCATATATATAAAGCCTCTTGTGTAAAAGAATTAATCCTAAGTTTGAGAAATGCTACCGAAACAAAAAAATATATACCTGCATTGACAAAATTAACTAAAACCTTAAAATAGAACTATAAAAACGTAAATTTAGCTTTGACCTATTTTACTAATAGAATAGAATCAATTTTATTTGTCCGAAACAGTATTGACGAATGAATATGAGTATTATTACAAAGGGACGCATAAAAATATGTAATATAATATACAGTAATAGTAATAATATGTTAATTATCATAAGTAACTAATTTAGTTACAATGTTTTTAACGATAAGTATGTTCTACGTTACAAATTAAAACTCACCAGACAAAAAAACACAAAACATAAACGCAACGAAAACAAATTTCTCCATATCCAGATTCATAATTTGTTCTTAATTTAAAACAAACGCTAAAAATTTAAATATAGAATACAAACTGAACTAAAGTTTCCGGTGTCACAATTTCAAAGTTTTAAATTTAAATTATGCGTTCCGAAACGCGGTCTAATTGATTAGTGTGGTTGCCTCCATGTACGCGGACGACTAGACATTAACCGACTGACGTTAGTAACTTTTGCTTCAGCGGCTATGCGTTCGGAAACGGGACACATATTGTAATAGTAAACATCACTCTTATTTTTAGAGCCGCTTCTACACCACTTTGCTCTAGAATGGAATGTCATTCTTAATAGCAAAAGGTTCCGAAACAGCTACTTTATGGGCCTCTAAGAGTTAAAATTCCATCTAGAAATAGATTTGTAACAATGGAATTGCGTAGTTCTTAGAAAAGAGACGACGTAATTGTTTCGATTCGGAATACTCTTACAACTTGTATTTCTAACAATAATTAACTTGAAAAAGCTCTATATTTTAGTTTTATTTTTTTAGTAATAAGTATAGTAGAAATGCATGTGGATAGTTTGCAAGACAACTCTTAGACTACGTTATCGACAAATTAATAAATCGAATAAAGCTGAAACGCTTTATACATGATTGTGTATTAAAAGCTTAATAACGTTTTTTTCAAATAGTAGAAGTAAATAATATTACGAGTATTTCTTCTAGATATACATACATACATATTTCATACATATTTCATTATAATATATAACTAAATACACGCTCATTTTTTATTATCATTTTAAGCACTTAAGTACAAAAATTCTTCCTTTAATATAACATTTCAATACAAGGCCATCTAAAATTAAGTTAATGTACAGGAAAATATTGACTAGATTATGATTTCTTTTATTCGGCAAAAGTTTCCGAGTATTGTTCAGCTAATGCGATAATATTCTTTACAAAGTATTCCCACCCTTTCGTGAATGTTTTTAGAATCTTGTTATGGAACGCAATGAACAAGCAATGTGCTTCTCCCTACTTAAATAAATCGCTGTTTCTTATGAAAAGAACAGCATTAAGAATAGGGAAGTATCTTTAGAAGGGGTAGAAGAAAAATGCAACGTTGCTTTATCATTTGTTTAAATTTAGAAATTCGGGATAATCACTGGCTGTTTATCTTATTAATTACCTTGGTGTTAGCAAAACGAAATCAGGATTAATGTTATATTGTTCAAATAATGTTAACATTTTTATTATTTTGTAACGCTACAAATACTAAATACTAATATATTAGAAATAATACATAGAAATCATCTATAAGCACAAAGTTTAAACTAGCTATCTCTTGGAAAGAAGTCACACAGTCTCACCGCTCCAATTAAAAAAAATTGAAATTGAAATGATGATTTTCCCTTAATTACTGTATTTTCCTTCACAGGTCTTGTTTTGACTGTCGTTTTTTCCGCTTTTACTGTGTGGAACATGCCTATTGTATCCTAACGTAGACCAAATATGCTCTAGACCTAATATGACCTATTATGTGTTTAAAAAGTCTGCTTATTATTCTATAGCTAGTTTTTATACGTCGCAACTGGTTTGAATTTTGTTATTTATTATGACAATGTGGCGTGGGCCTGTAATAAATTAATTTAATAAGGTCAAAGAGTTATATCTGATGTTAGTATTAATGACTCAGAAGAATAGGTTTTATATGCAAGTATTAGCTTATACTTAACCGCAACTCCGATTTCGTGGACTGTTGTCGCGTGATAGGTTGATAATAGATGGCGCTTTTCAATGTCATCCTATTCCTGTAGAATTAAAATTTCTATAGCCATATTTCTATATGTTATTCCGGTGTATAAGGAATAATTGTGCTAAATTTCACCGTTATTGCTTTCACGACGAATCTACTCGCCGTAAAAGAATAATAAATACTTTCGCATTTACAAGTATAATATTAGTAAGATAGGATAGATACAAACTAATTTAAGAGTAAAATACCCAACTAAAACGTTGATCACTTTTAAAATAACTTATATAGGAATACTATTAAATGAAATATTATTCTTCCTATCAAAATTATTGTTTTGTTTTAAATGAAGCTACGTTTAGTGAGGTATAGTATACTAGTACCTTTCATAAACTAATGCTCAATTGCGCCGACATTCCAAATGAGTTGGAAAAGCAGATAATATGGGCTGGGCCTTTAGGCAGGAAACAATTTTCCCTCTAGGGGTTGCTTAAACCACGTTTCACCCTCTAATTGTGGGTAAACGCCGTAAGCGACGTTCTAACGTGTCTACAAATACAACCATTGGATATTTACCTGCTTCAGATTATGTACAACCATGTCTTTTTAAGTTTTGTCAGTTGTTTACATTTCTCTGAATGCGTAACTGTTTTTGTATTACAAGTAATCTAGATTGTTTTCCAGTGACGTTTTTCTACTGACGTTTTCTAGTGACGTTTCTAGTGACGCAATGTTACAAAATTACTATAATCATCATTCTCCTGCTCTTATCCCACTCTAAGTGGGGTCGGCATACCATGCTTTAAACTTGTTAGAAGATTGGGCTAGTTATTTTACGACTGGTAGCCTGTCTAAGGTCAATTCACCTTAGCCGAATTTTACTACACCTCTGTAAGAAATAATATTGGTCTATTCTACTCAGTTGGAGTAACACGTGAATGTTACAAATTACTATAGGCGTATTTTCCACTATTATCATTAAATAATGCATTATAACTGGTACAAATATGCCTTAAAGTATTTTGCTTTTGGACATACTTACGGTAATCATAGTAGTAATCTAATAATTTTAGTAGATTTTTAGATTAGATAATAAGATTAGTCGCGATATTTACAAACTCAAATGTTACTCTTAAGTTATACCAGGATATGTTAATATAATGATATTATAATCCGCGAGAAACTGGGATTTTCACGGATAACGTTGATTCATCGTGTTGTTTTTATATTTATTGTAATTTAATATTATCTATATCATTTTATATATTGTTATCTGTTTATAACAAGCCTGTTATTACGAAGCAATTCAATTTCAATATTTGCGACATTTGTTAATATTTATATTCTTAGGCTTTGCTAAGAGCATCATACTCTAATATAAAATCGTTTGGAAGTTAGAATGTTGGTAGAGTGTTACTTAGCTAAGACCAAAACTAATTCCCATCACATCAGAGTACAGCAGTCCATTTGGAAACTATACATTGCATGATCTGCCAAAAATCATACCCGAAAGCTTCAATAATAAAGCACCGTAATAAAACATCGCTCTATCACATAATTTTTAATCCCTGTGCTATATATAATCTAAACTAAATAGCCTTAAACTACAGTTTCAAGACTTTGTAAAATATATTAGTGACTATTATTTTTTATGGTTTTCTTAATTTTTCGTTCTAAAATTACTTCCAGTAAAAATTTACTAAGGCCATGCAAATCACTTTAAACATTTCCTAAGTACCATAGTCTTCTCATTCGCTTGATTTATTTAGGTCAGACTAAAATCTAATACGAAGAGTAAACCTACCGTTTTATCCCTAAAATCTTTTTAATAGACTGCCTACAGCTATAAATTGTCTCATATAGTCTATGAAACTATAACTTAGCGACCCATGTTATAGATAAAGTTATTGCCTGTACACAGCTTAAACTATATTTAGCTTTACTTAGGAACTGTATGTAAATTTATGATGCTAGTTACTGGACGAAGTTGCGAGAAGTTGCCATCATCAATAACTAATCTGATTATAAATTGCTTATATATTCCAATTAATTTTTAATGAATTTGGGTGTACTTTGGTTTGATAATCGTTGTGTTTTATGTAAATTTATTATTAGTTAAGGTGTGAAATTTCTTGTTTTGCAATCATGACGTTTAAAAGGAAGATTTGAATGTTTTATTCGGGATGAGAAAACGCACATGTGAAAATACTTGTTATTGCTCTATATAATTATGAAGGCGATTTTAGGAATAAAATGGTATCATAACGTTTTCTTGAACTGTAAAAGATATAATGACTTATGGATATAAATTTAGTATATAAGTTTCTCTTTATAAAAAAAACTCTCCCATTAATCTGGTTAAGGTTGGCTAGGATTTAAACCCGTAAACTGTTTGAGGAAAGGAGGGAAATGCTTTTGCGTGTAATATATATGTGTAATTAATTTAAAACAAAGTCAACAAAGCTGTCTGGTAAAGTTTTTACTAAATGATTGCAAAAGAGGGCAATTCTGCAAAAAGGTTTAAAAAAGTAGTAGATTTTCCGGAGCGGATAAACCGATTTTAATGGGATTTTTACTGGAAGATAGAAGAAGTTGTGGAGAAACATATAGTTAGTTGGTTTTTATCCTAGAGCTCCTACGGGTTCGAGATTCACGCTGAAAAAACTATGAGACAAACTGATTTCCACGCGGGCGAAGACGCGGGCACAGCTAGTATATTACTAGTACATATAAATATATTTATATGTAATATACTATCTTCTAATTTACTAGTTTTATATTTATTATATATTGTGAGTCGATTTTTTTTATTCGTCTTAATATTTATTTGTTAGTTAATTTGCTTAGCCCACTTTGTGATAGCGTTAAACCTGATGAAATGCATAAGAAATAAAAAACTATCAACAAAGAAAATATTGGAAAGTAGCCAACAGAGTCTACTTTGTAATAAAGGAGAAAAATATCCTGTTTCTGAAGTCCATTGTGTTAATCTTAGTGGCTTTAAGTTAGAGCTGTAAGAGAAATAATATGAAACTTTTATATTAAATTTACTTTTAATGCTCTGATAGCCCAGTGGTGAGACAGTGCGTCTCTATCCAGGGGTCACGGGTTCAAGTCCGGGTAGGCACCAATGACATTTTTCTGTTAATACGTGCGTTTAATTGATATTTGCAATTTATCACACGCTTTTCGGTGAAGGAAAACATCATCAGGAAACCTTCATATCTCTAGAGAATTCTAGGATATGTGTTACCAACCAATCCGCATTGGAACAGCGTAGTGAGTCTTAGCTCCTACCTTTACTTTTTTTTGTTATATAACTAAAATATAGATTCACATGAAATTTTACCGACCTAATCGGACCAATACAAGAAAGATGTAATCACAGTGTAAATAATAAATTTCGAATAAAAACAAAAACAAAATTAAACAGTAACTGAAACTTTATCGAAAGAAAAATCAATCACTGTAAAGAAAAAAGTCCTCAAGTGTTTTATATCAGGAGAAATAGGAAAACCACTCTGCGCGTTGCAAACTTTCCTGTGATTGCATTACTTATGTAAAAAGTTTGCAAGGAACTTACTTCGTAGCAAAATTAACGATAAAACTTACGTGAATAAGGAGTACTTGCAGTGAAAGATTTATGAAAACTTTACTTCTAACTGTATTCTAGTATTCCAAGACATTTTTCAGATTTAAAGCCTGAGTCTGTTATATAAAATATACTCGAAGTACAATCAAATATTTCACCAGATACTGAGCGAATGTGAACAAATCAAATTAATAAAAGCTTTTTATATATTCACCAGTTGTCTGTCTACCATAACACAAGTATTAAGTTACTTACTTTGGGGACGGACGACCGTGTGTGTAAGTAAAAAAATATAAATATATGGGACATATTTATATTTTTTTATATTTATTTATTTATATTTTAACAATATTTCATGTCCCTACAGTTAACCATTGAGGAGATCTCTCGTATGGAATAAATCCTGGCGGCAGCATCAGGATATGTTTATAATAAACATACATTGTCATCGGGACTGGATCAGTATATAAAATTGTGTATATTTCCTAAAATGTGTATTTCCTAAAGTACGATGTGGTTATTTATATTGAAACGTAAATTGGTTGAAGTAAACTGGGACATTATTAAACGAATTTAAACTTGACTAACGTAAGAATAAATATTAAATTGAAATAAATACACCAGTGTGTCGGTTCATTCTGGTAATTCTATTGGTTGGATTTTCTTACATAAATAATGCGTTTAGGCAAAGTTACTTGGTAAGGATTTTAATTGTGTCTTTTACACTTTATACAAATTCGGTTCAGACTTAATGTAAAGCAATTCAACAAAGCGGTTTATGGTTACCATTCCACCTATCAACGAAACAAACTATTGAGGCATAATCTAAATTGAAATTGGACCGCGAAAATGATCGATGAATAATAAATAGGAACATATCCCCATAGGTAGGTGTGCGGTAACACAAAATTGCTTTTAGATTAAAAGCAACGAGCGAACGCTAAGCGAGTGAATGACGCTCGAAACTCTCTGGAGACTCACCGCCATAGATTCATTTGTATCAATGAAAACACTGGGGATTATAGCATTATTGACTACAATTTAAATTATTCTTTTAGATATGCTTGAAACTATACGTCGGTAGAGCGCCTACGAGATGTACTGACGACCCCAAAAAGTCGCGGGAAGCCGATGGATTCAAGCGGCACAAGAACGTGGGGTATGGTGAGTTATCATAAGTTAATTATAAGAGATATTTTAAAAACTCACCGTTTACTTCGCACACGCAAGGAAAGCTTTAAATTTTGTAGTTTTCGTAATATTTTTTACTGCTACTCCTTTCCTATTCATCTAAGCGTGATGTTAGCCTATTTCCTAAATTCTTCCTCGACAAATAAACTATCTTACACTCAAAGCATTTTTCAAATCTGTCCATTAGTTCCTGAGATTAGCGCGTTAAAACAAACAAACTCTTCAGCCTTATATATTAGTATAGATTTAATTCACAAAGCCGCGACTCGTCTATAGAGCACCAGATTTGACCATTTTTTTCTTTTCTTTTTCATATTGCATCTTTTTTAAAAATCTTCTTCTATGTTTAAAAAAAAATTACCGATCAAAGCTCGGTCACCCAGGTACTAAAAATAATACGCTTAATACGAGTGACTGAATTCAATACATTCCAACTTATTCTAAAGGGGAGCGAACAGATGGTCAAGTTATTGCCACCTTCCTAGTCTCACATTAATAGAGAAAAGATCAATACTTAAAATATTAGCTACTTAAGAATCTATACTAATATTACAAATGTGAAAGTATGTCTATCTGTTACGCTTTCATCGCTAATCCTGAGGATTAATATTGATAAATTTAGCACAATTAAACTTATACACAATGGTAAAATTTACGTTCAAAAATTACCGTTTTTTCTTTTGGGAACAGGGAAAGACATATAGCAATATTAAGAGTACTTAAATGTTAAGGTTGAGACGAACGAAGTGACCAGCAACACTAGTTTATACTTTAGAAATATCTTACTAGGTAAACAAGGCTGTCGAGAGGTAAGGCAATTATTGAAATCCCCACGTGGCTGATGTAGAGTTCTTTTATATGTTATCTAAGGTGAGATAATTCGCTAATTGGATATACATATACTCGTATTTGCGTATATGTTTACGTCCATCGTAGTAACAATTAAGTAATTTGTTTTGTTTGTTAGCCCAGAACCGAAATCCGCTTAGATGAAGTCAACAATTAGGATATTAATGCGTAACAAAAAAATTGATACCACTTCTGCAGTGCCAAAGATTAGACGTTTTAGAAAAGGGTATTGTTTCAATTATAATATAGTAAAAAAAAATCAGATGCTCACGTATGAGAGATAGTATAGAAATGACAAAGAGGAAAATTTAATTAAGATTTCTCGCTGACGTTTTTAACTTCGTCATAAGTATATAGGTGTTAGCGCTAAGCTATCATCAACAAAATACAACAGAATTATCTTGTTATAAAATTCCAAAAATGATAAGAGAACTTAGTTTAAATCGAAACCTAATATGTGGCTTATAGATAGTTGCTTCTATACGATTGACAAATATTTCAATATTAAACTTTAATACAACAGAATTAGATTAGCATTTTAGAAAAAAAAAATTTACTTATTAAATTTAATTTTTAATTTTGTAACTCTGTCCCTATAGTATTAGGTGAAACAGTTCTAACAGAAAATAATATAATACTATTTACTGGAAAAAAATATTTCTGCAAATACAGAAATTTGAATTTGCATTTATAGGGACATACCAGTTTCATCAAAAGTACACATTTCTTCAATCAGGATTTATGAAAATTCAATTATAAGGTTTATCCAAACGGATGGATCTACGCAGATGCGAGTTATACTTTGCAAGACACAGATGTTGCAGTCATTCCCACGTTGGCTATTGGGAGGGTTCTGAGGAGAAAACGATGTCTATTAGCGTCGACCGAAATTAACCTAACAAACAGACTTCTCGTATTCTATCTCTATCTATCTATAGTACCTGGGTGACCGAGCTTTGCACGGTTTTTTTTTGAAGATATAAAAAATGCAATATGAAAAAGGGATGGTCATATCTGAGATTAGACACGGGATATTTTCACCTTTTAAGTTCATCCGTTCCCGGTTGAGCTATTACAACTTTAGAAATGACAGCAAAATTAACCTTTTTATTCTATTTATAATTTAGCAGTTTTTCAATATCTGAAAATAGGAATAAAATGTCATTTTTTATAATAAAATCTGGCTAGATTTTTAAAGCAGTTGTAGGTGTATACCTCTTCTATTTACTTAATTTTTGCTATAATATTATTAATTTGGAGGGTCAAATATCGTTGTATAAGACGGGTGAATAGCACGGAAAATGAGACTTTGCTGCAACGTCTAGAAATCGCTATAAAGAGGATGACATCAAGTTCTGAAATATCAAATAAGTAATATAAAGTAAAATTAATAAATAATCATGGAATCATGATTATTTATTCATTTGACAAAAGAATGAATCAAAACGGTTAAAAATACTATTCTTAAGTGCTAAAATATTTTGCGATTCAAGTTTTGTTACACAGTGACACTATGGCGCTTATGTATTCGCTTTATTCAAATAAACTTTCAAAAGCTTTTTAATATATTCACGGGCCCGTCCTTTCGCAATGTAATTTAATTTCGCTTTGTAATGGGTATTGCTTTTGGTAAAAAAAAGTACTAACATTCGTTTATTTGATTTACATTTGACAAATGATATTTCTAGAATTAAGTAAGATACTTTATTCTGATACTGAGCTCACGGAGACAAAATAGACAAAAGAATCGAATAAAAGCTAATAAAACGTATATACACTTCTATACCATTATTTTAGTATAGACATCAGAGGATATTCCTTTTAGAGAGACCAGAATTTTGTTCAATGAAGTTGGAAGGTCAGTATTTCAGTTATAGTGATATTTTTTTTACAATTTATTTCATTATATAGGCCTTGACGATTTTCTGGGTAATGCACATTGGTCATTAACTAACTATCCATTAGTTATTTGAATACAAACATAAGTAAAGATTTTTTTTTATTTACAACAAAAATATACAAGTTATATCTATCTTAAATTACTTACACGCTAGAACTATACAAATCATGTCCACGTGGAGTGATAAATAAAGTAACATAATACAGGCAAATTAAATTAAAATTATTCTAAAAAAAGTAAGTGCGAGTAGATTTTTCATAGTAACAAGAAAAAAGAAGAAGATGGCACGTCATGATTGTAAATAGACGGTAGTATAAACAAATCAGTTGTTTCTAATCGAATGAAGATGCAAGGTAAAGCGTAATACAGTTCTTTGCTTTTGTCTAACTTGAATATAATTAATCACGTTAGTTGTTCTTGGTCAGCTTTAGAAAGCTATCGATTAGAGCCATTGTGAAACGTAAAGCATTGGAAACTTGCCAATCGCTTCTGTTTTGCAACAAAGGAAAGAAATTGTTTCTTATGTGCGCTGAGTTAATCTTCGTGGCTTAAAGCTGGAGTGGAAGTAACAAGAAAATCTGACTATTTCTTTTTCAGTGCTAGTGATCCGATACTAGTATTTGTATTCGTACAATGTACGAATCGTGTTTTGTTGTTTCATAGCTGTGTAAAAAGTACAAACATTTTGAGATACTGTTTTTTTTTCAGATAAAATAACTTTTGCTGACCTATACAGGAAATAATTTATACTTTAGTCATTATTCTCATGCCCTTACCTGCCGTTATAAACTTGTTGTCACATTATTTGGCTTAGTATTTTTCGACCGGCCGCCTGCTTGACATGAACTTAACTTAGTAGTCTTTTACAACACCTCGGAAAGAAAGAGGGTGGTCTATTGTACTCAGCCGGATACCACACGGCATAAATATCTCTCTCAATACTAAAATTACTTAAAGTTTCCTTTATAATTTACAGGACACTCTGAACATTAAATTATACAGAGATTATATCTTGAAAATTTAATGCAAATCTTTGCAACCTTGTTATATCTAAGACTCTTAACTTTTTATAGAATCTAAATCTAGGCAAGCGATTTACAATTAATATAAAAGCGGTTTTAAAAGTTCTGTAATCTAGCGACGATATGGTCATAACTTTAAATTAATCAACCTGATATCATACGGCGGGTCAACTTACCTTAGTCGCTTTTTACGAAACCTCGGTAAGAAATGAGGGTGGTCTTTTCTACTCAGCCGGATACCACACGGTGGGTCAATTTACTTTAGTCGTCTTTTACGACACCTCAGTAAGGAATTATGGTGGTCTATTTTTCTCAGACGGATACAACACAGTTTGAAATAAGAAATAATTTATGTTGTACGAGTAGTATTTAAACATTTAGGTACGGTGTGCGATTGTTCAGACCATAGATAAATAGATATAAATTATTTATTGCACACACATTACATAACACAAGGTACAAAAAGAAAGAAACTCAACTACACAAGCACAAGGCGTGCAAAGGCGGTCTTATTCTCATGTCTTACCATATGACCAGAGGATCGCGGTTTCAAATACTTAAAAACCCATATAACAAATTGATTTTTTTAATAATATCAAACGCTTTTTGATGAAGGAAATCGTCATTATGAAACCTGCGTATGAATCTAGAGAACTCGAGTCTTCTCTATTGAATCTAGAGAAGAGCCAAGCTTCAGTTACTCTTTAAGCAGAGAATAGGCGTTTGAGTATCAGTGGTAAAAAAGTGCCAATATAATTAAAAGCGAATATGGTCTTCGTATTTGATGATTTAAAAATATTAATTAACAAATAACAAACACTTTAAATATTATTCATGGAACAATAGAACGGCTAACTAGCACTAGTGGATTATGCGCCCAGGGGCGTTTGCAAACTTGCAAAAGACGTCAAAGTAAGTGTTTCTTAGATGTTGTTACAAAGTGCTCAGGAGTTCAAACGAAAATGCAAATGAAATTTTGCTATCAAAAACTTTCTATGTACATAATATATAATATCAGTAGGTACCTAGTGTAGAATTCTAGCCGTGTGGTATCCGGCTAAGTAGAATAGTACCACCCTCATTTCTTACCGAGGTGTCGTAAAAGGCGCCTAAGGTAAGTTGACCAACCGTGTGGTATCCGGCTGAGTAGAATAGACCACCCTCATTTCTTACCGAGGTGTCGTAAAAGGCGACTAAGGTAAGTTGACCCACCGTGTGTTATCCGGTTTAGTAGAATAGACCACCCTCCTTCTTACCGGGGTCTCGTAAAATGCCACTAAGGTAAGTTAACGTCAGGCAGGCGGCCGGTCGTAAAAACACAGACAAATCATGTTACAACATGTTTATAACATGTTGTGACCGCACTTAGAGTGGGATAAGGGCAGGAGGATATATACCTAGTGTAGAATTCGTTTTATAAATATTTTTATTTATAAATGTATAAAATATTTTTAATATAGATATTTAATAAATGTAAATATAATTAATAACCAAATATTAAAATCTCTTTCAAAATTAAAATTATTAAAGTTTTTTTTTAGAATTGACAGGACATTCTGTATATTAGATTATACGTAGATATTATAGCTTGAAAATTTAATGCGAATCTTTGCAAGCTTGTTAGATATAAGAATATAAATCATATTACAATCTATATAAAAGCGGTTTTAAAAGTTCCGTAATCTAGCGACGATACGATCATAACTTTTAATTTAATAATTATATACTTTGTATTAGTTGATAGCCATCGATTAAACTGAAACCAAGTACTGGAATGGCCAACAGTTTCTCCTTAGTAATAAGTAATATATAACTATATTATCAAAATTGATAATTTAAAAGCTGATAGTGTTATATTTTCCAAAGTGTATTGTGAAGTAGTGTAAACAAAATTGATTTTTTGACGGCAGTCACACTTAATACGATAAAATATTTTTAATACATGAATTTTTTAACTTTAGCAGTAACTTAAGACTAAAAGCCTAACGATAATTTCAGAGATGAATTTTGAATTTCGCATCATGTAATTTCTGAACAAGATAATAAATCAAGCGCTAGATCGTTATTTATCCTGCAAACATCAATTTAGGTGTGACTTTCCTTGGCATAGCATAAGTATTTTGTAGTCAATATTACTGATTAATGACTCCAGACAACCTCCGTTTTTTTAATGTTAAAAGTTCTACACAAAAAATGGACGATGTAATACGCTAACTTATGAAATAAAGTATGTATCAAATACTATATCACTATTATGTAAATATGTGCAAAAATGCACACATTTACATGGTAATCGCTGCTGCTGATATATCGCTCTGTGTTCCTTAATTGAAGTCGTCCGCAATTCTATGAAGGGTCTAACGATATGTATTCCAGCATAAAGCCTTCTATTTTATTACCCTTGCCCCCATTATACTATGTGATATCCAAATCATAGCTATATGAATTATCTTGCTGAATCAGGTTCTTCTATTAATCTTCTTCTTCCTAATTCGAGCACGCAGAGGTTCGTCCCTTCATCAAAAATGCTCTTTCGCCTTTTGAGAGCCTCCAAGCTTTAATACAAAATCCATAGTCATTACCAGATATAACTATGTAGGTAATTTAGGTTTTCCTCCTCCGCCTTTCTGATCGGATCACGCAGAAGTTCATCGCTACATCAAGCATGCTCTATCGCCTATTAAGAAATTCAAATATATAATACAAGGCCCATAATTACCAGGTTGGTTAACAGCTCCGCTTTTCCTTTTTAATGTATAAAACATATTGTTGGTGCATGCTTAAATATTTTTATAATTAAGTTATCTGCATATCCGAATTTCGTTTTTATACGACTAGAAACTCAATTTAACTTTCGCTACGCTGCCATCCAATTTATTACAGAAACAAAATTCAAATCCCGTGCACGTGTCTCGTCAAACCAACTTTCTGGACGAAAATCTAATTCACTGCAACTGTACTATATGTATTGTACTATGTGAAGAGTATTTTCGCCACTATTTAGAGAGTTCAACAGAAATTAGCGAAGCACTACCTCGCTTTGCGATTTTGTCAATAGAAATTAGCGAAGCACTACGTCGTTTTGCGATTTTGTCATGGAGTCTATCTCCTAATGATGCTTCGGTTGCGGGGCGAAACGATTGTCGAGTTTGGGATAGTGAATGAGTAGTGTTTGTGTATTGTGGTGGCGGTTGTGGAGGTTTGTATAAGGTTTTTACGAATATATCGATCGAGTATGAAATCATTTCTACCCGTAACTGTCTGTCACTGTCGTTTTAACTGTATTTAGATTAAGTTTTAGATTCAAGCAACAATGATCGCCATTGAAAACCAGCGTTGAGGTACTCCCCAACTTAAGCTGAATGGTGGTCCAATACGTAATGTCACATTTCTGTATATTTTTCTTATTTTTCCTGTTATCTACTTTACTGTGACGTTATTAAAAGAAAGGTTTTTTGATTTTATTCGAAAACGGATAGTCCACTCTACATTTAGCATTATATTATATATTTTCTATTTTACTTTAGATGCAAAATAATTTAATATTACTTTGCATCTATAGGACTTTTTAGGAACTTTTTCTATATTTTGAGATTTTGAGAAAATCTATTATATACGGACAGACAGCCTTTGCGGACTTTGTTTTGTAATAAGTATAGATATATATAGATAACACAAGATTACCATTTAAATAATGAAGACCGCTGAAAACCCATTGGAATTATCGTATGAGACATTTTTTTTATCAGAAAAGTATATTACACTAGCTTTTAGCCACAAGTTCGCATGGCCTGTTGTCGCGTACGTCGATAACAGTTAGCACTTTCCAATGTTATCCTATCCCTTTAGAATTAACAGGATGTCTATAGCCTATATGTTATTTTCAGTGTATAAACAATAATTGTGCAAAATTCTATCGATATTGGTTCGGCGGATTCATTGTAAAAGAGTAACAAACATTACTCATACACACACTTTCGCATTTATAATATTAGTAAGATAGTGTCATATTAAAACGCAAAATCAACTCCTAGTAAGGTAAAGATTTACAGTTGAAAATGCGAAACATAGTATGGAAACATTATTATATGCAAAATTTATTTCATCTGACCCACCCGGGAAATCAGAATACATTACAAGTGAGGTCGTCAGAAATGTATTATCTACACGACCATTATGGCTATTGGTGCGTAAAGTGTGTACGTTTCCGTATCAATATACACTTATTGTAAATAAAATTAGTATGTTTGCATAGAGATTAAACTATTTAAAGTATATATAGAATTAGGCGTTACTTTGCGGAGATCCATAATACAAAAGTAATAATAAAATTATTTTGCTATAATCCGCGAAGAAGTAAAATAGTAAATATATATAATGCTAAATGTGAGTGGACAATCGGTTATCATACCTGATACATGCAGGATTCGTAAAAACACATGCACAAACCTCCACCACCGCCACCACAATACACAAGCACTATATACGTTCACTATCATAAACTCAACAATCGTTTCGCCCCGCAACCGAACCATCATCAGGAGATAGACTACACGACAAACCTTTGCGATTTTGGTCGTGGTTGAAAACGGTTTGTCCACTCACATTTAGCATTATATATATTTTCTATTTTACTTCTTCGCGGATTATAGCAAAATAATTTTATTATTACTTTTGTATTAGGGATCTCCGCAAAGTAACGCCTAATTCTATAAATACTTTAAATAGTTTCATCTCTATGCAAACATACTAATTTTATTTACAATAAGTGTATATTGATACGGAAACGTACACACTTTTCTATTTTTCTTTTTCTATTTAAAGCACACTGACACACTTATAATGATCATCCCTTTTTATGAATTTAGCTTGTCAGACATAAAAGGTTTCGTCAGAAAAACTTTGATTTTACTTAAATAGAATGCCTAAACAATAAATCACCAATTTTGTATAATTAAATAAGAAATTTCGCTATTCTTTGTTAATGGTTTTTTTTTATTCCCGCGACTTTCATCCATTTATTCTCTCACTGGCAATATTTCACTTCGGCATAAAAAGAAATAGGGTATATCCATCAAAGATATTTCTTCTTTTTCGATTTCTTAAAATAAATAATGATGATGGATAGAAAAATAAATTGAGTGATGCAGAATAATCATTTTTCATCAATTCAGCAATATTTATAACGCTGGAGATAAATTTTATGAATATCATTAAAAAGTGGGTTGACTTTTTCGATATAAATATCGTACGGAAATAATTGACACCCAAAATTATTGATGGTTCAAAAGAACAAAATCACTAACTTAAAAATGAAACAATCATGTTTTTAAATGTTATAATCGTATAATATAATTGGCTTATATTTAAAATAATAATTCCATTTTATTTGAGCTTATTCTATTAAAAATTAGGCTATAGTTTTGATTTTGCCTAAAGCATCCTCCCCTTATCCCAATCTAAGTGGGGTCGGCACAACATGTTATAAACATGTTGTAACATGATTTAGCTACGTATTTTACGACCAGCTGCCTAATCAATCTAAGTCGCCTTTCACGATCCTCATTAAGACAGGGGTATAAGTATGACAGATATGCGGAAACCACATGGAATTTTAATTTTGCCTAAATATAATATAATAAATATAAAAATATATCAAAAATATAGTAGGATGTAATTTAATGCGATAAATAAAAGTTTTCCCTATTAAAAAATTGTAAACCCTATTTCTGTGGTACTAAAGAACGGAAGAATCATTTTCCACAATTTTTTAATCTGATATATTTAAAGTGTAGAAATTCAGTCAACCCCATAAACTTTCCTTTTAACGTGTAAAAAATTTTTAGGGTACTTAAATTCCCGTTACGGATATTACCATTGTTTGTGAAAGCTGAGATATTAACCATCGATTATGGTGATGAGCAATCCATGAGTACTAGGAGGTCATCCAACCCATGGAGGTTAATATAGGGTGGCTGGTACAAGTCGGGAGAGGCGACTCGACGGCGCGACATCGTGGCGCGACGCGTGACGCATCTAGCACCTTTTGGCTCACTGTATAGGATCTACCCGTTAACGTTCAGCTTCCGTACTTAGAAGGTACAAAAATATGTTTTATTTTGCTTAATAGGTACCAGAACAAAAACAGACTACTTTGCTTGACTACTATGCTTAATTTTTATTAGATATGTATAAAAACTAGATTATCCAAACAAACATTATCCGCTCTCCTACCATACAAAAGCGAGTACAAAATACGATAACCCTTTTGTGGATTTTAGTGTTAATTTGAAAGGGTTTAAAATAATTCAGTACTAAAGTCTTGTGCATTTAAAATTCTTACCACTAACCGCTGATAATATAAATAAAAATAAGATAGATAAGACAAAAATATGTCAATATTGAAATTGATGATACATTGTTATATTATTAAATATTTTTTTTAATACTCAACAATGTATTATATATACTTTATTGTTAAATATGTGTAGAAAATAATTTTCTCCTTCTAAGACGACGTTATATCGCAGAAATAGGCGTTAATGCGGACGCGGCGTTGAGCAAGGAAAGGCCTGTAGAAGTCAATCGTTCATTACCCTACAAGAGACCTCCGGATGCCCCTTCAGTAAATATTAATTAAAAAGAAGATTTGAGCTTGAGAGCTTATTTGAAAAATATCCTAATAAATAAATACCTACTCAAGATAAAAATAAATAATAATCATTATAACAGCTATTGACGTTGGTGATAAAAATAATACTATGACATTTTTATAACTACATCACCGCCGCGTTTGAATGTAGATAAATTTTAGCCTTTACTTAATCCTACTAAATGTTTTGGTTAAATTACGACACTTCTCCAAGACGGCTAGACCGATTTTTATTAAATTTTATATTCATATTCAGTAGCTCTGAAAATTGGCTACTATCTATTTTAAAACCCCTAAGTGATATTTTTTTTGTAACATATATATTTTTTAGAAATTCTTTAGAAATAATTTATATGGCAAAACAACACTTGCCGGTCAGCAACAGTAATACAAAAAAAAAATTGCCGACAACATTACACAATAACAATATGAAATGATGACGTCAAGGTCAATTACAGACAAAATACAGCACGATGTACCTAACATTATTATTTATAATGGATAAAGGAAAATATAGCTTTCTTATTATAAGCATTAGTATGAAACATTGTTTGAAATAAGCAAGATTCTGACTGAACAATAATAATCCGAAGTCTCATAAGAAAATACACCAAAATACCGATGGTACGATTCTTATATTATTTTTGTTTATCTAGTATACTAAAACATATAATAATGGATCAGAGTTTGTGAATACATTATTTGTATTTTTAACATCAAATTGACAAAAATAATGGAAATAAATTATAAAAATTACGTAAACACAATGTAAACACAACTATAGAAAATTGTGAATGATGTAGTAAGTACGGCACTAAGTCGAAGTTTTATGGGGTTTATCACATTTACCGTCCCGTCCGTTAAGTAAGGAGTTATTGTTTGAGCACAGAATCCAAAGTCACAGTGCTCAAGCCAATATAGAAGTTGGTATTTAAATTTACTATACAAATATAATAATTATATCATAAATGCCGCGATAACTGAGGTGCTTCAACCTTGTCTAAGGAGTAGGGGATTTAAGCCCCAAGCAGGCATATATAATTATTTTTAAACTTATCCTTAATTAATATTTAAATATCCGACTGAATAGATCACTTTCAATTCTTACCGAGGTGTCGTAAAAGGCGACTAAGGTAAGTTGACCCGCCGTGTGGTATCTGATTGAGTAGAATAGACCACCCTCATTCTTACCGAGGTGTCTTAAAATACGATTAAGGTAAGTTGACTACATTCAGGCGACCGGTCGTAAAATAAGTAGCCAGATCATGTGACAGCATGCTTATAGCATGTTGTGCCGACCCTACTTAGAGGGGGATAAGGGCAGGAGCATAATGATTATCCGTGAAATACATTAACATCTCTAAAGGATTCATGGGATATCTTAAACCAGATACCCTGAATAGCTACTATTCCACTGCTGGGAAAAGCTTTCTCTCTTCTTTGCAAAGAGAATTGAAATTCATAGCCACCACAAACAACCACGCAGATATCCATCTCGGTAGGTAATCATAAAACTGCCTCTAATTTTGAATTCATTATCTTCCTAATAATATAATCAAATTGAAACGTGCTCGACTACACTTTTAAATAAGAAAGGTTCAAAAAAATTAAAGTATAAAGGTCATTTTGTATTAAAGGACAAAGGAAGTCCTTTGAAGTATGAAAGCCTTATTTATCTCATACTAAAGCCATGGCAAATGAGTTAATGTACTCATTTGCCATGGAGCATTCTACATTAAGTTCGGTTTTGCGAATATTCCATTTTTATATCAAATTTTTCAGTATTGTATTGTAGTACCTGGGTGAGCGAGCTTTACTCGGTATTTTTTTAGAAGATATAAAAAAGATACAATATACAATACGCAAAAAAAGAAAAATAGAGATGTTCATATTTGAGACTTGATCCGGAATATTTTCACTTATTCGTGCGTCCCTTACTTGCAAATAACAGCGTAATTAGTTTTTGTTTTCTAATAATATTGTAGCATTTTTTCAGTGCCTGAAAACAAGGCTAAAACGAATTTTTTTTAGATGAAACCTAGCCAGATTGATTTGTCGCCCCCAAAACCCCTACATACGGACCCATGAAATACGTTAGAGCCGTTTCTGAAATTCAAATTACATATATAATGAACTCATTCAAAGATTAAAGAAAAGAAAACAGCGAATAGAAAAGATATAATAATAAATTTATAAAATCAAATATTGCAGGTACAAAGTCTCCCTCTATTAAATGATAGCTTCAATTATACATAAGGTACAAAAATAACATCAGGAAAAAATCGTATTATAATTGTAAGTACATTTAAAATGTTACACCAAAATTTTCTTACTTTTGATATTTATTTAGTGAGCGCTCTAGATGAGTTCTGCTGACACGCCTTTATAAATTGCTAAAGCTGACATTTTTGTAACGACAATTATTATATTTTTTGAAGAAATATCTGAAGATATTTTGGTCAGTCTGCTAGAGAACTTCATCCTGGGGTTAGTAGGTTTAAGTAATGGACATTCAACTTTCGTTTTCAATTAATATTTACAATGTATACACTATCTGGCGAGGAAAAACATATTAAAAAGATATTCGTATCCTAACGATATATTATATGTTCCAATCCACCTTGGAAAAGCATGTTGGAATCTACATTATAGATATTTTTTATCAAAAACTATGTTTTTTTCGTATTCTTGGAGAAAAAAAGCGTTAATTTTTATCCTATATTTCCCTCCGTTTATAAGCTTCTATTTCACTAAATTTAATTTAAACAAGCCCTGAAAGCGTAACAAACAAAGCAACATACGGATTTAAATCATTTATATCGACTAGTATGTAACTATATATAATGTAATGAAAAATACAAGCATGTATAAGACAAACATAACATATGCATTAACACTAAGAGAAGATTCTTTTCACTGGATTACCATGGATCTAGAAAATGCACTTCGTACTTTTTAAATCTTATTATATACAAAGGAAAAGCGTTGTTCAACTAACCGTCTCTTCCTTGCTATAAGAGTAAAGTTACCCGAATACCTATTTGCATAGCGACAGAGATAATTTGCTTTGCAGAGTCTCAGCAAATTGATTTTAGTATTGCAAGGTAGGGTAATATTCTTTAACACAACTTAATAACATAAATATTAGATAAATTTTCTTGTCTCTTAGTGATAACACTAAAATATTAATTATCAAATATATATTGGCAACTATTAACTAAATTATAAAACTAGGCGTTTGTTACAAAAGTAATGATAATTTATTTTGCTATAATCTATACTAATATATAAAGCTGAACAGTTTGTTTGTTGGAACGCGCTAATCTCAGGAACTCCTGGACCGATTTAACAAATTCTTTGAGTGTAAGATAATCCACTTATCGAGGAAGGCTTACGAGTACATAACATTGCTAAGATGAATAGCAAAATAATATTTTCATTCGTTTTGCAATAAAGGTTTAATATTTCGGTAGCGGTATGAATTACCTAAATTATTCAACCACAATATATCAATCAGGTAAAAATAAATATTAACGAACGTATTGAAATTTCAGTTAAATTGCGTAATATGCAATTAGTCTATATTAGGTTGAACGTTTGTATTTGGCATGCAATTTGAACCGTGACAGAACTCAATTATTAGGCTGACGCTCTATTTGTAATTATGATGGCGGAGCTATAAATATTTTAAGTAATACAGAATTAAAACAATGATGTTATATTTGAAAATATGGGTTGGGGTATCCGGCTGACTAGAATAGACCACCCTCATTTCTTACCGAGGTGTCGTAAAAGGCGACTAAGGTAAGTTAACCCGCCGTGTGGTATCCGACTGTGTAAAATAGATCACCCTCATTTCTTACCGAGGTGTCGTAAAAGACGACTAAGGTAAGTTGACCCGCCGTGTGGTATTCGGCTGTGTAGAAAAGATCAACCTCATTGCTTACCGAGGTGTCATAAAAGGCGACTAAAGTAAGTTGACATCACGCAGGCGGCCGGTCGTAAAATACGTAGCCAAATCATGAGAGATGTTTATAACATGTTGTGCCAACCTCACTTACAGTGGAATAAGGGGAGGAGAATGATAATGATGTAAATTTGGAAATATTGAGGGTAGGAAGGTACAATGTTTTTGTTAACGCACTGGAATTTTTTTAAGATGTTTCTTACTTACTTATGGACCTATACGAGAGAGTTTTGGTTATGTAGGATTCTTACTCACTAAAATCACTTAATGGTCCACTTCGTGTCTGCTTGCTACGGGATTTGTCAAAAACTTTAATTTAAACCTTTAGTTGCGCTCGTCCGAATACCGAATCCAGCTGCCATTTTCTCAAGTTCTAATATTTGCTACCGTACATGAACTGTAAAAATATAAAGAAATTTTCTAGCTATTTAAAAAAATTACATGAATTCAAATTATTAATAAAGTCCTTAAATTTCTCTACGATGTTCAAGAAAAAGGGTCATGCGTTATAACTTCATATTTTTAGAGCTTAATAATTTTTAATAAGAAAATATATAAAGTAGCCTGTCACCTGTAAATTGCTATTTACAAACCGTAAATACGAATCCAAGGGCAAGATATCATCCAAAAGTAAGAAACGAAATAAAAAGAAACAAAACCTCATGACAAAGCTTACGAAGGCCGTTATTTGCGGACTTATTTTGTTTTATATTTCAATTTTATTTTACGTTTATCCAAGGCTCCTTAAAACGGTTACTAAGGGAATAATAAAGATGAAGCTTACACCGCGAAACATGTTTACAAAACCAACTTTGCCTTATAAAGAATTCATTGGAGAGGATTTTTGAGGGAAACCCTCTCGTTTGTCTTCTTTATAACCTTTAACTTAACTTTTATGTTTTAAATCATTTATGAAGTAATTTTAGATCAGCTATAGATGGATTTACAGATGCGCAGAAATAAAAATACTTGACTGGCCCGTTGGCGTAGATGTCAGTGACCTCGTCTACAGCTCCGCGGGTCGCGGGTTTGATTCCCGCTGACAGCCAACATTGTGTAAATACAATTTGTTGTTTCTCCGATTCTGGGTGTATTTATGTATTTAAAATTATACATGTAGCTTTTACCCGCAACTTCGTTTGCGTGGACTATCGTCATGTAATAGGTTGATAATAGATGGCACTTTGCAATGTCATTCTATTTCTGTAGAATTAACAGGATAGCCTATATAATCCGATGTATAAGGAATAATTGCGCCAAATTTCATCGATATTGGTTCAGCGGATTGGCCGCGAAAACGTAACAGACAGAAAGACTTTCGCATTTATGATATTAGTAAGGATAAAAAACATTTTGTCGTAAAAGGCGACTAAGGTAAGTCGACCCGCCGTTTGGTATCCGGCTGAGTAGAATAGACCAACCTCATTTCTTACCGAGGTGTCGTAAAAGGCGACTAAGGTAAGTTGACCCACCGTGTGGTATCCGGTTTAGTAGAATAGACCACCCTCATTATTACCGAGGTGTCGTAAAATACGACAGAGGTAAGTTGACGTCAGGCAGGCGGCCGGTCGTAAAAACGCAGCCAAATCATATAACAGCGTGTTTAAAACATGTTGTGCCGACCCCACTTAGAGTGGGATAAGGGCAGGAGGATGATGATAAGGATAAAAAACATTTAGTTGTTTCCTGTAGTAAGTTATAGTGAAAGTAAAATTTGATTTAATTCAGAATATTTTACACATACAAGTTAAATAATTTTATTGAAACACTGATTTGACATTACACGGATTAGCGCGGTCTACCATATACTGCATCATTTGATTTTCATTATGACGAAAAATCAAATTTTTTAAGCTAAGGTCAAATTCGCACATTAGTTTTATTTGTAGCTAGTTCGTTGGCAGTCATATAATTAAACGCTTAAAATTATCTCCTAGACATCGATTATCCATGAATCAATGAAACAGATAATAAAACCTTAAAAATATAATTTAAAATAAATATAAATATAGCCGTTTATATCTCCGGAGTTAAAAGTATAAATCGCGCGGTGGCTCAACGATGCGTAAAATCGGAAATGGCGGACATCCCGCAACCGCCCTAAATCGTTTGCCACTGAATCACACTCACTATAAAAGTCCTATTGGGATAAAACAATAAATATTCCTTATACATTTTATTGTGTTCTGGTGAGTCACAAATCTTTGAGACAATTTCATAGAAATTTATTCATAGTTATAGAAATTGTTATAACATGATATCGGTATGTTAGGGATGACGATGAATATTTTGTGAGTAAAAAGAAATCCGTACCACTTTTATTGAGAAATATAAAAATATTTTGCTTAAAAAAATAAAAGTGTTCAGTCTACTAAAGATATTAATCAATTCAAAACGGGGGAGAAAGAGAAACAATAAAACAGATACTTATTTATTTCCCCAAAGTCGTAGTTAAAAGTTCCCAAATATAATTTTTTAATTTGATTATTAATATTAGGTAATATGATATGTTGGTTGGTAAAAATTGATCTCTTGTATTGTAAAACATCGTATGAAATAATACCCTAAAGTATGCTGTCACCTGTGTTTATAAATATATTTATAAACACAGGTGACAGCAGTTTGGTAAACATTACCACAATTACCAATCGATGGCCAAAATTAAGTGTTTGTGAAGCTTTCCAATTCATATTATTAGCATTTCCAATTTCATTAGTTGACGCTCATAGTACTTGGTTATTGAATTTTGATAAATTCGGATATGAATATTTAAGCAAATATATTCATTTCAAATGAAATGGATTAAGCATATATTTATTAAAAATAATTTACTTATATAATATTTGCTGAATACCTAAATATAAAACTCAGAAAACACGACGAGAATACGCTGCGTAAAGAGTTCATGACTTAACACCTCACATAGGTTTGAAACAAGATTCGATTCTTATAATATCAGATCATCCAATTCATATAATTACAAATATAAGTAATAAAAAGCCTACAGTAATTTAAATTTAAAGCTCTTAAATTAGAACTTTTTGTTTACATTTATTCATGGGATCTTCCATATGAAACAAAAGATAAATTCAATGGGCACGTTCATGTAGCCATAAAATTCGGCACTATCGTAAACTATCAGGGTTTTATGATTCATCTCCCGTGTCAGTTTATGCCCTAGCACTCGGAAAAAAGTGCAATCGAGAAGAAAAGTGCTTAAAACATTCTTGGAAATTAAAGACAAAGAAAGTTTTTAGCTGCGAGAAAGCAGAGTCGTTAAGATTCTTTTATAATAACTTCCGTAACTGGTTCGTTGAAGTTAATTTTTTTCAAAGAGTTTAAATTTTTTTACGAATATTTAAATTAAGTTTTAACGATATTATAATAAGAACACAATGAAATAGAAAGTAAATCAGTTTAGACTAAGATTCAAACAGAAATAGATAAAATTAGTTTGTAGTTTTTGTGTATATATCGATTTTCTTAACTGCGGAAATATTATGGTTAACTAAAAAGGCCAGCCATGGCCACTTATGAGTTGGTTTTAATATTTAGGGGCGAATTTGATTTCTAAACTTTCACCCTGCAGTTCACGGTATGGGAAAAAATTGGATAAAACCTGCGTACAGATTTTGATGAAACCTTAGGCATAGCCCTAGGCTCTTGTATTAACCTTCCACCAATTCGCATTGAAGAAGCTTGGTGGGTCTTAGATCTTCTTTCTTTACAAAGAGAATTAAGACCTATACCCAATAATGGACCAAATTTAATGTTCTTCACTTGTTTTTTACTTTAACTCTAAAAATGGCAACTGATCAAACCCAATCAATATGAAGGCGATTCCGGCAAAATTTTAGGTTTTTATTATAAAAAGGTTTTTATAGTACATCGTTAACTGTCAAGTTTGTGTACAGGAATAAATTGTCGTTAGTGTCAATACAACAATTACACAATTAACAATTTACAACTAATTTTATGAACATAATAATAAATAAAAAAACTTTTGCTTTATAAAAGCAACAAAAGATCTAAAAAAAGAAATACTATTAGTATGTGACTGTATTCTGTAGCCGAAATTGCGTGTATGGTGTATAGAGTAAGGGTGTCTAAGTAAAGGCCATTTCAGTCAATCTTCGTTTACGACTGGTCGCCCTGTGTATTATCGAGGAAAGTACTAGAAAATCAGTGTGTGTCTTATTTAATTTACCCTAAATATACTTGGGCCTTATTGAGTTACAAATGGAAGCAATTTAGAATTCCTTTTTGATAAGCGCATTGTCACATCTGATTGCATTCTAAAGCAAATGCGCTAAGCTAGTAAGGACACAGCATAAAACCAAAGACTGGTTTTCATAACACAGAATCATCATCATTCTCCTGCTCTTAGCCCGCTCTAAGTAGGGTTACAACATGTTTTAAACGTGTTGCAACATGATTTAGCTAGGTATTTTACTTGACGTCAACTTACTTTAGTCGCCTATCATGACATCTCGGTAAGAAATGAAGGTGGACTATGGTACTAAGGCGGATACGGAAGGTCAACTTACCTTTGTCGCCTTTTATGACACCTAGGTAAAAGATGGTGGACATTGCTTACCAAGGTCAAATAATATGCAAAATGATAAAATAATTTTGAGGAATTTACAGAAATCTAATAATACTTTGGATTAATGGAATGTATAAATAAATGAATGAATGTGCATGTTACAACATGTTTATAACATGTTGTGCCGACACCACTTAGAGTGGGATTAGCGCAGGAGGATATATATACATACTTAAATACATATATACACACAGGAAGAACAACAAATTCATTTATAGTAAATGTTCGGCGGGAATCGAAACCGCGAACCACGGAGCTGAATTCAGGGTCACTATCCACTGCGACAATGGGCCAGAATTATGGACTTAATTCTTTTGTACCAAAACTAGGCATGTTATCTTCTAATATGTAACAGCTGAAGTACATACACAACAATATAATAGAGACGTGCGATCTCGAGCAATTTCCCCGTATTGGAGATGATCGTGAGAGGCGGTACGTGCTTCCTGAGCTTTATCTGCGAGCCTCTTGTTGTCTTGCTACATCAGCCTGTTATTCCATTAAATTGCAACCTGTTAACGAGATTTATGTCATCATCCTGCCCTTATCCAACTCTAAGTGGAGTCGGCACAACATGTTATAAACATTTTGTCATATGATTTGGCTACGTATTTTACGACTGGCCGCCTGTCTGACAACTTACCTTAGTAGTATTTCAAGTCACCTTGGTAAGAAAGAGGGTCGTCTATTCTACTCAGCCGGATACCATACATCGGGTCGACTTACCTTAGTCGCCTTTTACGAAACCTCGGTAAGAAATGAGGGTGGTCTATTCTACACAACCGGATACCACACGATGGGCCAACTCACCTTAGTCGCCTTTTACGACATCTCGGTAAGAAAGAGGGTGGTTTATTCTACTCAACTGGATACCACACGGTGAGTCAACTTACCTTAGTCGCCTTTTACGTCACCCCGGTAAGAAGTGAGGGTGGTCTATTCTACTCAGCTGGATAACACGCGGCTTAGGCTATATAAAGGATATAGGTATAGCCTATATTTATGCAACATAAAGGAGTTCCCAGATAAAAGTTTAGTTAACCAGGTTTTTATCGTAGAAATACCTACCTATCGGGCCTACCAGACGACGTAATATTTATCCCCACACATACTATTATAACATATCTTATATTCTTATTATATATTGGGTACGGACATACTGCAGCCTCAAAATTTACCCAGATACAATGATTCAATACATCATTAACGAGCTGCCATTAGCGCGAGGGTAATTAATATCTAATTTATCTAAATAACACGAGTAGCAAACAATAGCTCGCTATTCCAACATTGCCTATTGTGGCTATCGATTGAAAATTGTGGTCAGCGGTTGCCTCATCATTGGAAGCCTGTAGTGTGTTTAAGTAAAAATATTTGATAAATCTCTCCATTGTATACTGGTAAAAGTAAAATAAGTAGCGGCCTGTTACTATCCCACTGCTGAGAATAGGCCTCTTCTCTCCGTTTTTGGAGAGAAGGTTTGGAGCTAAGACCTACCACGCTACTCCAATACGGATTGGTAGGTTACACATATACCCAGAATTATCTAGAGATATTCAGGTTTCCTCACGATGCTTTCCTTTACCGAAAAGCGTGTGCAATTATCAAATAGACACATAAGTTTTAACAGAAAAAGTCATTGGTGTCTGCCCAGGTTTGAACTCGTGACATCCTCGAAAGATCCGCACGGTGTTACCGCTGAGCTACCACAGCTTGTACACTGGTACGAACTAGCAAATGATGAACAACCTCTGAGTCAGATTAGCAATTGGAATAAGTGAAATAAATATTCAAAAATATCGGTATGTATATGAGGTTAAGTTTAACTTTCCTAGTAAGTTCTCGTAAAACTATAAGTATACTAGACTACAGACAAACATTTTGATGCGATATTGCAAATAAGTCTGCTACTAGGATTAGCGTCATTATAATGATATTTTCTATCAAATCTTTTCAAAGCGTACTTTATACATGGTTTCAAAAAATTCTATGGCTGTATACGAATATCAAAAATATTTATGCTGACATTTATTATTGATTTCAAAGTTATACAATTAAAGACAATTGCAAATACTTTGATATCCGCTTCAGTAGATTAGACCGCGCTCTTTTTTACCAAGGCAAGTCAGGCAGGCCGCCGGTCGTAAAATAGCCAAATCATGTGACAATATGTTTATAAAATGTTGTGCCGACCTCACTTAGAATGGGATAAGGGCAGGAGGATACTCAAAAAACAGTTTCAAATATTTTATATAGATACGAACTAAAATAAATATTGACTAGCTTTTTAAATTTAGTCCTACTAATAAAAGCAAAGAAACTCATCAGTTTTACTTTTAATAATAATAATAATAATACACTTTATTGTACACAGAAAAATCTAAAACGAAATACAAAAAGAAAAAGAAGCATAGTAAATAAAATGACGTACACGATATACAAAAAAATAAAGCATGGTAAATGAGTCCATGTACAAGAGGCGGCCTTATCGCTAGATCAGCGATCTCTTCCAGGCAACCGACAATAAAGGAAAACAGTAAAACAGGCGGTAGGTGTGTACGAAATATATATATACAAATATATAATATATATATATAATAAATACTATATATACAAATACAATAAATAGAATAAAATATACATATATAATAACATAATATATTGTGAATATGTTTATTAAAAATGGTATAATATAATGACAAATAGAGAAGAGAGCAGTGAGGACAAAGGAGGGGATGGGATCAAGATGTGCTAAGATAATGTTTTTTTATGTTATTTTTAAATATCCCAAGGGATCTCGATTTTTTAATATATTCAGGAAGGGAATTCCAAAGAAGGACAGCTTGAACAGCAAAAGACTTAGAATAAAAGGAGGATGAGTGGGGAGGAACTTTCAAACGTAGGTTATGGTCAGAACGTAAGGGACGGGTATGGGTGTCACCTAAAAAAACAAATTGTTCTTTTAGGTATTTGGGTGTGGTAGGATTAAACAGTATGCAGTAAAGAAGGTGAAGTATATGAATATTCCTGCGAAGATGAATTGGGAGCCACTTGAGTTTTTTGCGGAAGTCGGAAACATGGTCATATTTACGTAGGCCGAATATGAACCTTATAGAAAGATTTTGAAGCCGCTCAAGTTTATTCAATTGCTCCTGCGTGATGTCAAGATAACAAGAGTCAGCATAATCAAGACTTTTCAAAGTATATTTGATATAAGTATTCGCCCGTGTGGCGAGGCAGAGTCGCTTAGGAAACACTCATTTTTTACCAAGGTTGTCGAAATGTCTCACTAGATTATATTGTTAATTTTGATTTGTGAATAATTACAAATACATTATTGTAAATATTATTTTTTAAAGAGTGATAGCCGAGTTTCTTCTCGGTGAGAGCACCTTTCCGAATCAGTCGTACTTCATTGTAATTTGACAATTCAAAAATGTTTGTAAAAGCCAATTTGAATAAAGAATTATTTGAATCTAAAATGAATACGTACATAGACTAAAATTCAGAAATCCCAAATACCATAGACTATATTCAGGACACAAGCGAGTGCAACTGGCGGTAGTCGAGCAAGGGTCGAACAACCCCGCGCTCGCATCTTCATAATTAATCCGACAGCGGCCGCAATAGGAAACCCGCCCGACTACCCTATTTCATTATTCGTCTGAACACATTTTGATGGTTGTAAATGTTTGAATTGTAAATTTATTTTAATTTTTTGTTATCATTACTCAATTTTTAATACATTAATTTCACGTAGAATATGATTTTATATCAAATTTATCGATACGATTGATAATTTAGATTAATAATATTGATTCTTAATTTAATATAGGCTTTTTAAATGTATTTATCATTGTTTATTCTGTAAGAAAACGTTTTAAAGGATTCAGTATTTTCTGATGCTTTGAGATGCTCAAACATATGGTTCCGACAAGGTAGAATTTATAAAACTACTATCTATCCAGCCATGCGTAGCTGTGGCTCAGTCTGGTTTCAAATTCACCTGGAAACAGAACACACCAGTAAAAAAAATCGAATGGCCACCAAACTTACAGCGGTTATTCTAAATATTGTCAGAAATTCCCATTCAAATCAGTCCAGCCGTTTCGGAGTCTAGCCTATAAAGGACATACAGACAAACATTTATTTTATATTAAGAATTGATTTACTGCTATATCATAAAAAAACTATATTATTTTAGAATAAAATCAGCATAATATAGAGCTTTTAAAATAAAGTTGTTTACAACAGACAGTCAATTTTACTAAGCTTGTTTTATGGTTGACTTAATTTTAAGAAACAAAATCATGTAAGATATCATATAAAGTAATAAAGAACTACATCATCATCCGCCTGCCCTTATCCCACTATAAGTGGGGTCGGCACAACATGTTACAACATGTTGTCATATGATTTGGCTACGTATTTTACGACCGGCCGCCTGCCTGACGTCAACTTACCTTAGTCGTATTTTACGACTCCTCAGTAAGAAAGAGGGTGGTCTATTTTACTCAACCGGATACCACACGGTGGGTCAACTTACCTTAGTCGCCTTTTACGACACCTCGGTAAGAAATGAGGTTGGTCTATTCTACTCAGCCGGATACCACACGGCGGGTCGACTTACCTTAGTCGCCTTTTACGACACCTCGGTAAGAAATGAGGGTGGTACTATTCTATTCAGCCGGATACCACACGGCGTAAAGTAATAAAGAACTACGATACACTTATTTATTTAACGCCGTGTGGTATCCGGCTGAATAGAATAGTACCACCCTCTTTTCTTACCGAGGTGTCGTAAAAGGCGACTAAGGTAAGTCAACCCGCCGTGTGGTATCTGGCTGAGTAGAATAGACCAACCTCATTTCTTACCGAGGTGTCGTAAAAGGCGACTAAGGTAAGTTGACCCACCGTGTGGTATCCGGTTTAGTAGAATAGGCCACCCTCTTTCTTACCGAGGTGTCGTTAAATACGACTGAGGTAAGTTGACGTCAGGCAGGCGGCCGGTCGTAAAAACGCAGCCAAATCATGTAACAGCATGTTTATAACTTGTTGTGCCGACCCCACTTAGAGTGGGATAAGGGCAGGAAGATGATGATACACTTATTTATTTCATTTAGATTACACAGTAGTTAAGTTAATTAACTTTAATTCAATTTTACTTTAATATTAGCACACTAAGCGCTAATATTGCGACAATGTTTTACAAAAAGAGATACTTTCTTACATCTGTGCCGTGGAAGCAAAGTCAACGAAGAAAATGTAAGAAAAAACACTCATTTTATAAAGTGTCCTTTGGTCTTTTTAAGATTATTTTTTGTGATACTTTAAAGAATGTCTCAGAAAGACACTAACTTATTTATTTTTCCCTTAAGGCGTTTCTTATAATGGTCGTACTTTTTTTCTAGTTTTAATTTTTTAAACAAAGGGTATAGACGCTTTAAAGGGTAGTGGTGTGCTCTCGAAGCATAATTTTAAGCTTTCTAATTAATTTAAATATAGTACATCTCTATAACAAAAGTATATTAATAATATAAATTATAATAAAATCTAGAAAATATCATCATAATCATTATCCTCCCCTTCGTAGAGTCGACAAAATACATATATTTTCATCTTTCATTCTCATCGATAATTCGTAAACTCTGGGGCATCTTCTTTGCTAAACATATAATATTTCACGCAATCCATCCACCTTTTTTTTAGCCTCCCTCTAGTCATATATCCATCCACATCTATATATAGATATAGATGTGGATATAATATATATAGATATATTATAAAACATCTGTATGTGATCGATTTTCTCAAAATCTACTGAACGAATTTTTGTGCGGTTGTTATTAAAACATAGTGCAATTCTTCTGAAAAGTTTAGTTTAATAGAATATTACGGTTTTATGTCCTGTGTTGAAGGATGTAAGGAAACTCGCTTGCTGGGAACTTTAGTCACGTGCGCTGCGTAAACTAACAGAGATATGGTAAAGTAATGTAGTAGAGAATAGTAGATCTATATAAATGCTACCCAAAAATCCGCGACAGCATGTCTCTATCTCTTATATTTAACTCACAATAACAACTTTTATGTTCAAAAAATTATTACATCACTTTGTGACATACTGTTTTCCACATAAGCGAAACCGTAGGCACAGTTAGTTCATATATAGAACTATCTTAGTCATATGATTTTTATTACACATCCATTCTAAATTTATATCGCACTTTTCATCGTTTGTACAAAGCAAAACAAAAACATCATCATCAATCATAAAATACATGTTTTTTTAGCAAGGACATTTCATTGATCTCTTATTGCATTTAGGGGAGTGAAATAAAATCAGGCCGCCGAGGAAATGAACTGTAAAGTAGAAAGGGTTGGTACGCGTGTCGAATAGACAATGTTGGGCGGAACGTTGATTTGTTACTACATTGCTTGCATATCAATGAAGTGGTACTTTCAATTTGAACGGACTTTTTTATTAATTGTAGAAAGAAAACCTATTCAGACGCCTGTTATTAGCAGAGAAAAGCAAAAACTATTATATATATTTTGTTCAAAAGTTTGTGTATCTGTCATTGTTTGTTCGCGCCACAAACAAGATTAACATAGAACGCCATTTAATGTTAACCGATCCAATTTTTTATTCACAGTGTGTCAAAGTAATGTTAAATCTGTAATATAGAAGGTCCTATCTCTGTGTCTGTATCATTATTCTTTGGTTTATGTAAAAGAAATCATGAAAAGAAAGTTTTCATATATATTTGGTTTTCTATGTGCTGATATAAATCTAACTGAACCATAATGAAATTATATTGAACATTATTTATAAAGAAATTCGTAAAAAATATAATACATATCTACGAGAATATTTATAAATGTATACAGTTAACTTGGCTACCAATGGATGCCCGAAGGCTTTCACGTAACACAATACTGTGCTGATGATTTGATTTAGCGGCTCTCTGCAACTTTATTTAGGAATCTGTACACTTAATAAGCTGTAATAGCCCAGCGGTGCGACCGTGTGAGTCTCTAGAGACGACCATGTGTTCAAAGCCGGGCAGACTACAATGGAGTTTTTCTATTAATAAGTTGTGTCTAATTGATAATTGCAATTTATCACACGCAAATATATCGGGGAAGGAAAACATCGTGAGGAAACCTGCATATCTCTAGAGAATCCTAGAGATATGTGAAACCTACCAATCCGCATTGGAGCAGCGTGATAGGTCTTAGCTCCAATCCCTCTCTCCAAAAGTGATCCTACTCTTACTCTCTCTCTCTCAACAATACGTCTTGTAGTCTTCTCATCGTATAAAACATTTACTTTCAGCAGCGAACAAGTATTGGGTAAAGATTTTTGTTGATTAGTATATTCTTTCGCGTCTGTGTGCGTTTAAAAACAATATGAAACTAAAAATTCGATGTAATCTATCTTACTTTACGTTGAAAGCGCACACATCGGTCAGATGTTAGTACACAATTAAGGGGACCGTCCGCCCTCCGTCCCCTGGCACTACAATCACGAAATGCTTTTATTTTTTCAGTCCTCCACGTTTATTGCCTCATCAGCGGTGGTTATGGTTCGGGAAACTGCAATTTACGCACGTTCGTTGCAGACTATGCCTGTAGATGTTGTTTAGTTTGGACACGGGATGAATTCTGCAAACACTTTTAAGTTTATTTATAGTGGTTAAACAAACTGACCCTCCGTCCGTTTTATAAAGGTACATAGAACTTTAATTAACGTAATAACGGTAAAAAAAAGTCGTTACTATACTTTTTTTTTACTTTAAATATTGTTAGCAATTATTACATTTGCATAATAAGATAATAATTATTGTATTAAGTTTAGTGTTTTAGGAAGTATACATATTGGCATTAGTCACAATATTGTAATCTCAACTTAAGAGGAGATTTAAAAATGGAAGGGAAATTCATTTGGCGGCATTTTGTTTTGACGAAAAATAGTTGTTATTAAAGTGTAATAATGTGTTTTCAGAATTGTTTTGAAAATCTTTTCAAGTATTTTAATACTATATTCTTCGTCTTGTTGAATTGTATTGTATTGATCTATTTAAGTTTGTTCGGGCAATATAGCGTTAGATTGCTGAACAAAACTATGTATGTAAATATGATTTTCTCTGTAAGTGAATGAACAAATTCTTTGAGAAAATAAATTCTTTAACCCAAATATTTTCCACCGAGGGTAATCGGGGCTTGCTGCACCTGAGGCGGTGCGGGTAGGTGACTAATTAATGTCACATACAAAAAAAGATTGGTCGGTCGTGCAACACGATGCACGGGGTTCGGTATGAATTAAAATATATATCGGTGTTCGGTGGATGTTCGTGTAAATATATACAAAATATAAACGATAAATTAGTGGCTGTGTATATAAAAAATATCAGAGAACAATCAAATTGGTGATTCCGCGAATAGAAGTGGATTTAGTTGTTTAGTGGTTATACACTGGCCGGAGCGGCGTGGACGCCATAACCTGAGAAAAAGACTCCAAGTTAAAAGGTCAGTATCCTTGATTATTCGGTGTGGAGAAATTGCTAAAGAAACCATATTATTTTATTTATAATAAATAAAAACGTAAACAATTTATGCACCTTGGATTTCTCCGGTCGAATTTGAATATTTTTTTAAAACTATGAATTCTTAAATGAAAAACATTGAAAAACAAAAAAATAACGTTGAGAAAATTTCCTTAATAAATATTAAGTTTTAGGCTTTAGTTTAGGTACAGAGGAATGAATAGGTATTTACCGCGTATTAAGCCGTAAAAGTTAAAACTCAAAATGCTGAAAATTATTTGGGATATTAAGAACTTATAAGCGAATACTAAAATTATGTTTATACAAACAAGATCAGGTCTTTTATGCCACTTAATTTAATAACGAGGTGATATAATATGGATACAAGCAATCATCATCTTCCTGCCCTTATCCCACTCTAAGTGGGGTCGGCACAACATGTTATTAACATGTTGTCACGTGATTTGGCTACGTATTTTACGACCGGCCGCCTGCCTGACATCAACTTACCATAGTCGTATTTTACGACACCTCGGTAAGAAAGAGGGTGGTCTATTCTACTTAACCGGATAACACACAGTGGGTCAACTTACCTTAGTCGCTTTTTACGACAGCTCGATAAGAAATGAGGGTGGTCTATTCTACTCAGCCGGACACCACACGGCGGGTCGACTTACCTTAGTCGCCTTTTACGACACCTCGGTAAGAAATGAGGGTGGTATTATTCTATTCTGCCGGATACCACACGGCGTAAAATGGAAACAAGCAATGTCAGAAATAATAATAATACCCGTATTTCGTGCCTTTCTACTCTGGTATTTGTAAATTATCTGTATTGTGAACTTAAATGTAAATTATAATAATAAGCTATGGCAGCTGCTGTAACTGCTGCATTATTAGTAAGCTAGAATAATATTCCACAACGTTGGTTTCAAATTTAGTGGCCTAAATTTAGCCACGAACATTTTGCATTCAAAATGATCATTAAACTTAGATCAAACAGATTGTTAACACACGAGTGAATTGTTTTTTGAAATACGCAAAAAAAATTTGAAATGGCTTTTTCAAAAATTCACCTACCTAATTGAAGTTTTTAATAACAAATATCGTAATATTATTTATACTTTGAGCGTAATCTAATTGACACTTTGAGTGGAGCAACGTTATTACACCTTTGACACAACACTTATTAAATACTTATTCACACAACGTTTAATCACGTCGTTAAACAACATGCAAAAACAGCAGGCAGCAGCTTGTACTAATTTCTTCAAGCTTCATCATTGCGCCGTATTACCTTAGATTTTTGGACTTTGACAGCTATTACAACTTCGCAAGTGACAGCGTAATTAACCTTTGTTTTCTAATAATATTTTATCAGTTTTCCAGTGCCTGAAAACAGCGATAACATGATTTTTTTTTGAAAATGAATCCTCTCAAAATCCCAATAAAATCCGTAATAAATAAACCGATATCGATGTTTATATCATTCAAAAGTTACAATATAATATATACAAATTCAAAGCAAACTGCTGTATTGATATAAATACGTAATTGAGCTGACGTCGACCACAACAAACAATGATCACAGCCGTTGAAAGCATTCTATTGTTTTCCGTTATTTGGATTGCCAATATATCTATTGAACTTCGATTAAAATAAACATTGTTATGACTGTGATACCAATTTTATTTACTAGAAATTTTAACCAAAAATAGCTACCTTACAGCCGTATATTCTGAAATACGTTATTATATTATAAAAGTAGCGTTATATGAAAGTACTACAAAAATATTTATAAAACTATAAAAGTGCAAAAAAGTAATAAGCACAGATGCTTATAGTACTTTTATATAACGCTACTTTTATATAAGCTAACACATAGGAAAAATAACCCTTTTTCCTTCGAGAAAGACGAAACGTAATTAGAAAACATTATATTCTTTACATAAATTTAATATATTGAGGGGAATATTTGAGGGTATATGAACATTTAAGTTGCCGCGAAAGAAATTGTGCATGTATTCATACAATTTTAGAGATAGGAAAATATTTAATCTTATTTTATGCCATAAATTGTCTTTATAATAACAAACATCAAAATTCAGAGAATATATTCCGTAAGTACAAAGCAACGAAACAGAAAGCTTGAGTAAAGCTGGAATTGAATATTTATGACAGTGAGTATGTAACACGAGACGGAAAACCGTTCGTAATACGTAAAATATTAAGCAATTTCGCGCATTAGCATAAATGCTAATGCCTCATTTTGGTGTGTTGTTTGCCGTTCCCATTTCGTTTGAGTCCCATGAAAGCTAGTCCACTACTGTTTGTTTTCGAACAAATATCATTAATGATAAAAGGACGCCGTGTGGTATCCGGCTGAATAGAATAGTACCACCCTCATTTCTTACCGAGGTGTCGTAAAAGGCGACTAAGGTAAGTCGACTCGCCCTGTGGTATCCGGCTGAGTAGAATAGACCACCCTCGTGTCTTACCGAGATGTCGTAAAAGGCGACTAAGATAAGTTGACTCACCGAGTGGTATCCGGTTAAGTGGAATAGAGCACCCTCTTATTTATCGAGTTGTCGTAAAATACGACTAAGATAAGTTGACGTCAGGCTGGCGGCCTTCCGTAAAATACGTAGCCAAATCATGTGACAAAATGTTTATAACATGTTGTGCCGTTGTGTCCCCACCTAGAGTGGGATAAGGGCAGGAAGATGATGATGAACATTAAATGGAACTCAATTGTGAAAGTAAGCATTTAATTAAATAATTCGTGGAAATTTGTCGTGGAGTTCTATCTTCTGATGATGCTTCGGTTGCGGGGCGAAACGATTGTTGAGTTTGTGATAGTGAACATATATAGTGCTTGTGTAGTGTGGTGGCAGTGGTGGAGGTTTGTGCATGTGTTTTTACGAATCCTGCATGTATCAGGTATGAAAACGGATTGTTCACTCTATATTTAGAATTATATATATTTTCTATTTTACTTCATCGCGGATTATAGCAAAATAATTTTATTATTACTTTTGTATTATGTCTCCGCAAAGTAACGCCTAATTCTATAAATTATTTAATTAAAAGTATTGATAGGTATTTATTACTAGCTGTGCCAGCAGCTTTACCCACATAAATATCAATGTCACAATTTTTTTTCCCGAATTGAATTTATGTACATAAAAGTTATTATCGTGATTTAATTTAAAAGATTTTTTGAATAACTTTCACGTTTACATAGCGCACGCAAGGAAAGCAGCAATAAGAAATTTTGCCAGTTTTGCAATATTTCTTATTGCTGCTCCTCTCTAGTCATCTTAGCGTAATGTTATATAGTCTATAGCCTTCCTCGATAAATGAATGAATCTTACATTCAAAGAACTTTTCAAATCGGTCCAGGAGGTCCTGAGATTAGCGCGTTCAAACAATAAAACAAAAAAGAAACAAACTCTTCAGTTTTATATATAAGTATAGATATGTAAAATTTTTGTAGCCACGTAAACGTAATAAAAGTACCAAATAGTATAACCATGCCAAGTCTAAGATGTAGAACTCTGAGTATTGTAAATTAAATATACACAGCAAATATAAATATTAATAAGAAAACCAATGGTAGGAGTCTTGTTAGTCATTTCACAATGAATTCAGAATGCTTCTTTTAGCTGTTATGTTGAACATCCGAAATGTTTTGTTTTTGTACAGCGCTCTTTCAACCTATTTTTGTTGATACCGCTTTTATATTGTTAACTGGAGCTGACGGAATCGGTCATGAACTTTAAACAAAACACTGCTAAAAATTGACTAATCAAAGTCATACCATCAGCCCTCCACTACACGTCGTCCTAAGCCGTGGTCCGGCCTCACAGGAGGCATCCTTAGGACGACGTTCCCCGACGCTAGTAGAACTTCTGCGCTCTACTCCCCGCATTTCGCAACTTCGACAATGCTTCTACGCTCGCCCGTCCCGCCCGGTGACGCTGGAAATCGTTAAGGCTAACAGCGTACAGTGAATTCGAAAAAAACTGCTAAAAATTGCAATCGCATTACTACGTCGATTGCACTCAATAACTTTCAGCAACTTCATTTAGAGATCAAAATTTAAATATCTACACTTTATATTACAAGTTTTGAAGAATGTAATTTTCAGTAAATAGATTCTTTATAACTTTTAGAGGTTCTTACTTTGTTTTCTGATGGGGTGGAGTAGTTTTATCTTTCAGATATGTATATTATCCATATGTCATTTGATGAGAAGCTTATAACAGTACCATGTAACAACTCTATCAGTTAAGCCTCACAGACAAATAACTCACTGTTGCTGTTTCGATGCATAGGAATAATAAAATATATTAAAACAACATGTTTCAAATACGTCCTTCAAATATGCGGTCAGGTTAATAATATAAAAAATTTCACCGTCAATAAGTGAAGTTGTTGAAAATTAATAAAGTGAAAAAAATAAATGGGTAGACTTTTGAGAACATTGCTTCTTATTTATTTAATAAGTGTAAACGAAAAATGTCGTTGTTATATTCTGATTTAGAATATAACCTTACTTCACAAATAGAGCGGACAAAAGAAATATCTGTACATTTTAAGAGATAATTGCAATGTGCAGCGTCTATGGAAAAAATTAAAACCTATATGCGCTGCTGAAAATGTTATAAATATCTCTTGCATGTTAGTTAGCATGTTAGAGTGATAGAAGAAATAATGTTTAAAAGCACATTATTTACATACGACAACAGTAATATGCGGTCTATAGTGTCTGAAGAACAAGTAATTTCATCAAAATTCATTCAGCACTTCAAATATTTACAATAAAATTAATTAACATTTCCAATAAAGAATGCTTGCACAAAACTTAATATAAATACTAAAGCAACGACTTGAAGGCCAGGCCACAGCGAGTCTGCTGAAAATTTAAATTCTTGAATATTTCCGTCGCGTCGGGTTTAAATTGAATAAATCAACATTGAATCAAGAAATTGTGTCTTGCAATAGCCGTGTTCTTAATAAAGAACACAGTTATTAACCCCAATTTATAAAGGTTTATCCTTTTCTTAGAAGAACGTTACTAGAACTAATTTAAATAAATCTTCTTCTTCTTCCTGCCCTTATACCACTCTAAGTGGGGTCGGCACAACATGTTATAAACATGTTGACACTGATTTGGCTGCGTTTTTACGACCGGCCGCCTGCCTGACGTCAACTTACCTTAGACGTATTTTATGACCCCTCGGTAAGAAAGAGGGTGGTCTATTTTACTAAACCGGATACCACACGGTGGGTCAACTTACCTTAGTCGCCTTTTACGACACCTCGGTAAGAAATGAGGTTGGTCAATTCTACTCAGCCGGATACCACACGGAGTTTAATATAAAAGACTATATTCCTTATTTTAACCATTTATATTCAGTACATAGTAGCTACTGATGGCCAGTATTGCTTCAATTTAAGATGGGTAATTTTAGCTACGAGGCCTTGTCAAGTCTTTAATTATTCATGTTGTTAATAGTACATTTATCGTATATGATACATCGTTATATTTTATTTATACGTAACTGTAAATAGGCGGCTTAAAATAGACTATTTGTAACGAGTGTCTACAGAGTTTCCCGCCGCTTTTTGTTTGTGGAGACAACATTTCCGGACGCGACTGTATAATTTGATTTCGTAAAACGTTAAACTTATTTAACGAAGCACTTTAAAGTATATTATTCGTGAAACGAGTGATATATTACATGAGCCGTGTGATATCCGCCTGAGTAGAATTAACCACCTTCTTTTCTTACTTACTTACTTAGGTATCGTAAAAGGTGATTAAGGTAAGTCGACTCGCCGAGTGGTTTCCGGCTAAGTACAATAGACCACCCTTATTTCTTACCCGGGTGTCGTGAAAGGCCACAAAAGTAAGTTGACCTACCGTGTGGTATCCGGGTGAGTAGAGTAGACCACCCTCTTTCTTACCAAGGTGTCGTAAAATACGACTACGGTAAGTTGGCGTCAGGGGGGCGGCCGGTCGTAAAATACGTTGCCAAATCATGTGACAACATGTTTATAATTTTATTTTTTGTTTATTATATAAGGATGATATAAGTGTTATATTACTCTTTATCTCGAACTACTTTAATCCTGAAATTAAAGAAAGGTCTGCTTCTTTTTTACCTATTTTTTTTTATCTTTGAGATCAAAGAGCTTCAGCTCCCGTCAGCCCATAACCACAACCAGTTAAAGAAAAATAGGTACTAAGGGGTTAGAATAAATTAATATTATTAAGATAATATCTAATAAAAATCAACTATGCTAGTATTTACATTTAGATGACTTCCTTCACCGAAAACGTGTGATAAATTTCAATTATCAATTAGACACATAAGATTTTACAGAAAAATTCATTAGTGCCTTCCCAGGTAGGTTTGAACCCGTAACTCGGAAGAGTCGCACGGTCTCATCGCTAGGCTGTCACAGCCTTAAAAATTAATAGTTAAATACAACCTTTGGTTATGTTTGTCAAAATTAAAATTATTTGAGAGAGCTTAAGATTGTAACAACCACCATCTAAGAATATATCTGCTTTCGTGTACGTTGACCATAAAGGGGAAGTTTGGGATAAATTAAATAAAACAATCGCACTGATTCACAACTAGTACCTATTTCGACAGCTCACGGGACGAACCCTCGTAAACGAAAGATTGGGTGAGATGGTCAAATTTACTTAGATTGTATGGACATCGTAGTTTTGGCCAATCTGGTACAGTTGAGTACAATTTGTAAAACAAGTAATTTATTGTCGCTTTAATATAACTTCACTTGTCTTAAAACAATGTTTTAAGGTAATATATCAGACAATACTAATATTATAAATACCTCAAAATTATCTTTCTGTCTTTCCGCTTTTGCCACTAATCCGCTTGAGCAATATAGATGACATTTTTTACAATAGAAGCTTATATCTAACTACCGTGTAGAATAAAAAATCCTAAGAAAAGAAAATCAATATTTATATAACACAGTAAATAATTATTTATAAACTAAAGTCGACGCAAACGTAGTCGCGCGAATCTCTGGTAATCCTACTAATATTATAAATGCGAAAGTTTGTGAGTATAGATGTATGTTGTTACTCTTTCGCGGCGAATCCGCTGAAGCAATATCGATAAAATTTGGCACCATTATTCCTTATACACCGGAAGGCTATAGAAATCCTGTTAATTCTGCAGGGAATAGCATGAAATTGAAAAGCGCCACCTATTATCACCTATCACGCTACAACAGTCTACGCAATTAAAGTTGCGGGGAAGTAGCTAGCAATAGTACTTAGTTTTGGAGATAGTTAACGGATTATTGTTATTTGAAAAGTATTTTTTTTTATCTAGATAATGAACTCGATATAGTAGAAGTCTTAGTTTGTAGCTACTTTAAAATAAAATACAACACCTGCGCGAAACTCTCAAAAGTGTTTTTAATTCAGAGTCGGGGCATTAAAAGTTCAGGTTGACTTAATGATGGCTGAGCTGCACAAGATGACAAATTAAGAAGAAAAAGCTACGCGCAAACAATGCAACCACTATTAAAATTTGCCGTTTAGTATAGGAATTGTTTGAAAAAATACTAGCACTCGGAAAACGACTTTGAATTATTGTATTATGGGATCGTTCAGATTACGAAAAATAACTATTATATTTTTCATCGAAAATAATTTAATTAGTAGCCGTCATAAAAAAAATCTTGTTTTTTCTAATAATTTTATATTCATTTATATAGACCACCCTCTTTCTTACCGAGGTGTCGTAAAATACGACTAAAGTAAGTAGATGACAGGCGGGCTGCCGGTCGTAAAATACGTAACCAAATCATGTGACAACATGTTTATAACATGTTGTGCCGACCCCACTTACAGTGGGATAAGAGCAGAAAGATGGTGAATTTTATATTCATTTACATTTTTTGATGTAACTGTACTTTTCTCAGCTCTAAGAATTTGAGCAAACACGAGCGATGAATCATAAAACCCCAATAGTTTATGAGTTCGACCAATTTTATAGCTACTTCGTTCTGCTCATTGTTTTTATCTTGTCTTTCATATATCCATATATAAATGCACTTTTGTAAACCCAAATGACCGTAAATTATAGTGTTTTAGAAGCATATGTTGCAAGCTGTGAACTTTGATAATGTAATTTTCTAGATTGAAGTTTTTATGTTGCTCAGACTCTTATTATATAAACGTGTAATAGTATAAGTAATATAATAATAGTAGTGTAATAGTATATAGCAATGTTGTTCTACCAAGCATTAGGTGTAATAACCACAAAATGGTTGTAGAGTCTAATAACCACAGAATTCAAGCGGCACAAAATGATGTGTCACAAGATATCCCTTGAAGATATCTTTGGCCAACAGTGGATGCCTGTCTGTCAAATATGTAGAAGAAGAAGCATTACTGTGCTTAGGGCCTGTTTCACAAGTTACCAATAAGGTTTTAGTTAGCTTATTCGGAACATATCTGACACATATCTCGGAATTTCGCATTTGTCAGGTTTCTGATAGGCTTATTCAGCACTTAAAGTCCCTAATAAGTTAACAGGTAGATCATGTGGCTGTTATTTTGTTTATCTGGTGGATAGCAAATACCTATTTCAAAATGGGCGCGATTATACTTTTTCAAAATATTTCACTTTTAAGAGTCTCTTTTGAGATACATTTATCCGCTACTTAGTTTATTTGTCGGTTAGCTTTCCGATACTTTATCAGTAACTTGTGAAACAGGCTCTTAGTCTCATAAACCATACATATGTTGTTAATATCTAGGCTAAGATAGGCTAAAGCTTAGTAATCTGGAAAATTAATGTGTCCTTACTATGAACTTAGTAACGAAAAGATATTTTTTTATACTGAAAATATATCAACCCAAGATACAATTTAAATTACTGCAGATTTCAATAATAAAGCGGCACGCGCACTTCTACATTACGTTATTCATCAAAGATTTAGATCGGATATTACGTACTTCTTTACAAGAATACGTGAAAATTTGTTTATGAAATACAATTCTATACCACAAAGTTTAAGCTGTTTTCAAACCCTTCGGAAGACGGTAAGCCGGTAATGCCGACAAAACGTCGAGACAAAGGGTTTGGATGGCTTAATTCAAATAAAACTCAAAACGTGGAAGGAATTACGATTTGAGTTGAATACGAGTAATCCTTTCTTTCATGAACTGAATGAAAAACAATATATGTATGCTTTGTTTATATTCATACTAGCGGCCTGCCCCTGCTTCGCACGGGTATAAAATATATATCCCATGTCAGTCAGTGTAAAAAAAATGATTAAAATCGATCCAGTAGTTTCATTTATTCATTACAGCCCGTGGCCCGCAAGCGTTAAATTTGGAGAAAAACAATTTCCTTTCCCTATACCAAGAAGATTTCCTGCTATATCTAATATCTAAATTCATATACTACATATTTTCATTTTTCCCCTATGTATTTTATTAAAATTAATTACAGAATGTCCTTATATACTACATTCACAGCTTTCTTGTCATTAATCAAACTCTTGAAACAACGACATATAGCTGTTAAATGCGAAGTGCTATAGAGCGAAGCGCGGCCTCCTCACGGCATTTTAAATCTGTAATATCTCCGTAAATGTTCACATAAATTACATGCTGTAAATGGCCATATTGATCTATATTAAATCAACAATTTATTTAAGGTACTTAATTGGATAAGGGATAAGGATTAAAACTGTATTGTATAAAAATTGCTTCAAAAATAAGGCATTATTTTTCGTAAAAAGTAAATGACAAAAAATGCTACTGTGGGTTATCCATAAGAGATAGACATACACCATCACGGACTTTTCTGTAGACCTTTTCAAGGTGTACAAATACTTAGTACATCTTTTTGTTAAATCTCGTAAGGTTTAGCCTGCGTTTGCAATGTAAGCGGAAAAAAATGTAATTATTTACAGAAACCTCAAAAATTACAGTATTTCTCTACTCCGTATTGAATGTTATTATACATACAAACCTTCCTCTTGAATCACTCTATCTATTAAAAAAAACCGCATCAAAATCTGTTGCGTAGTTTTAAAATTTTATGCATACATAGGGATATATGGACTAACAAAGAATGCGACTTTGTTTTATAATATGTAGTGATAATAATGTAAATTTTATTGTAAATTGCATTGTTAATGTTATTGTAGAAGCCCACAACTATTTACATGATGTAATTATTGGAATATTCTTTCTTATTTTGATGTGATTATGTATTAGATGAAATTCTGTATTTAGTTGTTTTAAAGGACCCCTATGGTCCTTTGGTGGGCGGTATGTTGTGTTAAGTCAGTTCATATACTAAGTCAGTCGCAATTAAACATTGAATATAGAAACACGTCTGTTATTAATTCCTTGTCGATCATTTTAAGTAGTGGAAAAAGTTAACCTTATTTACATCACCAGTCATATTGATCAATATTAAATAAACAATATATTTAAGGTTCTTAATTGGATAAGGATTAATGCTGTATTGTATAAAAATTGCTTTGAACATAAGGCATCATTTTTCGTAAAAAGTAAATGACAAAAACTGCTATTGTGGGTTATCCATAAGAGATTCTGATTCTGTAGACCTTTTCATGGTGTACAAATACTTAGTACATCATTTTGATAAATCTCGTAGGGTTTAGCCTGCGTTTGCAATGTAAGCGGAAAAAAATGTAATTATTTACAGAAACTTCAAAAATTACAGTATTTCTCTACTCCATATTGAATGTTATTAGACATGTAAACCTTCCTCTACAATCACTCTATCTATTAAAAAAAACCGCATCAAAATCTGTTGCATAGTTTTAAAGATTGAAGCATACATAGGGATATACGGACATACGGACAGACAGAGAATGCAACTTTGTTTTATACTATGTAGTGATATTATTTATTTTTACAATTGATTAGACAATGTCTTTACATACAACATTCATAGCTTTCTTATCATTAGCCAATATAAACTTGAAAGAAGGACATTTAGTTGCGCCTCCGGTCGCTGCTAAATTCGAAGTGCTTATAGGTCGAAGCGCGGCCTCCTCGCGGGATTTTAAATCTGTAATATCTCCGAAAATGTTCACTTAAGTTACATGCTGTAAACGGCAATATTGATCTATGTTAAATCAACAATTTATTTAAGGTACCTAATTGGATAAGGATTAATGCTGTATTGTATAAAAATTGCTTTGAACATAAGGCATCATTTTTCGTAAAAAGTAAATGAAAAAAACTGCTATTGTGGGTTATCCATAAGAGATAGACATATACCATCGGGGACTTTTCTGTAGACCTTTTCATGGTTTACAAATACTTAGTACATCATTTTGATAAATCTCGTAGGGTTTAGCCTGCGTTTGCAATGTAAGCGGAAAAAAAGTAATTATTTACAGAAACCTCAAAAAATACAGTATTTCTCTACTTCGTATTAAATGTTATTATACGTACAAACCTTCCTTTTGAATCACTCTATCTATTAAAAAAACCGCATCAAAATCGGTTGCGTAGTTTTAAAGTTTTATGCGTACATACGATATATGCGACTTTGTTTTATAATATGTAGTGATTACTCTGAAGTGTAAACCTTAACGACAAAATAAGAATTAAAATACTTTTTCAAATTCTTATTTTAACACTATTATACTACTTGTATGAAATTTTGTATACATAAAAGTGCGTCAACACTTTCATGTATACAATATGTTAAGCTTATGTTTTAGCACAAAGTAAATAGACGATAACATTAATAAATAACACTGGTCAACAAAATTTAATTTTTTTTTTGTCACACGAAATCTGATGTCAAATTTTAAATATACTAGGGCATCCAAGCAATAATATATCAAGGGAAAAAAAATGACACGTCAGGTATCCTTGTGATAGTGATAGACATATTTATTAATTTGGGTATGTAAATAAAAAAATTAGCTACACTTAAAGAAGTAATTGTTTAATGTACAATAGATAAATTTAATTTTTGGGAATATTTAGCTTCTGGTAGATCTCTTTTAAGATTTCAACAATAAATTGCTAGCATTCGTGGACTCCATTTCCCTTGGTAGTGCTTCTCCATTAAGAAAATGTCCTGATGAAACTTCTCGCCTTTTTCATCACTCACAAGTTCCCAAGTTTGCAGGAAATAAATCCAAATAAGAGTGCAGCATGTGTATTTTTAAGGACACGTGATATCCCTAAGCTTTATATGACATTAGAATTTCATTTATTAAATCTTTGTAATTTTTCACTCTATAGTTTCCTAAAAAAATTTGGACAATTTTCAGAAAACTTTTGCAGGCAACTTTGTTTTAGATCATTCAATTTATTTTCAAAATCTTAATCCTTTATCAGTTTCCGTATAATTAAATTATATATTATAATATAATTGACAAAATATAAAAGTTACGAGAAATTAATTTTGCCTCGCTGAGTTTGGGGAATTTTTGTTTTAGGTATTAAAATCCATTGCCGTCTTTAGGCATAACCTTTACATAATTTTTCATTAAGCCAAGTTTTATATGCATCGGTGGTGAAAGTATGTCATCAGGGTTCACTAAAGGATCATTTTTAACATTTTTATGGTGTGTAAGTAATTCACGCGTGGGCCACACTGTCTTTATGTAGTGACTATTTTAGACTCGTTACAAATGCATTAATAGCTGTCACTAAAAAACTGGACGTGACTGCAACGAAACTATAGGTTTTTTTTAATGAAAGATTGCCAACCTAAACAAAAATGACCACCAAGTTCATGTGACAAAAACAGTGTTGACTAGTGTAATTAAGATAGCATTAGCGCGCTCCTTTCTAAGGGTTCACAAGTTTAAATCCCAGACACCTAAGATTTTTCAATCAAGAAATTATCAGAATGAAAAATAGCTCAATCCTAAAGTCACAATCAAATTCAGCTAATTTTAAATATTTGTATTAAAGTTTGCAGGAAACGTGAAGATTGATATTACTTAATATAACTTATGTAACTAATATAACTATAATATAACTGATGTAACTATTATATATTAGTTACATTTCCAAACTCTGTAAGTTTACAGCAATGATCTATATACCACTAAAATATAGTCGGGGTCATGTCACGAAATTTAACATCTAACGTGAAATAAATGTAACAACAATTTATTTAGCATTTTAATCCTTATCCCTAAAGCAGTAAGAGCTACAATAAATCGCCGATTTTAAAACCTTATAAATGTTTATGGAAGTACAAGCAGTAGTAATGAAATGCCAGCAACGCATGCCCCCGTCTGTACGGTTCCAGAATATTGATATCCTGCAAATTTGGAAATGCCCCCACTTCGACGTGGTTAGGGAGAACTTGGGTGTCAACAAAATCGTGTGCATTGTCAATAAGTTTTGTGACAAATAGTCGGCAACAGTTTTTATTTGGTTAGTTGAAGTTTTTCCTGGATCGCTAGGCTCAATGAGTATTCAGCACATGATTGCCAACAATAGAATGAAACTGAACGATACGATGAACGTATAACGTCAACGATAGTTATTGCCGATATGATTATTTTTGTTGAAAAAGAATAGACCCCTCATTTCTGACCGAGGTTTCGTAAAAGGCGACTAAGTTAAGTTGACCTGCCGTGTTGTATCCGGTTGAGTAGAATAGATAACCCTCATTTCTTACAGAGGTTTCGTAAAAGGCGACTAAAGTAATTTTACTCACCATGTGGTATCCGGCTGAGTAGAATAGACCACCCTCATTTCTTACCGAGGTGTCGTAAAAAGCGACTAAGTTAAGTTGACGTCAGGCAGGTGGTCGTAAAATACGCCGCCAAATCATGTGACAACATGTTTATAACATATTGTATAAGGGCAGGATGATGAAGATATTAAGATTTTCTGACTTTATATAAAAAAAATTTACGTAGTTAAATGCAATATATTTTTGTTCATTTCACTTTAATAGTTAATAATCGAATTAAAATAATGTAAGGGAGTCAAAATGAGTCGATCGTAAAAAAGAGAAAGCAAATGAGGCTTCCTATCTATTTCTCTTTTTTATTTGTGATTAGACAAAGATAAGTATGGGTCTCTTACCTTTGTTCTCTTATTCTCTTAATCTCTAGCCTGCCTATTTGCTCTATGTTTAATAACTCTATGCCCGCCGTGTGGTATCCGGCTGAATAGAATAGTACCACCCTCATTTCTTACCGAGGTGTCGTAAAATACGGTACTAAGCCGGCCGGCCGTAATAACGCAGCCAAATCATGTCAAATTTTTATAACATGGTGTGCTGACCCCACTTAGAGTGGGATAAGGGCAGGAGGATGATGATGTATAATAATCTATGCAATGAGTATGTCTAAGAAGAATACATTTAGGTATATTTCCTAGTCATTATATAAAACAATGACATAGAACATTATAGTATATATAACATTATATTAAATGTTAACTCGGATAGATACTTTACATAAAACAGCAATCATTCCAACATCGAACAGATTCTAAACCGGCACCGTCTAATTAGAAGGAACATGAGATCTTGTGTCTAATTAGACGACGAGCTTTACTCAAGCAACATTTTGTTATCAGCAGTCAAATAAAGACAGTAGGGCAATAATTAAGATAATCGGGATATTGAGTGTAAGTAGTCGGAATTAAAACAAATGTATTTGTATTATTATTTTGTATATTATTATTATTTATACCGTTTGTTATCCGGTTGAGTAGAATTGTATCACCCTCTTTCTTGCCGAGGTATCGTAATATACGACTAAAGTAAGTGGACGTCAGGCAAGCGGCCGGTTGTAAAATACGTAGCCAGATCATGTGACATGTTTATAACATGTTGTACCGACCCACTTAGAGTGAGATAAGAGCAGGAGGAGTATATATAACTTATCATTAAACCTTGGATTTTTAAATACTACGTATTATTTACAAAATGGTGTCTGTATATTGTCTATCTGCGATATTTCAAAATTTATGTCATGTGACCGAAAATAGGACACTTGTTCACTTTATGATTATAATTTAATAAAATTTATATCGATTATATTTTTTTTCAGCCCCATCTAGTACGTTCCATCAGCGAATGATTTAAATTTTTATTTTTAATACTAAGAATAAACGAATCGCAGTGCGTCGATTTTAATCGATTCACGTCAATATGTAGTAAGCGAAAATATTATCACTCTAGCTAAGATTGTGCCAGATGTTGCAAAATAAAATATGGCACGTAATTTACCAAATTGAGGTTTACCGATTTAGCTTTTTACATGACAGACTAAATTAATTAAAGATGCCGGTTCGACTATAAATTTAAAACATCCAAGATGTTCCAATTTCAGCGTTCCTGAATACTTGAGAAGTTATTAAAGTCTTCAGAGGGTTGAAATTGTTTGATTACCTCCCTTAGATTCGTTATATTCGTATAAATGAGTGTGATTCAAAATAAATGTAAACAGAAAATAATAATAAGGTTTTTGAGCTCATATACACAATATAAACATTTTTCTTAAAACAAAACCAATCTACGTTACCAATGACCAAAAATATTTGTGGTCATTAATTTGTTCTTTAGATCGGAAGATTGACACATTTAACATACTTATATAAAAACCTAGACATATTAATACAAAATAAATTTGTATGTAAATTTGTAAAAGCTATACTTTTAGGAAAAGTCACGTGTGCAAGATTAATATGGTATGGACATATAATAAGGAGGGCCGAAAATCATATGACCAAATAAGGAGGCCTATAAAGAGATGGTTAGATTGTATGACTTACACATATTCTATTGTAAAAGGATCACTTATAGTGGGATAAGAGCAGAAGAATAATTTAGCTTTTACGATTGTGATAATAAAGCAAAAGACAATGCTGTCATTGACATAATTTTTTTGAACTAATAAGACCAATTTGTTTTTTCGATAAATTGGCAGTACGAGTTAACAATAACGTATTAAACCTATAAGCTCACCTGCCACCATTATAAGTCCCCTCAATACAAGGAAATAAAAGAAACAGCGTGTTGTCAGTAACATCAGATGTCCCACGGGGGATGACGGTCGTTCACCTTGGTTACAGCTTGCGCGGAGTTTTTATTTGGACATATTAGTTCTAGAACTTTGCAACTTTTGCTATAGATTTATTTGCAAGTTCTTGATATAAGTTTTAGTTTTACCCTTATATCAACAAAAGTATGTAATATAATGTAATGTAAATATCTTTCGTCAAATATTTGTTTGAATCAATTAAAATATTTGGAGTTCGTGACCACAGTGGATGCAACTCTGCCGAAACGTCGAACCTTATACAAAGGTAACGTGATTATCGCAATGTAACCCGGTTGTTTATATTTTAATTAGTATGAATCGCGAAAGTTTAAAATCTACTATTTGTTTGAATCATAAGTTAAACTTTATCAACTTTATTTTTAGCAAACTATTTTTATTATTACTTTTGTAATATATTGTATTACATTGTATGCATAATATTATATTGTATGCAAAGTAATTCACCAAATTCTATAAATTAAATTAAACTTTGTTTAGTATACGAACTGTCGTAAGTAGAAGAAAACATGTATAAACCAAATCCGGAGTGTTATGATTTTAGGTGTATTATATTTTATATTAAGGAAAGTTGAGGCATTGTAAAGATAGTGTGCAATTGTTAAATGTGCAAGTTTCCTTACTATGTTTTCAATAAAAGCGAAAAGTGCGTGATAAGTTAAAGTTATCTATTAGGAACATAATTTTTAATAGAAAAACTCATTTTTTGTCTTCACGTATTTGACGCCATGTTCTTAGAAAAGGTCAAACGTCGCCCCAATCGGCTATTATAGCTCAGTAGGTTGGAGTTTCGAAAACTTTGTCATCTTTTATCCAAATTTTTGGTATTTTAACACAAAATACACCATATTTTGAAACCTTAATACGTAAACCATATAGGATTAAGATAAGCACCTTTGTATCACCATAGTATCACATAAGTATACATACACAAAAACAAAAGCAAGTAGGGTTTTCCCTTAGGACACAGCATCCCCATCCCGTGTCCCTAAATAAATACTCTATTACCGACGGATACCTTGCTTTGACCTTTTGATAATTCGGAGCGCAATGTTTTTTCTGAACCACTGGATTATTTTTAAAGTGACCCAAGTCTTACCACTGATAGGGTCTATTTATTTTTGAGGATCGCTGACATAAAATATGCAAACCATAAGTTTGTTTATTGGTAACGAATATTGGGCGAATATTGGGGTACATGTTTGAAAGTGTAGAGTAGTGAGCCGTTACTATCCCACAGCTAGGCAAAAGCACGAAGGGTTGGTATCCGTAGACTTAAACCCATCACGCTACCCGAATGCGGATTGGTAGTATACACATATATCAGAAATTTCCCTGAGGCATACAGATTCCCTCACGATGTTTTTCTTCATCAAAAAGCGTGTGACAATTTATAAATATGTATTAGACACACAAGTTTAAGATAATGAGATAATAGAAAGACTCATTGGTACCTGTGCAGGATATGTACCTGTGATCCCCTGTAAAGAGTCCCACTGTTTCACCGTTCTGCTATAATATGCTTAACTGGATTAAATTGGAGACTGTACAGTTTCTTAATTTTTTTGCCCCTTCCCCACTGTTCCCCTTTTCTGCCGATCAATTTCTCTATTCATTTCAACTGGTAAGTGAAATTTTAATAGCTGCTTTTAAGCACACTGTGTGTTTAAAATGAGCTTTGACCCCTGCGAAGACCTGTGACCAGTGAAATGTCCAGAAATACAAAAGTAACAATAAGATTATTTTGGTGTAATCCGCGATTTTTGTAATTAAATATTTTTAAAATAAAAAATAATGATTTGATTGTTACTTTTTTATTATAATTTTATTATTACTTTTGTATTATCTCTGCAAAGTGACGCCTAATTCTATAGTTGATGTCCAGAAATAGACGAAAAAGAAGAAAAATATAGTAAAATATATGTATATAGAACTACGAATTAGTGTGAGTCTGAGTGTGGGTGAGTGAACATTTAAAAGAATAGACTTTTAAATGAGACTAACACTAACTTGTAGTCCAGGAAACACTAAAGTCTTAATATAAATTTATACGGATTGCTCATCTGTACCTAAACTAAACATAGTATTACGTAACATCTGGTACCTAACTCTCTCGATCAGCGTAATATGAGTTTCGGAAATGTTAACGAATCGAAATCCGCCCGAAGTTACAAACTGCTACCATTAGGACACTAGAGAAATGTGCTTTAACCGTGTTTGAATGTGTTGGCGTTAAATTAATAACACTTGAAAAATTAATTTAATATTTTATTATAAACTAGTAACACTCGCGAATTAGTTCGCGTCAACTTGAGTTAAAATATTCTTATTTATGTACTTATTTATTTCTATACATATTGAATTATTATTTATTTACATATTAAAAAGAGATGGTATATAAACAAACCCATTCGCAAAGTTTTGCTATTTCGTCGTGCAATCTATCTTCTGATGATGCTTTGGTTACTGTTCGAAACGATTGTTGAGATTGTGATAATGAATGTGTGCAGTGCTAGAGTATTGTGGTGTTGGTTGCGGGTGGTAGTGTATTCGTTTCTACTAAACCTGAATGTATCAAGTATGAAAACGGACACTGCACTCTACATTTAGCATTAGGGAGATATATTTTCTTATATCGCAGATTATCGAAAAATTATATTAACATTACTTTTGTATTATGGACCTCCGCAAAGTAACATCTAATTCTATAAATTATTGATATTATTGATTATATTCAAATTCAAATTTTATTTATTTGCTTAATGTTACACAATGATGTTATATATACAATAATCTAGAACGACACATTCTGCCCATTAATATAAAATCTATGCATCATTCTCCTGTCCTTATCCCGCTCTAAGTGGGGTCGGCGCAACATGTTATAAACATGTTGTCATATGATTTGTCTTCGTATTTTACGACCGGCCGCCTTCCTGACGTAAACGTACCTTAGTCGAGACCTCGGTAAGAAAGAGGGTGGTCTATTCTACCGGATACCAAACAGTGGGACAACTTACCTTAGCCGCCTCTTACCACACCTCGGCAAGAAATGAGGGTGGTCTATCCTACTCAGCCAGATACCACACACCTAAATTTGTAAATTTTATATAATATAATATTTAATTAGATACTATATTAAAGTAAAATAAAATTGAATACTCCTTTGGTGATGGTTAATCCCAATTCTTTTGTAAATAATATGCTAGCAAAAATAGATCTGAATGAATCAAACAAAACTATTAATTTCCGTAATGACTTTTGGTTATTACAAATCCTATCCGAGGAAGATAATTAATTAATTGACAACAATATACTCGTAGAGGGCACACCTCGGAGGGTCGGTTAAGATAGGGTCACTCCATATTTAATTGGTTTCAATAATATCTGTTTGCCTACGAAATCTAGTGTTTTGTAGATAAAAAAAATAGTTTTCTTCAGCAAAGCGGAGTTAAGCGATTTAATTCTTTTCTTTAACTGCACGTAAATAAAATGCGTATTTCAGTTTTTTTTTGTTTTTCGGTAACGTGTAGTCTTTTTTTAAATAATAACAATCTAATATAAAAACATGAATGTTTGTTTGTCTGTTTGTCGTTTAGAGACACCGAAACGGCTGGACGGCTGGCTGGATTTTAACGAAATATACAGACAATCTTTAAAATGACTCAGCGATCTTGTAAAGTTTGGTGGTGATGGGAGGGTTTTTTGAACTGTTAAAATCTGTTTCGAGGGTAATTCAAAGCCAGATTGAACCACAGCAACGAGTGCCCGGACAGCTAGAACATAATGAAACTTGTTATTATTTCTAACAAGGTTTATCCTATATTCGTATGGTTCGTTACGTTGTTGTATCACAATTATCATAATAATTCGATTTATTTCTTTACGAGTAATGAAATAATGGAGTGTGGGTGTGTGTTTAACTTATTTCAAGTTATATATATATATATATATATATATATATATATATATATATATATATATATATATATATATATATATATATATATATATATATATATTTGTATATTTACCAGTTGTCTCTCACCATTGACTCAAGTATTAATTTACGTCCACGATCACCTACAAACACAAATACACAAATAGCAAGTAAAGTTACAAATATTATGGTAAATCTTCCCTATAAAGAAAGCCATAAATAAAGTTAATAAAAGCGCCGTTAAGGAAAATTAAATGAAAGACGTACAAAGAAAAGAATAATATTCTCCTTACTGTTCCATAGATGGAAATTTTCTACGGAGATGATATCTATCTCCATAACAAATCATACCATTGTCCTATGTAGATCCCCTCGCTTTTCCACTCCATAAAATTAAATATTGCATTCGGGAAAAGAATAATTTTATTATCTTTCATATAGGAACTAAGAAATACAATTCCGGTTATAGCTTTTGTTTAAATTGTCTTATTTTAATTATTAATATATATAAGTAAATATTTATTTTTAATACATTGGACAATTACATACAAGGCTATCCATCCATGAAGTATCTTTAAAACTTCTGTTATGGGTGACAGACAACTGGTAAACATAAATATGTATCCATTTTAAATATATACTTATATACAAAAAAAAACCCTTAATCGAAGAATACACAAATTGCTTATAGTAAATGTTGGCCCTCGGCGGGAATCGAACCAGCGACCCACGGAGCTAAAGACAGGACCAACTGCGATAAAACTGCCACTTAAATTGCAAAATAGTTAATGTTTGTCCATTATGTTACTTGACATAATAAATGCATGAATTAATACATAGTGAAATATCATATCTTTGAGGTGTCTATACAATTTAAGAATATCATGTATTTTTCGTGTAGTAGTATTATATAGGTAATAAATATACTAATAACTAAAAAAAGAGTTTTTAAATTGCTTAAATTAATTTAGTCTGAACTTATGATGATCTATGTACTTTTAGCTTAATTTTTAGAAGTTGTTATCAATGACAAACTTAAATTTTTTGATACAAAGTTTAATAAATTATCGTGAACAGAATAATCAAAGTGTCGTGCGTATCATAAGAAAAAGGAATGCATTGGTTTATTACTGTAATTATGTTACAATATATCTGACAATTATTTATTAAAATGTGTTATGTAACCGAAAATAAACATATTATTACCAACTTATGTCTACTATCGCCTTAAACTTTATAATAGCAACATCCTAACAGTAAACAGGAGTCTTGATATTCCATTAGGCGGTCGCTTTACAAACTGTCCTACTAATGATATCATCTTTTAATGCATATTGTCCCAACTTCCAGCAACTTCCTGCTTAACATGACAAGGGATGTTGCTTTAGAAATTTAGTTCGCGATAATGCATATGCAGTGAAGACGGTAAAGCTCCCTATATATAATAATGTATCCACTCCTCTTTGGGCCCAGCTGTTTGGTCGAGTTCAGAGTAGATGTTGCCATTTGCGTCGAGTTCACAACACTCGCCAATGGTCTTTTAAAATACCCGCAACCTGTGAGCTGTTAAACATTACTGTTCCCAAAGTAATTTACGACAATGCTTTTAGATTGATTTGCTAGAAACCTCTCCCTAAAAGTATATTATCTCTTTGCTCTTTTGGAAAATTATATAATTTTTACTATTAAATTATTATTTTAATATAAAAAGGTTAAAGGTTAAACCCTAATACCGCAATTGCGATATCGTAAACCCTTATCAAGGCTTTGCGACTTCTAATCCATGGCAAGGAAAGTATTAGTTTTTTTTTTTTATAACAAATCAAGTTAAATAAATATTTTAATAAAATGTGCCTACTGCTAACCTTTGAGGATTTCCATCGTCTGGAGCCAATCCTGGCAGGTCATGCTTATCATAAATATGCATTGTCACCAGTATGTAAAATTACAGCTCAATCGGACATTGGGAAGTGGGTCTAATTTAACTTGCAAGTTTCCACCTTCACATACACGGCAAGTTAAAGAAAAGCTTTTAAAAATAGATTGTGTCACACAATTTACATAAAAAGCTCCTTCCCTTAAACGTTACAATAGATATGGGCTTTTATTTTTTGTAAATTCAGATGTTTACTTATGTAGCTTCAAAATCTTTTAAATTTTACATAACATATATTGGGGTTTGCATTAGACCTTAGATCCACCATGCTAACTTATAGGTAGGTTTAACATACATGAATATGAATGTATATTTGTTACTCTTTCAGGGCGAACCCGCTAAATCAATATCGATGAAATTTGACACAATTATTCCTTATGCACTGGGGTTACATATAGACTATAGAAATCTTTTATTTATTTATCCTTTATGCATACAGAAAATACATTTAAAAATATACATATATATAATCTTGTTAATTATACAGGAATACGACGACATTGAAAAGTTTTAATCTGCATCTGATGAATAATGATAATAATTTTATAAAATGTTTATGCTTTTCATACTAAAATAAATAAATATACAATTTCATAAAAGAAATAATGAAAAGAAATTATTTTCTCATATCCAGTTTTATTTCAATTTCTTTAGGTATATGTAGATTATTGCAATCACATTTGAGTCATATGTTTTTGTTTGTGTACATTTAGTTAAGTACATAAACCTATGGGAGTATAGTTAGAATTATGAGCATTCCACTTTCAATAGAAACTAAGTTATTCCTTCAGCTTTCATAATAAAGATTCGCGCTAAGTCACGCCTACTTAGCTAGATATACTTCAAAATTAAGACAATAACATAAAATACATATATACATCATTATAGACACAGATACCGAGCGCAAAGATAACGACGCCTAAGGGTGTTATAATTAAATTATAAACTTTTATAACCGGGCCCATCCGAAGGGTCAACTTGCTTTAAGTAAATGTCCTACCGTAAAACTTTATTACGTGCCAAATAAAGGGGTTGTTAACTTTTACATTTGTATAGCGGTGAGATTGTAAACGCTTGCCACGTATTAATTGCCACGAAATTGTACTGCTGGTAATAACGTTTTATTTATAAAAATAATTGTAGCGTGATAATTATCAGTGTGAGGACGAGTAGGTAGAATAAATATTCAAAATTACTCATCATCCTCCTGCCCTTATCCCACTCTAAGTGGGGTCGGCACAAAATGTTATAAACATGCTGTCACATGATTTGGCTGCGTTTTTACGACCGGCCTCCAGCCTGACGTCAACTTACCTTAGTCGTATTTTACGACACCTAGGTAAGAAAGAGGGTGGTCCATTCTACTAAACCGGATACCACACGGTGGGTCAACTTACCATAGTCACCTTTTACGACACTTCGGTAAGCAATGAGGGTGGTCTTTTCCACACAGCCGGATACCACACGGCGGGTCGACTTACCTTAGTCGCCTCTTACGACACCTCGGTTCTTACCGAGGTGTCGTAAAAGGCCCTCATTTCTTAATGAGGGTGGTACTATTCTATTTAGCTGGATACCGCACGGCGTGAAATACTTTTCTTAATATTAATAAATAAATATATGGGACACTTACACACACACCGTCCGTCCGTCCCCAAAGTAAGTAACTTAATGTTTGTGTTATGGGTAAACCCGCGACCCGCGGAGCTGAAGAAGCGGATCACTACCCAGTGCACTTACAGGCCAGACTATGAAGTCAAACAACTTGATATTGGAGAAAAAAATCGGTAAACAGTAATTTTGAATTACTGTTATACAAAATTACAAGAATAACATAAGTAAATATTGAATAGCAATTGAGAGGTTATTTTACTGCTGGTTCGGAAAGCTATTCCTACTGAGAGGAGTTACCTAGAAACTTGGCGGTTTCTCTTTTTAAAATAATTCTTATGACTAAATAAAATCTAAATTTAGTCTTACTTAACAAATGATTTACGTACTTTTGCGAAGCGCAAAGCAGGAGCCGCAAGATTATTTAATGAAATGAAAAAGTGTGCATGTACTAAATTCAACAGAAAAAAAAGAAACTAATCTAGTTATATAATATTACGCCGTGTGGTATCCGGCTGAATAGAATAGTACCACCCTCATTTCTTACCGAGGTGTCATAAAAGGCGACTAAGGTAAGACGATCCGCCGTGTAGTATCCGGCTGAGTAGAATAGACCAATCTCATTTCTTACCGAGGTGTCGTAAAAGGCGACTAAGGTAAGCTGACCCACCATGTGGTATCAGGTTGAGTAAAATAGACCACCCTCTTTCTTACCGTCGTAAAATACGACTAAGGTAAGTTGACGTCAGGCAGGCGGCCGGTCGTAAAATACGTAGCCAAATCATATGAGAACATGTTGTGCCGACCCCACTTAGAGTGGGATAAGGGCAGGAGGATGATGACATTTTTATGTACATAATATATATTACATAAGATGTACTTATATAATGTTAGTCAACTATACTTATAAGGTTTGAAGTAAAAATTCCTTATTCTTTAACTCTCCTCGCAACAAAAAAATATATATATTCTGGCACGTACCTAGCACAACAAACAAAATGTTTCACATGTTAGTATCTACGCATTTATAATATAAGTATGGGTCACTGATATTTAATACATGCGATGTAGAAATATACACATGCAGCATATTGATTGTCCCACATCTGGGTATAACGCGTTCATTGTAAATTTGAACACAATCTGATATAGATGGATTAGAGAGCATGCCAAAGACCATTCAGTGTGTTCTGTTCGGTTACACACAGATTAACTACACATTAGTAGCGTCAGCAACAATTAAGACTTACTAATATACAATATACTTTTCTTAGGGCCTATTTCACAAGTCACTGATAAAGTGTCTCTAAAAAGTGAAAAATTAAAAAAAAATCGCAGCCATTTTGAAATAGGTATTTGCTATCCAGCAGATAAACCAAATTACAACCACATGATCTACCTGTTAACTTATTAGGGACTTTAAGTGCTGTATAAGCCTATTAGAAACCTGAGAAACGCAAAATTCCGAGATATGTGTCAGATATGTTCTGAATAGGCTAACTGACAGTTTATTGGAAATTTGTGAAACAGACCCTTAATAAAGATAAATAAATATATAGGACACTTACACATTGTCGTCCGTCCCCAAAGTAAGTAACTTAATAATTGTACTATGGTAGACAGATAACTGGTGAATATATACCAACATATATAATTTTTAAATACTTACTAAATTCAAATATACACCCAGATTCAAAAAACCAGCAAAATGTTGGTCCTCGGCGGGAATCAAACCCGCGACCCGCAGAGACGAAGGCAGGATCACTAGCCACTGCACCAACGGGCCAATCTATTAAGTCAAACAACTTGAAATTGGAGACAAAATCGTATTTTAAAAATGTCTGTAAACTAATAAACTGCCTTATTCATTCGCACTTGATGCTAGTTAAGTCCGGTTTGTTGTTATAGAGGAATGGTTTATGTCACTTAATGGTTTTAGGAATGGATTTTATCGATGGATATTTTGGGAGGTTGTTTTACATAGCTGTAGAATAAAAACAGACCCTAAAATGGATTTATTGAATAATTTTACTACTATTTATTATCCCTGCTTCCTTTTACTGTTATTTAAAGCATCATTATGTATGGATGCACCGATTTTCTCTGGTTAGGAAGGAACAGGCATGACCTCTACAATCTCTAAAAGATAAACCTACAGCTTAAAGTTCATCGCGGATATATAAAGCATGGGCTGCTTATAGCCTAAATCTAGCATGAACAAAAAAAAGACGAATACTAAACTAGCCGTGGTAAGGAGTTTACTCTTACATACTATATTGAAGTAAAAACTAAAATAAATAGTCATTTGACTGACTCGTTGGCGCAGTGGGTAGTGACCCTGCTTTCGGTCCGCGGGTTGCGGGTTCGATTCCCGCCGAGGGCCAACATTTTCTATAAATGATTTTGTTGGTCTTTGAGCCTGGATGTATATTTGTGTTTAAGTATGTATTTAATAAAAATATATAAGTATATATTCACTAGTTGTCTGTCAGCCATAGCCAATAGTATTAACGGACGACCGTGTGTGTATGTGTCCCATATATTTATTTATTTATTTATTATTCAAAAGTATCGATTACTTACACCACTATAGTCGTCAACCCTGAGTGGTCGTTAAGTTTGATAGTCAAGTCTGTGAAATAAAACAATATTCATCATTCTATGTAGCCGATGTTAAGAATAACTAAATTTCTAGACTTAAAACAAAAATTTATGAATACATTATCTGTTTTTGTTGACGGTTCTTAATCAGTGCTCAACCTGGTTAGATGGCGTAATTATAATAACAATTTGCTAGAAACCACACATACTTGGAAGTAACATGGCGTCAGGCTAAATAGTATGTTTAACTGACTAGATTTAACTAATTAGATTCATCATCATCATCCTCCTGCCCTTATCCTTATGCCCTAAGAATTGAGGGTGGTACTATTCTATTCAGCTGGATACCACACGGCGTAACTAATTAGATTATTCATAGTAATTGTTAAATCGGTCTTCTTAAATTCTCTTAATAAATTATATCGTGAAAAGCACCGGACAGACCAATGAGTTTTTCTGTTGCAAATTATGTGCGATTTATCACACACTTTTCAGTGACAAAAAAATCGTGACGAAACCGGCATATCCTAGAGAATTCTGGACACACGTGTAACCTATCTATGCGCATTGCAGCAGCATGGTAGGTCTTAGCTGAAATCCTTCGCTCAAAAAACGGAGAGAGAAGGCATTAGTGAGATAGTAACAGGCCATTACTTAACCATAAAAACATTTATTTCTATCAATCACTATTATAAGTTTTTATATAAAAATATGTCAAGCATATTTTTGAAAATAGTGAGAAAAATTTAAAAATTTTGGATTATATCGCGAAAAAAGGGGGCATAATTGTAATTTGAGACGAAGAAGAGAAGGTGATTCTCGGGTAAAGAGAGTTTTGGGAGTGGAAAAAGTAGAAACAGCATCTATTTCGGACAAATTTAGAAATAAGGTTGAGATGTAAAAATAATGTTGGAATAAAAGGAGAAAATAAATAGAAATGTAAAATATGGATTTCATTTACTTATCAAGCCTGCTAGAGTTCCTTACACCGTAGTATTAAACTGTTATATAATTATAAATTTTCTACCAATTGAACAGCAGAAACCAAAAATTTTGCTATATCACATTCAAGCTTCTTAGGATTCAATACCCTTACCGCATCCTGCGCTGTGTCGTACGCCAAACAACAGATATAACTGTTTTTACATCGTGCGATATTGATTTACGAAGTTACTAAGTGTTAATTCGTTTTTATTCATTTGATATACTCGTGGTTAGTCTTTTCAAATCACCATTTTTTAAAATATATCGATTTAACACAATCGGACACTATTTTTCTTAAAAACCAGCAAATATTCTATTAACACTTTTATGTAAATCCATAATACTTTTATACATATTTCTAAAGATATTTAAGAATACGAATAATAAATACAAAATGAGAATATTTAAATTAGATGATTTAACATTTGATAATCGTGTTAAGTGTAATATACAAGTAAAACACACAAAATCTATAGTGAACCTGTACTAAAGCTGTGATAGCCCAACTGTAAGACCGTGCAACTCTTTTCAAACCCAAACACCAATGAGTTATGTGTCTAATTGATAATGGCAATTTATCACACGCTTTTCGGTGAAAACATCGTGAGTAAACCTGTATATTTCAATAGAATTCTGGGGATATGTTTAACGAACCAACCACAACCCACTACACTGCCTCATTGGGACAGTGTGGTGGATATTAGCTCCAACCCTTCTCTCTAAATACGGAGAGAGAAGCCTATGCTAAGCAGTGGGATAGTAACAGACCGTTACTTTAAGTGTCGTATACCCAACCATAATTACAATCTTTACCAATCACTCACCTTTGTCTGTTGTTAACACTATTACTCATAATTTATTCTTATTGAATGTGATTTTTTATGTATAAAATTTTATTAATCAGAAGATTGTGATGTAATCTATCGATTTTATAATGCATGGTTCTAAATATAAAAGTAAATTTTAATGTCGTGTACGACAAATCTTGTCGTTCCTGTAACGTCAGGATTATAGAGGGTAAGTCGTCTGCCGCAACATTGTTAGTACAGTGACTTTATTATGTTGGCGCTCGATGTCTCTATTCTGCTCACGACCAGAAACTGCACTTTGAACATTTTGAATAATATTTTTGAACCATAAAATACCCAATACGATTGTTTATAACATTTATCATTCCTAGACTTGCTTATTGTCTCAATAGCGCGTTAAAAATAATAATTTCAAATATTTTTATCGAATAATCTAGGTACGCTCTGCAGTTTTATGCGCGGTGTAAAGTTTGCGGAGTAAGATAAATATCTCATAACGAATACCGATAAATAAAAGTCCATTCCAGATTCCAGAACAAAAAGTAGTGATTTTCAGATTTACACCTCTATTCAAAATTTTGTATAAATATAAATTTAAACGTAGGGCGTTAAAACGGCAAATTGCACGCACGCATCTTACACAGAAAAAAATATTAATAAAGACAGTATGACGATTACATAATATTTGTATCATCTTTGTGATATGAAATACGATGTATTTTAATTTCTATAGCGCTTTGATTCATTTAATAATTTGTTTTTTTTTTCGAGCTACGGCGCGAGTAGTAAGGTCATATTATGCCCTGATTTAAATATGTCATTGCTTAATTTTTGCGTCTTTCTTATGAATCGCTCTGTATATTAGAGGGGAATGTATGAATTAAGTTCATTAGTTTAACTGCAAATAAACAGTCGCAGCGGGGAACCTTGTTTTATAATATAGTATTGTATCATATATCTGTGCCTGCAGTTTCGCCCGCGTGGAAATAAGTGAGTTTTACCGCATAAATTCGGTATATCCGTTTTAGAAAAGTTCATCTAAACCTTTCTAAAGATTTACACTATCATTGTTTTTATTTTTTTTATCACTACATATTATAAAACAAAGTCCATATTTCCGTATGTACGCATAAAACTTTAAAACTACGCAACCGATTTTGATGCGGTTTTTTTTAATAGATAGAGTGATTCCAGAGGAAGGTTTGTACGTATAATAACATTCAATACGAAGTACGATCAATCAATCGATCAACCAATCGACCAACCAATCGACCAATCAATCGACCAACCCGTCGACCAACCCATCGACCAACCCGTCGACCAAGCCATCGACCAACCCGTCGACCAACCCGTCGACCAACCCGTCGACCAACCCGTCGACCAACCCGTCGACCAACCCGTCGACCAACCCGTCGACCAACCCGTCGACCAACCGGTCGACCAACCGGTCGACCAACCGGTCGACCAACCGGTCGACCAACCCGTCGACCATCCCGTCGACCAACCCGTCGACCAGCCCGTCGACCACCCGTCGACCACCCGTCGACCACCCGTCGACCAGCCCGTCGACCAGCCCGTCGACCAGCCCGTCGACCAGCCCGTCGACCAGCCCGTCGACCAGCCCGTCGACCAGCCCGTCGACCAGCCCGTCGACCAGCCCGTCGACCAGCCCGTCGACCAGCCCGTCGACCAACCCGTCGACCAACCGGTTGACCAACCGGTCGACGAACCCGTCGACCAACCGGTCGACGAACCCATCGACCAACCAGTCGACCAAGCCATCGACCAACCCGTCGACCAACCCGTCGACCAACCCGTCGACCAACCCGTCGACCAACCCGTCGACCAACCGGTCGACCAACCCGTCGACCAACCCGTCGACCAACCGGTCGACCAACCGGTCGACCAACCTCTCGACCAACCGGTCGACCAACCCGTCGACCAACCCGTCGACCAACCGGTCGACCAACCGATCAACCAACCGGTCGACCAACCGGTCGACCAACCGGTCGACCAACCGGTCGACCAACCGGTCGACCAACCGGTCGACCAACCCGTCGACCATCCCGTCGACCAGCCCGTCGACCAGCCCGTCGACCAGCCCGTCGACCAACCGGTCGACCAACCGGTCGACGAACCCATCGACCAACCGGTCGACCAACCCGTCGACCAACCCGTCGACCAACCCGTCGACCAACCCGTCGACCAACCCGTCGACCAACCGGTCGACCAACCGGTCGACCAACCGGTCGACCAACCGGTCGACCAACCCGTCGACCATCCCGTCGACCAACCCGTCGACCAGCCCGTCGACCACCCGTCGACCACCCGTCGACCACCCGTCGACCAGCCCGTCGACCAGCCCGTCGACCAGCCCGTCGACCAGCCCGTCGACCAGCCCGTCGACCAGCCCGTCGACCAGCCCGTCGACCAGCCCGTCGACCAGCCCGTCGACCAGCCCGTCGACCAACCCGTCGACCAACCGGTTGACCAACCGGTCGACGAACCCGTCGACCAACCGGTCGACGAACCCATCGACCAACCAGTCGACCAAGCCATCGACCAACCCGTCGACCAACCCGTCGACCAACCCGTCGACCAACCCGTCGACCAACCCGTCGACCAACCGGTCGACCAACCCGTCGACCAACCCGTCGACCAACCGGTCGACCAACCGGTCGACCAACCGGTCGACCAACCTCTCGACCAACCGGTCGACCAACCCGTCGACCAACCCGTCGACCAACCGGTCGACCAACCGGTCAACCAACCGGTCGACCAACCGGTCGACCAACCGGTCGACCAACCGGTCGACCAACCGGTCGACCAACCGGTCGACCAACCCGTCGACCATCCCGTCGACCAGCCCGTCGACCAGCCCGTCGACCAGCCCGTCGACCAACCGGTCGACCAACCGGTCGACGAACCCATCGACCAACCGGTCGACCAACCCGTCGACCAACCCGTCGACCAACCCGTCGACCAACCCGTCGACCAACCCGTCGACCAACCGGTCGACCAACCCGTCGACCAACCGGTCGACCAACCGGTCGACCAACCGGTCGACCAACCGGTCGACCAAGCGGTCGACCAACCGGTCGACCAACCGGTCGACCAACCGGTCGACCAACAGGTCGACCAACAGGTCGACCAACCGGTCGACCAACCGGGCGACCAACCGGGCGACCAACCGGTCGACCAACCGGTCGACCAACCGGTCGACCAACCGGTCGACCAACCGGTCGACCAACCGGTCGACCAACCGGTCGACCAACCGGTCGACCAACAGGTCGACCAACCGGTCGACCAACAGGTCGACCAACCGGTCGACCAACCGGTCGACCAACCGGTCGACCAACCGGTCGACCAACCGGTCGACCAACCGGTCGACGAACCGGTCGACCAACCGGTCGACGAACCGGTCGACCAACCGGTCGACGAACCGGTCGACCAACCGGTCGACGAACCGGTCGACCAACCGGTCGACGAACCGGTCGACCAACCGGTCGACGAACCCGTCGACCAACCGGTCGACGAACCCGTCGACCAACCGGTCGACGAACCGGTCGACCAACCGGTCGACGAACCGGTCGACCAACCGGTCGACGAACCCGTCGACCAACCCGTCGACGAACCGGTCGACCAACCCGTCGACCAACCGGTCGACCAACCCGTCGACCAACCGGTCGACCAACCCGTCGACCAACCGGTCGACCAACCCGTCGACCAACCGGTCGACCAACCCGTCGACCAACCGGTCGACCAACCCGTCGACCAACCGGTCGACCAACAGGTCGACCAACCGGTCGACCAACCGGTCGACCAACCCGTCGACGAACCCGTCGACCAACCCGTCGACGAACCCGTCTAAACCCTACGAGATTTATCAAAATGATGTACTAAGTATTTGTACACCATGAAAAGGTCTACAGAAAAGTCCGCGATAGTATATGTATATCTCTTATGGATAACCCACATTAGCAGTTTTTGTCATTTACTTTTTACGACAAATGATGCCTTATGTTCAAAGCAATTTTTATACAATACAGCATTAATCCTTATTTAGTCCAATTAAGAACCTTAAATATATTGTTTATTTAATATTGATCAATATGACCCTTTACAGCATGTCATTTAAATAAACAGTTTCGAAGATATTACAGATTTAAAATGCAGGGGCCGCGCCGCGAGCCTATAAATAGCGCGTCGGAGGTCGCGGTTCGCCTCTCGGCGATGCTTCCGCGCTCGCCCGTCTTATCGGTGACGCTGTCAAAGCCAGTAGGGCTAACAGCATTAGTCAAATTCGAAAAAAAAACGTGGTTCGCCCTTTAACCATTTGAATTTAGCAGCGATCGGACGCATTTATGATCGGAGCTCTCTAGCGAGGAAAATAACAATCACTACATATTATAAAACAAAGTCCATATTTCCCTATGTATGCATAAAATTTTAAAATTATGCAACAGATTTTGATGCGGTTTTTTTTAATAGATAGAGTGATTCCAGAGGAAGGTTTGTACGTATAATAACATTCAATACGGAGTAGAGAAATACTGTAATTTTTGAGGTTTCTGTAAATAATTAAACTGTAAACCCTACGAGATTTATCAAAATAATGTACTAAGTATTGGTACATCTTGAAAAGGTCTACAGAAAAGTCCGCGATGGTATATGTCTAATTTTTATGGATAACCCACTAAAGCATTTTTTGTCGTTCACTTTTTACGAAATATAATGCCTTATTTTTGAAGCGATTCTTATACAATACAGCATTAATCCTTATCCAATTGAGTACCTTAAATAAATTGTTGATTTAATATAGATCAATATAGCCGTTTACAGCATGTAATTTAAGTGAACATTTTCGGAGATATTACAGATTTAAAATGCCGTGAGGAGGCCGCGCTTCGCCCTATAACACTTCGACTTTAGCAGCGATGTCGCTCTTTCAAGAGTTTGTTTAAAGACATTCTGTAATTAATTGTAAAAATAAAATACAAAGGTAAAATATAAAAGTAAATAAGTAATAATGTACTATATGAATTTAGATATTCCAAAGATACCAGGAAATCTTCTTGGTATAGGGAAAGGAAATTGTTTTCCACCAAATTTAACGCTACGGCCACGGGCAGTAATAAATAAATCAAAACAACTGGATCGATTTTAATCATTTTTTTTACACTAACTGACATGGGATATATATTTTATACCCGTGCGAAGCAGGGGCAGGCCGCTAGTATTTTATATTTTCTTTAAAAACCGTACAATACGTTCAGTAGATTTTGAGAAAATTGATCACATACAAACTGACAAACAGACAACTTTTGGGGACTTTATTTTATAATATGTTTAGATGTATTGATAAAATTATTTTAGGTGTATACTCGCTAGCCGTCGGATTAACTTTTAATACTTAACCACACCTAAAATTGCATTGTACTTACATAAGTATAACAATGAGACAATACCAATTGGAGACCATATCTAAACCAAACATACATTTATTTCAATAGTCACGCAAACAACATCTGCTCCACGCAAATATTCGAGCATTAGGTGAGATTTGGCCCATTTACCCGGTCAATTGGGTGACCATCTGCGACGGAACGGTTAACACACCGATAAACGTCTGTTCACGGTAGTTTTATTTCTACAAACTTTTTGTACTTGAAAATATTCTTTTATCCGGCCGACTTATGGTTAACGGCTGTTTTCTCAATATATTTTCCGAAAAGTGTGTGGTTTAAAACAGATAAATGAAACAGATGAACACGTGAGTTGCAACCGGTAAATTTTATGGTATCTATACTTATTATAAATCAAAGTCCCCAAAAGCTGTCTGTCTGTCTTACTTCATTCTCTTGCCCTTATCCCGCTCTGAGTGGGGTCGGCACAATATGTTATAAACATTTTGTCATATGTTTTGTCGTATTTTACGACCGGCCGCCTACCTGACGTCAACTTACCTTAGTCGTATTTTACGACACCTCAGTAAGTAAGAGGGTAGTCTATTCTACTCAACCGAATACCACATGGTAGGTCAACTTACCTTAGTCACCTTTTACGACACCTCGGTAAGGAATGAGGATGTTCTATTCTACTCAGGCGGATACCACACTGTGTGACGACTTACCTTAGTCGCCTCTTATGACACCACGGTAGGAAATAACTCGCGTGCTCCGCGTAAACTAACAGAGATACATTAAAGTAATGTTCTAGAGAATTCTAAATCTACAAAAAAGTACGCGAGAGCATGTCTCTAACTGTTATAGTTAACTCACGATAACTACTTTTATGTTCAAAATTTTAATTCGGAAAAAAAATTGATTTCCTTACTAATTTACATGCGGGCGAAGCTTCTGACACAGCTAGTACTTAATATATAAAAAAACAGAGAGTTACTTAGAAACTTCAATGAAAAATTGGAGTTATGTTTACATAAAGAAATACTTAATTGAAAAATTTAATATTTTAACACTCGTGTCCGCAAGTTTTCAATATTCTTTCCCTTTTTGGAAAAACGAAGACATTAGAATTGCAATAATGGTACTATTTCTTGTACCAAAGAATTATAATGTTATGGAAAGCCAGATTAGATTATACGGAACATTTAATCAAAATGCATCAACACGGAACAAGGGTGCGCGCTTATCGCTAGAACTCCTATATTTATACTAGCGTTATAATCCGACTGTGTTTGTACAACCCGGTCCATCGAAAACAAACAGACCGTAATTATTTTTTTTTTAATATATTTGAATTGAATCAATTTTTAATTAACGTATACGAACTGATACTATTAAAAAAAATGGACTCTTGAACGAACAGATTTAATGCAAACTTTATACACTGATAATTAATGGCAACACTACAATAATTTAATAAATTTGTGTCACTTATTTTTATATTTTTTTAATAATCTATAGAATGCGCGATATATGCGAAAAAATTGATACAAAGCGCCTAACGCTTTTCTCACAATAATACTAATAGTTTTCGTTTATTTTTTTTCTTTTAAATTCGATGTGCTCTAAAAGCAAGTTTTTTTTTCATGTCAGGCACCAAGTCTTTAAACACACATTCATAAGTACTTCGCACTCACACAAATACTATATACCTATTATTATCCTTTTATCCTATATCATCCTCGTGCCCTTATCCCACTCTACGTGGGGTCGGCACAACATGTTATAAACATATCCTCACATGATTTGTCTACGTATTTTACGACTATCTGCTTGACGTCAACTTAACTTTGTCGTATATTATGACACCTCTGTTAGAAAGAGGGTGGTCTATTCTACTCAACCGGATACCACACGGTGGGTCAACTTACATTAGTCGCCTTTTACGACGCCTCGGTAAAAAATGAGGGTGGTCTATTCTACTCATCCGGATACCACACGTTACTGTTACTGTTACGACACCTCGGTAAGAAATGAGGATGGTAGTATTCTATTCAGCCGGATTACCAAACGGCGTCTTTTATTTAATATTTTAAATAAAAATTCATTAAAAAAAACAAAATACTGTACAAGAAAATACATTATCCGCATTTTATCAATCATGGCCGTCCGGGCGTTGCAAGATGGCGCGAAATCCTTCCTATTCAATAATACTCCGCTGCAGAGCTTAGCTGTACAAAAAAGTTTAATCTTTGTTGAGTGATGAGTGCAACACTCGTCTCTGACGGGTCACAGTGTCCACATTTATTTAAGAACTGAAGGATTACACTGCTCCTTGTAATGAGTTTACTATTGTAATGACTTTAAAAGCTGTGAAAAGCTGTGTGTGTGTGGGTTTTTTAATCGTATGCCATTTATGTTGAAAGACTATAAAGCAATAATTAAAAGTAAAAAAAATATTCAAATCTATACTAATATATGAAGAGTTTGTTTGATTGTTTGAGGGCGCTAATGTCAGAAACTGCTGAACCGATTTGAAAAGTTCTTTTGAGTATAAGATAGTCCATTTTCCGAGGAACGCTATAGACTATATAACATCACGCTAAGATGAACAGGAGAGGATCAGCACTAAAAAATATTGCGAAAATTGTAAAACCTCGCGTGCGCTGTATAAACGATGAAAGTTATTCGAAATTCTTTTATAATTAACTCCAAATAACCACTTTTATGTTAAAAATTTTAATTCGGAAAAAAATTGTGACACTGATTTCCATGCGGGCGAATAATAATAAAAATGGCAAATCATATTGTCAAAATAGAAATTATGAAAAACATAAATGCCTAAAAACGGGGTTTAATTTATCTTTTACAAGTCAATGTTCAAGTTTTGTAACCCGTTGATGAAAGGAAGAGCCCAGCAGTGAGACCCTGCGACTCTTTCGAGAGGGTCACGAGTTCAAACCCCAGACAGGCACCAATGAGTTCTCCTATTAAAACTAATATGTCTAATCGGTGAAGAAAACCATCGTGAGGAAACCTTGCATATCTCTAGAGAATTCTATGGACAAATAACCTACCAATCCTCACCTTGTTGAGTCTTAGCTACAACCCTGATCCGAAACTTCTTTTTATAAAAATTTATAGAAATTAAAAAGATAAAAGCTTTATTTATGACGTACACCAGTTGGTTGCATGTTTTTATACACTTATACGTTTTCCCCGTACCTGGTAAGCTCATTATGGGTTTCATTACACTGCTAAGATTTCCCGCAGGGCTATATTTCATTACGCGCCATCAATTTGTTAAGCAATCATTACCTATCCTATAAAGTTAATCTTTTATCGTCTCTATTTAATTTTGGACATTGATAATGTATTCTTAGCATTCTTCAAATTAATTAGGCAATTCTTGTAAACAATTAAATTATTAGTAACATATATTAACTGGGTAATAAAAAGCTATGAGTGTTTAATCAATGTGATTAAATCGGAATAGAGGAAATTAATTAAAAAACCAAAGTAGTTTTTTATACTTTCGTGGATGGTAAAAAAAGATATTATTTCATATATCATCTATTGTCTTCACTACGCCGTGTGGTATCCGTCTGAATACCACAATCATTTCTTACCGAGGTGTCGTAAAAGGCGACTAATGTAAGTCGACTCGCCGTGTGGTATCCGGCTGAGTAAAATATACCACCATCTTTCTTACCGAGGTGTTGTAAAATACGACTAAGGTAAGTTGACGTCAGGCAGGTGGCCAGACGTAAAATACGTAGCCAAATCATGACCCCACTTAGAGCGGGATAAGGGCAGGGGGATGATGATCTATTGACTTCACTGGCCCGTTGGCACAGTTGGCAGTGATCCTACATCCAGTTCTGGAGGTCGCGAGTTCTATTCCGGAGGCTACTATTTTCTATAACCAATTTGTTGGATCTTCGTGGATAAATGTATATTTGTATTAAAGTATGTATTTTAAATGATATGTGTATATATTTACTAGCTGTGTGTCACCTTACAACGGAGACGGTTGATCGTGTAATTGTTTCATATATATATCCCCCTGCCCTTATCCCACTCTGAGTGGGGTCGGCACATGTTGTCACATGATTTGGCTGCTTTTTTAGGACCGGCCACCTGCCTGACGTCAACTTACCTTAGTCGCCTTTTACGACACCTCGATAAGCAAGAGGGTGGTCTATTCTACTCAGTCGAATACCACACGGCTACGTGTTATTGTTCCATATATATTTATTTATTTATCAATTTATTCATAATATTTGGGTCGATCCCATTAGAACGTTGAGTGCCGCGCGATTTTATAGTGACATCTCGTCAGGCTACTCGCAAATGTACCTTGGTACAGCGATGCGAAGCGCTTGTACTAGCGAATTAGAATTTACTCGACAGGTTATAACATTTTGTGACATTTGCGAGTAACTATTTATGTCTACATTTTGTCTAAGTGTTTACCTTTATTATCATATTTTATACTGCCAGTCACCGGTGACTGAGATGACACTCAACGTGTTAATTGTAAACTTTGCTGCAGTACTTCAATAAAAATATCTTACACTGAAAAATTTCTTATCAACCCAAGCACAAAATTTTTATACATGCTCACCAAAGTGCAGGGCTATTTTATCACCCCTGCAGGGGCTGTGATGGATAACGTATTGCTATCGGTACGTCAATAACTAAACTAAATTGATAGAGCACGTCGAGCCATGGCGTAAAGTAATTATTGATGCCGTATAGTGCATTATGCAGTTACTTTCGATATATAAACGCTATGTTATATTGTCAAATATTTTCTTTATCTTTTATTAATTTTACAAATAACTGAAAAGTAAATAGAAATAATTATTTTGCTGAGATCCATAATACAACAAAAAAATTATTAAATTACTTTGATTAATCCACGATTAAGTAAATAGAAAATATATATAATTTTGTAGAGTGGGCTATCAGTTTTCCTAACTGATACTTGCAGGATTATGTAAAAACAAATGCACAAACCTCCACCACCGCTACCACAGTACAAAATCACTACACACGTTCACTATCACAAACTCAACAATCGTTTCACCCGCAACCGATGGATCATCAGGAGATAGATTCCACGACAAAATCGCAAAGCGACGTATCATCTAAGCTAACATAGTTATATACTAATTAGTTCAACCCCCACCATTTAGTTTGCGCCCGAATACGTGTAACAAGCTTGATGCAAGAGATAGCTTGTAATGAGTAATAGTACTGGAGTAGTATCCAATTATATATATATATATATATATATATATATATATATATATATATATATATATATATATATATATATATATATATATATATATATATATATATATATATATATATATATATATATATATATATATATATATATATATATATAGCAAATACGAGCTGAATAGCTACGCGACTTATTTCCGAACAAACAAAATCTTCAATCAAACTCTTGTTTGAAAGAAAACTCATCACAACATTGTACCAGAGACAAGCGAGATCGTAGTTTACGTATTGTGTTATTGCAGTTACATAACAGTTAGGAGACACTTGGTTTTCAATGTATTTTTATTCAATATATGTTCATACAAAAAGGGCCATTTATAATTTAAGTCTGTGGGATTTCCTGCGAGAGAAGTTTAAGAAAATAGGTATTCGTACATTAGTACGTAAGTAAGAATTCGACCAACAAGGCTTTTTAATGTAGGCAAATATAGTGAAAAAAAAACATAAGTTAATACGGAAAACTAATAAGGTGGAATCTGCGAATATTTTTTAACGATTACGTGCTCCAATAGTAAATTCATCACAATATCATTCACCTCAAGTAAATATTACTAGTAATTGTAGTAAATTTTAACTTTTAAAAGTTCGATCCTAAAACATCATGACTTAATTGTTGGCTCAATATCTCTGAAATAGATTTTCAAAATTAATAAAGTTTTTTCTACACAAATCTAATAAATCCCTCTTTTAATATACTGTTCGAACATTGTCATAGTTGCAATTGATATGAAATAGTCCTGGCATCATCTGTACGCTATTGAACTATTTTTTTGGTTCTGACAATCAATAACGACCCACATTTTACATTACGATAAAGTGTCGTTCATAATAAAGATTTTTTGCTTTATATATTTTATTTAAAATAAAAACAATTGCTGAATTTATTTATTTTCAATTATCGTATAATATATAAAAATGAATGTTTGTAATGTCCTTTATAGACACCGAAACGTCTGAACCGATTTTAATAAAATGAATGACCCGGCGGATGATCTTGTAAAGTTTGGTGGCGATCGGTGCATTTTTTTAACTGTAAAGTTCTGTCTCGAGGGGAATTCGCCAGAGCCACAGCAACTCTATATAATCAAAATATACCAATATTTTTTTTAATAATAAGTATTAAGTGTAACGTCATAGGCCTAATGTACATTATTAAGGAGCCAAATTACGAAAGCAAGTTTTGCAGCCGAGGTTGAGGACCAATTTCTGAAAACTGGATTCTTCTTCACACAGTTATTAACAAATTTAGAAAGGGATTTAGAATTTGATTTAAAATTATGATAGTTTTATCAACAAAATGAACTTCTATTATATAAGCTTATGTACTTTGATGTTTCTTTAAACCACGATATATCACACAGATATTAACAAATTACGGAGGGGATTTAGAATTTGCTTTAAAATTCTGATTGTTTTATCAAAAAAAGAACTTTTATTATATAAGCTTATGTACTTTGAACCACGATATAATTGATTTGATTTGAAAATAGCGCCACGAATTTTTTGGCGAAGATTTTATTCTTTGTTCTTGATCTTATGTCATCTTTATATTTTTGGATATTACCGAAAAATGCTGTCACATTTCAAAGCAAAAAGGCCGTTCAATGTTTAAATTTCCGTACAAGAGACAACATTCATCGATTGTAGCAAAAATGACAACAAAAAGGTCATTTTTTTAAATATGTATATTATTGGGATACGAATGAATACGCCAGTGTGCACAATACTTTAGAGCTTTTGGTATCCAGAGTAATCCCTGTCATCTGCTACCGAGGTAATTATTTAAAAGGGAGCAAACATAAGCTTCGACGCGTGTCGATCCCTAATTGTTACGTCCGAATAAGGGTTGTAGGGTGTAGTGCGATATTAGTTCGGACATGCACGTTACTAATATTGCTCATATCGTAATAAGAACAATTTAATATATCGAAAGTAAAAAACGAATCTTTAGAGTTTAAACGAATCTTTACACTCGCCTGTTGGCGCACTTGGCAGTAACCCTAGCTTCAGGTCCGTGGGCCGCGGGATCGATTGCGGCCAATATTTTCTAAAAACAATTTATTGATTCTTCGAGTTTGGATGTATATATGTATTTGAAATTATATATATGCATATATGTATATAGCAGTATAAGTTACTTTGGGTAATGACGACCATGTTTGAAAGTGTCCAATATTATTTTATGAAAGTACAGGTATAGAATAACTCACTTACTGTCCCTTATTTTCAGTCTTAGCTTTTATTGAAGTTGAACCCATCCTAGTGTCTTATTTAAAACAAAACTAAATACAGCTTCTGTCGGTATAAATATGCATTGTTTTAGCATAATTTCTTTAATTAAGGTAAATTTGTGCGTAAACCTTTTAATGGTACAAAATATATAAGAGATGGCTATAAATATTTTAATAGTAATAAAAATAACTACAAAATGTACCTCCAATATTCCTACTGACATATTCCTAGTACGAGTACATAAGTCATTATAATAAAGTTTTAGGTATAGAAATTAATTAAACTATATTTTCTTTATAGGCATTTTTTATTTAGGAACTTAGTTTTTGTGTTTATCCTCTTTGAGTTACGACCTTTTCTATCATCTTATATAAAATCCTGAAGTTGTAGATAAAGCACGCATAGTTTCCCCAAAGTAAGCGAATAAATATATTACGCCTCACAGGGTGTGTCAACGCTCCTTTCAAAAATGTATTACACCTCAGCGATTGACTGTACCCCGGTTCAGATTAATGACATGGATTTTTTGAAATAGTGATGGATTTATCTCAAATTGTTGATTATCGATTTCATTTATTAAAAATAATTATAAATTATCGTCGACTTTATATGAACACGACCTTACTTTGAGATATACTTGAAATAATTTATAGTATATATATATATAATCTTGTGACGGTCACTATGGATCTAAACTTTAGACGTTTTACACAAAAATGTAATATTTTTATTTTTACATAGTTTCAATATGTAGTGAAACTATTTTTTTTTGTTGATTTCTTAAGTCATCAAATATGTTGTGATAACACTATTAAAGAAGTATATACGAGTATATAATATAAGTACGTCTTTTACTTGAAAATGTTCCGAATATTTTTTTAGATTAAGTAAATAATACATGGACGTACTTCTAAGTGGAATTAAAATTTAAAAAAATGTTTTTTATATGTATTTGTTGCTATAATAGCCTAAATAGCCCCTTTTCCCATTTCGATATGTACCGTACAACGAAAAAAGCTTTCTAGTGATTCAGCTGCTGTCTCAAAATCGGTAAAGTACAAGAATAAAGAAAAAAAAATTGTTCTTCCTTAAAAGGCCTTCTTTAAAGAAAACAAAATTCTTTATTAATTAGCTACCGTAAAATTGTCAATCAAGTGTATTCTTGCATTTTTTTTAACAATACTTTATTCATTTTATTATGTATGGCGCAATCGGCTTATAGATAATCCGTGTAGTACTGTTTTCTCCTACGAAATATTTTATTATTGAACGAATACTATCACCGATCGGACCTGAAATTATCTGAACTCTTAATTATAATGGAGTAAAAAGGTCAACGAAGTAACAAAAGTCACACATTTTATTAGTATTACTATATTTTACGTAGTACCCTATACGATAATGTCATAATTTATATTTTAGACCATAATCCAATTACGTACACCCGCTTTGATCGGATTATCTCAATCTCGTGGTTTATACAATATTCGAGTGTAACATTTCTCATAAGATTATAAATGAATTATCTATACTAATATATAAAGCTAAAGAGTTTGTTTGTTTGGTTGTTTGAACGTGCTATTCTCAGGAACTACTGGACCCGATTTGAAAAATTCTTTTAATGTAAGATATTCCATTTATCGAGGAAGGCTATAGGATATAACATCAAGCTAAGATGTTCAATGATCCAATTCAGAGGAGCAGCAATAAAAAATATTACGAAAACGGCAAAATTTAAAGCTTTCCTTACGTGCGCTGAGTAAAAGGTGATAGTTATTAAACATCATGTATTACAAAATTGTTCTAAATAAAAGTCCGCGACAGCATATGTCTAGATTTTAAGATTAACAATTTTTATGGTTATCAAAATTCTATATTACGGTTTTAATCTTTCCACGCGGGTGGAGCCTCTGGCGATTGCTAGTTAATTATATAATATTAATAATATTAATTATGTAAAAGCTATTACGAATTATATATAGATGGGATGGGATTACGGTGTACTAAATTCGTTAGTTAGTTAACTACTTACTCAAAGTTCAAAATACCCATAAAACTCTCGTTCCTCACTCCTATTTCACGAATGTTAAGCCACATAGAATTGTCTTATTTAGATACAAAGTAAGGTTACAATAAATAGATTTCTTTTCTCGACATTTAATTCTATGAACATCACTACTGTTAATAAGTGAATAAGTGTTGTTGCCCAACACTTTGGCTGTTACCAATATAGGCCCCGTCTGCTTATGCACCCCTGGATGATTACAAAAGATCACATTGTAATACGAGCTGCGATTAAAATGCGAGTTGTAGGCTATTCATATTACGATCTCTATTGTTACTCTAACGAGAATAAATTGGTTGTTTTATATATATTTTAAATGATTCGTCGTATCTTTATAAACCGTGACAGGTTATATTAAAATTAATGAGGCATTAAATGTCTATTCTTTCTTAGTAACAAGTAACTGAAACATTTTTCAAACGTTATGAACAGAATATAACAATAAACAGAATATCGAAAGCTTAATTTAGGAAGTTGATTTACAGCTTGCGTTTAACAAGTTATAAAGGTTATTTTATGTTACGTTTTCTTATAACAAGTTTGATGTAATTTTGTTGTTTTTTTGGTATAATAAATAAATAAATTAAAATGTAATTATTACACTACGCCGTGTGGTATCCGGCTGAATAGAATAGACCACCTTCATTGCTTACCGAGCTGTCGTATAAGGCGACTAAGGTAAGTGGACCCGCCCTGTGGTATCCGGCTGTGTAGAATAGACCACCCTCTTTCTTACCGAGGTGTCGTAAAATACGACTAAGGTAAGTTGAAGTTGAGTAAAATACGTAGCCAAATCATGTAACAACATGTTTATAACATGTTGTGCCGACCCCACTTAGATGGGCTAAGGGCACGAGGATGATATAGGATAAAAGGATAATAATAGGTATATAGTATTTGTGTGAGTGCGAAGTACTTATGAATGTGTATAAGAATTAAAACAAAATAAATACATTAAAGATATTTATTTTATAAAAATGCGCATTCTTGCTGTCGCTACATAATTCTCTTAACATCTTACACAAAGCTGACATAGATTCACGAGACTTAAATGCGAATAGTATACCTATTAAGCTTTGATAAATAGATTTTTGATATTATAATATAATATGTGTCAAAAGCTCTTTTTGCAGTAATCAATGCATTTCTTATATAGTATTATCAAAATTGTTTGTCATTTTTCAAATATAATCTGACATATACACACGGCATTTTAGGAATAAGGCAACGAACACTTATGTCATATTAAAAACGGCTTTTTGTTGTATGAAAATGTATCCCACAAATTATTTGTTTGAAAATATTTCGATTCATTAAAATTTTATTAATTTGAATAAGTTAGACTGTAGATCACTGCAATAACAAAACTTCACTAAAATTGAAAAAATAAAAATAAACAATGCATTTCTTAATTTCAATATTGATTTCTTACTTTGACGACACCTAATCATCACCATAAGATATTTTATATTTTAAACTCGTTCTCATGATAAGTTAGTCTTAAGGTGGGTTTACAAGATTTAAAGTAATTAAATACATAAATGCTTTATAAATAAATTATAATAGAATATAAATACAACCATAATAGAAATATAACCATGTGTATATGTTCTAATATTTAAGTTGTAAGGCAATCTACATTTAGAGGTTTATTACTTATAAAAAAATTACATTACAAATAATTTTTATCAAAATTTGTGTATGTATATGCTAAGACTACAGTTTGCAATAAATGCCAAAAATGTGAGATTTTAAAACAGTGTAAAATACTTATAATTTAGTACAAAAGACTATGCACGATAGTTTTACAAAGATGTTCCATGAATATACTATACATTTTAAAATAAATAGCATTCTGACTTTACAAGCTACATGCATAGTGAAGTATAGAACTGTATATATATCGAAATATAGCAGTTTAAATGCGACACGAAGGCTAATTTAAATGACAAAAGATATAAAGAATTTAAAGGAAAACATATCAGTTATAAATCGATATTACTCAAGTTTAGTTTTTCTAAGACGTTGCCAAGAAACTCAAGCGGTTAAGCGAGAGAACAAACCACAAGATTACAAATTTAATATCTAAAACAATATAAAATTGTAAAATACTATTTCAAGGCATATAAAATAAAAGTCTTAATGGTGATATCATGAATTCTTATATTGTTATTTGTTTAATTAAAACCTACCTGAAACTCTCTTAAGATTGAATATAATACATTAGTTCTAGAAAAACAAAACTTTAAATATTATGATTAAGAAATTAATTCAGTTACGATATTTTGAGATTTTATGGAACTTTCCTTATCTAACTGTACAAGCAAAACGGTTGTAAGAGTAGCAAGATGTTCTAACAGTGCTTTATCTAGCAATAGAAAAATGTTAAATGTTTCGTAACATAACAATCCAATATACAGTGATTGGTAAATGCACCTGTATTTACCAATATAGTGGATGTTTTGGAGACAAGATTTAATTTTTCTCCCCCTATACTGAGTAAGATACCTTGTTTCTTCGGGTACTAGATTTACCGACCAAAGGATGTTCTTAAGTAACCAAAAGCATCCAAAAATCAAAATTGTAAAATCTAAACATATAAAATGAGACAAGTGTACTCAAAGTCAATTTTCAATAGTTAAAAATGGCAATTGTTGTTTTTTGCTTAATTTTATGTTTGTCTATGTAAAAAAGTATAATAAGATGAAGGAATAATATACCACTAACAAATGCTCTTATTTTCTAAGTACATAATGATATTATGATTATTTACAAAATTATAAATTAATTATTTACATGGCTTATAAATAGGGATAGTTCGTAAAATATTTTAATCTAATAATAAACTAAGGTGTGATAAGACAAATTGCTCTATAGGAATAAAAATTCTAGAATAAATTTTTTTATCTATGTATAGATGAAATAGTTGTTGCCTTATATGCTTTTAACATGTGCTGACTAAAAGAGTCTTTAACATGTGCTGTTGTTATGTTATGATTTATCGTTTATGACTGTAGCTTTAATTTTTGTTCCTATAGTCCAAAATGATGAAAGCACTTTCTTAAAAAAATACCATGCCATAATTAAAATTGCATATATTGTTTTAAATGTGTTACAGTAAGAAAAAAAATATTTTGAGCATTAAAAAGGGCCTAACATATGTATCATCTTAGAAAGCAATGGATTATTTAATGACCAAAATATTTATATTAACATTTTGGTGATTGTTTATTTAATATTTTTAAGAGTCGTATCGCGTAAACATTGATTCTCGTGTTATACAAACTAAAGACAAGCATCGAATAACTTAAAAACGCTAACACTAAACTGTGGTACTAATATGTAATTTATTAAAAAAAAATCGCATCTCATGTCATTTAAAACTTTTTTTGAAACTCCTAAATTATTAAAATATTCTGATATCTTATATTGATACAAGGTCTTATTTTGCTAAAAGAGGACAGACTTCGATGAAACAATTAATTCAAGAATAATAATATTAAGTTTACTCAATAATGTTTATCAATACAATTATAAGTGATGACAGACATTATTATTTTGTTTATGAATCCACGCCCATGGTACCTCTAATACTATTAATGCCATAGTAATTCTATCATAGCCACGAGTAAACTTATGCTTAAACCTCTAGATAGTACCACAACAAACAAACAACCGTAACATGACTCTTAAAAATAAATTGCCATATCCGAAGAATTAAGTCACATGTCCCATATGTATATATAACATAGGAAATGTAACTTTATTCTTCGGATAGGGCGAAATATGTAAACGACTATCATATACTTCAAACCCGGTGCATGTTAGGTGCAATCTTCTTGTGGCTATAAAACTATTCTAAATTGTAATATATACAGTCTTATCTGAGCTATAAATACCCTCATAGAAGTACCTAGTTTATAAAAGGCACGTTTTGTGCCTCTTTAAGCATTATGACATAGACTTTATCAAAACTTCCCATTAATTGTGACAGACAAACATCATACCTTAATATCGAATGAGCGATGTGTATTTTAAATTTTAAGTACTATTTAGATCTCATTTCGTAAAATTGAAGTATCAAATATTATATCTAATAAGCTGATTATGCACTTAATATTAAACGATATAATTCGACTTTTGGCAGTTTCGAATACTGGTCGCGCTCTTCACAAATACACAAGCTTTTATACTCGTTTCCTTAATCTCCAATATTAAGCTCCGTACTTATGCTCGCATCTACAAAAATCTATAGAACTCAATTGCATGATTTGTGTGACTCAACATCTAAACAGCGGAATTTTTTCCAATAATTGGACCTCCGCTAGTTGCATATACTCGCCGACCGTCAAACTCCACTGACGAATTCCTCTTAATAGCATCGTCTCCTGTATCTTTGAGTGGTTCTTTTTCATCTCTGTGAATAACAAAGTTTTAATATGAATATTTTAAACTAAATTTTGGTCATCAAATTTAATATACACATTCTATATCTACATATATTAGTTTTTTATTTACAAAAATAAAACACATAACACCAAACTAAAAGTTCGCATGTGAACATATTAAGATTATACTTATTGCGATGCTACAGCGCCTATATACAAACTAAATAGTAACGCTAAATTATTAAATTAAGCTTAACTCAATCTGAAAGACAAAGCAGATACATAACAATCATATAAGTTAAGCATTGGTAAAGTGCAAAAACTTAAAATTACTATAGGATAATAGTATATCTTACACTGGTGTAGTTGGAATATAACTACAAGTAACCGGAATGTGGCAGCGTGAAGAAGACAATTTTATTAATGAATTTTGCATATCAGTTGACCAGTGAAATAAATATAAATGGTATAGAGAAAAAAACAGGAAATAACGTAAAAGAAAACAATAGAACGTAAAGAAAATAAGGTATAAAAAATAATATGGTAAAAATGAATTTTAGCAAGAAAACTGTCGTAAGAGATGTTCCAGGCATTCGACAACCACGGACATTGTTTCATTTTCATTAAAGTGGCACTTGTTCAACTGACCACAACATAACTTAATTTGTAAATTTGGTAAAATGCTAAAATGTTGTATTTGAACGTTTAAAATAACTTATACTGCGCATTGTACAGTTTCGGTGGGCTAACATTCTAATAGTATTTACACGTACATCGACTAATACTCGCTATTTACAAAGGCCAAAACGCAAAGCTTACTCGTGTAGAAAATGTACATAGGTTGGCCCCAGCGAAAAGCATATATTTTATCACCTACGTTAGCCTCGATAAATTCTACAAGCCGTTATCAATATCTTCTCACAAGGGCCGAACCACAGCATCCGCACACACAAAAGCATGCAGGAAATCGTAATTTCACATGATGCCTTACGTCGGAGTCGACACGAGCTTGATGGGCGGCGGCAGAGGCGCGGGAGAAGGCGGCGCGCGCGGCTTCGTGCTGCAATAAGGGAGCGGGAAGCGCCAACCGTACAGACTAGCGGGCAGAAACATCTCTCATCGACACTAACATTTGTAACGGAACGGATAAAGGAAGAAAAAAGGATAAGGCAACATTGGGAATAGGAACAATTTAGATAATATTATGTCGATGAAGTGCAAAGTGAATTTTATATTTGATCATGTTAGCACTGAATATGATCCTAAAGAAAATGATCGAGATATAAAGTTTAGATAGAATTTATCTGAATACATAAATTAATCTATTACCTTCCCAATTTGGCTTCATCGTCTGAATGTTTCTTTACGCGTCTTCCACAAATTGTAGCAATGACACCTTGGCGTCTAAAGCACAGCAGGAGTAGATCAACAATGATGAGACAGATAAAGACACCTGCCAAAGCCAATCCTATAATAGCTCCACTTGATAAAAGTTGCGGTGCAGCAAATCCAGAGCGTTCCACACCTGTTGAATTTAAAATTGTTTACAAACATGATGTTTGTGATAAAAGAGAATAAGAGCAGCAAACTCAATACAAATTACTAAACGTTTTTTATAAAATGATCATAGTATAGAGTTTACTGATCTTATTTGTTAGTTTTATGCATCGTATTGAAAAAGCTGAATTTGTTAAGTGAAACGATAAAGATTGTAACAAATGCAGTTTAGTTATCCTTATATCAACAATATATGGAAACACAATAACACAAATTCAAATTAGTCATTTATTACAATCAACATTGGTGAAAAAGGAGTGCTTTCAGAACTGGATATCGTGCACCCAATCACCGGCAAATTTACCGAAATATCGGATTAGCATAATTGAAAATTTTCGAAATACGAAAGCCCTCCATCTGAATGAAATGGGGTTTGAATGTTAATGAAATAATACATAATATTGGTAGCTAAGGTAATGATGCATAAACATAATCCAGTCTTATAAGGTATAACAAAGGAAAGAAAAGGTGTCAAGATGCAAACATTCCAAGTAACTTGAATTGACGCAACATAAATTTTCAAACCCCATCACAAAATTTTGAATCTATAAAAAGCGATATGGAACAAGTTACACATAACAGGAACAATCTATAAGGTAAAAGACGATGGGCTTCTAATTACCATCACCGTAAACATAAATTTGGTCGCCTTACTATTTAAGTATTATTGAAAAAAATAATTCTTGTCGTTGGAAATCATAAATAAAATAAAACCTTAATAACTACAAACAGTACTATTACGCTACTTAAATTTTATGGAAAATACCATAGTCCTATTAAAATACTACTAATAATCCATTTTCTTGTTCTACAATAGACCAAATAGATAGATATTAAAATACATCATGCTTACGATACATATATTTTATCGAAGAAAAAAAATTAATAATAATACCATCTACTAATAGTTAAGACGAGTTTTTTTTCATTTATAACATAAAACTAACCTAATAAATGGTATAATAGTTAAATGCAGACCATGCGAATGGTTTTAGTTTATTAATATTGGAAGGGTGTACACAAATCTAGCTTTGAGTAGGACATGCATACATTAATTAGTTCATTCCAAGGGAGATATAGCAGGATTAAACTATGTGTAACATTATTAATATAAAATATATTTACCCATTATTCGATCAGGGCGACACAAACACACTTGTGAAAGAACATTCGAAAGGGGTTAATGCAATTCTTGATAAGCATCTTGACAGCTTTCTTTAAATGGGATTTAGTGGGATCAATTTATAAAACTATTTTTTTGGAAATGTTGTTACCACTATAAAAGGTAAGGAATAATTGAATAAAGTTGTACTTCATTTCAAGAACACGAAATGTTCTAGGTTACATGTTACTTTCATTAAGTTATGTTTATATTTAAATATTTATTATTTATCATCTGGCATCTGAATTCGATGTACAACTTCATCCAAATTAATTGTTGTATTTCAAATCACAAACGTTTTCCATTTTTGTAATATTTATTTTTCACATTGGTCAGTTTCGTTCCGATTCCATCACATTTTCAACTTGACACTTTGATATTTTCAACCTAACTACACTTAGTTCTACTATTCTTAATAATTTAGCAATATTTATTTATCAACCATACGCTCATTCATTAACATACCATTTCATTTGGACAATTTTCTTTCGTTACATCAAATTTATTTAAAGACCTTGCTAGAAAGGAATAAAATTGTCATCAAAAATTCGTACACAATGATCTTATTCTACTACGAGAGGTTTATCTACGATATTTCAAAACAAGATTCTCTTTTACATTATGGCAGTGTTAATTTTATTTGCCAATTAACTATCTAATCTACGCTACATAAAAATTTAACATCATAGGTATTTATTTCGATTTTTGTTTTATCTACTGGGCATTTCGCTACTTAAATTTCAAATAATTAATTTATCTTGAAGCCCATTATTTATTTTATGACATTAAATGCTGAACTGATTTATGTCTATTTATACAGCAACAAATTTTATCACATAAATTCCTAAATAACAGTCGTCTTTGGGACTTATTTAGTTTAAATTGTATATATTTTAATATATTTATATAAGTATATAAAATGTAAGCATTGTAATAAAGATCTCCGTACTAGTGTGAGTCCATCGGAAAATGCTTGGACATCCACTTGGATTACCTAAAAATATATTTGATAGCATAAATAGTTATAAAATAGCAAATATAAATTCAAGTTATCTACAATATCAAATTAAACGTAATTAAATTTACAAAATTAATAAAACTTACCATCAAAAATAAAACAACTCGAACTAAAATTATAATGTCATTTGAAAACTATTGTGATGCCGAGATGGGTATATCAAATTAAACTCAAACGCATTACAAAATCCATGCACTAAATATATTAAGACACACTTGTTAACTAATTATATATACCAGTCTTTTATAGAAACTGTAACCTCAACATTTTCAAATAACATAAAGTTTATATAAACACAATATAACCAAATTTAACTTAAAACATAAGAAATTACAAAATTTGCTGATATTACAGTTTCGATATAGCCTTGGTCACTATTTTCTAGAGTGACTTTATACATATAATTTCAGGCCAAAATTTGCCCAACTGTGTCACATTTTAATGCAAAGCTTAAAGCTGAATGGAACTTAATAAATCCAATACAAAAATAAACTTAAAATTTAAAATACAATCATAAAACTGGTTAAAGATAACTTAACATAACAAAATAATATAGCATTGTACTTTTTTAAATTATACAAAATTATAAACATTGCTAAAAATATCTATAGTAATAAGCACTGAAATTAAACCGAACACGGACCAAAAGTGGTTATAGTTCACAAAATCAAATTAAATAAATGAGATGAGAACAAAACAAAAACAGAAGACATGGTAAGACATGAAGCGGAGGTATGAGGGTCAGGTTCGTGATAAACATCGTAGAAACCAGCTCGGACTGGTATTTCATTATGTTCTGGGCTGTACTCACCGAGAGCGGTCTGGACATACAGCTGCGCAGGTTGAGAAAAACCAAGAGCATTGTGAGCGCGTACATGCATTTGGTAACGAGTGTCTGGACGTAAGCCTCGAATTTCGTAACTAATCGCTTCGAATGATTTTAACTGCTCCGTAATACAGTCTGTTTGGACAGAAACTTGCCACTGTCCGTTGACTTTCAGAACCTGTAAATAATTATTGTTTAAAATACACCATGTAAATAATAATATGCATAAAATTAAAATAGAAAGTATTATTTGTATATTTTGAAGTTGGATATCCAAAATATAGAAAGTAGCACTTTCAGCTTCAGACGACAGAACTTTTAGTGATGATATTTTACAGGGGTGGTTTAGGTGAGTTCAGATTTAACACGAAATCTGAGTTATAATTAAGATCATTAAAAATTATTACAACAACTACAACTGTGACTAGTGATTTGTCTTTCAATGAGTAAATACTTATAACTTTATTATGTTTTAATAGATCTCAGCGGTATAAGAGATAAGTTGCTATGCTGTTTAAAAATATATTTCTCTGAATTAATGTGCACGTCTTTTTATATCTTCATTTAGAGCATCATCAAGCTATACAGGGGAATGAGACAAAATACTTACAGGACAATAAGTAACATCGTACATATCGATGGGTTCCCCATTATCAGCAGGTATTTTCCATTGCAATTCATATCTATCGGCATATTTGCCATGAATAAGAGATTCTGAACTAATGGATTCTCTCCATTTTGGCTGTTCTGGTGGTGACCTGAAGAAAAATATCAAAATGAAAATCTATATTCAAACTTTCCATAATAATTTATGGTTCTTTGAGTTTACCTTCTAGGCATTATAACTGTAATAGGAGCTCCCCAACTGCCAACTCCAACACGGTTAATAGCTGCAAATCTAAAGTCATATGTAAACATTGGCCTTAAATTCTCAACAATAAATAGAGAATTGGCTGACCAAGTTCTATTCATTGCCAAATTCCAATCAAAATTTCCGTTTTCCTTAAATTGCGTTGTATATGCCTCTATTGGGGGACCCATATCTTCAGCTGGTCCCACAATACTGAATGAAACAGATGTTGCTGTAATGGTATCTTGTTTCGCCTGAAATTAAATGGATATCAAAATAAATATTCATTTTTTTTAAATAAATGAAGGAAATAAGATTTTTGTGTATTTGGCGAAATACACTTCGGGATAAAATTCTTACTTGTACGACAGGTCCTGGAGGAAAAGCTTGTCTTAACTGTATGGTATGCTCTGCTTCACCGAGGGTATTTGTTGCGATACATTTGTAAATTCCGTATAAGCTTGCATCTATAGGTGTTATTGTCACATAACTTATTGGACCCGAACCATATATTCTGACATGTGGAGACTCAACTAAATCATATTCATGAAGCCTGGCATAATAAAAATGGAAATTAGTGATACGCAAATTTATCAAAACAATATTTTTAAGGTTACTTTGAATACTTACCGCCATTTAATAGTTGCATTTGGTATACTTTCAGCGATGCAACTGATATTCACAGGTTGAGCGTTCCAGCTCCAAATTGGCACATTGTTCATATGTTCAAAGGAAGGCCTAAATTGCACAGTCAAATGTCCGTTCTGCCTTGCTTCTCCTCCTTAAATTGACAATAAATTTAAATTAAATACAGATTTAAAAGTTGATTAATATTATTATTAGGTCTGCTTATGAATGGATTATCATTGTTAAATTATACCTTCATTTTCAGCAACACACTCATATAATCCGTCATCCGTCCGGTTTAATCGTGAGATCGTAAGTACCGCACTAGATTGCATTTGATCGCCTGTTTGACGACTACTTGTTTCAATATTAATTCTGTAAAAGAAAAGTAAAATATTTTGGGTTTGAAATAAGATCTGTGAATAGTATATAAATTTTTAGAAAAACTAATTACAAATTTACCTTCCATTGTCATTCCCACCAGTCAAAAATCTATCGTTATTGCTTAATTTTCTGAAGCTTATTACAGGAACAGGTCGTCCAGTAGCTTTACATTCTAGTCTTCCTTCAGTATTTTCAGCCGAAGTAGTATTGAGCAGCTCAAATATTCTTGGACGAACAAGAACTTCAACTTCTATTTCAGTTTCATTATGTCCTGCTTGGTTAACAGCGCTACATATATATTTACCATAATCACCTGCTTCTACTCTATCGAATGTAAGAAGACCTTTATTTTCGTCGACACTGAAGCGTGATGTAGTACCTAAGTTCTGAAAAATAGTATTTCATTACTCATAGAAGCTCATAAATGCATGTTTTCAATTGTATATTTTAGGTTTGTTTACCTCTCGTGTAGATGCTTTAATCCAAGAGTAAGTAGGTGGTGGTTGCCCTCTAGCTTTGCAAGTAATTGCTGCAGATTCACCTTCTTTTATTACAACTTTTGTCTCACGTTCTTCCATTTCTGGTGCAGTATAAACCTAAACAAATATTGATTCATATGTTAAATATGACTACATGATTATTGTCACATGAATTTTATTTTAAAAAGTGTGTGATTTAAAAAATCTCAGAATTTAGTATTATTAAGTCAAAATTGATAAGCATTTAATACATATAATACAATAAGCATTTAATACAATAAGGACAGGAAGATATATATATTAATACATATGTATGAAATATTTATTATTAACTCAGGTTAGCTATGCAATTATATTTCTTATTTACGTATTTACCTCAGGTTAGCCATGCAATTATATTTATTAACGTTTTTACCTCAAGCTTTATATTCCTTTCAGATAATTCCCCAGTCTGTATCACAACGGCTCGACAGGTGTATGTTCCATCATCACTTTCTTGGATGTTTTTAATCAATAATCCATTAGAACGAATAACGTATCTATCACCAGTCACAATCTAAAACAATATTTAATCATTACTTGTTTTTTTAATTCAAAAACTTCTGGGCTGTATTAAAATTGTTTTAATATTTACATTGGTGCCTTCTTTAAACCAATCCACTGAAGGGGCAGGTTCAGCTGTAACTTCACACATTATTGTGAAATCTTTTCCTTTCGTCGCGTATTGATTCTCATTTGCATTAGTCCATGTGATGGCAACTAAAATTAACGTATCATTATAACTAACCTTATTATACAAAGTCAATAAAAACTTTATTGTAAAGAATCATGATATTTTTATATCTATAATTTTACGATTGGAAGCCTTACGTTTTTCTACTATGCATTTTCTGTTCTTTTTTATCAATGTATAACTATGAAACTTAAGTATATTTAATGATTAAAGTTATAAATTTGATATACTTGGTACCTTAAGCACTAACATTGCAAGTCGATTTAAAATTTTATTTAGGATTATTATCAGATATTAAAAACGAAAAAGCGGATAATGCTTTATTAATGTAAGGTAATGGTAATACAATTATGTAAAAGAACTTAAAAAATTTAAACCATGAATTCAATAAAAGTTTAGGCTACATTAGTTTTAATTTAATAATATAATTTAGTAATCAAGTAATATATCAAACTCATACCGAAGGTTTCCAAAACAACACTAGCACTCAGAGGTTGGTTAGTGTAGGTAGCTTCGCACGTATAATTGCCTGCCATTGCCGTAGTAATTGAAGATATATAGAGGTATTGCAGTTGTTTCGCAGGCATTGGTTCCGTGTAGATTTCTGGTCTGGTGCCAGCCCTGATAATGAATAGAAAAAAATATAGAGTAATACATTAATAGATTAGTAACCACTGCTAGGTATAAACTTTTGTTCTTCATTTGGAAACATTTTCGATTGACAATAAATTAATAACATTTTTAACATTAACACGCCTTAAACGAATATTATTCTTAACTCACAAAATAATTTTTTGTCTAATTCAAATGAGAACTTCTTAAATTAATTGCGAGGAAATCATAACACTTTTTTCAGACCCCTTATATAAAAGAATATGCAATCTGATCTGCTCATTGTATTGGATTTGCAACTCGTGGTCTCTTGCTATAGATCTCGTCGGTGATAACAATCTTTAAAATAATGTCACCAATATTATATGGCCAAAATATGAGAGCCTAATTGAAACATTGTGTTTCTTGAGTATCGACAAATTATACAACTACTTAATCTTAATTATTTTAAATTACCTGGTTAACCGAGTCTTGCTCGGTATTATTGCAAAACAAAAAAAAACAACAGGGTAGGTGGGGCTCGATCTAGGTATTTTCATTTCTCGCGACCACCCGTTTCCCGAATAAGCTGACTTGACTTGACTTTTTTTAATGCCCAAAAACCCGGATAAAACGATTTTTTTTTAAAATATAATCAAGCTACATCGATTTTTCTCCTGCATGCTAAATTTCAGGAAAATCTTTGGAGCCGTTTCCGAGATCCCGAATAAACACTATATATACATACAAGATTAACTCATTAAATATTAAAGATATACTAACGCGGCTTCGTTTATAATAAGTCCCTTGGGGTCCCGCCATTGCGGTTGCGTGACCAAAGCAGGATCCGGGGCATCTGCCTGGCACGTCAGTACCACAGATTTCCCCACCGCCACAGTTTGCAACTTCGGCATAGGGAATATCCGTAGCGTTTGACTTGAACATCCTGTAAACAAACAGCACGAATTAGGATTAAATCCATACTCATCATCCTTCTGCCAAAATCCCACTCATAGTGGGGTCGGCACAACATGTTATAAACATGTTGTTACATGATTTGGCTACGTATTTTATGACCTGCCGCCTGCTTGACAACTTACCTTAGTCGTTTTTTACGACACCTCGGGAGGAAAGAGGTTGGTTTATGATACTCAACAGGATACCACACGGTGGGACAATTTACCTTAGTCGCCTTTTACGACACCTTGGTAAGTAATGAGAGTGGTCTATTCTACTCAGCCGGATACCATACGGTGGGTCAACTTACCTTAGTCGTCTTTTACGACACCTCGGTAAGAAACGAGGATGGTCTATTTTACTCATCCGGATACCACACGGCAAATCGTCATTACTCTAGTATACAAGCACAAACAATCATTTACTTAAAATAATGAATTACATTTTTCTCAAAATATAAGGCAATATATCAAATTTACATTTGAAAAGGGGACTTATATAAATCTGAAACAAATCCTCCCCAGAATTATGACGCTACAGTGTTATGATACGTATTTGTTATTCTCTTACTAAAACACGTTTCTAAAATCACGAGTTCCCTGAATTCTCCTCCATCAAGCGTACGTTTCGTATAAAATGCAACGAGCGCAGTTTGTTGCGAAAAACCCGGGGATAAGAAAGGGTCCCTATACGCAGGCTGCATACCTAAAAAGTTGGAAAAAATTCCATGTGCCAGCGTTCATGGAATGAAACGGTACGTCGGACAACGCTGATTTGCACTGAGTTGTTATCGTCCTTGTTATAAGACAGGTTTTTCAGTAAAACACTACGTGCTTCTGTGTACAAGATTATGTTGTATGTATTACAGCCATGTACATCACCGACAATACTGTTCCTCCATATTAATATATCGTACTATTTTTTCAATGTATGTCGCGGACGTGTATTTCATTGTAAAATTCCTTATAATCTATTAAAACCGAAAGCGGTTTAAAGTGATACGGAAAAAAAGTAAGTTGTCCGCCATCTTGTAGCAGCGGCCATCTTGGATTCACAATAATATTGAATATGGATAATTGTATTATCACCGAATCAAAGGCGTATACCAAATTTCAGATCAATCGCTTAACGGGAAGAGGGTTAAATTTCAATTACTAAATTTGACCCAAACAAACAAACGGGGTGAGCTAAATAAAACCGACACTAATGAACCGATTATCTAACTTATAAGAGAAATCAACCAACCTACCTACAATACAAGTTAGGGAATTATACATACTCTAATACGTAGCTACAAGAGAATACCTTAAATATATTCAGGGTACTTTATACAGTAACTTTAAATTAAATTTAAAAAAATGTGTCTCAAAGCAAATCGTAAGAAGGCTCTTGTTTATCGTTATTATTATGTTATTGTTATTAGGCAGAAATCGCTGTAAATATCACAGGTTTTTGAACTATATATCGGTTACTTTGTTATTTGTTATAAATAAAAATGGCGGTGTTTTATACCGAATTAATTAGTAATAAATTATGTATAATAAAGATAGAAAGTCAGAATATTGTTAAAAAGTAAAATTATATTATGTTCTTCTACCTATTTTAATCCCAGAGCTAGTTAGACAATAGATTCATCCCTCAATAGAGAGATGAATATAAGCTTATGCCGGTGCGGCTTTGCAGGTCAAACATATTTTAAAAAATTCTCTCTAAAAAGAAATTCTAAATTAAAGGAATCTCAGGTGTGCCTGGCGAGGATAAATCATCGAAGCCTAAACATTAATTATACGTTATTTCATGATTACACAGATTTTGTATATAATATATTTTTTCATCAAAAGCAATTCCAAAGTAAGCATGATGGTACGAAATAGTAATGTTCATCGTGCCTCAGAATAAATTGCGGTAAACTTAATTAAAGAGTTTTGTCCTGCCTTGCTACACTCTCTGTGAACGGAATCAAATATTATATTAAAAATTTCGTTCAAGTAATGGTCATTTTATTTTATGTGCCGATAATAATTTAAAGGAAGTAAGAAAAAAGCTCTTTCTTGCATGTTTTTTCTATTGAAATTAAGTGTACGAACTATACTTATACGTAAAGCATATTACACAATGTTATAGAGTGTTATAGAGTGTTATAGAGTGTTAACAGACTGAGAAGACTCTGTTACCCAGATAAAAATACAATTGGTTACTCAAATTTATTTTCAAAAAAGTAGTGTGTTTGTTCGCTTTTCTTTCAGAAGGAGACACAGAACTTTTTATTATTTGGGATGAAGATAGTTACATATTTCTTTCTCAATAAAATTTAGCATAAAATAGAACGGCACTCTACAATAAGAAAATAAAATCTAATCATATACTTTTCTACGTCATTATTATGCTGATTACAATTTTCTGTCTCCAAGGAACTCATTATAATAAAAAATTTGTTCCAACTTCATCAATGGCTCACAACGAAGTCTATTCAGGCTCAACGAAATTGCATCAACGAGGGGAGATTCGGGACAATTTTACCATTGAGGGTAGGTAAACCACATGCGGACATAGACAATTTTATTGCATTTTCGACCTTATCACAGAAGATTTAAGATTTATAGACATGTATTTCGATTCAATGTAGTATTGAAATAAGCGAGCTGCGGATTAAAGGGTTTGTGGAAAATTTGTACGCTTCATAACAGTACCGTCACTCGGTGATCCCCACGCGGTTTAGAATTACCAATTACGTTCATTTGGCTCCCAACAAGGCTTTTGAGTCCATTAATAATAGTGACAGTCTAACAAATAAGCGGTTTTGTTTCGCGGTACTAATTAATTAACAAAGACTTAACCAGACTTGTATCAGATTGCGAACATTACTTGTTTAAGATTTCAAGGAAAATAAATGTGATACTAAATTAAAAAAAGAATTATATATTGTTGTAATATTTTTGTGTCCATTAAAATGACTAATTTTATAGTTTCTTTTTTTAAACCGTTGTTGCTTTGATAACCGATTTGGGTGGCGTGTGATTCTTACTAGACGGTCAGGTAATAGGTTAGGTAATAAATTTTCTGTTAAAATTACTAATATTTTAAATGCGAAAGTCTATCCGTCCACCTTTCACGGCTAATCTGTTAGACTAATACTAATGAGATTTGCTACGTTTAAATCTTACACACTGGGGTAACAACATATAAGATACACAAGTAACAGTTTTTCTTTGACAACGGGGAAAAACACATATTTTTTATTAATCACATTTAAACACGAGTTTTGAGGTAGTTGACACGAATGCAGTCGTAGTTATCATTAGTTACCATAAAGGTAAGAATAAACAAGTTAACTTGGATGATGAGTTACTTTACAATTGATGGTTTCGTAATAATTCTTTAGATCAGAGAATGAACCACTTTAACAGTGTCAAGTTACTAAATTTACTTCACTACACTATACTATTGTGGTGAAATAGATTTTTGATACATGCTTTTTACTAATACTGCGTATGTAGAGGAGAAAATTACTAGCAAACTTTACATTAGGGATTTCAACGATTTTTCAACCTACATTTAAATACATTTCTAATGACTGATACATTTTACTTAAATTTCTTGTTTATATAATACATTTAAGGGCACTGTAGGCAAGAAGGAAAGGTACAGTGATTAATTACTCCAGCATTATTTCCCAATTAACTTCACCTTCCCCTAACTTAGTGTCGCCCGAGGGAACGTCAGCAACATGGGTTTGCCTCTGTGATGCAAAACAAGAAAATCTGTTGTATTAACGCTTAACTTGTATTAACGCTTAACTTGGATCAAAGCACAAAGATAGCAAACAGGTAATCCTATCAAAATTGATATGCCCGTGTCAAGCGAAATTCCCTATTGTCTGTTTGGATTTACTTAAAGTATCAAAACTATATTAAGGAAATATGACAAACTAAAAGGGACAAGGCTAAAAGTTTCTCAATATTCTCTTCGTCTTATCTTGAAATATAATAAACTTATAAAAACTGTCTTACAAATTAACTGGACCAACATCATCAATTACTGATCACATCAATCAGCTCGTCAATAAATAATTAAAAAGTTATGTCAACTTTGTTGCTAGTTAAGTATTCATCATACATCAAATAAATACTCGTATCACTTAACAAATATTCATCATCCTCCTACCCTTATCCCCCTCTAAGTGGGGTGACAACATGTTGTCACATGATTTAGCTAGCCACCTGCCTTGGAACTTACCTGCCAACAAACCTGAGCCGTATTTTACGACACCTCAGCCAGATACCACACGGCTGGTCAACTTACCTTAGTCGCCTTTTTCAACACCTCGTTAAGAAATGAGGTTGCTCTATTCTACTCAGCTGGATACCACATGGCATATATTCTTCTATTAAAGTTATGCCACATGTACCTTTATATTACCAGTCATTATTATTAACTTCAAACCTTTATCATGACGGTTGTAGTAAGCAGGTATTTACTAAATCGAATATCATCCCGATTATCCTTAGATTTTGTAAAGCCAGCGTAAATTAATTTCAGGCTATATGCCTCAGGTCAGATTAAATATTAACCTGTCAAAATTGCACACTGCATTTTCTTATATGAACATTTGTATAAATAGTGTCACAAAAATATATGAAATGTTAACGCAAGGAATTCAAAGTTGCTCCAAATTATAGTATGTACTAGCACTTAAATAAAATTTTATCAGACATGGCGTGTCACCAACATTTTCATTTCATTTACATTTTTATATTACAGAAGCACCAACGTCATTAGCGCGCTTTTATTGTGTGGAGGGTACTTTGTTTGTCAGTTAGTATAATTGCTTTTTCAGGCTTTTTTAGGCTTAGTCTCATCAGCAAACTAACTAATTATGTATCAGTTAAAATTGTGGTTAAAGAATCACTTAAAAATAGTGGTTAAATATCTTTTAGATTAGACTAGCTGTGCCGGCAGCTTCGCCCGCATGGAAATCATGTCAGAATTTTTTTCCCTAATTGAAATTTTGAATATAAAAGTATTTATTGTGAGTTAATTATAAGAGAATTTATCTTTTACCGTTTACTTAATGCACGCAAGGAAAGCATTAAATTTTGCCGTTTTCGCAATATTTTTTACTGCTGCTCCTCTCCTATTCATTTTAGCGTAATGTTATATAGCCTATAGCCTTTCTCGATAAATGGACTATTTAACACTCAAATTATTTTTCAAATCGGTCCAGTAGTGCTGTCGGTCCATATATTATAGATACAGATTTAGATTAAGATATCGCCAACTGTAATTTTTTTTGGTAAACTAACCGCACATTAGTTATTCGTAGAACCAGGTGTTAAAGTATTTTGGATCACCATTACCAAAGCTATTACCAGTAATAAAAACCGTTTCAGTCGTAACAATAAATTTTCCTCTTTACACTTAAGCAGAACGAGCAACCGAACTTCCCCCTGGTCCGCCTTCATTATCAGTTTAAGAGGGTCCTCTGCGAAAAAACATTAAAAGCCCTATCTAAAAATTCGCTGAGTACAGGGGTGCAACGAAGTGGAATCTTAAAACAATAGCAATACAAGAGGTCAGGCCTTTTCATCGCATCCTACTTAAACATGAGATCATTCAATATATGCTGAATTCAGAGAATTTTTACGACGAACATTTTAGACCGCTTTATTGCGTTTGAAATTTATACTGTCCCGGGGGTGCTATAAATTTTTCTCGAATTTTCCAGAAAACAATTCACTGTGTTCCCTCTTATTGAAACCACATGTAAATGTTACTTGCTATGCAGGGTTAAATTCTACTTTACAATATTGTAAATTAAACTTCTTTATTGAATCTAATGTATAGATGTATTAAAATATACGGGACAGACAATGTACGTAATAACATTGTACTGCTGATACTGGGAAAGGCTCCAGAGATCTAAAATGCATGCGGATTGGTAGGTTACACATATCCCTAAAATTCTCTAGAGATATGCAGGTTTCCTCACGATCTTTTTCTTCACCGAAAAGCGTGTGATAAATTGCAATTATCAATTAGACACATAAGTTTTAATAGAAGAACTCATTGGTGCCCAGGGTTTGAACCCATGATGGTCTCTAGAGACTTGCCCGGTCTCACCTCTGGGCTATCACAGCTTTTGTTTAGATAGCAGTTTCTTAAGTCGAAATCGCCGTAATGTTGGCCAAACTTCGTTAGAAGATGGCACTTGAAGAAGAAGAAATTGAATCTAGGCAATGGGACGTTATCAAGCTTTGGCATTAATTAGTTTTGTTGGCCTAATCGACCACCCTTTAAAATTGGCAATAGGTAGCAAATTGATCCAATTTCACCCCTGTCTACCCCAACAGGCCATTAATTACTTGATACCAACAGGGCTATGCCCCTGTAAGCCTATTCCTACGTTTATAGCCCGCAAACAAACCGACATGATTACAGCCGCATTTATTTATTACTTTCCTTATAACAAACATTGTTTGAAAGTTAGGCATGTTGTTTATAGTTTTGAATGTTCTTAACAACATTCCAAAACATGAACTATGTCGCTAGTAATTTAAGTATAATTAACAGGCATATAAACAAAATAACATTATACAAAATGTTATATTGGCTAAAAACTTTTATATTTCTTTATTTCTGTCTTCTTCTACATAACAGTTTATATCCTGTTGTGTAATGACTGGCCCGTTGGAGCAGTGGGTAGTGACCCTGCCTTCAGCTCCGCGGGTCGCGGGTTCGATTCCCGCCGAGGGCTAACATTTTCTATAAATGAATTTGTTGGCCTTTGAGCCTGGGTGTATATTTGTATTTAAGTATGTATTTAAAAATATATAAGTATATATTTACCAGTTGTCTGTCACCCATAACACAAGTATTAAGGTACTTACTTTGGGGACGGACAACCGTGTGTGTAAGTGTCCCATATATTTATTTATTTATTTATTATTTATATCCTTACTTATATCTGTCACATTTTTAGGACTACACGACTAGTATTAGTGAAATTTGATACAATTTCACTGGAATAAACAATATAAAATCTCGTTTATCATTCGCGAACAGGATAAAATACATTAACTTAAGCTTAAACTAAGCTAACGTAGACAAAATACAAAAATAAATTTTACAATAGCCTTTGAAACATCATACATCAAGAAATTCATCATCTAATTTTTTTTACAAGATGGTACCAACTCAAATTTTTTTTCGTAGCAATTAATGATCGCATGAAGGTTTTCTTTATTTTCAGACCAAATTTTATTTTATGTATCCTTACTTCATACTTGCGTAACACATGTATGCGTAATATAATGTAAGCGCCGGAAAGAACTCCTCGAGTTAACTCGTCTCGTACATTGACCAATAATCTTATAAGTCGTCACCTACGCACTTATTACACTCAATTTATTATGAGATATGCAAACTGAAACATACTATGTGTAAATTAGGAGTGCCGTGTTCTTGAGTGGAAAAATTTGGGTCTTGATGCCCTTTATGCCGCGTTGTATCCGGTAGAGTAGAATAGACCACTCTCTTTCTTACCGAAGTATCGTAAAATACGACTAAGATAAGTTAACCTCAGGCAGGTGGCCGGCCGTAAAATACGTACCCAAATCACGTGACATCATGTTTATAACATGTTGTGCCAACCCCACTTAGAGTGGGATAAGGGCAGGAGGAGTTATGCCCTTTATGCTGTGATAAACTAGTTTGATTAATACTTATCTTATAAAAAAATCCTAAACACAAAAATTGTATGGACAAAAATGGTAAAAGAATGGCTAGGAGAGATAAAATCATTCGACCATACGAGTGTTAAACATGAAAGTGTATGGATATGTGACTAAAGAGATGACGAAAAGAGATGGTTGGATTGTGTGAAGTATGATATTCATATAATAGGATCCCTAGTATTGATGAATGATAAGAGAGAGTGGAAGCGATAAATATATTTTGCTACCACCACTTAGAGTGGGATAAGAACAGGATAATGATGACTCCTAAATAGAAAGAGTTGTTAAATAGTCTAACGAGTATTTTAGTAAACCAAAAATTTTGAACAATAATAAAAGTAGTAAACAACTTAAGCTGTTTCTTGAAGGTAACGTCAAGCGCACGATGTCCAATTTCGTATAAAATTTAACCCGTCTGAGAGGCGTCTACACGTCATAAACTAACAATTTACGGAAAATGAGGCTTTATTCAAATTTCCATGGCGCTCGGATGTTCACGCCTTGTATACTTAACTCTTATGATTTTACATGAAAATTGTTATTTTAAGCGACAATAGTAGTAAAATATTTCAGCGTTTATACCCGGTTAAATAAAAGATTATATTATGTTATAGGATTATGATTATATTGTGTTATAGCCAGTAAGTAACCTGGAAGTTTTTAACTCATACGTTTTTACGAATCCAACGTGTATTAGGTATGAAAACGGATAATACACTCTACTTTTATTTCTATTTGATTTATTGCGGGTTATATCAAAATAATATCATAATTACTTTTGTATTATGGATCTCCGAAAAGAAATACCTAATTCTATTAATTATTTAAAAGTAAAAACGTTTAAAGGTGCTATTTCATTCAGATAAAATAAGATAAGTTGACTTGCCGTGTAGTACCCGGCTGAGTAGATAGACCAGCCTCATTTCTTACCGAGGTGTCGTAAGAAGCAACTAAGATAAGTTAACACGTCGTTTGGTATCCGACTGAGTAGAATGAATCACTTTCATTTCATACCGAGGTGTCGTAGAGGTGACTAGAGTAAGTTGACGTCAGGCAGGCGGCCGGTCGTAAAATAGATAGCCAAAACATGTAACAACATGTTTAAATTATGTTGTGCCGACCCCACTCAGACCGGACACCCCACTTAGAGGGACAAAGGCAAGAGAATGAATGCAGAACTGGAAGAAGTACTGCAGAACCTGTTTTAAGAGCGTCAATTTAGAGATTGATAAGTAGTAAATTTTATTTTACAGGGCACGTCTCGATGTAAAGTCGAGTGCATGTCAATACAAGAGGTCTAGTGTAAGGCACAAATGGGAATGCGCAATAATCACGCCGGCGTCAACCGTGATTTGTATTCCGCACCTCGACCGATCCGTCTGGCCAGATTAATTATCACTGGCGCCCCTCATGTTTGCAAATTAGACCCTCTAACTTCAAAGTATAAATCTTCGTTTGTGGCGGAATTTTAGCGCTCACAGACTATATATTACAAGAGTTTGAGTTATAATTTTAATGTATCCGTCAGAAAGCCAGTAGTACGAGGTTATACTTTCTTCTATACTTTATAAACTACAAATCAAGACATTGCCAATGTTGGCAATTTTGTTCGAGATTATAATTTTTTTTAATAAAAAACTTTTTCTCCACAATCAATGTGTATTAAGTAAAAAAGGACTCGACTTAAAATATAACTCGACTCTATATATCGACGCGTCAGAAGAATTATAGGCGATAGTAAACTGTGTGTGTGTTTGCGTGTGTGTGTGCGTGTGTGTGCCTGTGTGTGTGCACATGCGCACGGCCAAAATGTGGAATTCTCCTGCATCTATGTTTCCGGACTCCTACGATCTGATAAATTAAAATAAAAAAGAATGCATAGGCCTATCTATAGTGGCAAGCGCAGTCCACCTTAGGCTGCATCTTTCGTTTTCCATCGGGCGAGATCGCACTAATACTACTTAAACAATATGCAGACGGCAGGTTTTGATCGGCTGTTAATTTCGCAATTGAGGGCGCTGTGATGAGTGTCGCTGCTTGTCGCTGATTGTTTTTTCGTATTTCAGAGAGAAAAGCGGCATCAAAACGTAATAGACAAATAGCCATAAAGACAGCACAAACAGGCTTAAGGATTTATATTATTAGTATAGATACGACTGCTGTTAGGTTACTTATCTACAAATATTTGCTTTATTTCATTTCTAATATCAAAAATTTCTTACTTAGATTGCTCTTTATACTAAGATATCAGAAACTCCAAAGGGCTGTTTGTTTCAACACAGTACAAACAAAGCTGTCATGTGAACATAGTAAGATGCGCCGAAAGCCGATCGCTTCGACTTCAATCACGCCTTGTTTGCGAAACGATTCAACAGCGGGGGTCCTACGTGATACATGTCGCAGTTAAAATATTAAGCCTAACTCTTCAAAGAGACGGTGGATCTATGTTTGTGTGTTTTATCCAATTAGAGATTATACATTAAACTGGTATACACGAGAGAGAGCGAATTAACTTTCTTCCGTGTATCTATAGACTCAATATTACAGAAACGCACAAGTATTATAAAACAATTATTAATTTATACAAGTAGGCGTTACTTTGATAGGCTGATACTTAAGTCGTAGAACGAATGTCCTGACGATGATTCGATTTCGGGGAGAAACGATCGTTGAGATTGTCGTAGTGAATGTGTGAAGTGCTTGCGTAGTGTGCTGTTGGTAGTGGTGTCTTGCGTTACGTGCGATAACTAATACTGCATGAACGGTTTTGGATTCTACATTTAGCATTACATAGATTTTCTTAACAAACGCGGATTATCATAATTTGTAAAACAATTATTATATTTTAAGTAAACGTTTACGGACATAACATGATTTGTAAAGAGATTCTTCCAAATATATTGCATGCATTACAAAGCACCACCCCCACCATCACACTACACTACCATTGCAAACATTCACTAACATAATCTCAACAATTGTTTTGACCCGTAACGAATCTACGGCAAAATCGGAAAGTAAGCATTGCATAGAATTATTCTAATCGTGGATTTTAGCAAAATATTTCATTATTTTTGTTTTATATTATTTGTCTTGATGTTAAGAGATATGATGAGACGCCGGTTCCCTGTGAACAAAGTCAGACCTTGGTATACAGGACGTGCACTGACATATTGACCTCGTCCCATATTGGGGAGGCGGGATTTGAGAGCGGACGCCATTTTTATTGTATTGAAGTATGATTACTCATCATTTTAGCAAGAGTTCAAAACTACGAATTTTCATGTAGAAGTATAAAGTAAATTCAAAACAAAGTCCAGCTAAAGCACGAAATCCAAATGCCATTGTGACAAATTGATTAAAGAACACAGTCAACAACGGAAAGAAGTAATTAAAATGGGATCAAGATGTGCTAAGATAATGTTAAGTACTAATTATAAAAATGACATCGACCCCACCGTCATATTCGAGTTACAATTCGTGTACATGAAACTCGTATACTTACCTTCGTCTCATCACTACATATTATAAAACAAAGTCCATATTTCCGTATGTACGCATAAAACTTTAAAACTACGCAACCGATTTTGATGCGGTTTTTTTTAATAGATAGAGTGATCCCAGAGGAAGGTTTGTACGTATAATAACATTCAATACGAAGTAGAGAAATACTGTAATTTTAGGGGTTTCTGTAAATAATGTCATTTTTTTCCGCTTACATTGCAAACGCAGGCTAAACCCTACTTGATTTATCAAAATGATGTACTAAGTATTTGTACACCTTAAAAAGGTCTACAGAAAAGTCCGCGATGGTATATATCTATCTCTTATGGATAACCCACAATAGCAGTTTTTTTCATTTACTTTTTACGAAAAATGATGCCTTATGTCCAAAGCAATTTTTATACAATACAGCATTAATCCTTATCCAATTGAGTACCTTAAATAAATTGTTGATTTAATATAGATCAATATGGCCGTTTACAGCATGCAATTTAAGTGAACATTTTCGGAGATATTACAGATTTAAAATGCCGTGAGGACGCCGCGCTTCACCCTATAGCACTTCGAATCTTTATCAGAGTTTGTTTAAAGACATGCTGTAATTAATTGTAAAAATAAAATACATAGGTAAAATAAATAAGTAAAAATGTACTATATGAGTTTAGAAATTCCAAAGATAGCAGGAAATCGTCTTGGTATAGGGAGAGGAAATTGTTTTGGTATAGGGAGAGGAAATTGTTTTTCTCCAAATTTAACGCTTGCGGGCCACGGGCAGTAATGAATAAATCAAAACTACTGGAACGATTTTAATCATTTTTTTTACACTGACTGACATGGGATATAAATTTTATACCCGTGCGAAGCAAGGGCAGGCCGCTAGTTACAAATAAAAAAGAGAGACAGACAGAATACAGCCTCATTTACGAACCTTTTTGATACAGCGCAGGAAAAAAAATCTGTAAACATCCTCCCGCCCTTATCCCACTCTAAGTGGGGTCGGCACAACATGCACACACAACATTAAACAGCGTTAAACAGCGGCACACACAACATTAAACATGTTGTCACATGATTTGGCTACGTATTTTACGACCGGCCGCCTGTCTGACGTAAACCTTACGTATTTTAAGACACCTCGGCAAGCAAGAGGATGGTCTTTTCTACTATACCGGATACCACACGATGGGTCAACTTATTTAATCGCCTTTTACGACACCTCGGTAAGAAATGAGGGTGGTCTATTCTATTCAGTCGGATACCACACGCTTGCTTTCACAATTTTTATTAATTAACAAAGTTAACACGCAAAGAGTATAAAAAAGCTTTACGTAGCGGTCGTTGATATGTCGTTGGTAATATATATATTTTTTAATTCCGACTAATTACACTCAATATACCGATTATCTTATTGTATTTTAACTCCACTGTCTTCATTTGGCTGTTGAAAACAAAACATTGGTACGGTCGACTTAAGTAAAGCTCGTCGTCTAATTAGACACAAGATCTCATGTTCCTTCTAATTAGACGGTGCCGGTTCAGAATCTGTTCGATGTTGGAATTATTGTTGTTTTATATAAAGTATCTATCCAAGATAGATCTTAACATTTAATTAAAATTACTAGAATACTCAGATTTATTCTTCTTACTTTGACATAGTCACACTATTCGCCGTGTGGTATCCGGCTGAATAGAATAGTACCACCCTCATGTCTTACCGAGGTGTCGTAAAAGGCGACTAAGGTAAGTCGACTCACCGCGTGGTATCCGGTTAAGTAGAATAGACCACCCTCTTTCTTATCGAGGTGTCGTAAAATATGAGTAAGATAAGTTGACGTCAGGCAGGCGGCCGGTCGTAAAATACGTAGCCAAATTTTGTGACATGTTATAAACATGTTGTGCCGTTCCCACTTAGAGTGGGATAAATGCAGGAAGATGATGAGTTTGACATAGTCACAAGTCGTAGCCAAGCATTTGCATAGAGTAGGGCAGAAGTAGGAAGGTCAGCGTCAGGTCGACTTGCTTGTACTCTTAACTTTCTTTACTTACCTTATCAACTTACATTAGTCGCCTTGTACGACACCTCGGTAAGAAATGAGGGTGATCTATTCTACTCAGCCAGATACTGGATACAAGGCGGCAGGAAGAAATTCTGTACTTTTCTTTAGTATTTAAATGAGTTAATCTTGTATATATATACAAAATCTCGGAAACGGCTTCAACGATTTTACTGAAATTCAGCATGTAGGGGGTTTTAGGGAAGAAAAATCGATCTAGATAAGTTTTATAAAAAAAAAATGTCGTTTTATCCCTGATTTCGGGCTCTAAATTTTTTTTGAAATTTACGTTGAATACAATCACAATTTTTCGCTGTCAAACTGTAATGTCATGGTAGTTCGTTTGGGGAACGGGCGGTCTAGAGAGGTGAAAATAGTAGTAGTAGTTCTTTTCCATTTTTTTAACATCATTTTAAAATTACCGAGCATGGCTCGGTCACCCAGGTACTTAGAATATTTATAAGAATATTTGTCAGTTATTTCTTATTTCAATTTAAAAGTTCATGGAAATGACCCGCTGACGGCACGAGCTAATGCCCTAATGCGTTTCATAACAGGAAAGTGGCGAACCTGAATAATTTTCCAATTATATTTCCCTACCAATTTTCCAAGGTGTCGCTCGCGGCACTCGTCAAATGCAGCCCTCTACTTATTATTTTTAGACATCGATAACTTTAACCTTACCTCGTTACATATAAAGATGAGTTTCACTAAAATATATATCCCTTTAAAGATGGGATGCAAGTCAGGTAGGTTTTTGGAAGCTGGTATAAGAGCGAAACCATTGAAGTGATAAATGAGATATTTTCAGATTCCTTTTTAATCATCACCGGTGAAAATTATTTTTATATTAAATATAAAATCTATTTTTAACTCGACAGAAGTGATTATATTTAGTGGTAATTAATTTTTTTTTTCTTAATGTTATAAAAATGTACAAGTTATATCTATCTTAAATTACTTACACGATAGGACTATACAAATCATGCCCACGTGGGATGGTCCCAAGAATGCTGGCAGCGTTTCCGCGCTGAAACGCTAAGCTGATTCTTTGTGCGAAAAAGGAGCCAGCCCTCTTGTCACCTGAAGAGGCAATTAATATATCTTATATATAAAAATAAATGTTTGTCTGTATACCCTACAGGGTATACAGACAAACATTTATTTTTACATTTTACATAGACATACATGTCTATGAAGGATACCGGGTGAGCCGATTTTAATGGAATTTTCAAACAATCTTTAGAATGATTCAGCGGATGATCTTGTAAGATTTGGTGTCAATCGGAGCTTTTTTAAAACTACAACAGTTTTGTTTCGACGGGAAAAAAGACAGCCACAGCAACTCGTGGCTCGATCGCTTATTTTTATTAAGAATACGGGCGCTGTGATGATGTTTATGAATGATGATTTAAATTTGTAGTAACTTATTACTATAACACCAATATAATACTTTCACTATTATATAAAAAAAAACTAAGATAATACTACAACACTAGACCGCGTACCACCATAATTCCAAAACTAATAGGTAAATTTACGTACATTACCGAAAGACGCGGTAAATCACTTTCAAGAAGTAATGATTTTCGTTATACGAGTATATGGATATGTAATTGTATACTAAGACCCTAAATTGCTATCTTTTCACGCAGCAAGTCATCAAGATTAATTACACAAATGTAGCTAAGCGATATCGAAATAGAGTATGAGTACAATGGATAGATAATGATGGATAATGGCTATGATCTGTTCTCTAAAGAAAATTCACTCGGAGCAAACTATTAGTTGGCAGTGTGCTTCCCGTTATAATGATTAATAAGTATAGAAGCTGAGACGTACTTGTTGTTCTAAACTACAATTGCAATTTATACCATATTTATACCAATAACTTATAACAACTGCAATTGCAATGTTGCTATTTATAATAAAAAAATTCAAATTGGATCTATTCAGATCTAGTGGGAGACATGTAACCCGAACGACAATTCCGTCGCAAAACCATAATACCGAACAATTTACTCGTCGCTTAAAAAAAACCTGCTTAGCTCTGGAGCATTCATAGGATTTGTGTAATGTGTTAATCTATAATATGGGCGTGATGGCTTTCTTTCCAATTAGAAATGAGGCTTTTCTCAGCAAAATGATAGTAACACTTTATTGCAGTCAAAACAAATGAAAATAATGCAGTTGTAATAAGCTTTCGTAAGCACTTTTAAATCATCAAGAATCAATTAGATTTTAGTAGCGTTGCAAGTTGTTATAAATGTAGTTACTGAGGCGTATCGTCAAGAAACTCGGGGTTCAATGTTTAAAACACTTTAATTTACAAAACACTTTAATTTAAACAAAAGTCTTATTCGAAGTTTCAATAATTTAAAAGTTCTATCATATTTATCATTAATCTAATCTTCAAGTGTGTAATATACCTTACATATAAGCGTATTCTTTACAATTAATTGATCTCTTTGTAAACCTTAAGAGGAATTATGGACATATTTTAGTATGCACCTCTCAAATCTTATTGCTACAAAAGATATTGCAAATTCAATCCAGAAGACTGACAATAGGATAAAAGCCATCATTAGTAATCTACGAACGTCCCTACAAATGAATTCTAATAAAGGTAATCGCAGTGGAGCCTACCCCCTTTTTTAATTTATTTGCAAGAGGCAGTCAAGTTACTCGATTACCTATATTGCTTTTTAAAATGGGTCACCGTTACTTTTTGTTTTTTAATTCAATTATTGGAAATCTCTGGAACCCTGTCCTGTTTTTGTGAACAAAATAATTATCGCTAAAAGGGAATTAATTGGAAAACTTGGATAAAAGCTTTAACACGGTCAAAGAAAAAATTGTTCAACTGTATTAATAGAGTGTGTTGTAAAGTAATTTCTACTTCATATTATGTATAGTCTTCCAAGGTAAGAAGTTATTTGATACTCTTGTAGTAGAGTATTTTTAAGAGGTCAAATTTTAACACTTACTTGTGAGTTAGGGTCTTAATGGCAAATTGGCAAGAGTACATGATTGCTAAGGGTTCTCAGTTCGTACTCGGTATACACTAATAGGTATATGGAACTTGCGCTTTACGGTGAAAGAAAACATCGTAATAAAGCCTAGCTATACCTATACATAGAATTCCGAGAATGAAACTTGCCAATCCCTGTAGAGAAGATGAGTCTAAGCTCCAGTATCACTTTCTAAGATCTCTTTGTTAAGACGTTTAATTTTCATTAAAAAATGTCGTTCAGGTAAACTTTGTTCGCAAAGCTGCACATGTAGAATAAAAAGCTTTAAATCCTACCTACAATTTCAATTTTGTTAATGGCGTATATATGCAATTAGCATAAATTAATACTTTCACAATTTTTCATCATCCTCCTGCCCTTATCCCACTTTAAGTGGTGTCGGCACAACATATTATCACATGATTTGGCTACGTAACCGCCTGCCCGACGTCAACTTATTTCGGTATACAAGAGGGTGACTACTATTCGACCGGATTCCACATGGTTGGTCAACTTACCTAAGTCGCCTTTTACGACACCTCGGTAAGAAATGAGGGTGGTCTATTGTATTCAGCCGGCCATATATACCACACGGCGTGCTTTCAGAATTTTTATTCATTAACAAAGTTAACACAAAAAGAGTATAAAAAAGCTATACGTAGCGGTCGTTGATATGTCGTTCATTGTGTTGGCAGCACTGGCAAGTCACGTGCGCGGTAATGAACAGACGCAGCCAGCACGTGACGAAGTCTGGAGCCTCCGCACAATTGTGACTAATGGGGGGCGCGTGGGGGACGAAAATCTGATTTTGTACAATTACTTCAATTACCTATACATGATACATTCTCATGGTTATACGATGATACCTAACAAGAAAAATATATATTACTAGCTTTTACCAGCGCAAAATTTTTCAAAGATTTTCATATGTTACCCTGGTATATAAACATTAATTGTGCCAAATTTCATTGATATTGGTTCAGCGGATTGGCTGTGAAAACGTAACAGACCGACAGACAGACATACAGACAGACTTTCGCATTTATAATATAAGTATTCATCAAAATAATAACGCTCAGATTTACTTATGATATTTAAAACATCTTAAGCAAATCTCAAGATGGTGTGTGATTAAGTTAATATACTTATGAGGGATAACAAATTATAAAATTTGTAAAGTGTGGTAGAATACTGAAAAGATGAGCCTAATATTTTGTACTAACGCCATATTTTGTGATTTTGTGAATAAATTTTATAAATTTAGGCGTTACTTTGCGAAGTCCATAATACAAAACAAATGAAAATATTATTTTTTAATTATAGCAAAATAATATTTTCTATTATTTTTGAATAAATGTTGTTTTTCAATTTTTTTATTTTTAAATAGTTTTACGATCTTAAAAATCTGGTACCTGCCTAACCGGAAGAAATTATCATAATATTCAATAACGTCAAAATCTTCGACTAGACCCATGTTCAGTTTTAGACGATCATCGTTTAAAGATGGAATAAAATAGAGCATATTTTTCGTGTAGCAAATATCGTTTTTTTCAATTTTATCGTATCGAATATTGAAATCACTAAGAAATATCGAGGTAAAATTCTTTATTTGATTCTCGAAGTAACCTCATTTCATTCTGAAGTGAATAGATTTCAGGAAACGCGACGCCATGGTTAGGTAGTAGAGTCCGATCGTTCATACAATATTCAGATATTATTCTGTACATTCTCAGATACGAAATAAATGTTCGTTGTTCTCGTTTACTAGCAATTGTATGACGTATTTATTAATTGTACGCTTTATTAATTGTGAATTATATGAATGTCCGCGCAATTTTATTTCGTTTGCATTGTGACTTGCTCGAAATTTGAATGGATTTTTTTGCTTTAAATTAGAAAAGTAATAAGAATACTATTTTGCTATAATCCGCGATAAATTTATCGCGGTTTATATCGTGATTATCGCAGATTATAGCAAAATAATATTTTCATTACTTTTGTATTATGGACCTCCGCAAAGTAATGCCTAATTCTATAAATTATTTAAATTAGAAATTAGACCAAATTTTACAAACAAAGAAACATCAAATCAAGGATTAAAATAAAGAAACTTAACCTACAAATTGCACTTATTAAGCAAATGTACACATAATCTAAAGACTTAGTGTTTTTGTTCTTCTTTTCTCTATGGCTTTTCGTGTGCTGTATGCTTATTCAGTAATTATTTTACTTATTAAGCCAGCCCAAAATGTGCCATATTACAATAAAGAGAAGCAAATGATATTAAGCTTAGCGAAATATTGTACAATTTAAAAAATTCAATTTCATTCTATTATCTAATCTACTCTTAAAACCTAGTAGGTATCTAAATGACCGAGCCATACTCAGTAATTTTTTTAACTATAAATGAAAAAAGAAAAAAAGAGTTGGTGATAATAGGGGGCATGATGTCAAAATATCAGGGGGTATTTTGACTTCTTAAGTCCGCCTGTTCCCCACTGAGCTATTTTAATTGATAATTGTTAATATTTGTAATTGTAATTAATATTTCTAAATAGCCGTCTGGTATCCGGCTGAATACATAATACCACCCCCATTTCTTACCGAGGTGTCGTAAAAGGCGACTAAGGTAAGTCGACCCGCCGTGTGGTATCCGGCTGAATAGAATAGTACCACCCTCTTTTCTTACCGAGGTGTCGTAAAAGGCGACTAAGGTAAGATGACTCACCGTGTGGTGGTACTAAACCAGATGGTTTAGTAGAATAGACCACCCTCTTTCTTACCGAGGTGTCGTTAAATACGACTGAGGTAAGTTCACGTCAGGCAGGCGGCCGGTTGTAAAAACACAGTCAATTCATGTGACAGCATGTTTATAACATGTTGTGCCGACCCCACTTAGAGTGGGATAAGGGCAGGAAAATAATGATTTCTAAATGTAACTGAAATATATTTGGACGATATCTAAGAGCCTGATTGATTTCATGCTACTAAAAAAGTCTATTTATAAAACGTAATAAGAACATGATCCTTTTCTTCCATAGCACTTTAGTTTAGGCCATCAAATATGTTAGGGTCGAGACTGGCTCAGGTGGCCGGTATTATATAAATACCGCCGTACAACCCTCTAAATTGAGTTAGACACGAGATAAATTTGAATGGCATATGTCAAAAACTAACTCTTGGGATTTACTAACAATTTTAGCTAAGTATATGGGCAAGCATATTTACAAGTTATATAGCTTAGTTGAGACAATGATGTACAGATAACAGAGTTATTTCTACAGTTATGATTGATATATGAAGATATTTTATTATTTTACCTTCATGTTCAGTTTTAGACGATCATCGTTTAAAGATGGAATAAAATAGAGCATATTTTTCGTGTAGCAAATATCGTTTTTTTCAATTTTATCGTATCGAATATTGAAATCACTAAGAAATATCGAGGTAAAATTCTTTATTTGATTCTCGAAGTAACCTCATTTCATTCTGAAGTGAATAGATTTCAGGAAACGCGACGCCATGGTTAGGTAGTAGAGTCCGATCGTTCATACAATATTCAGATATTATTCTGTACATTCTCAGATACGAAATAAATGTTCGTTGTTCTCGTTTACTAGCAATTGTATGACGTATTTATTAATTGTACGCTTTATTAATTGTGAATTATATGAATGTCCGCGCAATTTTATTTCGTTTGCATTGTGACTTGCTCGAAATTTGAATGGATTTTTTTGCTTTAAATTAGAAAAGTAATAAGAATACTATTTTGCTATAATCCGCGATAAATTTATCGCGGTTTATATCGTGATTATCGCAGATTATAGCAAAATAATATTTTCATTACTTTTGTATTATGGACCTCCGCAAAGTAATGCCTAATTCTATAAATTATTTAAATTAGAAATTAGACCAAATTTTACAAACAAAGAAACATCAAATCAAGGATTAAAATAAAGAAACTTAACCTACAAATTGCACTTATTAAGCAAATGTACACATAATCTAAAGACTTAGTGTTTTTGTTCTTCTTTTCTCTATGGCTTTTCGTGTGCTGTATGCTTATTCAGTAATTATTTTACTTATTAAGCCAGCCCAAAATGTGCCATATTACAATAAAGAGAAGCAAATGATATTAAGCTTAGCGAAATATTGTACAATTTAAAAAATTCAATTTCATTCTATTATCTAATCTACTCTTAAAACCTAGTAGGTATCTAAATGACCGAGCCATACTCAGTAATTTTTTTAACTATAAATGAAAAAAGAAAAAAAGAGTTGGTGATAATAGGGGGCATGATGTCAAAATATCAGGGGGTATTTTGACTTCTTAAGTCCGCCTGTTCCCCACTGAGCTATTTTAATTGATAATTGTTAATATTTGTAATTGTAATTAATATTTCTAAATAGCCGTCTGGTATCCGGCTGAATACATAATACCACCCCCATTTCTTACCGAGGTGTCGTAAAAGGCGACTAAGGTAAGTCGACCCGCCGTGTGGTATCCGGCTGAATAGAATAGTACCACCCTCTTTTCTTACCGAGGTGTCGTAAAAGGCGACTAAGGTAAGATGACTCACCGTGTGGTGGTACTAAACCAGATGGTTTAGTAGAATAGACCACCCTCTTTCTTACCGAGGTGTCGTTAAATACGACTGAGGTAAGTTCACGTCAGGCAGGCGGCCGGTTGTAAAAACACAGTCAATTCATGTGACAGCATGTTTATAACATGTTGTGCCGACCCCACTTAGAGTGGGATAAGGGCAGGAAAATAATGATTTCTAAATGTAACTGAAATATATTTGGACGATATCTAAGAGCCTGATTGATTTCATGCTACTAAAAAAGTCTATTTATAAAACGTAATAAGAACATGATCCTTTTCTTCCATAGCACTTTAGTTTAGGCCATCAAATATGTTAGGGTCGAGACTGGCTCAGGTGGCCGGTATTATATAAATACCGCCGTACAACCCTCTAAATTGAGTTAGACACGAGATAAATTTGAATGGCATATGTCAAAAACTAACTCTTGGGATTTACTAACAATTTTAGCTAAGTATATGGGCAAGCATATTTACAAGTTATATAGCTTAGTTGAGACAATGATGTACAGATAACAGAGTTATTTCTACAGTTATGATTGATATATGAAGATATTTTATTATTTTACCTTTACATTTTCCCGAAGCACGTTTCTAACATCCTCCTGCTCTTATCCCGGTCTAAATGGGGTCGGCGCAACATGTTATAAACATGATTTGGCTTCGTATTTCGTCAACATATGTTAGTCGTATTTTACGAAACCTCGGTAAGGAAGAGGGTGATCTATTCCACTCAACCGGATATCACACGGTTGGTCAACCTACCTTTGTCGCCTTTTACGACACCTTGGCAAGAGATGAGTGTGGACTTCCTAGCTACTTCATACTAGCTGTAGAGGTTAGATTGTCACTTAAGTTTGGGTTTTCCTTTAATTATAGATGACTCCCTTAACTAGGAAAACACTTAACTCAGGAATCACTAGGTTTTTCTTAATTTATACTTCTTACAAAAATAATACATACATATGTGTATGTGTGTATCTGTAAGACAATTTAACAAGTGCATTTAGTTGTGTGTGTTCGCCAGTATTCGCAATGTCATTCAAAAGTCTATTTTCTCGATTTATATTATCAAAATAAAAAGTAAATTACTTTATAAAAAATAACAGGGAAATTGATAACAAAATATTCTTCGTATTACAAGTAAGAAGTATGAACCCTTTTTTAAATTATGACAAGCCACAGAATCAAAAAAATGAAATCTATATGAAAGTTTTGCTATGTTTAACTAACTTTAACGATCACAGACAAGCTATATCTTGTTAGATCATTAGACAAGCAACATTAAACTCCGTCTGAGTACCTAATTTGTCTCTTAAAACTTTATGCGTTAAATAAATTCCTATCACAATTCCGATGTTAGGTAATTCTTTGTTAAGTCTAAGAATAGATTTGAAATGTATATTGCCGTATATAATGTACTGTTGTAATAAAAATTGGTTTCTATTTTTAAATTTTCACTACTTTATTTATTTATAAAGTATATCAAATTATGCAGACATACAGATTCTTGCGTATTTATTTCGTGATAACTGGCTTATGAAAGAAAGGATATAGAATTAATATAGAAAAAAGGACAAGAAGATCTTTCAATATAAGCTTACCTATTTTTTTAGACCCCTAATGTCACGTTATCATTTGGGCAATTACAACCTTGTCCCTTTAATTGTTAAATGTAGGATAACTTTAAATAAAGATATCATATTATTTTTGTCATGAACTCAAAAGATTGTTTTAAAAAAGTATATTGCAAAAACAGAGGTGCTAAGATGTAATTTTCATTGAATAAGATTGTCATCCAGTAAAAACTTTTTTAATTTATAACCTTAGCAACTTAATTTATAAATGGCATAGAGCAGACGAGGACAGAATACAAAAGGCTTTTCCGAGTTTTTTATAGTGTATGTGAAAACTAAAGTATTTTTGCTCTTTCGAACTAAATAACTCATAGTTGTCATCAGAAGTATTATATTTTATTTAAATAATTTTTTCGATATTTTACTTACCGTCGTAAGAGGTGACTAAGGTTAGTTGACCGGCCGGTCGTAAAATACCTAGTCAAATCATTTAACAACATGTTTTAAACATGTTGTGCCGTTACAGTAGGATAAGCGCAGAAGAATGATGATAACTCGGAAAACCAACAATTTTTTTGCAGAAAATGTTAGCCCCTGGGCGAGAATCGAACCCAGATCCCCCGTCATGCAGGCAAGGTCATTGCCACCTACGCCAACGGACCAGTCATAGAGAATGTAATCATAACGGAAACAAGTTCGTTAATAAAGAAAGACCACTTACATAAAAGTATACAGAACTAAAAATAGCAACTTGTACCTGCCCTTTTATTTTTTGCGCTATCGGAAATACTAGGTGGAGTAATTCTCACGGGTAACGCCTGTTTCTCATCATTTTTTGTCCTAACGGCTTCCGTTCGACGCCGCGTGCGTTCACTCGTATAGCACGTCATTCCAAACTCGAAATGTCTTGGAATGTTGACAAATTGAAATAGATAAGAGTTGATAAAAATTTAAGACACATTCCAGATGAAAAAACCATAGAGTTATATGATATTAAAGTAGGGAACCCTAACATGTGCCATATTAGGTATAAAGAGAAAAAAAGAGACGGCAAATGGGAGTGAATACATCTGTCTCTCTTTCGAGTTTCATCTTCCCTTTTATTATATATTGTGACTCACCGTGTGGTATCCGGTAGAGTAGACACAAGATCTCATGTTCCTTCTAATTAGACGGTGCCGGTTCGGAATCTGTTCGATGTTGGAATTATTGCTATTTTATATAAAGTATCTATCCAAGATAGATAAAGTATCTATCCAATGATTCCAAGATAAGAAATATTTAATTAAAATCACTAGAATACTCAGATTTATTCTTCTTAGTTTGACATAGTCACACTATTCGCCATGTGGTATCCGGCTGAATAGAATAGTACCACCCTCATTTCTTACCAAGGTGTCGCAAAAGCCGACTAAGGTAAGTTAACGTCAGGCAGGCAGCCGATCGTAAAACACCTAGCCTAACATGAGACATGTTATGCCGACTCCACTTAGAAAGGGAATAATGGCAGGAAAATGAATGATTTGTATTTTTAGTTAACTAGCATGATTTATAAATAAGCTGGATACGATGTTCTTGTGAGACCGTATAGTTAGTTATGTTTATCTTTGTTTAACTCTTCCCTGGTTTAGACGTAATATAATATTAAGGATTAAGGGGATTGCCAACGTTCTCTACGTACCCACATTTATTCACATGTGAATAATGTAACTGTACAAACTAACTTGACTAGGGGGATAGCCTCGTGTGACAAATTAGGGGACATCCACCTGAGCCGAGGACTCAGGCATGTTTCTTCTCCGACAGTTGCTATGCACCGCTAGACAAAGGATTAAGAATGTCAGAATGTCTTATACACTGAATTGTTAATTTATAAAGTCCATAATACAAAAGTAATACTAAAATAATTTCGCTATAATCCGCCATAATGTAAATAGAAAAAATATTTAGTGCTAAATGTAGAGTGGACTATCGGTTTTCAATACATGCAGAATTCGTAAAACCACATGCACAAGACTCCATTACCGCCACCACCATACACAAGCACTACACACGTTCACTATCACGCACTCAACAATCGTTTCGCCTCGCAACCGAAGCATCATCAGAAGATAGACTCCACGACAAAATCGCAAAGCGGCGCAAATATTCCGCTCTACATTTAGCACTATATATAGTTTCTGTTTACTTTATCGCGGATTATAACAGTATAGTTTAATTACTTTTGCACAGAATTACAATTTAGAATGAGTATTACGATAAATAAATAAATATATGGGACACTTACACACACGGTCGTCCGTCCCCAAAGTAAGTAACATAATACTTGTGTTATGGGAGACAGACAACTGGTGAATATATACTTATATATTTTTAAATACATACTTAAATACAAATATACACCCAGGCTCAAAGACCAACAAATCCATTTATAGAAAATGTTGGCGCAATTGAAATCGAACCCGCGACCCGCGGAGCAAGGCATGGTTACTACCCACTGCTCCAACGGGCCAGTCAAAGTAAAAGATAAAAAGTTTAGTTTATTTGTTAACGAATACTATATCTCGACAATATGATATTTTGAGTTTCAATATTTACTATCATCTATCATTACGTAAAATACTGGTCACATTCAACCTTATCGCCAAAAAACCACATAATCTATCCTATAACACGTATTTCCTATTATGATGATTACTTCATTTTATTACATAATGTATAAATATAATACACTTCTACAATCTAATAAACTGTCTCATTTGATAGTTTTCCTGTTACTTTCTAATTCTTAACTTAGATTACTTTGATATAGTAAGCGTAAAGTAAAAGGCTTGTACAATCGAACCTTATCGCAATTCAAGATTGATAGCGTTCATTTGTTTCCGTTATAATGTAATATAAATAGATTGGAAATGATTGAGTGGTCATATTTTACAAGACGTTCTCTTAATTCATTCTTTCCACTGGTCACGTATAAAAGGTCTAATAGTTTTTAATATTCGGATTAGACAATACTTAACAAAAGTAATGATAAAATTATTTTGCTATAATCCGCGATGAAGTAAAATAGAAAATATATATAATGCTAAATGTAGAGTGGACAATCTGTTTTCAACATGATACATGCAGGATTCGTAAAAACACATGCACAAACCTCCACCACCGCCACCACAATACACGAGCACTGCCTACATTCACTATCACAAACTCATCAATCGTTTCGCCCCGCAACCGAAGCATCATCAGGAGATAGACTCAACGACACAATCGTAAAGCCGTGTCGTGTCGTTCAAATCCGTGTAAAAATCCAGATTGTCCACTCTACATTTAGCATTATATATATTTTCTATTTTACTTCATCGCGAATTATAGCAAAATAATTTTAATATTACTTTTGTATTATGGATCTCTGCAAAGTAACGCTTTTGTATAGAATTAGCTATGAAATACTTAACAAAACAATTTCTATGTCTAAAGACCAAAATCCTATTTATTTAATGTTTATTTCGGAATAATATTTTCTTTGTAATGTTGAAATTGTTGAGTTTCATCTTGTTTATAACTATCATAAGTATAAAGCCCTTACTCATTTATTAAATAAATAACAGATAAACCACCTCGTGAACTCACTACGGCACCGGGTCAAAGAATAAAATACCTGGAAAGAGAAAAATACAAATTAGTTCATATTTACCTTCAGATATAGCTATAATACGTGATACGCTGGTAATCAAGTAATCTAATAATGGTAATAAAGGCGCCCGATTCCAAGTAATATTAGTTTTACAAAGTTTTATAATCCATTATCAGATCAAAATTAATGCCTTTGCAGAGTAGTAAAGTTTAGGGCTTTTAAATATTTGGGCTATTAATATTATAGAGCTACAACTATATAAAATTGTCTTCCGATATGTTCCAAAACTATTTCGAAATTAAATGTCGTTTATTTTTTTCATAGAAATTTTACGAAAATATTTATATTAGCAGAGTTTTGTTAATATCATACAGGTTTCAAATGTTATATTCCCTTAGCACCATCACAGCAATAAGGTTATTAAAATTTAATTTTGTTCGCTTGCACTTGATCGAATTTTTTAATATTTCTTTCTCATTCGTTATGATATCTAATAAAATGATAATGGTTTGGAAATCCCTAGCGCGTTATGAAATCGAATTTAACCTTTGTTTTTTAATCAAACTCAATAACTAAATAACATTTTTTTGCTACGTCGACATTTTGAAAGATATTGTTATTTTTGTTATTCCTATACAATATTAATTTATTATTTGATTAATACTTGAGAAAAATAACGTTTTATACAACTGACCTTTGTTATGAAGAGAACTACGTTTAGAGTATCTTTAAGTGATAAAATCATCAATCCACGGAAAAAACACATTGTGTTAAAATCGTATACGGCAAAAAGATTGAATAGATCTGTGTTTAACATTGGAAATCCGTAAGTCAAAAAAGAAAACTAAAGTAGTAGACAGCTATATATTGCTCGCATGCAGTTTGTTCAACTAATTTCGAACCCACTTGCAATTATTGAATTCCACAATAAGTTCAAACCTATGCCGTTAGACCTTGTATTCCTGTACTGTGTACTTACAGTCCTTTCAACACTTTTATGAAATAATAAATTATTTTATATTGATTGCTATACTATTTTTTAATTCTTCATTATTTCAATCCTTAGTTAATAAATTAAATTCAAATATACTGTAACACTTTAAATAATTTAAATATACAGCAATACATATAAGGTCATCGTTGAAGGATTTTTAATTGTTAGTAAGTTAACTAAGTTAGTAAGTAAAAAAAAGTTAGTAGATATTACTTTGAATAACCCTAAAAATTGTTCTAAGCTATATACTTACCACAAACTGAACTGTTAGACGGCTTACAAAACTATACTCATTACTATTTAATGTAAGCATAGAATAATGTATTTGTTTACAGAGTGTATTTAAACGAAATTTAAATTGGCTGTATATTTGTATTTAAGTATGTTTTAAAAAAATATATAAGTATATATTCACCAGTTGTCTGTCACCCATAACACAAGTATTAAGTTACTTACTTTGGGGACGGATGACCGTATGTGTAAGTGTGCCATATATTTATTTATTTATTTAATTACATTCCATTTATTTTACGTTTTTCATACAATTATCTTATATCTTTTCTCAGACTCTAAGGTTGGTGAAATATACATAAATTATAATGAAAATATTAACTTTATAATCGTTTTTTTTTCTATTTTCCTTATTATTTTATCTGTTTGTTTTGTTACTAAAAGTAAATGTCTCTAAATAACTTAATAATATGGCTTATGTTCTAGACAGGAAGATTAATAGTAGCCTTCCTGTCTTAACACCATTCAGTTGTATTTACTTTTGAGTTTAGACAACGAGCAGAACACTCCCCTACATTGACAAATTATGAAGCTAGTCTAGAAGACGTGAGGGATGCGACATGTCTCAAGCTAACGTACGGGGGTATATTAAATTACCTGTTCCAACTGCCAACTATGGTGTATGAAGTTTAGCACAAATTAACGTTAACTTCGTTTATCGTTTGTAGACGGTCAGTTATTGCGATTATATTGAAACACTACCTGATAATATTCAAGTAGGAAAATTAAGTAACATCACCTCCAATGGGGCAAGCGATTGTCGTGTTTCTTGCCTTATGTCTGGAGATAAAGAAATATGAAAAACTTTCATGAAACAAATTCTTATAAATTTTCCAATAAGTTTAAAAAAAAACTACATCGATTATTGCTAACAATTTACTATTTTTGGTACTTTTTAGTCAGAACGTTCTTTTATCTTAAGTGATTTTAAGACGAAATGTGTTCAAAATATTTGATATAGCTCTCTTCAAACCTGTACAAAAAGTAATGGCTAAATGTAACTAGCATTGAGAATTGTATTTTTACAAGAGCAACGAGTTTCTTACTGAGTTACTCGGTAGGGCACCTTTCCGAACCAGCAGTAGAATTGATGATTCAAAAGCACTTATTTACAAGTTTATTCGAATAAAGAATATTTTGAATTTGAATATACTAATTTTTTTTTTAGACACACACGGTCGTCCGCCCCTAAAGTAAGTTACTTAATATTTGTGTTATTGTGTTATGGTAGGCAGACAACTGGTGAATATAATTTGGTTGTATAATTTTTAAATACATACTTAAATACAAATATACACCCAGACTCGAAGACCAACAAATTAATTTATAGAAAATGTTGGCCCTCGGCGGGAATCGAACCCGCGACCCGCGGAGCTGAAGACAGGGGTACTACCCACTGCTCCAACGGGCCAGTCTTAATTATACTAATACACTATACTAATGGTTGATCGAGGGATATTATTTCTTACTGATAGGCAAAATTAATATAACTAAATAAACTAATTATTAAACTACGTACGTATTAAAGGCACTTAATAAATTTGTGGTTCTTACTTATTTTACTTTTTGTGACTTTTACAAAGTAATACTTAAGATAACAAAGTCTGAGCGCTTAAAAATAAAACAGCAGAATATTTAACTACTCGCTTCGTAATATTTATTATACCATGCTAACACAAGTCTTCAAAGTTTGTTGTTCTAAAGCTAAAGTTAGTACTAACTACATACAGTATGCAGAACGTTGGTCAAACACTTGCCAACTAACTCGGGGCCTACGGGACACGAGTGATGGGAGGAGCTTAAACAAACATCTACCACCGTATTAAATGACTGGTATTATGACTTACAATATTCCGGGCTAAAGATATATATCTTCCTGCCCTCATCCCACTCTTAGTCGGCACAAAATGCCATAAACATGCTGTCACATAATTTGACTGTGTTTTTACGACCAGCCGCCTGCCTGACGTCAACTTACCTCAGTCGTATTTTAGGATACCTCGGTAAGAAAGAGGGTGGCCTATTCTACTAAACCGGATACTACACGGTGGGACAACTTACTTTAGTCGCCTTTTACGACAGGTCGGTAAGAAATGAGGGTGGTACTATTCTATTCAGCCGTATACCACACGGCAATATTCCGGGTTAAAGATATTATTTATCAAATAAATATGTACATTCACTTACAGAGAAAATCTTTAATATGTAAATGCGTTAATCTTGTATATGTATTTTTTCTGAATTTCGGAAAAGGCTCTAACATTTTTCATGAAATTCAGTATGTAGGGGACTTTTTGAAGAATTGATCTAGCTAAGTTTCATTAAAAAAAATATTGTTTTACCCCTATTTACATTCAATGAGAAAGACTGTTTTTGCTTTCAATTGTAAAGTTATGGTCGCTCATTCGGGGAACAGGCGATCTAGACAAGTGAAAGTACCTAGGATCGAGCCCCACCTTCTTCAATTATTCATTTTTTAAATTTCATCTTTTTATCTTGTAAAAAAATTACCCGGCCTTCCAGGTACTCATATTTATAAATCACTCGCTTCTCTTGGAAATCTAACTAAGAAACACCCAAACAAAAAACCTACTTGCTAACTTTTATTCTACGTTGTAAACTGCAAAATCGTTGCCACGGTAGCCTTGCATTTATTTAATGTTAAATTTAGTGATATATCTTTTACGCTTTCGCGGCTAATCCGCTAAATGAATATTGAAGAAGTTTGACAAATTAAAGATTATATTTTTGGAAAAAAACATAGATTGCACTATTAATATTAATTGAACGTTTAGGTACTTCGTTCCCGCTACGAACGAAATCGCGATTACTACTAGAAATAAATAATATTAATAATTCATAATAATATAAAATGCTTTAGTGTGTCTTTTTGTTCGATTGTGTATCTGTTACACTTTCACGGCTAAAGCAAAATATTGATGGAATTTAGCAACACTAATTTGTTTACATGACTAAATTATAAATTAAATATATTGAGTCATTTTAAGCAATACGATATTAATATTCTTGTAGTTCAGAAAATAGGAATATTGACTTCCAAATCTGAATATAGGTATAGCGGGATCTTCAACCCTACCGATTCCTTGAAGAACATATTTGTCGAATATATAGTACTGTGGAAGTCAAACGACAGAACAAATAGTATGTTTGATTAAGCAGCTTGCAAATATCAAGGTGTTTAATCAGACGACAAAGCCTTGTGGTCGCTTTGTCACATTGACACTGTGAATGATTTAGTTATATATTCGTAAGACCAACTCATTTCAGCGGGCAAGGAGCTAAACTTAGTCTATCTCTACGTGATCGAGCAAGTAATGAAGAAATCGGTAAACGAACGAAAATGCCATATAGTACGTAAACTTGAAGTGAAAATAAGCGGGGCACATACATACGAAGAAATATTAGGCTTTAGAGTCACAAGGGTCAGAAAAACCAACGTTAGTAGACTTTCTACAAGGCAGACAAAAAGGATGCGGAGGGCTGATGGTTTCAAGTGACATAGAATCATATAATGAGGAAAAATCTTGAAGATTCCTCATCCAGGAGTGAATGGCCATCAGTTGAGTAAGAGGAAGAAGAACTCTCTATATGGAATGAAAAAAAAACCGGAACATTCCTTTCCAATCTTAACGCTGGAGAATGTAAATTGACGCAAATTCTGTGCGTTTTCAATTGATTAATGGAGTCTATATAATATCTAAAAATAAATGTCTGTCTGTATGTCCTTTATAGACTCAACGGCTGGACAGATTTTTAAGACAATCTTTAGAAGGGCCGGCGAATTATCTTGTAAAGTTTGGTATCGTTCGAAGCACTTTTTTAACTATTAAGTTCTGTTTCGAGGAAAATTCGAAACGAAACTGAGCTACAGCAACGCGTGGCCGGAAATCTTGTATATATATGAAAAACTCATATTTTTATAAATTATATGTGTGCATGTTCGATGTAAATATTACAAGGGATATAATGTCGTAACATAACATAAACATCTTATATGACTTTGAGGTTAAGAAATATTATACTACCCGCATTAGTATTACATATAGCTATGTAATATGTACACAAGGCAAAGTAAATGACGGTCAAACATTTGCCAGGAGTGACAAGGAAAGGGTCTACGGTAAGGGCATGAGTAATGCCACGAGCTTAGGCAAACATCTAACAAGAGCATATTAAATCACTGGCTTCCTACGCTCAGGTGTATGAAACGGGGATGTTTATACTGGTTTTGGTATTACGAACAAGTTTTTATTTATGGTTATGTATCAGATTATATTACATCAATTAGCTGGCTTTGCCCGCGTGAAAATTAGTGTAATTAATTGAAATTTTGTACATTAAAGTAGTTTGTTAGTTAACCATAAGAGGTACAGACATGCTCTGTTGGGCTTTTTTGTAATATTTTTGTAGATCTACAATTCTCTACAACATTACTTTAGTGTATCTCTGCTGGTTTATGCGGCGCACGCAACTAAAGTTTTAAGAGGATTTTTTTCACGCACGATATCTTCAACATAATTTATATAAAACCGTAATGTTTTAATAATTTAAACCTTCCGGAACAATAAGAAGATCTTTTAGTAAAAACCGTACAAACATCCGTTCAGTAGATTTTAGAAAATCGATCACATACAGAAAGACAGCTTTCGAGGACTTTCTTTAATATTTATTTAATTTATATAATAAGTAGATAGATACTTTATTTAAAATACATAACCTTATAGAGAATACGCCTTTAAATAAAAAATAATAAATAACATTTTTTACTCAACAATTTTAAAAGAATAGCGGTTGTATTACCGCTATAGACATGTAAATTTTTTCTTATCCATAAAGCCAGCTACCTGTCTGAAGTGGCAATTAATTGAAGATTAACACCAGATGTTCATTTTTGGGCCAATAATTGTAAAGCGTAAAAAACAAATCGAAGAATAATTTGGGCGGCATACTTAATGACCCTTGCCGGATTATTTATTTTTCCTGATTCCTTACGCTATTTCTATGATATGGAAAAAAATCAATAATAAAGATACGTTTTGTATTCTTCAGTTTATAATTGAATAACTTTAACTTCTTATATATTTTTTTACTTTTGTTTTTTTAATATGTTGACAATTTTATAATGATCATTATGTACTGTATTTTTGAGCAGCTTGTGTCCACTTATAAATAGGGTAGCATTAGACTTTTAAAATGTATATTAATAATTAAGTTTATAAAAAATGTTGGCGGACCTAATAAAATAAATAAATAAATAAATTCTTTCTACATCTTACTTTGAATGTAAAATCAAACATTTTCCTCCATTATCGCAACAACAAAGGTTGAAATAACTGGGGGTAAAAGCAAATTTTCTATTAAAGTCACCGGGCAAACATAAGTTGAAGGGGAGAGCGCTTAAGCAATCAGGAAAGCAATATACCCTATTTATTACGAGTACCCGCAAAGATGAGCATTTAAACAACCCTTTGTTCATTTATATTAAGTACAGGCGGCGGAATAAGTTATTGAGCACTTAGGAGATAGCAGCATTTCTCTTTTTAACTTATGGTATATTTACTGGACCATTGCTGAAGATGCTATCTAACAACTTATTTTTACATGGAAGATGTAGAGCGGTCTTTAGTCCATTACAAGAAAAAAGCGGTTTTTTAAGCCATTGACGTACAAGGACATCCTTTTCTTTTTTAAGGGTAAGATGTACCTTAGAACCATAACGCTGGTCAAATGTTGATTACTAGCGTACAGGAATCCCAGAAATACTCCATAGATATTCAGGTTTCTTCACAATAGTCTTTACCTTTCCTATACTAAAAGACTGTAAATATCTACGACTATAAAATAAGAAAAATTGCAGATATCAGTAAAGGAAATAAGTTGTAATGAAAAAATCATTGATGCCTGCCCTGATGACCCCATGGTTAGAATTACACGACCTCGAAGTTTGGCTATTATGGGTATTTATTTCTGTATTTTTCTATATATTGCTTAAAGGCTGCAATAAGCACAACTCAAAAACACGTGTTTTGGACTATAAACAGGTGTAAAGGTTAAATAACACATTCTTTTTTAGCAGCAATACTAGCAGAACCTAATTCAAGATGAGGTCGTTCCTTTAAGTCAACTAAGCATTTTGTATAGATTTTTCTTAACAATAAAAACTTTACAGCCTTAAAAAAAGATTTTTTGAGTTGTTTTAATATTGCAGCCCTTGAGAGATTCTGTTACATTTCTATTATAATATATTTCTTAAAAAACTCCAATATGTAAAAAGGGTAACTGGTAATATTTCATCATTCGGAAAGTAGAGATGAAGCCTGTTATCCGGCATTTGCCACACAAACATTCTCTTTTGGATAGGAGCTTATAATTACTTACTTCAATAAGGATTGGCAGTTAACATCCCAGCAGAGTTCTCCTTTTTCAGCTGACCGGAATACTACTGATTGCTAGTTGTCAAAAGTATTATCAATGTAATATGCTCAGAACTACAATCACCAATCTGCAGACAACACGTGATGATGAATGTCAGCCGCGTTATCCAAAAGTATTGATAAAACTCTTTTTCCATAATTCTATTTATTCCATAAACTCTGCAAAGCCCTACTTTTATATATTAACCTGTCATCCGTAACAAAAAGTGGTAAATCATATTTGACTACGCTGTACAAATCCTTCAAAACAAACAGTATATCCATCAAGCTCCGAAAATAGAATATTTTTAGAATAAAACAAATATAATTTATATTCAAAGCGTACAACAATATTCTCTATGTATTCATATATTACGTTGAAAATCCATTTAATACCGTTTTTTGTACGTAGGATTGTCATGTTCGCGAGGGCAAAATATACAAAAATGTCGTCAGTGAAAATGATAAATTCCACTAGAGATGGCATTATGTTCTCATTAATGGTACTGAAACCGGACTCGCCCTGCTATCAGCAAAAGGATAAAAAGGTCAATTAACTGAGTCAGCACGTTTAACGAAATAAATTCTAATAAAGTTAATTAAGCCTCGGAAGGACATTATCTGACATTATCTTTTAAAATTTTACCTCCCTAAATGAAACAGCCCTGTTTTATTTGTATTGACAAAAAGTAGAATGTTTTTTTTTGTGTATTACTTTTTATTTACTTTGAACTACACCCGTTATATTTAGTCATTAATGATTTTCTTATCGTTCTTTTAATAATAAGTAAATTAAAAAAAGATAAAAGACTGGAATGGAGATGGAAAAATAATTTATTGGTTCTTGGAGTCTGGGTGTATATATATATATTTATTTTAAATCGCATACGTATATATTTACCAGCTGTCTTTCACTCATAAGTATTAAGTTACTTACTTTGGGGACGCACGACCGTAGTGTAAATCCCACAAATATTTATTTATTTACCATAGGTAAGTAAGCCGTTACTTACTTTGGGGACAGACAACTGTCAACATCCTCCTGCCCTTATTCACTCTAAGTGGGGTCGGCGTATTTTACGACCCGCGGCCTGCCTGACGTCAACTTACCTTAATCATATTTTACGACACCTCAGTAAGAAAGAGAGTGGTTTATTTTACTCAACCGGATACCACACGGTGATTCAACTTACCTTAGTCACGTTACTAGAATGTCCAGACCGATTCATACATGTCACTAGATCAGATTTGATATTCATACAATAAATGATGAGATTAATTTGAGTTTGAATTTAAAAGAAAAAAAAATCAAATAGCACAAATAGCAATGCCGCTCCAAAAAAAGACGCTACGAGGGTGTAACTTAATCCTCCATTAATGATAACCTTTGCACCTGCGTGTAATATCAAGTAGAAAGTATGAGCCGTTAAGACGAAACAAGGTGGAGAAATTAGGGAGGGTACCTAAATATTTGGTATTTGTGTAGATTATTTTTCAAGCCTTAAATCATCTTTTAAGGGGAGTAAGGGGGAGAACGGGCACAACATCTTTCCGGCCCCAAATGTCATCCTCACCTGCGCGCGCTGAAAGGCGGCGGCGGCCATTTGGCAGCCGTGGTGCTCCCTGCTAGATAACGGACGAGGCTCTGGCGACCGAGCAATAGCGGTATAACTATACACCCACCCGGTTAACTGGTTTTGGAAGAGGCTACAGCGGCCTTAGGGTCTAAATAACCCTAAAAATGTCTGGTGCAGAAGGCAATGGGAAACCACTGCACTATTGATCCCACGAGAGTCACAATGAAGTTACATGAAAATAGTATGATTCTGTCGAGTGATCCGGCTGACGCCCGGCGCCACCAGTCCGGGAATGGTGGTGTGAAATGTGCTACCGGCCATGTGATTGTGTCCCGTCAGGCGACGCATGGAAACAATGTTACTGATAGGCTAAAGTCAGCTAGAAAGCCCTACCGTATTGGAACATGGAATGTACGCGGCCTAAATCAACCGGGCAAACTCCAGATAGTGGAAAATGAAATGGAACGAAAGGCGGTCACCATCCTGGGGCTAAGTGAAACACACTGGAGAGGAACTGGCTACTTCTCAACAGACCAATCTAATAAGGTCTATTTCTCAGGACCTGATGAAGAGAGTGCAAGGGGTGTTGCTTTTGTTGTACCAATAAGTATAGATAAATACGTTACTGGGTACAACCCAGTCAGTGATCGTATTATTGTCATTAAACTCAATACGATTCCCTGCAAACTTAACATCGTGCAGGTATATGCCCCCACAGCACAATCAAGTGAGGAAAACATAGAACACTTTTATAGTTCCTTGGAAAAGACTTTACATGAAATTCCAAAAAGAGAAGTGACGATAGTTATAGGTGATTTCAACGCCAAAATTGGAGAAACCAAATGTGATAATCACCTACGACGAATAGTTGGGGAATATGGGATTGGCACCAGAAACGAAAGGGGAGAGCGCTTGCTCCAGTTCTGTAGTGAAGAGAACTTTACGGTGACCAATACCGTATTTAGGAAACATATACGGCGGTTGTATACCTGGATCTCTCCTGGCGACTGTTTCAGAAACCAAATAGATTATATTCTCATTCAAAATCGTTGGAGATCGTCAGTTTTAAATGCCACCACATATCCTGGAGCGGACTGTGGCAGTGATCACCAACTACTAGTTGCAACTTTCCGACTTCGTCTGAAGAGAATCTTCAAGCAGAAACACAGTTTAGACATGCGTCACGTTAACCTTCACGGTTTTAAAAGTACTATTGAACAGAAAATACCAAACTGTTCTACAAAAGATAAAATTGACCACGACAGTGCTTGGAAAAACCTCCAAGAAACCATTGTGCAAGCTGCTAAAGAAAACATGCTTTTCAAACATCCAATGAAGCCTTTTATTTCTAATGGGACAGCTGATCTTATTACATTAAGACGTGAACTGAAAGAAAAAGGACTAACACTGCCGGAGAATAGGAAGGTTTACGATCTTTTGAGCGCTCAGGTCCAAAAAGAATGTCGTAAAGACTACGATAACCACATCAACAACATCTGTGCGGACCTTGAGCAGCACTCTGCAAAAAACGAAACAAGGGATCTTTTCCGAAAAGTAACATATCTGACGAAATCCCGTAGTGCAAAAACTTGCACCATTGCAGATGAAGATGGTAACATTCTCACTGAAAAAAATCAGGTATTAGAACGATGGAAGCGATACTGCACAATGCTCTACGACACTGGTCAACTGAATGTTGATATTGATCAGCCAGAAATAGTACATGAAGAACCCGATGTACTTCAGTCAGAAGTGGAACATGCCATTTTCAGTCTTAAAGATGGAAAATCTCCAGGAAAAGATGGTATTCCTGCTGAGCTACTGAAAAACCTAGGTATTAATGGTGTGGAGCTGTTAGTTAAGATATGCAATTCCATCTGGAAGACTAAGAGATGGCCTTTGGAGTGGACAGAATCGGTGTTAATTCCATTACACAAAAAAGGATCCACCAAAGACTGCAGCAACTACAGAACACTTGCACTTATCCCACATGTCAGTAAGATACTCCTGCACATAATCAATCGCAGACTTAAACACTTTCTTGACCAACAAATCCCAGAAGAACAAGCGGGTTTCGTAAAAGGCAAAGGCACAAGGGAGCAAATCATGAATATTCGACAAATAATAGAGAAGAGTCGTGAATTCAACAGCCCTGTGATCTTGTGCTTTATTGACTATACCAAAGCCTTCGATTGTGTGCAGTGGGATAGACTGTGGGAGGTATTAGGTGATATGGGCACACCACAACACCTTATTAGTCTGGTCCGAAATCTTTATATCAGCAATCGTTCTTTTGTAAAACTAGACCACGACTGTTCTGATGTGTTCTGTATTAAGAAGGGTGTCAGACAGGGATGCATTTTATCACCTCTGCTTTTCAATATATACGGTGAATATATAATCCGCAAATCTCTTGAAGATTGGTACAAGGGTTTTCCAGTTGGCGGAAAGCGCATATGCAACCTGCGATATGCGGATGACACAGTTCTCCTCGCAACATCTTTTGCCGATATGAAGGAAATACTGCATAGGTTGGATGTAGAAAGTGCAAAACTAGGACTGACAATAAACAAACAAAAAACCAAGTTAATGGTGATAGATCGTGGTGGGAAGCTGTCAGATGTCGAAAACGTCCAAGGCATTGACACTGTCGATAATTTTATCTATTTGGGGTCAAACATAAATAATGAAGGCAGCTGTGTCCCAGAGATAAAACGCAGGATTGCTATTGCTAAAGACCAAATGACACGCCTCCAGAATATTTGGAAAAATCGGGCAATAAGTTATAAGACCAAAGCTCGATTAGTCAGAGCTCTAATATTCCCGATCTTTCTCTATGGAGTAGAGACTTGGACAATCCGAGCTAGGGAAAGACAGAGAATAGACGCATTCGAAATGTGGTGCTGGAGGAGAATGCTCCGAATACCCTGGACGGCCAAACGCACAAATGTATCTATTCTCTCTCAACTCGACATAAAAACCCGATTGTCCACCACCTGTCTTCAGCGCATTCTCTCATACTTCGGCCACATAATGCGAAGAGGAGATGGCAACCTTGAAAAGCTGGTCATTGTTGGCAACACAGAAGGCAAGAGACCACGAGGCCGGTCGCCAACACGATGGTCTGACCAAGTGAAAGAAGCCACCTCCTCTTCAAAATTCTATCAAACGGTTAGGGCTACCCTAGACCGGGATAAATGGAGGCAGGTCATACACAAGAAAGTTTCACGTGACCACGATCCTCAGTAATGAGGGACCGATCAAGAAGAAGAAATCATCTTTTACGAAACACGTAAATACAAAAGTAATGAGAATATTATTTTGCATAAAATAATATTCTCATTACTTTTATATTATGGACCTCCGTAAAATAACGCCTAATTCTATAAATTATTTAAACACGTAAATAAAATTAATTTATAAATAAAATTTATCATTATAATTCATAAATCAATTTATTCAAGTAATATTATGGTTAAAGCGCACGATCGTCATCGTCTTGAGGAAACAAGCGAATTTACAAGACAAGTATATTTTAAGAGAATTTATGTGATTTAATTGAACCAAATTTCATCAATGACGTTTAACGCACTGGCCCTCAAAGAGATATCCAGTAACACAATAGACAGATCCACTAATGCACTGGTTTAAAACTAAATTCTTCTTCTCAAAAATTTTTTACTTACTTGCAAAGTACGTATCAGGTATTTTATGTAGAAACATCGTGTCACAACTTTTTTACTTTTTCTTTATAATGAAAATTTTGTGAGGATCATCTAAAAGTTAATATTGCTCTTCAAGTTTTGGAAAAATTATAATTAAAGCTATTGCTTTTCTTTACTTTCACTACCGTTTTGTTCCTTGTTTACGGCTTCCGAAGTTGTTGCCAGGAAACTTTTGATTATAATTAACTACCTTTTATTTTTTTATTAAGGTTCACTTACAATTATTTACACCAATACATTGACATACTAACTTAAGTAAATAGAATGACCACAATATAACTAACATATATATGTAACATAATGTAACAAACAATGTTCCTACAAACAAAAATAAATATTTATAACAAAAACGACAATATAGTTTTTCGAAATGTTCGGAGTCAATCTACGTGTAAATCAGCGAAATCAGATATTTGATTTAGGGCATTACACATTCTTGGGACAAGAGAGTTGGCATCTAACACTGTTCTGCATCGAAGTCGAAATTCATACTATATCTTTTATTTGTATATATATAGTAACTATATTTGCTATTATGTACGAGATTTCAACCTTTAAGAAGTAGATTTAACAAGGATATTATCATCTAACCAATCACACTATACAAACCGCAGGGACATCTCAGTTTACCCAATAATTATAAATAGCAAATGCCCTTACAGTAATAATTTTTAAGACCTTGCAATTTCTTATCTTATAACGATGAGGAACCAGGTTATACTGCCGATTGAATGACGTACAGATTGACAATGATGACGTCATATGTTCATAATTCGGAGACACAAACTCGAATCGCATGAAAAAGGTCTTGTTTACTTAAATTAAAAGACTATAAAAAATAGCAGTTACTTTCGCCAGTTACTGATAGAATGTCATAGATGCGGGTCGGATTCCAAGAAGAACTATACACGAATATCACACAGAATGTATTCTATAAGGCAAGGACGCAAAAAAAATATTTCAATTGTACAGAAAGAATATACAAATATTTCATCAGGTATGATATATCTGAATCAAACTCCAAGCCACAAATCATAAAATGAAATTCTATCGCTTCAATTTTGTTCCGATGTACACATAACTGCCGGTTTATCATAAAATCAAAATGGTAGAACAACTACTTGGTAGACCATAGTTGTTATATTTTACAATATAAATTACAGAATATGGTGAGAAAAAGTTGTGAAGCAATACAAAGATGTGGACATTAGTCGAACATATTGTTGGACTGTTATGTCGGAGGAACGTCGAAAGCACAAGTTCTTAGACCAACGAGCTAACTAGAAACTCATCTAAAAACGCACAACATTCTAAACTACTGTTACCCAAGGAATCTTGAACCAAATAATAAAAAGACTGCAAAATCCTCTACCTTCGAGAACACTTAACTGAAAAACAAGACAATTTTTAAGCTAAGTACATGGCATTATTTGTAACGACCCGAGAGATCTTTCTGAGTAACACAAAAGTTGAAATTGTGGGTAGTTACAGTACTTTTCTCTAACAGTACGGGTTCTAGTTGGCCATTTATAAACTGAACTACTTTTGGAATTAGTATTCCTGTACATATCTATAGTAGTACTGTAGTTACTATAGTTCTCGATAAATAGACGTCTACTGTAAGCAATAGGACTATCCGAGAGATTTCCTGAATGCTAGATTTCCATGCCAAAATGTACCGTCAGGACCTTTTTGAAGTCCTCTGTCTGTCTTTTGAAGTCCTATTAGTTCATGTCACCGTTCTTTAACACCCATCATTTATTCAAATATATATATCGCTTCCTTAGGTACTGTACCTTCGCGACTCGTTCAGCTATCTCGATGATTGTCTCTCATATAACTGTAGTTGTAGTTTTTCTGAACTAGAGACATTCTAGTACTTCCATTGTCGATGAATGAGCATTATTATATTTATAGTTAGCGGCTAAAGCTAAAAGTAATTAACAACACGCACTTTAGTCTTAGATAAATATTCACATATTATTTAAAATTATATAATATTTATAATTATTGAACGAAATTAAGACCATATTATAGGTATAAAAGCATATAAATAGGGAAATATAAAAAAAGATTTAGAAAGCACGTCATCGAAAATATACCCGATATGAGAACTAAAGAGCTTCAGAATTAAGTATGTAGCCAGCTTTGACATTACCTAAAATTGGGAGTATATGGAACTCGCAAATGGCCGCGAGGCAAATCTAATTTGCGAAACAAAAGACAATCTGCGCCATAGTTATACTATACTCTTATAAAATATCTTTAAAAAAATTATAGCATTGTAGATTAATCAAAGAACACGTAATTATACTGGCAAATCTCAATGGCCAGCTTTTTACTTGTTTAATTACAAAGTGGAAAATTTACCGAGAAAAGTCTACTTCATACAAAAAATAATGGAAAAGTTTACCTGCTCTACATAAACACTGGAATGGAAATGAGAATATTTTAAGCTTTTCTACCAAGAAATCGTTAACGATTCTGTGGAACAACCCAATTGCTGAAATAAAAGGATTCAATAGACTTTTTTAATGCCATACTGGGTTTAATGTTTTACTGGGTGATTGAATCACATGACGTAAATAATAAATGTATCAGTTTTTGAATACTGTATAGTTAATGTATTCAATAATATTCGTTACATATATTTCTCAAATAATACACACATTCCTAAAATTTACAAATTCTTTACTTTCAAGTTTCCTTACCTATATAAATGAATGTTTAGGACAAAGTAAATGCATGCTTGTATGTTTTTTTACCCACGTTTATTAAAAGACTGAGCTGTGATATCGCAGCGGTAAGACCGTGCGACTCTTTTGAGTTGGTAACGGGTTCAAATCCCGGGTAGGCACCAATGATTTTTCCTGTTAAAACTTATGTGTCTAATTGATATTTGCAATTTATTACACGATTTTCGGTAAAGAAAAACATCATGAGAAAACCAACATATCTCTGTAATTTTTTAATTTTTTTTTAATTTACAGCAAAAAATGTACAAGTTATATCTATTTTAAGATTACTTACACGCTAGGTCTATACAAATCATGCCCACGTGGTCCCAAGAATGCTGGCAGCGTTTCCTCACTGAATCGCTAAGCTGATACTTTGTGCGAAAAAGGAGCCAGCCCGATATCTATGGATAATTCTGGAGATATATCTAACACTTCTCTTCAAATCATAAAAGAGGAGGCCTATGCCCAGCAGTGGGCTAGTAACAGGCTGTTACTTTACTTTTTACTTTTATACTACTAATACATGCCAACATCGTATTAAATACTTTGTTTCAAAGAATGAGGTTTTAAATATGGCGGCTTGACCTGTTTTCACTTTACAACACCATACGCTGAATAATTAAGGACATTGCGTAGAATGAACCGGCGTTTTTCCATTAAAACTGTTTACCTTTATTTTTGCGTTCGTTTGAAATAAAAATGCCACAGTCTCGACCTATAGAAGTAGGGCACGGGTAATTGAAAAAAGGGTTTTATTTTTATTGCGTTTTTTAATGTAAAGTTTTTTATTTTTTAAATATACATATCGTATTGTATACCATTCGATAGCATTAGCTAGGCATTTTGTAAAAAGTAAAGTAAAGGCTATACTATCCCACTGTTGGGCATAGGCCTCCTCTCTTCGTTTTGGGAAAGACGGATTAGATCCTGACCACGCTGTTCCAATGCGGATTGATAGGTTACACATATAAAGAATTGCCTTGATAAATGCAGGTTTTCTTACGATTTTTTCCTTCACCGTAAATTGACCCGCCATATGGTATTCGGTTGAGCAGAACAGACCACTTTCATTTCTAATCGAGGTGTCGCAAAAGGCGCCTTAGGTATGACGTCAGGTAGACGGCCAGTCATAAAAAACGTAGGAAGCATGTTACAACATGTTTGTGACATGTTCCGCCGACCCCACTTAGAGTGAGATACAGGCAAGAGAATGATGATTTTATACAAGGTATTATAATACGTTAACGAATATCAAATATACTAAACTCCTACTAATACTATAAATGCCAAAGTTTGAGAGTATGGATGTATGTTTGTTATTCTTGCACAGCGAATCCGCTGAACCAATATCGATGAAATTTAGCACAATTATTCCTTATACACCGGAATAACATATAGGCTATAGCAATCCTGTTAATTCTATAAAAATAGGATGACAGTGAAAAGCGTAATCTATTGTCACACTATCATAGAGTCCACGCGAACGAAGTTGCCGGTAAAAGCTAGCATATATATAACAAGAAAGTAGGTCGTATTGTCTAAACTGACTGCTGAGTCATTAGAAACAACAGCAATGCCGGTTTGAAACCTTGAACCTACAATCAATCAATATCAAACAATAATGTCAAGGCAACTATCGAGACTGGAAGTGACGGCCGACGTTAAAGGTTTTTTAAGCCTTAGATGTAGTTAGGTATGAGCATAGAGTTATTAATACTAGAATAGGGGAGACATAGGCAGGCTTGTAAGTGATACTGACATTATTATTAGTATATAAACAAACGGGTCACATCGCAATAACTAGCAAGCTATCGTTGTATAAGGTTCGACGTTTCGGCAGAGTTGCACACCGTAGTCACTTACAAAAAAGTCGTAAAAGGCGACTAAGGTAAGTTGAGCCACCGTGTGGTATCCAGCTGAGTAGAATAGACCACGCTCTTTCTTACCGAGATGTCGCAAAAGGCAACTAAGATAAGTTGAAGTCAGTCAGGCGGCCGGTAAAATATAGCCAAATCATGTGACAACATTTTGATAACATGTTGTGCCATCCCCACTTAGAGTGGGATAAGGGCAAAATAATGATGATTTATTCGACTCTACTTTGGAAGCCCATCAAGTCATTAATATTATTTAGTGTTCAGCAAAACATTAGATATGATCTTTGAATGTTTTACTGAAAAATAACGCTGTGAAAAAATAAAATTTCATATCAATAGAATGCCATTTGAAATAACAAATAACACAAGTTATTTACGATACATCAGTCCATCTCCAAAGTTTCATTATGCGTCCCATCTAATCAAAGCTAATCTAGTTAAAACTTTTCCAATAAGCCCGAGCCTCCCCTAGCATTACGCGGACGTTGGCAATCGTAAAACGAACGCTGGTTGTCATAAGCAGTTTTGTTTATTATCTGCGATGAGAGACTCTTATCCAAATCTTTATTGCGTGAATTTTCCATAGAGTTATTATACTAGAGTAAGACGGTCAAACTAATCATCATTATCCTCCTGCCCTTATCCCACTCTAAGTGGGGCGCCAAAACATGTTATTACATGATTTAGCTAACTATTTAACGATCGGCTGCCTGCCTGACGTCAGTTTACCTTAGTCGTATTTTACGACACCTCGGTAGGAAAGAGAAGGTCTATTCCGCTAAGCCGGATACCACACGGTGGGCCAACTTACCTTAGTCGTATTTTACGACACCTCGGTAAGAAAGTGAGTGGTCTATCCTACTCAATTGGATACCACATGGTGGGTCAACTAACCTTAGTCGCCTTTACGACACTTGGGTAAGAAATAAGGGTGGTCTATCACTTGAATTCAAAATAAAACTTTTATCATATTATTCTACCTTTTTTATTTTTAAAATGTCTCGACAAAGATTAATATCCCGGAGTTCATTCTTCAATGTTTCGATAGGGACATAAGAATTTAGAACTAAAATTTTCGTTCCCTTCGCAATCTTCCGATTTTCACAACTGCCAGTTACCCTCGTACCTTGGACGCACCATTAAACTAATGAGATAAATCTTCTTCCACGGAACTCTTACCCCAAGCAAGCGAACGTAATCTTTCAATCTTTTAATGACAATCGTAGATCCGCGGCAATTATCATAGCGGTTCCCTTGTAAAATCGTTTAGAGGATTAGAGGGTCAAACCTCCTACTTTAATTGTTACGAACATAAATTATTGTGTATATATAGTAATATTGTATTCGTACGGAAAAATAGCCACATGTATTAGACGGAATTTGATGTATATCATAGAAATACGAGAGGTCACAAATATTCGGATCTCGTTATACGCTTCTACAATAAAATTCCGCAATCTATACTAGACCAGTCTTCAAAAGAGTTTAAATTGGGTATAGGATTTGCTTATACGTAAAGCATATAAAAAAAAATTTAAGATTCTTGAGATGATAAAAAGCCTGGATTTGAGAATCCTTTTAGCTTTATACAAGACTGCGGTTTAATAACGTAAAATTGAAAATGTTTAAAAGATTGACCGCAGAGTTTCTTTCGGGTTCTTCTCTGTAAGAGAAACATTCCGAACCAGTTGTAGCTTCATTAATCATATTGATCCTTGACGTTTCAAAATTGCTTGAAAGAGCTTATTTGTATAAAGATTATTTTGAATTGATTTGATTTGTACCCAAATTATTAACAACATATCTTTCGAAAAATTATTTTGTGAGCGCACTGATAACTCCTTCATATTACTTGGAAAAATCAAAATTGAGATGTATCTACTATAAATACGAGTTTTTTCAATAATATTCAATCACAAATTATTGAGCCATCATACTTATACAAAATATTTAAAGTTCGTTAAATCCTATTATCATTTTTATTTCAAAAAATATTCTTGTTATTATTAAAGTTCGTTAAATCCCAATATATTATCATTTTTATTTCAAGAAATATACTTGTTATAAATATATTCTTCTCAAAAAAGAATTATGTAGATAGCATATCTTAACACAGTATAGCGTTCACTATACAAATAAAAGCAAATTATAAAGTTTTATGATTGAAAAATAATTGGGATATCACAGGCACGATGACATTATTATCATTATCATGTATTATCTTTATCATTTCAATATCTCTTATGGAATTTTTGATTATTATTTACAATACCACCAAAAAACAATTTTCTGCCAACTTTGTATATGGGATAAATAAACTGCTTTAAGATGCATAAAGAAAACCACGCAAAAGGGATTAGCATACCACACGATGTGGACCGAAATATCACTTGTCCTTGTCTACTTTGTCGGGTAACATTATTTGAATTTCCACTAAAAGGATTAATAACATCATGCCAAAGGAAGGTACATTTTATACATAACCCTTGTCGAGTAAAATCACTATCTTGGTAAATATTCTCACAAAAAAGGCAGTTTACTTGAATAAAATATGAACATATAAGTATACAGTTGTACTTATGAGACTTTTCGAGCGATAATATCTAAATACTGAAGTTACAAAGTTACAATATTCTACTAATATTATAAATGCGAATGTTTGTGAGTATGGCTGTATGTTTGTTGCTTTTTGACGGCAAATCCGCTGAATCAATATCGATGAAATTCAGCACTATTATTCCTTATACACCGGGTTAATATATACGAGTAGGCTATAAAAATCCTGTTGATTCTACAAGAATAGGATGACAATGAAAAGCGCCATCTATTATCAACCTATCACGCGACAACAGTATACGCAAACGAAGTTGTGGGCAAAAGCTACTAATACATAAAATGTTGTTAAAAGAGGCTATTATGAAAAAAAACCAATATTATTTTAGACTTATGTTAAGTACATCTCTACGATATAAGTTAGTTATTTCAAATCTTTTAATGGAAGTTTATACACAAAAAAGTGTTTATCTTTTATTATAATAGAATTATCATTATGTTAATAACTTTAAATGTTCCCTTGCTGCTAAGCAAATCAATTTAAAACTTAATCTTATTTTTCTTAAATACAATTTTTACGAACATCTTCCGGAGACAAGCTAGAAGCATAAAAGCTTCTCACAAATTTGTTCCATTAAACCACAACAATTTTGGTAAGTCACTGCGTTACAAAGCGTCAGTCAATGCATTAGGGAATACCCACATTTATCAATACAAGTCCTTTTACTTTCAATCAATTAACCGTTATGAATGGCTAATTAAAATATTAGTAAATTTAATTTTGTCGTACGTTAAGAAATTACTAATATCCTTAGCAAAAACCTTAGCTTCTTTAAATGAACACAGAAACATTCTTCTAAAATGCAGGGAAGCAATGTTTTAATACTTCCGAAATTATTTTAAAATAAAATCCCTCATTCATTTCGTTTACAAATTGTATCAAAACTATCAAAACCTTAAGATAATTTGAACAAGAAATATGTGGAGAGACCGCAAAGATACAATAGACAGCGTATTTTATGTCCGCGCTTAAAAACATATTAAATGATGCGTTAAAAATGCATTCGTCTCTATTGATACAGATTTTTATGATAAAATCAATTTATATAGATTAGTTTGAGAGAAAAATATCCAGAAGTATAAAAGTCATTGTTTATTTCAACTACTACGCTATTGGGGTATATCTTTGATAATAACATTAAAAACTTTAACTCTGTTTTTAAATGGCTATAGAAAACTTTATTTAGTTTGAATACCTTAAGGAAGATATTTTAATATAACGAGTAAATAATATTTTAATAAAATACATAAGTATGTAGTATTAAAATAAATTAACATGAGTATACATACTTATGTTTATTTATTTTAGTGTACAGAATATACATGAAACGAGGAATGTATTATGTAGCGCACAACGTAAATAAATATTTGAACCTCAATTAATGAGATACATTTTTATTGACATATCATTGTCACAACACAAAAGTCAATGTACAGTAATACACAAAAGTACAATGGACAGAGAGAAATTCAAATTAATATGAACGTAATAAGGATTAACAAAGCAATTGAAACTTCCGGTATGCATCATGTTATCCAGTTGACATGAAGTGCCCGCACGTGGCTCAAGAGCTTTGGTTGTTTAGTAGATACAGGGTTGCCACTATTTTACATATTTTTTCTGAAATTTTAAACTATCGAACTTTATGAGAAGATTACATATTGTGACGGTAATGAAATAATAGTCAACGTTACGTAACGACTTAAAACACATTTTCTGTATCAAAAGACGTCTTACATTGGCGTGAGGCGGCTTATATTAAATCTATCCGCTCTCTTGATGGTAGAGAAGGAAAATATGGCAAAACGCCTGACGTCACTTCCGTTATATTTTGGCGGTAGGGAGTAGCACTGAGACGATATGGCGGCGGCAGCTCTGGCTGACAGTTATCGCGCTCGACTGTCGTTGTTACTTAGCAGACTTGTTAGGCTGGCTTAGCTGAAGTGACATATGCGTTGCATTACTATAGGGTATTTATTAAGTAAAAAAATATTTTGTTACAATCTTGCAATGAGAAGAGTCTTTTCTTCTATATATCTTAGGGAATTGCGCTTAGGTCCGTCAAGTTACTACAGAGCATAGTAATAGATATTATATATAATCAGGTAAAAATTAATTAAATTTCCTTCATTCACCGTAGATCATTTTATTAACTGTAATTTGTCTTTCTATGGTAACGTTTAATATAAAAAGCCACCACTGTACTGAAATGACCGAAACGTCGAACTTTATATAAAGGTTACTTGATTTTATCACGACGACCCCCATTAATATATAATAAAAAATAAGGTAGTTTACATAATGTTAACACAAATATTTATTATATATTTATATAAGTCTATGGCTCATTATTTTTATATTAACTCCTAATCATTTTAATTCGATCAAGAATGGAACTTAGAGAGTAGCGTGGTTACCAGGTTTATTAGTCTGTGGCGTTTTTAATTCATTTTTGTTTTGATAACGTATTTTGACATCCCTTAAATGAAATATTTGCTCATTATTCATTACCATGCATTTTTGAACCAATGAAATAACAATTTACTTTATTATCTGTCTAATAATTGGACAAAATTGTTTAATTTTATAGTTTCCATTTTTTATTGTACTCTTTCTATCAGAACTGATTGATGATTTTTCGTTTTTATGCCAGTAAAATTGTTGACTAGATGGTGATAATCCACGTCTCAGAAATCTAACTACATCAATAAAATTAAAGAAACTTAACAAACCCATACCTATTGCTCGACCAATTTTTTTTAGGGGTTAGGATTAAGGCTTAGGTATGGTTAAGTGCGAGAATTAATATTCTACTATCAAGTGAGTAGGAGAAAGATAACAAATAACGACAGAAATACCCAACCTAACGAAAATGTCAATGTGCCAAATTCGGAGGATTCGGCACCCAAGTTAGTGAAAATTCCTAAAGGCGGCTCGAATTTACTTGAAACTAATATTCAATCTATAAAATTGTCTCTAATATTTATTTATTTATTTTTATAATAATTGAAAGTTTACCTAGTATTACTATAGTTATTAAGTTAGCAGCTAGGATAGTGCGTTTTACATTAAATGAAATATTCGACTCCTGAGTAGAAATAATAATAAACCATAAGCTACACATTAAAAAAATAATTTTGACATTAAAAAAATATGACAAAAAATGGCCGTTTGATGGATTCAATTAGATTACCAAAACCGTTTCTATGCAGCAGACTAGAGATGTAAAACTTATCTTACGCAAGAATTAAATTATGAACGAAAATCGTTTTCCTTTAAAACTGTACCGAAGAGGCCAATGAACCGTAAAAACAAATCAACTCGATAACACGCGTTTGTTCAATTATTTAAATAAACTTCATCTGTCAGAGCAAGTAGAATGCAATTTAATTGAAATCAATTAAAATATTTGGATACGTTGCGAATTTTAATTAACAGTTTGAACGTTTCCAAACAAGTGCGTTACGATTTATCGATAGTGTATTATTTTTAAAATATTTCAGGTATTTAATATTTTTTATGGAACTATTTGTTTGTAATATTTTGTTCTAAAATACAAATTTCATATTTGTTCATAAAGTGTTGACATGAAGTTGTTAAATAAAATGCCGTGTAGTATCCGACTGAGAAGAATAGACGATCCTCATGTCTTCTCGAGATGTCCTAAAAGGCGACTAAAGCAAGCTGACCGGCCATGTGATATCCGGCTGAGTAGAATAGACCACACTCATTACTTATAGAGGTGTCGTAAAAGGCGACTAGGTTAAGTTTACACGCCGTGTGGTATTCGGCTGAGTGGAATAGATCACCCTCACTTCTTACCGAGGTGTAACCCTTAATGGTCCGTACGTTACCGTTAGGCTATCACAGCATTATGCCGTGGTAGCCTTATTTAATACAATATTGGGTTGGGTATAAGTATATAGTAGAAGAATATAAGTATTTACTTTTAATAAGATTATAATAAAGGCTATAAAAGACTTCCACTAAGTGCATTTTGCATTTACGACTCAGCTGCGCTCTTGAGTGTGTATTTAGCTTAAGATTATCTCAGTGTTAATGTTATTTCACGTAGGAATGTGCATTAGAAGGGAAAACTGCTTCTGTTTTATTTTAATTCAATTTCCTTGATAAGTCTGGGTTGCGTTCGATCCAATTTACTTTAACAAGGGTAAAGTATATAGAAGTATTAGATTAGTTTAAATAGAAGGTTCTGTGGTTTATTACAATACATTAGCATAATTTTTCGATTTGTGAAGTAACCTTACCTTTATTACTACGGGTTTGTAGCTCAGGAAATATTTACGAAATGGAGAGGTACTGTGGAAGTATTTTGGCGAAACTACATTTACTGACGTTTACACTTGTTAATTTACTTCTTTTAAATTAGTTACAGTTACAACTGTAACTGTAACTAATTTAAAAGACGCTTGCATTATAAAGCCAAATGAAGATATAGTCTTAAAAACGTGCAAATATACAGTGCACTTTTGCCATGACTATCTTATGCTGTATTAATACTGTAACCTTTCCTAATAAAAGCAACAATTTTACTCGTTCGCAGATATCATTCCAAATTTATACTTCTGCTAAACAATAAAAGATAATTATAATTTTAAATATATTTTTGTTTTCTATTTTTAATATATATTTTGTTACAATCTAGCCTCACAATCGGACTAATGAAAAATTTCAATTTTACCTAAACCACATTGAGTGACTTTTGGATTGTATATTTGTTTATGCACATCCTAAGTTAATGAAATCGTTTTCGATGAAGGAAACCTGAATATCTCTAGAGGATTCTGGTGATACGTATTTCCTACCAATCCGCATTGGAGCTTTATTAACTTTACTTAAGTGTTAGTAATTTAAGGCATTTGTCAAGTTAATGAAACAACAAAAATAAAAATGTTCATGAAGAAAAAAAATGCAGCGCATTTGTCGTGAAAACGTAACAGAGCGACAGAAAGATTTTTACATTTTTAATATATGTATAGATATGCTGATATGCTGATATAGTCCAATTTGTTAATGGTTTGTTAAACGTTTCAAAATATGACAATTGTCATCCGCCTTGTGAAAGTCCGTATAGTTAGCGAACATGCAAAAATATGGTGTAGTTTAAATTAGATTTTGCGGTACACTTACATATATTAGCATAATTATCACGACGACCAAGCCAAATGGGGCATTATTACCATCTGCGCTAGTTAGGCATACTTTTCGTTAGAATAGTTAGAGAAATGTGTTTCAAGCGTTATGAATAATTTTGGCAGTAAGCCAAAACATATTAGTGAATAGTGCAGAAGCTCGCAGATTTTTTACGCGTAGAGACTTATAATTAAAAATAATAATTTCACTGTTGAAAGTGTTTGAACATGCATTTCTGGCATGACATTTGTATAACATCGAAAGTGGACGTGCACTATTGAAAATAAAACACAGATGTCAAACCTTTTGCACGCTTAGTATCTACTAAGGTAAAGCTTAACTGAGCTAGACACATTGTATCCTTATTTCAATGCCATCTATGACATCACACTAGAACTTTATGTTTGTATGTAGTTATGGGTTTCTTTAACACGTTTTGTATGTGCATTTTGAATTATGTCACTTTATTATTGTGTGTTTTGTGTATCGACATGCCATTTTTTCTGCTGTATTCAAGCGGTACAAGATTATGTAGAAAACCTAAGTCCAACAGTGGACGTCCATCTGTTGAAGAAGCATAAGTGTTTACAGAAACTAATAGATTTGAACCCACGAACCGTAAGTCTCGGCTATCACGTCTTCTAAATTATATACACTATACCAATATTATAAAGAGAAAAAATTTGTATGTACAATGTTTGTAAATTTTTCACACAAAAAGTACTGCCACTTTACTGAGCAACAATAGGCTGTATTAAATTTTAAAAAATAAGAATACCTAATAAAAATTTTATAAGGTGTAAAAATTAGTCATAAAAAAGTTATTCATTAGATTATGAATGTTAATGTAATTATATAAGAAATAAAACTTTTATGTTAACAAAAATAGATATATATATATCCGACTTAGTAGACTTTTCACTACCATGAGATCGATATGTACGCGGGTGAAACCGCGGGATATTACTAGTCAAATATATTTTCAAATATGCCATTTTCCTCTTTCTGTGCTATCTATAGTTTTAAGGTATTATTATAGTTATAAGGTATTATATATATTATGTTTGTATTAGGTACTGTATAAGTGTGCTGTGCAACACAGGAAGTAGAAATAAATGTCTTTTCTTTCTTTCTTATATACGAGTATGTGCTCATAATAGACATGAAACGGTCTATTTACGAATAGGCGTGACCTGATATTACATGAATTTTTACTTTCACTGTATGTATGAACTTTCGTAACTGTTAAAAACCACACTAAACATCCGTCAGATGCAATCAGCTAATCCATTAGCTGGAAATCTGGTATTAGCGAGATTAATCGATACACGACAGTTGACGGACAAGAGTGATGCTGCGGTCACCTGACGCCGTGAATAATTTTGTCGTTTAATGCGTCTATGCTAAAGGGATTTTTACACAGTACGGCTGAACTAAAGATTTGCATTTTAAAATTCTTGGCGGCTAAATTATATTAAGATTAAGGGTCTTGGCTCAACCCCCGGTAAACATGTACTACTGGTTTAAATGCGGTTTGATCGATTAACGTCCTCGAAATAAAAATTTGAAATATAAATATTCATTTTTAGCTAATATTTATTATTACCGCGACTGCCTAAGCGTCAACTGAGTTTTAAAATGACCACAATAATGTACTGTGTATTGCTTTTATGTTACCGAAACAAACATGGATTTTTTTTAGCCAGCGGCTAATTTATAGCACGTGCTAACATATTAACATATTAAACGCAAAGTCACGGAATTTGTTTCTGCCCCATAGGAGAAATTATAAAAGTAATGTAAATTTAAAATTAATAAAATTATTATTATTATTTTAAAGATTTTGATATAATATAATATTAAAAAATAAAATTATATTACTTCTTAAATTTTATGAATATTTTATGACTTCGTATTGACATTGAGATTGACATTATATGTGATATATTATTGACATTATTGTTGTACGGTAGCTTTAATTATTTTTACGAATGACGAGATAACCTGTAAATAATAGAACATTTAGAATGAGATCACAATAATTTAATTTGTATCGCTAAAACAAGAGTAAAACGAATGGTGAGCATTTAATCTGAAGACATACAACTGTGTCGTATCGTTGTCGTCTGATTTAAAGTGTTTGTAATTCAAGTTGTTTCCAGAACATGAATTAGTGTATCGCCATAGTTTGGCGAGACCAATAAATCCGTCATGCATCACTCATCACAATGTTCACCTTTCGATGAGCGTAGCGAAAATGATGGACACGTTTTCCAAATTGTTTTCGTAGTGGTGACACACAAAGTGACTTTTGCCGATATTTGATAAATCAAAGTTAGGTTAGGTTGTTGTTTTTATCGTATTTTCTAAATTAGTCTTAATTTATTTATAAGTTTAACATTATAGTCTAATTGTTATAGTATCGAATAACAAAGTATATAGCAGAGTTGACGATTCAAAAGTAGTTATTTCAAGTATGCTTGAATAAAGAATATTTTGAATTTCAATTCGAACAATATATAATTTGTCCTAAAAAATCTCCTTATTTTACTAAAAGCCTTATAACATAACTGAGTACAATTACAAATCGCAATATACAATTTTATTTATACATGTATACACCTAATATAAATGAAAAAAGTCAATTAACGATCTGTTACCATCCCACTGCTGGGCAAAGGCCTCCTTTCTCCGTTTTTGGAAAGAAGGATTGGAGCTAAGACCTACCACGCTGCTCCAATGAGGATTGGTAGGTTACACATATCCCTTGAATTCTTCAGACATTCCTGACAATGTTCTCCAATGTTCTCCTTCAGCGAAAAGCGTGTGATAAATTGCTATTATCAATTAGACACATAACTTTTAATAGAAAAACTAATTTTTACTCATTGGTTACTTGTGTACTATATATAAAATATAAAATGTGTGAGCATTGATAAAGACCAGACCGCGCATATATTCGTTTTACATAACCGGTCAAGTAGATCCATTAAACAAGAATATAAAAAGAGTTTAAAATTCTGAAACATTTATATCTTATGAGAAATCATAGTCATTATACCCGATAATACCATCTGTCTACCATCCCATTGTAGAGTAAAAAGATAAGGCTGCTGACATACATAATTGTTCTTCGTGGTAAATTTAATGCGTATACCATTCATTAATTCATTAAAATTCCGACTCTAACAATGATATCTAGTTCTTTTCTCTTTCAACGTAATGGTCTATTATAGATAGAATCTACTAGGACGATCGCGCGTGATACTTTTGTTAATGCATTTTGTCACCTAAATACACATATAGACACAATTATCTAGTGAAGACAACAGTGAAAATAGTGAAGTTATTGTGATCCGCTATATTACTGTTTTCTCTTAATTATACTGTTATTATACTTAAGTTTGCTAGCAAGAACACTTGGCCAATATCAATATTTAAGCTTGCTACGAGATCTCACTAATGACGGTAAATTTAGTACACTAATGAAAATAAGTTAACGTTATTCAAATTGTTATATTTAAGCTTGATACAACATTGTATAGTAATACATTGTGCAATTATGATGTTAGTATACTAATCACTATATCATAATACTCTAACTCTGTCTCGTACCTCTTGTTAAAAAGAAGAAAGCTTGAAGCTTTCCACCTTTTAAATTTGGTAAGACTTGGTACTTTATCGATTATTGTGCATATAGCATTCAAACAAAATAAAAGTTTCATTATTCATAAACACGTGGTTAATAACAAAGAGATGATAAAGTACAGAAAGGTATATTAAAACACACCTTTCAGCAGTTTCTTCATAGCTCGTTTTGAAATAAATGCCGAAACTTCCTAAAAGAAACTGACCTACTATTTCAGAAAAATATTACTTGATTTTATGTAATTAGTTAATAAATAATTTTGTTGTTAAATCAAGCAAGTATATTCACCAAAGCTATAAGGACGATATAAAAAAAATCACTTAATAAAAACTTAGTGCGTTTAAGACCTTATTCTTTTTATTCTAAAATCCATTCATACATTTACCGAACAATGCTTTGTCATTTGATTTTGTTATCCTTATCAGTGGCGTAACAATACGTGATTTTGTTTTTCTCTTTTCACTGACTTCTTATTTAAGACTTTGAAGTAAACGTACTCTATGCTATATAATTAAGCCATTTCAATATTAAGAGCATTATTTGGATAAATATGGCTGGAAATAATTCTTATTTTTTTAAAACAAAAATATCTAATAGAAAAATAATCTAGCAACTATTCTGCTTTGTTTAATGGCTTAAAACTACCTTTACGTATAACAAATTTATAAAGAAATAGTATAATTCGGCTCTAAAGGTCAATCAGTTAATGCAATAATATTTGGAAATCGACAAACAGCCTCTTCGATTATCTCTATATAGTTTAGCATAAGTATTCTATTCGTACACAGAGTTTCTGCCTTAGAAATGTCGATTGCTTTAATGATACTCAGTTATCAAGTTATCAGTAAGAATATTAAAAGTGAATCGATCAGAAAGTTGTGACCGATCTTCAAACAAAACCGGTCTACAAATAATCGAAAATAACTTTCCATTTCACGGCTTATCTTGAGACTCTTAAATTGCAATTTGATTAACATTTGTTATCTCGAAACTTAATACGTAACGGCTGCATATCCGTAAATTAATGCTTATTAATTTTAATTACTATTGTATTTAGTTGATATAAACCTACATTTAATTATATATGTCGGCGCTATAGTAAACTTTAATCTTTTGTATAATTTGTAGGAACATCGCTGGCCGGCACGCTTCGATGTGTGCGCTTGAGAATTTTGGAACTAACTGCGATATATTTTAAAATTCTATACATGGGTTTTTTAGATAATAATTTCATAAACGTGATTGTAGTGCTCCATCGTGTTTCGCTAAATATGGACGTTGAGGCAGAACCCAGTAACAATGATTTGATATATATAGGACATTATATAAATTTCTTTTTGTTCATATTACCATGTTATCGCTTTGAATACATAAACAAAATAGAAACCTTCTATTATATTTGGTACAAGAACGAAAATAACATTTATTCTTTTGTTAAGATATATTTTTGAGGAAACTCAAGTAACAAACCGAGAAAGGTATTTTACGTAGCCTTGGTTCGTATTTCTGTCAAGATTACTGTCAAGTTATATTTTTTAATAAAATTGTTTTGCTTTCCCTTACCCTGAAAATAACGTCACATTAAACAACACGTAACCGAGTTAAATGTTGTTCTGCTGGTTAGAACTGGCGAGTACGAATTAAATTATATTATTAAAGTTGAAAATAACTTTTAATTACAATGTTTCTTACCAATGTCTTTTCTAAACGTAAGTGTCAAACTTTGCACCGTTTTCACAATATAAAACAATACATTTTTAAAGTTATTAATAAATATAACAAAATGGTCTTAACTCTCAATTAATAACTTTATACCTTGATTTCGGTGGACTTACATAATCTAAACTTATTATAAAACGAAGTCCCCAGAAGCTGTCTGTCTGTATGTGATCGATTTTCTCAAAATCTATTAAACGAATTTTTGTACGGTTTTTACTAAACCGTACAAAAATTCAAAATGCTGTGAAATTCCACCGGAAGGTTTAGGTAAATAGTAGGCGTATGGTCAAAAACTATTGCTTACTTATATGCAATGATATTGTTGGTGTATGGGTTTTATATTGGTATAGCAATCGTATTTTAATTTATATTGTATAGGACGGTTTTGAAATCTCAATTATTGGCTTGGATTGAGTGATATCTACAGAATGTCATTAATTACGTTTATTTAATACGAATTTGAATTAATGAGCTTAGCTTTTGTTAATTCCACAGACGCAGTGTTACTTAGTAAAGTAAGTAACTGCCTTATACTATCCCACTACAGGTCATAGGCCTCCTCTCTCCGTTTTTAGAGCTATGACCTACCACGCTGCTCCTGCCTAAGATTGGTAGGTTACACATATCCCTAGAATCCTCTGTAGATATGCAGGTTTACTTACGATGTTTTGCTTCACTGAAAAGCATGTGATAAATTGCAATTATCAATTAGACACATAAGATTTAATAGAAAGACTTATTGGTGACTGCCCAGAGTTTGAACCCATGATCGGTCTCGAAAAAGTCGCACCGTCTCACCGCTGGGCTATCTCAGCTTATACTTGTTTTACTTAGTATTGTAGGTACCCGTGTGGTATCCGGCTTAGTAGAATAGTACCACCCTCATTTCTTACCGAGGTGTCGTAAAAGGCGACTAAGGTATGTCGACCCACCGTGTGGTATCCGGTTTAGTAGAATAGACCACCCTCCTTCTTACCGAGGTGTCGTAAAATACGACTAAGGTAAGTTGACGTCAGGCAGGCGGTCGGGCGTAAAAAAGCAGCTAATTCATGTTACAGCATGTTTATAACATGTTGTGCCCACCCCACTTGGAGTGGGATAAGAGCAGGAGGATATATACTTAGTATTGTAGGTCAACTATATTTGAGCAACTAATATTGCAAACGTAACATATATCAACCTGGCGGAATTTGACGTGCGACAAGCGCACCGGGCTTTTACCTCGGTTTACCCAAATGTATGTTGTATTTGTACAAAAAAAGGGAATAGGAAACTTTTGTAAAACAAACAGAGCTTACAGTGTGCGAACGTAAACACCGGTGGTTTCTCTAAACAGACAGTTGTTCGCAACATTTTAATGAGGATAATTTTTAGGAACATATTTTCTCTCACGAATTTCTCAAGCATTTTAATACGAAATTTTAACAAGACGTACAAAAAGTTTCAAGCTTCAATTTTGTATTACGAAGCGTGCCATAACTAATATTAACTGCTAACCTTTTTGGAGCATTTACCTATATGTAACACATCTATCGTTTATAAAAAACAATACTGATATTTATGTAATGTAAGCAAAATAAAAAGTAAGAACAGTACAAGTCTAAAACACACTAAAATACACATGAAAATGAACGCTTACATATAAATACTCAATATAAGCACACATTTTCGCACAAACATCTTTATCATCCATATACAAATAATTTTAGAAAGACTATTTTTATATACACACATGGCTGTCACCAAAGTAAGTAACTTAATACTTGTGTTATGGGTGATAGACAACTTGTAAATATATACACATATAGTTCTGAACATATACTTAAATACTTATAATTTGTCGGCTGGTCGAAGAACCTCAAAATGTTGGCCCTCGATGGAATCGAACCCGTTATCTTAGTTACTGCCAGCTATGCAATTTGATCAGTCCACGAACTGATAGATTCTTTACATTGATCTCATCTAAAACTTCTCTACAAATACTTAATAAAAAAATGTTACAAAATAGTGAAATCTCCTCACTGTAATACAGCGTCATTGTGAAAAGTTTTTTGTAAATACTTTAAAATTACATAATTAATATGTAACAGTTCCAGTCGTATTAAACTGAGGTCTTACGAAACGCATCTTTTTTGGTTGTTACTCAGCAGTTTGCTTATTGGTTTGGATAGGTTTGGTTTCACCACGCCGTCACTGTTCGTGCGTATCGCAGTTATCACTATTTGATCTGAATTTACCTAAGTACTTTTGCACACTTGTAAAGCATTACGATGTCTTTTGTATCTAAATACTGACACAAAAACATTAAAGGAATTTGATATTAAAGTCCGATCTTTCTCTCGAAATCTTTAAATTCGACAATGTTATTTGCTTTAAGTTAAATTTGTGACATCTTCACAAATTTAAGTTAAAGCTATTTTCTACTTATGTATAATGTGATTCTGTAATGCACTGGATTAAAGTAAAAAAAGTTAAGTAACCTCCTGTTACAATCCCAAAACTTTTCATCTCAGTTTCTGAAGAGAAGGGTTTTAGACACAAAAGATTTAAAAGAAAAACTCATTTATTCCTGGTTCCAGGATTGATTCGAGGTTTAAACTGGTGACCCCCTCGAAACAGTCACATGGCCTCACTGCTGGGCTATCACAGCTTTTCTACTGGCACTAAATTAAACAACGAAAATTATGAGTGAATATAATTTTTTCTGACTATCTTATAAGAAAGCCTAAGACGACTTTTTTTGTGAGGAACACTGGTTAATTTTCATATGATATGTATATCTTTAAATAAAGAAACCTAACAACCAATGTCAACTTTTTCTATGTTTGTAAGTTAAATAAAAGACTAAAGAATTTGATTCGGCCATTAGAATTTTCGGTGCTCAAAACAACCAAAATAGACAAATTTTAAGTCAAATAGTAACAAACCAAGGGGGTGGGATTTAAATTTGGCAACGAATAACAATGGATAAAATGTAATCGCATTTAGATGCTCTGATTAGGAATGCCAAACGTCCAGATTTATACAGACATTCTCGGCTTTTACAAATATTTTCGGGTAGAAACGTGCACAGTAGATTACAAAGTTGCATAGCGAAACTATTGTCGGAAAAAAAATAAAGCGGTTGTTCTTTAAGTATTATCATATCATTATTTATGAATAAATTTGTTTCCTTATTTTATTTCTTTCTTTCATTTATCTTTTTCTTTAAAACGTTTAAAAAATCTAAATTTTATTAGACGACAAATCTTGTCTTCTATAACATTTAGAGATTTTTTTGTATCTCATCATATTTTGAAAAATTATACAAATTCTTTATGGATAAAAAGCACATGAACAGTTATAATACTGATCAAATGGCTATAAGAGTAATTCTGCTATTTAACGGTGTTCTTACAACGTCTAACTAGAATTGAATGATTTGCTGGTATATTCCTTGCTGGTAATAATAGCCAAATAACTTTATATTATATATAAAAAAATATTTGTCATAATCTCTTAAGGATGACTATATAATCTTCCATACAAACATGAGTTTATTTTTAATGCGTATGGAGTTTATGTGGACTATAAAACTGATCCTATTCTGTTCGTGTATAATGTAAATTATATAAGAGCAGAACAAATATGCTGCAAATAAAAATAACACGATACAATCGGCGTTTTAAACTTCCTTCTAAAGCTGATGCCAGAATTGAACGAGAACATAACTATTGCAATAGCGGGCCTGCATCGAAAAACAATATACCTTGACATGAATTTTAAAGCCTTTTTTTTACTAAGCCACTAGTGCTGTTAGACGTGTAAATCTCTCAATGAGTAAGAAATATATCCAAATCTATTTATATCCGTTATAAGCCCATCCATTGAAAAAGTAAAAAGAGTGTTAAGTCCCGAAAATTTGATTTTGAATATAGTCAACCTTATTTTAACTCCCAACTGTTTATTCACCATTTAGTTATTTACGTAATTTAATTTTGAAACTGCTTATGCTCTGTAAATCTCTTTGGAAATCTGGTTAGCTGGATAACAAAGGCTTTTGCTCTATAATAATGTGCTATAATATTCTCAGCTATTTGCTACACAATTTAGTTAAATTTACATAAGTAGGCATTAGAAAATTTATGACCTAATTACATCATCTGAAAAATATAACACAAAAAAGCTCTAATGTAAGAAAAGTGTGATTTTACCGAAAAATTAAAATATGCATAATAAAAAAATATAAATAATAATAATAACTAACTTTATTAGAAACAAATGACTACAACTAACGATTATATGACAATCTTAAGAAAGCATTTTAGATATTGAATGTGCTACAAAGCAAAGGAAAATTTTAATATTAAAACATTTTTTCGATAGTGGATTATTTAACTTATCCTTCATTAAACAGTGAGTTTAATAAAAAAAAACCAAATAGAGAGTATACAATAAGCACGCACCCCTATTTTTAAAATACTGCAAAAAACGTTTACTAGAGGACGTCAGCTCAACAACAAAAGAAGACGAAATCCTTAATCACAATAGCTCTCGGAAACCACTCGATATCCGCGTCTAATAAAAACCGGATGCAAACCCCTGTAGCGGATAAAACCACAAGTATCGCACCTCTTCACAGTATATCACCTATTAAATCTCGAGGTATATTAATAGTCAAGTGTTAGAGAGCCTTTATTCAAAAAATTAAACGGTTTTTTATAGAAGCGTCATCATTCTTCCGCCCGTATCCCACTCTAAGTAAGGTCGGCAAAACATGTTCTAATATGCTGTCACATGATTTCGCTAGGTATTTTACGACCGGCCGGCTGCCTGAGTCGACTTTTGCGACACCTCGGTAACAAAGAGGGTGGTCTATTTTACTCAGCCGGATACCACACGGGGGGTCAACATAGCTGAGTCGCCTTTTACAACAGCTCGATAAGAAATGAGGTTGATCTATTCTACTTAGCCGGCTACCACACGGCGTGTCACCTTACCGTAGTCTTCTTTTACGACACATACAGTTCTTTAAAGGAGCAGTAGAGGTTTATACTTCGAACCCACTGAAATAATGTCTATGAAATTTTCCATAATTATTCCTTATACACCTGGGTAACATATAGGCTATAGAAATCCTGTTAATTCTACAGCAATAGGATGATATTAAAAAGAGCCATCTATTATCAACCTATCACGCGACAAAGTCCTCGCAAACGAAGGTGCGGGTAAAAGTTAATTTATATATAAGACGCACCAACGACATTAACACAGTTGCAATACAGTTAAATATTTTATAGATAATTCTTCCTTCTGGGTAAACAAGTCACTCTAAGGCATGCACAGCATAATATTTGTCATTAACATTATTTTTAGCGATCAATTTAATATTTATAGTACTTATTTATAAATAAATATATTAACTTAAACCTCAGTTACAAACTACGATTAAAGTATATTAATACTTTATCCTCATAAGAGGATGTGTATGTTTATTTTCAATTCATCACTCTATTAATATATTAGTCTGACAAAGTTTACAAAGAGTATAAACAATATACAATTTACGATGCCGACAAATAAACCACTAGTACAATCAAGGAATTTGCTCTTTAGCAATTCTCACAAAAGCGTACCGATGACTGGAAGTAAGCAGAAGTAAACAAGAAATCCCAATAGAAAACAAATTGACATTTCAATAGTGCCCGCCCAAGGCTCGGTGATTTGCAATTCAAAGAACCACTTCAATAACATACTAGCGTATGGAAATAAGTGCGTTTGAAAAGGACCTGATTTTAGAAATTGATACGTCTTGCGGGCATACATTTTTCAATATCGAAGTTATATTTGACGCAGAATTCAGAATACAAAAAAGCCATAAGTGTGCTTAGTGCGAGTCTTTTTTACCTACTCGATCGCGTTAACGTAACGTCAATTTTTAAGGCGCTAGAGCAGTGGTCACTAGATGTCACTGTTGCGGCGTAATACAAATCGGCGTTAAACGCTAACGTTAGGTTAAAAAAAAACTCGCACTAATCTCACAGTTATAACCTCGTGTAAGGTTTCTGCTTAAACTTATCTAAACTTATAATCGAATGAAAGAAAGGATGATTAGTGACAGTCATAGCGGTTGTTCTTAACTTAAGAATTTAAAAACGCTCAGTAATGCCATACGTGTTAATTTTCCTGTTGCTGAAAGACCCGTGTTTATTCCCATATATTACTCTTAACGTTATATTATGTGTATAAGCTTAAATTGTGAAAGAGACAAACAGACTTTTGCATTTACAGTATAGATGTGTTGCTCATAAACTGTCACAAATAGTTTGGAATCTTAAATTTGGCATTCTAAAATAAACAAGTTTTGTAGGTATGTTTGTAATGTTTCTGATTAAGCAGATAAACCTTTGATTTTATAACAGGTGATTTGATTTTATGATGGTCAGAATCATATTTTCCATCGCTATTATAGATTTAGGTAACTTAAGCGACTTATCATACAAATCTACAAATAACGACTCATTACAAATGGTGCAAAAATTTTATGTAAACAACGTTAAATACACAGGATTTTGTTACGAAACATACTTAAAAAATTGTCGAATAAAGTCAAGAACCTTTTGATAAATTATGTAAAAAAATACATTTTACATAGTGGAAACATACCGAAAATTGGGGACAAAACTGATGCATAAAAATTTCCAAAGGCGAGTCGGATGAATCGATCACAAGCAATGACTTATTCATTTTCGATTTCGACAGTAGCCGGCTCAGTTCAATAGCTTCGTTTCTGTAACAAAGCTTATAAATTGGAAAAGGTCGATCACCTTTTATGCCTGCACTATTCCTGGATAAGACTTTTTGAAAACTCTTGTATGAAAGTATTTTAAGATACATGATCATAGATTTTTGTTCATTACGAATTGTGGTCATAGAGATTATGATACTAGTATAGGGGAGTAAAAAGCAGGCCTGTAATTGAAGGTGATACAAATGAATAAACAAATGATAAAAAAAAAACAAAGAATTGAGGGTGATACAAGAAACTCGTATAATTCATCTTTGTATAATCACACATAAAAAAGAAGAAATAGATAGATACACCCATTTGCTTTCTCTTTATTGTAATACTAGCTTTATTCGCAATTTCATTTCCGTGGCCTTTTTTCGCGTGATAAGTTGATAATAGATGGCGCTTTACAGTGTTATCCTATCCTGTACTATTAACAGAATTTAACCCTATATGTTAACCCGGTGTTTAAGGAACAATTGTGGCAAATTTCATCGATATTGGTTTGTTACGCCGTGTGGTATCCGGCTGAATAGAATAGTACCACCCTCATTTCTTACCGAGGTGTCGTAAAAGGCGACTAAGGTAAGTCGACCCGCCGTGTGGTATCCGGTTTAGTAGAATAGACCACCCTGTTTCTTACCGAGGTGTCGTAACATACGACTGAGGTAAGTTGACGTCAAGCAGGCGGCCGGTCGTAAAAACGCAGCCAAATCATGTGACAGCATGTTTATAACATGTGCCGACCCCACTTAGAGTGGGATAAGGGCAGGAAGATGATGATGATTGGTTTGACGGATTCGCCGTCAAAGTGTAACAAACATACTTCCATACTCACAAAGTTTATTAGTAGGATGGCACATTTTACGCTGGCTTCCTTAGTCTAAAATAATAATACTATGATTGTGCTTCAATAAATATAAAACTTTTTCCAACCTTAATTTAGCAATGTTGTCTAGTTTGTATGTATACGAAATTTAAAGGTGTACGAGTAAATAATAAAATGGATTGGAGGACATGACAAATACTTGCTTCTGAATTCTATAAAAGCCTGGTAGCCAGACGGAACTCAAACACCGCAAGCGTGTTGCAATACACACATTTCAGAGTAAACACTGTTTAAAATCTAAAGTACTTTTAAGCATTGTCAATATCACGTATCGATAGTACATGATACGCTGCTTCAGTGCGGAATAGAAGGTTATTCCTATTATGGAAATTATTCTCTAGGAATATGCAGATTTCCTCACGATGATTTCTTCCATAGAAAGGTTAACGATGAAGACTAACTGACTACTACTAAAGACTAACTGACTAGATAAAACTCTCTGATGAAACTGTGGTATCCGGATGAATAGAATAGTACCACCCTTTTTCTTACCGAGGTGTCGTAAATTACGTTTACGGTAAGTTGACGTCAGGCGGACGGCCGGTCGTAAAATACGTAGCCAAATCATGTGACAACATGTTTGTAATATGTTGTGCCGACCCCACTTAGAGTGGAATAAGGGCAGGAGGATGATGAGTTAGTTAAGCGATGCACCGCGGAAACTCTTAACTGGTAAATAAAGCCAGTATCCCTGGGATCATTCAACATGGGCATGGCCTACCTATATACAGTCAAAACGTGTAAATAATTTTAAACAACACAATTTACTTGGAGACAACTTATTATAACAACGATATTTTTCCTTTAGACTCATTCAATAAATAAGAAGCAATTCTCTCAGTAGTCCATCAATTCATTCTTTATTAACAACTTGTAATATTGACGGTGATAATGTCGTTTTTTATATTATTAACATAACTATGTATTTGAAGGAGGTTGTATTTGAAACGTGTTGAAAATTATATAACTATTAAAATAATAAACTTTTATAGAAAACTTAAAGGTACCTTTACGGGATATAACCGTTAAACCTTTATGTAAATGTTGCTTGCCCTTATAATTCGGCCGTCACTAGAAAGTTAGCATAAGTGAAAACGCGGGAAGTAATTTACGTCCCTCAAAACTCCGTCGGTTTATCACTTTGTTTCAACATGTGACCCTTCCAAAACAATACGTACATTTTATATGTACATGTGCGTCATTACCCCCGCAGGCGTATATACAACTCGCAAAATGCATTAACACTAAGAGTACTCCGGCCCTAATAAATGTAGCATAGCGCCCCGCGGCGCAATAGACCCCTGCAAAAGTTTGTGTCAAGACATAAATTGTTATTTATTTTATATAGATTTATACAATTTATGATTTTGAAATGAATTATGCTTCCGGCTTCCCTCTTTTATGCTGTTTTTATTTATAGCATTACAACAATATTCAAAAAAATTCAAAAATATAATTACCTAAAATAATGTAAAATGAGCAAATTGTCTATTTTATTTATACGTAAAAATTATTTTATTTTAAGTTTTAAACTACAACACACGTATCTTATGTTTACATAATTAGCTAAAAAGTCAATAAATAATTATATTCAATCACAGCTTTGAAAGCATTTGAAAGCACATGCGGGTAAGAAATAGTTATTATATAACGTAGTTTTTTTTAAACGGATACTATGATACATGAAATAGCAGAATACAACTTAGTTTTAATACCAATTAATTTACACGGATCAAATTCTTGTGGTTCGGAAATCTCTTGAAAAGATCTCTGAGAGGCAATTCCATAGTATAAAGAGTAAGTAAAAGAAATATAAGATCAAATAGCGACAAGTAACATTTCAGTAATATAAAAGTCGTAGACTTTTTTTAAGATTCACAAAAATATCACCAACATTTAGAGAAACCACAAAGTAAAATCAACATTCTATAAATATACTTTCTTTGTTAGAATAGAACAAATCCACGTCCCATATAAATCTTATCTGGAATGGAATACACTTAAAGTGGTGACGCTTTGAATTATTGTCATATGGTCTACATTCACAAGTCATCAGTCTTTCAAAAGCCAATGTGAAAGTATATTGTGAGCATTATGACGTCGGCCATTTGTTAATGTCCTCGGTATGATGAATAACCCACTTAAAATTATTAGAATATCATACCTCCACGATAGAATAAAATTTCATGGTTCGTTAGATAACGGTTTTGTAGTAACTCTCGCTACTGTTGTATTGTTTAGGGTCATTTTGTACCCATCCTTTAGAGATTATTAAATTTCACAACGTTGCAATCTTATAGAATATTATTTTAACTTTAAAACAAAAATAATTTGACGATTTTTTGTGAAGTATATCGATTAATCATAGTTTTAAAAAAAAGTAAGTTTAAGTTAAAAGAGACATACCAAGAATATTTTATATGCTATTATTCGTTGGATGGTTTCGTTTGACATGAATTTACCATTTATCGTGCACGGCGAGATGCCTCAAATAGATTGCTTGAACGTCTGTCTTTGATCAAAAGGTCAAATGAACAGTACTTTCTGCTGTTTCCAATAAAAAAAATTGGTGCATAACAAAAATTCAGGGTGTATATACAAAACAAAACACTAGGCGGCAGATAGTCAAACACCTAATTATGGTTTGCATACAAATAAGAAAATTCTGACAGACGTCAATACATTGCACTATTGCCTTAAAGAGTGATATAAATTATACTAAATATAATATACGTGTAATATTAGGTCACTGCGATTGTTTTACGTTACGCAAGTACGCAGATGTAGTCAGTAATGGGGTCACCATGTGTTGAGAAAAAGAGTTTAAAGTCAGTTTATATATCAACAAACAATAAGAGCGCTATCAAAAGATCAAATTTTTATCGTCTAAACAAAAAATTGATTGACTGATACGTATCATGTCAACGAATTCTACGTCAGTTTATTACCTAGTTTAAAGCGTAAATTATTCACAAATTGAAACAGAGTTTATTAATAACAATATTAATGAAATTTCACGCTAACAGCCATTATATTTTTATTAAGACGTATCTAAACTGACTATACATGAGGGTACTCCTGCGTCCCCTGATATTTCATCAGTATCACACCGCAATAATGTTGCTTAAAATAAGTAGCAATGTTTCAAGCTCGTCCATTATATAATACGTTAATTGATTCATCATTTTCCTGCCCTTATCCCACTCTAAGTGGGGTCGGCACAAAATGTTACAAACATGTTGTCATATGATTTGGCTACGTATTTTACGACCGGCCGCCTGCCTGACGTCAACTTACCTTAGTCGTATTTTACGACTCCTCGGTAAGAAAGAGGGTGGTCTATTTTACTCAACCGGATACCACACGGTGGGTCAACTTACCTTAGTCGCCTTTTACGACACCTCGGTAAGAAATGAGGTTGGTACTATTCTATTCAGCCGGATACCACACGGCGTAATACGTTAATTACTTAACGCATAATTTTAGCATATAAGGTAAAGGCACTAGTAATTGAAATTGTACTAGTAGGTGACCGTTTTGTATGAAATTTTAAATTAATTTGTTACCTGTTTAATGCCTGTAATTACCTGTTGCCAACTATTAACAACTACCCAAAAACTCAGAACTGTAGCCCACTGTTTAATATTTAAAATTTAATAATATTAATTAAAAATTTTTTTTAGTATATGGTCAATCAACTACTTACCTTATATCGAGGTTAAATATTATTCCAATAGCGATATACATAAACTGTGATTAATCAAGTAACGCTACGTCGCTAGGTAACGGCGCGATCCGATTATGTTAATTAACTGTCACAACAAAAGCGTTGCAGGCTTACAGTTAACGGATACAGCGTGTACAATGTCATGATGTGCGATAATTTTTACGCTTGGTTAATTAATAAATACCACAACAATTTTTGTGTATATATAGAACATGTCCTTATTTAAATCTTGAAAGTGACTGTTGGAAGAAAGAAAAGTGATATTTGTATAAATGGTTTCAATCTTCCTCTTATTCAATATTAATTCTAATATTCATTTGGTTGTTCATAGTAAAACAAATAGTATAACGATGAATTTCATATAATAGTTTTAATTTGAAGGAAAGCATATTTCTATTGTTTCCTACATTTTTGTTGATATTAGTTTTTTTTTCAATATTAAACATTATTTATGTGTTAGTAATTACTGCAAGAGACTTCACTTGCTAGGTCTTTAGTATAAAGATTAAAATAAGCGTGTGTTTTGGATATATAATATTAATACAAATATGATTTCAAATATGTGACTTTAACATAAGGATTGAAAAATATATCTTAGTAAAATCTATACTGTACAAAGCGGAAACAGGCTTATAGTTAGGTATAGCTTTGTCATATTTTTATTGTTTTCCAATTATAACGCAATAATAGTGAAAACTAAATTGATTCAGTCTTTTTTTTAATTTAGTTGAATTTATGGTAAAAGAAGTTAATTCTTCCAAGAGTTATTCCAAAAATACCAGTTGAAAAATCATGTGAACGACTACATTTCTCTCATTAACATAATTTGTTACATATGCGTAACGAACTATTCAAAATAGGAAGAACAAAAAGCTTTGTATACAATGACGTAACCGGGCGGACCGTATTTCGTAAATGGAACGTCTTTGTTGATTTATCAAAAGTAATAGGTTTTTTTTTTTAATTTAAACAACGACAATAGATGTATTGATTCTGCCGAACGACGAAACATTTATGGGGAGTCATTTTGGAATAAATTGACTGCCAGGAAATAGTTTTTTGTTTAAAGGTTTCGTGATTATTTCGGTTTGACAGCTCACATTTTGCGTGTACTGGTTGGCTCCATTATTGTTATTTTTCTGAACTGTTCTTGTCGGTGCAGTATTTTAGATGAGATTTTTTTGTAATATCGTATATTATATTAAAGTATGTGCTATATACAGACTTACCAAAAACACTAAATATTATTGAATATTAAACATTGCCAGTAGATACTCAAAAGAGAGATTTGTTCCGCTGTGTGATATAAGAAAAAACGACACAAGTAAAAAGCTCACAAAACAATTATCTCATAATGTAACGTCAATATTGTAATGTCAATGAATTCGCAGCAACAGTTATTGCAACTCTGCGAAATTGCCTTCTGATGAAATATCAGCTAAATTGGATCGCTTACCTTTGTCCTTCCAACTGTTCAGATATTGCTTAGTTTTACAAATTAATTTTAAACTTTTAATTTGAAATGCGAAATTTTTAATTATCCACAAATTTAGAAATTTAGAGCTAAAAAATTTATCTTCTTCGATCAATTGACGTTTACTGTTAAGTGTCTTCAAACGATTTTAAGGGGGTCTATTGAGAATGGTTTTTTTTTTCACGATGGCAACTCCGACTTCCGGCCATAGATTTATTATACTCATCATCCTCCTGTCCTCTGTCCTTATCCCACTCTAAGTGGGGTCGGCGCAACATGTTATAACATGTTGTTACATGATTTGGTTGCGCTTTTACGACCTGCCAACTACCTGACGTCAACTTACCTTAGTCGTATTTTACGACACCTCGGTAAGAAAGAGGGTAGCCTATTCTACTAAACCGAATACCACACGGTGGGTCAACTTACTTTAGTTGCCTTTTACGACACCTCGGTAAGAAATGAGGTTGGTCTATTCTACTCAGCCGGATACCACACGGCGGGTCGTCTTACCTTAGTCGCTCCTTTAAGACACCTCGGTAAGAAATGAGGGTGGTGGACTATTCTATTCTGCCGGATACCACACGGCCATAGATTTATTATACTAGGCACAATAAATAATGAGGGATAATAAAACTCGTATACTTCATCTTAGTCTAATCACACATTAAAAAGAGATAGATACAGTCTCATTTGCTGTCTCTTTATTGTAATATAGCACTTTTTAGACTGGCTTCTTTTCTCTAGTATCATAACTCTATGATTGTGCTTCAATAAAAATGAAACTTTTTCAATATACAATATATTTGTTCCAGCCTAAATTTGGCAATGTTATGTCTAGCTTGTGTGTGTACGAAATTTAAAGATTTAAATAATAAAATGTATTGGAAGACATGACGAATACTTGCCTAACTGGGTCCTAACCCAGGCCAAAGAAAATGATTTTAAAATGTAATAACTGTGTAATATTGCGTTGAAGTTATTAATGGTTATGTTTTATTATATTCGAAGCCGAACTAAAAAACTGCATGTACCTGAAACAAATAAAAAGACAATTGATTATTTATTGGATATACGAGTATATACTTGCACATCTGAATTTGTTGTAAATAATTTATTTACTTACTATTACTATTACAATAATACAAACATTTACATCTTATAACAATTTTTTTACTAGTTAATGAATAGAACCGGCTATACTCACGTCCTATTTTATCGGGTGAGCCCGACTAGTTTAAAGCCCATATGAGGCCCATATTCATGAGCTTTTCACTGGTCAGCTTCAGCTGACAAAATGAGACTTAAGTATAGCCGGTGATATACAATAATTATGAATACCATTGACGATATTAAAAAAAATAACTATAAGAATTAGGTCGTAAAGAAAAGAAAATTCTTAAACGGATAGTACATAATACATACATTTAGGATTAAATAAATAAAAAATATCATTACCGTTTTATGATACACATCATCATTCTCAACATGGCCGGCACAACATGTTTCAACCATGTTGTTACATGAATTGGCTAGGTATTTTACAACCAGCTGCCTGACTGTTTCCAACTTACCTTTGTTACCTTTTACCACAGGTCGGTAAGAAATGAGGGTGGTCTATTCTACTCAGTCGGATACGACACGGCAGTTGTGTATGGTACACATAAAATAAGATAAATATTGCTTTAATTGGATCAGAAAGACATTTCGACTGTCATATCCACTTTTCCCTTTTGAACTCGTCCAGACTGATTTGCTGGGTTTTATTGCGATTGAGTACTGTCGATAAAATCACCCCGCACGCCCCGTCCAATTACTTACAGCGAGAGACGTGAGGACGGTACCTTATCTAAATTTCATCTAAAGAACTTGAAACCCGCACACAATAAGATAACATCTATGATACAAGGCCTCTATAACAATGCAATTCTATTTTATATCGACACTCGAAGGTCGATAAGAATAAGGCGTGCGATTGCATCTATCGATATTGCATCCAGAATGACAATGACGGCTATTGAAAGATTGAAAGTTTCTATCACAAAGTCTCTACAATGAACCATAAAAACTGTAAAGAGTGTAAATGTAAAATTATTTTACAATACAAAAGTATAATTAAATTATTTTTCTATAATCTGAGATAAAGTACAAAGACAATATTTGTAATGCTAAATGTAGAGTGGACTGTCCGTTTTAATACGTAACAAGACATGCACTACAAACCTTCACAATCGCCACCAAAATATACGCACTACACACGTTCAGTAATACAAACTCAACAATCGTTTTGCGCCGTAACCGAAGCATCGTCAGGAGATAGACTGCATCAAAAATTGTTTAAAAAATATATTCTACAATATTTAAACGTGTTTTCTAATCTATATAATCTACATATAATCTTCGCTTATGATATTTTTTTTCATATATTTGGCGTTTCAGAACGTTAGATACCAACGTAACGTAGAGTAAATCTTAATCGATTGCGCAATGATGAATTAGGTATTACTTTGCGGAGATCTATAATAAAAAAAACGTATTATGTTGCTATAATCCGCGATTAATTAAGTTTATGTATGAGTAACTTATAGCTGGCTATATAGGATAGAACAAACGAAGTAGCGATTATAACTTCTTATAGCATAAATTTGCAAAAAGAAATGGTCTATTTCTACTAGAGACCAACTATCTTTCTTAATAAGCAACTTAAATAAATTATTAACGTCAACTAAAGTTAGGTATGTAACATTTTAACCACCTGCCCTTATTCCACTCTAAGTGGGGTCGGTAAGAAAAAGGGTGGTCTATACTACTAAGCCGGATACCACACGGTGGGTCAACTTACCTTAGTCACCTTTTACGGCACCTCGAAACGAAATGAGATTGGTCTATTCTACTCAGACGGATACCACACGGCGGACGACTTACCGTAGTCGCCAATTACGACAACTCGGTAAGAAATGAGGGTGGTCCATTGTACTCAGCCGGATACCACACGGGTAACCTTAACATTTGCAACGAATAAGAATACAAAAGGTGATAAAATTAATTTAGTCATTTGTAGAGATCGTTAACTATTCATAACTTTCTATCTATTCAAATAAAACAGAATGAACGTAAACATTTTTAAATCACGAAGCAATTCCAAGGATTCGCTGCGAGCAAGTTGTATTCGTGATTTTAATTGAACAAATTCGTTTGAGCAAAGTTAGTTTTGATGTAACAGGTATGGCGCTCGAGCGGATTTCAATTTTCCGCTTGATTTACTTTGGAATGAGGATAGGATTCAGGGGTAGCGTCAATGTTGACCATGATAAATGAATTGCACGATGTTTATCTTCCCTTCTGTTACTTACGATAAAAAGCAGCATCCAATAAATTTACCCTCTATAAGAAGATAGTCAATGAAATATTTAGTACGAGCCTTGCTCGGTAATTTTAAAATGATGTAAAAAACACAAAATTAAAAAAAAAATTGGTCTGACATACACATGTTGTGTAAAAGCCCTTTAATCACAGAATAAAAAAAAAAATAATAGAAAAATTTAAAAAAAATAGGGCAGGTGGGGCTCGATCCTAGGTATTTTCTCATCTCTAGACCGCTCGTTTCCCAAATGAACTACCATAACTTTACGTTTGACAGCGAAAAATTGTGATTGTATTCAACGTAAATTAAAAAAAAAAATTAGAGCCTGAAAACAGGGATAAAACGACATTGTTTTAAAATAAAACTTATTACGATCGATTTTTCTCCCCCAAAACCCCCTACATGCTGAATTTCAAGAAAACCGTTGGAGACGTTTCCGAGATTCCGAAAAAATATATATACATACAAGATTAACTCATTTAAATATTAAAGATTGAATGAATTGAATTGAATTGCTGAATTTATAAAGGGTGTGGTATTCGACTGAGTAGAATAGATCAACTTCATTTCTTACGAAGGTGTCGTAAAACGCAGCTAAGGTAAGTTGACGTCAGGGCGGTCTTAAAATGCTAAATCATCTGAAAACATGTTGTACTGACCCCACTTAGAGTGAGATTAGGGCATGACATGAATTTAAAAAGGATTAATATTTTTTTGTGTAGTGCCTTTACCTACCTCGGAGATAAATCATTATGATTAGGTAAATAATAAAAGATTGGGTTCCTACAATACCTTTGAGGTGTATTGAAACGCGAGATCCAGATACTGACTGACGTTTATTGTTCGCTCGATTATATTTCTACCTACAATACTAATACATATCATCATCTTCCTCTTAAATTAATACATATAAAATACTTAAAGTAAGATCAATATACAATATATTATGAGCGACAATATTAATTATTAAAAATTAATTATTAAAAACTATTTATTTTAAACTTTAGTATAGAATAACAATTTTACCTAAACATAAATATTTATTTTTTAATCTTTTTAACGCAATCTAAAGCAGCTTTCCGACGCGGGCGCTCTTCTTTCGGCATGCCGCTTGTTATATTCATAGAAGGAGGACTGTTTACTATGTCGTCCTGCTTATTCTCCGTACAAGAGCCGCCCGAGATATCCGCCCGACAATCTTCCCACTGTTCTGACTCTGTTAATTCATTGTTTATTGGGGATACTAGAGCTAAGGAATGCCTTGACTTGCGCTTATCGGTTATTATTTGATCTATATGCCTTTTCTGTATCCGACCATCCTGGCTTTTAACTACATAGGACACGGGACCTTTACGCTCTAACACTTCGCCCTTCCCCCATTTAGGATTATTTTTTGTATAGTCTCGGATCAGGATAGCGTCGCCCGGAGCTGCGACCCGTAAATTTTGCGGGGACGCGCTTCGGCGATCGGCCGCCTGCTGCGCGGTGCGCACACGTTCACCGGCGTCGGGTCGCACCAAGTCGAGCCGACCGCGCAGGCGCCGCCCGAACATCGCCACTGCTGGCTCGCGACCCGTGGTGCTATGTTCTGTATTCCGATATGTGAAAAGGAACCTACTAAGAGCGGTCAAATCGTCTATTTTTTCAACCGATGCTTTCTTTAAAACCCGTTTTATAGTTCGCACTGCATTTTCGGCGGCACCGTTACTGGAAGGGTGATAAGGTGCTATAGGAGTGTGCCTGATGCCGTTACGTTTTAGATACGTTCCGAACTCGAAAGAAGAAAAAGGCGGTCCGTTGTCGGTGACTATATTTTTCGGAAGACCGAATTTCGCGAACAGTACTCTCAAAACACCGATAACTAAAGCGGCCGAAGTGGTGGTTAACCTTTCGACTTCGATCCATTTTGAATGCGCGTCCACTATGACCAAATAGTATCTGTTATTGAACGGCCCTAAGAAGTCTAGATTCAATCGCGACCACGGCTCGGCGGGCCACGGCCACGAGTGCAGCGGCGCGGCGGGCGGCGCGGCGCGCTGCGACACGCACGCCGCGCAGCGCGCCGTCACTTGTTCTATGTCGGCGTCCAGACCGTCCCACCACACGTAGTTGCGCGCGATCTGTTTCATTTTAACTATACCGGGATGCCCGTCGTGTATCTCTTTTAATATTTCGTCGCGCAATGTTTTCGGTATGACGACTCTGTAACCCCAAACTAAACAGCCCTGATCTATATATAAATTGTCCTTTCTATTAAAATAAGGTTTTTCACCATCACACGCCGGTTCGTTCGGCCATCCGAACATGACGTACCCATAAATTTTACTCAATAGAGGATCTTTTGCAACTTCAGTCTTAACTTCCTTAAAGCTAACTGGAAAATTTTCTTCAACAAAATTTAGATAACTACATTTCTCCCCCTCACGCTCGACTCCCCCGCCCGACGAGCCTAGCGGAAGTCGAGACAGCGCGTCCGCGTGACAGTTTTCAACAGATCTAACGAATTCCATTTCAAAATCATAAGCGTTCAATTTGACCGCGTATCTCTGCAAACGACTCGCTGCGGTTACCGGAATTCCCCGATTCTTCCCGAAAATATAGCTGAGCGCGCGATGATCGCTGCGTAAAACGAAATGTCGCCCGTACAAATACTGGTGATGTTTCGTAACACCGAACACGATAGCGAGCGCCTCTTTATCGATTTGCGAATAATTACATTCGGCGGCGGTGAGCGTCCGCGAGGCGCAGCTCACGGGCCGCTCCGAGCCGTCCGCCTGCCGCTGCAGCAGCACCGCGCCGAGCCCGTACGGGCTGCTGTCCACCGCCAGCACGAGAGGCGAGCCGGGGTCGTAGTGCGCGAGCACCGGAGAGCTGCTTAACACCCTTTTTATTTTATTAAACGATCTCATGCATGTATCGTTCCAATTCCACGTAACATTTTTTTTTAACAGATCATATAGCGGCCTTAAAATGTCACTCATATTGGCGCAAAACTTTGAATAAAAATTTACTAAGCCCATGAAGCTTTTTAACTGTGTCACGTTCGTGGGGGGCGGTGCGGCTACTATAGCTTCAATTTTTATATCGTCCGTATGCAAACCGAATTTATCTATTTTATACCCCAGGTAGGTGACACTGTCTTTAAAAAACTTACATTTTGACCAATTAATTTTTAAGCCATTCTCTTTCAACCTCTGTAAGACAGCCTTTAAATTTCTTAAATGGGAATTTCTATCTTTACCAGTAATACAAATATCATCAGCGAATACGGCCGTCGAGGGCAAGCCACTCAAGGTTTCCTCCATGATTTTTTGAAAATTCTCCGGTATGCACTTAATTCCAAACGGAACTCGCTTATAAACAAAAGTTCCTATGTGAGTGGTGATCGCCGTCATCGGCTGCGATTCCTTTTCCAGAACACATTGTTGAAAAGCATTCGACAAATCGAGCTTAGTGTAATGTTCGCCTCCGCCCAGCGCGGCGAACAGATCTTCGATCCTCGGCAGCGGGTAATGGAAATCTTTTAAACGCGGGTTTATGGTAACTTTGTAGTCACCACAAATACGAATAGAACCATTAGATTTCACGACCGGTACGATAGGTGTGCCATAATCAGACCGATCTACTTTGTAAATAACCCCTTCCCGCTGCAGACGCTCGAGTTCGCGCTCGACCGGTTCCCGAAGCGCCAGCGGCAAGGGCCGGGCCTTCACGAACACGGGAGTGGCATCATTCAAATACAATCTAAGTCGAGACTTGAACGTGCCCAGTCCCTCCGCGAACACCTCGGGAAACTCGTCTTTTAAACTTACAGCGACCGACTCCTCACTTTCTAAATTGTAACAAGAAATTATTGACAATTTTAATTGTTTTATCCACGACCTACCCATGAGTGGCGGGCCCCCATTTTCGATAATGTACAACTTTAATTTAGCGCTTTGAGAATCACACGAAACATTAACCAATATATAACCGATAGTTTCTATGATATCGCCCGTATAAGATTTTAAAATTAAAGATTGATTTTGAATAGGAAATTTATAAAAATATTTATTGTAAAAATTTTTCGATATAGCTGAAATCTTACTTCCTGTGTCTATTTCAAATTTATGATTCATATTTTCAACATTTAACATGACATAATAGGGGCCGTCACCTCCGCCGGTTATCAAATTATAAAAATCACTCTCAGAATCGGAATTATTAATTAAATGCATCTGACCTTTCCGCTCGTGCCGCGAACTTACGCTCACTTCACTTTTGCTCTTTCGACACATCACTTTTAAATGACCCTTCACACCACACGAGTCACACGTATAATATTTATAACGACACTTTCCTTCCGAGTGGCCGAGCTTGCCGCAGCGCCAGCAGGCACGTCGGCCGCCGGCCGCGCCGCCCGCCGCGCTCGCGGAGCCCGCGCTCCGAGCGCTGCCCACCCGGTGCAAGCCGTCGCCGCCGCGCGCGCCCGCGCCGGCCTCGCGCTCGGCCGGCGCCGCGCACGCCGTGCTCGCGTGCCGCTCCGCCGCCTCCAGCGCCAACGCCAGCTCCACCGCGCGCCGATAATCAATGTTCCTTTCGGCAAAGAGCCTCGAACGCATCTCTTCGCTGAGTAATCCGGACACGAATTGGTCTCGAAGATTAACTTCGAGCTGTGGTCCGAAATTACATGTTTTAGCGAGATGTTTTAAATTTTGAAGGTAAACTCGGATACCTTCGCCCTGTTGCTGCTTCCTTTGCCGAAACACATGTCTCTCTGCTATCTCGGATCTCTCTGGTTCCAAATGATCTTTCACCAATTTTACCAATTCTTCAAAAGTTTTATCTTCAGGTTGCGCGGGTGAACACAAGTCGCACATTAACGAATAACAGTCCGCTCCGACCAAAGTAACCAATGTGGCCACGTGTAGGTTATGTTCGATGTCATTTAAAACTATAAATTGTTTCACTCGCCGCACATACGCATCCCAATCTTGAGTCCCGACATCAAAACTTTCTACTTTACCGAGTGGCATAACTATTATTTTACTTTATACGTAAAATTATAATTTATTCTCGTCGCCAGTGAGGTGTATTGAAACGCGAGATCCAGATACTGACTGACGTTTATTGTTCGCTCGATTATATTTCTACCTACAATACTAATACATATCAACCTTAAGAGTAAAATATATTCTTAACGTCGTATTCCTGCATGTATAAGACATGTGAACGTTTTCTGCACCTTACACTTAGCATTACATAGATTTTTTAACAAACGCGGAATATAGCAAGATAATTCTATCATAACATCTGTACTATAAAATTCCGTCCATTCTATAAATTATCTATAATAATCAATATCGTTAACATACCAACATTGGATATTTACCTAACAGATAATATACCAGTGTTTATAATCAACTCTACGCTCACTAAAACCCTGACCTATCACATACGAATAGGCACATATTTTAGCATAAGCTTTTTCTAGTTTATAGATTAACTATTTTAATTGACTTTTTTTACTTTTATCCCAACTGGTTTAATTTTCCTTGGGAGGTTCATAAAGACTATGTAAAAGGATTGAATGTTAATATTTAACAATACAAAAATAATAATATCTCTCAACTAAAATATAATATTTATTATGACAACTGACATAGAAAGAATGAGCACGAAATTTAGGGTCACCAGATGAAACTTAACACTGTTACATACGGGTATATGGCTTCAGCAAAGTGAACCGGATGTAAAATGTAAATACGACATAAATGCTTTGTTTTTATATCATGTGTATAACAAGTAATTAGACTGTCAATAGGAAACGGAATATATTAAGCGTAACGTAACGTAAGATGTTGATAGCTGTAAATCCTGTCACCGTTTTTTTTATAGGTTCCTTCACGTAAGTCCTAAACATGGAATATAGTTAGTTTGATTTTTCCATTACACTAGACACTATATTAAATAAAAAGTGAAGTGTTTGAATCGAAATTACTATGAGGTTATTTACGAGGTCGGTAGATATAAATTTAAAATAATGCAACCTAGAATTGTGCATAAATGACAGAAATCACTTATCGAAAGGTGGCCTATTGATTGGTAGCTGTTAAACTGTATAAAACTTTAAAAAAATGTTTAGTGAGAGAATAGAAATGCAGTGGTATTTTTAGTATTTCGTATAATAATGAGAGGTTTTATGATGCTACATTGCTTGGAAAATGTAAACACGGAAAACGGAAAGTGTCACAGACAAATAACATAATTCAATGCAAAATAATCTATATCTTTTTACAATTATTTTCAATTTCTATTTCAAAATACCCAAGCATCCATACAATATTTATCAATTTATTTAAACGACAAAAAAAAATTACGTTACTAAGAAAAAAACTTTATTCCTCGAAATAACAACAAAATTATTAAAGTATTCGATTAGATTTCAATAAAAATTGCGCGACACATTTCGACATTTCTCTTCTCAAATATCGGGGAAATTCGCGGAAATTGAAAATATAAAATTTTATTTGAAAGCTCATTTACCGACGGTGATTACCCTCAGGAACAGATTGAATATCAAAAATGACCTCATTTGGCAGAAAGATTCTTGTCCTTCATCCAATATATTCACTTGAGTAGGTTCTAACGTCGTACCATCTCATTTACGATCACGATTATTTTTGCTTCGTTAATTACTATTTAGTAATATGAATCTTACTTACAATAATTGATGTTAGATATATTTGTACACTTATGTTCGGAATTGTTTTGATGATTTATAAAATACAAAAACATTTATTTCATTTCTATAAATCATTACAAGAAATACAGATTGAGACCTTCTAGTCATCAGCATCATCATTCTTCTTCCCCTATCCCACTCGAAATGGGGTCGGCACAACAAGTTTTAAACATATTGCATGTAGTTCCGACCGGCCGCCTGTCTGACGACAACCAAACTTAGTCGTCTTTTACGACACCTCATAAGATTGAGACCTTCATTAAGACGATCACGCGAATGTGAAATGTTGAAAGATAATAAAAATACTTTAGAAAATTCTTATAACTTAATTCCCATGACATGTAAAGCCACGGGGAGATATCGAAGTTATCACACTGCCCTTCGAAATAACACAGACGCCATTCCAATTTTCTTCCAACGCATCACGACAATACGTCCAATATAATTCCATTAATACCACAGACGGATACGGAATACCGGGAGGGGTTGTATTCGGAAAGACCTCCGATGGGCAACAGGGTGCATGTCAAAGTAAATCAGCCCGAATGAATTTGCCCCGATTAATTTGTTAAGACCAATTTCCGAGAGACAAAAAAGTTGTCCCCATCGCAACGGTTTAACCGAATAATTTTGCTTTCACTGCAATTGTCGATATTCAATTGTGCTTGAACAAGTCGATCGTATTGTAGAAATAATTGAGTTTGAATTACATGAAAAATTATAAAAATTATTGATTGAAGTGTTCCAATTTTTAGTTTCGTATGTTTATTATTTCTTTTATTTTCTGCTACTTTTATTGACATTTTCTAATTATGAAATAATTTTTATGCATGAGAGTGTATAATGTGAATAAATACTGTTTGATTTAGAGTGCAATTAAATTAATTTAAAAAAGTTTGCTTTCAATTAAAACCTTTATTTTGTTTATTCTGTAAAATCCTTTAGTTTCTTTATTCTGAAAAAAATTTATATAAAAGTACGCCCTGGTCATAATTTTTATACTAGCTAGTACGTTCGACTTTATCCGTGTAGAATAATTATTTAGAGTATAGCCCATCGATTATTGAAAAATCCTGGCTTGAAAATGTGAACTACGGCTAATCCGCTGGACCAATATGATGAAAAAATTATATTTGGCACAATTAAAGCTTTTAGATAACGCGAAGTTACCGTGAACAAAGTCATAGGTATCACTTGTAGAAAATTAAATATATGGTGTACACAAATATGCGACTTGAATTTAAATCTCTTACTGGATCACAAATATTTTTCATAAAGCTAGCACCTAAAACATAAAATATGCATGTCATAAAACTGCACTCACGCGGCTCCGTCAAATAAATTTTGATGTAGTATCACTACATTTCCGAGCTTAGTGTTTCCCCGCTGCCGGAAAATATAATAAGCGGGTATAACATTTGCATACAGAGCACAGTGTCCCATCGTATGTCGCCCCTCGCTACTGAAATTCACTAGACTTCTTACGAGCTGTAAATAACGTACAGGACTCAGAGTATTGAAATAAACCAGATGCAAAATAAAGTTAAATATGTAATAGAAAACTTTTAAGATTTGACTTATGTAAAAATCATTCTCCTGCCATTATCCCACTCTAAGTGAGGTCGGCACAGCATGTTTTAAATATGTTGTCACATGATTTGGCTACGTATTTTACGACCGCCCCACTGCCTGATATTAACTTACCTTAGTCAAGTTAGTTAGTCTTAGTCTATTCTACTCAACCGGATACCAAACGTTGAGTCAACTTACCTTAGTCACCTTCTATGACACCTCAGTCAAAAATGAGGGTAATCTATTCTACTCAGGCGGATGTGACAGGTAAAAAAAATAAAAGTAGATATTCAACTCCTCTCTCTTATGTCTTATAATGAAATACAATTGCTTAAATAATGCATTGCTAAAATTATAAATAAATGTGTGAGACTAATATTGTACCGTAATACAAAATAACTTAATGTAGAACTATGAAACATGCTTGTATAATATACCAAAAGTATTTTATCAGTATGTGTTGATGTGTATATATGACACAAAAGAAACAAGAATATAGTTCAGTCTAAGGCACTAATAAAAAACGTAGCAAACATTTAAAAAAAAAATTGTCATAATAAATAAATAAAATAAACAAAATAAAAATAAAAAATTTTGGTGAAATTTTAAAAATAACTGCTCCTAAAATAAAGCAACGAATATATCCATGAAATAAAGTTACACACAGATTAACTGCTCTATCTGAATTTATTCTATAATCCGGAACACTGAAACCCTTCAAATTTATTTTCAATCAAAATTAATTTGAACCAGATTTGCATGAAGAGGAAATAATTAATAAAGTTAATAATTGTATATGTTGTCATGAGTCACTGAAAAATGAAAAGCTGAAAATAACGACAAATAATAATTCGAAAATTTCAGAAATTCAGTTTTTGTATGTATATTATAATTAAGTGATGAGATTGTTAATTAACGAATATACAACTGCGAACGTTGAATCAGTCTTTATTAAGCGCCTTTTATATTAATATTGACTGTTGAGTTCAATTTACTTATTTCGTCGTAATTATGTTTATTATTATATATTGCCATTATTTCGTCACTAATTTTTGTAAGTAGTAATATTTTCTGATTTAAAATAAAAATATTCTGAATTAATGTTATGAATATTTAAACATTTTTTTATTTTGGTTACGAAGGGAGGTCAAGTACGAAGGGCCAAAAGAGTAATGGCGGATATGTTGCCATTACTGTAAAATTATGTTTTTAACAATGTAAAGTCAAAAGAAATATAAAGTCTATGAATGTGTGGTTAAGTAGAAGATACAGCTTTGTCTAATTTCTAGACAAGGATTTTTTTTATTATCATGGCAATATTATTTTATTTACAGAATGAGGTGTTGCAGAGATCGATAATACAAAAGTAATAATTACATTATTATGCTATAATCCGCAACAAAAATCTCGGATTATAACAAAATAATTTTATTTTTAATTTTACAATATTATTTATTTCATTTATTTCCTCATTAAATACGACAAAAGGTAAAAAAACTAAACGGTAACAAAGGCAAAAAGGATAACCGAAAAAATGTGTGGTGACGGATCCTGTATAAGGTACATTGACTGCTTCCTACAGTTAGCATTACATAGATTTTCTTAACAAACGCGGATTATAACAAAATAATTTTATTATAACTTCTGTTATGTCCGCAAAGTAACGCCTGCTTCTATAAACTATTTAAAGATGCAAATACAATAAAATTTGACGAGTATTCTTATTGGTTCTGTATCTACTTCTTTGAAGTCATCAAAATTCCGCCGATGTCACACGAGGGTAGCGATGGGGGACCGGAAGACTTGTTATGGAAACCCCGTTTCGTATTCATCGACAACGCATACCACCCGTGAACTACAAATGTAGGGAGTATTGTAATAAAAAATACGAATATGGTTTGCATCGAGGAAATCCTTCGGCGAATTTTGGTAGTAAATATAATGAACGCAGAGGGTGAGGTTTTATAAACTTCATATTTTATCTTTTTCCTACTTATTATCTATATAAATGTATTGTATATAAAAATGAAATGACGTTTATTAGTCCCGCTGAAACTCTACAATAGATTTGGTTAATTTTTGTTTTGAAATATTTTTAAAACTACAAGAAAGGTTTAAAAGGCTGAAGGTTTTTAATATATGAAGGTATTTAAAAAAAAATTAAAAAAAATATATTTTTCTGAGAGATTAACATTGACATTAGATATCTCAAATACCTACAGCTTGTTGCATATGTAAAGTTAATGCAAAAAAAAATGATGTCATGTTTTTATTAACTATTCTATTAACTATACTTTAAGCTAATTCGATAAAAATATTGATAGCCCAGCAGTGGGATCTTGCGAATTTTTCGAGGGGGTGACTGACGTGTGCAAATCCCGACCCGGCACCAACAAGTTTTTGTGTTGAAACTAGTGTCTAACAGATAATTATAATTTATTACACGCTTTTCGGCGAAGGAAAAATTGTAAAGAAACCTACATATCTATAGAGAATTCTGAGGCTATGTGTAACCTACCAATCCGCATTGCAGGAGCGTGGTAGGTCTTGGCTCCCAACCTTCAAAAATGGAAAGAAAAGGTCTATGCCTAGCAGTGGGATAGTAACAAGCCGTAATTTTATTAATTAAACGAGTTAATACTAATTACAAGCGAAAAGGTCTTCCATTGTCCATTTGGTTTATACCGAAACGTGGAACAGGAGGCGACGTTCCGTAAACCAGTCCATAGTTGAAACAGGATTAGGGGGATGCAATTTTCTGAAATTCACACAGAGGCCGTTCTTTGTGATGTGCAAACGAATCAAATGCGTTATTTTGATGAAATAAGCAAACATTGAACGGATTTTGCATCCAAAGTTCGGTAAAACGATGAATATTGTAGGCCCTGGTTTAATTGAGTTGCTAACATATACACCAACGTGAATATACTGAATTTCCTGTTCGGACTTCCATTTATCGGATTTTGTGATAAATTTACTATATTAATGTTTGAAATAACAAATATTAATAAAAGATATCTAGTTTTAAATTTAAAATATCATGAGTAGTATAAGTTTATGTATATAAACCGGCTATACTCACGTCTTATTCTATCTGGTTAGCCGGACTAGTTTTGAGCCCATCTCAAGAGCCCAGAGATCATGCATAAGTGCCTCGGATTTTTCTATACATAAACTTAGATATCTATTAAAAAACGATGTACATAAATTAGCATCAATAGTAATCATACATATACTTACCTAAACCAATTTATATGTATTTATAATATTTTAATTATATTCTATAAATAAAGTTGAAAAAGATTACCATAGTCATATCGGTATTCATATCATTTGCTGCTGACTATATTCGAATTCTTTATTCAAGTAAGCTCATTAAAAAGGCACTTACAAATCATCAAATTTCGTTAAAGAAGCTACCACTGATTCGGAATTTTGCTCCTACTTACGAGATCCAGCAAAATATTCGGCGACTACTCTTTTAATAAAGCAATCTTATCAAATTGAGAACAACTCAATGTGCTTTACAATAAAGGAAAAATATATTATAAAACCTTTATATCTCTAGAGACATAGGACTCATTAAAGTATTTATGTTACCTGTCAGACTGCCATTGAGCAGCGTAGTTGGTTTAAGCTTAAATTCTTCTCTTATATATAGAAACTCTATATCAATTAAAAAGTAAATTCATTGACATCATTACGAAATAATTTAATGAGAAACACTTTCTTGTTACATTCTTAAACGAAAACATTATATTATATAAGACATTACCAGATTTTCCTCTTAGATAAAGGATCGTTCGGACGCTTGCGAACTTCTAAGCAATATTGTATATAGGCTTTAATATAGGATTAATCAATACAACAATATATAAGTCAATAATTCACAATAAAGGCTAATTGGGCGAGGGATTGGCTACCAAATTAGTTTTGGTAGGGTCGATCTTAACGTCAGGGTTGAGATAGGCTATGTAAGTAAAAACAGAGATCATGTTGTTACACGACCTTTTGAATAAATAGCGGATTATTATAATAAAACGATATATTAAATTGAGAAGTATACGCCGTGTAGTATCCATCGGAATAGAATGGTACTACCCTCATTTCTTACCGAGGTGTCGTAAAAGGCGACTAAGGTAAATCGACCCGCCGTGTGGTGTCCGGCTGAGTATAATAGACCACCCTCATTTCTTACCGAGGTGTTGTAAAAGGCGACTAAGGTAAGTTGACCCACCATGTGGTATCCGGTTAAGTAGAATAGACAACCCTCTTTCTTACCGAGGTGTCGTAAAATACGACTATGGTAAGTTATGTCAGGCAGGCGGCCGGTCGTAAAATACGTAGCCAAATCATGTGACAACATGTGTATAACATGTTGTGCCGACCCCACTTAGAGTGGGATTAGGGCAGGAAGATGATGATTAAATGGAGAAGTATGGGTTTTCTGGAGAGAATTTTGGACCCAGACCCCTCCCAAATTTCAAAAGCATATTTAAAAAAAAATCTTTTGCCACACAAAAGCGATATAGTCAGTTGTTAACAAAGCTTTTGGACAGAGTCCCATAAATTCCAAATTTCGTCCTGGTTGGCAAATTAACATATGGTTTCAAAGATTACATTTATCTTTACGTGCTTTGGCATGTGTTAAAAAAAATTATAACAGACACATATTCCGTAAGGCATAAGCCAAGTACGCTGACGTGCGAGTTATTGGTCTAGGACCTATGACTAATCTCTATCGGAACGGCTGCTCTGTCAATAGCAAAGGATGGTATCGTAGTGTTCATAGACCATATCAAACTACGGGAGGCCGAGCGGTTAACCGCGTGCGTTCGGTGTCCCTTTTGCAGACTTAAATTGGATTAGCGTAGATAAGCTCATCGTAGCTGCAATCGCGTGGAGCTCTTTAGTGTCTTCAGATTTGGTAGGTTGACTGACTTTATATATCTGTTTCATTTTATATTACAACTAGCTAAGCCTACGGCTTCACCTGCGTGGATAATTAAAATTTTGAACATAAAAGTGGCTATTCTGAGTTAACCATAAGGGATAGAGACATGCTGTTGCTGAATTATTTGTAGTATTTTTGTAGATCTACAATTCTCGAGTAGATTAATTTAGTTTATTTTGTTGGTTTACGCGTCGCACGCGACTTAAGTTCCTACCATGCGAGTATTTTTTTAATACACGACTTCCTTAACACATTTTGTATAAAATCGTAATGTTATTAACCTATTAACCTTAATCTTTCGAAAGAATTGAATTTTTTCGTTTTCTCTCGCTCTCTCTCTCTCTCTATCTTTAAGTAAAAGCCGTACAATAATCCGTTCAGTAGATTTTGAGAAAATCGATCACATACAGACAGACAGCTTTTGGGGACTTTGTTTTAAAATAAGTATAGATTAAATATGTAGGCTCTACGGTGAAGGACATATCGTGATTAAACCTGAATGCTACTTTTATGTTTCAGGGTTGTGTATAAATCGACAATCGACATCGGAGCAGGTGAGTCTCAATTCCAATCCTTCTCTTTACTCGCGACCTTAATCAGAAGTGGGATAATAACGTCAATTTACCAGCTTACAAGTTATTTTACATACATTTCAGCAACAGGATATAGCACAATCCGCAACGATTTCCAATTAAATTTCCAATACTAATTAATTATCATTTAAACTTTACAACGTATAGTTAACAAATTGGTCATTATCGGGTCAATCATGAACAGTAATTAAAGTATTTATCGAACATGACTTTACGTGTTTAAAATGTTTTTAATCACTATTTATAGTTAAAATAATAAATAGTGTCTTAAATTATGTAAGTGTAAAAATAATTTCGTAGCAAATTTTGATGTAATCAAAATTAGAAAAAGTAAGTTATTATTTTGCTTCAATCCGCGATTTTGAATCTAATTGTCCTAAACATGGGTAATTTGGAAGTTTGTCAGTCCTACATTCTTATATTCACAAAAATATATTCTTCTTTTCATTATTAAATATATTCTTCTTTTTCTTTTAAAAATATATATAAATATCTTCTTCTATATTCTCAAAAATATATCGTTAACCGATAATATCACAATAACTATTTGAGCTTATAACAGCACGTTTTTTTCCAATTAAATTAAAAACTAAAATTTTACTGCAATTCCTTTCATAGCCTAATTACCGATTGCAATTCTACTTTTACTCAAGACGTAAGTGGTTTAATTCAAATTGGATATCGGTATAATTAAAGTGATCGTAAAGTAAAATGCCCTAATTGCTTTATCGATAATAGCTTTTATTTTAAACGATCATTCAGAATCTCAAAGTTACAAAAGTAAGAATATACTTTTTTATTCAATTTACCTTTAAATTCAAATTCAATTTACATTTAATTTCAAATTCCGAAAGTATCGATTAAAGACGCTTAATTATTTAGGGTTAGGTTTGACTATTTCGTTTACTATCCAAAATACTCAGATTCGACATAATTGTATTTCGAAGACATTTTAAATTGTATCGTTTACTGCAAAAAAAATCTGTATAAATCTATAATTTATAATAATTTTATTTATAAAGGCAGGTGTTACTTTGCGGAATTCCATAGTACAGAAGTTACAATAAAATTATTTTACTGTAATCCGCGCTTGTTAAGAGAATATATTATGTAATGCTAAGTGTATGAAGCAATCTATGTATGAAATCTATAAGTACAATATAAAAATAAATCAAAAATATCTAAAACATTCGAAATAACTCAAATTAATTGAGATTATATATTTCTGTATCATGGAATTAGTGCCACGCTAAAAGTTAATAACTAGAATATTTGATCCTACAAAATAAAGGTATTAAAACGCAACCTTAAGCCCTCACTCAGAAAGTAATAATTTAGAGAGAAAGAATGATAATAAAGAGAAGGTAAAAGATACGGTTAGAAAACTTTGATTGAAATTATGATAAAGTTTTAATGACTGCTACTTTTACAAATAAAAACAATTTAAAACAAAAATTGTCTCTACCTTGTTTGTTTTGTAAGATATACTTTATTGAGCATAAAAGCTTTAAATAGAAATCAATGTATCGTACATTAAATTTAAATAATAAAAAACCAAGGAGAGAAAAGATTCTTTATCTTAATCATTCAGATAAGATTTACGTTATACTAGCTTGTGGCGGCGACTTTCTTTGTCACAATCCGTAAATCTATACATATTATGTTCGATAGCGTAATTTGATATTAATAATTTGGCAATCTCAGCAATAATAGATTTAACGGATTGACTATACACACGATTTTACGATACTCAAACCCTACTAATTTTACTCATTAGATCTACAAATCAATTACTGACCTAAACGACTCATTAAACGACCTATTGACTTATTGACACATTATTGGACCTACAAAACTTACAACCCAAACTCGATCTCTAATACTTTCGCTTACACTATATACTTTAGAAAAAGAACATCTTTAGCGCGCCTCAATGGACTGCTAGCGCCACCTAGGTTTCATGTCAAACAACTTCAACATATTATATAACATAGTCTACCTACCTATCTGTATGTAATAGATTTTCTCAAAACCTAAACTGACTAAAAGATGGCACAATTCTTGAGGAAGGTTTAAGTTTATATTACATTAGACTTCCGGCTGGGTCAATTTTTATTTGAGAAAAACTTTGTGAAACATTGATTTCCACGCAAGCGAGCACTGTCAATGTATGATAACGAGATGTCACTATCATCATCTTCCTGCCCTTATCCCACTCTAAGTGGGGTCGGCACAACATGTTATAAAAATGTTATCACATGATTTGGCTACGTATTTTACGACCGGCCGTCAGCCTGACATCAACATACCATAGTCGTATTCTACGACACCTCGGTAAGAAAGAGGGTGGTCTATTCTACTTAACCGGATACCACACGGTGGGTCAACTTACTTTAGTCGCCTTTAACGACACCTCGGTAAGAAATGAGGGTGGTCTATTCTACTTAACCGGATACCACACGATGGGTTAACTTACTTTAGTCGCCTTTAACGACACCTCGGTAAGAAATGAGGTTGGTCTATTATACTCAGCCGGAAACCACACGGCGGTGAGATGTCACTATCTAAACCATTTTTTAATTATTATTTATTCGCATGACTAGATCAATAGTGCTACAAAAATATGTGGCTACACAAAGAGCGTATTAAGACATAGCGTGGACGGGTCAAAGTACTTAGTTTAATTAAAATCGCCAGTAATGGACTGGAATAAGTACTAAAGTTGTTATTCCAATAGGACTTCCAGACTTCAACTTTGCCAACGGAAGGAGATGGCTATTACTAAAGAAATATAATAAAATAACTGAAATTTATAACTTAGTACTGAAAGGATTTATAGTGCGAAATGTTATGCTTCATTTACCTCTACAATAAATCAGGAAACAGTCCCGACGGAATCCTTATAAAGCTGAATATCACAAAGAGCTTATACCTATGGCTTCCCGAACGCAAGTTGAATACATACTTTATAATAGAACTGATTTTTATTAACACCTTTTAGGTTTCAACTGCATGGATTGGTTATATAAAAAGATTTTATAAAAGCGCAGCAAAAAGGCAATAGAAATGATTGAAATATTTTACGCCACGATAATTTGTAGAGAAATAATAGAGAAGAGTAGACCACCCTCATTTCTTAGCGATGTCCCTTAAAAGGCGACTAAGTAAAATAGACTACCTACATTTCTTAACAAAGTGTCGTAAAAGGTGACTAAGGTAAGTTACCGTCGGGCAGACAGCCGGTCATAAAAAAAAAATCATATAACAACAACATGTTCATGATGTGTTGTGCCAACCCCACTTAGAGTGGGATAAGGGTAGGAGAATTTTTTTATTTACTATGGAACAGCAACGTCTACATTTATAAATAACTAGTTGCCGTGAATACATTTCCGTGCGTGTATGATGTATGTGAATGTTGCTTGCTTCATTACATACACTTAGTATTACATAGATTCTGCTAACAAAGGGGGATTACAGCAATATTATTCTATTGTAACTTCTGTACTATGGCATTCCGCAAAGTAACGCCTGCTTCCATAAATCAGGGGAAAGATTTTAGCCCGGTACATAAGCTTTAATTGTACCAAATTTCATTATTACTGGTCCAAGAGATTAAACATGAAAGTGTAACGGACAGAAAGGCTGGCATTTATGATATTAATATGAATGGAACAAAGAGAAGTATTTTACAGCAAATTTGGATCATTAAATGAGGTTACCGTCACTTAATAGCTAATCCATTATTGATTATTTTACAAAATAAAAATAAGTAGCTGAAATGGAATACCGTATTCTATATATTGAAAAGTGCTTTACATTTCGTCGAACATAAATTATGGTAGAAGCAATAAATTGTACTGAAGCCAATTTGTGTTATATCGGTAATAACAGTGATCGATCTTATTTCCTCCTACCGTTATAACTAGGGATGTACTTTGAGTTTTTCTACAGCAATCGATTATAAAATAATCGATTTTTTCCTTTCAAAATAAATCATTAGTAATGAATTTCGGTTCCAATCAAATGAATGGAATCGAAAAAACCGATATTTCTGATAATTTCAAAGTTAATAATATAATAATAATAATTGATTTAAATCAGACATTACACCCATTTTGTTAGTAGGCAAAATAAAAATAAAAGATAGAGAACATAATATAGACTACGTTAGTGTTACAATTAGAATTAAAATTAAATTAAATCAAAATTAAAATTAAAATTTTTAAAAATTAATAATTAACGAAAATAAAGACTAAGTGAAAAAATAAAAATAGATGCGCTGTTTGTGAAATTCGGTTAAATGTGTATTTTGGCTACATAGCTTTTATCCAATAATGCATATCATATCTTAAAAAAGAACAAAACATACTAAAAAAAAAGAAAAAAAAATTAATTAATATGATCTATTTTTTTAAACTCGGTCTATAATGTACAGAAAATCGATTATTAAAATCGAATATAGTAATAAAATAGTCGATTAATATAAATTTCGATTATTTTTTCACATCCCTGGTTATAACGAAATGCCACCATATTTTTTATATAAAAAGTGACGTACCAAATTAATTGATGTGATATTAAACTCAAAGAATTTATAGCGAAGACATCTTGAGTATGCTTTGATATCGGAATATATCGAAGTATGATGGATGTTATATTTGTGGATAAAATCCGTAGGGGAATATTAAAGAAATGTCGTATACAAGTACATAGCTTTTATTATATTCGACCAGCAAGTTTTACTTTGAAAAAAACGTTTAGGAAAGTGTATATAATCATCATTCTACTGCCTTTACACACAATATATTTAAACATGTTGTAGGATCTTTTGGCTATTTATTTTACGACCGGCCGCCTGCTTGACGTCAACTTACCTGAGTCGCCTTTTACGATACCTGGGTATAAAATGAGGGTAATTTATTCACTCTACTTTATTCTACCCGGATACCACACGGCGGAGAAAAGTGTATTAAATATTTACTTATATGTATTATAAATAATATTTTGTATTAAAATCCATCCAGTAGTTTTGATTTATTCATTACTGCCCGTGGCCCGCACGCGCTAAATTTGGAGAAAAACAATTCACCTCTCCCTATAAGACCCTATAAGACGATTTCCTGCTATATCTAATATCTAAATTTATATACTACATATTTACTTTTGACATGTTTGCCTATGTATTTTATTTTTCAAATTAATTACAGAATGTCTTTATATATAACATTAACAGCTTTCTTGTCATTAGACAATGCAAACATGTTTTCTTTAGAGATTACTCTTGAAAGAACGACTTTTCGTTGCGCGTCCGATCGTTGCTAAATGCGAAGTGCTATAGGGCGAAGCGTGGCCTCCTCACGGCATTTTAAATCTGTAATATCTCCGAAAATGTTCACTTAAATTACATGCTATAAACGGCAATATTGATCTATATCAAATCAACAACGTATTTAAGGTACTTAATTGGATAAGGATTAATGCTGTATTGTATAACAATTGCTTTGAACATAAGGCATTATTTTTCGTAAAAAGTAAATGATAACTAAAATGTAAAAAGTAAATTGTGGGTTATCCATAAGATATAGACATATACCTTTGCGGACTTTTACGCCGTGTGGTATCCGGCTGAATAGAATAGTACCACCCTCTTTTCTTACCGAGGTGTCGTAAAAGGCGACTAAGGTAAGTCGACCCGCCGTGTGGTATCCGGCTGAGTAGAATAGACCACCCTCATTTCTTACCGAGGTGTCGTAAAAGGCGACTAAGGTAAGTTGACTCACCGTGTGGTATCCGGTTAAGTAGAATAGACCACCCTCTTTCTTACCGAGGTGTCGTAAAATATGACAGAGGTAAGTTGGCGTCAGGCAGGCGGCCGGTCGTAAAAACGCAGCCAAATCATGTGACAGCATGTTTATAATATGTTGTGCCGACCCCACTTTGAGTGGGATAAGGGCAGGAAGATGACCTTTGCGGACTTTTCTGTAGACCTTTTTAAGGTGTACAAATACTTACTACATCATTTCGATAAATCTCGTAGGGTTGAGCCTGCGTTTGCAATATAAGCGGAAAAAAATGAAATTATTTACGACGTCACATTAGAAACCTCAAAAATTACAGTATATCTCTACTCGGTATTGAATGTTATTATACATATAAACCTTCCTCCTGAATCACTCTCTATTAAAAAAAACTGCATCAAAATCTGTCGCGTAGTTTTAAAATTTAAGCATACATAGCATAGGGATATATGGACAAACAAAGAATGTGACTTTGTTTTATACTATGTAGTGATACTATGTATACTATTTACAAAACTAAAATATTATACTAAGACAAGCTTAAAAAAAACTTAAAACAAATTAAAACTAACTAAATAATAACTAAAGAATAAAAAATAAAAATTAATAAATATATGTATATATATTTACGCTAAATCGAAACATCCATTTCATTGCAATATAAAGTTCTTAAAATACTGGCATCGTTACGCCTTTGTATAGCCATGTATGGTATATAAAATTGACTTAGAAAAATCATATTTAAACATAACCATCATCATAGAATGTGGTGTTTTTTATAGAATAAAAACATAATTTAAAACTTACGTCGGCAAAGTAAACAATACAGAATGTAACCCCGCTGTCACAAATTGAAAATGTCAGTTTTCTTTACAAACTTGTAAGAAGAGCGTGGTAAGTTTGAATTATGCGCATTTTGATCATTCAATACCATTTTCACGAAGGTAAACCTTATTTTGTTGAACTTTTAATCTACTTAAGGCACTTTCCTAATTTGTTCAGTGAATTTTTTTGAAATTTGTGTACTTTGGATTATTGGAAAAAATCGGGGTAAAAGCATTGTGAATTCGTTAGAAGTTATATAAGAATAGACATATTGAAGATCGTAACTTTTTATAACACTATACATATGATTTCAGTATGACAGCTTTCGTTTTATCACTATATCAACTAATATGTATTGCGTTTGTTATAATATAAGCATCATCATTCTTCTGCCCTTATACCACTCTAAGTGAGGTCGGCACATGTTTTAAAAATGTTGTTCAATGATTTCACTAGTTATTTTACGCCTGCCTGACGTAAACTTACCTTAGTCGCCTTTTACGAAACCTCGGTCCGTTGCACCGAAATCGAATTTTATAAATATAAATATATGGGACGCTTAATTGTGACGTGAATTTTGTCACAAATTTGATAGAACTTCAAAAAACAATGAATTATATTGTTCCAATACAATGATAATAAAACAAAGCTAGAAATATTCAACAGCAGTTCGTATGAATAATTCATCGTTTTAAATTTCAAATCAGAACGGACGCTGAAAAAAATTCGAAAAAACCACTTTAAAAGCGTATTAATGCAAAATAGTCTTTCCTTTTCAGTAATGACTTGGAAACTAGCAAGTGCTTGAGCTTCGCAAACTTCAAGCCAAACTTCAAAATGTTGATCGCGCCAAAGAAAAGAGAAACATCTTTGTTCTCGGCCCGTCAAAACAAGCCAAACTTTGTTTGGTTTGTTTCAATAACAAACAAAAGAGCGCGAACCGAACTCAGCATAAACCGGGCCAAAACGTGCCTAATCGAAATACAGCAATCGAATCCCTCAATTGACGTGCCAAATTACCGAGAATCAGGAATAAGAGCGCATTGTGCAAATTCCACAGAACCTACCTGCTGATTTATATGACTCATTTGTTTCGTTATATTTCTTAGCTTTTTCCCCTTTTCGTGCGAAGCTAAAGCCGAGTATGAAATATTGCGTCGAGCATTGTACCCTCGCAGTATAAGCGATAATATTACGCCATTCTTAACAGAAGTCATAATAAAAATGTAGAATTTATTATTAAAACAGCGACGAAATAGAAGTTTCCAGAGGCGATTGTTTTTTTTTATTACCTAAATAAACAATTTGACACGTTATATAAGATATATAAATCCTACTAATATTATAAATGCGAAAGTTTATGAGTATGAATGTATGTATGTTTCTCTTTCACGGCAAATCCGCTCTACCAATATCGATGAAATTTAGAACAATTATTCCTTATGCAACGAGGTAGCGGGGTGGCTATAGAAATTCTATTAATTTTACAGGAATAGGATGACATTGAAATGTATATTTTCTGAATTTTGGGGGAAAAAATCGATCTAACTAAGTTTTATTAAAAATAAATGTCGTTTCATCCCTGTTTTCAAGCACTAAAAAACTGTTATGAGAAAGCAAAGGATAATTATGATGTTAGTTGCAAAGTCATGATAGCTCATTTGGGTAACGGCTGGTCTTGAATGCTGAATACCAAGATCGATTCCAGATAAATTCATTTTATCTGGAATTTATTCCAAAACCGCTTAGGGGTTTTGGGGAAGAAAAATCGATCTAGCTAGGTTTTATGTAAATAAAAAATCGTTTTATCCCTATTTTTGGGCATTAAAAAATACTAAACTTAATATTAATTGAATTTTTGCCATAAACTATCAAGTCAGCGTAGCTTATTCGGGGGACGGGCAGTCTCGAGAAATGTAAATATCTAGGATCGATCCCAACTACATAATTATCTTTTTCTTTTTTTTTAAGTTTCTTTTTTTTTAATTCGTAAAAAACTACCGGGGAACGCTGGGTCAACCAGGTACTATATATTAATATGTAATAAATATATATTTTCGCTTGAAACTTGTGAATTACGTGATAGAGTTCAATTAGGGAGGAGCGCTAACCGTGAACTCAATTCCCGGCACAATCACCCTTGGGCCGGTGCAAACCAAACAAGGCGGAATGGAAGTGTTTGATTTGCGGACCATTTGCTAAGCTTGAAAGGACATTTAGAAATGCAAACAGTAAGATACACAAATATTTGACTAATGATTATTCTAGAAACTGTAATATATGCCAAATATAATGCTTATTTTGTATTCATAAGAGACCTTTCGTGCGTGACCTTGTCATTTGTTGTGTTAACCGAATAAGCGATCCGTCTTTTGACAATACAATAAGTGAAAGAAAATTAAATTCTTATTTTTGTTTAATTATATAGCTACAGTATACTAAGATATTTGTATATACTGTGCACCTTGCAATAAGTCTTTTAAAAAAAAATTTGGTTTTGCCAGTCATAGTCGCGCACATCTTTGAAGTTAAAAGTTAAGTCGTCGTTGAAATACGTCAATACGATGAAAATCATCATCACTTATACATATATGGTAAAAGTACGCATTACAAATTATTCAACCTTTATTTGAACTAATTTATAAAAATATTTCGCAAAGCAAGAAATTCCGCAAAGGCCTTTGAAAAATTTCATGATTCAAATTATTCTAATAGAATTTTTTTGCTATAATTTACATTTGTTAAGAAAATTTAAGTGTAGGAAGCACGATCTTTGGTTCCTTAATTCAACATTAGAGCACATTATAATATTGGCTTTAAGGTCGAACAGTTACAGCCCGCAGGATATCCCAAGCTTAACCCCAGGGAGGTATTTATAAAAATTTACGAGCTTACATGATATTTACACTTCAACATTAACTCTATAGTAAAGTAAAGTATCGTGAAGAAACCTCTACATTCCTGGAGGGTTTTAGAACATGTGTCTGTCTATCTGTAATGTAGTTGTAGTGAGTTGAGTGTAGAAAGTCGAGTGAGTTGTAGAGTTAGGTAAAACTCAATATCCTACTCCTAGAGGATAAGAGAGAGATGCTTTTTACCTAGTCGTAGAACAATACATATTACATAAAAGTCGTATGTAAAAAATCTGGACTTTGTCTATGTAATTGCGAATTCTGTGGTGTTGTCCTTAAACAAACTGGAGGAATTTAAGTGTCATAATAATTATATTAAAACGATTAGTAATCGGAGAACCTAATACTGCCAAAATACAACAAAGCCCAATATCATGAAATTGTCAACGGACAGGGGGTTCGACGGATGTATCAAATAGCGGAAGTCCTCCTTAATACCGTCATTGTGAAACCACACCCTCTATTCGGTAACAGAAAACTAATACGAAAAACATAAATACAGAAAAAAACGAGTTACTAAATCGGTGAAGTAAGATCAACGCTGTAGTCATCAACAAGCAATAGATATTGTGATTGTGGACATTATCCTTGGTAAATATATGTATGTTTGAAACGAAACTTCATGAATTCTGAATATGGCTAATCTGAGATTAAATACCTTGAACAGATGTCGATAAGTTTAACCTGAACTACAACTAGAAGTAGGTAGTCAAAGTAGTTCGAAAAGTACAGTTGCCTTATATCAATACACGAAAGCGAAAGAAAACTTCGAGAAAGAAAATCTCTGTCTAGGATATTAAACGAGTTATAACGTTAAAGCTTAGCCTTCCGTAAGACTTTGCTTGCGTGTTTTGAACAAGTTAATCATTGGAGCAATGAATGAATGAATATTTAAACATTTGACATTTAACAATACAAAACAACCTGAAATTACGTTCACAACGATTTTCAAAAGACAACAATGTTTGTGCTTATATAATAAGCAATACGAATAACAATGACGTAAACATGAAATTTCTGAGCTCGACAAACAACTTACGTTATTAGTGCATCTTGCTTAACAGACTGTGTCTATTGTCTAAAAGCTTAACTTTGTGAAAACGTAACACGGTCCAAAGCTTGCGTCGGAAAACAAACAATTTAGCGTAGAGAAACTTTTCGTATGCAAATAGTTTATTGAAGCGGCTAGGAATTCTGGGTGAAAGTTAAATATGATATTTATTAATTTACTGAAGTTACATTTAAATATTGAAGTCATAAAATTCGTGCTGGTGCCTATAAAGGAGCTTTGGCTTATGGCTTTGCGATTTTGTCGCAAAATCTATCTCCTGATGATGCTTCGTTTGCGGGGCGAAACGATTGTTGAGCTTGTGATAGTGATTGTGTGTAGTGCTTATGCAGTGTGATGGCGATGGCGGAGATTTGTAGTGCAAGTGTTTTTCCGAATCATGCATTTATCAGGTATGAAAACGGATAGTTCACTCCAAATTTAGCATTATATGTATTTTCTATTTACTTTACCGCGGATTACAGCATAATTATTTTATTATTAATTTTATAATAACTATGATAAAGTTTAATACTTAGCCTTAATTTAGTTGGGTGCAATTTAATGATGATGTAAGAACAGATTCGATCTAAGTTATTATTATTTAAATTTGGATAAAATATTTCATAGGGCCCCTTTTTTCGTTTTTGGACAGAAGGATTGGAGCTATCACACTGCTTTAATTGGTAAGTTGTACATATCCCTAAAATTCTCTAGATATAAATAGGTTTCCTCACAATGTTTTCCTTCACCCAAAAACGCGTGATAAATTACAATTATCAATCAAACAAATAAGTTTTAACAGAAAAACTCATTGGTACCTGCCCGGGGTTTGAACCCGTGACCCTTATATAATATATTTCACTCGCCGTGACGATTTTGACTCAATATTTTAATAATAACTATTAAATAATAAAAAGTGCTTGCCCGGAGTTTGAAGTCACGAACTGGTAAAGATTACGCACTGTACTCAGCGTCGATCATCACAGCTTACTTTTTTTTTATCCCAAAATTTTAACATAACGAGCAGATGCAATGAAGCAAAATCGTAACTCTTTTGAAAATATTTTGACATCTATATTACACTATCGCGTAAACAACACAGGTTCAACGTTCAGATGTTTATTTGAAAACGATCCGCTGACAGAGCTTTTGTATCTGTGTAAAATGTTTTGCTCAAATTGGCTTATATGTACAAAAACTGTTATAAACCTGGTTTATTTAGATATTAAATATAAAGCTGAAACTTTCACTATATAGGTACTTAGTCTTAAGAATAAAATGGGGTACTTTATTACAAAAAATCGAACAAAAGTTTTCTTTTAAAAAAATAATAATATGCTTAACACATCCATGGCAAGAATTTTTTTTAGAAAAATACTTAATAGTTTAAAGGCTATTTTCAAATTATTTATAAAAAAAAAGTAAATGGCACTAATTTTAATCATCTAGAAGACTTATTATGGCTGATGATGGCTTCTTACTGAATGAATATTTATCTCAAAAACAACCGAGCCTATACAATAAAATAATATGCCAAACAATAAAAAAATTGTACAAATATATTAAATACAAGAATATAAATTTTTAATAGTATAAATATAATTAAAGAATATAAATCTTCAACAGTTGGTACACATGACTGTTAGCGATGATAAAATTGTGTGGTTATTTTATTATCTATTTTCTAAAATGTTTGAATATTCAATAGTTTTTTTTTTCAATAGTTGTTGAATGCGCATTAGTTATAAAGTATATTTCTATTTTATTCTTGTTGGCTACGTGTTCTCTTATTATTTGTACTAAAAAAAGTCGAGCAACAACGCTCGCTTGACTTATTTAGGATTAAATTTCCCAAAACCAGTGAAATTCATATATCACTACAAGTTCACACACAAATGTACACAATACAACTTACTCAACTGTCATAAATCGGGTTTGATTTACACTCCGTCGCACCACGCCATATGTTACAAATATTATGGTTATTGTTTACTGTCCGTGTCAAATCGTGACCATTTAGCAACACAGTACATTCTCTTGGTTTACATAAAATTATAATACTGGACTGTAGGACAACACGCATTACCATTCCACAACTCCGTTATGACGAAGCTTTAATATTCAAATGAGTTAATAATTAAAATATTTCAAAATTATCGTTTCGTCGCTAAAATTGCCATTGAATAGAAAATACTATTCTTGCTGTCATTTATAAAGTTATAATTGCTCAGTGGAGAACGGGTGGACTAAAAAAGTAAAAATACCCGGCATCAAGCCCCAAATACAACCACCCCTTTTTTGCTTTATTAGTTTTTTATTTGCATTTTTTATATTCTTTACAAAAATTACTGAGCGTAGCTCGATTATGCAGGTAATGATTTTAAATAAAGCAAAAAAAAGGAAATAATTTTATATGTGTCGACGCACTATAAACGTTACTCATATACAGGGTGAACGATATGAAGTGTTACTAACTTCATACTGGTCATATTTGTCAAACTTTTGATCGCGGCAACGTAACACTTGCTTTTTTGATAATTCATTGTCTTGTTCACAAGCTGCCGAAAGCATTTGAATCCCTTGTCAGTAGAACGAGAAATATCCGAAATGGAATTGAAACGTAATAGTGTGATTGCGTTAAATTTGTTAGGAAAATAACAACCAGCTATCGTGCGTGACCTCAGTCACCTCAAAGTGAATAAAATGTTTGTATATCGCACCATAAAATGTTATAATGATACTGGCAACATTGCCAAACGCTATGGTGGTGGACTGAAAAAGACAGCAACGTCACTTGCAATGGTTCGGAAAGTGAAGATGCGGTTCGAGCGGAATCCGCGTCGAAGTGGACGGCAAATGGCTAAAGAATTGAAAATACCCTAAGATAGCATTCGCCGCATACTAAAAAATGAGCTAAAATTCAAGCCTTACAAGTTCCAGAAAGCACACGAACTTACACAGAAGCAAAAAAAAGTTTGCCTTGAAAGAGCAAAACAGTTGCTGCGCTTGCACGAGGATGATCAATTTCCAAACATTGTGTTCTCTGATGAGAATTTTTTCCAATTGAGCGATTTATCAACACTCAAAACGATCGTGTTTACTTGACCAAACGTACAAACGAGAATTTACGCCTTCCAATGACCACCCAAAGTAACTTCCCATCACAAGTGATGGTGTGGGCTTCAGTGACCGCTGATGGACGCTCTCCAGTCGTTTTCATTCGGCCTGGTGTCAAATTAAATGCTGCCTCTTATCGAGAAAATCTTTTGGAAGCTGTATTAGGCCCGTGGGCATGCAAAACTTCAGTAGTTGGCCGTGGACATTTCAATAAGACTCGGCCCTGGCTCAAAAAGCTCGCGTGAACCAAGAATGGCTGAAAAATCATGTTGCACATTTCATTTCGTCCACGCAATGGCTTTCGGATTCGCCAAACGCAAATCCGATAGACTTTTTCATATGATCCATTTTGGAGAGCATAGTGAGAATTAAAAAATATGGCAGTATGGATGCGCTAAAGAAAGCAATCGAACGTGAATGGCACAAGATACCTCAGGATCACTTTCGTGCAGCGTGCAACTAATTTTTGACCGGCTGAAGGCTATAGTCAAGCCAAAAGGTGGTCATATCGAGTTAAAGTAAATTGATTTTAAAATTTTGCTTAGTTTCTCGCAAGTTTTTCCTTGGATTAATAAAAGATTTGTTACAACCAAAAAGTTGTAGTCTTTTGAAAAGGTAACACTTCATATCGTTCACCCTGTATATACAAAAAGGAAAAAAGACAGTTGCAGGTTACAAAAAGGTTCATACATACAAAAGGATATAATAAAAAAAGGTAAACAACTAAAAAACTTTCAATGAATGCGAAGAAATATCTAGCTTGCATAGTGTGATGCCCCAAATTAGTATAACTTTTGAGCTCCCGTTACAGTTACGTCGTTGTCCAAGACATTTCATATTAGACATTTTTTAGTAGCGACACTACAATCATGGCAGTACAAAGCAAAAATGCGAACTGCGTCTAGTGTGTCTAAAGGTATAGGCAGACCCGTGAACAAAGTCTTCGCTACGCGTTAGGTTAGATGAGAAAGGGGGCTAAGGAAGGTGCGGGCGGTCACCTCTTGTATAGCACGCTACACAGTTCTCATCCTACCATGTACCCTGCAGGCGAGGACTAAGTTAAGCAGTTTGCCTATAGTCCCTTTCTGAACGTGGACAAATATGACTTACATACTCAAGACAAAATTAATGTTAATATTTATCTTGGTTCAACCAATTTACATATTTTTGTATTAGGCCTTTTCAGCTCTTATTACTGACTGGATTTATAGGGTGTGTTTAGAAAATACAATATCAAGATTATGAGGGTTGTATAAGATTTACATTTGTATAATCTTAAGTCCATTATGTGACGTTCGTACACGCCTATTCCCCTTAGCTTATTTCTTAGTTTCTGCTTATATCGCTTGTTTTAAAGACACCGTCATCATTGTAAGTTTCATAACAAATAATGACCATTATATAAGAAGCTCTTATAAGATTTCATGCGCTTTGCGGTAGAGGATATTTTTGAAAGCTTATCGAGAGGCGGAAGATATTGAAAAACACTTATCTTCGCCAAATGCGAATAAGCTAGCTCTAATGCTCTTTTGATGTACCATTATATGAAAGTATTCAGAAGGATTTTGATGGGAGTTATGGAGATTATTTGAGAAAAGAACTTGCTAATCTTTGCTCCGATATATCAAGGGCACTATTTTTCTCTTATAAATCAATACAAAGTCTATTTATGTATGTACTAGCTTACGTAATATTTTTATGTTACTTATTTTTTTTTTTTTTTTTTTTTTTTTTTTTTTTTTTTTTTTTTTTTTTTTTTTTTTTAATAATAATAATTTATTTCATTTCATTCATAGTACAAATAGTTCTGCTTAAATTTAATAAATTAAACTAATACATTGTCGTAAATTGTGGCAGATATCTATTGATACTCGCACTAGGTCGCCCTGTATCGCGAGTATCAACCTTCCAAAAACTTATGTAGTATATATCGATATGTATAATCTGTATTATGTTTAATATTGTCATATTATTTATACCTATACCACATTTCATTATATTTCCCAATTCATTATATTTCCTTTGTATACATTGTTTTTAAATTTAATTTTTATATATTAACTGTTAGTACATAAATAAATAATCAATGACTTTTGTCTATACAAAAGCAATGAAAATATTATTTTTATATAATCCGCGAAAAAAGAAAATATATGTAGTGCTAAATGTAGTGTGTACTATCCGTTCTCATATCTGAAACATTCAGAAACAACTCAAACTCACTCACAACCCGTTAACACTAGCAGTGCACATATTCACTACCACAATCTCAACAAGTATATTTATATTAGTATAGTTTCACCTTGTAACCGAAGCATCGTCAGGAGATAGAATCCACAACAAACTCACAAAGCAATTATACGAATTCTGCAAGTAAAATTGAAAAAATGCTTCTTATTTTATTTCTTTAGCACTTTCATTTTTTAGTTAGGAGTGGGTTTACGTCGGTAGTACAATCGCCGGAATTCGAACCCACGACCTCTCGATCGCAAGTCCATTACTCTAACCATTCCGCTACCACCTTCTGTATCCGCTTATATTAATAGCCCGAAATTTTAATGTCTATAAGCATCTGAGTAAACGATAAATAATTACACATCCTATTATAATTTATAGAGGAGAAAATTATATGAGCAACCATCAATAATCGGACAAAATCCAAGCCGTATGCACGCCAAATAGATGTAAAGAAGCTCTCTAATGTCCTTTTGATGTGCTTTTACTTGATAAAAGTTCCCAAGAGCATTTTGAGACAGACCATTACAGCAATATCTGCGAGATGTGATGGTTATATTGTTGAAGTTCATGAAATCAGTCCAGAGATTTCAAAGATTTTATTACTAAATCCTATCCTATCCTACTATTATTATAAATGCGAATGTTTGTGAGTATGGATGTATGTTTGTTACTCTGTCACGGCTAATCCGCTAAAAATCCTGTTGATTCTGCAAGAATAGAATGACATTGAAAAGCGCCTCACGCGATAACAGCCCACGCGAATGAAGTTGCGGGTAAAAGCTAGTGTTTTTATAAAGGTGTGATAGCCGTGCGACTCTTTCAAAGGAGTCACGGGCTCAAGCCCCTGGCAGACCAATAAGTTTTTCTATGTAAACTTATGTGTCTAATGGATAATGGCAAATTTATCACACGCTTTTCGGTGAAGGAAAACATCGTAAGGAAACCTGTATATCTCTAGAGAATTCTGAAGATATGTGTAACCTACCAATACGCATTAGCTCGAACTCTTCTCTCTAGAATTTTTATATAATTGTTGTAGAAAAGTAACAGCTTCTTAATATCCAATTTTTGGGCATAGGATTCCTCTCTCTATTCAAGGAGAGAAGGTTTGGAGCAAATACCCACCAATCACCACGCTTCTCCAATGCGGACTGATTGATTCCACATATGTATATCCAGAATTCTTCAGTGATATGCTGATTCCTCACGGTGTCTAAATTTTATTTAAAACACGAATAAAAATACGTGACGCTTTCCTTTTTCATGTAATTTACTAAACCATTCAACTTTGTTTTTTACTGCATGCCTACTGTTTCCAAAAAACGCGGAACACATGTTCAAATAAAAAGGAACAAGTAGCAAGTGAAATCGCCATCGATGTTTGTGCCATGTGATGTTACCACACCATAAAATTCGTAAAAAACCGTTACCTGAAACAAGTTTTATATGCGGGTGTGTGGACAAAAACAAAAACGTCCAAAATTGCGAACTTTATGTCGTATTCGGTTACAACAATGTTTTCCCTATATACAGAGTTTTAAATACTTTTTTAAGTTTTTAAATTACGGGTAATATTTGATTGTATTGTATACTTAAGCTTAGTAATCCGAAACAAAACGTATATTTAAATTGAATATCACAATAGTTGTAATGTCTTATGTAAACAAAATATAATGTTGTTTTGTATTTTTATATTCATTTGAATGTTTTATTTTAACTTTAACTAGAAGAAACTGATTGTATAATAATATTGCGCTCGCTGCCCTAACTTTCCTTTTTCTCTTTTCGAAATTTTCGTTGATATTGGCCAATACTTATTAAACTAGAGTAGAGAGGCCTGTAAAAGGCCTTTCACACGGTCGGGATAAACTGCCCTGCCATGGTGGCCTTGGTTGGGTTGGTGTAAAAATGGACAGTAAAGAAGGCGGTCGTGCCGACCGATATTTGGCTTGTGCCAACAGCATGCAACAGCACTTTGGTCCAGTGATATATGTATATCCTGACAATGTGGATGGCCTTTAAGTGCCAGTGTCGCAACAAATAATAATAGAGAGAAGATGAAACTCATAAACTGGTCTTTGTCTAATCACACTTAATAAAAAGAGATAGATGACTCGTTTGATTTCTTTTTATTGGTGATATATTTTTGAGTAGGGGACTATTATAGTATGATAACTGTATATAATATTAGCTAAAGCAATACATACATCCACACCAGTCACGATCTACACAATGCAACCATATGATAGTGGCAACGGGATTGAATTCCAATCTACTATTTAAAACAATAATACTACTCAGCTACAAGCCCGACTTCCCATTCACAGCTTCAATGGTGAAAAACTAACTATAGAGTACCTACGACATTTGATTTGTTCCCGATTACTTCACTTTTAATTAAAGAACATATTAATAAAAACAATGCTTTAGAATACAAAATTAACTTGCACTTCACGGGCAGTGTACGGTGAATGTGGCTGTAAATTGAAAATGACTAAAGGAAGGGTCGTAACGAGGCATAAAATAGCAGGCGACGTTGACAGACGACAATCGGTAGGTGGTCCTTTATTACGCAGTAACGACAGTTTGAAGTGAGCTCACAACGGTAAATATATAGTATACATACATAAATAACATACATAAATACTAATATGTAAAGCAGAAGAATTTGTTTGATTGTTTAAACGCGCTAATATTATGAACTACTAAATCGATTTCAAAAATTCTTTGAGTATAAGATAGCCCATTTATTAAGGACGGCATTAATTATTAGACTCCGCCGTGTGGTATCCGGCTGAGTAGAATAGACCACCCTCATTTCTTACCGAGGTGTCGTAAAAGACGACTAAGGTAAGTTGACTCACCGTGTGGTATCCGGTTAAGTAGAATAGACCACCCTCTTTCTTATCGAGGTGTTGTAAAATACGATTGAGATGAGTTGACGTCAGGCGGCCGGTGTAAAATACGTAGCCAAATCATGTGACATCATGTTTGTAACATGTTGTGCTGACCCCACTTAGAGTGGGATAAGGGCAGTAGAATGATGACTTTTCTACAATTATTATATTCTTTCCGTTTTTGAGAGAAGGGTTTCAGCTAAGGCGGATTGGTAGGTTTTGGTAGGTTACACATATCCCCAGCATTCAGAAGTTTATAAAGATGATGATTAATTATTAGACTAAATAATACCTTTATAAATATACATCTCATGCCAGGAATAGAATCTGGAGCCTTTAGTATGTAGAACAAATCACACACACAGCGGTTGTCAAAAAATTTATTTGTTTCTCTTATAATAATAATCTCTTAGTATCATCTTAATATTTCAGAATGCAATTTTGCAAACTGTTTTCGCTAAAAGAAAAATCCTTCTCTTCTAATAACGCCGTAGAGCCAGCTGCTTTATTAGTGCTCGTGTTATGAATACCGTCTGGGGAATCTCCTTTGAAACAAAAACGCAAATATTTTCTTTGTACTAAGAGCATCCGACTACATTTTTCTTTATATCTACTGGCACGGATATAATTACGTCACACTATGATAAAGAAGTATTAATGATGATTAATTTATTATCATGCACAGAATATCATTTAAATTTATTTTGACGAGATGTTTTCAAAGCTTATTTTTGAGGATAAAAAATGGTGAAAGCGTCTTAATCAAATCAAATCAAAATCATTTATTTACTTTAAACATGAATAGCCAGAATCGACATGCAAATTTTTAACAGTAAAATTAAGAATAAATTTATTAATTCTATATGTGTGTATATATATACATTTTTAGTAACTAAATCACTTATTAAAAATATAAATGTATTTTTTATTGTAAAAACTCTTGTAAAGTATAGAAACATTTATCAAGCAACCATGTAAAAAGTTCTTTTTTAAATTGTCTGAATGGTAATTCAATTAGGCTAAGAGGTAACTTCTTAAATAATTATATATTTTGACACACATTGCATAACTATTTTGTTCATTTCATTTTGTTAAGGAGTTCACGCATGTATCCCTTAATATCAGCCGATGGACGTTCGAGGCCCACTTCCGGCGGCTCGGCTCAAATTGAAAGCGACCGCCGGAGTCCTGAGCAGGCTTCTCCCGAATATGGGTGGGGGGGGGCCTAATACAGGCTGCCAGGGCCTTTATACCGGAGTCGTCCGGTCAGTGACCCTGTACGGCTCTCCCGTATAGGCAGAGCAGCTGACTGCCAAATCTCTGCCCCTATTGCGTAGGGCGCAGAAGATTGTGGTGGTTAGACTATTATGGGGCTACCGGACTATCACTGGCGAGGCGACCTGCGTCTTGGCCGGGTCCCCGCCGTGGGATCTAGAGGCCAAGGTGCCTATTCAGGACTACCGCTGCAAAGTTTTAGCCCGTTCATCGGGGGAAAACAGCTCAGGTAGAGCAATAACTTGATATAATGGTGGAGATCATTCAGAGTAGATTTCTAACTGTTAAATTTCCTATTTATACAAAACATTCAAAAATTGTTGTTATAACTACTCTTAGCTACTAACTATAGGCAAAACAAAAATTCTAATATAAAATCTACTTACCTTAGAAGAAAAAATATAAAGAAGAGCGAATAAGATATTTGAGAAGTGTTGACGTACCTGAAACAAAATATATATCAAATAAGTACTTAATATAGACCAAAATAAGCATTTCGATCTTAATATTTTAAAAATGGATATGAATCTTTTGGATATGAAATAATCAAAAATTCCATTTATTATACATATTTTTACCTTTTTTATTTTTTATTGAATTAATACACTTTATCTAGACTACTGTCTGTTTCTCGACAATCTATTATATAATATAAATCTTATAACAACTGAGCCATACAATGAATCCGATTCAAATTTCTTATTTTATTATAAGTCTACTACTATCACCACATCACTCCAATATACATTTATAAGGTTCAATTTAAATTGAACCAATAATAGAAAGTACTTAAGAATCGAAGCAGTATAATATCCTGTAATTAAGTGTTTAAGTATGACAAGTGATATTTCTGACTTCGGCACAAAGAAAATGTTAAACATTTACACACTAGCGGTATAGTTAGTTACTTTGTAAATGACAGCATTTTTTATTCACTCCAAACAATGTAGACCATAATTGTACCACTACGGTGTAAATTTAACGGCAAAGGAATTATTTATAATGCCTTGTTAAACCTGTATATTTACCTGTTTATAAACGATACTTCTGGAACCTAAAATGGCGGTAACAATTTTAATATATAAGAGAACAAAAACTTCAACTTAAATATATTGTGATTCTTGTGTTTACACTACTTAATAAATAAATATGTTTTCATTTATCAATTTCAGTTTAGCATGGGTTAGTTATGGCCACTGATTCAAATAAGAGCGAAAGCGTTTTTTTATATGAAACTTTTGTGCAAAGTTGATATTTACAATTTAATACGAAACATGCCAATTTGCATTGAATGAGTGTGGTGGGTCTACGCACCAAAATTTGTCTCAAAACATGGTCGATTAAGTCTGTTAACTTTTAACTTTTACCATACTTAAGCCGGGTAAGTATGGTAATAGTTTAGTGGGTATTGATTATATTTAAATTTTTATTAGTAATATTGTTTGCGTAAATTAGAAATAAAATGGTAATAGTTTGATCAAACTCTTCAAACTAACAGCTATAAGTATTAACATTTTACTTGAGAGCAGTTAAGATATATCTTGAGTGTATGGTCTACATTAAAAACCAAAGGCTTATCCTTGTCCATATTTTTCCCCCAATGTTAGGGGATTTTTAAATTATCTTAGAGGCAGATGACGCAACTAGCTCTCTTCTTCTCAAGAACCTGTGGGCGTCTACTAACAACAGACATAGATAAAAAAATATATATAGTATTTTCAATAGATTTTCACACCATAAAAACTATTTGATGGGTCTTCTGAACTTCTTATGTTCTATGCATCTTCTAGTGCAAGGACACCACGAAAATAGCTTGTGATCGTAATATTTTAAAGCTGTTTTTTCATAACTTACTCATTCCACATTTACCAAGACAGAAAACAAAAGCAATAATAAAATTATTTTGCTATAATCAGCGATGAATTCATCGCGGATTATAAGCAAGATAATTTTGTTTTTACTTTTTTTTATGGATTTAAGCAAAGTAACGCCTAATTCTATAAATTATTTCAAGACAGAAAATATAAACCTCTAGATACATTTCAGTTAACTTTAAGCGAACACGTATAATTTAATATTCAATTAATTGAAATTCACATTTATCCGTACTGTAATTAAAAGACAACGAGACACGAATATTTGTCGCAAGAATTAACCGTTTCCAAAAGTTGTAATTAACGAAATTTTCTCTTAATGAGTTTATGGAAACGGTGCGAGTCTTTTAATATAAAAGATTTATGTAACTTTCCTGTTTGAAATCTGCAAATCATATTTTTGCTGATGGGTTTTTTAGACTTTAGTTTAAAAACTTGGAAACAACTTGTTTGGAAATTAATTTCTAGTTTGGAATATTTTGCGCAAAAAGCTAAATTTTGTTACCTTAATCATTGGTAACTTAACTATAAACTATTTTTGATTGATTATTTTGATTCGATCACCATTAATTAATAATATAACTTCAATCAAACTTGCAGACATATTGTGATGGCAACAGCTGTCGCACTTATGTGTATGCTTCGTAGTCTAAGTTATTCCTATCATCACAATAAATTTAAAAAAATCGTATTTAACATCAGATCAACAGCTTTGAAGCATTCTCCATGAATATTTCCAATTAAAATATTCATTAAAGTTTCAGTTGCACCTAGAGCTGCGGCTAGAATCGGAAAAGCTATATTAATTTTTGTCTCTACTTATTGCGAAAGCCATGATGGCTTAGCGATTAAAGCACGTGATCGTTTCATTGTTTCTCACGTTCTTTCCCAGTTCTCTATCTGCATGTTGTATACAAAAGTACATGTTATGCGTTATTTATGTGCTTAATTTATATTTAAGTTTAGCCATCACTTAAGATTATACAAAGCTAGTTCAATAACTTAATTTACGTATACTAAAATATCTATGAGTATATTGTTTATATCTAGTTGTACATAACACTTAAGTTACAGTAATCTTAAGATTTAAGTCAAATTCAGAAAACCCGATTATAACAACTGTTCCGCAAATGTTCTTTATTTGTTTCGTTTAATCCCTTTCGTAAAGCCTTTATTCATTTTGGAGTAAGCGAAATGATGTATACCATTGTACATACGTCTTATTGTGAACTATTCAATGAGATGAAAGAAAATGTTTCTTTCTTTGACTTTCAGTGAGATTTTCCTTGTACTTTATTTTTTTGCTTATTCAAATAAAATTATTCAACATCAATTCATATGTTTAGTTTGCTGTTGTATATGTAAATAAATTATTTTGGTTTTATAAATATAAACTATCGTGAGTAGTATTCATAGTTAATGTATAGAACCGGCTATACTCACATCTGATTCTATCTGGTTAGCCCAACTAAACTAGTAAGGAGCTCATGATTAAGTGCCCCGGATAGGTTCGAAACTAGTCGGGCTAACCCGATAGAATAAGACGTTAGTATAGCCAGTTCTATACATTAACTATGAATTATTTAGATTTTTCTAGATCAACTACGTTTGTTACTTTCCGTATCACAATTTAATTTTCAAAGTTACTGTAACATATAAGTTTCCCAAGGCGCACGCGAAATCACTAAATCGCTAGTAAAGCTTAATCCAGCACTATTCGAACAAAGAAAAGGCAGTATAAATGGGAGCCAAAACACTCCTTGAACAAAGAATCAAGGGGTTACGTAAGGTAACCATATAGTTTTGATATGATAGGAAAAGTGAATACACAAAAAAAAATCCGCAGTGTATTCAAATTTATGTTTTTAGATTCTTATTAAATTATTATATTTTTGAATAAATTATTTCTTTAAATTGTTTTATAAAAATTTCTGTAAATATTAAAAAATTGTATTTTAAAAATAGTACCTGGGTGACCGGTAATTTTTAAAATGATGTAAAAAAAAAAATAGTATATAATATGTATATAATTAACTCATTTAGATATTAAAGATATTATGTATCAGAAAATTCTAATTGATTTCTAGTAGGATAGAATAGTATCATAATTACTTTATTATTGTAAGAAAGGATACTATTTTAATCTATCTTTACTCTGACACATTAAATAATTTAGAATATTCTGTGTATTACATTCTTTTAAGATACATAATATTATATTTTATAAAATAAAAACGAAGAAAGTTTAAGATCTTGTTTTCGATTTGTTGTACGTATATGTTTTAAACTTATCTCGCAGTCATAGTGCGATATATTTAGGCAGTCAAATTTTCATATATCCCCCGTAATTAACCAATAAAATGAACAATACAGAAAGTCAGTATTAGATTTATATATAGATCCGATAATGAAATATATTAACAAAATTCAAGCATAAATTACTAATTAGTAAACGCGGAAACGCTGCCACCATTCTTGGGACCATTCCACGTGGGCATGATTTGTATAGTCCTAGCGTGTAAGTAATTTAAGATAGATATAACTTGTACATTTTTGTTGTAAATAACAAAAAAAATTTGTACACTAATTAGTAAGATAGATTTTTTTAATCAATCGACCTGATAAAATATAATGTAAAAATAAACATTTTCACACATTATGGTCACTCTAGTTGTGTGCTATAAATTGCAGCCACTATCAACACGCCCGGCGTCCAAAGTTTACTTATTTCGATACTCAGCCACTTGGCCGGTTTACCGAGCTACTTTTTACCGAAATTGACATTTTAGGTCTGATTTATATGGACGCCAACTTAAGTTCTTACTACAACTGTCGGTTTGTGGTGTTCGTTGTTTGTGTCTTTTCTAACAAACTCGTTTCTAGCTTTACTTTACGATTTGTAATACATTTTAATTATACAAGCACCTTCTTTGCTATTGGTTACGTAAACACCGCGTTGCCAGTATACCCGGTATTAAACTTTGACATATTTTTTTTATTTGGCATAATTGATAGTGTGTTGCTAAATTTACAACTAGTGAACTGAATGCAGAATAGACTATACCAAAGTTTAAGGAATAAAACATAATTTTATCTCATCTTCCGTCTGCCCTTATCCCACTCTAAGTTGGGTCGGCGCAACATGTTATAAACATGTTTTCACGTGATACGGCTAAGTATTTTAAGACCGGAATTTTTATCTTGGTCGTATTTTATGACACCTCGTAAAAACATGATTATATAAATATATTTATTTACAAATAAAATATACAAGTTATATCTATCCTAATTACTTAAACGCTAGTACTATACAAATGATGCCAAGGTGTAATGGTCCCAAGAATACTGGCAGGGTATCCGCGTTAAATCGGTAAGCTGATTCTTTGATTTTAATATCACATATTTCTTACCGAGGTGTCGTAAAGGCGACTAAAGTAAGTTGCCCCACAGTGTTGTATCCGGTTGAGTAAAATAGACCACCCTCTTTCTTACTAAGGTTTTGTTAAATACGTCGAAGTTAAGTTGACGTAAGGCAGGCGGCCGGTCGTTAAATACGTAGCATGTGACAGCATGTGTGTAACATGTTGTGACTACCCCACTTAGAGTGGGATACGAAGGATGATTTTTTTCACCTATATATAATTTAAGCTACATTACATATAAAAGCCGTTTAAGTATGTAAAAAAAGTCTTTCCTTAATAACAATTTCACATACAATTACAGCCCCGCCCGGGATACGCCAATCAATCAAAAAAGACAAAGCTTTCGTGTTTCCGCCTCATTTTAAAATGTCCGACATAACTTGTGTCAATAGCACTTTTAAATTTAATAGGTTTTATATTAAATATACTCATGTCGAATCGTGTAAACACTTTTACGGTTAATTTAACTTGATTGATAGCTTTTTATACTTAGGACGTTTGATTCTCTATTTTGTACTCGTATTATTTTCTGTCATCATTTCTCCTGCCCTTATCCCACTCTAAGTAGGGTCGGCACAACATATTACAAACATAATGTCACATGATTTGGCTAGGTATTTACGACCGGCCTCCTGCCTGATCTCAACTTACGAAAGAAGTAAGAAAGAGGGCTGTCTATTTTACTCAACCGGATACCACACGGTGGGTCAACTTACCCTAGTCGCCTGTTACGACACCTCGGTAAGAAATGTGGGTGGTCTATTCTACTCAGCTTGATACCACACGGCGGGATGACTTACCTTAGTCGCCTATTACGACACCTCTGTAAGAAATGAGAGTGGTACTTTTCTATTCAGCCGGATACCACTGTTCATCTTTAATATTTAAAAATGAGTTAATCTTGTCAAACGTAATGCTGCGATAGCCGGTGGGTGACCGGCGGATCGAAAATGTTCAAAACCCGGGATCGAATCCCACAAATTGTCGGCGCTTACTTTCTATTTTTTTTATATTTTTTTATATCTAATAAAAAATTATCGAGCAAGGCTCGGTCACCCAAGTACTATAAATAAGTACTAAAAATAACTATTATAATACTAAAATACGAGTATTGCATTTCACAAGAAAATCTCGATAACAAAGTTACCACACCAATTAGAGAACTTAATCCGTCTGGAGCTTTGTTTGTAAATAATTGCGATGAAAATTTCGCCAATTGGTTGTACTAATTAGATAACCGAATCCGTAAGCCGGCGCGAATTTGCGGATCCATGAGTTTGTTTAACAATTTCTGTAATCTATTACGAACATGATTGTTAGTGAGGTGTAATTTGCGTTTATTAGTTTTGTATAGTAAATAAATGATGCTTCGGTAATTAATAGTGGTCCATAATAAATTATAGATCCAACTTTTACCGATAGTTTTAATTAATGTAACATACGTAATAATGAAATAATTTTGCTATAATCCGTAAGTAAGTAAATAGGTGAATAGAAAAAATATAGAATGCTTATTGTAGTGTTAAGTTTAGGAACGAATAGTACGCTCTACATTTAGCATTATATATGTATATATTTTCTATTTACTTTATCGCGAATTATCGCAAAATATTTTATCATTACTTTTGTATTATGAACTTCCGTAAATGTAGCGCTTAATTCTATAAATTATTTAATTAATCTTTTTTAATAGGTAGCTGTATGAAATTTTATTATAGTATTAAATTATTTGCAAATACGTGAACTACTATTGCTACTCAAGGAAGATTTTTCCAAGGCTTCCATTTTTCCTTTCAATGCATTTCAAAATGTAGTTCGACATAGGTCACTTTCCATACCTTACTATCTTATATAACTTTCAGACATATATCTTTTAAATAACAAATTTCATATTGAAAAAAATTATTTACTCTCAAGTATCTAGAGTATCGAGAGATAGAATATTAAGTATCGAGAGCAAAAATTTTTACTATGTAAGGCAAAGAAAAGGTATGCCACACCCCAATCATGCGTTACTCTCTTTATGAATCATCCAACATGTATAGCGCGTTTTCTTTAGTATCTCTTTACTCGTAAAAACTGTGTTAAATTTGGAATGGCAATATGTACCATAAGTAACAAACAATTATTATTCTATTGCTTAGCCTCCTCTTTCTGTTGAGGGAAAGAAGTGATGGAGTTAAGACCCACCACGCTGCTCCAATGCTGGTAGCTTGCACATAAACCCAGAATTCTCTGGAGATACTCTGAATATGTTTCTAGATAAGGTTCCTATGTTCGTAGAAAAGGATGTGATAAATTGAGGCCATGAGAGTCAAGGTGCTCTAAGTGATAGTTTATCAATACTGAGTTTTATTTAATTGATGAATAAGATGTTTAGGGTTAGTAAAATGACTTAAAAATAAAGAAAGATTTTATAATTAGAGAGTAAGACAGAAAATATTAATGAAAGATATTATTTTGCTAAAGTTACAATTATATTAAATCAGTGCTAATTGTTTTTCCTTATTACTATAACCTTTTGTTTAAGAAGTTAGGACATTCTGGCTCTCACAACCTCAATTGAAAATATAAATTAGATAAGTAAAGATAAGTTTTAACAGAAAACATTATTGGTTTAAACCTGTGATCCCCTCTTAAGAGTCACACGGTCTCACCGCTGGGCTATCACAACTTCAGAGAAATAATATAGAGAAGCCAAGAATTTTAAACGAGTATTTCCTTAATTAATTCCTTGACGTACACAACAGTATTTCCACGAAAAAGCTCACTTTCCCCCATACCCACTGTAACCAAACAGTTTATAAACAACCAGTAACTTTCATAACAATACAACGTTACGAGTTCATTAAAACGAGTTAATGAGGCAAGTTCGACCACTTTATGGTATTGTTACCGAATAATACAGTGAAGTTATACATCTAAGTCGAATATTATATACACTAACATACTATGAGAAATTAGATTGCTATGCAAATAGCATTTTATAAACATCAAATTCAGTGACGTTTAAACTAACAAAAATTTACGAACGACACATTTGATCATATATCATTGCATTTCGAACCTTTTTTTTATTTATTCATCATAAAAAAGTGACATAGACTCAGAAAGTAGCACAAAAAACTTAAAATTATGCTAGTACTTAACCTACACTTATCAATTCTATTCTAGCACATTAGTTAATATAAGAAAAATAAAAATAATAATAAAAATATTTTGTTATATTTATGCGGTAATTACGTGGCGAACACAACGCGTGTGTGTATTTGTAAAAAAAACTGAATGTGTAATAATTATTTTCTTGAACTTATTTTAAATCTCAGTTCTATAAATAGAAACTGATTTAGATTACTTTCGGTTCGCCACCAATTTGAGCTTGATACAGATTTTAGCGATGAAAATCTCATACCACTTGCTTCACAATATGATTACGGCAACAAATTTCAACTGCTGCGAAATTTCATCGCTAGATCGCAAAGTGATTATCAATTTTCATAAGATCACGTTAACCGAGGAAATAACTTTTTAATAAATGATAGTACGAAACAACAAAGTGCAATGGCGTAACTATGTGCATTCAAAGCGATACTTAGGAAACTTTCAACTGCAATGAAATTTCATCACAACCATACTTGACTACACGGCAAACAATTTACATTAAAATACATCGTAACCGACTCATTAAATCGAGCTAATGGAGCGAATTTTGCTCCAATAAATATTTCACAGCATAGCACTAAAGGTTGAAGTATATAATTTATTGTTGAAGCGAAAATATAAAAAATTGTGGATAATGAATATTAAAACGTTTAACATTGATGATATAACATTATAACAAAATGTATTCAAATTCAAATGATTCTTTATTAAAGTAAACACGCTTTTAAAACCTCAACTGTACTGTAAATAAGTAAACGACTTTTTATCAGTATTCATTTTGTCGGCCTCCGACTCTATGTTTCCCAATATATAATATTGACAAAAACAACATAAAGGAAGAAAATCCAGAAAACAACTCAATGTCGATATATTTATGTATTCAATAATACAAATAGTATTCATTTTATTGAAACGATTTGAATTTTGAAACGATACAACAAATTCTAATTTTATTATATATTTTTATATATCTTTATTGATAAATGTTGAAATAATGAACCTGCCGAGCTATGTACGTTAAATTGCAATAGTGAGGCAATTTTTCCAACCAACAGTCGAATTTACAGTTTAAAGGCACATGTTTATGTATATTTACTTGTTTGAGTATATTGTATAAAAATATTTATATTTGGTTTGAAACAAAGCATTATTAAATAGAGAACTTTCAAAACAAATGAAACTTTGCCGCAATCAAACAAAGCAACAAATGCTTCCATAATGGTACGAACGAGTTTATTAAAATGAATAAATGAGACAAGTTCCATTTCAACAATAGTATTACCCTACGTTATTTGAAAATAAGGGATATTTAACTAGGCTTTTATTGTATCTTTCAAAATTTTAACTTTCACAGTTATTAATCAGCTTATTTAATTATTTTTGCATATGGATGATGTTTAACAAAAATCTCACGACTTAATTACTTAAAATTGACAATTTAAGTAAGATTTATTAGAAGAATATCAATAGTATCTTATATTATCAATAGTATTTATGTATTAATAGAAAACCATAGCAATAAAAAAAGGTAAAAAATACTTATTATACTACAAAATTGAAACAAATCAAAAAAGTTATTATATGTCAATTCGAATATGCATCTGAATTTTATTACAATAATAATCAACCGTAGCGAAAATTTACCAAAAAGCTAATAATTTCCATTCCAATAACTTCACAACGTTTTATTGAAACGTTTTAATGAGCCGAAAACAATAATAAATAACGCATCGAACAAAGCAGAATAAAACTTAAGCCAAATTTTGAAAGCGATATTTTACAAGGGAAACTTCAAGCTCAGCTACTCTAGCAACTTTTTTGAAATAATAGACTAGCAACACAATCCAAATACGTTGAGCTTGAGGCACTTAAGACTTAATATTTATAGAAACGTGTATCATTTGATGTAACTCTTTTTATGAAAAGCAAGTCAACCTTTTTTATAAATTTAATATTACACCTAGTTTAGACAAAGAGTGGTATTTCCTTAAAAAAATTATGTTTAGGTAAATTAAACACGGTATATTGTTTCAACTGCTTCAAATAATAAGGCTCATAATAAAAAAAACAATGTTATCACTGTCAATGTGACATTTGTGCATGTTTTGGCTTTCTTGATTATTCTGGGCTAACGAAGACACGGTTGCACCAATTGACATTTTTATTCACTTGTACTCTATACGCTTTTCGGTAGGTTGTCACAAAGCCTAGAGAGATAATTAGCTAAGCTAAGGTGACGTGTGCTGGGCTAAAGTAGCGTGGTGATGACATGTGTCTTGCCTAGCCAAACTACATTGCGCCGTGGCCACAAAATTTTTCGTGTTTTTTTCACTACAATATTTCAATTTTATTAAGTTTATACGTTATTATTTCGATCTTTTGTATTTTTTCCGAAATCCAGTTCTATGTGTCAGTTATGCCTCACATGTGTCGTCTAATCATTTGAGCTACATATACTTAAAGAGTTCTTTCATCAAAAAAATAATTCTTTAAATGACCTACTACACTATAATACTTTCGGTTACGTAGTCGTATGTACGGTCTGTTAGTTAAATAACGGTAACTTAACTAATTACGCTACTTGCTCAAAGAGCTAGAAACATAAAAGGACAGACAATAAGCTGGGAGTCTTTGTTTAATATGTTCAATTAACCTTCTTTGGAGGATTCATTTGTCCAATGGACCATTTAATGAATAGAACTTTCCATCTCAGATTTGTTAAACCGACCTGATTCTAATATCGGATTTCTGGATAGAGTATGAAGAGTATAGTTACATCACCATCATCTTCCTGCCCTTATCCCACTCTAAGTGGGGTCGGCACATGTTATAAACATGTTGTCACATGATTTGGCTACGTATTTTACGACCTGCCGTCTGCCTGACGTCAACTTACCTTAGTCGTATTTTGCGACACCTCGATAAGAAAGAGGGTGGTCTATTCTACTTAACCGGATACCACACGGTGAGTCAACTTACCTTAGTCGCCTTTTACGACACCTCGGTAAGAAAAGAGGGTGTTACCTTTCTATTTCGCCGGATACCACACGGCGGGATAGTTACACAATTAAATAAAAAGACAAATCTTTAGAAGCTACAGAGCATAAATGATAGCTAAAAATAAAAATGATAAACTAATCAAGAAACTAATGTGAAGATATGCGAGGCATAGTTTGAGACCTGTTATGTTGAGGAGCTAAATTTAGAACGGCAAGTACACAGCGGATGACGAAGTCTTGAAAGGCTCTATCTACTAAGTACAAATAAGAAGTTATATCCTAAGTAGTAACTCGGTAAATAATACCTCCCAAAGGAGTAGGGTGTTGGGTCAAGTCGCAAGTCCCTGCAACAAGTATAAGTCAATAGTTAATAGTCCTACAAGTCTATACGAAATCGTTTATAACAATGCCTGAAAATTCTTAGTATAACCTGTCAATCCGTACTGAAGTAGCGTAAAGGTTTCAAACTCTGAGATGTTTGGAACAACTCTGAGAAAAACTCCAAGAAAAGAGGAGGTTTTTAAGGGTTGAATAGGCTTTATCCACTAATTAGTCCTTGTTCGGATATTTTTTTTCACCGAGGGTAATCAGGGCTTGCTGCACCTGAAATGTAGGTAGGTGACTAATTAATGACAAACAAAAAAAGACGATCGGTCGCAACTCGGTGCGCGGGCCTCTGAGTGAATTGCAATAAATATCGGTGTTCGGTGAATGATCGTATTAATATATACGAAATATAAAGGATAATTCGGTGTTTGTGTGTATAAACTATATTAAAGAACAATTAAAGTTGTGATTCCACGAATATAGGTGGATTAAGTTTTTTGTGGTTATACTCCGGCCGGAGCGGCGTGGACGCCATAACTAAAGAAGAAGCCTCCAAGTTAAAGGTCAGTGCTCCTTGATTATTCGGGGTGGAGAAATTGCCGGTTGTCCGCCTATCCTACCTATGCTCACCAACTGCAGCTATTGAAGGCACGCAGTAAGCGCGAACAGTCCTTATAACATAATATACCGTTATTGTACGTAATTTCAACATTTAACTATAACTATGTTAAATTCAGTGAGCTTGAACAAATTGCAAGTTGATGTCTTCTATAGTATACTCTAAACCTGATTCGGAGGAAGCATGCAATTTGTTCAAACACTTCTTGATAAGCTCCTTAGAATAGTTTTATTAGTCAAGTTTTAGGGTATAATAGGGCTGACATACACATGTAGTATTAAAGCCCTTAACTAGAACTTTAGTGAAAACAAGGTTATTTTCTATACCTTTTCTTTGTTGGTCATTTTTATTCTTATCTTCGTTAGACATTTAAGTTTAGTACCTATGGTTTTATAGAAGAAACACTTAAGGTCAGTGAGACGTGTTTTATTTTTGATCTGGTTTATCTAACTGCTGTTACAAGTGTTCTGGAAGGGATTCGGAAGCGTCTGCCAGATAATGTTAAGAGGCACGTACTTGTAGATAACAGACGTTGTTTAAATACAAGACCGTGAAGAATAGACGACTTTGTAATAAGTAATCTGATTTGAGTAAAGACGATGCTCGTTTTGCGAACATAGTATCCTAGTGATGCACTAGAACCGTTAAAAATACTAACTAACAATTCATAAAAAAAATATTCGTCTGTTAATAAATATGTTATTTTATAGATTATACTAGCTTTGCTCGCAGATTCGTCACGATTGAGGGAAAATCACAGATATGTGTTTCAGTCAATTCGCACAAAACAATAATGGACTATTAAAAGGACTATCTTTTAGTCAAAATAGTACAAAACAACACAAACAACAATCGTTTCGTTCCGCAACCGAAGCATCAACAGGCGCTAAACTCCACGGCAAAATCGCAAAGCATGCTTTGTGATAGTGAACGAGTGTAGTGCTTGCGTATTGTGCCGGTGGTGGTGGATGTTTGTGCATGTGTTTTTACGAATCTTACATGTATCGGGTATGAAAACAGATAGTCGACTCTACATTTACCATTTCTATATTTAACATGATATATTTTTTCTATTTACTTTACGCCGTGTTGTATAGAATAGTCATATTTCTTACCGAGGTGTCGTAAAACACGACTAAGGTAAGTTGACCCACCGTGTGGTCTCCGGTTGAGTAGCATAGACCACCCTCATTTGTTACCGAGGTGTCGAAAAAGGCGACTAAATTAAGTCGACCCACTGTGTGGTATCCGGTTGAATAGAATAGACCACCCTCTTCCTTACCGAGGTGTCGTAAAACGACTAAGGTAAGTTCATGTCAGGCAGGCGGCCGGTTATAAAATAGATAGCCAAATCACGTGACAACAAGTTTATAACATGTTGTGCCGACCCCACTTAGAGTGGGACAAGGGAAGGAATATGATATATTTTCTATTTACTTATGGCGAATTATAGCACAATAATTTTATAATTACTTGTGCTTTATACATCGATTATGTTTCGAGTCGTGTAGTTTTAATAACCAGAAAAAAATAATGACTCTCACTATACAAGTACTCTATATCAAAGTGTAATAATGATAAAGTGCAACATATAATCGTAAAGTCAAACCAATATTCAAACAAGATTCATTGCAGACATGACTCAACTTATAATTCTGCGCAGCTCTCGAGTTCGTCGGCAAATTGCTGTTAAATTAGTTGCCGAGTTGCCAGGCATGAGGATACATCCACCATTCAATCTTAGTTATGCTCAAGAATTTAACTTTGGCCGTAGACGCTGTGTGAATTCTAATATAATGCTTTTTGAGAAAATGTACCGCCAACGTCTTGTTATATGAGAAATTTGTTGGGAACTTGCAAAAGTTGTTCCAGGACAATATTATACCCAAATAATATATGGAACACTTACACACACGGTCGTCCGTCCTCAAAGTAACTATTACTTGTGTGACAGACAACTGATGATTATATACATATATAATTTTTAACTACATACTTAAATACAAATACACACCCAGGCGAAGAGCCAACAAATTCTTTATAGAAAATGTTGGCCCTATCAATACCCACTGCGCCAACAGGTCAGTCAAAATGGTCTCCAAATCTGCCTATCTGTATTTAATAGATTTTCTCAAAATCTAATGAACGCTTACGTGCTTGTCGCTTAGATATTTTTGAATTTTTATTAAGTTCAGTGAGAAAATATTTTTACATTCTAACTCTAAGAGCCTTTTTTCGCCTTAAGGGATTAATCCTAAGGGGATGATCCGCCGTCTATGTCACAGTTTGAAGCACATTTCAGCCAATTTTTAAGAAAGTCGCTCAATATTAAATTGCTACATAAAAACTAATAATAGACATGTTATTTGTTTTTGTCCAATCGTTAATTGTTAAGATATATTGTTATTATCGCAAACATTGAAATCAGCATCTACCAATCAAAGTTGCGCCAGGGCTATAGAAATAAAGTAACTTTAAACTTCATCTTTTGGACATCTTTTAAAATAATTTAGAATTACAACTAGACGAGCTTGTCGGGAAGTTGAAATTTAAATGGTCAAATAATTATGGACTTCCAAATTTCAGTCATCTTAGACGTTAGTAGAATCGGAAAATCTTTGATTATCTAATACATTCCTACATGTATCCACTGTTATAACTAAACCACATTAACCCTGTTTTCTATCACACCACATGTTAAAAGCATATAAATACCGTTTTATTATAGGACGTTTATTGACAGGTTGATTTTTTATTCAATAAATTGTGTGAGAGGCCGTAATCAAATTTATTATGATCAAGGAAGGCGTATCAAACACCTCTAACAGTTCAGTGACAGGTAATATTTATGAAGCGCGAAGCTGATACAAAAGTAACATTAGAACACATCACAATAAGAAAGGGGCCGTATCAAAGGCAGCAAGGCATCCCCATGGGGCAAGACCTTTATTTATGGCACGCCTTTGTTAGTACACCGGAGAAATATAAATAGTTTGCGCTGAAATATCGAATGGTTTTTGAGGGTGAGATATTGTAGGAAATTAATGATGTGGTCAGTACTTGGATTGGATTAGGGAGTGTTGAATGGATGGGCGAGATGGTAAAAGGCTCGGGTTGGGCCACGCGGCTTTGTAAAACACTAACGCAAATTGGGATCAAGTCTGGAGATTTGCGAGGGGACGTAAGTGCTTTTGCGTTTATTTATGGTAATTTGCTTTCCGATAGGTTTGTGCTCTCTATTGCAGTCAATTGAAATATTAAAATCAATACATCATACGCGTACAGTAAGAACTTGTGTATTTCATATTTTAGGTATTTCGATATATTGATACATAAAATATTTATGTAATTACGTAATTCACTACATCTACATATTTTATTTTACCGATCCTATAAGTCGCAGAGGAATATTTGAAGATTGAGAAAGTTATAGTTCAGCATAACCAAACGTCCGTCTCCGTGTCAAAGTCTTTGCTTAAAAGGCTTTTACAGCTTTCTTATCTTATTAAAGAGAGATTTGATTTCTATTGCTACTCCGAAAAAATGCAAGTTTTGTGTATAGTATGTTGCTTTGTAACTAAGTAAAAGTTTACTCCTTGCGTCTAACGATTGTTAAAATTAACGGGTATTAAATAAGCACCACGAGACGCAGACTTTGACACTCAAACTAGAAAGGAGTAAAATTACCATAGTTTTATACAACCATATTTATCGACACAAAAGCTATTTTAAAAACGAAACATAAAAATTGGTCGAAATAATCTCGATGGAATCGTAAACAATTTTAAATGCACGGCAATAAAACTTTTACTACTATCCCGAAAGCAACAACTGCTGAACAATCGTAAATATTACCCAAATATGATACGCCGAGAATATAAACCGGGAATGTAAGTCCTGCAATAAAACATTCCACTATATACTACGTTCTTAGTTTTGTACTGGATTCCTTTAAATATTAATTCAATTTTGTATGAAAGCGCAAGAGATGTAAAGAAAAGAATGACAAAGCAACATTGCAAAATGAAAATGTACGTTTTCTGCGGAAATTTTATACTTCAATAACGAAAATATACGAATATTTAGAAGACAAGGGCAGAATGACATCACAGAATATACTAGTTAAATCATAAATGCAAATACTCATAAAATCTTTGTCACAATACAATACACAGAACGCATCTGTTTTAGTTCTTACATATTTTTTTTGAAAGGCGATATAGTAGTGTTGCGATAAATTTAACACAGCTAGAGGCTCCTATTAGAACCAATAAAAAGCTGATTATTTAGAATACAATTTACCAAGTTACCCAGCTAGAAATGTGTAGAGATAATTCTTGTATATGCGACAAAAGAATTTACGTAAAAAGTGAGTATTTAAAATAAAAATTATTTAATTCTTTTAATACGTACTTAATATTTCCGTCACGATTCATACATCTCTCAGACTGCCAGTTCAATAAAATGAAATTCGTATTTCATTTCAACACTTTGTTTTTGTGTATCACGATGAACACGATCGCACTTAATCTTTACTAGCGGCCTGCCCCTGCTTCGCACGGGTATAAAATATATATCCCATGTCAGTCAGTGTAAAAAAAAATGATTAAAATAGATCAAGTAGTTTTCATTTATTCATTACAGCCCGTGGCCCGCAAGCGTTAAATTTGGAGAAAAACAATTTCCTTTCCTTATACCAAGAAGATTTCCTGCTATATCTAATATCTAAATTCATATACTTACTACATATTTTCATTTTTCCCCTATGTATTTTATTTTTAAAATTAATTACAGAATGTCCTTATATACTACATTCACAGCTTTCTTGTCATTAAACAAACTCTTGAAACAACGACATATAGCTGTTAAATGCGAAGTGCTATAGGGCGAAGCGCGGCCTCCTCACGGCATTTTAAATCTGTAATATCTCCGTAAATGTTCACTTAAATTACATGCTGTAAACGGCCATATTGATCTATATTAAATCAACAATTTATTTAAGGTACTTAATTGGATAAGGAATAATGCTGTATTGTATAAAAATTGCTTCAAAAATAAGGCATTATTTTTCGTAAAAAGTAAATGACAAAAAATGCTATTGTGGGTTATCCATAAGAGATAGACATACACCATCGCGGACTTTTCTGTAGACCTTTTCGAGGTGTATAAATACTTAGTACATCATTTTGTTAAATCTCGTAGGGTTTAGCCTGCGTTTGCAATGTAAGCGGAAAAAAATGTAATTATTTACAGAAACCTCAAAAATTACAGTATTTCTCTACTCCGTATTGAATGTTATTATACATACAAACCTTCCTCTTCAATCATTCTATCTATTAAAAAAAACCGCATCAAAATCTGTTGCGTAGTTTTAAAGTTTTATGCATACATAGGGATATATGGACAAACAAAGAATGCGACTTTGTTTTATAATATGTAGTGATAATAATGTAAATTTTATTGTAAATTGCATTGTTAATTTTATTGTAGAAGCCCACAACTATTTACATGATGTAATTATTGGAATATTCTTTCTTATTTTGATGTGATTATGTATTAGATGAAATTCTGTATTTAGTTGTTTTAAAGGACCCCTATGGTCCTTTGGTGGGCGGTATGTTGTGTTAAGTCAGTTCATATACTAAGTCAGTCGCAATTAAACATTGAATATAGAAACACGTCTGTTATTAAATTCCTTGTCGATCATTTTAAGTAGTGGAAAAAGTGAACCTTATTTACATCACCAGTCATATTGATCAATATTAAATAAACAATATATTTAAGGTTCTTAATTGGATGAGGATTAATGCTGTATTGTATAAAAATTGCTTTGAACATAAGCCATCATTTTTCGTAAAAAGTAAATGACAAAAACTGCTATTGTGGGTTATCCATAAGAGATAGACATATACCATCGCGGACTTTTCTGTAGACCTTTTCATGGTGTACAAATACTTAGTACATCATTTTGATAAATCTCGTAGGGTTAAGCCTGCGTTTGCAATGTAAGCGGAAAAAAATGTAATTATTTACAGAAACTTCAAAAATTACTGTATTTCTCTACTCCATATTGAATGTTATTAGACATGTACACCTTCCTCTACAATCACTCTAACTATTATAAAAAACTCTATCAATAACAATAACTAATAACAATAACTCTATCTATTATAAAAAAACCGCATCAAAATCTGTTGCATAGTTTTAACGATTGAAGCATACATAGGGATATACGGACATACGGACAGACAGAGAATGCAACTTTGTTTTATAGTATGTAGTGATATTATTTATTTTTACAATTGATAGACAATGTCTTTACATACAACATTCATAGCTTTCTTATCATTAGACAATATAAACTTAAAGAAGGACATTTAGTTGCGCCTCCGGTCGCTGCTAAATTCGAAGTGCTTATAGGTCGAAGCGCGGCCTTCTCGCGGGATTTCAAATCTGTAATATCTCCGAAAATGTTCACTTAAATTACATGCTGTAAACGGCAATATTGATCTATATTAAATCAACAATTTATTTAAGGTACCTAATTGGATAAGGATTAATGCTGTATTGTATAAAAATTGCTTTGAACATAAGGCATCATTTTTCGTAAAAAGTAAATGAAAAAAACTGCTATTGTGGGTTATCCATAAGAGATAGACATATACCATCGCGGACTTTTCTGTAGACCTTTTCATGGTTTACAAATACTTAGTACATCATTTTGATAAATCTCGTAGGGTTTAGCCTGCGTTTGCAATGTAAGCGGAAAAAAATGTAATTATTTACAGAAACCTCAAAAATTACAGTATTTCTCTACTTCGTATTAAATATTATTATACGTACAAACCTTCCTTTTGAATCACTCTATCTATTAAAAAAAACCGCATCAAAATCGGTTGCGTAGTTTTAAAGTTTTATGCGTACATACGATATATGTGACTTTGTTTTATAATATGTAGTGATTAACAGAGTTTACGATCGTTATGACAATGGCGGCATTTAAGAAGCAAAAAAAACATAATATTAATTTCGACAACACGAAATGGTTCCTTATATCGATAAGGAAAGGTCATTGACCCCAATCCAGATCAAACAATAAAGCTTTTAATGTCCCATGTAGGTACATAATTCATGGGCCGTCTTCGATCATTTGGGACATGCGATAAAAATTCCACACATATCGGCCGTTAAGCGGTATGGAACCTGAAAACAAAGGGGTCCATCTGTACAGCAGATAAGTTCCGACGATGCTAAAAGAATTAATAAATAATACTTCGCTCGATTATTATTTAACGATTATCACGAGTTTTGTAGGCGCTACGCTACGCTTTATTGCAAATTTGCCACAAAAAAAAAACAAATTTTGAGTAAGGTCACTTAAATACTTAGTGTGCGACTTATACACTAAATACCGTGATGGCCAAAAGAAGATCACCTAAACAAAGCCTTAAGATCGGGGTTTCAAAATCGGGCAACTATAAATTTTCTATAGAACCTTAGAAATAATCGTGCGCTTTATGTTGAAAGAAAAAATACCGTATAAAAATACCTATTTAGAATATTTCTATAAAATATATTAGCAAAGATTTTAAAGTCATTTGGTATCCGGCAAAGTATAATAAAGCACCGTCATCTCTTACCGAGGTTTCGTAAAAGACGACTAAAGTAAATTGACCCGCCATGTGGTATCCGGCTGAGTGGAATAGAACACCCTCTTTCTTACCGAGGTGTCGTAAAAGGCGACTAAGGTTAGTTGACGTCAACAGGCGGCCGGTAAAATACTTAGCCAAATCAATGGACAACATGTTTATAACATGTTGTCCATTACTCTAACGGCAGGAGAATGATGATATCAGCGAACATTTTAATAAAATCTTAATAATATAAAAGACCGTAGTGAGTTTCATTTACATATTTGAAAATTTATCATCAAAAAAAATAATACCCCAAAATGTAATTCACAAAGTTACAAATAGCTCCGTCGTATTATGTTTCATAATGAAGCCAGCCATTTCGAAACAACTGAACCGATAAATATTTTGTTGCTGAGTTATTTACACAATTCATGGTAAATTGGGCATAATATTTTGAGAAACTGTAACGAATGGGTTTCGAAATAATCCATGATCAAGTGCCAGTAATGGTCGCCTTAGATCATCTTAAATGAGGCAACAATTTCCATTGTCTTCGCTTCTTGAATTTCAAATACCGGTTGAAGGAGTATTTCAAAGATACCACGTATTAAAGCTGCTTTTTATACCACCTTAATGTATACGTGCGTTGTTATTAAATGATTTTGAACAAAAAAAATAATTCGAAGTATGTCGTTTTATCGATGTCCGCCGTGTGGTATCCGGCTGGGAAAATAGACCGCCCTCATTTCTTACCGAAGTGTCGTAAAAGCGACTAAAGTAAATTAGTCCGACGTGTGGTATCCAGCTGAGTGGAATAGACCACCCTAATTTTTTACCAAGGTGTGTAAAAAGTGATTAAGGTAAGTTGATCCGCCGTGTGGTATCCGGCTGAGTAGATAGACCACCGTCATTTCTGTGCGAGGAATCGTAAAAAGCGGCTTAGGTAAGTTGCCAAAGTATACGATCGTTTGTTTTCATAACCTAATCCGCACCTTACAACGTCGGCAGGTGGCAAAATACGTTGTAAAATACCTGGCTAAAACACATCACAACATGTTTGAAACATGTTTTGCCTTCCAAAATTAGAGTGAATTAGTGAATGTGAGAATGATGATAATGATGAACAGTAACACAATACTTATAAATAGTTTTAGGCTATTTATTTCAACTTAAGTCACTCGAACGAAGTTGCGGCTACAGCTTGTTTTGTATGTCTAAAAATATGTCATTTTGATGCGGTATTTCATGAATAACACGTGTTGGATAAAGAATATAATTATTTATTTATTTATTTATTTATTTAATAATAATTAGCACGGATAAAATCCAATTACATTAATTATGTTATACTTACATTATACGACCCTATAATTATATCTGTCTAAGCCACCAAAAATTATTCACTACTCTAAAGATTTTAAACATTAGAATTCGCAGTTGGATGTGAATTGTCATTCGTCATGTATTTTTACTTCAGGATTTTGCCGAAATTCCATTAGAAGGCGGAAAAAGCAATTTTGGAATTAACGTAAAAAGGAAAATAGCTCGCATACTGTCCACAACTACACGTTCCCACATTGCGCGTTGATTAAAAGTTTGAGCTTCTATATATTGTACTTTGTACTTTTTTATAGCTTAGCCCGTGGCTTCACCTGTGTGGAATTCAGTGTATCACAAAGTTTTTTTCTGCCTAAATCGCGAACTGTGAGAATTCCAGGATTACACAAAAAGTAATAAGGACAAAAGTAGCTTACATGTTTTTCCGCCCCCTAAATCTTCCAGTAAAAATCCTATCAAAATTGGTTTAGCCGTCCCGAAGAATGTAGGAAATATTAACCTTAACTATATTTTAATAATATATTTTAACTATATTTTAATAATAATACGATTATTACAAAATTCGATCACATGATTTTGGGGATTTTTGTTTTATAATGTGTATAGATTACATTTAATTTATGACAATTTAAACAATAAAACTGCGATAAATTTATTTGATTGGAGAAGAAGAAACGTTGTTTCCCACTAATTTATTATTTTCCAACAAAGATGCGCCCAGCATTTATCAAATCTATTCCCACATTTTTAGGTTTGGTGGAAGAAATCGTTTAAACTCTAAAGCGATAACCTTTTCTGTGTGGTGTATATTGTCTTAATTTAGTTTCTAAACTTTTCCCAAACTAAGTTTATAAGGTAAATAAATTAATCAAATACATTGATATGTAAATTAATTTTTACTTTATTCATTTAAATACAAAGTCACTTCACACGTTTTTAAATATTACAAGAAAATAATGAGTAACAACGAATTTTAAAGCACAAACCGTGGAAATATTAAGTACAAAGCCGCGTGAGATGACCTTTATACATACTGCTTTATACAGCTGATCACATAATGATATTTTAATATATCATTGAACACCGAAGTTAATAGTTAAAATGCATTTTAGGACTATTACATCTATCTGGTCTAACAAATATACATATATTTTAATCTGTTCAAGGCATTCTGGTGGTTATTTGAGATCGTCTCATGATACTTTCGTAATGCAAATGTCTTTATTTATTTGCTATATGGTATAATATTTGGGAAGTCATAATTCTCATAGAATCGAACATCAGAACTAAATTGAATGAAAATTGAATTAATTTGTATACAGTTTCGAATAATGAAACAATATCAATAATGGAAAATTGAGTAACATACATAAATAAAAGTATAAAATTGAGAACTTCCTCTTTGAACTCATTTGAAAACAGCGTCCAAACGGGGTCCGATATCTAAATTAATAATTTAAATTTATTTGAAAATTCTATTAAAGGTGGACTACGGACGAAGAATAAGTCATTCTAACATTCCATTACAAATTTGTCAGATATAAAAAAAATATTTTAAAAAATTAATTGTGCATTATAAAGTAAATAGAAAACGTTACCCCCTTACATATCCGCCATACTTACTCGCCAACTGACACAACTAAGCCCGCTTACGGCTCATTAAATTCAAAGTTAATTTACCAAACATTAATTTAACACTGGGAATATAATAAAGTAAACCTCGCTTTGGTACAAGAAATTAAAGTCAGAATAAGTTTATTATTTACAATTACATTAGTTTTTAACGCTTGTGTTAAGTAATTTGTAGTTGTATTTAGTAAAGTGTTTAGTAAAGTAATTCTTGCTGAATGTACTACAGTAAATATAAAAGCTAATATAGTCATTTGTATTATATAATTTGATTACATTTTGCAACCTTGGTATGACCGACTGAACAGAATAGACCACACTCATTTCTTATCAAGGTGTCGCAAAACGCGACTAAGGTAAGTCGACCCGCCGTGTGGCGTAAAATACGTAGCACAATCATGTCACAACATGTTTATAACATGTGCTGACCCCAATTAGAGTGGGATAAGGGCAGGAGGATGATGGATGATGATTATATTTTTACTGTCCACTACAGAAAATATAAAAACAATTCCTGTAATTTATCTGCTGTCGTTTTGTTTTTCCGCACATTGTAGGTTAATAGCTTTAATATATCACTTACATACACTTGAGTATTGCATAAACTGAATGAACATACCTGAAACAAAATCAAATTACAGTTATCAAAAATCTTTAATTTTAAATGTAATGAAATATTGACTAGACCTATTAGGTAGAAGAAGGACTTCGAATGCCTTATCAATATATCCATTTTACATTTCCAGTAAGATACAAATTTATACGCATTTGAGTAGCGTTATGGTTCTAAGTTCTAAACCTTCTCTCCAAATAGAGATGACCTTTGCCCAGTAGAGAGATACTAACAGGTTTCTACTAAGTTGAGATATAGAACAGAATTATCTTTATTTAAACTAATCTATAGAAAAAATATATTTATTTATTCAGACCTTTATTTTGGTATTTGATTGGTTGTTTAACGAATGCCTGAACAATGTTACAAACTCTTATTATTATATTGACTCTTATTTTATGGATTGGCCCGTCGGCGCAGTGGGTATTGACTCTTATTTTATGGATTGGCCCGTTGGCGCAGTGGGTAGTGACTCTGCCTTCAGCCCCTTGGGTCGCGGGTTCGATTCCCGCCGAGGGCCAACATTTTCTATAAATGAATTTGTTGGTTTTCGAGTCTGGGTGTATTGAAATGGAGTGTATTTGTATTAAGTATGTATTGAAAAATATATATATAAGTATATATTCACCAGTTGTCTGTCTACCATGAAACAAGTATTAAGTTACCAAGTTAGTTTGTGTAAGTGTCCGATATTTTTAGTTATTATCAATCATGAAATCTCGGCTGCAAAACTTAAATAATTAAATTCAACTTTTTAATGGAATAATCATGAAATTAAATAATAAACTTATCAAAGTATATTTATTATCTTCGTTCGTTTCGTTTTTCACGTAATAAAACAACATATAAAATTTAATTTATACAAATAGGAGAATTTTAAAAGAAATATACATATATTCCGAATATCTTATAGACCTTTCACACTTCCAAGGGTAAAATGAATAAATTAGAAGTAGTGCTAACAACCTAAACATATTTGTTATAATTACGTACATAACGTATACAATCCCGTAGTTTTATGGAGTCGTAAAAAGACGGATGTCAATTAAGAAAATATAGTGCTCCTTCTCTGACAACGGCATTTGAATTAAAATGACCTAAGGTTTAGTTCTCACTATTGTTTTAAACACATTTTTATATTAAGATGTTATATTGTTATATATTATATAACATCAATTTACCGTTCCATTAAACAGGGTCCAAAGAAATAGGAAATTAATAGAAAAGTTAGTTTGCACCCCTTAAATCGAAATTTAATTAAAATGCACCTCAGAGATAAACTTAAGAATATCTAGTAATCTGACTGATTTAAATGGATCATAATAATCCATAGCCAACATTGTTATTCAATACAGCCAGTCAAATTATAAATTTACACGTTTACATTATAATTAAACACGTTATATATTAAAGATGTTATATTGTTATATATTATATAACATCAATTTACCGTTCCATTAAACAGGTTCCAAAAAAAGGAAATTAATAGAAAAATTTGTTTAGTCCCGTTAAAGCGAATTTTACTTAAGATGCACCTCATAGATAAACTTCCAGAATATCTCGTAACCCGACTAATGGATTTAAATGGATCATAATAATCGATAGCTAACATTGTTATTCAATACAGCCGAATTATATCAAACGTTATATGTCCAGGCAAAACTTTATCCATTATTATTTAAATAGAAAGCGCCTTTACCCAGACAGATGTTAGGTGACAAACAACAATATATAACAATTATTTTCCGTCCTATTTGGAATTCACGAATTCCTATTTCGTTTCGTACTATTTCAGAAGTCCATTTAACCATTTAATTTTGTTGATATTATTTGAATAATTCAATGTAGTAGTAGACGTTACTTTGCTGAATTTGATAGTACAAAAGTTGTACAAACGATTATGTCAAAATAATTGAAGTAAGTATTATTTTTGTAATATAAAATTAAATCTTCAAAACTTTATATTGATATTTGACTGGCCCGTTGGAGCAGTGGGTAGTGACCCTGCCTTCAGCTCCACGGGTCGCGGTTTCGATTCCCGCCGAGGGCCAACATTTTCTATAAATGAATTTGTTGGTCTTCGAGCCTGGGTGTATATTTGTATTTAAGTATGTATTTAAAAAATATATATGTATATATTCACCAGTTGTCTGTCACCCATTAACACAAGTATTAAATTACTTACTTTGGGGACGGACGACCGTGTGTGTAAGCGTCCCATATATTTATTTATTTATTTATATAAATTTAAATCTTTTAAAACACGTAGACATAATAGAAAAAAGACGTAATTTAAGCGTTGTTAATATAATTTTTTTAAACATTTGCTTACTTTTGTGTGTAATAAGCCTTACAATTAAATTGACGCACTCGTATGCATCAACTACAATATCCCTCATCTTAAAAACTGAGACATTAATAGGACTAATTTATGATCGCAGTGGGCGGTTCAGACAATTGATAGTAACTGCATACTAAAATAGACCATTTAATTTAAAAGGCATTATACTTAAACATCTTATAAAATTTTAGTTCCTAGATCCAATTTCATCCCTAACAAACTTAACCTCTATTTTATAATTATATTATTCGTATAATAAACTCGTAGAACTCAGGCAATTATCAAAAAATCATTAAACTGTTTAAAAGTCACTAAGAAATAATTTAGGACTAAAACATCGTTAACTTTTAAAAAACTCTCCAAACGTACACATGTTTGTAACTTTACAAAATAAAAAATATGTTTTAATATGTGATAAATTATCAAAAATTCTAAGAAATTCTTGTTAAAAATTATATTCAAAAAATAACATTGTTTGTTGAAATAATTAGGACAAATCTTTTACTAAAGTTTAACGTATCAAAACGAATCGGGTTTTTTTTTAAGTTTACTTAGGTTATTAGGGTACCAGAATACTATAGGTACCTCTATTTATTTACATGTATATTTTTTATTACATTTTATTGTATATCGAGAAATAATCGATAATTTAGCGATACTGATGATCGCTATCTGCCTGACTCTTTGTATGTTTGTTTTGGATAATGGAATCGGTTTAACATATAGAAAACTCCCATTTTTAAGTTTTTTAGTAAATATAAAAACACATAACTGAGGGTATTTTATCACTTCATCTGATGCAAACGAAGTTGCTTTACAACTAGTAGTGATTATATATGGTATACCTTTTCATAAGTAGAATACAAAGTTTATATTTCACTCCACCTCGCAAAAATATTAAAATAAATTTTAAATTTCTTGTCATAACTTACAACCATATAATTACCGTATTCTCAAAAGTTTTTCGGAATGAATTGCTCCCGCATCGGAGAACTGCAGACGTACAAAAAATTCTAAAGCACTTGACCGGCTGCAAGGATCCATGTAGCCAGGGGCGTCTTGGGGCCATAAAAAACGAAGCACTTTGGAGTGAAGCCAACCAGCTACTACTTATTCAACCACATTGAAAAGATACATTTTTAGCTAAATCCGGAACACTTGAATTTACCCTGTCCAACGGTATTTTTATCTTTTTTAGATTTTTTTCTCATAGGATTAAACTCCATAACGCAGCAAATAATTGAGAGAACGAAAGCTTTTTTCGTTTCCTAATTGAGATACTTTAATGTAAAATCATTATCCTCGAAATAAGCAAATATAAAAGAAAAAAGGAGTTAAAAATGAGCAACAGCTAGAGTTGCATCGTTTGCGTTGTATTAATAAAGATGAAAATAATAAAATAAAAATATTCAAATTTCGTACCAAATTTAAGTACAGACTAGACAAATTGACCCAAGTAACAATAAGTTGTGACCGTTAAAAAATATAAAGAAGAAAGAGTTACTTTGCGGAATTCCATAGTTCTATCGTAACTTCTGAACAGATAACTATTTTTTTTTGATTAATGTAAAATATTATTAATAAATAAAGAGTGCAATAAATAATTTATGAAACAAACTGATACAAAATTAAAATAAGGTAACTCAAGTTTTTCAGAATCTCCTTTGAAATACATAACGATCGGACATAATGGACGAGTGTCGCTTGTCGAGTAGTTCATTTACATATACATCCCGATACAGATTAAAAATGTTGGCCCTATTCTCGCTGCTTTGATAAATATTAAAATGGCTACCGCTTTTGTTACTCAGGATGAAACATTCGTCATAAAACTGCACTCAACGGGCATTCATAGATTAAAAATAAATGCGCTAGGTATTGCTTCAGTTACATCAAACGTAGCTTTAAATTATCATAGAGTTATTTTACTAGAGTAATAAGCAGGCTTGTTAGCAAATATCTAATCTATCGCAAACTATGGGCCTCATAAGAAAGCTCGGAGTCACTCAGCGGGCTATGAAGAGAGCTATGCTCGGAATCAGATCCGTAGAAGTACCAAAGTGTCGGACATAGCTCAATGGGTAATTTAAAGAATCGATGGATGTTGGGGTTTCACGGTGCTAGAGTGGCGATCCCGCACCGGAAAGCGTAGTGTAGGCAGACCCCCTCTAGGTGGACAGACGGCCTCAAAAAGGTTACGAGGAGCCGCTGAATTCAGCTGGCACAAATTTTAACGTGCAAGTCCTTGCAAGAGACCTATGTTCAACAATGAACGTCTATTGATTGTTAAAAGACAGAAAGAGAGATCAGGCAAGTAAGTAAGGGTAACGGAACAAATAATGAGAGGGAAGATTAAACTCATACACTTATCTTTGTTTTATCACTCATAAAAACGAGAGATATTAAGTTTCTTGTCGATGGACACATTTTATACTGACTTCACTCTTCTAGTATAATAACTCTTTGTAAATTATACATAAGTGAGAAATGATAGATAAAGTATATAATTTCTTTCGGTCTTATTACTTTCTTTTTTTCTATTTAATTTTATAATAGAAAGTGCATCAATGTAAAAATAAAGTACCCAAGCGAAACGTTAAAGGTTGTAGTTTGCAATAAAGCATTCTTTTACATTATATGGCGTTCCGCATTGCATCTAAATTATTGGTTTGGATGGTAGTTTTTGAGGTTAACGGAGGCGATGAACGACGCTCCACGAATTCTTCAATACTTTTATATTTTCTTGCGTCTTCAACTTTAAAAATATTGTAGCATAAAAAAGACATCATGTTTGTTGGCATTTATGGTTTATTTGGATTTACACAATTTTTAATCATCTCAAAAATTCTGAATTTGAATTTTTGAGATGATTAAAAATTGTGTAAATCCAAATAAATTTGCCTTCAGCTTCGTGGATTGCGGATTCCATTTTTGCCGAGGGCCAATATCTTTTAAAACAATTTGTTGATTCTTTGAGTTTGGGTGTATGTATATATTTGAGTATGTTTTTAAAATAACCTTGTTTACTACTCTCTACCTACATGTTCCTGTCACCTATAACACAAGTATCAAGTTACTTTGAGGACATCCGTGTGTGTAATTATCGCATGTATCATTTATATTTGATTATTTGGAAATAAACTCTAAACTGCGCCTTGAAGAATCTTTGAAGAAAACTGAAAACCTTACTTAACAACCATCAAAACAAATTAAATTTAAGACGCTCAACGGTCCAACAATTTTAACAATCCTTTTCTTTTTGCTAACGAAATGGCCGCCGTGACTAAAAGGCGGAGAGATTTCACCGAGAATTCATAGAGATTTTTAATTTTAAACCCGACGGATAGCTACGGCTGGATTCTCGGCGAGTTACCTGACGCTAAAAATAGAATAATGCCTGCGAAATAAAGAGCTCTATATTTCATACCGCACTTTAACAATGTCGTCTTATTGTTCTACCTTTTGTGAGAGAGCTTTGCTCATTTTTCACACGTCCAAGCGAACGCTGCAGTCCAAATTTCCAAGTTATTAAGTTAATTAGGCATGTAAGTGCGAGCAAGTGTGATACAATCGGGCCTTTCATTAACTGTTCTCGGTGGGATGCGGCGTTGCATCTCGTACGGACTCATGTTACACGAGCGGCCAAGTTCTCTTGATGTAACCCGATATTCACTACAAATTGCCATTTTATTACTTGTAACAGAACGGACGTTTAATTTATACGCATTAAAATCTTTATCTGCGAGTGTTCTCATGACAAGACATAAATCTTGTTCTTGGAATATTTATATGTTCAGATTTCGCATGCTCGCATACGTATCAAGGCATTCGCATATACAAACATGTAATGGTTATCTACTATCGCCATTTTGCACTCTTTTCGCTTATATTGTCGCCAGCTCCTGAAACTGTTAATCCATTATACCTAACAGCATATTGTCAATGTGGCAAGTTTTCTCATGATACATTTATTCCAATGTAAAATGAAAACGAAACGGTGAAGTAAAAAATATCCTAAGATTTGAAGTCGCTAACTATTGTCAACGATCACATACTCTAGCCCGTAAAATTAAAAGAATCATGTTCGTATAGTTCGTATATTCATATTTTAGAGTACACCAGACCAATATTTTTGTGAATTATGAAACATCATATTTATATGTAAATATAACTTAATTCAAATTTCTTTGTCCCGTTTTGTTCATGTTACATTTGTTCATGACTGGCCCGTTGTGGGTAGTGATCCTGCCTTCAGCTCCGCGGGTCGAGGGTTCGATTCCCGCCGAGGGCCAAGATTTATTGTCTACCATAACACAAGTATTAAGTTACTTTGGGGACGGACAACCGTGTGTGTAAGTGTCCCATATATTTATTTATATTTATTATTTATTGTCACATATTAAAATATAAAATAAGATAATCAAAACAAATTAGTACTCGGGCATTCAAGTGTACGTACACGCGTTGTTTGTCCGCATTTAAACAATGAATGCATGAATCCCCGATGAATTATGAATTCCCATGCTCTACGAGACGGTTCCATTGAATATTGAATATGAATCTGTCAAAACAAAATCGTCATAAAGTTATGGACACACTGACATTTATATAGTGAGATAATAAGTCCTCAATAATAAACTTATATCGTGTTACATTCATATAAGCTGTGATAGCCAATCGGTGAGAACATGCGACTCTTTCGAGAGGGTCACGGGTTCAAACCCCGGGCAAGATTTTTTTTATTTGAGTTTGATTGATAGTTACAATTTGTCACACACTTTTCGGTGACGGAAAAAATGATTAAATATGAATATCACTAAACAATTCTGGAGAAATGTATAACCTATCATTCCGTGTTGGACCAGCGTGGAGGGTCTTAGATCCAATCTCTTCTTTATAAAAAGGGAAAGAATAACCATGCCCAGCTGTGGGTAATAACTTGTCATTAAGGTTTGTGTTACGTTTATACTTGCTTGTATTATTTTTGACTAAGCATAGTATATTAATTAATATACATATAATAATAGCACTTACATATATGAAATATTTTTAATGAAACCATAACAACAACATAACAATATCATTTTCGGATTGAAAATATAGACGATGTGTGCCATACTCAACAGCGTTATGTTACCTATGTCTATGCCAAAATTGATTCGTTTCGATGGAGAGCTATTTTGCATAAGCCTAAACGAGTTTTTTACGATCCATATTGAAACTGTTTTAAGCGAAATGGTTAATTAAAAAACGACAGTAAAGTTTCAAATAGTGTGCTCGACACTTCCTTTGAGTCAAATTGGTGCTAACTCAACCATTGATGCGAAAATTGGCACTGTGCTTAAGCGATGGTAATGAAAAGACGAAGTACGATGTCATATACTTATTTTAGCAAGTGTGCTTATATGAATTATGTGAATATGTGTGTGCATGACTGGGAGTATAAGTTATAAATTATAATGTTGTAAATTCTGATTATGTTTCACGTTAGAATATATGTTAATATTTATCCAAATCAATTATGATTCTTTGTAAAAATCACTTAGATACTTAACAAGTCACTAAAATGTTTTAAAATTACAAAGAAGCAAACGTTAAGCTAATATTACGTTAGAAACACATATAAGAAGTTACATTTGAATTGTATTTCCGTAATTATTATACTTATTTCCAATAGTACCCGTTTTTGCTTATTTAAATTTATCGCAACTGGATACTCGTTAGTATGTGCAAGCCCTTATAGTTAGTTACAAACAAAGAACACAAAATGCACATAATTCATGGTGGCCATTAAAACAATGGTCACATGACGAGAAATAAAATGCGTTTCCTCGTTGTTCATCAAAATTCCCCTAAGTCTCATGGGGATCGGACAATGCACGTTTCTTAAGACGCCCATGCTTTATCATGCCTTTGTTTTCTATTATTTATTTTTGAGATTTTTGGTGGTGCTTTCATGAGATAAGAGTAATTCTTTTTTATTGTTAATAATTTCTTGGATCATTGACCCTCGGATATTAAGATAAATATTTAACCTGAGACATACATAGCTATGATGTTCCGCTTAAATTCAAGAAATAAAGAATATACCTAATACGTTTTTGAAAATACATTACAATTTAATTTTTTATGTTCATATTAAATTTTCGCAGCGTATATTTATTTTAATATTTCACGAAAGAGAAAAAACAGTCATTATTTCCAATGCTTGGCCATCAACTATTGTGCGTAAATATTGTCGTGTGTTTATTATGAATTACACTTATGGACGTATAAAAATGTTGAGGCGCGTCATCTTAACCAAAAATTCGCATTTTGAACCCGAGAAACGAATCTTTTTATTTATGTCCTTAATTTGTATTTACCTTTTGTGCGTCTTATGTAAAATAACGTAATATAAATCATTGTGTTAAAACCTGTAAACGGCTGTAGATCTCCTGAGATTAGTGTTACTTATGCCTTAATAGGAATTTAAGCAGTATAATGAGTCAAACCTACAATGCTTTTCACAAAGGAGAGAGGATACTTTTGCCTGTGTTTTTCCCTGTTCTTGGACGAAAAACGGAAATTATATAATACCTATTAAAGCTTAAATCAGGATAAGTATACTCTATTGGACGTCTGGCTTACAGGTTCACGAGGCGGTCGGTGCATCTTTCAAGGGGTTCCTACCCGGAGGAGGTGTTCTCTGGGATCAGAGCTGTCGGCGGGGACGGGGGCAATATGTACAACGATACCCTGTCCTTGCCATCGGCAGCGTGGTGAAGCATACAAGTCGTTTTATTCGATGCGTCACCGACATAACCGCCGCCTGTCCCCGTCGGGCGGCGGTACCCATAAGGGGTTATTTCCTGTATAAAAAAAGGTAAGTATACCCTGATTTATAAGCTTTGATTGAGCCAAATTTCATTAATATCGGTCAAGCTGATTAGCTGTGAAAAACATATACGCAGACAGACAAACTTTCGCATTTATGATATTTGTACGAATTCTTATGTTTAGAAGTTAATGGTAAACACATGAATTAATAATAGCATATCAAAATGCTGCATAAAATAATAATACAAAAATCTATGACCAAGTTTGTCGCCAGTAACCACCATCTGCAAACGCCCTTAGTCCTTTGATAAAAAAATATATACGAAATAAATTATCCAAATCCCTCGCGGTGGGTCTTCTGGACAAAAAAACAAATTGTACATACGCCAGACGTGCCTTAACTACATAACTCATTGTACTTCAATTCAAGTTAGCGGCGGCATGTCCGAATATGTGCGTATCAGTAATTGAATGACTAAAAAAGTGATTGACACGTGAATACAAACCGCAATTACTTTCATTCGTTTTTCAAAAGCTGAATTGCAGCATGAATAAGTGCCCCGGATGGGTTCGAAACTAGTCGGGCTAATCCGATAGAATAGTGAGTATAGCGGGTTTCTTTACATTAACTATGAATATTTATACAAAAAATTGCACCAATTTATTGAACTCTAGTCATCATAGTCAAGATTCTCCACTTCTAATACTACTAAAGAGTTTTATATACAAACCTATATGATTGCTTTCACTGTAATGATTGTGATTATTTTTAACTTCTCATGTAACCTTTTTTTACGATGTCAATTAATAAATCATTACAATCACATACGACCTAATGATACTCTGTATTTTCATAAATAATCTAAATAGAAACATAATTCCTAAATCTTTAGGACGGGCTTGACGAGCTTAGGTCGGCTGTGTGAAAAAGTGAATTTGGTCTGATGTTGACATTCGACCTTATGTGTCTCACGTCGAAATATACATATTAAATTTAAACCATTTAATCAGATGTAAATATTTAATAGTTATAAAGTCTAAACCTTTCAATAAACTATATTCAAACGTGCTGTTAATCATGACAAAGTATTTTATAAGAATCCCTCTGTAGATCACATTACCAAGCATTTTAAATGGGAATCCTTACTAAATAGGAACTCACCTAACTCCTAATTACTTCTTAACCTAAAAAATAATGAAACTCGCCCACTAACCCACATGCAGTAACCCTAATGCAGTATAGTGTAATTTAAGAAGCTTTTAGTAAATATTATTTCCAATTTTTCATATAGGTACCTAATAAAATATTTCGAGAAATTATTTCTATAAAAAGCTCCTTATAAGAAAGTCGTTGGAGTCACTTGCAATAGAAACAGAGTTCCTGAAACAACCCAACCATGCTACTGCAATGCACATTGGTAGGTTACACATATCCGCAAAATTCTCTAGAGATATGCAGGATTCCTTACTATGTTATCCTATACCGAGCGTGTGATAAGTAGCAAATAGCGATTAGGCAGATAAGTTTTAACAGAAAAATTCATTGCCCGTTGTCAGAAACCATGCAAGGAATCACCACAGGCTTTCATAGCTCGCATTCCTAATACAGTTAGTTTTATTTATCCTTGATTCTATCTTTAATTAAGGGTATTAAAAACATTCGACTCGGCAATGTTTTTCCGATACGTATACTTAATTTCGAGGGTCCACGGATTTTCTTTGAACCTTTTCTGTCTGAGTTGATCTTTTTCAACTGAGGATAGTTTCGGTAAATACTTTTTTGACCCAATGTTACGAGTATTTCTAATATTAAGACGAATAAACCTTTTTCCTGATCCTTTGACATACCATTTGCCGTTCATTTCATCTGCCATTATAATCAGTACTACAAGAACAGCAAGAAATATTTCAGTATAAAAAGTTAAAGTAAAGTAATAGTCTTTTCTATTAATTTTTTAATAATATTAAATATGATTAAAAACGGAATTTAATTAGCTTATGTTTTAATAGTTGCTTTAATAGTCCCAAATTTTTAAATATAGTTTAGCTGACTAGCAGTGCAAGCATAACAGACACACAGACAAAGTTTCGCATTTATATTATATGTATATAGTATGATAATCAAAATATTTATATGGTAGAGCAGATAGCTGTCGGTTTTTGCCCATAAAACGACTTTTTCAGTGTTCATCTTATACTCATATTCGGTTCGTTGAGACTATTTTAGTTAATTTATCTGGTTTTACTGAAGTGTAAGTTATAACCCTACATTTTCATAAAAGGATTTATCAAGATTTTCTTCTTATAGATAATAGAAAAGTATACATTTTCTTTTGTACGTGACTTGAGAGTTAATAAAAAAACTTTTCCCTGATCAACTTGTCAACACTAACTTCCTCTATACAAAATTGGGAGTCCCTAATTGTTGTCCCCTTTATTTATACAAAGTAACGCGATACGTCATCCACACCAATGCTTCCCGGATGTCATACTCGTTAATGTCAATAATGTTGCCCGAAGCACTTATTAACAGCTGAGTCACACGTAATATTTGTGAAAGAAGTCATTGAAAGACAAGCTATAGTACTGTTTAAGAATTTCGAAAATTATTATCAAATATTCTTGAAAATAGAAAAGGTGTAATTTTTAGTTATTGCTTGACACGTTCAACTATGCCTCAATTTTGTTAAATTGTAAATAAAAGCACAAGTTAATTTATCTAATTAACTTGTGCTTTTATTTATAATAAACACACTTTTATAAATAATTCTTGAAATTATAAATCTTATTTGAGGTACGCATTGAATTCATTTCATAAACGAAATACATACTTAAAAAATATAGAAGAATAACAACTTGATGCATATGATTGAATTACAAAAATAAGATGTAATAGATAAACTGTAAATGAAAATAAGATAAACAATAGGTAAGTGATCAGGAGAATAATTTCTAACTCTAAATTTAATGTTAATGTAAATTCAATCAGGTATCATGATTGTACGATACCTAAATATCAAATATACATTTGCTACTAACATAACATCATCATCCTCCTGCCCTTATCCCACTCTAAGTAGGATCGGCCACATGTTATCAACATGCTTTCACATGATTACGTATTTTACGACCGCACGCCTGCCTGACTTCAACTTACCTTAGCCGTATTTTACGACACCTCGGTAAGAAAGAGGTCTATTCTACTGAACCGGATACCACACGGTGGGTCAACTTTTCTTAGTCGCTTTTTACGACACCTCGCTTAGAAATAAGGTGGTCTATTCTACTGCACCGGACACCACACGGTGGGTCAACTTACCTTAGCCGCCTTTTACGACACCTCTGTAAGGAATGAGGAATTACTAATATAACATGAAACTTTAAATAACAAAAACAAACAAATATACACATCAACTGCAGAGCCACATCAGAATCCGTTTCGATAACGGAATCTCTTGTAAACAGCCTCATAAACGTGGCTCCTGATGACACATTAACGCCTAACTGTTTTACTTAAAAACGTATCAAATTTTATGAGTGCGTCCCGTAAGTGACTTTTATTGGGGTACTTTCGTATGATAAGAAATAATATTATATGCCTTTGAAAGGGATATTTGTGATTTTTACAGTAATAGTAATATACAAATAATTATATCCATGCCAGGGTCGCTGGCAGAGATCTCTTATAGAGATAAGTTATCCTTTGTACTTGTTTTTCATTTAAATGTATTTTTGTATGTTTTCTTTAATGGTACATAAATAAATAAATAAATAAATAAATATATGGGACAATTACACACACAGTCGTTCATCCGTATAGTAATACTTAATACTTATGGATGACAGACAACCAATAAAATATATTTAAATAGGTACATATTTAAATACATAAACACACTCAGACTCATCAAAACACCAATCCACAACACCATCATCAGACACCAAAAAAATCATCATCATCTTCCTGCCCTTATCCCACTCTAAGTGGGGTCGGCACAACATGTTATAAACATGCTGTCACATGATTTGGCTGCGTTTTACGACCGGCCGCCTGCCCTGACGTCAACTTACCTCAGACGTATTTTACGACACCTCGGTAAGAAAGAGGGTGGTACTATTCTATTCAGCCGGATACCACACGGCATACATACAACCAGTAAAATATACATTTAAATACATATTTAAACACATAAACACATCCAGACTGGAAAAAACAACAAATTATATTTAGAAAATGTTGGCCCTTGGCGGAAATCGTTTGTGTGAGTGCGTGATAGTTAATGACCTGTATTTTCAACTACATATTTTATTTTTTGCGTTTCAAAGGACCTTCAACAACCAATTATATTTTGAGATATCCAACGTTCTTTGACTTCTTCAATTTATTTATTGTTAGGTTATCCCACTCATTATTTCCTATTTCATCTCCTCTTTCAGAAAATCTTTTAACGAAATATACGTACTTAATGAAACCCATACAAATTTTGGATCGACTAGGAAAATTCATATCAAAAGAATATCATTTTTCAGAAAAGCTTAAATAAATCCTGCTCGTAGAGTTTTTTTGCGAGATTCCACAATATAACTAACAATAGTATCAACGCATTTTCCAGTCATTTTAGAGGCCACGTCTGACTATTAATTATTTACTCATTTTCCTCTGTATTCTCTCAATTGCTCAGGAGTTTCGTTGTTTACGATTGCCCGTGTTTGACTCCTAGGTAAAGCTTTAGACTCGAGCTTATACAGTTTTCGTTAATAAACTATAGGCCTGTTTCACAAGTTACCAATAAACTGTCAGTTAGATTATTCGGAACATATCTGACACATATCTTGGAATTTTGCGTTTCTCAGGTTTCTGATAGGCTCATTCAGCACCTAAAGTCCCTAATAAGTTAACAGTTAGATCATGTGGCTGTTATTTTGTTAATCTGCTGGATAGCAAATACCTATTTCAAAATGGCCGCGATATTTTTTTTCACTTTTTAGAGACATTCATCTGCTACTTAGTTTATTTGTCGGTTAACTATCCGACACTTTATCAGTAACTCGTGAAACAGGCCCTAAAGGGAAGCCACTATGCGCAATTTTCAGGACCATATATATGAATTTTGTTACTGAACCACTTTTTGTATGTTTTATATAACGATCTAGCGGATTTCGATTTGCATTCCTTAACCCGATAAGATCAACCCCAAATGGAGAATTAAAATTTTCTCCGTTCTGATAAACAATCTTCTAAACAAGTTGCAAAAGGGGTGGTTAATGATCCAATTGTACACAAACATGTACACATTAATTTTAATAAAAGTCACACACAATTGGTTTTCATTAATATTTATAGAGCTTGACAAACTATATATCAGCCCTTTGTTTTGTTAATTGTAGTTGTCATTATTATTATATTCATAACGTTATTTCTGTGCAGATTTAAAAAGGGTTTTTTTAAATTTTTACTTTCTTTGATGGAGGTTTCATATGAGTTTATTTTAGTCTTAATTTTAAGGTCACCAAGTTTTCGAAATTCATATAACCTAGCTGGAATTATGAACTGATAAACGCTGGTTTACTGATTTCATTATTCGACTACTTCGACTTTTTAAAACCACTTTACATTTCTTTAAGAATAAACCTAAAATTGAATTGAAGTTTCGATTATAGAAGTACTTGAACAATATTGCACTTATCGGAAGCACTGAAAGATTCAGAAATCTTGAAAGGTCATTAAACTCGCATTCGGGTTAAGCCTGACTCGAGTGGTTATCAGTTGGCGAATAGCCAATGCGGCTTTATAACGATGACGTCATAGAAATCATACCACTAGGGAGTTATTGCTTTGGAGAGGTCGGATATAGGAAGTTAGCACTTCAGAGTTTGGACTATGTAATGAATAATGTATGAACGAGGCCCTTAATGGACATATTGCGAACTAATATCGATCCCATATCTATGACAATCACTATGTTGTAACACCAGTGATTTTTAGGCCGGTTTCTAGTGGTTTCTATCATCATCACTGTTAAGTGTTGCGGTATACAATGAGGCTGAGAATCTATACTTATTATAAAACAAATTTGCCAATAGCTGTCTGTATGTGATCGATTTTCTCAAAATCTATTGAACCGATTTTTGTACGATTTTTACTAAAAGGTAGTGCAATTTATCCGAAAGATTTAGTTAAATAAATTGAATTGAAGAGGTCGCGTAGTTGTAAAAAATAATATAATAAAAAGCAAGTTGTAATAATAAAAAGCAACAGAGATAGCCCCAAGTAATGTACGGTAGAATTGTAGATCTATATAAATACTACAAAAAAGTCTCTGATAGCATGTCTCCATCTCTTATAGTTAACTCACAATAACTACGGTTATGTTTAAAATTTCAATTGAATACGCTGATTTCCATGCGGGCGAAGCAGCAAGCACAGCTATGATATGAAATAATCTCTTTCGGATTCCGGGTTTTCAATTGTAGTAGGTATGCTATTAGCTATAACGGGTTTTATAAAGCAATCCGTAGGACGGGTTAGCGAGGGCTATAATTCCCCATGAATGCGAGCTATAGATATATTAGCGAAGTGGGTCTTCGAGTGCTTCAAAAAATTCATTAAGAAATTAAATCTGAAAATACATATTTTTCGTTTTATTTGTTTTGTATTTTCTTCGCTTATTTGTAATATCTTTTTCAATTTATATTTTTATAAATAAAAAATATATGCGATAATTACACACACGGTCATCCGTCCCAAAAATGAGTACCTACTTGTGTTATGACTGACGTAGGGCGGGAATCGACCCCGCGACCCGCGGAGTTAAAGGCAGGGTACTCTACACCCAACCACGCCAGTCTAATTATCTAAATTAACAAGCAAGTTAATAAAAAAAGGCTTAAATCTACTGCATTCGATTCCCTGATGCATATCCCACATGCACTTTACCTTGGATGCATTAAAGTTATTTATAAATGAAGCACATTGCTCACTTGTTTGAGTTAATGTTTAAACTCAATTAAACGATCCTTTAGTAAATTTTGTGGTCGTGTGTTTATCGGACCACTTATGGACCGAAATAGCTGCGGTCGGGATTCTAATGAATCATTATAGTGAAATAATAATTATGTACTCGGATTGATTTCTGATACTTGAGGCGTGATCCTATTATATTGAGAGTACAGCTTGCATGTACTTGATACTCCATAGAACCGCATGTGCTTTTTATTGGGTACTCTCGTATTTAGGTTTTTTATGCATTTTATTGTGGTTGTAGTTAAGAGTGTGATTGTTGAACAATTTATAGAATTAGGCGTTACTTTGCGGAGATCCATAATACAAAATTAATAATAAAATTATTTTGCTATTATCCTCGATAAAGTAAAATAGTAAATATATATTATGCTAAATGTAGCGAAGACAAACCGTTTTCATACCTGATGCATGCAGGATCGTTTCGCCCCGCAACCGAAGCATCATCAGAAGAAAGACTCCGCGACAAAATCGCATTTTATCGTGGCGGCGCGAAACGATTGTTGAGTTTGTGATAGCGAACGTGTGTATTGCTTGTGTGTTGTGTATTCCAAAACAGAGAAAAATCTTGATTTGGGATAGGTAAAGTTCGGTACTTTTACTTTTGTTTTAATATGTAAGAATTTTTTTGTTTATAATTCGAGGAACGTCTATTATATTATTGTTATCCATATATATTGTTGTATATATTGTTTTCCATGGCTAGTATATTGTCTATAAACTGTTGTCACATGCAATGTTTCAATTTCATTTTTAGCTACGTGAAAGCTATGAAAGCTCTATCATAAACTCTCGCACAATAGAGCTCATCGAAAGCATGGCTCGCCAAAATAAACAGGCAAAGGAAATACCCAATCCGTAGCTGGAAAACATGAACCTAACAAGGGAAGTGTTAACCTAGGTTGTGAGTGTCAGACATGGAAACCGGAAGTGCATTCCATTCCTTTAAATAAGACAGCTCTTTTTATTTATGCTAAACTTTAAACTGCTTTACATATTAAAATGAAAGCAAGTAGTCTATATTATAAAGAATTTAATAATAAAATCTATACTACAACATTTGAATTATATAATCCATGCAGATTTATTATTTTAATTTATTTTAATTTATATTCTTTATATTAGACAGAGAATAAAACAGATAATTAGACATTGTCAATTTACATTGAATTTAATTTGACTGGCTCGTTGACGCAGTTGGCAGAGACCCTGCCTTAAGCTCCGCGGGTTGCAATTCGATTTCCGCTGAGGGCCAACATTTTCTAATAACAATTTGTTAGTTGTTTAATTTTGGGTGTATATATGTATTTAAAATTATATTTATCACTTCTCTGTCACGCATAACATAAGTATTAAGTTACTTATTTAGGGAACGGATGACCATATTGTGTGCAATTATCCTCTATGTAATTAATTATTATTTAAATTTCATTAAATTTAATTATTTTTATATTTTGTACATAATGTATTCATTCTATTCACAATACTCATATTTTTTGTAAAGAAAGATAGTACAAATAACTGCTCGGACGAAACATTCAAAGCTCTAACATTTTGAACTATTGCCTTCCGCTACTAGTACAAGCTTTACGTCAAGTTGGATAGTAAAAGGGGATATCCGTCTAAAACCAAAGCTAATAAAACGCTCTCAAAAAGCTGAATAGATAAGTTTAACGTCTCTCTTTGTATGCTCTGACGTACGAGTCTGTACAATGCGGAATTTCCTGACGAATGTGTTCATCCAGAGAATTACAAGCAAATTTAACCAAATCTGAAGAATGAAATTGTTCAATACGTTTGTTGGGTCATATTCTTATATAATATGTAACGGTGAAGTTGAAAAACTTTGAAAATCATTATGAATTCTTATATCGTATAAAGGATTATAATTTTAGAGATAAACAAATTAATAAAAAAATTTCAATTTCAATTTCATTTTGGTAATTTTAATTCTACGCCGTGTGGTATCCGGCTGAATATAATAGCACCACCATCATTTCTTACCGAGGTGTCGTAAAAGGCGACTAAGGTAAGTCAATCCGCCGTGTGGTATCCGGCTGAGTAGAATATACCATCTTCTTTCTTGTTTTTGGGCATTAAAAAATACTAATATAGGTACTAACATTTGTATATAAAACACAATTTTTGCTGTAATCTGTCAAGTCAGCGTAGCTTATTCGGGAAACGGGCGGTCTCGAGAAATTCAAATACCTAGAGCCCCACCTACCCAATTATTTTTTCTATTTTTTAAGTTTCTTTTTTTATTTAAAAAAATTACTGAGCAAGGCTCGGTCAACCAGGTACTTATTTATTAAATATGAAACGAAAGCCAACAAGAGATAGATAGATGTCAGATATAATGTTACACAATAGCATACCATATAAAACTCCAATTCACCCATGGGGGATCCGTAATCGATCAATCACACTCGCCTATCTTTCTATCTCTCCAATCGCAAACCACCAATAGATTGCCAAGCAGATAACGAACGTGGATTCTCTAGAACGCAACATGGAGTTGAAACTGCACTACTTTATTGCCATAATAAATCCTCTGCCATTTCCATTTTATATGTTCACCACGTGACTATCTACCGTTATGTTTTCAACCTATTTTTAAAATTTTATGTTCTCTTTACTGCATTCAACAAGAGCCTAAAATGTTTTATTATAATGCGGCATGCCACAAGATAGTGTTTTACAATGAATCATAAGATAAAACTTAGAATTTAATTACCTATGGTGTTATACGTAAAGTAAGTACAAAACGGGAACAGTTTGAAGTTATTTCACGTATGGAGAGAAATTCATTTAAATTATATTAGAAGCCTAAACTTTAGAAGCTTTAGCAGGCTATAAATTTTTATAAATAGAAAATAAAAAGAACATAATCATCATCCTCCTGCCCTTATCCCACTCTAAATGGGGTCGGCACAACATGTTACAAACATGTTGTCACATAATTTGGATATGTATTTTACGACCCGCCGCCTGCCTGATGTCAACTTAACTTAATCATATTTTACAAAACCTCGGTAAGAAAGAGAGCGGTCTTTTTTACTCAAAAGAAAATAAATATTCTTTATTTAATAGATTAAAAATTTTAACATAATGGATCATTTAGAAATAAATCTTATGAAACCAAAGATGTTATAGGAAGTTTAAGTTGAAACATTAAAATATATGTTCGGTTAGTACATCTAAAAGCACATATACACACTATAAACATACTGACACCCACGAAACACACACGCAAGATTGCACACACACACAAACACATATAAACAGGATAAATTATATTCACAACAATTAGTCATAGAATTCTGGTCCCGTTGCAGAGTTGAATTGCTAAATGAATTCCGTGTGTGAAAAATGAGACAGTCTTTTTGGTCCCCTGAAACTTGAATTTCCTGAACACGCAATTAACGTTCCTATACGGTTTTAGGTGATAGCATTTTTCATTATTTACGTCTTAAGAATTCAAACCGAATATAAACGTGAGTATTGTAATATTTATGTAACGAACAAACTTGATTATTCGTTACACAACGAAAGCTATAACGTAAAATTAATAGCAGACTTGCTAGCAAAGTAAGTCATTAACTACTGAATACATATCTTCGTATAATTACTTAATACATTTTAATGAACAACTCAAACACAATAGAAGTTTTATCACCAATCGATCGACACTGTAGGCGCGGTCCACAGATTTGTGATCGACGTGTGTATTGTACTTCGGATTTTAGATTCCGATGTACAGATCAACGATCGGGAAAAAGGTCGATTTTATTCATTCGTCTTTCTTTAGTTCATTCCATAAGGTCATCGGACTTTATGTTTGGCTTAGATAAATATTTAACAGAGCTGACCGAACTAAGATGTCATACCTCTATTGATACAACTCATTAAAATGTCCATTCTCTTTAAGGCATTACTAGGCCAAGTGACGTTGTGCCTTTTGTATCCAGGATCTTTCCGCGACCTTATTTAACGTCGTCTTTCCCCTTACCACTAGGGCGGTCGATCAACAAATCAAATAGATATTCTATGGTCACCATTACTAACATTTACCATCATTATTCATCTCCTTATTAAACAAAAATTAATTTATAGATTAAAAGTTTAATTTATATAAATTTAAATAATTACTTTTATCTACAAAAATACACAACAATTTTATACACAAAAGATAAATGAAATATCCAATATATTTCATTTATCTTTTGTGTAAAGTGTGAAAATATTAATCTATGTATATACTTTTTGGTATTTTTCTTTCTTTCTATATTACCACTATTTCACTTCTTGGCATTTTCCTTCTGTTACTCAAAGGTCGGCTGGAAGAAATCCCTTTTAGGGATAAGTCCACCTTTGTACGTGTGCTATTTTACTTTTTCTTTCTTATTTCTAACAATATGTATGTACAATAAAGAAAGAAACAAATAAACACTTTGGCACCTTCAAAAACTGTGTGGACATATTTATTCAGACCTTTAGCCTCCTCTACTATCAAAATAAATTTGTCAATTGAAGCTAATACTCAGTCTAGATCGTTCCAAATCTCAATTGTCTGATCCCAATTATTTATGTACATTTCACAATTGAGTAGATGATCCCAGTAATTGAGAAAGTCGTTATAATAATTAAGAAAGAATAAAAGCACATATATGGTTTGTAATGTTTCTGATGTAGACCACGGCTATGATAAATCGTAACGTCGTTTATATCGTCATAGATTAGATATGTTATCTTTTTAGTCTGTCAGTACTCAGTCAAATACTATACAGAACTTACTTTGACATAACGCACTTGTTAAACTATTGCTGGCTAGTGTCAAATGTTCTTAAGTATATATGTACATTTGAATAGTCACGTCGGCGCAGGTTTCAAAAGACAGATTGTTCACGTTCAAAGACTAAAGATTTTTTAACGTACTTAGATTATTCAGAATGTCGATCTCCGTAGAAATCGTAATTTACGTACTATGTCTAAGTGCTTCTCCAAAGAGCAAAGATACATCTGCAGGCTCGTATATCAGTGGCTTTCACCTGCTATCTGGCTGAGTATAATAGACCACCCTCATTTCTTACCGAGGTGTCGTAAGATGCAAATAAGATAATTTGACCCGTGTGGTGTCCCGTGTGGTGTAAGATGCAAATAAGATAATTTGTCCCATATAGAGTAAAATAGACCAATCTTATTTATTACCGAGGGGTCGTATAAGGTGATTGAGGTAAGCTGACGTCAGGCAGGTGATCTTTCATACATACCTTCCCAAATCACATCACAACACGGTTAGAGTTAGATAAGTGCAAAAGAGTATATGTACTCAATATAAATTCGTTAAAGATAAGTTATATACAGTACATATAAGACAATAGGTAATATTTAATGTTTTACAATTTAATAAGTAATCAATAAGACAATTAACGTGCAAACTTGCTATTACGGTACAGTTTTAATTCATATCGTTTAATCGGGAAAGCAATAAAAGTAAACATCCAGACAATCCACAAAAAGTGAAGAGAAAATGGGATTTGCATTATTTTTCCCACGAAGCCGTGAATTTCGTTCTCGTAGCACTTTCTCACTATTGTCCTCGGTAATTGTACACAGTTAATGATTTCATGGTGCTCGCTATCTAGATTTTTACAGTACAGGTATATTGTTCGATTCTCGCTTTAGTTTGAGTCTTTTTGATGATACTTGAATATGTGACATATCAATGAAGTTGAATCAGTGGCAGTGATAGTGCTACTTTCATTGCTCTAACAACTCGCATTGTTAGTTGTTAAAGTAGATATAAAAATACGCAGTGTGGTATACGGCTGAATGGAATAGACCTCCCTCATTTCTTACCGAGGTGTCGTAAAAGGCGACTAAAATAAGTTGACCCACTGTGTGGTATCCGGTCGAGTAGAATAGACCACCCTCTTTCTTACCGAGGTATCATAAATTACGACTAAGATAATTTGACTTCATGCAGGCGACCGATCGTAAAATACGTAGCCAAATTATGTGATAACATGTTTATAACATGTTGTGCCGATCCCACTTAGAGTGGGATAAGGGCAGGAAGATGATGATGTAGTATATTAATTTTAGATAATTCAAAGATGTTTTACTCCAAATATAACTCATGCGGACCACGGACGGTAATGAATAAAACAAAACTACTGAATATATTTTAATCATTTTTTCACTGATTGACATAGGCTATATACTTTACACCCGTGCGAAGCCGGAACGGGCCAATAGCAATATATAAAAAAGGTAAGTAGACATAAAAATATAAGTTCCTTTTGCAACATGGATCATAAATGCCTTAGAGAAGCGTATTTTAACATGTAAGACAACATTACGGGACCCGTTCACGCGTTGAAAGGCGTGATGCGCGGGGCTCTGTGAACGCACAAAAGGACGACCTTTGCCATAATGAGATATTAATAGACTACATACATTGGCCTTAGGATGTAAGAGACGATATACGAGCTATCGTTACGGATTATGTTACAAACTCAACAACAATATAAAACGGAATGTATAATTGACTGGATATTTTGAAACCTGTTTGTAATACAGGTATCCTACCTGTGCTTGTCACCAATACTTATTTTTAACTAGTAGTATATTTGTGTTGTAAATTAGAAAAAACAAATTTTATAATAATTTAAAATACCACTGAGACCGTTGTTTGTGGTTAACTTAAATTTATATGTTTTCCTTTATGATATCTGCTTTTCAACAATAATCCGCTAACTGTCTGAGCCAGACAGACCCGAAAGTTATTCACAATTTAATAATTATAAGGCTTTACACAACTCCTAAAAGCCGCAATCACGGCAAGGGACCCTTACAAGGATTCGAGGTGCTTATGTGCTCATATGTGATATTTATATTTTATCATAAATATAGAGATATGCAAAGACTTGCATTAAAAATTTTAAAATATGAGAAACCTACTAATCAGATAGAGTGACGGCGACAAAAATTCGCACAGCGAATCGATGGAATACAATATCGTATGGTGTGGAAATTCTCTAAAGGAATTTACAGTGAACATCCATGGTTAGAAGAAGAGAAACTAAAGCTATAAAATAGGAGAGCATTTGGTACACGCTCAATAACTCATTACCTATAAGAAAAGATCTAAGTCGATCGACTCACAGGCTACAATTAGTAAAGTACTACGATTACTGCTGCAGTGATTTCTAAATACGAACTGTTAATGAAGGAGGAAAACGGGGAAAAAAATATTATTGTTTAAATATTGATTCCAATATTATTAACTAGGATGTCCAGCCCGCTTTACCGTGCTTAACTTAAAGATATATTAATTATACGCTTGGTCATTCTAACAAACATTTTTATTTATATAAAGAATACGAAGGTTCCTAGCTGTGGGATAGTAACAGGCTATTATTTTACGAACGATATTATAACTTGTTTAGACCAAATCCTCTAATAGGAATGCTGAAAAACAAAAAAAAACAAGTACCAGTATCATAGAATACGAACTTTCATTTTAAAATTGTCATATCTTTTTTATTTGTTGACCAATTGAAATAAAAATATATGTTAAGTGAGGTTTTCCATACAATACTAATACCTATATGTTATAAATAATACCCTAAATGTTAAGTGAGGTTTTCTAGAGGCCGCGACCCAGAGGTGGCGCACTCTGGGGTACAGAGTTGCTGCTGGCAGGGATGGGGGCAATGTCTTCATAGGTACCCTATCCCCGCCACCAGCAGTGTGGTGGAGCACACAGGTTATTTTAGTCGGTGCGAGTCCGACATAACCGTCGCCTGTCCCCGTCGGGCGGCGGTACCCATAAGGGGTTTTTTCCTGTTTAAAAAAAAATGTACCCCTATACATGGAATAGGCATATAATTAAAAACAGATCGTCAAGGTCTGCGGACGGCCGGTCGTCAATCCGGTCGCAGTCGACACAGTCTGTTTGCTGCGATGCACACGAGCCCGTTGCTCGACGTTTCGTGAAACTCGGACGTGTGAGGTAAACGATAAGTTTGTATACACTAACACCTGTTATGAGGCCTTACACGCACCGTTACAACATTTTATATTTAAATAGTTGTACACTCAACTTTATTATGTTCTCTCTTTTCTCGTTTTTTTTCTATTCCCAAAGGATATTTTTTAACCTCTTTGTATCTCAGTATATAAACTTAACTGGCCCTTAACTTGTCCCGTAATTCGATTCCCGTCGAGATTCAACATTTTCTATAAAATATTTTTCGTTCTTCGAATCTTGGTGTATGTATGTACTTTAGTATATATTATTTATTTATATACCTATTTATTAACAGTTGGTTTTCACTTATGACACAAGTATTAAGTTATTTACCTTGGGCACGGATGATTTGTACCTACTTTTTATCGATTTGTTCCAAATTTCATCTACGAGTATATTGCTCTGGAGAATTAGTCGTAAAAGATTTACAAACAGACAGGTTTTCAAATATATAATATTACTGCTTATTGCACTGTCTTTTTAATGAAAAATTTGTTATGCATTACAACTGTTGATGATTAGTTGAAATTATTTCAAGCAAAGGAAATTATAGTAGAAAACGGAAAGTTTCCACCTCTATAAATACTAATCGGCAACAGCGCCCAGCGATAGTTTTTGCTATTTATCGGCGGAAATTGAGGCGTTGTGTGTAGTTACTATTTTCCAACTTAAAGTAAATTTTCTCTGAAACTTTCATTTCTCCTTTACATTTTATATTAATATGCTATAACTGATGCTAATTTTTAAATTCATTACGAAAACAATTACACATGACATAATAAATAAATGATAATTAAGAAAATTTGAAAATGAAATATTTCAAATGTTACATCTTTTCGTTTATATTTGAATGAGTTAATCTTGTAGGTAAATATATATTTCTGAATTTCGAAAACGGCTTTACATGCAATTCTATGCATTCAGATCTAGCTAACGTTTTAAAAAAATGTTGTTTTGTCCCTTTTTCGGGTACTGAAAAAAAGCTAAAAAGTAGTATAGAATGTAAATTATATTTTAGATGTCATGTGTAATAGTAATAGCAGTAGATGTAATAGTTTATTGGAGAACGGACGGACTAAAAAAGTGAAAAAATTCCGGATCGGGCCTGTACTGTTCATACTTTACCCTGACGGCATGGTATCGGCTCTCTGCTTTACACACAGCACGCGCGTCCGTCCTTTCCCGTCGTCGTAGCAATAAGTGCGTAATTCTCTCCCCACGCCCCACTACTATAGCGCGCTGTGTGTAGGCATGAGACGACAGAACCTCTACTATTATAAGTCTTCCTAGTATCAAGACTTCTACCTTTATTCACATACACTACATCTCTCCTTTATTTTAATGAAAATAAGTTTATTTTCGTTAAATCAGTGATTATCATGCTAAACATTTTATTACATCATTGATACATCACCATAACACTTCTTCATTTCTAAATTCTAAAATGTCTAATCCCACAACTATGTAGTTCACTAATTTCACTAACTACATTCTTCCTTCGCTTCCCACTAACTAAAGATATTCCTTTTACTTACAGTTCTTTTTGCTATTATATTTATTTGTACCTCATATCTTAATTTCTTCCTTCACATCTCATATACAAGCTTCATTTAATGCCTCATTCATCTATATTCTCTTTTTTTTTACCTTTTTTTTTTTTTTTTTGCACAATTCTGTTACCTCTATATCTTCATTATATCTACCTTAATAAATCTTTCATTGCTCCTAACTGTACCCCTTTTCTGTTGTCGTTGCCTGCATCTCTTCGTTCTCTACTACTTTTCATGTCCTCTACTTTTTATTAGGTGTACAAATATTTCGTCTCAACCGTTGTCCAGTTGCATTACTTTCAGCTTCTACAAAATTTCTCAATCGTGACTTAATTGTGTATTAAATGGATACCAAATTCGCATCAAGCTTATTTTCCTTATTTGTGCTCACTGAGTCCTAGATTTATATCTTGCGCTTTTCTTTTTTCGTTTGCATATCATTTCCCTCTTCGTTATGTTCCCCATCCTTATCACAAATATCCTTATCATCACTTTCATGGGTAACATCTTCGAGTCACCAAACTATTCATTCATGTCATTTCATTCAAATGCTGGGATGGCCTCATATGCTCTTACTTACTCTTCTTACTACTAATAATACTCCAACTCGCAATCCTTTAGGTAGAACTGGTTGTTCTGTTTTAGTCCCTTTCAAAAGATTTACGAAGGAATTCTTTTGCCGAGTTAATTTGTAATCAATTTAAAACATTTGACAGATTAACCTATTTTTGGGAAACCTTTCGTGATTTTTTTTTTATTTGTATATCTAGTACTTCATTTGAGTTCAGCTCTATGTTATTTAATGAAACCGTTAATATGCTCAATTAACTTTTGTATATAATAAATTTTTGCAGTATTGTTTTCTAGAATAAGATTACATAGTCTTGATAACGGGTCAGCAATATTATTTTACTATGAGTGATAAATAACGTTATATTTCTACTACTTTTATCGTAGCATTCACCGTTCAAACCTAGCACATGGCTTGGATTTTCAGTTTCATTTTACATTATAATAACCGACTTTTATACCGACTGTACTAAAGATGGTTTTTTGCCTGTCTTCTCAAAACTCTTGAATATCTACGTTTCGTCTAAATTTCTTAAGGCTTATTTCTTTCAGGGGTTATGTTTTTGTATCTAAGTTAGAGATTTATTTACCCCCGTGATTTATTAATCCTCGGCAGCTTATTACTTTGGAATGCTAATGGGCGCTCTGAGCTTTTGATTGGTATTCAGATATTTCGCTATTATGGCCTTATTTCGTGTTATGCAAGTTTGTGGAAGCCTAGGAATTCTATCCAACTGATCTTAACATACATTTTCCTTTCCTCAAGACTACCTTATAGGCCTGTTATACTTCAATCACTTCTTAAGTCTGGCATCATGTTCTATTTGGTCTTTTCTGAACACAAGGATGTCATCAATAAAGTTGATCACCCCTTCACATTCCAAGAAGATTCGTTAAAGAGTTTTCTGGAAGATCCAAGTAGTTTTAAGGGAGCATAGCTTCCGTATGAGAAAATGTTTTATTAGGGTTTTGCGTTTGATCTGTAACTTTCTATCTTATTTTTTTTTTTTTTTTTTACCTGTCCATGATTCACTAGTTATCAAATTGGACTTAACCAGAGTTGGTTAACATATTCACTTTTATTACACCTATATTATAGCTTATCATGTCTTCGTCAGTTATGTTAAACACTTGGTTTGTACTCTGTTCTAATTGGTTAATTTCTATCTATAAAACCACAGTTACGTAATTGTCTGTGTATAACCTCAAATTAATTAGATTCGGCTATTAGATCTTTAATTGTCATCTTATCTTTTAATTGCAATATCTTTTTCCTTAAGTCCTCTGAGCTGCATTTTCAGTGATTTGGTCTACAAGTTGGTCATCAATATCCGAGTATTTATTTTAACAATTCGTTGTCATGACCAAACAATGAGTTTTTCATTCTAACTTACACGTCATTCTATTCAAGAATACGGCAGTTCCAATTTCTGGAAACTTCGTTGTACGTCTTAGCTTCATTGTTATATTTTGACGATTCGAAAGAAGCTCTTTCAAATCCTTTAAATTATTAAGTTTTATCAGAGATAGTGTAAAATACTCGTAATTCCAACCCACTCCAATGCAAAAGATGAACTCACTTTTGAGCAGGTGTAGTAATATTTGCATCTTCTAAGTAAATATTCAGACTCCTCATCTCGCACGTACCAAAGTCACATTTCCTTCGCATTTGAACTTATCCAGTAAGATTTACTATATTTATCTTTCATAGCAAAGTACGTTTATTCAAGAAACAGTCATCACCCGTTTTTGACATGCTTTCTTAATTGTCAAACTTCCATGCAACTTCCCACAAGAAACATTCGTCATTCGTTCCTGACATGCTTCCTCAATTATCAAACTTACCATCAAGAAACGGTCGTCATCCGTTCTTGACCAACTTCCTTACTCAACAAACTTCCCACCAAGAAACGGTATCATCCGTTCTTGATCTACTTCCCTAATCAACAAACTTCACACCAAGAAACTGTATCATCCGTTCTTGATCTACTTCCCTAATCAACAAACTTCACACCAAGAAGCGGCATCATCCGTTCTTGATCAACTTCCCTAATCAACAAACTTCACACCAAGAAACGGCATCATCCGTTCTTGATCTACTTCCCTAATCAACAAACTTCACACCAAGAAACGGCATCATCCGTTCTTGATCTACTTCCCTAATCAACAAACTTCACATCAAGAAACGGCATCATCCGTCTTGATCTACTTCCTTAATCAACAAGCTTCATATCAAGAAACGGCATCATCCGTCTTGATCTACTTCCTTAATCAACAAGCTTCATATCAAGAAACGGCATCATCCGTCTTGATCTACTTCCTTAATCAACAAGCTTCATATCAAGAAACGGCATCATCCGTCTTGATCTACTTCCTTAATCAACGAACTTCACATCAAGAAACGGCATCATCCGTCTTGATCTACTTCCTTAATCAACAAGCTTCATATCAAGAAACGGCATCATCCGTCTTGATCTACTTCCCAAATCAACAAACTTCACATCAACAAACGGCATCATCCGTCTTGATCTACTTCCTTAATCAACAAACTTCACATCAAAAACGGCATCATCCGTCTTGATCTACTTCCTTAATCAACAAACTTCACATCAAAAACGGCATCATCCGTCTTGATCTACTTTTACAATCATTAAACTTCACATCAAGAAACGGCATAATCCGTCTTGACTTACTCCTACAATCATCAAACTTCACATCAAGAACCGCATCATCCGTCTTGACTTACTTCTTCAATCATCAAGCTTCACATCAAGAACGGTATTATCCGTTCTTGACCTTCTCCTTATCTATCTTCCACTATTTCTAAAATTATTTATACGATAGCTATATATTTATTTATACACGTGTATTTCTTTATTTATACACGAATGAACCATTTACGGAATATATAATACGGAATTGAAGTGACATTTTCTTATATATAGATATAATTCTAGTTTATTCACAATACCACCTACAATAATCCATCAAAACCGATGTCTTTAACCGAGGCTTGACCGATATTTATGAAATTCTCTATATGCACATTCAGTGGATCTCCGAATCAGCCACTATCTATTTCTCACACACCCAAGCGATAGCAGTTGTCCACCCCTAACTCTTTTTTTTTCAAAACCCTTTGTGTAATACTAAAACCTAAATTTAATTGTGAGTATTAAAATTATATATTTTTATTGATGTAGTCACTTCAAACTAGATGGTACTAAGCTGTGTCGCGCTATCGACTGTTAATTTAAGAAAGTATAAGAGTTAAAGATCAAGTGTTAGAACCGTGAGTGAATAATATACGTGTAAAAAGTTAAACAATAACTTCATTTCTAACACCCCTTTTTTTTAAATAATGTAACTCCCGTTTTTAATATTATAACTCCATAGAAACAACTCATATGACAAAACAAGGTTTGCCCGGTCAGCCAGTAATATTATAATATAAGTAATATTAATATATGGTTTATGAAACAAATTTAACCATTTTATTTATATGAATTCAAAAGTAGATCTTATAGAACACACCTCTAACAACCACTACAATAAATGTCCCAGCGATTGACGGTGCCGCCTTCAACTAACAATAACAAAACTGATTCTAATGACACTAACGTAAACAAAACAATTAAACAGGTCACGTTAAAGCTGCTCTGAATATATATAAAATACGATTGCGATTTCTATATACATTTTTACTTGTATTTTACATGTAAATTATTTTTATTTAATTTTCAAGTAAGTATAATATTTCAAATTACTAGTAACCGTCATCTTATTTTTTTTTTTTTTAATTACTATTAAACGTATAACATTTCGAAATGAAAATTTTATTATTGGTAGTATCACAATTAAAATAAAATTTCAACAGTACTCACAGACTCGTCGCCAATGTACTGTTCATACTTTACCCTGACGGCATGGTATCGGCTCTCTGCTTTACACACAGCACGCGCGTCCGTCCTTTCCCGTCGTCGTAGCAATAAGTGCGTAATTCTCTCCCCACGCCCCACTACTATAGCGCGCTGTGTGTAGGCATGAGACGACAGAACCTCTACTATTATAAGTCTTCCTAGTATCAAGACTTCTACCTTTATTCACATACACTACAGGGCCCCACCTGCCCAAATATTTTTTTCATTTTTTTTCACGTTTCATCTTTTTTATATGGTTATATTTTTTTTGACCAAGCAAGGCTCAGTCACCCAGGTGCTAACGATTATAACTCTTAATGCTATTTTCATAAATGAACAACTAAACGTTTCCAACTACATTTTGCTACACGTGTTTGAGTGTTTGAAGGTAAAATCGATGGTGGGGGCTGAACTATTTTATATACTGGTTGCTTGGATGAAACTTACAATTTTGTCGTGCACCCTGTCTCCTGAAGATGCTTCGATTACGGAGCGAGACAATCGTTAAGATTGTTGTAGTAAGTGTGTGTAGTGCTTGTTAGTGATGGTGTTCTGGTGACGTGCGGTAACTAATCCTGCACGTATAAGGTATGAGAACCGTTTTTGCTTCGTACATAATGTATGAACATAATAACATAGATTTTCTTTAAAAAATTCCCAAAGTAATTATAGCAAAATAATATTATCATGAGCTGTGATAGCGGTAGCAACGTGCGACTCTTTCGAGGTCACGGGCTCAAAGTCGGGCAGACACTAATGAGTTTTTCTGTTAAAATGTATGTGTCTAATTGATAATTGCAATTTTTACACGCTTTTCGCTGAAGGAAAACATTGTGAGGAAATCTGCATATCTCTAGAGAATTCTGGAGATATGTGTAACCTACCAATCCGCAATGGAGAAGCGTGGTAGGTCGTAGCTCCAATCCTTCTCTCCAAAAACGGAGATAAGAGGCCTATTCCCAGCAGTGGGAGAGTAGCAGGCCACTATTACTTACTAATATTATCATTACTTTTGTTTTGTATTGAGACCCACTTGTGTTTGTTCTTTTAGCGGTAAATATAAGTTAGTAAAGTTAGTTTAAGATCTTTAGTTTTAGAATACAGTGTACAAAGTTAAGCAAACAGGCAGGGTGGCGGTGGACGTATCCAATCGCGGAAGTCACCACCCTTGACCTGGATGAGTTTGGCCAAATGGGGCGTTTCTCAGCAGTGGGCCGAATAAAAAAATACAGCGACCCACTTAAAATCGAAAAAAAAACCTACTGTAATTTTCCGCAAATTAACGCCTACTTTTATAAATTGCATCATTGTTTATTACTTACAATGTCAGGGTCAAGACTTCTGTTAAGATAAAACAAAAAAATACGCGTTATCTGCGCGTTATTTCCTGTCACAATGTAGAAGTATGTCTAAATATTGGTTATAAAATTCCTAGTATTATCCCAGTATTTAACTAGACCCAGATAGTTTCAAATTAGAATACGCGCCGACTAACTATAACTCTTAACCTATTTGGCCAGGCGCCTTCATTCCTCAAAATATATGTATGTATATGCGAATATATCGAATCTTACAGTTTAATTATAATAGTGTATTACTATTTACGCCGTGTGGTATCCGGCTGAATAGAATAGTACCACCCTCATTTCTTACCGAGGTGTCGTAAAAGGCGAATAAAGTAAGTCGACCTGCCGTGTGGTATCCGGCTGAGTAGAATAGACCAACCTCATTTCTTACCGAGGTGTCGTAAAAGGCAACTAAGATAAGTCGACCCGCCGTGTGGTATCCGGTTTAGTAGAATAGACCACCCTCTTTCTTACCGAGGTGTCGTAAAATACGAACGAGGTAAGTTGACGCCAGGCAGGCTGCCGGTCGTAAAAACGGAGCCAAATCATGTGACAGCATGTTTATAACATGTTGTGCCGACCCCACTTAAGAGTGGGATAAGGGCAGGAAGATGATGATGGTGTATTAAAACTATTTCTATTAACTCATCAATAGATTTTAAATATATTTATTTAATTTTTTTTTTATAATTTTTTTTTTATTTTAAAGTATACTTGGCTTTAATATACACAATCTCATAGAAATTACAGACAAAAGAAGCTTTGAATTCAATATCGCTAGAAAATAAAATAATATTCCTTCAGTACAGATCAGAAAACATAACAATTGGGAAAATCTTAAATTTAAATAAAGAACAAAAGAGAACCCCTTTAGTAAATGAAAACGGTGGCCACTTTATATAATGACTATAAAACAATTAACCTATAAAGATTAATGATTAATTAATTTAAAGTCAGACTTAGGTACTATTTTCGAATATTACACACAATGGTGCTCAAATACAGGAGACATATTTATTTATTTATTTGGAAGCCAACGTGATATACAATTTGGTTTATTTAATACTAATATAAATTTCTAAATTATAGTTTTGTATTATATACATCACTTAAAGGCTAACTCAGCATGTGTAATAAAATTAAAAAAGCTAAATAACGTTGTGCTTACTAAGTCAAATACAAAAAACAATAATAAAAGAAAAAGAAAAAAGATTACAATAAGTAGATAAAAAACTAGTCTAAAAATATTCTCTTTTAAGGTACAGACTTCTATTATCGCAGTTTTAGGCATAATCTTTCTCTCTGTTTTTTGATGGAAGGATTGGAGCTAAGACCAACCACGGTGATTCAATTCGAATTAGTAGGTAACTTATATTCCCATAATTCTCTAGATATATGGTGCTCAGTACAATATTTTCTTTCACTGAGCGTGTGATAAATTGCAAATATCAATTAGACTTAAATACAAAAAAGTCATTGGTTTGAACCCGTGATCTACTTAAAAGAGTGAAACGGTCTCACCAATGAGCTATCACAGCTGGTCAAATACCAATAAGACATAAATACATAAAAAGACATTGGTGCCTAGGGTTTGAACCCGTGATCTACTTAAAAGAGGCATACGGTCTCACCACTGGGCTGGTTCGCTTATTACAAGAGTACAAAATTGCCTTTAATAACCTGCCAACTTCAACAATTTGTAAACACATCGCAATTCTTCTATTGAACTCATTTGATCTGCATAAATATTGATACACTATATTGTCGTCATAGTCTTCGCATTTTATTTGACCTTAGCACGTGATTTTTAATTTACTTTAATTTTAAGCAATGGATGTTTCTTTTTAATAACGATAGACATGCAATTTAAGATACCTCAATACTACTTGAATTTTTTGTGCACTTTTTAATTTATGTATTTGTCTTTAATAACTTTTCCTTTAAATAACGATAGACATGCTGTTTAAGATACTTCAATACTATTTTAATTTTTTGTGCACTTTTTAATTTATGTATTTGTCTTTAATAACTTTTCCTTTAAATAACGATAGACATGCTATTTAAGATACCTCAATACTACTTTAATTTTTTGTGCACTTTTTAATTTATGTATTTGTCTTTAATAACTTTTCCTCTAAATAACGATAGACATGCAATTAAAGATACCTCAACTACTTAAATTTTTCATGCACTTTTTAATTTATTTATTTGTCTTTAATACATGGTAGGTACCTGGGTGACCGAGCTATGCTTGGTAATTTTTTTAAAGATATAAAAAATGCAAATAAAACAATTAAAAAAAAGAAAAATGGCTGGTGCTATCTGGGACTCCATCTCGGATATTTTCACTTCCACCTGTTCCCCACTGAGCTATTTCAACTTTACAAATGACAGCTAAAATAGTCTTTTGTATTTATTGACAAATTTAGCAATTTTCAATGCCTGTAAACAGAGATAAAACGACATTTTTTAAATAATACCTAGCTAGATTGACTTTCCCCCAAACCCCCTATATGCTAAATTTCATGCATGTATAAATACTAATACAGATTTAAATATATCGACAAGTCATTAACTTCAAGCTTTGTATTTTTTTATACACGTTTGAGTTTAAAAGATGACTAGCAACATTTTTCCTTTTACCTCGTGTACGTGTTAAGGCGAAGGTCAATAAATGAAATTCCAATCGAAATTGGTTTAATCGTATTTTTTGTTGCTACCACCGTTAGTCGTAAGCTAAACTAAAAATAGAATATTGAAATTCCGTAACAGTGATGTTACTTTAAGTAAAAAATAATAGAGTTTACGGTATTCTAAAATGCTATTTATATCCTGTATCGTACTGCTATTCTATTATAAAATTAGCCTTTGATATCAGATTACTAGGCCAAATCCTCCACTCGTATCAAAGAAAGAGGTGCACCAAGTCGAGGTAGGTTAAAATAATAATAAATACCTTTAGATATACAACTCTTAGGAACAAACCACGGGCAGATATCTAGAAGTTTTCTATAAAGAACTATTCCTATTAAGAATATATTCCTATATATTTACAACTCACAATGTTCTTTAAGATAACTTAAACCATCGTGAAGTGCTGTATCTTAAGAGAAAACCTAGTGGCAGCGTTATTGGCCTAAACTCCAATTCTACTCTCCAAGGAAAGGAGAGGATGTTGTAGGATATAGAAGGAGTGCAGCACTGACACTGTTTCTCTTCTGCATCTCGGAAGATATCACTATAACTACCATATGTGCTGAGTGTAACTCGCAGTTAAGGTAATTATGAAACATGGAACAGATATTCCAAGAAAATAATAACATGTACTGTAACAATATGCGCAAGCGCTAAGAACTGTTTTACCGTTGAAATAAAAAAAGTATAATACAAACACAGATTATTAAATACTTAGAATCGTAAATATTGAAAAGTTGTAGTCTGTAATTATTTATATACGGACCTTAATTTAACTTGGAACATCGCAATTATATTTCTGTAAGGGAGTTTAGCGTGTAACATTGTCAACAGAGATCACCGAATTATCTTTAAACAATTATTATACCATGTCCAAATTTGAATGACATATAAGGCAAGAAAGTTTAATGTGAATACTGAAAGAGATTACTAAATGCTTTTATACGTTGTTAATGCAAGTTAATTATATGTCGTCAAGTCTAAAAAAGGCTTGCCTGCCGGAGAGATGTGGGGAAATTCGCGACGCACTCGGGACCGGTCTTGAAGAGCGACAGTGGCGCCACCGGTTTGTAAAGAATGCGAGATGAAAAGGCAAATACCATTTCTATCGAGGAAACGGAAACGTGGATTGGATTGTATGGATATATTTACATCCGGTCGGATGTAGATGTTGCGGATAGAAATATTAATGAGCAGAAAGAGGGCTTGAAATAGATCACGCATAATAAAATAGGTAACGAACTAAACTAACAAGTCCTAGAATATATTTAACTTTGATATCATTTTATACATATAAATTATATACCTGCATAGATGAAACAATGGATCGCAAGTTTTCTATAAAAATGACCTAATTCAAAATTAGGCTTAATTGAGTTAGATATATTGGAATCTTTATTTCAATCCCATTTATAACATCACGGTATGAACTATTAAAAAAGCTATTGTTATCTTAATCCTCCAAGTGATGAGTCTCTTTAACACTCATAAGTTTATAAAGCGCTACGCTACGCTTTATTGCAATTTTCAACAAAACATTTTTTGAATTAGGTCACTTTAATACTAAGCGTGCGATTTATTCTCATTAAAATTGCATAAATTTAAATTGTCGATGTCTTTACATTCCAAACATGAATGTATGATCTATACCTAAAACTATATAACAAGTAAACTCGTTTTATGTATGATGAATTTTTATTTGTTCTGGTTTAGCACACTTTGTCATGGTATATTCTTTACATAAACTAATAATACATTGCACTAGTAACGTAAGTAGTTTAATTTTATATATTTCTTGTTTATAAAATATCACTAAGAATTAAAAAAAAAGAACCCTAATAATTATCTCTTAGCAATGTGCGTAATTTCCTGTAATAGAAAAAAGAAATACCACATAAAAATAGCAACGCATACACTAGTCTAGAAACATGAAACACATATACTATTTGTTTGGGGACTACCTGTGTAAAAAGATAACATATCTAATCTGTGACGACATAAACAACGTTACTCTACGGTTTAATAATGCTCTACATTATGGACGGACCGCAATAATGAATGAAATATCCTCCGATTTTAATAATGAGAAATCTAATCAATGCAATTTAATTAATTTATAGAATTAGGCATTGCGAAGATCCTAAATACAAACTGATAATATTATTTTGCTAAAATCCACAATAAAATGTTGTTTTATATCGCGGATTATATCAAAATTTATTAACTTAATCTGTTATAAATTTATTTAACTAAAATACACAAATTTTATGTTTCCTTTATTATTTACATGCTATTACTTCATAAATCATTTTTATTTGATGCCCTAAAATGCTATTTTTTTGCAAAAACGAATGTATCCTTTTTTGATCTGAAGAGTCATTTAACCGTGGTTAATTGTTAATGGTTCAAGTTTTGCCATCGCAGACTAAATAGAATAAAGCGCATTGCTAAAAATATATGCGATTTAATAAACAACTACTTATGTATTTATAATATCCCTAATTGTTAAGGTACTTTTGCTTACTCTTGTGTTAGGTAAAAACAATGTCAAATCTATGTCTGTGTTAGTTCATGCAGTAAATTATTTGTCAAATAGTTTGATCGAATCTATATGAGAGAAAATTTTCCTTTCTTGTCAAAGTTTGTAAAGGACTCGACATACATTTGCCTCAATTGTTCATAGTAACCCTTTACGTCATTGCTACATGATATTTAGTCGATAAGAATGCGTGGATATAGATATTGTTCGACCCTGTACAAGATAGAAACGATTAATGTAACTAGTATTAAGAATGATATTTTTAAAAGAGCAACCGACGAGATACTTGCTGGCTCTTTTCGGCAGGAACAGCTTTCCGAACCAGCAGTAAAGTTGACGATTCAAAAGCACTTGTTTACAAGTCTATTTAAACAAAGAATATTTTGACTTTGAATTTAATTAAAATACCCTAACATTATTCTACTGAATGTTTCTTAAACTGCAATTGGTAAGATCACAATGTAGCACAGACTTGATATCAATAGAAATTCGGAGCTGTGATGTCACGTATTCGTGTTTCATAAAACTACATCTACGTGTTAACACGGTATGCATGTAGTTTACGTGTGATTCACCGCTCTGACCCACATCACGCGTTTCTTTAATGTTCAGATAAAATAATGTGATTGACATGACCTGAACTTGGAGACGTGAGAAGAAAATTTTTATTACCGGTGCGGTATAACATTGTGACCCCCAAGTCTTTAAGTCTAGTATTCTGAAAGCCTTCCTTATTTAGACAAATAAAGTATTTAATGACTATTATAGAACTAAAACAGTTAGAACCATACTGCTTCAATTAGCAGGTTATAGATTTTCCACAAAATATTCTAGTGATGTACAGCACGTTAATTGTAAATAAAGCGCAATAAAGCACATAAAATATGGATTTATGGAAACTTAAGATTGCGATTGAAGCAGCATGAGTAAAGATTGTTCTGTTAGGCCACCATGGCATTAAAAAAAGGAAATCGAATCATCATTCTCCTACCCTTATCCCACTCTAAGTGGGGTCGGCACAATATGTCTTCTTTTTCCATTCTCCTCTATCATTCGTCAACTCTGGTGCCACTCCTCTAACATGCATATCATTTTCCACACAATCCAACCATCTTTTTTTCGGCCTTCCTCTAGCCATACATCCATCCACATTCATATTTAAAACTCTTTTGGTCACATGATTTTCATCCCTCCTCATTACATGACCGTACCAACTTAGTCTCGCACTTCTCATCTTTTCTGTAATGGGCGCAACTTTCAGACTTCCCCTAACATACTCAATATCGAATATTAAACTTTAATGCCGAAAATTTTAAAAATGACCAATAAGTTTTTACTCCATATAAATGTTACAAGATTCATCCATCCAGCGGATCCCCATGCCATTAATGTTGTTTTCTATTTTATGGGGAGCCTGCGTTTTCCGGTGTTCAATCATCATTCTTAAATTTTTGGAATCCCAAAGAATCGTGTGATCGAGAAATCTCAGTTCAGCAGTGGACGTCCATCTTCCACGTCGGTTGAAACGGAAGCAAACTAAGACTATTAAATTTTCATAATTCGGAAAAATGAAATTATCTTGATTTTTCGATTGGCAATTTTACCTGCTTGATCGAGAACCAGTGAAAGACAAATGACGATACAACTATTCTTAACAACTGACACAGTTCTGTGACCGATAGCGGATAATAACATTATCGAAGTGATAAGGTAAGTACTGCGACTTTCTATATAATAACTATAAAAGATGATACGAACATCTATAAAAAAGTCGGTATCATGCGATATTTATTTCTGTGTTTTTGCTAATATGTAGTCATGTTACGCAGGCATCATAAGAAATCTCAACATCGCTAAACGATTCATTAAAAAATCACGTAATCCATTAAAAAATCAGGAAAGAAAACACTAAAAGCAAAAAATTTACTAACCTAGGTTTGCGAAGCTGAAATAGCGATGGGTGCAAAGCATAGTTCGAAGATGAAAATTAGAGTTTCTAATAAAAATAAACAATGGGACTTTTGAGTTCACAGGAGGTCGCTTGATTCATCAAAATCAATCAAAATGATTATTTCATTAACTATAATACATTATTTCTTTAGCTTGTGCGGTGTAACAAAAAGAACCCCAACTAGAGAACCCCGCTCTTTCTGTTCAAAGTCGACAATGGTTTTACAGTTTAAATTTAATAATATTAATTATTAAAGAACAAACGCAAGAAAAATCAATTTTTAACATAACATATGTGGTAAAGAGTGTATGTGTGTGTATATGTGTGTGTGAGTGTGTAGGGTAGTGCCTGTTCATGCGGCATTAAATCGGATTTCATGAAAATTTCTTAAAAATACCTATGCAACAGCTGGCGACCTATGGCTGAACAAAAAGAATTAGATACTATGCAGAAACTAGTAATACAATAAAAATAGAGAAAGAAAAAATAGTAGGCTCATTAAAAACATAACACAAATTGTTTATTAATTAAGCCAATAACTGTATAATTTATGTATCTGGGTTATTTATTCTTATCGTAAAGTTTATATTTAGAAATATGTATTCTGAAAGTTTAGACTTTATTAAAATACATTGTAGTATTGATAATTGAACATCCAAGTAGAAATCGTGTTATCTTAGCCTTGTGATTTTTTGTTTTATTTGAATTGTTGGTCATTCAGTCCTTTATATCTCTGAATCGAATGACTAATCCTAATAGCATTTATAATGTTTCCTGTTCTGAATCAATCAGTGAAAGTTCTATAATAAATAATTATGTAATATATCCTTGACTCTTTACTTTATTATCTATTAATTTACCTTACGTAATAAGTAATTAATAAATTATCTCAATATGTAATCGATTTCAAAAATTACTCTTCATCTTTTGTATAATCTCCATTCCCAACATTTACTTTTGATTACATAATATAATTATTATTAAATTAATCGATGTTGTAATCAATTTCTAGGAGATTTTAATCAGTTTAAATTACTCTTAATTAATGGATCTTTTCCTTTATTTCATCTATTACTTTATTTAATACGTAACTATTCATTTATTAGAATATTTCACTTTGTTTTGGAACTCAACTTTTGTATATCTTTAATATTTAAATGATTTAATCTTTTATACATATATTTTTCTGAATTTTGGAAACGGCTCCATCAATTTTCATGAAACTCAGCATGTAGAGGGGGAAATTCGATCTAGCTAGGTTTTCTAAAGATAAAATGTTGTTTTATCCCTGTTTTTGGGCACTGAAAAAACAGGTATTATTAAATGAGAAAAGATAATTTCATTATCAATTGCCCAGTCTTCATAGCTCAAATGAGTAATGGCCGGTATCAAATTCAGGATACTAGAATCGATCCAAGATTTAATAAAAACAAATAAATATATCTAAATGTTTTTTTTTATTTATTTTAAAAAATTACTGAGCAAGGCTTGGTCACCCAGATAATGCACTATTAAATGTGATAGCAAAGTATATAGCATGCAATAGCAGCGACCAACATAGAGTTCCGACGTACTCCAGTTCGGACTTCGGATAACAATTTGAAAAAATATGTAAATTGCACATCACTTAAAGAATCTTACCGCTAATATTTAGACAGTACAGAACTACTATACTACGGATGTAGTCAGTGCAGGAGATTTATCGAAAATGCAGATTGAATAAATAAATACGTTACACTTAAGTTATTATTGCACAATCACTTTCATTCGATCTCGGCTCGCTATTTGTGTTCAGGAAGCCACGTTAACCATTATAATACTGGGTTGAATTTAACTCGACCGTTTCAGTGAGCTTCGAGTATTGAATTATTGACTTCCAAGTTATATTGAAAATGCTTTGAATAAGTAAAACAGTTTCACGAACACTGTAACGAACAATCAAGATATATTTGGGACAGAAGGGACAAGCCCGTCTATTAGTAATATATTTCCCTACTCACTAAACTCTACCTGAGATATTGATGACGACGCGTTAACAGCGAACATGTAGTAATGTCACCTATTAACCCCAAATGTGATTGAGTAATTACAGAATTTATAATTGAGACTGTAAAATGTATATTAAAGTAATAATAATATATTCTTTTTGGATCTAGTCCATGAGATCATCACCATGTGGATTTTAGACTTTACAATAATTGTAATACATGCAGGGTTGGTAAAATCGCTAACTAAATATATAAAATACTCTTGTATAGGAATGATAAATACTGTGATTTACTTTTTAATCAGATAACTTCAAAAGCATCTGTAGATCATACTAGACTTTTATCGCCATTAGACAAAAGTTTAGAAAAACATATAGGCAAAACAAACATATTTATTTTTAAATATAACAAAGGATTCAGTTCAAATAAAAATCTAGGTATCGAAAAAATTCTGAGACTATAATTTAATATTTATTAAATATATTTAATCGTTTGAAAGTGAACTAGAAGATGTTCGAAAGTCTCAACGAATATTTCTTACTATAAGATAAGACAATTCGGAGTCAGGCACTCAAAGATTTCTCCCAATTGGCACGAAACAGTTAAAGCAGTTAAGATATCAACATGCTAACATGGATCCATTAAGATTAGAACTATCACCGTCTGCGAAAGTTCTTGATGTCATATAATAATATCAAAGTTCTGGTACAGTTGGTGATGGCGATGACCGTAAAGTCTCATTATGGCAATCTCACAGTTAACACGCTTAAACGATAATGACGCGGCAGATGTGGTAAATTTGTCTAAATTGTTTGGAATGCGTATGTAGATTAAGGAGATAATAGACAGAGACACTTTATTTCTGCGCGTGCCTTGCAAACGGAAATGGGTGTTGAAACCCGCGACTTTGTTCGCGTCAGCTTTAGTGTTAAACTACTCTCAATTATGTAGTGTATTTTTTCCTATATATTCCGTTAAATCGGCTTCAGTCGTTCCAAATTTCATCAATATTGCTCGAGGCGTTACAAACACACAACGAGACCTTTGCATTTATAATATAAGTATATACATTGTTAAGGATATACATTGTTTTTTGTTGTTCAAGGTTGTAATGACCGAATTGTAAGAGAACTGCTTACTAAAAGTTCATGGTTTCATCTATGAGTGCCTACCTTTTAACCGTCAGGAAGAACAGCACGTTATCAGTTTGGGGAAAAACGTGACAATGACATGACATTTCTATAAATATTAGTAAAAAACCCCTGCTCTCCGTTTCCGAAAAGCAGAGTTGGAGCTAAGACCTACCACGCTGCTCCAATGCGGCTTGGTAGGCTACACACATCCCCAGAATTCACTAAAGATATGCAGGTTTCCTCACGATGTTTTCCTTCACCGAAAAGCGTGCGATAAATTGCAATTTTCATTTTGATACGTAAGCTTTAATTAAATATCAACATTTTATAAGCCTTAATATGAAGGAAAACATCGTCGTGAAACCCGTATATTATTTGAGAGATCATGATTCTTCCTACAAGAGGCAAGGATAGGCCTAGCAGATGGTTAGCTTTGAAATTAGTTATTTGTTGTCGATGTCTTTATTTAAAATTCCCTTCTTTCTTTTCAGAATTGATAAAATACATGCATGCAAACTTTTTACCAATAAATTTTAAACGAGAAGTTATTAATAATTAGTAGTAATGATATTTGAAATAATTAAGATAATTCATCGATTTTTAATATCGATAATTTTTAACTGCACATCGAAGTTACTGACCCGAATTGATCGCATTTGTTACAGTTTCAGAAAGTGAACTCAATTCTTTTATGATAGCAATTATTCTCTGCAGATCACGATTTACTGTGATCGAACATTTTACGGTAATTTACGCTACACTGAGCGCATATCGACGTCCTACTTAAAATATCTGGATTAAAACAATTAGATTAATCTACCAACAATCATATGTTTAATTTGAAATAAATTTCGTTACCGATATACGGTTTTGAGATTTTAGCTCTTAAATTCTTCAGGTGTTGGTTTGGTATTAATGATTGGATGAGATTTTTCGATATGTCTAATAAAGAATTACTTCTTCAGTAGCGTCGCTATCGGACGAATAGACGGAACAGTGCCGCGGGGCCTTCAGGGCTCCGAGGTGCCTTTCTGTAGGAGCTTCTACAAATCCCCCCCCCTCCCCTTAGTACTATGAATCTGGAAGTCTAAGAATAAGGAACCAACCCCCCTCCCTTCCCCTTACTACTATGAATCCAGAACTTAAAGAATACGGAGCAAATCGCCCAATCCGATGAATAAAGTTACATGTCCCATGTATAAACATAGGAAATATAGCTTTAACCTTCGAATTGGGCGAAATAGTTTTAAATAGTTTAAATGGGGGCCCTTGTTTCTTTTTTGCCCCAGGGCCTTTCCTTACCCAGCTACGCCACTTTACTTCCTGCACCTTTAGCTTCGTGTTACTTTAATACCGTAATAGTGAGCTGTTCAAAGCAAAGTTGTTGCTCCCTTCAAGCGTGAAAGTAAAACAAAAGAAACACACTTACGCATTTGTAGTATTAGTTTAGATACTAGCTGTGCTTGCGATTTCACCCGCGTCGTGATAAGTGAATTTAATTGAAATTTTGAACGTAAATTCAGTTATTTGAGTTAACCATATGAGTCAGAGACATTCTGTGGCGGCCTTTTTGTAGTGTTTTAGTAGATCTACAATTCTCTAGTACATTAGTTTAGTGTATCTCTGTTGGTTTATTCAACAAAAGCTCCCAGCGAGTGAGTCTTTTTAGCGCGACCTCTTCAACACAATTTTCATAAAACCGTAATGTATTATTAACCTGAAACTTCCAGAGGAGTTCCACCTCCTTTTAGTAAAAATTGTACAAAAATTCGTTAAGTAAATTTTGAGAAAATCGATCACATACAGATAGACAACTTTTGGAGACTTTGTTCTATAAGTAAGTATAGATTTATGTAAGAGTATTTTCACTAGATCATATCATTAGCATGGATCGTCTCTGTATGACTAAAAATTTCAGTTTGAAGTTTGCTTGCAAACAGTAGATACTACTAATCGTTATCGCCAATTATCAACAGGAATTCAAGACAACGTGCCTGTTATTCATTTAATCGATTCTTTGTAAACACACTACTTATTTACGCTACCTCATCAATTATAAAAACCAATAGTATTTATATATTGTCCATACAATTTTATTCAAATTCAAAATTTTATTTATTTATTTACTATATTATTATTTATATATTACTTTAACAAGTACTTTTCATTTTGAATTTAAACTATCGTGAGTTGTATTTATAATTAATGTATAGAAACCGGCTATACTCACGTCTTATTTGATGAGCCCACTAGTTTCTAGCCCATACGGGGCTCTTATTCATGAGCTCTTTACGCGGCGTTATCGTACTTTCCTTGATGATAGAAAACCGATTGTAAGCAATGGTAGGAGTTTTTTGCATCGATCGAGAGGTTCGTTAGTTAAACCAAAGTAGAGAGAATTGAATTAGCAGTCGAAGTGCATTGTTCAAGACACGATGTTGAGTCTAAGGATGCTATATTTTACCTACATGTTTGTTCAACCTTTAACAAGATAAAATATACGTCTTAAAGGTTGCAGAGAGCTGCTGGATATGGCAACATTAAATTGTGTGGAATACGGACCATAAAAAAAACTAAGTATTATTAAAAAGAATCAAAGAACTAACTTACTAAACATGTACATCAGTGTCTTTTATCAGATGCGGTCAAGTTTTTGGGATTATTTGATTTTGAATTACAATGCACATGACCATTTAAACTATTAGGACATCAACGATCACAAAGATTTTGTAATCCATTTGCAATTCAAAACTACTAAAAACTCTATTCATTTGGAGAGACCATGACTCGGTATATAACAACTATGTACACCTACTTTTCAGATTTCTTTTAATTTTATTTCCATGGTATTGTAAGATTCATAATTCTTACATTATTAAAAAAAAATACTAAAGTACTATTTCTGAAAGTTATAGAGTTGCACCTAACTAACAAAGACAACGAATTTTAGATGCAAGTGCATGGACAGAAAAGCATTGTCACAATATTCCATCTGATCGATTCGCCGGCGGTGAGAATTAACGCATGGATGCGTTCTGAATTAAAATGGCAGAACACTCTGTTCCGAGAACTTTGGTTTACAATGGTATTTTACTTCAACGCTTTGCACTTGATTACATTTAAAATTATTCTCAATATTATTAGACATCTTGTCATTGATCGCATCGTAATTATTAGTTGACTTTTTTCCACTAAATTACTAGAATACACTCCAATTTCATATTTTGAAATTAATATAACTAACTATATGGTATCCGGTTGAATAGAATAGACCACCCTCATTTCCTACTGAGGTGTCGTAAAAAGCGACTAAGGTAAGTTGACCCGCTGTGTAGTATCCGGCTGCGTAGAATAGATCATCATTTCTTACCGAGGTATCGTAAAAAACCGACTAAGGTAAGTTGACTTCAGGCGACCGATCGTAAAATACCTACCCAAATAACGTAACAACAAACATATGGCGACCCGACTTAGAGTGGTATAAAGGCAGAACAATCATGATTAAAGTAATTTTGAGAAAATTAAAACAATATGACATGGAATTATATTAATTTCCCAAAACGGAATATTTAATTTAAAAAAACACGAAAATTTAAGTTTCTTTATAAATGGTTTTTAGCGTTATGTAAACAACCATTACTAGTGATAAATATAACCTCCGAATAAGTTGAATAATCAATGAATCATATCTCAAACACGTATTGCCAACTTAAAAGAGGAAAACTTTGTTATCGAATTGATAAATTATCACACAAACACGTTTTAACTACACATGGATATCCTTAAATCCAATAAGAACGTTAAAGGACAGTGTCATTCAATACTTTTAAACTAAGTTACCTGTTATAGCGGCTAACAAAACCGCCAAAGCAGCCACACCTGTCGCTCTTGCCCGGTAGGACCTCATTGTGTCTCTTTTCAACACGCGACTCGAATGTCTTATAAACAAGAGCAAAAGAACATTAAATTCAAACTCTGCGTCTTCAACGGTATTTGTCTTTTGTTTCAAAACAATAAACTTCACTTGTGTTTTTATATCACCTATAAGTATCGAACGGTGATAAAGAAATTACACAAACTACACTTATAAATGTCTTTCAACTTTTTCAAACTTATTACGAGTTAGTCCTTTTTGTGGTACACTTAAGTCCATTGTGACATTTTATTGGAATACAGTAGGAAGGAGAATCCAATACGTAAAACTTGTTTCGTGAAGTGAATTCGATAGCTGTAATACTGGAACATACGTCCGTTCCAAGCGAGTGCGGAGGAGTTACTAGTGTGGCCTGTAGAGTAGAGCCGTGAGCGCTCGCGATGGGAGAGACGCACGGCCGTGACGAGCGATTGTGGAACTAGACGGCGTCAGTATTCGTAGAGAACATTGGCCGTTGGCTTGATGGCTATGCGTGATGTGAGGATCAAAACTAGTCCTTCGTTGTTTTGTTTATTATTTATGGATCGAGCACAGAAGAATGTGATCCGTAAGGAATTCCAAGGCAACGTACATTTAATGCTTTAAGATTTTATATACTTATTTCATCTTTAGAAATATTGATACATCATATCCCACACTGTTACATACTACGATTGACATAATTTTTACGTCAAAATTAATCGTATTTACAATTTTTATTTTGCTATAAACAAACTTTTGTTTTTTTTAATATAAATTGACTCTACATTATTTGTATCAACACCATAATATATATTATACCATTTTGGCTCCAATTAGTGAATGGAATTAGGATTAAGATTTTGATTTTCAATTTTCCATACTCACAACCCTTAAAATGCAATCTTAATGAAAATGTCGTGACTCCTTTAAAAAATAATTTCTATAAGCTTTATGCTTTGCACGCTTGCTGCATTACTTTGCTGCATGTTATAGCAAGATTTCGTGGTTCGTAACTTCTTCGCAAAGCTCTATTCTCATTCTGTGAGATAGAGTACCTCGCCGTAAGAAATGGACCTCAAGTGGTGAAATCCTAACATAGTATTTATTTGCAGGATTAGGTAGAAGTCACTCTACGTAAAACCTATATTTTCAACTACACTTTTCTTTTTAGTTTAGTTTATTTTATCTATTAATTTATTTGACACGATCCCTTTACCTACATCGAATACATGCCGCAAATATTTTAGTTTTAAAAAGATATATTCAAAAAGGAATAGCTTAGGTCATATTCACAAAAGTTTATTTGAAAGAACTCTCATAAATAATGATGTGAGTAATCCAGTTAAATATGAGGGGGCATTGAGTCACTGGTTCATTTCCTAATTGTGCCATATTACATATTACATCTCGTAAATAACTGACGGCGGGCGCACCATTAATTCCTCCAATTAATTATACCTGTGACGTCACATATGTTAATTGATTTAACTATAAATTCAAATTTAATGACGATAGTTGACATTTTATCGGATAATCATTAATCAGTAATTTAATTGAACTATAGAAGGATTTACTTGCTGTATAAATATTACTGGCGTATTTGAGTTACTGAACTCTACATTTTACATCTAGAGCTATAGTTTCCAAATGGACACACAAATTTTCAAAAAATATCACAGGTTCGAATACTTATTTCGTTTTTACTTTTATTACTAGGTTTTCTATATAAATAAATGTGTTTTATTGGGAATTATTTATAATGCGCTCTAAGGTGAAAGAAGACATCGTGAATAAATTATATACCTATATATGATAAGAGAATTTCTGGGATATATAATACATTCTTTATTTTTTTTATTCTTTCATTTGTAATGTATTTATTTCGGATTCTGGCAGAATTAATTTACAATTATTATATATACATATAGCGAGTTGAGTTTGCATATTAGAATACTAATTTTCAAATTAAAGTTCGTTGGCCATCTTGTCTTCCATCTTTTGAATATCAATATTGCATTTTATTATGTATCTTGTCTTGTCCTATATACAGATTTTCTCATAATATAATAAAATGAATAATGTAATTAATATTTCTGTTCATATCATAACATATCGCTTAGTATTAAAGAGACGGAATTAAAATTTAGGCTTAATTGAATTAGATACATTGTAATCCTTATTTCAATGTCATCTATGACATCACGCTACCAACTTTTAAAAAAAGCTAGTGTTTTCTTATTCATCTTAATAATAAGTTTCTTAAGCAAACACGGATTTTCTAGGCGCTACTCGTTACTGCAATTCGCCAAAAATAACCTTTTTTGAATACTTTAGTACGAAGCGTGTGGATATGTGCACACCAGAGATATCAAGTGACGGCACGAATTAAAGCACATAAGTATGAGTTGTTTTCATAATTCAAAAAAATGAAAAGGCGTGAATGACTTTAAATTTGTTTCTTTATCTAGTCAATAGGGTACTGATTTTTTAATCCGCTAAAAGCTGCAAAGCTTGTTTCATGGTGTATTAGTGCTCCGTTAATCTCTACGGTAATGGACACAAATCCAAACACAAGTAGCAAATAGCGATCAACAATGTCTCAAGCTCCAACAATAGACTTAGCTCCTAACGTAACTTCATGAATATCTAATGGGTTCTGGTTTGCTTTTAACCCTGAGTGTGATTATTACTGCGGCATATGTTTGTTTGCGGTATATAACTTTCGTTGGACCTTTAATGCCATAAGTTATGATTACACGTTTTTTTAGCATTAAAAAATGCCTAAAAATATTATAAAATTTGGAATACAGTCGCGAAATTAAGGTACATTTTAAAAATTAAAGATAAATTGTCAAAAATCTAACAATGGATAATAGTATAACCGTTGAGGAAGAAAACTGTAGATTTGAAATAAAAAAATAAATATATGGGACAATGACACACACGGTTTGCCGCCCCCAAAGGTGTGTTAAGTGATAAGTGTGTTATTGGTGACAGATAACTGGTAATATGGTACTATATATTTTTTTTAAACATACATTAAAACACCCAGACTCGAAATTGTTTTTAAAAGAAATTGGGCCTAACCGAATGAAACTGAGTGGAAACTGACCCACGGAGTTGAGTTGAGTTGAAGGTACAGGGTACTGCCACCTAACCTGGAAGTGGAGCTCTCCAAAGTACAAAGTCGCTGCTGGTGGCAATGCGGGCAATATCCAAAACGGTACCCTGCTTCGCCACTAGCAGCATGGTGGAGCACTGTCAGGTTTTTAGTCGGCGAGAGTCCGACATACCTACCTGCTGCTCATCCCCTTCGGACAGTGAAGACTCATATTGAGTTTTTCTGACATAAAAAAGGGTATTTTTTATGTCTACCTTCAGCCAACGGACCAGATTTGTTACTTTTTACATTAGGTAAGCTAATGTTACGATAGGTCGTATACGATGGTATAGCACAATTGTTTTGATTCCAATAAACTCGTAACATTTCGTCAGTAACGTAAACTCAATAAGAAGTCATTAAATAACTTATATCTTGGTAATGGACTGACTCGTTGGCGCAATTGGTAGTGGTCGTTGGCGCAATTGGCCCTGCCTTCAGCTCTGCGGGTCGCGGGTTCGATTCCCGCCGAGGGCCAGGATTTTCTATAAATGAATTTGTTGGTCTTCGAGTCGGGGTGTATATTTGTTGTGTATATTTGTATTTAGGTATGAATTTAAAAAAAACTTTTATACCACAACTAAACAAACATATTTTAAGTTATACTAACAATATGTTGAAACATAGCTATAAAAATTTCTAAATTATGAGTTTCATGAGTTTATTTCATCACTAATCTTGATTGTGTTAGCTTTGATTTAAAGTATTATAGCTACTTAACCTTTGAGTTATATTCGCAATGTAACTCTGTTCCATTAACCAAGTCTCTTGTAGTGATGCAGTAGTTGGACTGAAGTTTCATGAATACCTGAATACTATCTCGGAGTTCTATAATTGCAACATTCCTTACTAACTCGAGATAGCTTTTTAATATGATGTTATTAACTAGTAGAAACTATGTAGCTTGTTAACAATACAACAAATCTACTAGAATATAATTTATAGATTTTGCGATTTTGTCGTGGAGTCTATCTCCTGTGGAGGCTTCGGTTGCGGAGCTGAACGATTGTAGAGTTTGTGATAGTGAACGAGTGTAGTGCTTATGTATTTTAGTGGTGAAGGTTAGAGCATGTATTTTTACGAATCCTGCATGTATTACGGATATTTCACTCTACATTTACCATTATACATATTAAATATGATTGTGTATATCCGTTTATTCATTTATATGCAGTTGAAGTCTTGAAAAGTGGATGTCACTATGACATAGATATTTTGGTATCGAAGTCCATGTAAATGACACTGATGAATATTAAAACCTCCCAGTAAATGCTTTAATAATAAAATTAGAGAAATTTAGAGTAAAAAATTCACAAGAAGCTCTAAGAATTATCATTACGAGTATAAAAGACCTGAAGCGAAAAAGTAGTACTCACGTATTCATGAAAGTTCACTTCAACGGCTAACGACTTGAACGAAGATGTTAAAAATATACATAAAAGTACTTTATATAGATGAAAACAAGCTTTCAATGTAACTATTGTAAATCATTACAAAGCATATAAATCTTATAGATTCACAATGGTTACATGGATTAAGATACGCGATGTAAAACCAATAGATTTACATCACTTATATATTTATTTAAGCAGCATTAACAACCCAATTTTTTTCTTAAGCTGGGCCTTTTACAGCAGAACCACTCCATTAAATAATGCATGGGTAAGACAAAATGCATCGACCCTGTTTTTCGAAGTTTCCAAGAGATAAAGCAAATATTACCTTAAAATTCTATCATCATCCAAATTCTATAGAACTGCATTCTGCATTTAAATATGGTCTTGGTAAAAGCATATGTTTGTTTATACTCCAAAAGCAAATATTAAAACATCTGCCGATACATATGCTTTCGTTCCATAATTCGCAAAAGTCAAATATATGGTTAAGCCCGTCACACTATCTATTCTCTCTCGTAAATCGCTTCCACATCCTTAAAAAAAATATTCTAAAAATAATTCATCGTCAAATAATTAGCAGCTATTACATAAATAATAATGCTCGTATTAGGCAGCGATTCATAAATCACTATGGACTATTATAATTATTGCATAAATTAATGTCGAGCAATTAAATCATTGATAAATAGCAGCTCATTATTTAGCTTACACATTATGAACAATATTTTAAACGATAATTATTGTCCCTTAATAATGCTTCCGTTAGGTAGTTAGGTTAGTTAAGGTTACCGTTGCGTCATCAGAAATTAAACTATTTCTTGATACTTGTCCTATATTTCATTGATAAGTAGTAAAGTATTCTCATATGGAAAGATTCTTCGTGAAGGTACTGCAATAAAATTATATACATACAAGCCTTTACTCGTGTTTTTATTAAGTTTTGGATGACCCCCGACAAGTTTCAAATTTACCTAATATTAAGCCGAAATTACCAAAATATTTGCAGAAAAATTACGTGACCCAACTTTCGCACGGAAACACTAAATCTTTGTTCGTCATAAATGAATGATTAATGATGTTTTTTAAAAATATAATAAAAACATTAGTTTTAAGTTGCATTAAATATATAAATAAGTATTTTCGCCAGATCTTTGAAGTTAAGTTAATTCTAAAGAAAAAAGAAAGATAAAGCTTAAAGCTTTGTAGTAAGATCATGAGAATATTTTTCGTTACCTGCTACTCTACTATCGAATGTCTTAAGTTTACTGTACAAGTTGCAAAATTCATATACGACAGTAGAGTTGTCTCTATCTGAATTCAATTATATAGCTAATATTTAGCCTCATATTCTGAAAACATCGAAACCCATCGGAGCTTTTTTTAAAGTAAACATGATAAATTTGTTCTTAGTAGTTTCTTTTTAAACTTATATTTTCCAATAAACTGACTCCTAAGTCACGATAATTATCCTAAGAACATTACTCAAACACGTAAAATCGACTGCACTGATTAGGGTTATATTTGACACACTGGTAGAGTATTATATAAATTAACACTTTCAAATCAAATCAAAATAATCTGAATCGAATCTCTTCTATTCTAAATAAGCTCTTTCAAGCACTTTTGAATCGTCAAGGATCAAATATAATTAATGAAGCTACAACTGGTTCGAAATGTTGTAAGAGCAACTTACCGAGAAGAACCAGAAAGAAACTCGGCGGTCAAGCTTTTAAACATTTTCAATTTTACATTATTAAACCGCAGTCTTGTATGTAAGCTAAAAGGATTTTAAAATCCAGGCATTTTATCATCCAAATAATCTTAAATTTTGTAATATGCTTTACGTACAAGCATATCTTAAATTTAAACCTATCTGTAGACTAGTCTAGTATGGATTGCTAACTCTGCTGAGTCGCGACACAGGCATCACAAGCTTTTTGTGACCTCTCGTATATCTATATACATCAAATTTCGTCTTTAACATTGAATACTTTGTATTTCTTGTCTGACGTTCATCAAGGCGAAAATACAAACAAGAGGGTAGTCAAATATGAACTCTCGTAACATATTCAGAAATACTACGTATTAAAACCAGTTAGTTAATATTCCATTTTGAATCGGGCAAACTGCCAGGCTTATCATATTCCAAATAAACATTTCCTATTTCCATTTAACTGAAATCGAAATCCAGTAAAAAGTGAACCCCGGGGACGTTGGAGTAAATTAATTGAAAAGGGGGATCGGCCCTTGTTTTGACAGAACAAATAGTATTAAAAACCTACACCCTTTATTCCTATAACCGCTCTATTTAGCAATTCAAGAGTCGATTGGCCGACTATAGCTTAATTTAGTTTAAATAAAAATAAAATTGGTTTAATCCCATTCTACGTACAATTGGTCTTTAAATTTAATTCACATTTTTTAAATTTATATTGTTTTATCTTGTACTGTATATTGAACTTTACTTTCAAAATATCATCATTATCATTTTCCTGCCACTCTAGGTGGGGTCGGCACAACATGTTATAAACATGTTGTCTGCGTACTATTTGGCTGCGTACTTTACGACCGGCCGCCTGCCTCACGTCAACTTACCTTTGTCGCCTTTTACGATACCTCAGTAAGAAAGAGGCCGGTCTATTTTACTTAACCGGATACCACATGGTGGGCCAACTTAAACACCTTTTACGACACCTTGGTAACAAATGAGAGTGGTCTATTCTACTCAGTGAGATACCACATGGCGGGTCCATTTACCTTAGTCGCCTCTTACGACATCACGGTAAGAAATGAGGGTGGTACTATTCTATTCAGCCGGATACCACACGGCGTCAAATTGAAAATATTTATGTTATTCAAATTAGGTGTTACATTGCGAAATTCAATATTACAGAAGAAATGATAACTTACGTCTCATTAATATATACTTCATTGTTAGTGCTCATTATTTAGATGTGAACAAAAAGCGATCAATTACCATCGACATGTTAACGAGTATGTTATAAATAACTTGCTAAAAAAAGGATGTTATAAATAACTTGCTAAAATATTTATAAATATCCGTATATAATTATTAGCCTTTTATTTTTCGTCCCAGTGATCATCTGAGACTTGGTCTCTATGACAGCTTTGGCACGGGGGATAAAATTTTGCACCCCATCTGATGTCCGTATAAATTAATCACGGCCCACTGGCTTCTCAAATCACCAACATCGTTAAGGTGGGCGAAGCATTAGAAAATTCTAAATAAAGTAATATTTCAGAAGCCTTGAGCGTAATTTAGGGATAGGATAAACAATTTTGGGATCGTAAAGTATGCTTAGAACAAGGATTATGGTAGGATATGGACATTTATATTATTTTTAATATTAATATGATACTAGACACATTTCAAATATATTTTGTAAGTTATGCAGTTACGTTTAACTGTCGTACTTAATAATTTCATTTACACTGTACAGTTACGACGTCTTACATTTAAAAAATTGAAAATCAGTTTTTATTACGTGGAACAAATTCAGGCGGGTTGACTTACCTTAGTCGCCTTTAACGACACCTCGGTAAGAAATTAGGGTGTTCTATTCTATTCAACCGGATACCACACGGCTTCTTACTTAGACTTTAAATTTTGAGTTACTAACGAAAGTAAGTCAAAATTTTGTTTGTCGTATTTTTACACCGCCGTCGTATTTTTTTTTTTTTTTTGCTTCAAATTTATACCTTTTAGTGAAGATCAATAAGACGTCGGAAAATGACATACTCACATCTTATACACAATTATATTACGCCGAGAAAATCTAGGGTACCATATAAATGTGATCAAGTTTTTATATATCTTGAAGTGGGCTACTAAGTTTTATTGTTCCTTTATTAAAATATAAGACTTCGAAACATAATTGAGTTCCAAAAATTCCGGATGATCCGGCTTCACCGCAGATTCCCCGACTCCTTGGGAATACCAGAAAGTGTCTTAGAGATGTGCTTTATTACTTGGAAAATGCGACACTTCTTACCCTTAGTAGGGAGATGGTATTTATGACGTGTACTTGATTTATTGCGTAACACCCCACCGTTCAGACGTTTTGTTATTTCTTATGAGGGGCGTCGAACTTGTGAATCATCAAGGCGACATCGCGGCTAGATTTCTCGTGGTTAAATCTTCACGGATTATACTGAATCTGACCTTAAGACGTGAACGCTTTTGTACTATAACCGTTGTCAGAACTTATTTAATCTAGGATCTTTATGTATCTTGTCTTTGATTTTATTTCTATTTTACGATTATAGAAAACTAGCTTTTACCCGCAAATTTTACGTGGACTGTTGTCGCGTGATAATAGATTGCGCTTTTCAATGGCATCCTATTCCTGTAGTATTAACAGGATTTTTATAGCCTATATGTTATTCCGGTGTATAAAGAATAATTTTACCAAATTTTATCGATATCGGTTCAGCGGATTCTTCGTCAAAGAGTAACAAACATACATCCATACTCACAAACTTTCACATTTATAATATTACTAGTAATGCTTATATTCATTTATGAATACGAATTGAACTGAAATCATTTGATTTATTTAATAATATCATCATCTTTATATTTAAATGAGTTAATCTTGTATATATATATATTTTCCGAATCTCGGAAACGGCTCCAACGATTTTCCTGAAATTCAGCATGTAGGAGGTTTTGGGGGAAAAAAATTGATCTAGCTAGGTTTTATGTAAAAAAAATATTGTTTTATCCCTGTTTTTGGGCATTAAAAAACACTAACATTTATATTGAATTGAATTTTCGTCATTAACTGTCAAGTCGGCGTAGTCTTTTCGGGTAACGGGCAGCCTCGAGAAATGTGAATGCCAAGGATCGATCCCAACTAATTATTTGTTTTTTCTTTTTTTTTTAAGTTTTTAATTTTTTTTTGTAAAAAATTCCCGAGCGAAGCTCGGCCACCCAGATATTTAATATTTAAATGAGTTAATCTTGTATATATATATATTTTTCGAATCTCAGAAACGGCTCCAACGATTTTCCTGAAATTCAGCATGTAGGAGGTTTTATGGGAGAATAATTGATCTAGCTAGGTTTTATGTAAAAAAAATATTGTTTTATCCCTATTTTTGGGCATTAAAAAACACTAACATTTATATTGAATTGAATTTTCGCCATTAACTGTCTAGTCGACGTAGCTTATTCGGTAAGCGGGCAGCCTCGAGAAATGTGAGTGCCAAGGATCGATCCCAGCTAAATAATTGTTGTTTTCTTTTTTTAAAGTTTTTTATTGTAAAAAATTACCACCCAGTTAGTCACCCACATATTAAAACTAAAAGCGATTAAATGCCAATACTTACAATTATTGTTTGCAGTCACAGCTATAGCTGTGACTGCAAACAATAATAAATTAGAAATTAAAGGGAATAAATAACCTATATTGATTATTTTAATAGAAAAAAATTATTACACTGGTCAAAAAATGAAAACAAACGAATACATCGCATGTTCGTACAGTGATCTAATTCAAAATTAGGCTTAATTGAGGTAGATACAGTGTTATATATTTTTTGTTTTTTCATATACTTCTTTATATACCACCCATAGGTAATGGAAATTTAAATAAAGTCGTTACAAAAGTATATAAGGATACTAAACAATGCAAGTGACACGTCCCAGCCATTTTTCAATTCCATACACATTTATAGTCTATTATTCACGTAATTCCGTGACTGCGCCGAACAGAGTCAGAAAGCTGCATAAATCATTCAAATAACCTGCTGACAACTAGAGTTTGCTTTTGGTATATGCTTATTACATAAAGCAATTCTAAAAACGTTTTTTATGTAAAATTTGGATGAATTCATGACACTGTAATCACTCACTGTCTCGTCGATCGATACCGGTGATATATATCTAAACGTACTTTTTTAACGTAATTAACTCATAGAGTTATTATACAAGAAAGCTATAGGAAGGTTTGTAAGTGTGAGTGTCTAAGAAATAATAAAGGAAGCTGAGAGACCTATGCCTATCTTTGTCCCATCACACATATGTATTAAATATTCATGGCGCGTTTTTAATTTAAATATTAAATACTCTAAACCTACAAAATGTACATTCCTTTTTTTTCATGCAAAATGAAGAACAGTTTGTAATTTTTTTAACATCAAATTTGATCCAACTAAATCCAAGCTTCAGATAATGCGCAAAAAGAGAGACGGATAAGTAGGGTACTTATCTTTCTTTTTTTGCGCATATGATCTCTCCTTTTTTTCGATGGAGACATTTTAGGCTGTCTCCTTCTATTCTAGTATAAAAACTCTATAAATTAACTGTGTAAAGTGGTATCTGCAAATTTGTTTGTGTCAATTTTAGAGTTAAAATACCTTTTGTACTACTAGCTTTTACCCGCAACTTCTTTTGCGCGGACTGTTGTCTGTAATCACGACGTTAAATGTAATCACGACTGATTCGCCGTGATAGAGTTACAAAAATACGTCCATACACACAAACTTTCGCATTTATAATATTAATAGGAATTAGTAGGATATTTTTGTTCCTTGTCTTTGTCAAAAGATTTGTTATATTAAAAATTATGCCAATAAAATTACATAATAGTATCTTAGAATAGATTTTATATAAAGCGATAGATATCTCAAAGAAATCGCTTTAAGCCATTAAACTAAATGCAAAAATCTGCACGGTGGAAATTCTGAAACCAAACTTAAATCACGCTGTCAAAGTTTTCCAACGAAGTTCATATAAATACGGCTTCTTTCGACGTTTGGCGGAAATGGCAAATGTGAATCTGTGAAATAGCCTTTCATTACAACGGAAGTTGAACTGCGAATACTGAATTAGTTGTAATTTTGGAACTAATAGTTTCCTTCCCGTTCTAATAAAGAAGGCTAAAGTTTAGATTCATGTTTCTCTCATGTCTGAAAAATTATTCATCATACATTTTCCATAAATTATATGAGTATTATATTACATGAAGCTGTGGTAGCCCAGCGATAACATCGTGCGACTCATTCGAGGAAGTCACCGGTTCAAACCCGGGCAGACACCAATGAGTTTTTCTGTAAAAACTTATGGGTCTAATTGATAATTGCAATTTATCACACGTAAAGGAAAACATCGTGAGGAAACCTGCATATCTCTAGAGGATTCTGGAGATATGTGTAACCTACCAAACCGCATTGGAGCAGCGTGGTAGGTCTTAGCTCCAATCCTTCTTTCCAAAAACGGAGAGAAGAGGCCTATTCTCAGCAGTAGGGTAGTAACAGGCCGCTACTTTTATATGAGTATTTTATACAATTACAAGAGCAACAGGATACTTTCATCCCAATCTGAATCCTCGATTGCCAAATAATACTTCTTGTTGAATGCGAATGAGTTGACGATCATGATGACCGTATAACCATTTATGATATAGTGACCCAAATACCACTAATCAATAATGTGTTGTGAGACAATAAGTTAACAGAATCTCTAGAGTCACTTCTGTGATCTCCAACTCACTTTCGACTGCATACTATATAAAAAAACAGAGGACTGAAAGCTTTGGAGTTATATTTCTCCCTATCCGAAGAATAAAGTCACATGTCCCATGTATAAGCATAGGAAATGTGACTTTATTCTTCGTATAGGGCGATTTGTTGAAACGATGAATACAAATACAGTTCAGCATGCAACTTTAGTACATTTAACAATCCTTTAAAACGGTATTTACTTTTCAAATATTAAGGCTGGCAACAAATGACGTGCAATTGAGCTAATCACGTAAATTGTTAATACTACTAACTACTTTTGACTTGCGGAAATAGTTTAGACTATAGAAAATGTCACTTACCTATATACTATTATATTATTACAATCACAAGATTATTCAAAGAAAATAATCAAAATCATATCGTAGCTAGACTAAAAAAACATTATTCAGTGCATTAGCTATGCATTTTCAAAAATACCTCAACGCACTGTCGTGCTATATTGCTTTTCTTCTAACTTTAATTCGAATTGATTTAAAATTGTCATATCGTCCCATATATGCATAAGAAATGTGACTTTATTCTTCGGATAGGGCGATATGCTCCTATAATATTGTAGCTGACGCCTTCCGTAAAAGTTCATAATGTTTATGAATCTACAAAAATAAAGTTTTGCTATTATTTTCTTAACAGGTTCTTAAATATGTTAATGCCCTTATAACTAGTATACCTATATTGGAAAACTCATACGTTTATGTTAAATGTAAGCAAAAAAAGCAAAAGAAAGAGAAGAGACACTCTCATAATACTGAAGAAATAAATTTTCCAGCAATAGAAATAATTCTTAGTATTTATAATCGTTATGAGGAATGCTTTTAATAAGTTTATAATCACTGTTCTAATCCCGTTGACTGGACCGTTGGCGCAGTAGGTAGTGACCCTGCCTTCAGTTTGCGGGTCGCGGGTTCGATTCCCGCCGAGGGCCAACATATTCTATAAAAAAATTGTTGGTTCTTCGAGCGTGGGTATATGTTTGTATTTAAGTATCTATTTAAAATTTTATATTTATTTATTCACCAGTCTCTCACCATATTAAGTTACTTACTTTGTAGACGACCGTGTGTGTAAGTGTCCCATTTATTTATTTAATTTTGGAAATTTTTGTATCTTTAATATAACTTACCAGTCGAACAGTATATAGGTAGGATCACGGTGAAGTCATGTTTAATTTTAAATAAGAAAATTCTGTTAATATTTCATTCACACGGAAAATACATTATTGCCCTCCTCTTTGTAACGTAATACGCTTATCACGTTTTCACTTTCCATCCGTACCTCAGCATAATGTAACATTACATCAAAGCCTATTTTCGAATTTGTGTTCCGAACGAAATGTACCCGTATGTTATACGTTTATGTCACGCGATATTTGAAATGCCGCATTCTGCGAAGGGTGGAAATAATGGGCCATTGGGTCATGGACGTTGTAAAGAAGTTTTAAGTTGGCTAATCGATTTCTATAAGTAGTGAACTGCGTCATCTATTTTAGCAGAGTAAGTAACGGCCTGTTCTATGACTGTTCTGTTCTGACTATCCCACTTCTGGGCATAGGCCTCTTCTCTCCGTTTTTGGAGAGAAGGATTGGAGCTAAGACCTACCACGCTGCTCCAATGTGGATTGGTAGGTTACACATATCCCCAGAATTCTCTGGAGATATGCAGGTTTCCTCCACCGAATGGATGCTTGCTTGCTTTCGTTGCTTTCCTTCACCGAAAAGCGTGTGATAAATTGCAATTATCAATTAGACACATAAGTTTTACTAGAAAACTCATTGGTGCCTGCCCGGGGTTTGAATCCTAGACCTCCTCGAAGGAGGCGCACGTGTTACCGCTGGGCTACCACAGCTTATCCACCACATTATTATACCACAGCTTTTTAGCAGAGTAAAAGTCAATTATACTAACCGGAGATAGAAGGATTGGGGTTTAGACTTTAAGTCTGCTTAAATGCGGATATGCAGCTTTCTTCCACCGGTAAATTCCATAACGAATAAGCTTATTCATTATCCTCTTGCCCTTATCCCATTATAATCATGTTATCACATGATTTGCTAGGTATTTTACAACTGGCCGCCTGCCTGACTTCACCTTACCTTAGTGGGCTTTTGCGACACCTCGGTAAGAATGAGGGTGGTGTATTCTACTCTGTTAGATACTACAAGGCGTGCCAACTTACCTAGGCGTCTCTTATGATTACCCCCCTAACACCTAAGAAGGTATAGAAAGAGGGTGGTCTATTCTACTAAACCGGATACCACACGGTGGGTCAACTTATCTTAAATGCCTTTTAAGAAACCTCGATAAGAAATGAGGTTGGTCTATTCTACTCAGCCGGATACATATATCCGGATACCGGATATAGCAGACAATGATTAATTTTATATATAAGATAAAAATAGATTAATTCAATGACGTAACGATTTAATGTCGTAATGATTGTTAGGCTCATAATGAGTAACGCATGGAAAACAAATTCTCTACTGCTAAATTCGAGCAAAATGGAATTCGCAACACAAGCATACGCTCTGGGCTTATAAGACGAACTTTGAAATTGCAAATTTTCTTTGGGAAAACGGCTGTAGGCATATTGTGAGGGTCTTATACATTTATTACAATTTATGATTTTCAACATCAACTTTACAATTTATTACTCTATTGAAATACATCTGTTCTATTTGTTTTACATTTCCGTAACTTTGACGGGATTAAGTATTTGAATCCCTGTTATAATTTAAAATAACATTTTAACTTTTAATTACTTTGGAATTTGTATATATAGTATATATTCTACTTCGTAAAGTGAAGATCGATTATTAATTTAATTATGCTATATTAATTTTCTATTTTAATTAAACATAAGTATTATTATATTATACAAGGCATAGAAAAACGTTAACAATTAAAACTTATTATTTTATCTTATTATGGACTCTCACATGCTCTTTTAAGATAGAAAATACCTCGTAAATTTTTAATTAAGAAATTTTGAGTTTTAGAAAATTAGGCTGTATAATAAGAACTATACTTTAAAAATAAAAAGTTATTTCATTAATTCGCAGTTAAAATGCTTCTAGTGATCTTTTCTACTTCATACTTTTTCACAGAATAATAATTAAAGTATATTTCCTAATTATCAATAAAAATATATAGTTTAATTATGATTGGCCCGTGAAAGCAGGTGTCAGTGAACCTATCTTCAGCTTCGGGAGTCGTGGGTTCGATTTCCGCCGTGGATTAGCATTTTCTAAAAACAATCACTAAAATAAATAATCTTTCACCAATAGAACAAGTATGAAGTTACTTTGGGTATCGACGATTATGACGAGTGTGTGTAATTGTCCCACATATTAATTATTATTGTGTTTGTTAATCTACGAACTTTATCATCCGTAAGTAGAACAATTGTTATACTTTTTTGCAATAGCAGTACATCTTAACGGTATGCTAAGATTATGTATGCTCTTTGCAGTTACCTCAAAGCAAGTCTCTGAGTACAAAGCGACGCTACTGTAGACTTTAGTTAATTAGTTCCTTTTATAAATAACAGGTTATCTGAAATGTATACACAATTGAAATCTCTTGTGTTAGAGATTAAACAATAAAAAACAAACCAAACAAAAAAAAATATATATATTAATATAATCAGATTATAATTTTACTAAACTTCTACTTACTACAACAATAAGGTTTAGATTACTAGACTAAGACGTGATAGCCCAATGGTGCTACTTGACTCTAGTAATATAAGGTTCAAACCCCAAGCAAGCACCTTTGATTTTTTATAATATGAAATCGAAATCCTTATTTCCAAAAGATAAAGGTCTTTAAACGGATATCACACGGTGGGTGCAACTTACCTTAGTCGCCTTTTACGACACCTTGGTAAGAAATGAGGGTGGTCTATTCTACTCAGCCGGATACCACACGGCGGGTCGACTTACCTTAGTAGCCTTTTACGACACCTCGGTAAGAGATGAGGGTGGTACTATTCTATTCAGCCGGATACCACACGGCGTCCACCTTCACATACATACACGGCACATTAAAGAAAAGCTTTAAAAATTATTTTGGCAAGTAGGAACAATTTATGAATCAGGCAGTAGAGTTAAGTTGACGATTCGAAAGAACATCAAACATTAATATAGTTCGATAAAAAATTATAATAGGAAATTTCAACGGAGATAACAATAAATAAAGTTTCAACTAAATACCTAAAAAAATGAAGGCAATATAATTTATAGACATAAAGTAATTAATCAGGCAGTAGATCGTCGTGACGCCCAACTCGCTCCACGCCTCATGAATATGCAGCACAACTTGTAGTGGTCTTGCACGGGAACTTATATTAAATGCATCGGCGGGACACGATCCTGGATGTAAACGGGTTACATAATAGCCGATGGATCGCATCAAACTTTCAACGAGCGTTTAGGCGGAAATCATGTGTTTATAACTTAATTCGCAATACATTTTAGCATTGCCATTACAGCACTTTAAATAAATAAAATAAATAAATATATGGGACATTTACACACCCGGTCCTCCGTCCCCAAAGTAAGTAACTTAATACTTGTGTTATAGTAGACAGACAACTGGTGAACATATACTTATATATTTTTAAATACATACTTAAATACAAATATACACCCAGACTCAAAGACCAACAAATTCATTTATAGAATATGTTGAGCCTCGGCGAACGGAGCTGAAGGCATGGTCACTACCCACTGCGCCAACAGGCCAGTCAAAATATAAAATCTATAATATTCAAATCTATACTTATAAAATAGTCCCCTAAATCTGACTATGTGATGGATTTTCTTAAAATCTACTAAACGAATTTTTCTACGGTTATTACTTCAAGCTAGTTGGTTCTTTCGAAAGGTTTAAGTAAATAGTGCATTACGGTTTTATGTAAATTGTGTTGAAGAGGTTGTGAATTTTTTACAAAATACAAAAATAAACTTAAAATAAAAGAAAAAAATAAGTGGGTAGGTGGGGCTCGAGGTATTCTTACCTGTTTCCCGAATAAGCTACGCTGATTTGACATTACAAGGCAAAAATAGTGTTTTTTGTATTCAATAAATTAAAAGTAAATTTTAGTATTTTTTAATCCTAATCACAGCCCTACTATTTCAATCTTATATTATGTTAGAATAATATACAAACCATGGATAAAAGCGATAATACAACTCGCCTACTAGGAGCTTTAAGCGCGTGCGCCGCGTAAACCAACAGAAATACACTAAAGTAATTAATGTATTAGAGAATTGTAGATCAATAAAAATTCCACAAAAAAGTTCGCCACAGCAACTCTATGGTTAACTCACAATAACTACTTTGCAAAAGTAGTTTATTTATGTATACGGATCTCTAACAGCATAACATATTATTTAACCCAAAAATGTCCAAATAGTCTTAAATTAATTATATAATACAAATTACAGAAAATCACATCATTCTTAGTAACAATTTTACAATTATAAGCATAAAAATAAACAGAAAAAAACAAAGAGAATAATGAAAACTTTAAAAAAATACATCATTAAAAATCAAACTCTGAACTTAAAATTTTAGTACATGTGTTTGTAAATGATGAAAGCCCATCGCAGCCAATATCCAGTGATTATTCGTCCATTATGCAGCTATTATATAAGCGCGAGATACATGAAAAATTTGACCTTTTAGCGTATCGTATAAACCTGCGACTATAATTTTAACCCGTAACAAATACTCTGGTATAAACAACGTAGAAACTGCTCCTCGATAAAATCATAATGAATACAGATACCCATGACGAATGCGATTAGAATGATCCGTTGAAACGAGAAATCGGATCAACGGGAGTGACACTAACAAGAGCTCAACAATATTCGAATGATTCACGCTACAATAATTCCTGGATGCGCTTAATACTATTTTTTACGTCATTGGACACTCCTTTGAAAAGGCACACAGGGTGCGTGGATTCGTCACGCGCGTTGCACAGTCATATGCCCATTGTGTCACCCTTCCTATCTCATATCAAACGGTTATTTTGTTACGACTCTCGTTTATATGTTAAGCGTTGTCACGACGTTTGACACGTGTTTAGCGTACAGTTTAAAATACTATTGTTGCGATTTTATTAGGGGACAATGTGTATTGTCCATTTGTATAGGCGTTTTCTAATGTGGTAAAGGTTAAATATTATATTTATGATTATTGATGATAAACATAATTTATCTAATAAGACAGATCGTGACATACTAGCAGTCTATTGTTATACTTAAATTGTTAGTAGAAGTCTTAAGGTGAAAGAGTAAAGCTCATTCCGATCGGTTTCCCCATTTGCTACATTTAGCGGCTGTAAACTAAATGTCGATTATTTCACAAAGTAGATGTATAGTAAGTCAATATAATGAAATGAAAACTACGATTAAATAAGTTAACACCATCTTAATTATTCGTGACATTGCGGAGAACCATAATACAAAAGTAATAAAAAAATATAATGATATGATGCATGATCAATTTATCGCAGATTATAGTAAAATAATTTTATTATTGCTTTTGTACGATAGTGTTCTTAGATTACTACTCCTATGAGAATTGAATCCGAAGTCAAAAAATGTCTGTTAATATGCTTTCATCATAATTTTTCCTACGCCATATGGAGCATAATTAATTTTAAATATCAAATTCACACTAAGTAAAAAAATTTGGTCTTCAGAATGATAATACCGCCCTTGTTAGTAGCTTTTGTTTCAGCGAATTCTGTGTAATTACTTACCTTTTAAGATAATTAAAACGCTTTAACTTTCTTTGTAATTTACTACTGAAAATATAAATCTTCTCGAATAGTCGGCATTCTCTGGGGAAATGTTTTAGATTGCATATTCGATTCGATTAAACCGTGATGGCAAAAAATTTAGAGCTAATGATATTAACAAATAGTTTGCGTGTAACCTCAGAATTTGATGTATTTAACCTACTTTAAAAATTGATTTTGATAATTGACATCTACGATGTTTACTTATGGGTAACTCATCTTGAGTAAACAAGTCGGAAAAAGTTGGTAAACAGTTGAAAATTTTTGTGGAGTATGTTTAACACATCTATATTCTAAACGTCTCAATCAAATTAATTAAATGGACCTATATGAAACCTTACGATGAATTAACAATTGATGACACAAACACTCATATGTACACAAATATCTTCTCTATATCTAATACAAAAGCATCTTCTCAAAAAAGACCACCAGAGTTTTATTACAGTTACCTTAAGCTTTTATCCGGTCATCATACGAGACACTCATGGAACGTCGCTAAGCTTAATTAAGCTGTTCGGAGATGCCATAAGAATCATCGCAAAAAAAATACAAGTAGAGAATATCACCTCGACTAGGTAAGCATGAATAGAGAATAGAGTTACGCATCTGCGAGATATTTCAACATGTTATTTTCTTTGAATAGAAACTCTTATTTATTATTTCCTCAATTAATCATAATATTTGATGGCACTCCGTTTCTATAAAGATTAAATATGAACTAAAATTCTTACTGGATATTTATGTTAGTGTCCTTTTTAGTTACAGATCCATTAAAGTTGAATCTATCTGTGGTAAGATGAAAATACAACGATGAGTAAAATAATATATCTAATGGTAAACGGTTAGTTGTCGTAAACAGTAACATCTTCATATTGACATCGTGGATATTATTAGATACATACATAGGTACTTGTATATACCTATGATGACAATCAACAGAAACATCAGAGACACTGTTGACTTTTTTAATCCGATATACGGTCGACGTCACCGCCTGTCACATATCGTGACACTTGAGTGACAGTACTACCCTGTGACAATGTGTTTGTACATTTATTCCGAAGATTACAGTGTATATAATGAAAATTTATTCCTACTTACCAGTCAGTCAGAAATCGGTGTAAAATTATACCAATATTCTATTAATATTGTCGAATTGCTAAAATTGATCAGAAACTAAACCAGTTAAAGATACTTGTACTGTAAACTAAAATGGAGATGTAAATTAACTTAATGGCAAAGCAGAACTATCAAAGAATTAGCCATTAATGTTAATATGGACTGGTTGAAACAACTGTTATCAAATAGAAATGAGTGAAGATCAAGCCCATAAATTATAAAATTAATAAGTAAAGTATAATAATTTTTTTAAATATTAAAATTAAATAAAAATGCAAAATTTAATAATATCGTCAAGTAATCAAAATATATTATGCACAATAATATTTAAGTAATACCAACGAACAATTCGGCTTGTCTTGTGGAATGTTTTCATAAATATTAAATACTAGCGGCCTGCCCCTGCTTCGCACGGGTATAAAATATATATCCCATGTCAGTCAGTGTAAAAAAAAAATATTAAAATCGATCCAGTAGTTTTGATTTATTCATTACTGCCCGTGGCCCGCAAGCGTTAAATTTGGAGAAAAACAGTTTCCTTTCCCTATACCAAGAAGATTTCCTGCTATCTTTGGAATATCCAAATTCATATAGTACATTTTTACTTATTTACTTTTACATTTTCCCTATGTATTTTATTTTTACAATTAATTACAGAATGTCTTTAAACAAACTCTTGAAAGAGCGACATAGCTGCTAAAGTCGAAGTGTTATAAGGCGAAGCGCGGCGTCCTCACGGCATTTTAAATCTGTAATATTTTCGAAAATTTTCACTTAAATTACATGCTGTAAACGGCCATATTGATCTATATTAAATCAACTATTTATTTAAGGTACTTAATTGGATAAGGATTATGCTGTATTGTATAAAAATTGCTTCAAAAATAAGGCATTATTTTTCGTAAAAAGTAAATGACCAAAAAATGCTATAATGGGTAGCCTGCGTTTGCAAAGTAGGCGGAAAAAAATGTAATTATTTACGACATCACATTAGAAACCTCAAAAATTACAGTATTTCTCTACTCCATATTGAATGTTATTAGACATGTAAACCTTCCTCTAAAATCACTCTATCTATTTTAAAAAAAACCGCATCAAAATCTGTTGCATAGTTTTAAAGATTGAAGCATATATAGGGATATACGGACATAGGGACAGACAGAGAATGCGACTTTGTATTATACTATGTAGTGATATTATTTATTTTTACAATTGATTAGACAATGTCTTTACATACAACATTCATAGCTTTCTTATCATTAGACAATATAAACTTGAAAGAAGGTCATTTAGTGTCGCCACCGGTCGCTGCTAAATTCGAAGTGCTTATAGGTCGAAGCGCGGCGTCCTCGCGGGATTTTAAATCTGTAATATCTCCGAAAATGTTCACTTAAATTACATGTTGTAAACGGCAATATTGATCTATATTAAATCAACAATTTATTTAAGGTACTCAATTGGATAAGGATTAATGCTGTATTGTATAAAAATTGCTTTGAACATAAGGCATCATTTTTCGTAAAAAGTAAATGAAAAAAACTGCTATTGTGGGTTATCCATAAGAGATAGACATATACCATCGCGGACTTTTCTGTAGAACTTTTCATGGTGTACAAATACTTAGTACATCATTTTGATAAATCTCGTAGGGTTTAGCCTGCGTTTGCAATGTAAGCGGAAAAAAATGTAATTATTTACAGAAACCTCAAAAATTACAGTATTTCTCTACTTCGTATTGAATGTTATTATACGTACAAACCTTCCTTTTGAATCACTCTATCTATTAAAAAAAACCGCATCAAAATCGGTTGCGTAGTTTTAAAGTTTTATGCGTACATACGGAAATATGGACTTTGTTTTATAATATGTAGTGATGAATCGCCTTTAATAATATTAAGAGCAATCTCGTAAAAATATGTAATTACTACACAATATTAAAATTGTATTTTGATTTATATCCGCGGCCTTCAACTTCGCATAATTATAAAATATAAGTTACAATCAATAAAATCTAAAACTACATTGTAACAAATATCAATTACGAGTGCCAAATTTGCACTGAAGGGAAGTTAAAACGAAATAGTGACAAACTCATCTAATCAATACTAAATGTTTGAAAAGTGGATGATCATCAGTTGAAAAGGATGATGATGATATAAAAGATGAATATGAAGAAATCAAGTACACTTCTTACTAATACGGAAGACGAATTAGGTCGTCAAAATAATTTTGCTCCTTCTGATATTTCTGATTATATTACTGATTTGCCAATGCTTGTATAAACCAAGAGTTAGTTTAGATATTTATTTTAACTTATAAAACTAGCTCTAATCTAACGAAAATATAACTTTGAGAGTGCCACTATAATAAGAAGTGAAAAATATTGGAACAGTAAGTTAAGTTCATTTGGCCTACTTTAAGTAGACCAAACAAACTTATAAAAGCTTTCTTAATTATATGAGACCCCAAAACTACTTGTAAGTAACTTTCCTATTTGGCCATTAGCACCTTTCCTTGACTCTGTATATTACTTTTGTGGTTATTACAGCCTATATAGTAGATTAACTTTATTGTAATTACTGGGTTTTTTAAAATAAAAACCCTATTAAACTTTTATTTATTAAGAGTCAATTTTAACTTTTTAATTTAGAAGTAGAGTTCTGTTATAAGTTTCTAGACTAGAATGTCTATTACATACAGTAGACCAGCGTGGTGAGGGTAATATCTAATCATTTTCTCTCGAGAACAACAATCAAATGTATATATTAATTATATTTAATACTTAAATGAATTAATCTTTTATCACCAGCCCGTTCGTTCTTTTCTTTGCATTTTTTTCATATCCTTCAGAAAAATTCCAGCTACTATGTACTACACGCGTATATATACGTTCTAGCTCTTTAGTTCTAAAAGCTTGCAGGTCTTTATATCACTGGTAATAGATAGAATAATACGGAATTTTATTTAAATAAATAAATATATGGGACGCTTACACACACGGTCGTCCATCCCCAAAGTAAGTAACTTAATACTTGTGTTATGGTTGACAGACAACTGGTCAATATATACTTAAATATTTTTTTTAAATACACACTTAAATACAAATATACACCCAGGCTCAAAGACCAACAAATTCATTTATAGAATATGTTGGCCCTCGGCGGGAATCGAACCCACGACTCGCGGAGCTGAAGGCAGGGTCACTACCCACTGCGCCAACAAGCCAGTCAATCAGTTATTTATTTACCTATTTTATTTTTATTTATTTGGAAAATGAACAGCTTAAGCTATTTATACATACGTATCGTAAATATAACAAACAATCGTTCATTCCAACATAGCGACCTATTTCCTATTTATGTGCAAAGCGAAACTCAACGGTGCAGTCATGTGGACCACATTGAACAAACTCACGTCATTTCATTTATAACTGTTACAAACAGAAGGGTTCGAGATTATGGTCACCATTTAAAACTACTTATATTATCCATACTAAAATCATAATTGTAGATTATATTATTATACCTATAAGTTACGTGCCGTGTGCTATCCGGCTGAGTAGGATAGTTTACCCTCAATTCTTACCGAGATGTCGTAAAAAGCGACTAAGATGAGTTGACCCGATGTTTGGTCACCCAAGTGTTTGTTCCTAAAACGTAACTAACAGACGAAAGTTGCTTTTGTATATTTAATATTACAATTCATTTTATCGTAATACCGATTTTTATTGATAGTTTAATTACTTCCTCTGTTGAATTCTGCCAGTGTCTTTTTAATTTAAACTATCGTGAGTGTTACTCACAGTTAATGTATAGAAATCGGCTATGCTCACGTTATTTAATCGAGTGAGTGCGGCTAGTTTCAAGTCCATCGCATAAAGAGCTCATCAGCCCCGTATGGCTAGAAACTAGTTTACTTTTGATATTACTGTCCCATTTGATTGCAATTTCCCTGCACACTTACTGCAAACTTACCATCTAAAATGTTAAGTTTTGCATTAAACTGCCATTCTGAAGCTCCAATATCATGCAAATCAGGATCGTGATGCGAAAGTTGTAAGTTCCATTTTAAAATATCATAGTTAATTCCTTAGTTTACGCTTAGATTTGGATAATCATTTAAGTGTTTAGGTTAGTAAGGTATTTAAAAATTGGTTTTGTTATTCTCTTTATCACCAAATAGATAATTGCACTGAAAAATACTGTTGTGAAATTAATACAAGATTGGGATAACGTTTAACTGACAAGGTACAGTAAGATGTTAACGTAAACGATTATAAAATTAAATCATATATTGCGCTTACGAAGTTCCCTTGATTTATATTATAACATATCGACATTACTGCCTTTTTATATAAATTTAGTATTAAAATTTTATAAATAATTCAATATTTATAAGCAATTAAAATAATACTCTACATACTCTCTACAGCGTCGGTAGAAATCTATTTCTAGCCTCAAAGTTCATAAGGATACTAAAAACACTATCCTAGGCTAGTTAAGACGATTAGTCTTCATTTATGCTATGCTTTTACCCGCGACTTCATTTGCGTGGACTGTTGTCGTGTGATAGGTCGATAATAGATGGCGCTTTTCAAAGTCATCCTATTCATATAGAATTAATAGGATTTCTATAGCCTATATGTTTTTTCCGGTGTATAAGGAATAATTGTGCCAAATTTCATCGATATTATTTCAGCGGATTCGCCGTGAAAGAGTAACAAACATACATCCATACTCACAAACTTTAGCATTTATAATATTAAAGTAGGATTCAAATGATGAAATATAAGTAATAACATTGCCAAGTTTAGCATACTAATGTGAATTATTCAAATGGAACCTTCTTAATAATCAATGCTCTAAGCGTATACTTCCTTTTTAAGCAACAGTCCAATTTCATTCAACGAAATGGACTTTTTGTAGATAAAGGAGAGAAAAATAGTTGCAATTCGGATTTATTGCTGATATCAATTTAAGTTAGTGCAATCCATTAGTAAATCAAGTGTGCAGTCGGCACGCAGATTTAATTTGACAACGGTAATAGATACAAATGTTGCAGCCTCCCCTTTCTGAAAGCGCGCCCCGCTCTCCCTCGACTAGCTTTAAGGCATTCTTGGTGTAAAACATTTTTTTATTTATTCTTTAATCCGTTGAGAAGGAAACAACGTTCAACGAACTACCCTATTATTGTTATTGTTATTTGAATTATGTATTTTCCATTTTTTTTATTGAACATTACTCGAAGCTGTTTCATGTAAAAATGCCTGTATTATAAACGCACCTCAAGCAATATTTATAAGTCTGTATATATTTTATCGAAATCTGGAGTAACCATTAGACAGCAGCGATGTGAAAAAATAATCGATTTTTTAAATAATAGATTATTTTTCTAAAATAATCGATTTTTAATAATCGATTATTTTTTCGCCAAAAATCGATTATTTTATTTATTCTCCTTTTCTTTTTTTTACTCTTTTTCTTGTTTTTTAAGATTAGATATGCATTGTTTGATGAAACCAATGTAGCCAAACTACATATTTAAATCGAATTTCATAAATAGCGCATCTGTTATTATTTATTTGTAGTAGTCTACTTTAATCAGCATTTATTGTAATTAATTACTTATATTATAAAGCCAACTTTTCATACAATCAGAAAAAAATCTATTCCTATAAAATCGATTATTTCGTATCAAAATAATGGTTTTTTTAAATCAATTGATTTTAAAGGGAAAAAATCGATTATTTAATATCGATTTTTTCTACTACATGTCACATCCCTATTTAAAAGTAATAAGTAAATTGTTTTTAAGAACGTGATTGCGATAGATGTGTAAAAAGAAGTCGCCTGGGGAATTGTAAAGTTGAGTTAAGATATCTTTGCATCGGAATACATCAACAAGACTAATCAGCTCATTGTGTAGCAGATCTTAACGGGCGATGAGCAAAGCATATAGTTAAAAGAATCGTGACTTTGTACGTAGACTATCATTAACGCCTAGGATTCAAATTGAACTAAACTAATTTATTAGTCTATTATGTATAAAATTTTCTACCTGAAATTATGGACAAGGTTCTTTAATATCTGCTGGTAGAATCTGCTCGGAATCGAGATAAGTCAGGCCTTAGTATGCTAAGAAGGTATGTGTGCGCTATGTCACATTTACACTATGCCGGTCACTCTTCGGCACCGGAAAACTCTGACGTATGCGAGCTGCACACGTGAGATTCGTGGAATTCTTGCGCGGGGTGCGAGGGGCGAGGGGAGGTTACACAAAGAGTCACAGTCAATATACACTGTTTATTACACTCACTTCACTATAGTCTAATACACAAATAAGTCACTACTGTCTATTGTCTACTATAATTAATTAAAACTTAAACACTTACAATTTTCTTCAAGCTTACTATTTATTACTGCTTCTGCCGGCCGCCGAATGTAGACTGACTATTCGGGCCAAAATGGCCCGTATTTATACAACTTTCTCTCCATACAATTACGGGGGTCTTTATGATTCCGGTCATACCGTAGGGAGAGCCGCACCCTAACGGGTCTTTAAAACTCGGGCTATACCGTAGGGAGAGCCGCGCCGCTAACGAGTAAAAAATCTATTACAATTAAATATTATGATAACTAATTGCGCGACCTCCTAAACGTTTTCTATTTACTGTATACTATAACTATTAATGCTTTCCTATATAATTTACAAATATTCCTAGCCTATTATCTTATTACTATGAACTTATATAAACTATATATCTAATTAAAACTATATTGTCCGCACATAAACTATACTGTCCCGCACATCTCTCCCGCCGTTCGACCTCGTCGAATACTATGTCGGTGCGGGCTCGTCGACTGTCACGGGCAGGACCACCAGCTTCCTCACCGGCCGCCGCAGCACTCCGCCTCTGGTCTGGATGTCCACGGTGCGCACGATGCCGTCAGGTCCTGGGTACGTTGCGATGACTCTTCCTCGCAGCCACATGTTTCGGGGTAGGTTAGCGTCGACTATTTGCACGAGGTCGTTGACGTCTATTGGGGGGCCTCGTCCATGCGCCTCCCGCCGGTGTTGCAACTCCGGGAGGTACTCCTTCACCCAACGCGACCAGAAGATGTCGGCCAGCCGCTGAGCCGAGCGCCACGACGCCCTGGAGACCTCGTCCCGTTCGCTGAAGGTCCCCGGGAGTGGTACTCGTCCCGGGCCGCCGAGCAAGAAGTGGTTGGGAGTCAGCGCCTCCGGATCCTCTGGGCTAACTGAAACATGCGTCAGCGGACGATTATTAACTGTAAATTCGACCTCCGCCAGCAGAGTAGACAGCACTTCTTCTGTTGGATGCCGTTCATGCAGAGTGGCTGCCAGTGCGGTCTTGACTGATCGCACGAGCCTTTCCCATGCACCACCCATGAACGGTGCTCCTGGCGGTATATAGCGCCATGCTATTGTCTTCTTGGCTGCCTCTTCTGCTGTGGAGTCATCTATTGCTTTTCTGAGTTCTCTATCAGCCCCTTTCAGATTGGTCCCATTGTCAGACCAAATTTCCGACGGACACCCACGACGTGCTATCATTCTTCTTAGTGCCATTATCGCTGAATCGGCACTAAGTGAGCCAGCTATTTCTAAATGCACCGCTCGCATTGTGAGGCACGTAAATATGGCCACGTACCTCTTCTGCCGCGTTCTACCTACGGCCACCGAGAGCGGACCGAAGTAATCCACTCCCGTAAATGTGAATGGTCGTCTGTGGTGGCCTAGACGACACGCGGGCAGATTTCCTGTTCTGGGATGCGGTGGGGTCTGTGACTTCATCCTGCAATATAAGCATCTTCGTATAATCATTCTAGTTATCGGTCGCAGGCGAAGTATCCAATAATGCTGTCTGCACTCGTTGACTGTTGCCTCAACGCCAGCGTGATGTAGCTGACGGTGTACGGCTGCTATCCATAATCTAGTCGTAGGGTGTTCGCCGTCTATTACTATAGGGCTCTTTATACTGTCAGCTATATTTTCTATTGCTCCGATTCTGCTCCGAAGCCTAATGGTATCATTTACATATTCTATACTTAGCTGATGTAATCGACTCTCCCTGTTGGTATTGTTACCCTCCTTCAGGTCCTGCAGCTCCCTGCCGAAGGATTCTTCTTGGGACGAGCGCATCAGGAGTTCCTCCGCTCGCCTCAACTGCTCCGCGGAGACTGCGATGAACCTCGTGCCCGGTGACGTGGTCTTCTGCTTCCTCTGTTGCGGTGACGCCACGGGATTGCTCGTCCTCTTCCAACTCGGGTCGTCTTCTTTGTTCTTTCGCGTTCTTCTGTAGTGTACCTTTTGCCTATGTAACCTGCAAAGATCTATAAACTGTAAAACGCGAGCTGTTGTATACCGGAGCCTCTCCCAGTTTGAGAATCGAGAGACATCAGGTAGGGCTGTTGCGAGAGTCTGTATCTTGCTTCTGGTGACGTGGTGCACTCGTTCTTCTCCAGAAGGCTCTTGCTGTTCTATTATTGCACCTTCGACTGGCCAATTTTCTTCGTCTTCAAGTAGAAATTCAGGTCCCCTGTACCACCGGTGATCCTTCCCGAATGTTGCCGGGACGTCACGCGTAGCGTCGTCTGCCACGTTCAATTTGGTCGGGACCCAATGCCATTCGTTTACCTTCGAAGATTCTTCTATAGCTGCCAGTCGATGTGCTACATACGGTTTATAAGAGCGTGACCCATTTCTTATCCACGTGAGCACCGTCTTGCTGTCCGTCCAGAAAAACTTGCAATCCGGTTTCCTCTCATGTTCTTCTATAACTGTGTCGGCGAGTCTCGTTCCCATAACCGCTGCCTGTAACTCCAACCTAGGGATCGATGTCAGCTTCAATGGCGCAACCTTTGCCTTGGCCATGATGAGGGAAAGGCTGATTTCTCCGTTAGGCGCTACTGTTCTCCAGTAAAGAACTGCCGAATACGCCACTTCACTCGCGTCGCTGAAGACATGAAGTTGAAGTACGGTGGCGTTACTGTATCCTAGATATCGCCGGGGAATTCTTACGTAGGAGAGATTCTTCAGGTGGGCCATCCATTCCTGCCACTGTCGAACCAGGTCCTCGTCCAGCTTGTCGTCCCACGACGTACCTCTTCGCCACACTTCCTGTAGCAATTGCTTTGCCTTCACGACAACCGGTGAAGCGAAACCCAACGGGTCGAACAACGACATCACTATTCTCAGCGCTTCTCTCTTTGTCGGTGCTTCATCGTCTGTACACAGTGATTCTATTCTTTCTAGGTTGAGGTGAAATGTAAACTCGTCAGTGTTGAGGTTCCAATTGACACCTAACACCCGTTCTGTTCTGTCTTCTGTCTTGCCCAACTCCATATCTTCTACTGGTGCCTGTTCTCCTAGAGCTTCCAGTAGCGCTGTTGAGTTCGACTTCCACTGTTTTAATTCGAAGTTCGCCTTGGAGTGTACTTCTCTGACGCTTTTAGTTATTCTTACAGCATCTTCTATATTTTGAAAGCTGTCCAAATAATCATCCACGTAGTGCTTCTGTATTATCGCTGCAGCTGCTTCAGGGTGAGTATCTTCATGCTGTTTCGCGTTCAAGTTCTTAACGTAGATTGCTGTTGACGGAGAACAAGACGCGCCGAAGATCAACGACGTCATACGATATTCCTCCGGAGGCTGATCATCCCGACGGTCACGGCGCCACAGGTAACGAAGTGCATCCCGGTCTTCCGTTCTCAGCTTTACCTGCATGAACATTTCCTTTATGTCAGCTGTAACCGCGATGCTGTGCTGTCGGAACCGCATTACCACCCCTGCCAATGACTGCAGGAGATCAGGTCCTTTAAGCAGCATGTCGTTGAGTGCTATTCCCCTAGTTTTCGCTGCTGCATCGTGTACAACCCTTAGCTTGTTAGGTTTCATCGGGTTGACCACTGCGAAGTGCGGTAAGTACCACGTTCTGTTTTTGGTTTTCTGTTCCGGAGCCAGCTCAGCGTATCCTTTACTGATGAGGGCTTCCATCTGTTCTGTATACTTCTGTTTCAACTGAGGGTCTCGATCTATTTTCTTCTCTATGTTGAAGAGCCGCTTCAATGAATTACTGTAGTTATCTGGAAACTTGATTTCCTCCTTGCACCAGAGGAGTCCAGTTTCATAATTCCCATCTTCTAACTTCCTTGTTCTATCTTCAAGTATACGCAGTGCTTTTTCCTCAGGATCTGTTCTCGGCCTTCTTGGCTGTATGCCGAGCATGTCCATCTCAAAGTATTGTTTCACCATTATGTCGAGGTCATCCTTTTCTCCTTCCATGACATGTGACACGAAGTCGATGCTGCGACCGATCGTCCTAGTTCGGCTTCCATGCAACACCCACCCGAGCGGCGTGAGAGAGGCTACTGGCTGTTGTCTATTTCCTCTTCTCACTTCTGTAGTCAATAGAAGGTGCCAATTGTCTTGACCTATCAATACTCTTGGTTTGACGTAAGCGTATACCAGGGAATCTTTAATGTCTTCTAGGTGCTTGCATTCCTCAACTATTTCCTTAGGAACACGTTGCGACGACACCTGAAGGTTCTTTACTGTTCGGGCCTGTATTTGCTCTTCATGTCTATTGAGACCTTTCAGCTTGATGTTGACTCTTCTCGATGCTGTTTCCGAAGTCTTCATATCATTGATTGTTTCTATTCTCAGCGGGTCGATAGGTCCTGTCGCTCCTATACGATCAGCCACACCGCTATCTATTAGAGTGACTGTTGATCCATCATCCAGCAATGCGAAGGTGTTGACTCGTCCTTTAGGTCCTTTAATCTGTACTGGTATGATCTTCAGGAACGACTGCTTCTTCTGGGCAGTCCACGCTGAGTTGATTACTTCTGTTGCTTCGTTGTCTTCCTGTTTCTTTTCCTTAACATAGTGTAACATGCGGTGGTGGACTTTCGTACAACTATCTATACCACACACCATTGCTTCACATGTATGTGTTCTATTTCTGTGCTGAAGACACCGAAAGCACAAGTGCTTGGACTTGGCTAGTTCCCATCTTCTATTCACATCCAAGCCCTTGAACTGTTTACATTCTGTTGCGATGTGTTCTGCTGTGCATACAGGACACTTCTCTATTAACTTCTTCTCTGTATCATTTTTGTCGGCGACGTTATTTATCTTCTGTGGTGGCTTCCTATGTTGAGTGGCTGGTGGCGCTGTAGACACTTGTTCGGGCTGCGCGTACGGTCCGCAGGGTTCCGCCGTTTTCCTGAGAAACTTTTCTAGCTTCACAAGTTCTGGATCCTCCTTGGGCTGTGATTCTGTGAAGTCATAATACCTATACCGCAGCGTCGGTGTGAGCTTCTCCACGACAGTCCTTGATGCCTCAGGGTTATATAAATAGTTCCCGCAGTTGAGAGACTTCAATGTTGCCACGATGTTGGAAACCTTCGTCGAAAATATGCACACGTCACGAGCCGCTTCTGTTAGGCGCGGCAGGGCACGCAACGAGTCCATTTCTGCTATTGCTATTGCTTCAGGTCTTCCAAATCTTGATTCCAGGGTCTTCATTATTTCTGTAGGCGATGCACTGGTAATCAACAATCTCTCCACGGCTTCCTTTGCTCTTCCCTTAAGGTTTCTTCTCAGACGGTTCGTATTCTCCACCGCCGTGAACATACCTTCCGTTTCATAGTACGCGGCACGGAAAGGTAACCACTCGTTCTGTGATCCACCGAAGTAAGGTAGCTCTATGTACTTGGGTCCTTGAGCTGCCTTGACTGCTTTCGTGATGGCCTCTGCTAGCTCCACTATTCCTGCTTGCACTCCCGCCGGTGATCTTCTATCTTCTGGCTGGTTCTGTTGTCCCGAGTCTTGTACCACCGGTGCTTCTATTCTATTCTGTGGTGCATCGGTGATGGCCAACAAGGGGCGTGGCTGTTGATTATCCAACCAGCTGTCGACTCGTACATTTATTTCTGATCTACTATGAACGGAGTCTTCATCTTCTATTTCCTCATCCGTGAGGTCTTCTGTTTCTATGGTGGCGAGGCGCGCTGCAGCTAATTCCACTTGAAGTCGTAGCAGTTCTTCTTTTGCCTTTGCTATTCTATGAGCCTTTGACTTGCTATACGATGATTGACTCCCCTCCCCCCTCTTCCCGGGGGCGCGAGTTGTCTGTCTCGGCTCCTGTTGGTTGACGGCCTTCCTTTTCACCGTCGATGTTTCTGTATCCCGATTTCCCGATGATTCTATAACCCGATGTCCCCTTTCTATTACTGATGCGGCGAGGGGCATTGTCCGCGTCGCGTCGGCTGGCAGCGTCGGCGCGGCAGAAGCGGTCACCGAGGTTCGGTCGGCTTGAGTCTTCGGCTTTACTATAGCAGGCGGCGTGGTAGCGGGCGCAGACATCTCGGAACCCCTATTATTCGCTGTTGATTCCGTGGTGGTGTTACCCGCTGCTGTATAGTTGCTGCCGCCGCTTGTTGCAGATGTAGTCGCGGCTTCTGATGTGCTTGAAGATTTCTTACTCTCTTGTCCTCGTGTAATGGGCATTCTTCTGATACTCGAACGTCTTCGAAGAACTTAAACACCCTATTGGTGGTGTTTCACGGAGTCTCTTCCGTCTTCTATTGTTCCCGAAGCACACTATTGACCAGAAGAAAGTTCACGGGCCGTCCCAGAATTTTCCAGAGTTCCCCGATCTTCTATATACACGACGACTCTATGCTCGATGAATTTTCTATGCCTCGACGACGACTCGCAGATCGTTCGCGAAGTTCTTCCAGGCTCGCTGAGTTTTCCAGATAATCAGGTTATCCGGCTCGAAGGACCATCCAATGTGCGCTATGTCACATTTACACTATGCCGGTCACTCTTCGGCACCGGAAAACTCTGACGTATGCGAGCTGCACACGTGAGATTCGTGGAATTCTTGCGCGGGGTGCGAGGGGCGAGGGGAGGTTACACAAAGAGTCACAGTCAATATACACTGTTTATTACACTCACTTCACTATAGTCTAATACACAAATAAGTCACTACTGTCTATTGTCTACTATAATTAATTAAAACTTAAACACTTACAATTTTCTTCAAGCTTACTATTTATTACTGCTTCTGCCGGCCGCCGAATGTAGACTGACTATTCGGGCCAAAATGGCCCGTATTTATACAACTTTCTCTCCATACAATTACGGGGGTCTTTATGATTCCGGTCATACCGTAGGGAGAGCCGCACCCTAACGGGTCTTTAAAACTCGGGCTATACCGTAGGGAGAGCCGCGCCGCTAACGAGTAAAAAATCTATTACAATTAAATATTATGATAACTAATTGCGCGACCTCCTAAACGTTTTCTATTTACTGTATACTATAACTATTAATGCTTTCCTATATAATTTACAAATATTCCTAGCCTATTATCTTATTACTATGAACTTATATAAACTATATATCTAATTAAAACTATATTGTCCGCACATAAACTATACTGTCCCGCACAGTATGAAATATACTACATAAATAAAGTTAAATTATTTAACAAGATTTAAATCAAGTGTCAAAGCCCAAGTTTTCTTTAGTTAGAGCAAGATATAACTCAGTGGTTTAGTTGTTTATTTTGAATAAAAAATTTAATTGATACGCCCTAGTTATTAGGCAAATATTAAGAGTCTGGTAATATGTTATCTCGATAAAATCGATGTGAATTTGAATTAATATTGGTTTCATGCAATTTTTTTACGAGTTGTATAAAGGTCAGGTAACTTTCTAAGTATGAATTTGACTAATGACTTACTTATGTGCGAATAAAATTCATACATTATAAAATTTGTTAAATAGTAATTAATAGTATAATATGAAAGTCATTTAGTGACTGACTGTTACCATAAAAGTTGACATCGTCCCATCAATTCTACATTTGCGGCGCCAACACATCGTGTCGGATCGTAAAAATTTGTCACGTCTTTCATAAATGGCGCGAGGCAATAAACCTGCGCCAATATCTTGACACCTCGGTATATATCGAATGTCAGATATTGCTTAGACTTGCAAGTTTTCGAAGTGGGGCAATAAAATATAAAAATAAAAGTGTCGTTACATATTCTAGTACTTTAAAAATCGCCTCCTTAGGATGTTTGGAACATAGCCGTAGATCTTAATAATAGAGCTTTACGTCATAGCTTATTGAGTGTTGGATCCTATATTCGAAGTGTCTTTAAGTAATGAATTTCGAAATAAGAATAAGACTTATTGACACATTCATAAAGTGAGCATACTTGAAAGAATCTAAATCCTAAGTTATGAAAGCCCTGATAGTTGGAAGGAATTCAATTCTACATAAATTCTCTAGATCTGGGTGACGCAATATATAATTGAATAGGGATATGGAATAAAAATCCTTAGAAGAGACGTATAATTGGTAGTAAACGACTACGACGATGACATAAATATAAATATATAAGATAATACACACGGTCGTTCGTTTGTTTGTAATCTCTTTATTGCATGAATTCATATAAAAAAACAAAATATTTTTCAATGGCGGGCTTATTCCGGAATCGGAATCAAGGTAACTTAGTACTTGCGTTATAGGTGACAGAAAACTGGTAAATATAAACATATATTATGTTAAACACATACTTAAATAGCATGGGTATATATGGTATTCTGACTTATAGTCGGGGTCAATATATGTATATATTCACCCAAACTCGAAGATCCAATACCTAATATTTTTATTTGAAAATGTTGGCCTATAGCAGGAATGAAACTGACAACCCGAGCAACTGAACGCAAGACACAGTTAACAACGGGCTAGTCCTTCCATTTTTGGATAAAAATGATAAAGAGAGTAAAGTAAGTAAAATGGTACCATGTTGTGAACACTATCATAGGAACTTGAATGTAAAGATTTAAAGTTTTCGATCTTCAACTTGATATAGCAGGATTATGGATGATTTCGGCAACGTTCTCCGATGGCTACAGTATTCGCGAGGTTATTGAAACGTCTCCCAAAACCACTTAGTTATATGACTTGGAAAATGTGATACGACACCGCAACATTCACGAGGGCGTATGATTATGGTTTACATTTCCTTATTTCGGTTGTTTTTCGCCACCGATTTTCATCTTTCAAATAGAAAATCTGACAATTTCATTCTTGAAAATATATTAAAAAACAAGTGAAGTTAAAAAGGGTTTTAAAAAAGTTTTTTAACTAATTTTCACGTCCCTACTGGTAACCGTTGAGGAGTTCCCTTATCTGGAGCCAATTCTGACATTAGCGTCAGGTCATACTTATCATAAACATGCATTGTCATCGGGACTGGACCAGTATGTAAAATTTTAACTCAATCGGACACCGGGATGTGGGGCAACCTTAACTTGTAAGATTCCACCTTCACATACATAAATTGCAAGTTGAATCAAAGCTTTTAGTAAATATAACTGTGCTTCAACCATAGAGTTTATGCTAAAGTAGGGAAGTCAGTCAAAATTGGCCCTACTGCAATAAGGTGAAATAAAGAGATAAGAAATAAGACTGTATCTATCTGTTTTTAATGTTTTTATTCTGTTTTTAATGAGTGATTAGACAAAGATTAGAAGTATATGGGTTCATCTTCCCTCTCATTATTTATGGCACGCCTACTCTTAGGCCTACTTACTATCTTTAATATTTAAATGAGTTAGGGTCTGTTTCGTTTCGAAACGTAAAAGTACCAATAAACTGTCAGTAAGCTCATTCGGAACATATCTGACACATATCTCGGAATTTTGCGTTTCTCAGGTTCTGATAGACCTTTTTCAACACTTAAAGTCCGTAATGAGTTAACATGTGGCTGTTATTTTATTTATCTGCTGGATAGCAATACCTATTTCAAAATGGCTGCGATTTTATTTCACTGTTTATAGTCTCGTTTTAGAGACATTTATCTGCTACTTAGTTTATTTGTCGGTTAAGTATTTGACATTTTTTCAGTAACTTGTGAAACCGGCCCTTAATCTAGTATATTTTCCGAATCTCGGAAACGGCTCCAACGATTTTCATGAAATTCAGCGTTTTGGTGGTTTTTTGGGAAAATCGATCTAGCGAGGTTTCATTTAAAAAATGTCGTTTTATCCCTGTTTTCGGGCATTAAAAAAATGCTAAAATGTAGAATTGAATGCAAATGATATTTGAGCTGCCAAACGTAATATTGTGATAGCCTAATGGTTAACGGACGTACCAAAAAGTTCAAACCCCGGGATCAAAGCCCCTCCTGTTATTACCAACCTTTCTTTGCTTTTTTTCATTTTTTTATAATTAAAAAAAAAATACCGAGGCTGGCTCGGATACTCAGGTACTAATATGGCTTAATAAAACTGAAAAGAACGTTCTGAAACTTATATATCCCTTGAGAATAAAATGTGTAACATAGCAGTTCTTATTTCAACGTGGTAGGTTCATTTCGAATCTTTCTAACTACAGAGAAGAATTTTACATATAATATTTACTCGTAAATTCCACTCAGGCATTACTAAATGTTTGAAAATCACTTAAATCCATATTACCAAGAATAATGAATAAATAAAATGCATCAAATAAATATTTACGCAACCCACTTTAGCAAAGTATCTGAAAACGACCCTTTTCACGAATTTTCATTTAACGAGAGCGAGATTTCTCTTTGGCTTAAAATGTAAAACTTATCCTAAACCCAAAACTTTTCGGTCATGTATATTGATTCGTCTCTATACCGTGATCAAGTTAACCTTTACCTTTGCAAAAGGAGATATTTATTGAATACATTTTGCTTTTCAAAGTATTCAGTGTATTGCACATAACAATTATTATCTACTCCTTTTATAAATTATATAAAATAATTTATAGAATTAAGCGTTAGTTTGCGGAGGTCCATAAGACAAAAGTCATCATCACCCTCTTGCCCTTATTCCACTCTCAGTGGGGTCGGCACAACATGTTATAAACATATTGTCACATGATTGGCTACGTATTCTACGACCGGCCACCTGGGTGACGTCAACTTACCTAAGTCATATTTTACGACACCTCGGCAAAGAAAGATGTTGGTCTTTTCTACTCAACCGGATACCTCTCGGTGGGTCAACTTACCTTAGTCGACTTTTACACACATTTTACTGTATCTATGTTTCTTATGTTCTTTTTTTGTTTTTTTTTTTTAAATAATAAACAAATACATTTTTTTTCTTCTCCTTTACTTGCAAGTATTATTTTTCTTATATATGTGCTAAAAATATTAAAATAAAAACTAATTATTATTTTAACTTTTTCAAATTTATTTTTAAGACTTCCCTAATTAAACAACTAGCCAGGAATAGCAGTAAAAGCTTACGTTATAAATGATAGCCTCATATTTCTTTGTGTCAAGGGTGGCAGGTGTGGAGGCTTCAACAGATAAAATGCTTTAAGCATCAGCCTTTTACAGACTCTACAATTTCAAACTTCTATCTACATTTCGCGGACTTAACTTTGGTCAGCTTATTTGTCTATGTAATAATTAAGAAAAGCAAATAATTTAAATAATATAAAACAAGTAATAAATATTTAGTTAATAAAGTTAATAAATAACATATCTATAGTCCTAGCAAACGAAAATATATTTATAAAAACATATCAAGAAGCAGTCTTACCGCTTCAAAATCAAATCCAAATTCAAATTATTTCTTACAAGCACTTTCAATAATCAAATAATAATATAGATAGCAATAGTTAGGAAATATGGTCTGACCGAGAAGAGTCAGCTAGAAATTCGGCGTATACACTTTTAAAATCTTTTTTTTAATATATCATTATTTAACAAATAAAGTACGCCCACAACCTACTTGATTGAAAATCAAACCCAAGCTTCCAAAGCGGTTTTTTGGCCAATTACACATATCCCAGAAATCATGAAGTTGTTTTCACCTTAGAAATAACTCATAGGCGCTTCCACCGGATTTAAACCTATCATTCTTAGTAAACGTAAGGAGGTTGATCTAACCTCAAATGCTTCAAGCATCTACAATGTGGTGACAGAAACATGAAATATTATTTTAAGAAATACTAGTACCCGTTACTGAAATCTCTTCTTCTTAGTCTCTGTCTTCTCTGTAGAAGAATAAAATTTAAAAACAAACCAATTTAAAGACTTAAAATATGCATAAATATAGGTCAGTCACTGAAAATGATGAATATTGTATTACAGACATTAAAAGGCAAACAAAAATGTCTTGAATTCTCTGTTTATTTAAGATATTGAACTAAGAAAAGTAAACTTCAATGGAAAATATCCCCTTATTGACAAAACGTGCCTTTCGGTTTGAGAAAATGTTAAGGTTCAAGAGATTTCGGAAAATCGTAAAGTATCAAAGTGTTCGCGATTTATTATCAGATGTCAAATATTTAAATAAGTAAATTAAATGGAGAATCTTAGAATAAAATGTTGAAATATATTATAATAAAGCGACGATATTCCTCCTTTATACTTATTCAATAAATAAAAAGCAGTTTTCCCAGAGTCAACCCATTTACTCCTTCGCTACAACTCAATGAATGACACATAAAAATATGACAGCCACAATGCTTTTTCATATTAATCGCCAACTCTATGAAGGAGGTTGTATTAAAAACATGTTGTTACAGTCGACCATCCTGACAACATTTGCGACCCCGCAAATCTCATAAGCTGACTTCTGGGAATGAATCTACCACCGATTCGGAATGCTGATTGTACTGAGAAGAATCGGCAAGAAACTCAATACATGCTCTTTTAATCTGTAAAAGAAAACCGCACATGCCATGACATGACAGGACTACGCTCACGCTTTATGCTCAACTCTAAGCTCACGCTTTATGCTCGACTCTTTAAGCTCAACCCCTCAACTCCTTAAGCTTTTCGCACCATAAGCATTTCGCACCTCAAGCTCACCCTCAATCACTGTCATGGCATAACACAGCTCAATTAGTGGCAACCAACTCAGCAGATACACACGTAAACAGACTCGCAAATGATAACGCTCAAAGAACAATCACCACTTCTAGGCAGAGCCTAGCTGACAGTCGTTGCAGATGTCCACAGTCTAGAAAACAATCGTTACAACAGGAAAGATCCAGAGAACAATCGTCATTCTAGCTGACAGTTCCATCGAACAAAAGTCACGGACGCGTCTAAGGCCTCACATAGCACATCGTCACGTTGATCTCACAGAATTAATTAACCGAATACCAATTACCATCAATAATCTCTCCAATAATCGCTCCAATAAAAACTCCATTTTTTATTCCATAGCATCGCATATCGCAACTTTCTCTCAAATTATACGAAATTCGCACTCTCCGCGTTGTCTCAAGATATTGATCGTCATTTGTCTTTTCTTTAAACTCTTTAAATTTCCAGATATTCCTTATGTCCACTCTATTTGTGAGTTTAGGTTACATCCCACTTCTGAATATAATAAAGCGACGATATTCCTCCTTTATACTTATTCAATAAATAAAAAGCAGTTTTCCCAGAGTCAACCCATTTACTCCTTCGCTACAACTCAATGAATGACACATAAAAATATGACAGCCACAATGCTTTTTCATATTAATCGCCAACTCTATGAAGGAGGTTGTATTAAAAACATGTTGTTACAATATTGTAACGGAAGGAAAATGAGACGCGCGGAAGCATAGAGCATTGTAGCATAGAGGATATATAGCTGTGCAGAGATGTGGAGCGGCGATGAGAGGAGACTAGTGGCGCAATTACATAAAAAAAATGTGATTTGTGCGCAGAGTTAATAAGTTAACACAAATAATGAATTAACTTATAAAAAAAATCGTTTATTTATTTCTTTTTATACATAGAGTTAGAAAAGAGAAAGAAAAAGTAAAAAAGCACACGTATAAAAGCGGACTTATCCCTAAAAGGGATCTCTTCCAGAACCTTTGGGTAACAGAAGGAAAATCGTTTCTTATTTATTGAATAGATAAATATAATGGAAAAATATTGTTGTTATAATATATTAGTAGTGGTACTTGCGACAAGCTTTCAAGTACCGACAATAATGCAATATTTGTTTTTCCCCTATTCCCGTATGAAAATGGCTTTTTTTATTCTTGTATGTTACAATTTTATCGATTTTGTCCAATATTGGATCAATTTAGCCTTGAAAGCGCATCAGACAGACAGACTCTCATTTATATTTTAATGTGCGTAGCGTCAGTATAGATATAAAAAACAGCACGGCATTTATGTATATTTGTATGCTACCTAAGATACAAATTTCTACAATCTCTTAAAACTCAATTCACAATAATCACGCTTCAGTGCTTTGATTAAGTATTTTAATTCAGTTATCCGATCTTGATAAATTATACTGCTACCGGTTCTTCACGAGAGCACTTAAATCAGTGAAAACGGTAATTAAAATAACAAAACATTATTTTATAAAATTGTAACCGAACGAGACATTTGTAATTAGTTTAAACAAATCAAGTTAAAAAAGCTTTTGACTAAATTTCATGTCCCTACTGTTAACAGTTGAGAAGTTCCCTCGTCTGTAGCTAATCCTGGCAGCAGCTTCAGGTCATGCTTATCATAAACATTGTCATCGGAACTGGATCACTATGTGATATTCCAGCTCAATCGGGCACCGGGAAGTTGGGCAAATTTTACTTGCAAGATTCCACCTTCATATACATGCATAACAAGTTGACTAAAAGTTTTTAAAAACATCTTTAAATATCCAAAAAGTTATTTTTTTACTTATACTTGTATAGTTTTAATTTATAATGATATAGGCACAGTAGATAATAGATTAAAACAAATTAAACTTTGCAACATAATAAAATTATGAGGCGTCCTCACGTAGCATATTCCTTCATAAAGTTAATATGAACAGTACTAATAACAAAGAAGCCGTCGTGAGTAATTCCCTGCGACCGCCTCGGCGGCGCCTCCGGTGTCAACGCCCCATGGTGTCCTATTTAACAGCTTAACCTAACGCCAACAGTTATTACCTCATAATAGACCATCTATGCTGAGCAGATATTAGATGTGAGAGAGATGAATTGTTATTAACTTAAAGGAAATTATTAATGGAATGCCATAAACTCTGAAAACTTTGATATAAATGATATAAATTTCTACGGCTCATACATAGCGGAAAGTCGCAGTTTGGTGATGATATTGTAATGGCTAGTGTAGTGTATGCGGGTTTATTATTATTTTTTTATTATTTTATTTAAACCAAAGAAACACAATTATAACAAAAAATACAAACCTAAAACCAAAGAGGTTTGTCTGGTATGTTGGTGACAAAGTTAGTGCGACCGCGGCTTACTAGTAAACTTGTGTATTTGTAGGTGAATACTTTGTACATTTATATACAAGACACATATATGTAATACATACATGAACATAGTCACACTAACTCACACTAGTACAAGACATACACAATCTCATGATGCACCACGACAGTAACACTAGAGCCCTTGGTGAGAGTGGTCGTGAAGTGACATGTTGTTAGGTACTTGTTAGTGCGTGTTTGAGCCTGTGCTATATTCATACAACATTAGTTTATAAACACTACAGCCAGAATGCATCATCTTTGCCAAGTATACACCGCGTTCATGTTCCGAAGGAACCTATAAGTTTTCACCATCATAAATATGGAGTTCAGCAAGCTTAATTTTAGTTTGGTTCTTTGAATATTCTCTGCGACATAGATTTAACTGTCAATGATCACTTGAGATCTTATCAGCATGTAGACCTTATGTTGTACATACTGAGCAAAAAGACCTCAAGTTTCCTTGCTGTCAGTGATACAGTGAAAATAGAAGAAAATATAAATCAATTACACTAAAGTATAATAATATAATGCTCTATTAACAAAAACATTTAATACTGATGTAGTGAAACAGTAAATTTTTCTATAATAACGATATTTTCCTTTATACTTATGGAATAATAAAAAACCATATTCATTATTCAACTACAATCACGTCTTATTTTATCGGGTTAGCCCAACTAGTTAATAATGCTAGTGAATTAGTGCCCCGGATGGGTTCGAAATTAGTCGGGCTAACCCAATAGAATAAGACGTGAGTATAGCCGGTTCTATACATTAACTATGAATACTACTGACGATAGATTAAATTTAAAAACGATATTACTCAAAAGTCAACCCATTAATTCTATTTCTACAATTTAATGACATATAATTACGGTGACAGAGTTTTTTTTTTATATTATCGACCAGCTATATGAAGTAGGTTGTATTTGAAACATGTAACATTTTATTACTGCAGCGTTATATCGGCAATTTCGGAAACACCTCCGATATTATCACCTTTGCGGTGGCGACAGGATTCGCGAGGTTATTGAAACGTTGCCAAATCCACTTAGTTTTATGATGTGGAAAATACGATATGGCATCGCACGCTGCGCGGGGGCGCGTATGATTATGCTTCCCGGTCCCTTATATGTTACCATGGTAACGAAGGAAAATTATTTTGAATTTAACATTATTATTCCCAGGCTGTACAAGTATACAGTCATCATCATCATCATCTTCCTGCCATTATCCTACTCTAAGCGGGGTCGGCACAACATGTTATAAACATGCATCATATGATCTGGCTGCGTTTTTACGACACTTCAGTAAAGAAAGAGGGTGGCCTATTCTACTAAACCGGATACCAAACGGTGTGTCAACTTACCTTAGTCGCCTTTTACAACACCTCAGTAAGAAATGAGCTTGGTCTATTCTACTCAGCGGGATACCACACGGCGGGTCGACTTACCTTAGTCTCCTTTTACGACACCTCGGTAACAAATGAGGGTGGTATTATTCTATTCAGCCGGATACCACACGGCGTATAAGTGTACAGTTCAATAACTACACTAATAAGACAATAAGTATATAAATTAATTGCTGAAGAGTTTGTTTGTATGATTGTTTGAACGCGCTAATCTAAAAACTACTGGACCGATTTGAAAAATTATTTGAGTGTCCTCCTCCTCCTTGCATCGTTTCCCCAATAATGGGGGTCGTGACTCCACCATTCAAGCCTTCGTATTAACGATGGTCTTCCAGCTTTTCCTGCTTTCAGCCACGTGGATGGCCTCGGAGACTGTCGTATTGAGTGCGGTGCGGATCTGGTCTGACCAGCGCATAGGGCTACGTCCTCTGGATCTCTTGCCATCGACCTTGCCTGTGACAATAAGTTTCTGGAGGTCGTCTCCCGGCTTGCGAGCAATGTGCCCAAAGAACTCAATAATCCTCCGTAGGCATATGCTGGAAAGCCTCGGTTTCTTGTCTATTTTGAGTTCTTCAAGCACTGACTGATTGGTCCTATGCGCCGTCCATGGGATGCGTAACAATTTCCTCCAGCACCACATCTCAAATGCATTAATGCGTTTGTGGTAAGTGAGTGTGCATTTGAGTGTAAGATAGTCCATTTATTGAGGAAGACTTTAGACTATATAAAATCACGCAAAGATAAATAAAAGAGAAGCAGCAATAAAAATATTGCAAAAACGGCAACAGTTATAGCTTTCATTGCGTGTGCTAAGTAAACGGTAAGTACATACATATATAAAACATATGTAATTTTTAAAGGTAAAAATTATAAATTATTATAGCCGTGTACGTTGGAAGAGAGTTGTTTTCTGACAAATTGTATAGCGTTGCGCCTATAAAACTTGTAAGTGTTAAAGAGACCTATAACTTGGAAAAGCAAGAGAACCCTAGTTTTTTGTCATAGATGACATTGAAATAAGGATTACGATGTATCTAACTAAATTAAGCCTAATTTTCAATTAGGTCACCTTAATACTAATACCTACTTTATGGACACTGAGTCTAAATTAGAGCTATGATGGTGCAATTTAGACGTAAGATGTAATTTAAATGGGACAATAACTTTTTACTGTCGTAGATCGTAAAATTATTATAATTTAGTTTGATGACGTAGGAAGGACAAAAGGCTTTTTTATTAAACGAAACTTAACAGCGCCTTATCTTAATTAAATTCACAAAAAACTTATAAAACCCATTAAAATTTAGCATAAATTCTGCAAAGTTAATAAAGATCTCGGAACCTTTTAACCATAAGTTTGGACGAAGAATTTTTTAAGACTGCGAAAATTTTACGTAAAAGAATTTGTGTAAAGTTTAATAGTTTGTGTGTTGTTTAGTTAAAGTCATTTCATAATTTTTCATAACTTATAGAAGTATAAGATGTGCCTGCAACTTCGTTTACGTCATCGTAAATGAACTCATGTATTATTTATTATGTATTTTTTCCTGTACTGAAATCATCCTGAAAATCATATTGATATAAATACGATATAAGCTTCAAAGTAACGGCCTGTTACTATCCCACTGCTGGACATAGTCCTCCTCATTCCGTTTTGGAAGAGAAGGTTTAGGGCTAAGACCTACCAGGCTGCTTTAATGCGGATTGGTAGTTACACATATCCTTAGAACTCTCTAGAGATATGCAGGTATCCTCACGATGTTTTCCTACATCAAATAGCGTGTGACAAATTGCAATTGTCAATTGGACACAAGTTTTAGCGGAAAAACTCATTGGTGCTTGCACGGGATTTGAAGCCGTGACCCCTCGAAAGAGTCGCATGGTCTCATCACTGGGCTATCACAGCTAGCTTCAATTTATACTATTATATAGCCTAGAGAGCTTTTTCAATATATATATATACTGCACATCCACATTGGAGTACTGTGTAGTGCTTAACACTACATCCTTATTCCTGCCTGGATAACATGGAGAATGTAACCTCTACAGCCTTATGGTCAAAAGAGAATAAGCTGTTTGACAGAATTGTATTAATCTATACTCAATTTATTAATTGAGTTATTTAATTATGGTTATTATTTTATGTTCAGACAAAATGATAGGTGTTATAAATGTTGTTTCATAATTGCTGTTCATATTTTTAACGCAAGCTCGACTTTTTTACGCAACTGAATAACAGATTCAGATTGGAATCAATGTATTGTGTGAAGATAAGAATAATTAATGACGAAATGATGATAAAGTCGTCCTTTAATAATGAACCAACGCTGAACCTGCCTAGGTACAAAAAGACTAGCAAAAAGCGAATACTAGCAAGCGTTTGTTTTTATTTTCCCTTTTAAGTTCACATAGTACATACAGTTGACCTAAAAATCGAAAATATTGTAACCCAATAAGACTCGAACCAAAATAAGCAAAGTGAAAAAATAAATCAGTAGTAATATTTCCGTCTGTGTACAGCTTCCAAATCCTTTACAATTTGTATAAAAGAAATCTTTTGAAGGCGTATTATTTTTAATATTTTCCCGAAGCAAAAGACACGTTTTGTCAATAAGGGGATGTTTTTCGCTGAAGATTACTTTTCTTAGTTCAATACCTAATGTAAACTGGGGGAAATGTGACATTCGTTATTTATTCAGAGGATTTTACACGTTTTCCTTTTGAATTTCCGCCTACGTTACATTTAATTTTTGTTTTACTCGCCGTGAATTAAAAAATAATTCTGAAAGCGATAGATCCATAAGCCATATTAAAATATTAGATGCAAAAGGGATTTCTTAGATGTTTTAAATAATATGCTGTTTTTACTTGTAGTAACACAACTTACTCGTATAGTAACACTTGCTCGAACATCACTGCAAAATAAATAAATGACATCGAATTCTAAAAAAAAAACTTTTTTTAGAATTTTAAAATTTTCTTATATTTGGCATATAATATATTTTGAAGAATAAGGCAAAAGACTGAAGCTCATATAAGTAAAAGCGAATTTGTTATTACAACACAATTAAAAGACAATGTTTTACAAACAGTAAAACATTGTCTTTTAGCGTAGAAGAAGGAGAGAAAATATAGGCTATTCAAATGTCATTTATATCGCAGAAAAATAATATATAAAAATGAATGTTTGTCTGTATGTTTATGAAATGAATGTGAAATGAATACATTCAATGAAAATGAATGTTTGTCTCTATGTATGGATGGGTGTCTGTATGGATTCCGAAATGGCTGGACGGATTTTAGTGAAATGTTGTGGTCAATCTTTACTGCGGATTATCCTATAAAGTTTGGTGGTGATCGGAGCATTTTTTAACCGTTGAATTCTGTTTCGAGGGTAATTCGAAACTAGAGTGAGCCATAGATAGCAATGCGTGGCCGGAGAGTTAGCATATAATAAGCATTCAAATTCAAATTTAAATTCAAAATATTCTTTATTCAAGTGGATATTTACAGTACTTTTGAATCGTCAAATGTTTTAAAGAAGCTACCACTGATTCGGAAGTTTGCTCCTACCGAGAAGAACCAGCAAGATACGGCGGCTAATCTTTTAAAAAAATTATTACACTTTAATTGATGGTTACAATTAATAAGCCTAAGATTATAATATAATTAATAATCATGGTACGAATTATTCCATTATTTCGACTATTAAATCACATTTTGTTTTAAGGAAAATTGCAGTGACTTTGAAAGGATAATAAATATCACTGAAGTCAATGTACTAATATTATTGAGTCATTTTAGGGAAGCTTAAAATATATAGTGCAGCAGAGGAATTAGGGCATGACGCTCAATCTATTTAACAGTTGATGAGCCCCGATAACAACGTCTGCGTTTATAACGATCCAACTAAACTATTTAAACATAGTAACATTTTGTTATCGTTTACGGCACAATAAGTAAGTGCAAGTACAACAGAAAGATCTAGTGAAAAAGGCTTTGGTGGTTATTGTACTTGATCTTAATGATAGACGTCTTGAGCAACTACGCCACTAGAATCTGATAAGAATGTGCAATTTTGAGGTGTTATTTTTCATGGTGATGTAAAGAGATGGGATGAAATCATGTGACCAAGAGAGTCTTACATATAAATGTAGATAGATGTGTGACTAGAGGTGGGGATGTGACTTGGTATAGAAAAAAAACGATTAATGAACAATCGATTTTTAAATCGATTAATTTGTATCAAAATAATCGATGCATGATAATCGATTTTTTCTGACTATTTGAATAAATGCCTTTTTGAAAAATTTATAATTAATTTGAATAAAGGTTGATTAAAGTGGACAACTACAAACAAATAATAACAGATGCGCTGTTTGTGAAATTAGATTAAAATGTGTAATTTGACTACATTAGTTTTATCTAACAATGCATATCTTATTTTTATAGTAATCAATTATTTAAAAAAAAAAAATTAATTATTATAAGAATCGATTATTTTTCGACATCTCTAACTAGAGGAAAAAGATAGAGGAGAATGGAAGACTAAGACATATTGTGCCGACCCCACTTAGAGTGGGATAAGGGTAAGAAAATTACGATGATTTTTCATCTCTAAATAACCTTCATGCCTATTATTAATTTCTAGAATGAGCCGATTATACTTGGAATTGACTCAAATATTGTTTTTTTTTTCATTATAAAATTGCTCAATAGTTCTACATTATCAGTTAATATAAGTTTGAACTATTCATGAAAAATATTGAAGTTTAAAACTTGATGTCATATTTTTGCTTTTGCTTGTGACTATATTATCTTTGACCCAGATTTTTAATAGACTTCATAAAGATAGACGATATTTTAGAAGGGCGGTTTAATGCCCTTTTTAAGGTGCGTACAGACTTCGCGAGGCGTGGGTTGCGAGTGGTTCGTCTCGCATGCCTCGAGGTGTGTAGACGGACGTTTTGTTTGCGTTGCACGCTCATGAGTCATGGAGCCCATGTATTCCTATAATGTAATCGGTTCATAAAAAACCTTTTTGTCAACCAACGTCTTTTATCTTTATTTAATATTTTATGAATTACTCTATAGGCCGCAGTTGCAATCTGCACGTCTCGCACTGTCGGAGCCACTTTTTTACTGACGAATATCATTCAAAAGCAAATTGTGTAAATGTCTGCGTAACTCATAAGTAATTTAAAAGAGTAATTTACTTTAAGTGACCTGTGTGTACTAATACTTGCATGTTGTGTTCTTTTGCAGTAGGTTATAACCTTGTGTTGTTGTTATTACTTTTGCTTTTATACATCTAAATTGATTATATCCAGTTTAATGAACAAATTAAATAAATATATACCATGCGTGGTTACTTGTGTGCTCAGCTTAACCATGTGCCATTCGCGAAACATGTATAAATGTACCGTAGTATTTGAGGTTGAGGCTTGAGTGACAAACTATTCGCGACGCACGCCTCGCGATATCTGTACGCGGCCTTAAATGTGACGCTACGTAATGAAGTTACCGCGTTCAAAATTAAGTGAAATTAAAGCAACATGGCGATGTAATATAACGTAATTTTATGAATGGATTATGCGGAACACGAAGATAATGTAAGCATTAAAAAGTAAATTAGATTTTCCATTAAACGGTATAAGTATATAACGTTTTATTGTCAAGCCAATTTCGAATAGTCAAATTCTGTTTTATTGTTGACATGTATTAATTGCTTTGAATAGAGTTATATAACTTAAACAAACTATTTTACGTATATAAACTCCTGTAGAGATTTTGGCATTTTACAAAATTATTTTAAAGTTATAAAATATGTTTCAAATACTAAATACATAAAAAATATTTCGCTTTGATTAAAGAATATTTAAATTAAAGTTTTAGTTGTGGCACTTTAGATACACTTGTTTTTAATTATGGAAATGTAATAAGTAGAAAGTACAATTTTTACTTCATAGAGGTTAAAAAAATTAATAAACTAATAATTCGTATAACTCTTGTTGTTGTGTATCATGTTGTTTAAAATCTTTTTAATGCTTTTAAATTATACATCGATAATAGTAAATAGGTTTTTTTTTATTAAAAAGTAAGCAAATAAATAGTAATAAATAGTTATTCGTATAAAAGGAATTCAAAATGTACCAGATTTAACATAATAATTTGATTTAGGTTCATTTAAGGGAACTGTTACTAAATATCATTCTTTTAATTCTTACCAATACCGGGTTCTTATATGTTTATACAAATACTAAATTTCTCTAGAAACTAGTTCCTGTGGCTTGTAAGCTCTTCGAACGTCGGCTTTTCTTAAAAGCTTTAAGAAGAACAAATTCCAAAGTTTTATGATATTGAATTTATTATAAAAGCGAGCTTATAAGAAGCAAGTGAGATACAGTCCACGTTCAGATAAAAACGTAGATGAAGTAAAGAATGCGCGATGTTTAACTATGAAAAATAACTTAAGTAGCGGTTATCTTTACACGCATTGAAAAACTCAAATATTGATACGCGATACTGAACCAATACATATTTTAAAAGAATGAAGAATTAGTAGTATTAACTAGCTTTATATTATATAAATTTATCACGCATATTATCTCTTAAACTTGAAGTCTCGCATATGAAATAAGTACTAAAAAACGTTTATTCTAATGCAGACCGTATTCTTGATTATTTTTTAAAGACACACAAAAAGTTGTGAAGTGTTCAAAAAATATAAAAGTAATATAGTTTATTACCTCCTGGTTATCTCAGAACAATAGCACGGAAAAAGGAAAATCTATATAGATAATAATTTAGTTCACTTGTTTATTGACTTTTCATTATTAATGACATTTAAAAACATTTTTAATCATTACACCCATCAAATGAATTGTAATATCGTAATTTTTACAGACTATTTTCTTGAATATATTAAAAGGAAATGAATGATTGAAAATTTAATATAGAACTTCTGAAAGTTACACAGAGGAAAATTGTTCGCAACACGTATATATTTTCCGTAACAAGAAAATGAGCGAGCGAGTTTTCCATCACTATTAAAAAGTTTCAAGCGTCTTAACGCTTCCAATGCATAAAAAGTGTAGATAAAAATAGATAGTTCGATTAATATAATCTGCTTATTTAAAATATCTTCGTTGATACACGAAGATATTTGTTTAATATTTGTTTAGCTGGCCCGTTGGCGCAGGTGGCAGTGACGATATCTTCAGCTACACGGGTCGCGTGTTCGATTCCCACCAAAGGCGACATTTTCGAAATACAATTGGCTGGATCTTTTAAGTATTTATTTAAAGTCATATAAGTATATATTAACCAGTTATCTGTCACCCCTAACACAAGTATTAATTTACTTATTCACCAAAGTAACATATACGCTATAGAAATCATATCAACCTTCACGCGACAACAGTCCACGCAAACGAAGTTGCGAGTATAAGCTAGTAAACAAATAAAGAAATGCAATATTCTGTTTAACTCTATACTAGAAATGCTATAAAATTTCATAAATAAAATAGTAAGGGGATGCTCTTTCTCTTTCAAATATTCTGTAAGCATTTTCTAAACGCCTCTCAAGCGTCAATTTGACTGCACAAAAGAGTCCTTCCTTTCAGGACTCCTTTAACCTCTATTCAAGAAGGCTAGATCATATGCTTTTGTCTGCGATACGTTGCATAGAATACTAATATATTCCGTTTAAGTTATTATATCTCACTTAATTCACTTTGTGAACAATATAATTGTTTTTTTTTAAAACAAATATTGTATTTCAATAGAACCTTAAAAAGTATTGTTATACTAGTATGTCCAGCCCGCTTCGCCGTACTTAATTTAAAGATATATTAACTACAATAATAAAAAAAATTCGCCGATCGCCACCAAACTTTACAGTATTATACGCTGGGTCATTTTAAATATTAACATTCAACTTAAAATTGACATATCTTTTTCATTTGCTGACTTATTAAAATTAAGCATTCCCTATATGTTAAGTGAGGTTTTTAACTACATATTAGTGAAAACAGCATCCAAATTAGATCAGCGGTGTCCAAGATTAGCGGGAACAGACGCACAGATTTGACATCTCAACGATTTTACTATATGTATAAATTTATTTTTGGAACTTATATTTATTAAGCGCGTTATACACGTCAGCGCTGTTGTATCCTTATCTACTAAACTAAGAGGGAAAAATAATTATCGGTGTACTAAATCTGATTACTTACTTACTAATAACTGCTGCGTCTCTTGACAAGTCATTTAAATATTAACTGATAATATATCGTAACTTGATTCGACGTCGTCTGTCATTTACTTAAATAATTTTCTTTTACTGTCATTTACCTTCCGCTGAGACGACAAAAATTAAGATAAATCCTAGATTTTTCATCATCTTCCTGCCCTTATCCCACTCTAAGTGGGGTCGGCACAACATGTTATAAACATGTTGCTATTTGATTTGGCTGCGTTTTTGCGACCGGCCGCCTGACATCAATTTACTTCAGTCGTATTTTACGACACCTCGGTAAGAAAGAGGATGGTCTTTTCTACTCAGTCAGATACCACACGATGGGTCGTCTTACCTTAGTCGCCTTTTACGACAACTCGGTAAGAAATGAGGGTGGTACTATTCTATTCAGCCGGATACCACACGGCGTAAATCCTAGATTTTTATAGTGGCAAAAGGCAATTAGTCGACAATGGTTCAAATTTTACTCCACCTATTAAGAGCAGCGCAGTTTTCAACAAACAAAAGAGTTAAAATACTAAAGACGATACTATTAAACGCAGTCTCACATTAAATTCACTCCTTTAAACTAATTCCAGTTCTAGTTTGTTAAATTAGTTGGAATTTTATTAAGTCTTTTTAAAGACGGTACTAGCGGAATCTTGAATCTTGAATCTTGCGGAAAAAGAGATGATTGGATTGTGTGAAGTTTGACATGCATATAAAAGGAGTAGCGCCAGAGTTAACGAATGATATGATAGAATGGTAGAGAAAAACATGTTGAGCCGACCTTAGAGTGGGATAAGGGCAGGAAAATGATAAACAATGTATAACTTAATTCTTTGATAAGTTGATACAACCTCTCACTATGTTTCAACCAGATTGTGACTTCTTCGGTCGGTTTGTTTTTAAGCCAAGTACACAACTCTTAAACCACTTTGACAAATTGAATTTATTTCAAAGAACAGCTTCAGCGTCGCCGTACTTTATTTACTGTTTTCGTTTTTAACTGAACACAACTTCCCGTTGTTTTATTTGCGTACATAATTTTATTACTAAAGGATTATTTACTTAATTAGTTACTAGTGTTCTGTAAAAGCATGTAAAAAAATATCTTTTAGAAACTTTTTAATGTAGTCCACAGGTCTTCCTAACAGCTTAATATGTAGAGAATGCTTCGAGAAAGTAGAAATATCAACCCACTTTTCATGCTGTATTGTACGTAAGTTTCAGTAACTCTGGCTTACTCGCTTGGCTCATCAAAGATGTTTTAAGAAGCCCTGAGAAATTCAAGTAGCGTTTTTTTCTTTTGACTGCACCTTGGACGGTGAAATTAGTAACTAGCCCTTAACGCTCAGACAAAATTGTCACCAGACTAAACGTAAGTAAAGAGCCCTTAAAGAAGATTAAAAACTAAAACTTTTGATGACTCGGCAGTTTTGTCTCCTATCTGAATGCTGTAATTTTTAGTCTTATGACAATGACTTTTTGAAATTCTTACTAATGTCAAAAAATATTATTAGTATATTATAATAATTAAAAAAAATATCAGCATCATCATTCTCCTGCCCATTCATCCCATTTTAAGTGGGGTCGGCGCAACATGTTATAAAGATATTGGTACATGTATTGGCTGCGTATTATACGACCGGCTGCCGCCTACGTCAAGTTACCTTAGTTGTATTTACGACACCTCAGTAAAAATTAACCTAAATTAATAAAGTCATATTTATTTTCGAATCTAAAACACTTTTTTCCAGTTAGCATTTAGATACTTGATTTACGTTCAAAAAATTCAAACCAAGAATTTTGTGCGCTAATAATTTAAAGCTAGGAATTTTAACATTCTTCATAAGGAGGTAACTCGGACAAAGGAAAAATGTCGTAGCCTACTTTTACTGCTGAAAGAAGCGTCAGAAAGGACTCCTTTGTGCAGCCATATTGGCTTTTGAGAGGCATTACGAAAATGCCTGTAGACTATATGAGGAAAAGAGGTAAATCGTTTCGTCCCTTTAATAATCTGTAGTACTCATTTTCTTTATACTTATTACAGCAATGTAAGCAAATAAGATGTCTGTTCCTATTTAAGATTTATGTTGAAAACAGTAGTTGTTTTGACTCGAATGGAAAAACCGCTGATTTGACTAATATTATTGAGTGTAGAAGTAAATGTGCCGACTCTTTTGCTGCATTAGTTTCTGAACGGAGAACCTAGTGACCAGACTGTTTGTGTTTCGTTAAAGTGAAAAGAACTGCTATAGCAAGGTCCTTGGCTCATCTGTTTTATCGCCGACAGGTGACGATCGTTTATTTTTTAAGCACCACAATTTTAATATAAAATATACATTTACGTAATATACATTTACGTATTAAACGTAAGTGTTACGCCTTACATGTAAATACTTATAGAAGTTATACATGCTTATGGGTATAATATGTTGTGATACCAATTCTTAAAAAATTACGGAATAATTTGGTATTATATTAAAAATCTCGTAAATATCATGTAAACACTGTTTGCAAAACTGAGACAGTAGAAAAAATGTAAAACATGAATCTTTACTAGTTAAGTTCAAGTATTTAAACTCCGTAAGACACCTATGAGTTCCACGTAAAGAACAATGTGCTAAAATGATATTTCATATATTACGCAAAGCGTATAGCTTTACGTTTTAGATAATATATTATATCTAGGACATTATTAATGTAACATCCCACAATAAAAAATCGTCGTGATTTTAAGCTTCAATCCTTCTATATAGTTAAAGAGCAGTATGGCCAAGCAGAAACCCCTCAGCAGTGAGAGTGTATCAACTTTTTCGAGGGGGTCACTGTTTCAAACCCTAGGTACCAATGAGTTTTTCTATTAAACCTTATTTTCAAATGCATATCGCTAAAGAATTCTGGAAATATATATAACCTGTTAAAAGAGGAGAAGGCTTATGTTCAGCAGTGGGATAGCAACAGGCCAACAATTTTTATGACCAATCAGTGATATAGTAAACGCCGTGTGGTATCCGGCTGAATAGAATAGTACCACCCTCATTTCTTACTGAGGTGTCGTAAAAGGCGACTAAGGTAAGTCGACCCGCCGTGTGGTATCCGGCTGAGTAGTATTGACCAACCTCATTTCTTACCAAGGTGTCGTAAAAGGCGGCTAAGATAAGTTGACCCACCGTGTGATATCCGGTTTAGTAAAATAGACCACCCTCTTTCTTACCGAGGTGTCGTAAAATACGACTAAGGTAAGTTGACGTCAGGCAGGCGGTCGGTCGTAAAAACGCAGCCAAATCATGTGACAGCATGTTTATAACATGTTGTACCGATCCCACTTAGAGTGGGTTAAGGGTAGGAGGATGATGAATCAGTGATATAGTAAGTGGCCGCTCGTTCACCAAAAATATGCTTCCCACATATTACTAAAATATATGATACAATAAATTGGCAAAGATATCTTAGCAGAAATAAGACATAAATACAAATGTGTATCAAATCAATGCGGTCTCCATTATGGGGGCTGTCCCCTATTCATTTTCTCTGTACACTCGGTCACCCTTCAATGAAGACGAAATTACTAGTGACAGATAAGATTTATTTTCCCTTTTATCGTCGCGTTTCATTAAGAAATTATAATTAGCAAAGAAATGCCTATCTTCTTTTTATTACCGAAAAGTGAGGTGCAAGATGTGAAAGTCGAATAAGTCAAAATATCATTTCTTAGCCAGTCACATGCACCAGCAACCTAACCTAACCAAAAACAATAATTACCCTAATCGTATGTGCTAAAATATCAGTGATATAGTGACCTATCAGACCTAGTGTTAGTGTCCTATCTACCATGAGTGATGATTAAGTACAGTTATTGTAAATAGCAAACGATTAAAATTCCATTATTTGTTTGTTTGTTCGCCGTATGGTATCCGGCTGATTTGAATAGACCACCCTCATTTCTTACCCAGGTGTCGTAAAAGGCGACTAAGGTGAGTTGACGTCCGAGAGGCGGCCTGTCGTAAAATAACTAGCCAAATCCATGTTTAAATAATTTATAGAATTAGGCGTTACTTTGCGGAGATCCATAATACAAAACTATTAATAAAATTATTTTGCTATAATCCGCGATGAAGTAAAATAGAAAATATATATAATGCTAAATGTAGAGTGGACAATCGTTTATCATACCTGATACATGCAGGATTCGTAAAACACATGCACAAACCTCCACCACCCCCACCACAATACACAAGCACTACATACGTTCACTATCACAAACTCAACAATCGATTCGATCCGCAACCGGAGCATCATCAGGAGAAAATCATCAGAAAAAATATACCAAAATCGCAAAGCTTTGCGATATTTTCTATTTTACTTCATCGCAGATTATAGCAAAATAATTTTATTATTACTTTAGCCAAATCCACTAAAAACTTAAAACCATTTTGTGCCGACCCCACTTAGTGGGATAAGGGCAGGAAAATGATGATGACGTAAAGGTAGTATAGTATATAGATTTTTTAGTCCGGTACATTCTTCTTTCCGGGAATTGGTCTCCTAATAAAACATAAATGCTGCACTGGTTATTTTCTTCCATCTGTTTCCATCTTGGGCATTCCATGACTACTCTGGATTAGAGAAAAATGAATTAATCTATAGATGAACATCTTACTTTGTACATGCCTACGAGCTGCAGGACTAACCACGCTATCTTACTAGTAAGCTCATAAATAGTTCATCATTTGATAAAAGGCGCCCCGGGCAAGTCATAAAACCAAAGCCGGCGCAATTTAAGGTTTTCTTGAAAAATTCACCGCTATCTCATTTTATGCGGGCAATATAATTTTATCTTTTTCGTCAAAGTCTATTTAGCGACAAGCAATAACGACGTCGTCATACTTCTGCTTCAGACCTTTTTATTAATTAAAATATCTAAATTATATCTATATATAAAGCTGAAGAGTTTGTTTGTTTGATTGTTTGGATGCGCTCATCTCAGGAACTACTGGACCGATTTGAAAATGTCTTTTGAGTGTAACATGGTCCATTTATCGAGAAAGGCTATAGTTTAAACATCACGCTAAGATGAACAGGAGATGAGCAGCAACAAAAAAAAAGTGCGAAAACGGCAAAATTTAAATTCTTTCCTTGCGTGCACTAAGTAAACGGTAAAAGTTATTCAAAAATCATCAATCAATTGTTCCCCGTTAAAAGTTCAGAATAAAAGTCCGCGACAGCATATGTTTAAATAGTTAACTAGTAAAGGAGGGAAATGAATTTAGGCAGGTACGGGTCGATGACAATAGGTATGTGCCTGACCAGGGTTCGAACCCCGAAGACTTTGTAAGAATTAAGCAGTAATTAAGTAACATATGTTATTGCAGCCTCATCATTTATGTAGTGGCGTTCTTTTCAAAATGTACAATAATTAACTTCTAACTTCATATCCCAAGAGTCATTATAACCTGTAGTAGTAAATTTAGGTCGTGTCTATAATGAAGAAGAGCTTAATTTGAACACTAATTGAAGTTTCGACTTGTCGAAAAAATGCAAAAGACTTTTGTATACCAGTCTGTACTTTGAAAAGGTAAAAAGATTGAGAGTGTATGTAACAAGCAACATGTGCATAATAAAGTGACTGACTGTGCTATTAAATAATAATGGTTATGCATCATCCTGCCCTTATTCCAATCTAAGTGGGGTCGGCACAATATGTTACAAACATGTTGTCATATAATTTGGCTACGTATTTTACGACCGGACGCCTGCCTGACGTCAACTTACCTTAGTCGTATTTTACGACTTCTCGGTAAGAAACCTCTTTCTTTTGTGTTCTATTTTACTCAACGGGATACCACACGGTGGGTCAACTTACCTTAGTCGCCTTTTACGACACCTCGGTAAGAAATGAGGGTGGTACTATTCTATTCATCCGGACAACACACGGCGTTAAATAATAATAGCTATGCGTCAGATTGAATAAGCTTAAAACTGCAAATAAACTAGTAATGAATACAAACAAACTAGTAATTATAAACTAGTAACTGATTTAGTAGGCTTAACGCTCCAGAAAGCTGACAAAAATTAATAAATTTATAATATCGTATTTGTATTCTTTTTTATTCCAAAAGCATACAATAAGAGGAGTCCAGATTGAGCCAAAACGAAATATAAGTTTCAATAGTTGGATATGTACGAAAACTAAATATACTTGATATACTTGCGAAAATATTGTGTGGTTAGTCAAACATCCCTGTTAAATATGACGTGCTTATCCCTGGTTTAAAAAATGAGGTTCTGTCTTCATCTTACAGAATTAATCTTAAGATAAAAATAATATATAACTTCCCAGTGCTTCAAAATAATCTGTACCAAAAATAAAAACGATACTTCTTTGACTTTAGATGTAAAGCCAAAAGACAAACCAACAAACAAACTTTGTCATTTATAATATTTCTACAGATTATAAAATGCCACTCACATCAACCTCCTACCCTTATCCCACCCTAAGTGGGGTCGGCACAACATGTTATAAACAATTGCAACATGATTTGGCCTAAGTATTTTAAGATCGGCTGCCTGCCTCACGTCAATTTACCTTTTTCGTACTTTACAACATCTCGGTATGAAAAAGGGTGGTCTATTCTACTCAACCTGATACGACACGGTGAGTAAACTTACCTTAGTCGCCTTTTACGACACCTTGGTAACAAATGAGGGTGGTCTAGTCTACTGAGCCGGATACCACACGGCGGATTAACTTACCTTAATTGCCTTTTACTACACCTCGGTAAGAAATGAGGGTGGTCTATTCTACTCAGCCAGATACCACAAGACTAAATTAAATGCCACTCAGGATACTCTTTATTTAAATTCTTAAAAGGTTTCGCAATCTTTACACGAAAAAGGTTAATCCGACATCAAAAAATAAAAAAAGATTTAGAAAATCTATAAATTCCCTTTGAGAATACTAACAGCCAAGTTCTACGATAAACTCCCGATGTAATTTAGTTAAAGATATCTTCTGCTTCGGTTTAAGGCGGATTTTCATAGAACGTGTTGATTTTCCTAACGAGGTAATTATGAAGTGGGGGCCTTTATAAATCTTGTTTGATAGAAATCTTACCTCCAATGTTAATTCAATAAACTAATTTACTGGCTAGCTTCGTTTGATTTGAAAGGGAAATTTATTAAAAGAACGTGTCTAACGGTACTAGCCATGTGGTATTCGGCTGACTAGAATAGTACCACCCTCGTGTCGTAAAAGGCGACTAAGGTAAGTCGACCCGTCGTGTGGCATCCGGCTGAGTAGAATGGACCAAGCTCTTTTCTTACCGAGGTCTCGTAAAAGGCGACTAAGGTAAGTCGACCCACCGCATGGTATCCGGTTTAGTACAATAGACCACCCTCTTTCTTAACGAGGTGTCGTAAAATACAACTAAGTTGACGTCAGGCAGGCGGCCGGTCGCTAAAACGCAGCCAAATCATGTGACAGCATGTTTGTAACATGTTTTGCCGACCCCACTTAGAGTGTGATAAGGGCAGGAGGCATGATGAACGTGTCGTAACGGTACGTCGTTATGTAATAAGTGTAAAGCAATTAAAGAAAAAGCGATGCGTTTTCGAAGGTGCTTGCGGATCGTGAAACGTCTTCTTTATAAGGAAGCGGCCTGGATGACAATCACGATGGATGATTCCAGATCCACTACATACAGCCTTACGTGCTAAAAATTAAGATCTAAATAACAACATTGTTGTGTTTGAGATGATAAAGCTCGTCCAAAGAATTCCTTTCCATAGTACAAAGATCTAGGACAACTTCAATGAAAGATCCGCTTCTATAATAAAATTCCGCAATCTATACTACTCGTAAACCAGTCTACAGAAAGTTTTAAATTAAGTGTAGAAAATATGTATACGTAAAGCATATTACGAAATTGAACAATATGGTTGATAAAACTGCCTGGAATTAAAAATCCTTTCAGCTTCATACAAGACTGCGGTTTGATAACGTAAAATTTGAAATTTTATAATAGGATGACCGCCGAGTTTCTTGCTGGTTCCTCCCGGTAAGAGCAACATTACGAACCAGTTGTAGCTTCGTTAATCATATTGGTCCTTGGTGATTCCAAAGTGCTTGAAAGAGCTTATTTGAATAAAGATTATTTTGATTTGATTTGATTTGAGATGCGAGTAAAAACTAACTCGTTTATTATTTAAGTAAAGAAAGTCGTAGTCAACAAGAATCAATCCTTATACAAAACATTATTAAGGAATTTAGCAAATCAACATGATTGGTTACATACATACTATGAAATAACCATTATAGTGCAGGAAACGTAATAAATGCAAGTACTGTGCGAAGTGCAAAAATATATTGTCAAAAGCTATAAATATCTTTCTTGATTTAGAGAGTGTAAATAACTGTTTACAACCACTGCAAAATAGATGAACATACCTGAAAAAATTGACATTATGGGCTATCTTCATTTGAAGTAGTTTTTTAGATTAAAATATATAGTCATCATTTTCTTCACCTTCCTGCCCTTATCCCACTCTAAGTGGGGTCGGCACAATGTTATAAACATGTTGTCATGATCATGAACATGTTGTCAAACATGATTTGGCTATGTATTTTACGACCGGCCGGTCGTAAAATACATCAACTTACCTTAGTCGTTATTTTACGACACTTCGGTAAGAAAGAGGGTGGTCTATTCTACTTAACCGGATACTACACGGTGAGTCTACTTACCTTAGTCGCCTTTACGACACTTCGGTAAGAAATGAGGGTGGTACTATTCTATTCAGCCGGATACCACACGGCGGATCAACTTACCTTAGTCGTTTTAAGACACCTCCGTAAGAAATGAAGAAATGAATTTAAAATATCTGGAAGAGACAGCATTAGCCTACATAGAAATGGGATGATGGGTTTAGGCTCCATATTCCCATTTCCAAAGAAGGCGAAGACATTTGCGTAGCTCATAGTTACTACCTCAATATTTACTTTTATTAAATTACCTTGATTAATAATTCCAGTTAAGGCGGTGAACACGCCGCTTATTGTATGTTTCCTGATAGAACAAACAGCCACCTTAGCGCTGAAGAGCAAAAAGTATAAAGTCAGCAGCGATATGTGCGAGACATACCATAAAGAGCATATAAATATACTGCCTTTCTCCTGTGGAACAAGTAATATGTCTTACATAAAATAAATAAAACAAACTGTATTTGCAAATGAATTGAAACAATTACACACACAATGGCTTGTCCCCAAAGTAAATCTATCTTTTCTTTAATATTTAAATGAGTTAATCTTGTGTATATATAAATATATTTTCGGAATCTCGGAAACGGCTCCAACGATTTTCTTGAAATTCAGCATGGTTTTGGGGGAGAAGAATCGATCTAGCTAGGTTTTATTTAAAAAAAATATTTTTATTCCTGTTTTTGGGCATTAAAAAAATACTAAAATTTACATTAAACATAAAACCTAAGATCGAGCCCCACCTACACTATTATTTTTTCTTTTTTTTAAGTTTCTCTTTTTATTTTGTAAAAATTACCGAGCAAGGCTTGGTCGCTCAGATACTAATAGTATTATGGGTGAATTACAGCTAGTAAATATATACATATACAGTTTTAAATAAATACTTAAATATATGCGCCCAGACTAGAAGGATCAACGAATTGTTTTAGAAAATGTTGACCGTCGGCGGGAATCGAACCAGTGACCCCCGGAGCTAAAACGGTATCATGCACCTGCGACCAACAGGCCAGTATTATTCATAAACACTTCTTATTTTTTATAAATTAACAGATTAACCGTGAAAGTGTTACGCCTTAATGTCCTTTACGTTGCACCGTACAAACTATATATTTTGACGAAATATCTTTTCCAGTAGGGAGAGTACTAGAAACAGGAAAAACTATTATACCTGTAACCCTTGCCATAGCAACAATAAAGATATGATGAGTTGATAACAAGAAAGACAAGCAGCAACCAATCCAAAGAAAAAATTTACGGCCATCAATGGATGATTGTTAAGTTGTCCTTTAGATGATGCAATGGATATTAAACAAGTAATGCTGGTTAACAATATTACAGCTGATATCACCTGAAAAGTAAAAATAATTAATATAAGCAAAAGGATCTAATTTTCTTCATATACAGAGAAAGAAAATGGAATAAAAAAGATGAAAAAAAGATGGATGGATTGTGTGAAAAATGATATGCATGTTAAAGGAGTGGCACCAGAGTTGACGAATGATAGAGGAGAACAGAAGAAGAAGACATATTGTGCCGACCCCACTCAGAGTGGGATAAGGGTAAAAGAATGATGATGATGACAGAGAAAGAAAATGCACTAGGTAATAAAGACATCCTGAACTATAAGAACGGTAATAATAGCTATTTTTATTCGTTCCCGGTAACAAGACGGCTGAAACTATTACGCTCAGAATGGATCTTCTATTCTTCTTCTATTTTGTATCTTCTTTGTTTTTTTCTGTCTTTTGTGAATCTTTACCTTGTAACTACATACCACATATTTTGAGATATGTTGTAATGAATTAAGCTTGAACGAACTCGGTCTTTAAGCTTAATATAATTATTTGTAAAAAGGTGTTTGTGATTTAAGCAAAGTGTTGCTTACTGCTTTGTGTACGAATTCTTAAAGAGGCAGTTCGTTGTGATCAAACATCGTCGAGCATTGCAATAGAAGGGGCACGTAAACTCCGTTATGAGATCGACAGAGACTTGAGATGAGCTTAGTACTTAGTAGGTAGATATTTTTAAGATAAGTAGCCTTTTTATGATCGTTTGATATTGAAATAAAGAGATTACCTTGTATTTAAACTCTTTTAATAACGCGATCTTTTTGTATCCTACCTAAACTCTAATGTTTCGTGCTTATACAACGTCCGTTACTCGATTCGCCCTGCTCATCCATTAAGAATCGCTAAGTCACACATCATAAACACACACACACAAAATTTGAATAAACACAGAATTGGAAGTTTAAGGTAACAAGTAATCAAGAGTGTAATAAGAAAGGTGACAAGCATTCTCGTCTAATCTCTTTAGAATATTCAGCTCCAGTGTCAGAAAACTTAACATGTCTTTCCTTACTAATACCAAAACAATGTGAATGTTGTTATTTAATAAGTCTTATTAGTTATAATATTGAAATTCCTAAAAACAAGTACAAAGTGGAACAAGTCAGTTTATTCTACATTCTATTATATAATAAATTTCGAAACAAACATACAAGCTATAAACTTAGTCAAATAAACTCACAACGTGAAATTTATTAACACTTTTTAGTTCAATGGCTTTTCCGAATTCAAAACACAAACTAAAATCATGATATCAAACCCCGCTTGCCAATCGTGTCCTCGACACATGTTCAATCTGACAGAAGCGTAGTGAATGGCATTTCATGAAATAGGTTTATCGGGGGTTTGTTTTTTGGATCTACAGCATTCAGTATTTTAGAAGTCAGAGCGGATAAACGCCTGAATGAAAACAGGCAAACCATGCGTGTTATCAATAAAAATGTTTCTTTCAATGTTTTTCAATTTTATTGATGATGACATAAAAAAATCGTTTTATTACAATATGTGGTTATGTTCTATCATACAAGCGATTTATGTACTTAACATACGATCACATTAATGTAGTTTTATAACCAGTTTTACAAATAATTAATCAATTTTGATACGAAGCTGTAAGTAGTCTCAGAGATGTGTTTTTGGGTTTTACACATTAACCAAACCAAATTTAATATTATTTTAAAGTTTTCTTAGAACTAGAGAAAAAATTCTAATTATTAAAATGAAGTCGAAATTTCGATTATAATCCAAAGGCGACTTTGACTTTTCTAACTTTTCTAGGATCTACACCCAAGATATACTGTGCTTCTATGGCTAGATATCCAATGACTTATATTAAAGGGCGAAATGGAAAAGGAAAGCGTCTAGAATGAGATCTTTAAGTGTATACGTATTTAATAATTCTCAAAACAAATGAACAAACAAACTTGTTCTTACTGCGGAAGCTATACCGATGTATACAACACCTTCCTTTAGACTGCGGCCACACATTGAATCTACTTCGCAACATCTGCATTTTGAACCACGCCATCCCCGTTTTATGAACATAAACAATAAATCAAGCTAAAACCATTAGAAAAAATAATCATCTTGTAAATAAGTCACAAACATGTCACAAAATTGACATATTTTTAAATGTCATTTATGTATTAGTATTAAATACAAAGGAGTTTTTTTGTATAAACAAATCATGAAAAGGATATTTGAACATGTATATTTTAACTTATAATTAGTATTCAATTGAAATTCGACTTCTGTGGATTTCAAACTGTAGGTAACTTTTTGCATTTATAATATACGAAAGAAATAAGTATTTTACTTCTTTACAATACATATATACAATATTATGAAAATGACTTGACTATTCGGAATGACTATTCGGAATTTAGAACTTATGTTTCAAACATAAGTTTTTAAAAACATAAGAAAATTTACTTGTAGATTGATAAATTATATAAGTGCTTTACTTAAATTAAGAGCATACACGAATTGTCTACACATTAACTCAAACTAATATATTGAAACAAGATCGTGTTTTTAAATATTTGAACTCTACTTTATAATCTTTTTTTAACAGCGTTTTTTCCCGCAATAAATACGGAGTGTTCTCATCTAAATTGTATTTATAAAATATTCATATCAATGCGACAATCGTAAATTTGAAAATAATTTGCATAGCATCTCACTTTACATGTAAACGAAGAACGGTTAAATTTTTTGCATAGAAATTCATTCATTTCAGTAAATCCAAGTTTTGATATTTTCCTCTAGAGTATTTGTTAATCCATACTAATTATTCTAAACTCAGAAGTCTGTCTATCTCTGAGTTACATCACAATTAATATGCTAGAGAAATTTTGATGATGTTGTCTAATAGTCTACGAGAACGATGTGTCACTTAAAACCAATTTAGCATAAAAGATTTGATTAAATTCCGGCCTTGAAGATTTAGACAGACTTACCTATATACCTATATGTACCTATATACATATATACCTATATGTATATACTCTACATCAACAGAAAGCTATACGAAGAATTATAATTTTGAACCTCGACATAGCTTTGGTTCGACTTAATAATGAAAAATATAGATAATCTTTACTTTTTTGAATTTAAACTATCGTGAGTTTTATTCATAATTAATGTATAAAAACCGGCGATACTTACGTCTTATTTTATCGGATGAGTTGGACTAGTTTCAAGCCCATACGGAGCGGTAATGAGCTGCTAAACGCAGTTCCCGCCACGATAACGCCGCGTAAAGAGCTCATGAATAAGAGCCCCGTATGGGCTTGAAACTAGTCGGGCTCATCCGATAAAATAAGACGTGAGTATAGCCGGTTCTTATACATTAATTATGATCTTTTCTGATTTTTTTTATAACATTAACAATCAAATATTTCTAGCACGTGGACAAACTTTCCACTTACATGTATGAATTTGTTCAGAAACAAACCCATGGGATCCCATAATTCTCGACCCAAGTCACGTTTGTCATTTCGAGTTGAACTGTAGCCGGAATTTTCACATTCTATCAATTTTTCTGGAAGAATGGAAATGTTCGCACCTTCCCGATAACCAATATATACGTGATTGTTTACCTAAGTAAAGGTTTGTTTTGATTTCATCATTGATCCAAGATTATGATTGTTATCCATACTAATAGTATAAATGTAAAAGTTTGTGTCTATCTTTTACGCTTTAACATTTGAATGAATGAATGAATGAATTGAATAAAATTGAAAAGGACAAAGGACAGTGTAGTGCTAGTGCTACTTGAAAGAACACAAGAACAAAGTGTCTCGCATAGCAAAAAAGACTAAGATATGTTACTGGACCTATTCTTAGATATCAGTTAATTTATAAGTTTAGGTTAGCTTTAAGTTGCTTATTAGCCTCTTGGCTAGATCGCATCATCAATAAAGGCCTCCCTTTTGGTTGTTCTTTATAATAGCAAAAAAAAAACTATTGAATGTTGGCATGCAATATACCTTACATTTTCATTTTCTACAATACAGAGCATTATAGTATTTTCACGTTGTTTCAACGTACATTGTTTTGAGATGAAAATCAATTATCATCATCAAACATGTTAAAGTTATTATTATACTATAGTTGATTTATCTACGTTTATGTTTTTTTACCTAATATGAAGCCTGTTTTACATTTTTGCATATTACTATTACATAGGAACGTTTAACCTTAATCTAATGAAGTTAATATAATATTTTACCTACAATAACGCCTGTATTATACACTCATTCATTCATATAGTTTCTACTAATACTAGTATGTCCAGCCCGCTTTGCCGTGCTTAATTTAAAGATATATTAATTACAATTTTAAAAGAAGGCTCCGATCGCCAACAAATTACGGTACCATTGGGCATTATAAAGATGGTCAGAAAATTTGATTCAAATCGGTCCAGCGGCTTTGGAGTCTGTAGAGGGCATTCTTTTTGATACAATAAGAAGACTTGAAGACAAGAAGAAGAATGTCCCAGCAGTGGGATAGTAATAGGCCGTCACTTTACGAACGATATTATAAATTTTTTAGACGAAATCCTCTAATAGGAATGACCTTTTAACTTAAAATTGTCATATCTTTATTATTCGCTGACCGATTGAAATAATACATATATATTAAGTGATAGTTGTTAAGTGAGGCTGTCTACTACATATTAGTGAAAACCCCGCCCAAATCGAATCAGCGGTTTTTTAGATTAGCGGGAACAAACGCACAGAGGTTTGACATGTCAACGATTTCATTATATGTATAGAAGAAGATAGATATAGATATAGAAGATAGATAGATAGATATAGATTACATAGAGAATTTAAGGTTTAATCTAACAAAGGTAATATAATATTCGTTTTATTACAAAAATCAAATAATGGACGCTGAGTGCAATTTGATTGCATGGTTCATGAATATAAATGGCAGGATGGTGAATGCACCTCAAGTAATTTTCCACACTCAATTGGAAATTTAGAATTTAATTTCATTGTATTAAGGAATGTATTTTTTTTGTTTATGAGAGTGTCAACGGGTGGGACGGGCGAGCGCGAAAGCATCGTCAGGATTGTAAAATGCTAGGAATGTCACTCTAAGTCTCCTATTAGATCAGAAGGTTTATAGTCCGAGTTGTAGACCTGAAACGCGGGATCAAATCCCGGGTAAGAAGAATAAAAGGTTTGCAAGTTGAACATTATAGAAAAAACAAGAATAGCAAAATTAAGAGGGTATGAATATATAACGGAGAGGGTTGAAAATCATGTGACCAAACAAGTGGTAAATATGAATCTTAATGCATATGGACTAAAGAAAGTCTTAAAAAGGGTTACAGTCTCAGGAATCAGTCAGAATTAAATCAGAATTCTTCAAACAATCCGTGTGACCGCTGTTAACTTATCCAAACAAATCATTCTCCTGCCTTTATTCCACTCAAAGTGGGGTCAGCACAACATGTTATAAACATGGTGTCACATGATATCACACGGTGTGTCAAGTTACCTTAGTCGCCTTTTAAGACACCTCGGTAATAAATGTGGGTGGTCTATTCTACTCAACCGGATACCATACGATGGGCCGAGTTACCTCAGTCGCCTTTTACGACACCTCGATAAGAAATTAGGGTGGTCTATTCTGCTCAGCTGGATACCACACGACATAGCTTATCCCAACAAAGATACATATCTGTTAAGGAAGTAAACTATGAATCTTTAATATTTAAATGAGTTAATCTTGTATATATATAATAATAATTAAAAAAGGGGGAGAAAATCGATCTAGCTATGTTTTATTTAAAAAAAAAACCTTTTAATTTATTGAATTCATAAAACACTATTTTTGCAATTAAATATGAAGTCAGCTTATTCGGGGAACGGGTGGTCGCGAGAATGCCACACCTATCCTATTATTTTTTCATTTCTTTTTTTTTAATTTTGTAAAAAATTATGAAGCAAGGCTCTGTCAACCAGGTACATACATATAATGTACATGTAATGTACAATAGTAATGTTGAATGTGTATAAAGTCTTACACAGTTTAATTATTATGTCAAGTTCCGGTAATTCTGGCTCAGTACGGCGATATTTCACCGGCACTGCTCCCCCGAGGGTCCTGCTGTAATCCCGCGCCCAAACCGTGTTCATTCAACGAACAACCGTATATCACTGGCTCAGAGAGCTTTCAGAAATATACCATATCTGCATAACATGGTGTACGCCATTTATAGAATTAGGCTTTACTTTACGGAGATAGTACAAAAGTAATTATAATACTATTTTTCTATAATCTGTAATATAAGATAAACCACTCTTACTGAGGTATTGTAAAAGGCGACCAAGATAAGTTGATCCGTCTTGTGGTATCCGGTTGAGTAGAATAGGCCACTTTCTTTCTTACCGAGATATCTCAAAAGGCGACTAAGGTAAGTTGACGTCAGGCAAGCGGCTGGTCATAAAATACCTAGCCAAATAATGTGAGATCATGTTTATAACATTTTGTACCGACCCCACTTAGAATGGGATAAGGGCAAGAGAATGGATATGTAATGAAGAGTGTGATTTCAGTTTTCATACCTGATACAGGAAACAGAGCGCTTTGAGGTTTTGTCGTAGAGTTATCTTTTGATGATGTTTAAGTTGTAGGGTGAAATTATTGTTGATTTTGTGGTAGTGAATTAAAGCAGTGCTAGTGTAATGTGGTGCTGGCAGTAGTGGTTAGCAGTGCATGCGTTTTTATATATTTTTACCCCTTTAATTAAGAGGAAAAAAATAAATGAAACATAATAGCCAAACTAGTATTCAATAGTAAACTATCATTATGCCGTTCAGTTCATTTTAAACTATAAAACCTAAAGTATTTTACTGTGTTTTCCAATACTTTTGAGGCAATTAATCTATGAGTTGTGATTTCTATACCCATTCTTCGTATAACTGTAATCATTTTGCATGTTTAACATAAAGTCGGCTAATATAGATTATGTCCCCTACCTAACACTGTGTACCTTTTTCGTTAAGAGCTTTATTAAACTTAGTCACCTTCATATGATTGGTACAATATTTGGGTTCCATATCTCCGTAGCCACGCGTGCACATCCATCACTAGAGAAACTCGTTTGCATACCGATGACGGTTCATAATTGTTTTATATTATAGCGATACATTTGTTGACAAAATTGAAACACTCTTTATTCCTAGTTTTATTTAGAACAAAATGTTACAAGTTATATTTATCTTAAATTACTTACATGCTAGTACTATACAAATCATGCCCACGTGAAATGGTCCTAAAAATGCTGACAGCGTTTCTGCGTTGAATCGCTAAGCTGATTCTTTGTGCGACAAAATCAGCTTGTGCTCGTAGAGCCAGCCTATTTATGAATTCTATAAATAAAATAATAAATATGATTTGCTGAACCAATATCGATGAAATTTGGCACAATTATTCCTTATACACTGGGGTAACATAAAGGCTATAGAAATCCTGTTACTTCGACAAGAATAGAATGACATTGAAAAGCGCCATCTTTTAAAAGCTAGTTATTTTAATAGTTTTCAAGATGTGGAACTCTTTATATCGATATCGATAAAAACTCCTTGTGATATAAGGAGACACTAAAGCACGAATTAGTTTTATGTTTGGATTATATTACAATTAAATTTTAAAATGTAGGGGTGAAAAGGGGTCATTTTATATCTTGATGACGCTTGTGTCACGGGTCGGAACGACTGTTGATATTGTGGTAGTGAATATATGCAGTGCTAGTAATGTAGTGTAATAGATGTGGCTGTCTGTAATGCGTGGCTTATATTCAATTTATTTGGTTGGTATTACAATAACTCTATGTGTGCTACCCACACATTATTTAAAATATTCTTTCTTCCATTCCGTTCTGTCAGATGCGTTCTTCTCTCTTATACATATAGCGTTCCATTTTGAACTTTTATATAACTCCTATATTCATATTATTAACATTTGAATTTTCTCACATATAATATAAAGTTGTTAGTAATCATGATATTCTCCGAATCCTTTGTAAATTGTCCTTTACATTTAACTTACAGTATTTTGTCATTTATTATTTAAAAATTTCAAATGTAGATAGCGGTCTGTTTCTATCCCACTACTCAGAGGCCTCTTCTGTCCGTTTTTGGAGAGAAGGTTAGGAGCTAAAACCTACCACGCTGCTCCAGTGCGGATTGGTAGGTTACATATATCACCAGAATTCTCTAGACATATGTAGGTTTCCTCACGATGTTTTCCTTTGCCGAAAAGCATGTGATAAATTGCAATTATCAATTAGACAAACGTAGATAATAGAATATATTAAAATCTGAATATAGGTTTAAAGTGATACACACTAAATACAGCAAACAGTGTCAACATCAATCTTGCCTCACTGCGTAGCTGAACGGCTACACGGCTCATGACTCAAACAAAATAAACATTACCCATTGTATATGTAACAGATTTTTGGACTCACAAACGATGATAGAGTTAACAATAAAGAAAACACTGTCATAGTTTTAAAAATGACAGTCTTATCTAAAGTATTATACTTGAAGTATGAGTCTAATATCAACACTTTGACAGGCAAATTACTAAGTACAGCTATAGTATTATGTCATCATCTTCCTGCCCTTATCCCACTCTAAGTGGGGTCGGCACAACATGTTATAAACATGCTGTCACATGATTTGGCTGCGTTTTTACGACCGGCCGCCTGCCTGACGTCAACTTACCTCTGTCGTATTTTACGACACCTCGGTAAGAAAGAGGATTGTCTATTCTACTAAACCGGATACCACACGGTGGGTCAACCTACCTTAGTCGCCTTTTACGACACCTCGGTAAGAAATGAGGTTGATCTATTAGCTATAGTATTATGTATGTAGCATAAAGATGAGAAACTACTTCATTTTATTCGAGTAATGAGAGAAAACCGTTTTACATTCCGTCTTAGAGATGTCATTGCAACGTTACCGTAATAATCCACTTGTTAAAGCTGTAATGCATCCTTATAGTGAACCATTTAATAAAAAGTCTCTGGGTGGCCTGGGTTGCTCGATATTTTTTTAGAAAACATAAAAAAGAAGCAATTTAAAAAAAGCAATGAACTCAAATAGGCTGCGCTGATGGTATATGGAATCGATCTGGGAAATCTAGTCTTTGAGCCCTCTTATTCCTAGCTCAACTGCAGTAACTTTACAATTGACAGCATAATTAGCCTTTGAGAATCTTTACAACCCTTTAAGAAACTCTAGCCATTGAGGATTGTGAGAACCTGGATAAAACTATTTTTTTTTTCACCTACGAAGGGACTCCCGAAAAGTGATTCGTAGAGAGTTTCACCTCCTTGATTACAGTCCTGTCTCTATAGCTTCCTTGACGTTTTTACTGCTCTTATCAAATCTGGAGTAGGTGATATATGTTGCATAATATTTATAATCAAAGTTCATGACTAACAAATCATTAGCAATCCCGTGTAGAAAACCTGTGGCTGTCTTGAATTTCCTTCATTAATCTAACGGTTTATTGATAATCGTCAATTGTAAGTGTAGGCTAAATATACGATTAGTATCAATACTTATTCATGTTTCAACATTACTATTACTAGAATGGTTACTTAAAACTTAACATACTGAAAAAATCGTTTTTAAATCACGTCTAACGTAACAACAGTGTTAAGAGTTAGGATTTTTGAACTCAAAACCCAATCTGGCAACGGTAGATTGTTTTCGTAGGTGAAACATTGGTAGACGTCGGGTTAAAATACTGCTCGGACACGTTCAATTCACGCGAAAGAGATTTGTGAGATCAACATTCCAACGAGGAACCTCGTGCTCGAATTTATATCACTTCTATTACATTGAAGTCAATAGATTTTCCTTCTAGGATTTGCATATTTTTTTTGTAATCAAAAAGTGATTAATCTATACTAATATTATAAAGAGGAAAAATTTGTATGTATGTTTGTAATGTTTTCACACTAAAACTACTGGACCGATTTCAAAAATTCTTTCAACGTTAGAAAGCTGCACAAACGAGCAACATAGGCTATATTATATTGATGTAATAAGGTGTATTAAAATAAATATTACGCAGTTAAAACCGCGGGATATTACTAGTGGTAAATATAAGCCCTTAAAACTTACGTAAACGTTTTATAACCAAATATATATTTGGTATAAAAATATATAAAATATAGATCACTTTTAGTGATAAGACCGCCTTTGCACTCTTATATGTTTTTATTTCTCTTGTTTATGTTTATTATTTACTTGGTGTGCAATAAAGAAGAGATTTTCTTACAGAAGAGAGAAATTTTTCATTCATTCATATATTTGTTGTATTTGTCAACCATTGCAAGTAAAAATCTTCAAAGTTCGTATGCCTGGGTAAATTTGATGTATGAATTTCAAGCGACATTATAAAAATATATTATATTCATATTTTTATCACGTACTAGGATGTTTGCTGAAATATGCAAGAGTTATCACTCACGTTGTAGCTTTATTTAAACCCGGTTCCCGAGTACGGGGATTGCAATAACTTTATGAATCATATTTTTTTTAAGTGGAACGTGCCTGATGAATTTTTAATGCTTCATATGAATGTTACCAAATCATACAAGTTTCTTTGTTTTGAATTATAAACGAAAGTTGCTTTTGTAGTAATCAGTAATGTCTTTCCATGGATTAGAAAGGCGAAGTTTAACGGCAAAAATATCCATAACACAGCTTGATTGGATTAGCAAGAAGATGACAAACAAAAAACAACATCTTCAATACTGTTCTACATTTATCTTTAGATGGCAAAGATTTTAACGCAGAAGACCAAAAACCGAAATGAAACGAAAAATTTATGCCATTGAAATTTAATGCTGGCGAAAAATGATATAGGCCTAACCAATCGGTTCTCTATAAACTGAATGTGACATGCCACGACTTTGAAAAAACGCCTTTGGAGGATATTTGACTTCTGTAGCCACATATCCCGTAAACAATAATGTCCAAATACTGATATTCATTGTTAAGATTGCAGCCATAACACCGAAACGTAGATAATAGTCTAATGCGCTAGACAGAAAATCAGCATCAATCACAACATTGCCAAATCAGTTCATAAAACTCAAAACTAAAACAGACGGTCGAACAAAGTGTATTAAAATCTTAAGCCTTTTCTTATGTCATGATGTTTTACTATGTTGATTATAAATATTAGCTTAACAGATTTAAGAGCGACAACTGGGCATAAAATACAAAAAAATAATGTTAATAACGAGTAGTAGTATAGTAATAATTGGTAATATGATTCATACCTATTGAAAATAAATACCTGTATTATCTTTATATTTAAATGAGTTAATCTTGTATATATATATATTTTCCGAATCTCAGAAACGGCTCCAACGATTTTCCTGAAATTCAGCATGTAGGGATTTGGGGGAGAAAAATCGATCTAGATAAGTTTTATTTTAAAAAAAATGTCGTTTTATCCCTGTTTTCGGGCTCTAAATTTGTTTGAAAGTTACGTTGAATACAATCACAATTTTTCACTCTCAAATGTAAAGTCATGGTAGTTCATTTGGTGAACGGGCGGTCTAGAGAGATGAAAATACCTATGATCGAGCCCCACCTGCCCTATTTAATTTTACTTTTCAATTTTTTTGTATATTTTTTTTTACATCATTTTAAAAATTACTGAGAAGGCTCGGTCACCCAGGTACAAATATATGAACTAACAAAATAATTAAGATAATATTAAGATAAATTAAGATATTTCTTACTATATCTTGACTTAACGACTTCGACATTCCATTTCAAATTTCATGCCATAAAATAAATACTTTTCCGCATAATTAAAGCTGTGTACTTTTGGTAAAGCGAATGGAAAATGAAGTTATCAGTTCTTAGCGTTTCCAGTTTAAAGTTCCAAATGAAATCAATTTGAGAGGCACGGCGAGTTTTTGAAGTGCATAACTTCCATCGTGTTTGAGATGAAAACTCCGCTAAAAGATCTTGTATAAATATACGAGTTTCAAACTTTATTTTGCAGATGTTTTCACTTTTCACTTCAATCTTAATTAACTTTTTATGAAAAAAAGCTATAATATTGTAAAACTCTGTCATACATGAGAAATATTTTTTACAATAAAAACACATTGTTGGTAATTTTAATTAATTTAATATAATTTTGATTTGAGCTGAATTTATATAATTGCACTTAACAAATCTTATCAATACCTTTAAATACGATTGTTTTATTTTCAGACATATCTATACACATTATAAAACAAAGTTCCCAACAAATCTTTGTCTGTACGTGATCGATTTTCTCAGAATATACTATATAGATTTTTGAACAGTTTTACTAACATACCTATAGTGCAATTTTCGGAGAAGGTTTAATTTAATAGTACATTATCCAGAATGGCATAAGCGATTTTGGTGAGACTTTCACTGGAAAATAGAAGACTTTGAGGAAGAGGTTATGTCTACTTTTTATCCTAAAATTCCTGCGGTGTCAGGATGTACGCGGGAAAATCTTTGTGATATACTACTAACTTTGGACGCAGGTGAAGCCGCGAACTCGGCAAGTTTTATATACCTAATATAGGTATTTATACGTATTTATTATAATGATTTTATTAGAAAGTGATTTTATCTATATTTAATTTATATTTTTTGTTTTCATAGTGTTTTCTTTCGTGTAACTATTTTACTTATGTACCTGTACTAGGTTTAAAAAAATTAACCACCAAGGGTTGCTAGCAGAGATCTCTAAGATAGGTTATCCTTAGTACATGTTGTCATTTTTAAATTTATTTTTTCTTTTAATAAATTAATAAATAATGGACGAATATTTTTTTAATTTATTTTTTCGTTTCATTTACGGTATATAAATAAATAATGTACCTAAGAGTATTAATTATATTAGATGGTCCATTGCATCTTAGAAACATGATGATATATTATTCACAAACAAGAACATTTAGGTTTGTGATAACAACGTTTACGGGGAATAATAATGTTACACTATAAATATTATGTAGGTCAGTACATGACTAATTGTACTTAAAAATTAAAAGAATTCAATCAGAAACAATACCGACGCTGTGCGGTAAATTCATTAGGATATTAATAAATAGGTCACGGTTTTGTTATCTTCCTCAATTTAATTAATTAGTATGTATTGGTACAGTCTTCGACACACAGGATTTTAAATCCTAAAAAGGTTTATTTCAATTCCAAATACAAGATATATGCAATTTCCTAGAGTCAGTGTACTAGTCTAGAGAATATATTCTCTCATTCACAATTATGTTCCCTTGGTTAGTTGCTAGATATTTTATTTAAATATTAAAGCACACTTAGTTAAAAATATAACTATAAGTCAAATAATATAATATAATAGCAAATAATAAGAAAAATAATAGCTAATAAACTGAAAGGAAATCTGTACCACATGATAAGAAATATCTAATTAGACGAACAAACTAAAATTGTTTTTATTTAGGTTACGTACGTACGTATATACTAAGTAAATATAAATTACATTGATAGATAATCATTCTATACACGCCTTAAAATGCAACTGCCATATTTCTGTTGGAAGAGCATTTAGCAAATGACTATACAAGTCGAGTCATATTTGAGAACATTTCGATAATTGACCACAAATTAATTGTCCGTCATATTGCACGCAGGTCCGACGCACAGTATAATCATTATTCGCGAACTAACAGGCGCATAATTATTGCAATCACTCGGTAATAGACGCACTCGATGCAACATCCTGTGCTTTTAAATTTAACCCATCGCCTTTTGTTCGCACTCTCTATTTACATTCACAACGCGAAAACCATCCGCAATGCTCTCGCAAGTTTTTATTTCCCTGTTGGCTTTAAATTCAGCTTTGTGCCAAATAAATGGTGAATTTTGGTGGTTACATGAAAAAGTTGCGCAGTTACAACATGTTGAACCACCGCCGCCCAAAATTGAAGATATTAATGAATTTGAAACAGACGAAAGTGTTAAAATAACATTTCAAGATTTGAATTCTAGCGAAGAAATTGGTGATGACAAAATAAATAAATTAGTTAAGAATGATGTATCACCAATATACTTTGAAGATAAAACTAAATTAAAGAAACCAAACATAATTAAAACAAATGTTATTATAAAGAATAATACAATTCAAGATCAAAACAAAACAAATCTATTTTCAAACACGAATGTAAGAAAAGAAACGACAACTATCAGCAGTAAGGATGAATTCCAATTTGTATTTCCAGAAAATAAACACTTTTGGAAAGAAAACGTTAAAAATAGTACGCAAATTGACGCTCCTAATAAATTAAATTTAACAAAAGAAATCACAAAAATCAGAACCCATAACAATATAGTATTGAATGACAAAATTTGGTATGAGGAAGATAATAAACAAAGTGATACCGAAGCTATTTGTACATTCATAACCGCACATGAATGTATTTTAAATAACGGTTTTGTTCACATGCCGAGGTAAGTAATTACAGTTTACATAAAAAGAGAACTCAATAAACGTTTTCAATATGTATTATCTTTTACAGGCTATGTCCAAAAAATATTTTATCTGATAAACGTAAAATTTGTTGCATTCTTCCCATAACTTCATCAAGACCTCGTAATATTAACCTCTATAAGCGTTATAAGCGTTCTAATCCGGGAGATACAAGTACTGGTTTAAAACAAAGAAACGCTTTGTTACACCGTAAATACAATTCCCACGCGCAACAATTGAAACTAACAACTACAACATCACGCTCCAAAGCTGTTGAAAATATTGTTACCCCAGGAGATTACACTGATCCATACTGGAATATTAAAAATTTTAAATCCCTAAAACCAAATGACAATAATGATTACCCAAACTCTAAATATGATGGAACTCCTGATTATTCTGAAGGGTATGGAGAACTGCCTAAACCTGGTCTAGTTGGCCTTTATTCTGATAATGATGACAGAATAACGAGTTGGAAGTTAAAACCAAATAAAGGCTTCTATTATGGCGGTGTTGTAGAAGAAAGTGATGAAAACGACAGTGGAGGTAGTTTTGGGTATGCAACAATAGATCCCAGATTAGGTAAGACAACGCAATTAATATGAAACTTTCCAAAAATTATTCAGAATCACAATAAACGTAATTACTTTTAGGTAAACGGAAATCTACAGTCGTCAGGCCCATAAGACGACATCCACAGCGATTGATGACACCTGCAACTAATGAAGACTCCATGGAAAGCCCAGAGAGTCATACCATCCATTTTCACTCAACTCCAGACTTTCATGTATTGGAAGGATTCAAACTTATTAATTTAGCAAAAAATAAAAATGAATTATTTAGAAAATCGAACATTGGAAATTTTCACGAGAGCGCGGAAGAGCCATTGATTAAACACACGTCTCCAATTATAACAAACTCAGACTATAGTTATGATGAAATCTCGGATATCGAGCACAATATATTTCAAAATTGTGGAAAATATAATATTAAATCCGTAAACAAAGATAATATTGGTAAGGGCTTGTATTTATATTGATATTTTCATAATTTTTCATTTTTTTTTCAAATATGTACCTTGATTCCTTTTAATTTCATCTTATGATATTATATAATAGTTTTATTTCTTACTATAAAATTGTAATACAAAATAATTATCGACAGAGAGTCGATGTGACCCCTGGCTTGCCCTTGTCGTATTAACAAAGAGTCCAAATAGTTTTTTATGTTACGCGACCATCGTGCATCCTCAGGCAGCTATCACAGCCGCAAATTGTGTTAACGGGTAAGTAATATTTAATTAAGGTTTATTAATACCTAATTATAATAATGCTTATTTGAACAGTAGAACATCTAGAATAAACTTTAAGAAAATAATAAAAATCTCAACTGAAATTTAGCTAAAAGACACGATCTCACGACATAATCAATTGGATCTTTTAACTGTGCAAAGTTGAAGGTTTTTTGAATCAATTACTGCTTACTTATTTTCTGTATTAACTTTAAGAAAACTTCATGAGGATTATATCAAAAATATGTAACTAAAAACAACTTTTATCTTAATTGTCTTAAAATTTTCTATCACTAATATTTATTAAATTCTTATAGAAAAGCAACAGGCGAAGTTTCCGTTAGAGCAGGTGTTTGGGACCTAAACGATCGCACAAAATCCCAGTATCGGATGAGTTCCATACATATTCATCCGCTATTTAGTTCGAATGATCTCGCCAATGATCTTGCTGTATTAGTAAGCTTTTATAATTTAATATATTCAATTATTCTAGAACAGTTCTAGATAGTTTCACTTTAGAGTTCATATTTTCCGTATACCTTACGAAAATCAAAACGGTGAGTAACAAATCACAAAATTATATAAATTTCAGCATGTATAAATTAGTTATAAGTACTCACGCGTTATCTCTATTAGACTCGGTGCAACATGCTTATCCTGTATAGGGATAAAACATGTCTGTAAGTAAAAAAAATATAGAAGGAAAAATACTTCCATTTAGTCATACATAAAGCGGCAATAATTTTGTTTTCGTACTTATATCATTCCAACTCATTTTCGAATTATTACGTCTCTTTTAATCAAGCTATTGTTAACATCATTTAGATGAATGTTTATTTGATGTCTATATCACTTCCTCTTTAAAATAATTGTGTTGTATATGGCAGCATTGGAAACGACCACTAAGGATCCAGGCGAATGTTTTGCCTGCATGTCTGGCTGATCCACACGTAGGTGATGAATGTTATTTCGTTGGCTGGGGTGGATACGATCAAGGTAAGCTTAGTTTGTCTCAACCTATTGTAAAACCTATTAGAACTCGTATTATATTGTCAATCCTATTAACTTGGGATACTAACTTCATAATAGCTTATTCTTGTTAAAAGTTTTTTAGAAAAGTTGTATTCCCGATTTAAACATATCGAAGTAGGCATCTTTATAATTTTCTACAGCTCCATGGGACGCAGGTACAATCCCGCCGAAGACCAACATTTTCTATGAACAATTTGTTAGTTCTTCGAGTCTGCGTGTATATGTCGAGAGCGGAAGAAGTCAAATATTATCTCCTTAGTTTTTAATACTAGATATATTGACAACGAGATAATGACGTGACCAATAGAAAAGTGTGGACTCGTTTGAGACTGCGATCTGTCATCAGAAGTGGCATTGAATTATTTTAAAATACTAATTTAAATTATGAATGTCTTTAGGATAAGTATTAGTAAAAAGAACTTATATTTGGTTGTTCCTTCTATACATAACACAATCTGCTACCTGTAAAAAGTTTTAAGTTTTGTTTCTCTTTAAATTTTAATCAAAGCAATAATTACAGCGCTATTGCCACGACCAAAGTGGCAGCACGCAACAATATTAACTCCTCGTACTTGCGACGAAAAGATATCAGCACCTGATGTAGATATACCCGATGACGCCTTTTGTGCTAAAGTAGAAACACGAGGGACCGTAGTAAGTATATCTGTTTATTTTTATACTAGAAACAGTTTTTCTGAACAAAGGTAACAGCACGATAGGGCGAGAAACATAGTAATATTTCAAAGTATACTATCAAAGACTCGCTGCCCGCGGAATAATAAAATGTGAAAACAGGACGTAAAACAGGATTTCTTTCTTTATATTAGCCTGGTATATAGCGTCAGTTGTACCAAATTTTATAATTAATGAGTATTTTTGTTAAAACTTATGTGTCTAATTGTCTATTGCAATATATCAGACGCTTTCCGGTGAAGGAAAACATCGTGAGGAAACCTGAATATCCTAGAGAATTTTTAGGGATATGTGTAACCTATCCATCCGCATTGGAGCAGTATGGTAGATCTTAGCTCCAATCCTTATCTCCAAAATCGGAGAGAAGAGGCCTATGCCCAGCAATGGGATAATAAAATGTGGAGACAGGACTCCTTCTGTTGCGCTCTCTGTCGCACTTACGCGCTTTTATAACCTAATAATTTATTAATTTATAGCCTGGTATATATGTATATGCAATGGTACCAAAATTCATCAAAATTAGTTCTGTGGATCATTGTAACAGATTTCACATTTATAATATGGATTTATTAGTGACTAAACAACTTATTGCTTATTTTTCTAATTAACAGACAGGCGTCGGTGGGCCGTTGCTTTGCAAAACAGAAGATCGCACATCTATAGTTGGTTTGGCAGTGTATAGAGAAGACGTAGTGATACTGCTACCGACCTTTGAATGGGTGACCAATGCCTTACACGAACTACAGATTGTTTAATCTTCGAATATCTCAATATATTTAATTAATAAATTATTATAGTCTGCAGGTCAGCATGCGAATTTTCGTTAATCTAAATCGTAGATTAATGACGCATATTCATTCTCTTACCCTTATCCCACTATAAGTGCTGTCGGCACAATGTCTTCATCTTCCATTCTCCTCTATCATTCAACTCTGGTGCTGCTCCTTTTATATGCATACAATTCTTTACAAAATCTGTCCATCTTTAGTTTGGCCTCTATATATTCATATCGCCCGCTTAGTATTAAAGTGACCTAACTCAAAATAAGCTTCTATGATACATTGTAACTCTTATTACAAAGCCATCTATGACATCACGAAATATTTAAAAAAAAGTTTTTTCTTGCTCTTCCAAGTTATAGGTCCTAACAACTTTTGACTGGCCCGTTGACGCAGTGAGTAGTGATCCTGACTTCAACGCCGCGGGTCGCGGGTTCAATTTCCGCCGAGGGCCAACATTTTATATAAAAGAATTTGTTGGCTCTTCGAGCCTGGGTGTGTATTTGTATTTAAAGTATGTATTTAAAAATTACATATGTATATATTCACCAGTTGTCTCTCACCCATAACACAGGTATTAAAATTACTTATTTTGGGGACGGGCGACCGTGTAAGTTTCCCATATATATTTATTATTATATTTATTTATATAACATTCACGATTTTGGTGAATTATCGCTACGCTTTATAGCAAATTGTCCAAAAACGACTTTTTTGAATTAGGTCACTTTAATACTAAATGTGCGATATATTTATATTTAAAACTCGCTCGGTGAAATTTTTACCCCTTCTCATTACATGACCATACAACGAACGTTATCTCAATGAAAATAAATCAATAAAATAAAACACGCATAATCTTCCTAAATAATTTATTTATCGTTCGAAAAAATGTTTATCTGTGACCCGCACTCTACTGAAATTTAATATTAACGCATACAATACTGCTTAAATATGCTATAAATTTCAATGAACTAATTTCCGTAGAATGCAATAGACATAAGATGACGCGACACAACAAAACCATAGGAACTAAAAACAAATCCTCTCACAATTAAATGGGAATGTCGAGATCTACCTAGTAACGTTCAACACAATGCGATTTCATAATATCTTTTATGCTAAACAATAGAAAGACCGAATGGAATCTATATTTTTTGTTAGATGATATAATTTATTGTCCACATTAAATCTAATACTAAATGAACATAATTTTACTGCACTGTCAAATTTAGTTTTATATTACGTCAAAAACACGAGTTATTTAATTAAAAAGATTTATAGATTTGTAAGACGTTATCAAAAACTGTCAGTCAATAAATATTCTTTCATTTTTTTTTCCTAAATTTAAGAACTGTTTTCGCACATTCGGTCCGTCTAGGGCAAGCTTTATATATAAATTGTACATCTTAGATTTATTGATCTTTGGTGTCGAACTTGTATTGAGGTAAACACGTTGACCATAAAATTATAAGCTAATTAAAATAAAATTCTGAATAAATTTTATAAGTCTTACATAACAGCCATTTTTAATTTTCTAAAAACAAATTTATCGAAAGTTTTATCGACATGTCTCTAAATTGAAATTATAACTTTAAAAAAAATGTACTTTTTGGACAACGACCGTGTTACAAACCTTAACAAATAAACACCGTGAAGTTTTTAATACAATTTAAAGCTAAACTAAAAAGAAGTAATAAAATACTAATACTCTGAGCATTAAACACGAATATTGTTTAAATTTACAATATAGTAATAAATTTTATCATTAATAACGTAGTATATTTATAGATGGCAACTTCTCCAAATTTAAAAAACCACGTTCGTTTACTGAGCCATAGACAAGTAATATTTTATTTTACGACTATATAAACAACAACTATAATTTTACTAAACCATAAGAGCCGGATGCATAAAAAAATTACCTTGTAAATAACACGTAATACAGATAATAAATACGTAAATAGTATGAAACCAATGTCGTAGCTAAGTTGTTCCAAATTATTATAAAAGATGGTGAGGCAACACTTCAATTTTTATAATATATCTGAAATAGTAAATTAAATTTAAAATAAAAAGAATAATTAAAATTAAAAGAAGTAGCTCAAATGAAGAAAGATCTTGGGCAAGACAATAAATAGAAAGATTAATAATTAAAATAATACTCAAGAAATTGGCAAGAAATCGACCCTAAATTGCCATTTTATATTTCAAAACAAAAATGATTAAGTTTCGAGCATCCCAGCTACGACTGAGGCATTGACAAGATCACTTTATCACATTGCAGCTTACGCTATCACCAAGGGCTCGTCGTCCGAGAACCCGGTGATCGGAGGCACATCGTCATCATCTGTGAATGAATGTAATATTATATTAAGAATGTAATATTATATTTAGAATGTAATAAAACATTCTTTATTGAACCACATAAAAATTACAGTGCACAATGTAAACTAAGTGATACAATAAGGCGCTCTTATCGCTAAGTAGCGATTTCTTTCAGGCAACCTTTCGGCAAATCGTATTATCCGATGGAGCAATATTGATGAAATTTGGTTTAACTGAAGCTTATGGAATAGCTGGACTACCGTATAAATAGTTCTTTCTTTGCGAATAGAACAAAAATTGTAAACAAGTTCTTTCGCCATACCTGCTAGCAATTCCCAATTATTCTTTATTCAAGTTAACTTCTAAACAAGTGCTTTTCCGATCTACTACTGGTTCATAAAATTTACCTTCTGGTACCGAAAAGAGCTAGAAATAAACAAGGCAGTTGTGCTTTTCATAATTACTATCTTGTGGAAGGTCGAAGAGATTTATATAAGGCCTTATATAATATTGTTATAAAAGATAAAAGATCCACCATACTATACTAATCGTTACAAACTTGTAAACAAGTGCTCATACATCGTTAGCTCTACTTATGATTCGCAAAATTGTTTATACAGGGGAAAATATAAAAACCGCGGTTACGCTTTTAAAAGTATAATTCTTAAACCTACTTTAATTTATAACATAACATTTCGTTATATGTTTATTTTTTTATCCTCTGGATAAAAAAATGTGCAATATACTAACCGTTGTCGATAGTAGCCTGTCCGCGGCGACTGTCGTAACGCGGCGTGGCCGCAAGTCGCAGTAGCGAGCGCGCTAGACGCCGATGTCTCAACGCGACGTGTAGTAAAGTACCGCCCAGAGCGAGCGCCGCGACGCAAGCCGCCCCCGCTCCCCACCACACCGCACCCATTGCCGACACCGACGTATCGGATTCTAATGCTTCGGCATCTGAGTCATACGAAATCATACTTTAAAAAAAACCGAGATACACTCTTAATAATGGTTACAACTTTCTTTCCGCTATCACTCTCATAGGAACCACCCTTAGGTTCAATTACGTTGGTAGCGCTTTTGCTTCGCAATTTTACGGCTAATCGTCTAGAGCAATATTAAAATTGTCACAATTGAAGCTTATATAACGGGCTGACATAAAGGATAAAATAGTCAGTTTTTCCTTTAGGAACGTTAAAAATCAATATAGTGAATAACTGAGGCTATTCCAACATTAAAGCTGACGTGATTCGAATAAATTTTCAATCATCATAGAATTTTTAAAATACACGATGGTCATTACCATCGTATATTTTAAAAATTCTATGAATACGAAAAGTCTAAACTTTGGTCTCATTTTTTACAGTATGAAATTTGGAGTAATTTGGAGTAATAGAGTTGAAGCGCAAAATATTGATCTTTTTAAAAATTTTGCAAAAAATACATTAAATCAATAAAAAATCATAACACACACTACCGTGCACTTGAAATACATAATCTTTTGTTTATGATTAGAGTCTGTGGTGAAATGGAGAGTTTAATATTATTTATCTTTAATATTGTCTATGGTCTTATTAAATGTAAAAAAAATCATAATTATGATTCAGTGCTTCTAACTTCAGTCATAATGAATCATAGTTTAATTTCAACCTCTTGGCGACCACTATGGAGCATAATTGCTAAAGTTTAAACTCACTATAGTGACTATGGGCCTCATAAGAAGCCCGCCTCGCTCAGCGGGCGATGGAGCGAGCCATGCTCGGGAGTATCTCTACGTGATCAAATCAGGAATGAGGAGATCCGTAGAAGAACCAGAGTCACTGACATAGCTCAGCGTGTCGCGAGGCTGAAGTGGCGATGGGCGGGGCACATAGTGCGAAAACCGATGAGCGTTGGGGTCTCAAGGTGCTGGAATGGCGACCGCGCACCGGAAGACGCAGTGTCAGCAGACCCCCATGAAGTGACCCATGACCCCCATGGGTCCAAGCGGCACAAGATCGTGTGTGGTGTAGATCCCATGAAGAGACCTATGTCCAGCAGTGGACGTCCAGGTTGAAAAAGAAGAAGAAAGCACTCACCCTGCATACTTAATGTTCGCACTTCACTTAAATCGCTGTAATATCCGTCATTCGTGATCGCTCGAACGCTGACAAACAAGGATCCGGTCGCAGCGTTATTATCCGTCATCAATAGCGGAGAGAAGTCCGCCTCGACAGTCTTCATGTCGCCAGATGGATGGAGAAGATCTTCGGGTATCTCCTGTTCTGATACTATGATTTGATATCTATGCCTGTAATACACAAAAAAGATGGTTATTATAGCACTAGATGGCAGTACTTGTCTTAACTGCTTGAGAGCGAGTTGAACATATGCATGAACCTATTTCGTAAGCAATAATCTTTCTATAAATCTTATTTATTAAAGTTGATATAAAATAGAAAACACAACGAAGCACAAATTTTTTCAAGATCACCCTCATTCCTTACCGAGGTGTAGTAAAAGGCGACTAAGGTAAGTTGACTCGCCGTGTGATATTCGGATGTGTAGAATAGACCATCCTGTTTTTTACCGAGGGTTCGTGATAGACGACTTAGGTAAGTTGAAATCAGGCAGGCGGCCAGTCGTAAAATACCTAGCCAAATCATATGACGATATGTTGTGCCGACCCCAGTTTGAGTGGCATAAAAGCTAAGGCATAAGGAGGATAAGGAAGGAATGATGATTGGTCTTCGTATTAATAGACAAAGGTAGCATTTATTTCCGTAAACTTTCATTCAAAATCAGTTGACAGTAAGAGTAGGTGAAAATACAAAATCTTTGTTCCCACCCCTTTTTGGTTAGGTATACAGCACCTCATTCTAGCCCAAAGCATCCCAGACTTTTTTTCTTATAGACTACTTTCAAAATTTATTTGATTTCGATAGATCCCTTTCAGCTACATTTCCAACACATTCACAATATTTAGTGAAAAATTACAAAACGATTTGTGAACCCTTATATTTTTAGATGCCAACGTAGTCCCATGTCCAATCTGGTCCAGTTTGCAAACTGATGTTCGTGCCAAACTCTCGTACTATGGTTTCTCGTAGTTTTATTTTACTGAAGTAACTTACCGAGCTTGTCAAATAATAAATTTATATTCTAATAAGCTTCAACTTACTTGGGCTCAGTATGGTTGTCATCTGGATGTTGCCAGCTGACCATGAGCCGTCCGTTGGGCGCCAACCAAGCCACAACCGCGTTAGGAGGTTCAATTTCACCACTACGCACGAAACCACATCTCTCCGCTGAGCCCGGTGCATTTGCCTGGCAAAATTAGAATTTTAAACAATCACAAATATAGTTAATGTATAGAAACCTACTATACCCACGTCCTATTTTATCAAGTGAGACCGAGTATTTTTAAGCACATCCGTGGCCCTTATTCATGAGCTCTTTAACATTCCATACTCATGCCAGCCTTCTTATCTATGTAAAGAGCCGATACACACACATGTATACAGACATAAATACGTACTCTTTTGTTTATGGTTAAAATGTGGTGGTCACATTGAGAAGTGATTATAATTATTTGTATATATTTACATAGTAATTTCAAGTTCCAGTATTAACTTCAGTAAAAAAAATTCAAAAATTTAATATTGCCCTTTTTCTTTAAATTTATAATTTGATACATTTTATATTTAAAATTTTAACAAAAAATTGAGTAATTATAATATTGAGTGTTACAATTTTTAAAATAGTCGACAAATCTAAAAATGTCAGTACTAAAATATAAAAATAACTTACATGTATACAAACGTTGTAGCGTCCACCAATCGGCACTTTCTCTATGACGTGCGAAAGACTGACATTCTTAGTAGCTATCAGTTCGTAACGGCTGATCTTGTTGCGAGTCAGTTCTGTTATATCCAGCTAGAAATATATAATAAATAATATAGGTAAATGTCTTTTTTTTATACAGGAATAAAGCCCTTATGGGTACCGCCGCCTGTCCCCATCAGGCTAAAATGACCCGTGTGCTCCACCACGCTGCCGATGGCAAGGACAGGGTATCATTGAACACATTGCCCCCATTCCCGCCTACAGCTCTGATCCCAGAGAACACCTCCTCTGGGTAGGGACCCCTCGACAGAGAATTCCCCCTCCGCTAATCGGTGCATCGGGAGGTAAAGGTCTATAATGTTCAAACCCAATGTCAATGTCAAATGTCATTGGGTTTGAACATTGGTCAACAAATTGTCATGTTAACTGAAGAAAATCAACCTTAAACTTTAGACGCATTTGCGTACAGGACGTAGAATGTGTAACGCACATTTTAACTGATTTACCGTGAACAGTAATAGCTGTAAAATAAAACTATAATAGGATATAAACCATTTGTTTATAGAAATTACAAGCAAACCAGTTAATATCGAAATGGATAAATAATCACCACTTTCTACCGTAGTATACAACTTTAGATAATTTTATATAACCGCCATTTAGATAATCCATTAGAATGGTTTAACGTGTTAGGGGAAATCTTTGACAATCTTGCCTGCCCGTACTTTATCTTATATACAATAACAATAAATAAAATATACAAAGAGACGGATCTGGCGACCGACTCATATTTATATAACATTTTGTATTGGCCTAAGTTCTCATTCAAGATTATTTACTAGAATTTTCTTCGCTATGTCTATAGAGCACTTGAGAAAAAAAAGATAAAACCGATACCAAATGAATTACCTGACTTAAAGATAATTACGACTGATTTCAGAATAAGTTAAAAGTTAACTATTTATAAAGTAACTAAAGACATTAATAAATTACAGGAAAAGACTTACTCTATATGCAACTGGTTCACTAATGACGTCACAGTTCGCTTTCCATAAGATCTGGAGTTCAGCTTTCTTTTGGTCAAACAGGAAATGCAAATCCTTAATAGGTGCTCTATAAAACGAATAGTATATTTTACTTAGTGAGATTAGCTTGAAAATATTGATTTCAAATAGGTTTTTTATATATTTTTGGATTACTCGTTAAGACTATTAAAACATCTTAGACAAATAATCTATATATTAATGAAAAATCCTTACATTTAATCATAAGAATCTTTATATATCCTCCTGCCCTTATCCCATTTTAAGTGAGGTCGGCACAACATGTTGTCACATGATTTGGCTGCATTTTTCGACCGGCCGCCTGCCTGACGTCAACTTACCTTAGTCGTATTTTACGACACCTCGGTAAGAAGGAGGGTGGTCTATTCTACTAAACCGGATACCACACTGTGGGTTAACTTACCTTAGTCGCCTTTTACGACATTTCGGTAAGATATGAGGGTGGTATATTCTACTCAGCCGGATACCACACGGCAGGTCGACTTACCTTAGTCGCCTTTTATACACCTCGGTAAGAAATGAGGATGGTACTATTCTATTCAGCCGGATACCACATTGCGTACAATATTAATTTTATATTCGGAAAAAATAAATAGTAAATTGACCTCTCAAAAATTCTTAACAAACGACTGTATAAAAGGATAAGTTTCGATTTAGGAATTTTGATTGAGTCTTAAAAAAAAATTATAATAATGAAAAATCATTACATTTATTTATATCTTTACGATAATCTATCATGACAGTCGTAATGTAAAAATTCCCATTTGATTTCTTAGTTAATACATCTAATAAACATTACATATTTGTTATGTAATGACTAATACTAACTTGAGATTTTCTCTGGTCACGAAATCTTTTAAAGGCGACAGCGGTCCTCCAAGTAAACCCACGGTGAAGAAGTAACTCTCACAAGCGTGGAGACCTTCGATTACTACGCTGTTGTTCTTTGTTATTATTTTCGTTCCTGTGAATTAATTCCAATGTTTAAAGATGACACAAATGGTCACTGAAATGTAGATACTCGTCGATTTCTCCCATAAAATTCATTTTAGTTACTTAGTTTGTGTATTTGCAAATTCTCATTGAGACATCACGTACATTTATGTTTGACTTAGAGTCAAATATTATATTTGTTTTGCCCAAGAAGTTGAAGGATGGAGGAAGAAACTGAAATAGGCCACTTTTAATACAAACAGGTTAATACAAACTAATAAATTATAATATTAATATTGCTTCAATTTGCGATTAATAATATATTTAGGACTACTAATCGCGGATTTCAGCAAAATAATTCATATTTTTGTGATATAGAACTCTGAAAAGTAGCGCGTATTACTATTAAAAATAATATCGACGCTTTTTTTAAGTTCATTAATTGAAATCTAATCGAAGTATTCTCTGAGTCTGTCGATGACTAGTGAAATTTCGGCGAAAATTATGACTGGCCTATTGGCACAAGTAGTAGTAACCGACTTTCAGTATGGGGGGTCGCGGGTTCGAGTCCCACCGACTGTCAACATTTTCTAAAAACAATGTGTTAACACTTCTAGTCTGAGTGTTTGTATGTATTTATTTAAAATTATATAAATAGTATATTTACCATAACACATGTATTAAATTAATTTAGGGATTGACGACCATATAATAGTCCCATATATTTGTTTATTTAATTCCGTCCACATAGACGAGGTAGCTAAGTAAATGAAACATGACAATTTACTCTTATTATTAACAAATAATTGAGTGAAAAAGCTTCGCTCGGTATTTTTTAGAAGATATAAAAATGATGAATCTTGAAAAAAAATGAAAAATATATGGGCAAGTGGGGATCGATCCGGGGTATTTTCACACCTCTAGAACACCTGATTACCTCACTGAGATAAGCAAGATTAACTCATTTAAATATTAAAAGTTGATATCTTACCGTTGGTTAATTGTCCAGAATCACGTCTCCACTCCTTTACTAATATATAATGCACTTCATACTGTAACTCTTTATTCTTGTACCGGTCTGAAGTAGGCGGGGACCAACTGAGCTTTACTGATGTTCGTTTCTCTTTAATCAATTCAGCATTAAATGTAAGAGACTCATCTGCTAAGCCTTCAGTAACAACGGGAATCGTAAACGGAAGGCCTATTATTCCGTTCTTGTACGCTTTTATATCTATATACATGCGTACACCTTGTGGTAGGTTTGTTACTAAAATAAACGAACATTAAACATGTTAATTTCTGTAGAATAATCTATATCTATATATATCTATATAAAAGAAAGTTGGTCTTAGTTACACTATTTATAACTCAAGAACGGATGAACAAATTCGGCTGAAAATTGGTGGAGAGGTTGCTTAGAACCAGGAGACGGACATAGGATACTTTTTATCCCGTTCGACCGTATTTATTTTATCCCGTCAAGTCACTATAAAACGTGGTATAGCAAAAACGACTATGACATGGAAAAACAAAACATAAATGACAGCTAAACGTAATTTAGTCTTTGGATAAGTATGGTAAAAATATGACAATTATCAAAATAGTAGTAGCTATAAACGTTACTACATAGTATAAAACAAAGTCACTTTCTCTGTCCTGTCCTTATATCTCTATGTTTGCTTAAATCTTTAAAACTACGCAAAAGATTTTGATGCGGTTCTTTTAAGTATACAGCGAGAGAAGAGGAAGGTTTATATGTATAATAAAATTCAATATGGAGTAGCGAAATACTGTGATTATCACTCAGTGACATAGGCTATATGCTTTATACCCGTGCGAAGCTGGGGCGGGACTCCTAGTTAATATATAAAGCTGAAGAGTTTGTTTGATCGAACGCGCAAATCTCAGCAACTACTGGACCGATTTGAAAAATTATTTCATTGTAAGATAGTCAATTTATCTAGGATGGCTATAGATATATAAGCGTGATGTTATATATAGTGAGATATATAACATCACGCTAAGATAAATAGGAGAGGAGAAGCATTAAAAAATAGTACGAAAACAGCAAACTTTAAAGCTTGACTTGCGTACGATAAGTAAACGGTGGTAGTTATTCAAAAATCATCTAATACAAAGAATGTATATTAATAAGATTAACTCAGTTAAATATTAAAGATGTTTTAATATTATATTTGAAGATTATTTGGATGATAAAAAAGTCTGGATTTGAAAATCCTTTCAGCTTCATACAAGACTGCGTTTTAATAATGTAAAATTGAAAATGTTTAATAGATTGACCGCCGTTTCTTTCTGGTTTTTCACGGTAAGAGCAACATTCCGAACCAGTTGTAGCTTCATTAATCATATTGATACTTGACGATTCAAAAGTACTTGAAAGAGCTTATTTGAATAAAGATATTTTGATTTGATTTGATCATAATCTTCCTGCCCTTATCACACTCTAAGTGGGGTCGGCACAACATGTTATAAACATGATGTCACATGATTTGGCTGCGTTTTTACGACCGGCCGCCTGCCTGACGACAACTTATCTTAGTCGTATTTTACGACACCTCGAAAAGAAACAGGGTGGTCTATTCTACTTAACCGGATACCACACGGTGACTCACTTACCTTAGTCGCCTTTTACGACACCTCGGTAAGAAATGAGGGTGGTCTATTCTACTCAGCCGGATACCACACGGCGGGTCGACGTACCTTAGTCGCCTTTTACCTCACCTCGGTAAGTAACGAGGGTGGTACTATTCTATTCAGCCGGATATCACACGGCGGGTTCGATTTGATTTAATATTATCTAATTACTGTAGCACACGGAGTTTAGTTCGGTGAAGGAAAACATCGTGAGGAAACCTGAATATCTCTAGAGAATTCTGGAAATGTATAACCTACCAATCCGCATTGGAGCAGCGTGGCAAGTCTTAGCTCCAATCCTTCTCTCCAAAAACGGAAAGAAGAGGCCTGTTCTCAACAGTGGGATAGTAACAGGCCGCTACTTTATTTCGGTGAAGGAAAACATCGTGAGGAAACCTGCATATCTCTAGACAATTCTGGGGATATGTGTAACCTACCAAACCGCATTGGATCAGCGTGGTAGGTCTTAGCTCTAATCCTTCTCTCCAAAAAAAAAAAGAAGAGAAGAGTCCTATGCCAACAGTGGGATAGTAACAGGCCGTTACTTACAGTTAAATATTAAAGATGTTATAACATTACATTATCTAATTACGGTAGCACACGGAGTTTAGATTAAGACATATCAAAACTCACCATTGACTGTATTATCCTTAGTATCTATCACTGGTAGTTGAGCGTATTTGGACGGGAGCCTCGTCTCTACTAAGTATCCCTCAACCCCTCTCAGTTTGTTCCATCGCAACGACACAGAGGTGGGAGTGAGACGGGACATGCTCGCATTTACAATGTCATCAATATCTCCGATATCGTCGAACGTTAAATTCATAATGGAAGTTGATTCTGATGTGAAAGCTTTATTGGTTGCCGTAACCTACAAAAATTAAAATATTTTACTTTATCGCGGATTATTACAAAATAATTTTATTATTACTAAATATTATGGATCTCCGCAAAATAACGCCTAATTCTATAAATTATTTAAAGTGACATTTTCTATGCTTATACATGGAACATGTAACTTTATTCTTCAGGCGAATCACTCACCACTATATTATCGCTACATATTATTAAACAAAGTCCCTATATCCCTATGTACGCATAAAACTTTAAAACTACGCAACAGATTTTGATGCGGTTTTTTTTTAATAGATAGAGTGATTCCAGAGGAAGGTTTGTACGTATAATAACATTCAATACGGAGTAGAGAAATACTGTAATTTTTGAGGTTTCTGTAAATAATTACATTTTTTTCCGTTTACATTGCAAACGCAGGCTAAACCCTACGAGATTTATCAAAATGATGTACTAAGTATTTGTACACCTTGAAAAGGTCTACAGAAAAGTCCGCGATGGTATATGTCTATCTCTTATCGATAACCCACTATAGCATTTTTTGTCATTTACTTTTTACGAAAATTAATGCCTTATTTTTGAAGCAATTTTTATACAATACAGCATTAATCCTTATCCAATTAAGTACCTTAAATAAATTGTTGATTTAATATAGATCAATATGGCCATTTACAGCATGTAATTTAAGTGAACATTTTCGGAGAAATTACAGATTTAAAATGCCGTGAGGACGCCGCGCTTTGCCCTATAACACTTCGACTTTAGTAGCTATGTCCCTCTTTCAAGAGTTTGTTTAAAGACATTCTGTAATTAATTGTAAAAATAAAATACATAGGGAAAGTGTAAAAGTAAATAAGTAAAAATGTACTATATGAATTTAGATATTCCAAAGATAGCAGGAAATCTTCTTGGTATAGGGAAAGGAAATTGTTTTTCTCCAAATTTAACGCGTGCGGGCCACGGGCAGTAATGAATAAATCAAAACTACTCGATCGATTTTAATCATTTTTTTACACTGACTGACATGGGATATATATTTTGTACCCGTGCGAAGCAGGGGCAGGCCGCTAGTATACAATATACTGCACGCATAGTATTCAACTAACCGAATTCAAAATTAGGTTTAACTGAGTTAGATACATTCATCATTGTCCTGACCTTATCCTACTCTAAGTGAAATCGGCACATGTTTTAAACGTGTTGTTAGATGAGCTAGCTAGTTATTTTACGACCGACCGCCTGGCGACGTCAACTTACCTAAGTCGCCTTTTACCTCGGTAAGAAATGAGGGTAGTATGTTTTACTAAGCCGTATACCACACGTCGGGTCAACTTATCTAAGTCGCCTTTTAGGACACTTCGGCAAGATATGAGTCGGGTTTTTCTCAGCTGGATACCATACGGCGGATTAAATTTACATTTCTATTTTTTACTTATGGTTAGACCATTTTTGTATAGATTGTGGCGAACAACTATATCAGAAATATGAAAAATGTTTAAACGTCTTAGAAATAATGAATTAAATACAAATGATTATTCTTACATTATTATAACATGTATAAGGTACCTATTAAGTAAGGTCATACAATCTGGCAGTGTTATCGCTACATAGCGATAATATAGTAATTTATAGAGTTAGGCGTTATTTTGCGGAGGTCCATAATACAAAAGTAATGAGAATATTATTTATTTATTTATTTATTTATGTACCATAAAAAATGTAGGAAAAAAAACATTATTGGTAAAAAAAAGTGTACAAAGGTCAACTTATCCCTATGATAGAGATCTCTGCCAGCTAACCTACGAAGTGAGACAATTTATATTATGGAAAAAGGTACGCAAATATCAATCATTATGAATTAGAATTACCTACTAATTATTTCCTAATTTAACAATAAAAATAAAATAAATATAAAATATATTTACATATAAATAAATATATATACATACACACTATATATAATACAAAGTATAATACCTATATAAATGTCAACAAATACATTATGATGGTAAAGATGTGTAATGTTTCTTTAGTCTTAGTTTAAAAGTGCTGAAGGAAATGTTAAAGCAGTCATTGGTGACGCTGTAAGGCAACGAGTTCCACAGACATCCAGCAAGTACAGAAAAAGATTTAGCAAAAAATACGGTATTGTAAGGCGGGATGGTAAGTGAAAGTGGTAAGATAAAAGAAAATATATGTAATGCTAAATGTAATACACTCTATATTTAGCATTACATGTATTTTCTTTTATCTCGGATTATAGCAAAATAATATTCTCATTACTTTTGATAATATAGTAATAATATTTTGAACAGTTTTGTCTGCCTTAAGTCATTAATTTTTGACTTTATTGATTTTCATTCACACAATTTTCACAAACATACTATCAAAGTGAACTGGTCAAAATAACTCACCCAGAAGGAATAACTCTTTTTGGGCTTGAAATATCCATGTATGACGAGTGATACCGACTCGTTAGTGCCCAATGAAGGTACTATATGTTCCACAGGCGGCAAAGGCGGCACGTAGTTGACTGTGTAATACTGGATGATACCACGGGGATCGCTTGGAGGGTCCCATATTAGATTAACACGCCTTCCTATCATCTGACGTATGGTTAAACCACGCGGCGGTGACGGAGCTGTTAATTAAAAAGCTGTTAAACCGGACATTAAGAACATGTAATAAAAGAAAAAAAATATTTTCTAGACTTAATTTGGAGCTCTCGGTAGATTTTTTAACATTAATGGCACAATATCACGATACAAGGATAACCCTACAAGGGTGGAATATCATCATCTTCCTGCCCTTATCCCACTCGAAGTGGGGTCGGCACAACATATTACAAACATGTCACATGATTTGGCTATGTTTTAAACGACCGGCCGCCTGCCTAACGTCAACTTACGTTAGTCATATTTTATGACGTTACGACACCGCGGTAAGAAAGATGGTGGTCTATTTCACTAAACCGAATACCACACGGCGGGTCGACTTTCCTTAGTACCGTTTTCCGACACCTCGGTAAGAAATGAGGGTGGTACTATTCTATTCAGCAGGAAACCAAAACTTATTTATTTCATCATGGTCAAAAATATCAAGGGTTTTTTAAACTTAATTTAGAGTTCTGGGCAGGAAACTTTTTTTAAACATTATTTGCACAATAAACCTCCTACGAAATGGACTGATGACCTCAAAATAGTCGCGGGGTTCCGATAGATCCAAGTTGCACAAGAGCTATTTGTTTTGGAGATCCCGTAACCTATGTCAAGTAGTGGACGTTCATCATTTGAAGAAGAATGAGTATAATAAATATGTCATTTATTTTTACTCAAAATAAAACAGTCCATACAACATATAAAAAAAAATTATACAATCTTAAACAGTCAGAAAAATACTTTAAGCTTTACATGATAATAAATATTGTATTTGAAGCGTATATTATATTGTTTACTTAAAGATTTAATAATATAGAAGAATACTTAAAGAATTTGGGTACAAAAGTGAAGGCAGAAATATTGAATATCTTGAATTAACTATGATTTAAACCACGTAAAAATGACAGAACTGTTATAAAAGAGATTGCTCAAGAACTAATGATAAACGAAAACTTTTATAAACAAGTTTAGTTGGCGTATAAGAATCTAACTTAAGTATACGAATATGGTCGTCAAATGGTCGTAATTCGACCATCATTTATAATAACTGATATAAGAACATAAATCATTGTTATGAACATATTTGACATTCGGTAAGACTATAGATAAATAATATTAAAGATAACTAATATTAATATGTTCCCAATTTAACCATAAACAAAAGAGTATACGTGTGTACATGTATATATACTACATATGTGTGAGTGTGTCAAATTCATGGTAGTGTATGTAAATTAATTTCTTATTAAATTAAAGCATTTTTATGGCTTATCGTAAAATAATATTAAAATTATGCACTCCAACTCTTGTTTATCATCCCACTGCTTGGCATAGGCCACCTCTCTTCTTTTTGTAAAGAAGTTTGTGAGTATGTATGTTTGTTACTCTTTTACGGCGATTCCGTCGAACCAATATCGATGAAATTTGGAATAATTATTGCTAATACACCGGAGTAATATATAGGCTATAGAAATCCTGTTAATTCTACAGGAAGATGAAAAGCGTCATCTATTATCAACCTATCACGCGACAAAAGTTCACGTGAAGTTGCGTGTAAAATCTAGTATATACTATAACTTTGCCAAATTTCATACTCCCCCGTTTGCGTAATTTTCGTAAAAAAAAGGGTAAAAATTAGTCGCTTCACGTAGTAATAAATAGATAATGTGCATATGTACATTTTATTTATTGTTATAGAGATTATTACATAGAGGGATGAAAATTATGTGTCCAAACAAGTGTTACATAGGAATTTGAATGGATAATAGGAATTTGAATAGGAATTTGACTGTTAAAAAGAGGCTGATACTGAAAGCCTATTATACTCTTGAAGATTATTTAGAAGATAAGAATGTGTGGACATAGCTCTCTTTGAACCTGTACAAGACAGTAACGACTTAATGTAAATAATATTAAGAATTATATTTTTAAAAGAGCAACCGCCGAGTTTCTTGCTGGCTCTTCTCGGTAGGAACAGCTTTCCGAACCAGCAGTAGAGTTGACGATTCAAAAGCACTTGTTTACAAGTTTATTTGAATAAAGAATATTTTGAATTTGAATTAGAATTTGAATTTGATATGTGAGTAGAGAGAGGCAGAAAAAGAGATGGTTCTATTGTGTGCAAGATGACAAGAAGGAGTAGATCCAGAGTTGATGAATGACAGGAACGGAAGCGAAAAACAAGTTATATCGACCCCACTTAGAGTGGGATAAGGGCAGTAATGAGATATTATAACATACTTCCTTCGCCAGTTGTAGTGTTTACGTATTTCATTGACGCGTATGTCCTATTAGACTTGCTATCATGAAAGTAGAATGTCACATTGTAGTTGGTGAACGGTTCCAAATTCGTGAATCTGTAAGAAATAGTATTTTATTATTAAACGTCACAAACAATTATTTAACAATGGGGTAAAGCGCTAAAAAATATAAATTTAATTTTTACAATTCTTCTCTTTCTTTACCATTATATACGTATACTATATTATTTTTTATCTATTATATATTTATTTTATATTTGCTTACAAAAGTAGTAGGAAAATTATTTTGCTTTAATCCGTGATAAAGTAAAATAGAAAATATATATAATAGTAATAACTAAATGTATAGTGGACTATCCGTTTTCGTACCTGATACATACAGGATTCGTAAAAGAAACACAACTTTCACACAAACTTTCCACCACCGCCACCACAACACAAGCACTACACGGTTTCACTATCACAAATTCAACAATCGTTTTGCTCCGTAATTAAAGCATGATCAGGACATAGACCCTACGACGGCGATTTTGTCGTGGAGTGAACGGCTAGTACACTCTACATTTAGCATTACATATATTTTCTCTTATAACGGTTTATAGCAAAATATTTTCATTACTTTTGTATTATGGACCTCAGCAAAGTAACGCCTAATTCTATAAATTATTTGAGATAAATATATACTGTTAATTCGAAGATTTAATAATACAGGCAGAATAAGAAATTCTTGGCGCAAATTTAAGGTCAGAAATGTTGAAAAAAGTTATATATTACACTAAAATAAAACATATTTCAGGGTACCAGCAGTGAAGGATTTAAGAAAACATATGAACAAACTCACCTATACACGATGTCGTCTGTCCAAGTCATATTCTTCCAAACACCATCGATGACTTTAGATATTGACGGTAAGAATGAATATATCACCATCTTCTGTTGGGCCATCCAACACGATATAAGGAAGCTTGTCGAGTTAATGGACGATTGATCCACTCCAATACTTAAAACCTAATACAAACGGCAAAATTAGTGATAGTAAACCTTCGTCAATTATCTGGTCCGATTTGACAAAATAGGACCATTGATGTATGACGAAGTTTCCTTAGTCTAACAAGAAACTTCTTAATAACGTAGCTTACTTAAAGAATGTTTTTTTTTTCAAATTGGCTAAGTCGTCATTCTGATTGCATGACCCTAAAGCTTATATTTTTCTCATCAGATATTAAACCGTTAAACTTATTTGCGTGAAGTTATAAATAAAATTGAAAATCTAAAAGTCTTTTAGAACCAAACTGCATACTTAGTTCGAATTTTAATTTTTAGGTACTTAGTGCTTTATTTACTTCAAGTGTTCAATTTTATAATCAGCCTGAATGGAGTTCTTTATAGTCGCATACATTATTAGCTATTAATCTTTTAAAACAAAGTCCCCTACAGTCTGCCTGTGTTTGATTGATTTTCACAATATCTACTACATACTACTAAATACTACGTATTTTTGTAGGGTTTTTACTAATAAATAGTTTATTTTTAGATAGGTTTAGGAACGGCCTAAACAATTTTGATAAAGAGTTTTTGAGGCGGTTATGGAGCAACATGTAAGCGGAAAAAGCTTTGTGACCCATTGATTTCATGCGCGCGAATCCGTAGGGAGAACTAGTAATATTATTCATTTACACAAAATACATGCAAAAATTAAGAAATCATAGATTACAGATCTTTAAGAAAAATCGTGACTACCACCTAATTTTTTTTTTAAATTTCATATTTTGCACTGACCTGGTATGCATGATGTTTAGTTGCGTCCTCAGAGCAATTTGTCTCATCACTAAGATCAAAACAATCTTGAACTCCGTTACACACCATATCTTGCCACAGACACCGTGTTCCATCGTCACATCGGAAATAGCTCGAAGGACAATCCACTGCTGTTTTATGTGTCTGTGAAATTTAGTATGTTAATAATCTGAGCGTCTATCATTAACGGTGGCAACTCTTGATAATCGAAAAGAATGTTTCTTTATTTTTTTTTTAATTTTATTAGGTCTAATTTGATTAATAATAAAAAACAAGGTTTCTTAAATTGACACATAATACCATTTAAAGGCAAACACAGCATGGAACTTTAACTTAATCAAATCGATTTTAAAGATCGATCAATATTTATTCATTTTTAATTATCCTCGTTTCCCTCTCCGTTTTATACTCTCTTTTTTCAAAAGTAATAATAAAATAATTTTATTATTACATTTGTATTAAGGATCTCTGCAAAGTAACGCCTAATTCTACTCTCTTTTTTCATGTTTTTTAGGTTAAAATCTGCGTTGTTGTGAAACCAATGTAGCCAAACTACACGTTTCAATTTAGTCCACTTTAATTAGTCTGTATCGTAATTAATTTAAATAAAGAAAAAATCGATTATTGATTTCTTCGATTCGAATAAATAGGTTTATTTTGAAGGGAGAAAATCGATTATTTAGTAATCGATTTTTTTCCAGTCCGTATCACATTACGCTGCACAATACTGTCTAGACTAGCTAAACGACTACAAACTGCCCCATCCGAAGAATAAACTTACATGTTCTATGTTTATACATGGAACATAGAACTTTATTCTTCGGATAGGGCGAAAACATTCATCCATTTGTAAGTACTCACATTAGCACAATGCATCTCGTCACTATGGTCGGCGCAGTCAAGTATACCGTCGCATAGTTGGTTGTCTCGGATGCACGCACGGCCGTCCGCACACGGCGTACTGTCCGCAGCGCATCGCGAACCACCCGTCGGTGTTCTAGTGCAGCTGCGCTCGTCAGCGCCGTCCGAACAGTCATTGGTCGTATCACACACCCACGATAGAGGGATGCACACACCTGGACAAAGGAAAAAACAAATTGGACAATGCTATCCACTATAAATGAGGCGGGGTTGTGGTGGATGTTTCCAATTGAGGAAACCTTCAACCCAACCTGAGTTGAGTTTGACCTAAATTAATGGTGTTTTTCAACACAGTACCAAAATAGTAACCTCTTAAAATAAGATAACAAATTATAAATACGTATGTCTCTCTTTATCATTATCAGTATGTTATGCTTTCACTGGCAATACGTTTGACTAATATCGATCGAAATAGGTACAATTAACGCTTATATATAGGGCTAACATATTAAATTTCGCGTTTTTTCTCCGGGACACATACAGACACAGACACAGGTATTTTCAAAAATGAAGTTGACGCGAACTAATTAATGGATATGAACTAGTCTATAAATTTCCAGGATTTTCATTTATTTCAGGGAGTTATTAATTAATTATAAATAAGGATAAGACTAAATTTAGCCCTGATCGACACTCATAAAAGTATCCCAAAAAATTTACATCATTCACCCACTTACATAAACACTCATAGAAGTATCCCAACAATTTTACTTTTTTCAACATAAAAACACATTTAACTTACACTCTTGCTTTTCTAGATAAAGCATAGGTAATGCTAACTGTATTGAATGGCTTTAAATTAACTGTATTATATTTATATTTATTATTACTTTCTCGACAGGCGTTTTACCCCGTAACCAAAGCAAAGCACGACAAAATCGTAAAGTATTAGCGAACTAAAACGCTTAATTTTGTTTTAAATTACTTAAAAATCATTTAATAATAAACTTATAACGAGATAAAATAAAGTTTAATATTTTAAGTTAAACTTACCAGGAGAGCAAGTGAACTGATTTTTCCCGCATTTCTGCCTTGTCGCGTCATGTTCAGGACTGACAACCGTATCATCCCGATAAACTAGACCACATGCGGCTTCATCAGAATTGTCCCCACAGTCGTTGATACTATCGCAACGCCACCAATACGGTAAACAGTTTCCATTATCGCACTTAAACATCCAATCGGCGCATGTAACATTATATGGGAAATCTGGTTTCTCGGGACGAGGAATTACTTTCGTGTGACCGGTGGACGGACAATTCTTCTCGTCTGAACCATCTGGGTCGCCACAATCGTTCTCACCATCGCAAACCTAAACAATTTGAAAGATACTGTTATAAACAATCAGTAACTCATACCACAAGTAGGTATAATGTCAAATTTACCAAAAGAAATATTTTTTTAAACGCGTAAATTATAACAAAGAGTTACTTTTCTTTATTCAAGTAAACTTGTAAACAAGTGCTTTTGGATCACCAACTCTACTGCTGGTTCCGAAAATTATTCCTACCGAGAAGAGCCAAAAACTTTGCAACACAAAATAATTAGTTACAATTCTTCATAGCAATCTTGTGCGAGGAACTTATATGTATATAATCCTCAAGAGTAGTATATAATAGTAAGCTTTCTTTATCAGCCTTCTTTTATAGTTATTTGCTATAACGAAAAGTCTAAAACTGATTATGAAATTATATTATAGAATCGTTAAATCGTTTATCGATTAATTTACAATCCATTCTTAATCATTTTGTTTATGCATTTGACAATGAATCATTAACAGTAATAAGTGGTGTTAATTCCCTATATTGGAAAGCAAACACTCAAAGAGAACGATTTTTACTTTTAGCATACATTTATACTATTGTTTGTATTCTGTTTAAGAAATCTTTCGTGTATATTGATTAAATCAAACTTTTGAGAATAGATCCATTTCTTTTTGAGTTACAAATTAACTTTTATATTTACAGCCTATTAATATGCGACGTCATTGAACCTTTCCTAACAATAAAATAGTCATAGTCAAAAAAACGTAAGGCGTAACTGAATGGGAATGATATCAATCCTCTAAGTCCTATGTATATGTTCTAGTTTATTGAAATTGAAATATAATAAATCCGTCAAAGGTGAATATGTTGATAAGTCGACTTACGCCCTTTTATATGTTTAATCATAATAGGCGATAGGAATGCCTTATTATATGGTGAACATTTCAGTGAAGTTGATAAGTCTTTTATATCGCACATACTAACTTGAGCTGTGATAGCCCAGCGGTAACACCGTGCGACTCTTTCGGGGAGGTCACGGGTTCAAACCCGGGCAGACACCAATGAGTTTTCTGTCAAAACTTATGTGTCTAATTGATAATTGCAATCTATCACACGCTTTTCGGTGAAGGAAAACATCGTGCGGAAACCTGCATATCTATAGAGAACTCTGGAGATATGTGTAACCTACCAACACGCATTAGAGCAGCGTGGTAGTTCTAAAAACAGAGAGAAGAGGACTATTCCCAGCAGTGTGAGAGTAATAGGCCGTTACATTACTCGACTTTTACTAACTTGTAAATATTTAAATAACTTTTTAAACGTATATATAACTAAACTTATTCTATAACTAAACGTTAGTTACGTTTAGTTATATTCTATAACTAAACGTAAACGTATTCGTTTGAGACTTGTTAAGTTATTCACGTCTGGTACGGAAGTAATGTAAATGACTTACCCAAGACAAGTATATGCATTTTCCAGTCGAACATCTGAACATATACGGCGAACAAGTGGAATTCTTGCATCTGTCCTCCTGCTCGTCTTCTCCTTCGGGACAATCTCTTTCACCATCACATACCCAAGCATGAGGAATGCAGGGCGCATTACTGTTGTTACCGCACGAGAAAATATAACCAACGCAGCTCAGAGTATCCGGTCGTTTTGGTAGACTTTGCTGTGGAATTATTAAATTCCTATTAATATTCCGCGGTTTCACCCGCGTACATACTGATATCATGGTAGTGCAAAATCTACTAAGTCAGACTATAGATTTTTGGTAATATAAAAGTTTTATTTCTTATTTAACCTACCAATCCGCATTGGAGCAGCGTGGTAGGTCTTAGCTCCAATCCTTCTCTCCAATAACGGAGAGAAGAGGCCTATGCCCAGCAGTGGGATAGTAACAGGCCGCTACTTACTATTTCTTATTTAATTACACTTACATTCATAATCTAATGAATATACAGATTTTTATGAATAATTTTTTACACCGTATTACATTTTTATTATATATTAATGGTGCTCAGTAAAGATCCAGCTTTCCAATGGTGAAAAAATTTTTGAAATCGGTCCAGTAGTTTAGTGAGAAAACATTACAAACACACATACAATTTTTTCCTCTTTATAATATTAGTATAGATAATTATTAACTAGCTAAGACTGCGGCTTCGTATATTAGCTGAAAACTAAATTTTAGAAATTTAAAAGTAGTTATTGTGTTACTATGACTATGAAACATGTTGTCGCGGATTTTTTATAGTATTTTTGTAATTCTACAATTCTCTAGTACATATACAGTAACATGTACTGTGTGTGTATCTCTGTTGGTTAACGCGGCGCACGCGACTAAAGCTACCAGCGGGCGACAACAAACATAAAACCATAATGTACTAATGACCAACAAAACCGTACAAAAATCAGTTTAGTACATTTTGTGAAATAGATCGATCGATCCAAAAGCTATCAGACAGACAGCTTTTTAGGACTTTGTTTTATAACAAGTATAGACATAGGTAGTTTATTTACGTGACACTAACAAAGCCTAGAGCTCGCGACTTTGAAGCGTCGACGGGCGGGGCGCATAGTCATAGAGCCATTACAGCAGTTTAAAAACACAGTTAAAAAGAGGCTGATACAGAAAGCCTACTATACTCTTGAAGATTCACGCACACGCAAGTACAAACAGACGCTACACACAGAAACATACACACACGCACACACAATCATCCACATCCACAAACACAAACACAAATCTGAGTTTTGGCGGATTTTTGTATTGTAACTAGTGATAAGATTAGCTTAAGACATTAAAAGTGTAATCCTAAATTGGCTTATTTTATAATATATAGTCATACTTTGTAATGAAATTGTAAAACGCTGTTGGATTGCCAAATAAATATTAAAAAAAAAAAAAGATTATTTAGAAGATAAGAATGTGTGGATATAGCTCTCTTTGAACCTGTACAAGACAGTAACGACTTAATGTAAATAATATTAAGAATTATATTTTTAAAAGAACAACCGCCGAGTTTCTTGCTGGCTCTTTCTTCTCGGTAGGAACAGCTTTCCGAACCAGCAGTAGAGGTGACGATTCAAAAGCACTTGTTTACAAGTTTATTTTAATAAAGAATATTTTGAATTTGAATTTGAATTAAACACCATTGGCGCCATAGGCATTTCCAATTATGTTAGTTATTACCGTGCAATTCCGTTCGTCAGAACCATCTTTGCAGTCGTTATCTCCATCGCACATCCACTTCTTTTGTATGCAATGTCCATTTGCACACGTAAATTGATCTTCAGTACAATTTTGTTTATCACAATCTAGAATATAAAAAAGTTAATCTAAGTTGAGCAATGATAGGAGATTACAAAATAATCAATCCATCTAATATTATAAACTCCATCCAAAAAACTAACCTACCATTTCAATCAAAATCCAACATCTCATATTATTATACACTAGCGGCCTGCCCCTGCTTCGCACGGGTATAAAATATGTATCCCATGTCAGTCAGTGTAAAAAAAATGATTAAAATTGATCCAGTAGTTTTGATATGGCGCTGTATTTAAAAAATGATTTTCCCTATTTTCCCGCTTTTCTATTGAAATTTTTCCTAGATTTTCGTTGCTATAAACCTCACGGAGCCCGAGACCTTTCCAACGAATGCAAAACCGTGGAAATCGGTTTGTGCGTTCTGGAGTTATATCGTCAGGAAGGAAAACCCGACTTATTTTTATATAGTAGATTATTATAAATTATTTTTATTAAACCTTAACTTCTTCCATTTTTAAATATTTCTTATTATAAAAATTTTTTTTTAAAAAACATTTAAAAATATAAATATTATCGTCCGCCGGGAGGGGGGAAATATTCCAAGCTGCAGGTGGTTAGGGATCCAAAGTGAGGAATTATATTATTATACAAATTCAAATTCAAAATATTCTTTATTCAAAAAAACTTGTAAACAAGTGCTTTTGAATCATAATACTGAATACATTATAATACTTATGAATACATTATATTATATACTATTATTATACATCATATATTAAGGAGCTTTGTTTTATTTGTCATTAAGATCAAGGCGTCTCATCAGATGTCGATGTGATTTTAGGTATAAAGAGATAGCGACATCGACTAATTGAAATCTTAGTAAGGAAGTCCCATCTTTAATAGGTGAAGAGAACGGTGAGATCGTGTGCTTCTTTCTAGGGGTGCATAGGTTCAAACCTCGGGCAGGCATAAATGAGTTTCTCTATTCAACTTTTGTGCCTAATAGATATTTGTAATTTATCACACGCTTTTTGGTGATGAAAAACATCGATACGAAACCTCCATAGCTCTAGAGAATTCTAGGGATTTGTAATGTAATATAAACCTACCAATTGCATTGGAGCGTGATGGGTCTCCAACGGTTCTTTCAAAAAAAGGAGAGAAGAGGTCTATGGCTAGAAATGGGATAGTAACAATTCGAAACTAATGTTAAAAAAGTAGTTTATTATATATTTAAACTGGGTGCTACCCCGCCGTGTGGTATCCGGCTGAGTAGAATAGACCAACCTTATTTTTTACCGTGGTGTCGTAAAAGGCGACTAAGGTAAGTTGACCCACCGTGTGATATCCGGTTTAGAATAGACCAACCTCTTTTTTACCGAGTTGTCGTAAAATACGACTGAGATAAGTTGATGTCAGGCACGCGGCCGACCGTAAAAACGCAGCCATGTGACAGCATGTTTCTAACATGTGATGACCCCACTTAGAGTGGGATACGGGCAGGAGGATGGTGAACATGTCTAACGGTACGTCGTTATGTAATAAGTGAAAAGTGGAAATTAGAAAAAAGGCGATTCGTTTTCGGTGTTTTGGGACCGTGAACCTTCTTTATAAGGAAGCGGTCTGGATGACAATCATGATTTATAATTCCAGATCCGCTACATACGTGCTATAAATTAAGATTTAAATAACAACATTGTTGTGTTCGAGATGATAAAGCTCGTCCCAAGAATTCCATTTCATAGTACAAAAGTCTAGGACAAATTCAATGAAAGATTCGTTTCTACAATAAAATTTCCCAATCCATGATAGACTTGTCTAGAGAAAGGTTTAAATTAATTGTAAAATATGTGCATATACGTAAAGCATGTAACAAAATTGAAGTTTATTTGAATGTTAAAAATGCCTGGATTTGCATACAAGACAGCGATTTGATAATGTAAAATTAAATTTACATGAATGATTTAAACTGGGTGTTACCTTTTTCATCACTCTTGTCCTGACAATCTATATCCCCGTCACATCGCCAATGTGGCAGGTAGCAACGTGCGTCGTCACACGCGATCATGTGCGGTGCGCACGCACATCCCTCCTCATCAGACATATCGCCACAATCCTGGTTGCCGTCACATCGCCACGAGTTTGTAATGCACATACCGTTCTTGCATGTAAACTCGTCCTAAAACGAAAATTTTAATTGCCAATGATTTATCCAACAATAATGAGAATATTATCTTGCTATGGTCCGCGATAAAAAAATATATGTATGTAATGCTAAATGTAGAGTGTACTATTCGTTCTCATACCTGATACATGCAGAATTTGTAAGAACTCATGCACTACCCGACACCGATGACACAACAATACACAAACACTGTTTCGCCCCGTAACCGAAGCATCGTCAGAAGATAGACTCCACGACAAAATCGTAAAGCATCTTTACGAGTTCTTACAAATTCTGCATGTATCTGGTATCAGAACAAATAGTACACTCTACATTTAGCATTACATATATTTTATTTTATCTCTAATCTCTAAAATAATATTCTCATTACTTTTGTATTATGGACCTCCGCAAAGTAACGCCTGATTCTATAAATTAATGTTTTATCCATTAAAAATATGTCAATATTGCCCTTTCTTTCACATCTTTTATACTCTATTATCCATACTACAACCATTTCTACCTCTGTCTCTGTTGTTTTTACTGTCTTTAGAATTAGATTTAGATTTAAGAAATGGTCGCCATTTAAAACGTTGAGGTACACCCCAACTTATGTTGAATAGTTTTCTAATTCGTAACGTCACACTTCATCTACTTTACTGTGACGTTATTATAAAAGGTTTGATTTTAATTGACTATGAATTTTGGTCACTCTGTGCTTCACTACATATTATAAAACAAAGTCACATATATCGTATGTACGCATAAAACTTTAAAACTACGCAACCGATTTTGATGCGGTTTTTTTTTAATAGATAGAGTGATTCAAAAGGAAGGTTTGTACGTATAATAACATTTAATACGAAGTAGAGAAATACTGTAATTTTTGAGGTTTCTGTAAATAATTACATTTTTTTCCGCTTACATTGCAAACGCAGGCTAAACCCTACGAGATTTATCAAAATGATGTACTAAGTATTTGTAAACCATGAAAAGGTCTACAGAAAAGTCCGCGATGGTATATGTCTATCTCTTATGGATAACCCACAATAGCAGTTTATTTTCATTTACTTTTTACGAAAAATGATGCCTTATGTTCAAAGCAATTTTTATACAATACAGCATTAATCTTTATCCAATTAGGTACCTTAAATAAATTGTTGATTTAATATAGATCAATATTGACGTTTACAGCATGTAATTTAAGTGAACATTTTTGGAGATATTACAGATTTAAAATCCCGCGAGGAGGCCGCGCTTCGACCTATAAGCACTTCGAATTTAGCAGCGACCGGAGGCGCAACTAAATGTCCTTCTTTCAAGTTTATATTGTCTAATGATAAGAAAGCTATGAATGTTGTATGTAAAGACATTGTCTAATCAATTGTAAAAATAAATAATATCACTACATAGTATAAAACAAAGTTGCATTCTCTGTCTGTCCGTATGTCCGTATATCCCTATGTATGCTTCAATCTTTAAAACTATGCAACAGATTTTGATGCGGTTTTTTTAAATAGATAGAGTGATTGTAGAGGAAGGTTCACATGTCTAATAACATTCAATATGGAGTAGAGAAATACTGTAATTTTTTAAGTTTCTGTAAATAATTACATTTTTTCCGCTTACATTGCAAACGCAGGCTAAACCCTACGAGATTTATCAAAATGATGTACTAAGTATTTGTACACCATGAAAAGGTCTACAGAAAAGTCCGCGATGGTATATGTCTATCTCTTATGGATAACCCACAATAGCAGTTTTTGTCATTTACTTTTTACGAAAAATGATGGCTTATGTTCAAAGCAATTTTTATACAATACAGCATTAATCCTTATCCAATTGAGAACCTTAAATATATTGTTTATTTAATATTGATCAATATGACTGGTGATGTAAATAAGGTTAACTTTTTCCACTACTTAAAATGATCGACAAGGAATTTAATAACAGACGTGTTTCTATAGTCAATGTTTAATTGCGACTGACTTAGTATATGAACTGACTTAACACAACATACCGCCCACCAAAGGACCATAGGGGTCCTTTAAAACAACTAAATACAGAATTTCATCTAATACATAATCACATCAAAATAAGAAAGAATATTCCAATAATTACATCATGTAAATAGTTGTGGGCTTCTACAATCACATTAACAATGCAATTTACAATAAAATTTACAATAAAATTTACAATAAAATTTACATTATTATCACTACATATTATAAAACAAAGTCGCATTCTTTGTTTGTTCATATATCCCTATGTATGCATAAAACTTTAAAACTACGCAACAGATTTTGATGCGGTTTTTTTTTTAATAGATAGAGTGATTCAAGACGAAGGTTTGTATGTTTACGGACATACAATACGGAGTAGAGAAATACTGTAATTTTTGAGGTTTCTGTAAATAATTACATTTTTTTCCGCTTACATTGCAAACGCAGGCTAAACCCTACGAGATTTAACAAAATGATGTACTAAGTATTTGTACACCTTGAAAAGGTCTACAGAAAAGCCCGCGATGGTGTAAGTCTATCTCCTATGGATAAACCACAATAGCATTTTTTGTCATTTACTTTTTACGAAAAATAATGCCTTATTTTTGAAGCAATTTTTATACAATACAGCATTAATCCTTATCCAATTAAGTACCTTAAATAAATTGTTGATTTAATATAGATCAATATGGCCGTTTACAGCATGTAATTTAAGTGAACATTTACGGAGATATTACAGATTTAAAATGCCGTGAGGAGGCCGCGCTTCGCCCTATAGCACTTCGCATTTAACAGCTATATGTCGTTGTTTCAAGAGTTTGTTTAATGACAAGAAAGCTGTGAATGTAGAAGGACATTCTGTAATTAATTTTAAAAATAAAATACATAGGGGAAAAATGAAAATATGTAGTATATGAATTTAGATATTAGATATAGCAGGAAATCTTCTTGGTATAGGGAAAGGAAATTGTTTTTCTCCAAATTTATCGCTTGCGGGCCACGGGCTGTAATGAATAAATGAAAACTACTGGATCGATTTTAATCATTTTTTTTTACACTGACTGACATGGGATATATATTTGATACCCGTGCGAAGCAGGGGCAGGCCGCTAGTTATAAATAAAATAATCATAACTTATTACATACCGGACTGCAAGATCCATCCTGTTTTGGACAAGTCATATTAGGAGCGGGCTCCAAACCATTCGGACACATACACTTTCCGTTAACTCTCTTGAATCCATCTGGACAGAGGCAGCTGAAAGAGTTCCCAGGCCCGCCAAGACAGAGCGTATCGCAACTCGTATTTTTATATGAGCAAGCGTTGCTTCCGTGTTGCATGAAATACGCAAACACTTTTAAATCCATCAATCCTGACAAGGAATCGTTGATTGTTACAATGTTAGCTCCAGTGTCTTTATCGGCTGTAAATATTGACTTCTTTTTCCAATCATCCCAATACATCTTGTTCTTTAAGACGGCAATCGCAAATGGATGCGTCACTTTCTCATCGTTCCAGAGAATCCTTCTAAAGTACTGCCCATTTAGATCTGCACTAGCGATATAGTCTTCTTTTGCATCTACCCAGTATATTCTGTCTGTCATTTGATCAATAGTTATACCGTTGGGCCATTTAACGATTGGATTTGTAAACAACTTCTTGACATCTTTGCCATCAAGGTTAGATCTAGAAACAGAAGGGGTGCTTCTGTCCCAATCAGTCCAAAATAGGTATCCTGCTCTTGGATGTACAGCAATTCCACGTGGCTTAGAAAGAACTGTGGAATCTAAAATCGTCGCTCTCATTCTACCCTGACTGGAAAGATCTGTTCTAACAGCTTCTATTTTCTTCCTTAGGCCATCAACAAAGAATAGAACATTCGAAATCCAATCAAGAGCCATACCTTCTATGCTTGAAATTTCAGCATCGACAACAGTTTCTTGTGCATTCCCATTATCGAAACATTGTCGTATAATTTTGTCGACTTCAATGTCAGCCCAATAGATGCAATTATTTTTCATATCAAACTCAATAGCTACTATATTTTGCTGTCCCTTAACTGGTATTAAGGTTGTATTATCAGACAAATCGATACGTGCAATTTTGTCCCTCAACGCTACTATTAGAAACTCAGTTGGTTCTTCCAGAGGACAAGGTACCATTTCTGGTTCGTAAGGCATATAATATGAAGTGGTGCATACATCCCCGTCAATCTTTCTGTACCCTTTTGTTCTATAATAGAAATGTCCAGGACGACAGTCGGAAGAAATAGCGTATGGATCATAGTTTACGCTTTGATTACGAACACAAACACTATGGGATAATACAAAACCGAAGTCACATTCGTAATCTCTCCTACTGCATTCACATAATTCCTTTTTTACCGGTCTGTCGTACCCAATGCCGTTGTGACAGTTCGTATGTGCAAGTCGTCTTTGGTAAGTGTCTTTTGTGCCGAGAACACAAGATACTGACGAGTTTGGTGGAGTCGGGGACCAAAATTTATAATCATCGTCTGTACAATTGCGAGGAAAAGCGCTTAGCAAATCGATTGTTATAATTATCCATTGATGCTGTTCATTCGCGGAACCAAACATAGTGAATGTTGTTGTGTTCTCCCCAGGCTCAGTCATTAGCCCGTAAATGCGTAGGTCATCTGCATTGAAGCTTAAATGAAAGACTATAATTGAAAACTTTATCATAAGACATATTAAACAAAGGCTTCATTTTGAACGAAACCATTACGTATTTATATTTAAATTCAAACGCTCATTATACTAAACATTAGAATATTAGTGTATATATAAACGAATAAGGTGCTGTTTATCTTTAACCTACTTTAAAAAAACATAGTAATAACATTTTAAGTAACATTAACCTACTACAAAATGGTAATTTATAATTTACAAAAAAAAATTGGCGCAATGATTAGACTTACTCGTAGGAATTCCATTCGATGCCTTCGTTTGTTGAATACAATATTCTTCTGGTTTCCCCCCTTGATTTAAAATATTTAACGGCCACCAAAACTCCGCCATGATCACCATAATTGAAGAAATAATAATCCTTTAGTATTCTTTTCCATGTCAAACCGGCGTCTCTACTTATATAAACCCCAGGTATCCCTTTCAATGACTTTCCCATAACTCCTGTGGCCATTATAATACCAGGAGCTGATTTAGAACTCATAATACTAGCGGATCTGTAATAAATTATAAAAATATAAATGTAATGAACACAGTTTTGACAGCTCGCTAAATTAAAGTCTACATACATGTTTTTTTTTTGCCAATCTGCCACTGAATAAAGTATTCTGCTACAAAATACTATCTATATACACAAGTTACTTGTGAAGTTACCTATCTGCTATGAATAACTCTATACATATACATGTTATTCATTAAATCAACCCACAGATTACACAAAAAAAAAAAATCGATTTGCATGCTTTAGCACCAAAATGGTTTTTATTCACATACCGGCTTTTAGGATTCTAATGTACATATTTTTCTAACAATTTGTGTTTTCCATTTACATATAAGTTTTTTATATTATTTTTGTGAATTCGTTTACGAAAAGGAACGTCATTTGTGAGATGTGATTTATATAAAATGTTTGAAAATATATTACCCCCATAATTTATAGTCTATTAAAAATTAATAAGTACGTACAAATGGGAACATAATATGACCAACGCGCGTTGTTTGAAATATTCTAACTGTTAATATGTGTATGTACATATAGGTAATTGTAACAGTGAAAAAATATACGTGTTATGGACAAAAGTTTTAGTATAATTTTAAAGTGTTTACCCATAATGTAACGAAACTATAGGATAACCGCTTAACTCAGTCTTCGCCTGCGGGGTAAAAGGGCGCTGAGGTAGGACGAAACAGGAATTAAGATACGTGCGAAGGACACCTTTTGTATATCACGCTACAAGCGCGCGCCGCCCGCACGTACCTCAGCCCCTGTTCTCGTCCTACCTTTTATCCCGCAGGCGAGGACGGAGTTAAGCAGTTAGCCTATAATTAGAAACTAGTAGAAATTCCTAGTACAAATATTTGTGATAAATTGCAAAAGCCCAACATTAATAACAAATAATAAATCGTTTGCGAATAAAAACATAGTATTATATTCGCAAAATCACGTATCTGCAGCTAATTAAAACAATGATGTGATAACTGTAAAAAAAAACTAAAAAGCAAAACATATGATATATGGAAAAACAATGATATATACTAATTGTGTCGCCCACATTTAGTTTTAGTAAAACTTTGGCAAATCATTACAATAAAAAGACAAAAGCACCCCCGTGCCTAGTGCAAATAAATTTAAAACAACATTCTCTATAACTCTAGTTTTTACCTCGACACAGTGTTTGTGACATTTCCGGGTTGACTGTAAAGAATTATTATCAGACTTTATGAATTATTCGGAAAGGTAAACTTAAAAACTATAAAACTTATTTATAATCGTATTCAAATTTAAAATCAAGGGAGTTGTTGTAGAATCAGTGATTAAACGATAAAATTAATAGGTAGAATCCAGTAAATAACCTTTTTTTTCTATAAAGGAATACCATGTCCTTACCATTGTTCTGTTTGGTTTAACATACATACATAGATAAATATTTGTTCAAAATCAGTGACCAAATCGATGTTTTATTCAATAAATAATAGAATACTAAATCGATATTAGAATTCTAAAACTGAAATGTATCTGTGGATAACTTAAGGATATTACTATATTATAAGTCGAACAAAAAAATTACAAACATCTTAATACTAAGTACAAATAAAAAATCAATTTTTAATTTTTAGTAGCAAATTTATTTTATTTAAAGTAACTTAATATTAACAGAATCTCATCGGTCCCTTAAATAGAACGCTCAAAATTAAAATTGTTCAAAAATAGTCGTTCGAGCTTGGAATTTTGTAGACAGACAATACTAGGTGTTTTCAGATCTAGTTACTAATTAATACTAGTTAGAAATTAATACTCCATGGTAAACATGGTTTTTGATAAATAATTGCAGAGGGTTTTTACTGGCTCGATATGAAACACAATAAGTTACTGAGCGTACATTGCTAAAAAATTAAGTTTCTAATAACATTAACAGTTATTTTAACTAAATGATTATTTTATAAAAAGGTTTCAATCTTAGTTCATCCATAGCACTGATGTGCAAAGTACGGACCGCGAAAGTATTTAATGCGCCCGCCGAGAATCAAAAAGGATTAGTATATGGATGGTATATTATGTTTCAACAAACATAATATACCATCCATATACTATGCATAATAATATATATATATATATATATATATATATATATATATATATATATATATATACATAATGCATTTTTCCATTAATACTGGCCCTCCTCTAGAATTTCCTTAACTTTGTGGCGCCCCATTAAAAGAAAAAATCCCTCTACAGATAGATATAGATTCTATAGCATTGAAGCACGTTACCTTAACCTCTGCTTATTAAAATTCTAATTTCGAACGTTGAATGTTTTTGTATATATTGTATGTATGAACTTTTGTTGCGTGTGTATGTTGTACTTACAATAATGTTAAGTGGTTACTTATAAAAATAATTTTATAACCATCGAGACAAAGTGATTAATGACCTAGCAATGTTTGAAGATAAGTTTATCGATACCATTTTATCTTTTTTTCTGTTTGTCGAAATTCTAATTACGGAAAGTTTCATGAAGATAGTAAGAAAGGCAACAGATTGCTAACTTATTTATTTTTTCGTGACAAACTGATATTATTAAGTAATTATAATTGAACTTAATATTTTATGAAATTTACGTACCAATACAGATTCACAAAAAAAAATTATTTCGTAGGTTAAATGGCAGAGATGTCTGTCTAACTCTTAGGGATAAATTAATCTTTGGACTTTTTTTGTAATTTTTGTTTTTCCTAACTTTTTAACTAAGCTGGCTGACTTGTATATAATTATTTATTTTATTAAATGACATTTCTTACAGAAATGTCGTAAAAAGCGACTAAAGTAAGTTGACCCGCCGTGTGGGATCCGGCTTAGTAGAATAGACCACCCTTACCCTTATCGTGATGTCGTAAAACGCGACTAAAATAAGTTGACCGGCCGTGAAGTATCCGGCTGAGTAGATTAGACCACAAATATTTCCTATCGAGGTGTCGTAAAATTTAAGTTGACGTCAAGGTGGTAGCCCGTCATATAAACTAGCCAAATCACGTAACAACGTGTTTGAAACATGTTGTGCCCAACCCATTTAGATTGGGATAATAGCAGGAGGATAATGACATTTTTTTTAAGCTAGCTTACCTACTCTACTATAATCTATGATATTATTAAATGACAATTCGTGCGAACAATACCAAACCTTATTGCAGAAGCATACAGCACAAATTCATTTGCATTTACGCGTCTGGAACACCTATACGCCTATATACAAATTGAGATGATTAGATTTGATTATATCATCCTCACCTTGTAACTGGATATAGCTGACTGAATTTCTGGCACAAGTGTAGACTGCAAGAATTCTCTATGTGGCAGTTGAGCGGTTTTCCTGTATAAAAACAATTATATTAAACTTTTTCCTTAAAAACTTGTTTTGCGGTGGCTCGAACGAGATATTTTTGTTGCAACAATAACAAAATTTATACCGTTCTCAATATTATTATACTTTAATTAAGTTAGATATAGTGTTAATCATAATTTCAATCATCTATGGCACCACGTCACTAACTATCACGAACTATTAAAAAGTTAGGGCCTGTTTCAAAAGTTACCAATAAACTGTCATTTAGCTTATTCGTTACATATCTCAGAATTTTGCGTTTCATGTTTCTGATAGGCTTATTCAGCACTTAAAAGTCCCTAATAAGTTAATAGGTAAATCATGTGGCTGTTATTTTGTTTATCTGCTGGATAGCAAATAACTATATCAAGATGCACGCGATTTTTTTTTCATATTTCATTTTATATAGTCTCTTTTCAGAGTCATTTATCTGTTACCTAGTTTATTTGTCGGTTAACTATCCGAAACTTTATCAGTAACCTGTTTTTTCTTGCTCTTCTAAGTTATGGGTCTTTTATGGGTCGAGTTTTGTAGGCGCTACGTTACGCTTCATTACAATTTGTCACAAAACAGTTTTTCAATTAGGTCACTTTAATACTAAGCTATATGTTATCTTTAATTGTAGATTATAGCAAAAAATAATATGTACTTATATTTTTGATCTCCACAAGGTAAATAATTAACTTCTTTCCCTTCCAAAAGTCAAAATTACATACCATTTTCATCCTCGGCAGGTGGAGTTATGGGGGACCACGTGACGCCATGATCAAATGTAATTAGCGACACCAAATGTTCCGGCTCAATATTAGCCACTTGCGCCTTGTGATTCACTTTTGACGCTATATAGACACCTTTCAGTCCTTCCACTCGGTACAGATCGGTAAACGGATCTTCAGTTACATCCCTGGAATAGAAAAAATTGATATGTAACTCAAAATCAAAATTGTCTTTATATAGACTTGTACAAGTACTTCTAAATCAACTCTACTACCGTATCGAACAATGCTTTTTTATGCCTCAACATCCTCCTGCCTATATCCCACTCTAAGTGGGGTCGGCAGAAGATGTTATAAACACGTTGTCACATGATATGGCTATGTATTTTACGCCTGCCTGACGTCAACTTACCCATATTTTACGGCACCTGGGTATGAAAAAGAGTGGTCTATTCTACTCAACCGGATACCACACGGTGGGTCAACTTACGTTAGTCCCCTTAACTACACCTCGGTAAGAAATAAGGATTGTCTATTCTACTCAACCGGATACCACACGGTGGATCGATTTACCATAGTCTCCTTTTACGGCACCTCGGTAACAAATGAGGGAGATCTATTCTACTCAACCGGATACCACACGGCGGTGGACTGAAACTTGAGAATAGAAACTACAGTAGAAAAAAATACTTACTCTAACCAACTGTCCTTCCAATTTCCGTCTGGGAAATAGCATAAAACTTGCTCCAAGCTCAACACGAAGTTATATTGTGTGAAATTCCTACTTATTTCGGACACGTACAAATTAGCTAAATTCTCAGTGTGCATGACAGAGACGAATATACGTTTGTCTGTCACGTCTGCTATGTGGAATTTGTTTAGGTCCAATTCAGTTTGGAATTCAGCTTTGAAGAACGGCCCGCGTTGGTGGGAGATATAAAGGTCCAGAGAATTTTTCTGAAACAAATATCAGTATATTATTTGACATGACATATGAAAGTAGTAGCGCCAGAATTGAAGAATGATAAGACAGAATGGAAGAAAAAAACATGTTCTGCCAACCCCACTTATAGTGGGATAAGGACAGGCAGATATATAAATAAGTAAGTAAAGTAAGTAGCGGCCTGTTACTATCCCACTGCTGAGAATAGGCCTCTTCTCTCCTTTTTTTTTTTGGAGAGAAGGATTGGAGCTAAGACCTACCACGCTGCTCCAATGCGGATTGGTAGGTTACACATATCCCCAGAATTCTCTAGAGATATGCAGGTTTCCTCACGATGTTTTCCTTTACCGAAAAGCGTGTGATAAATTGCAATTATTAATTAGACACATAAGTTTTACTAGAAAACTCATTGGTGCCTGCCCGGGGTTTGAACCCTAGACCTCCACGAAAGAGGCGCACGGTGTTACCGCTGAGCTACCACAGCTTATGATATATAAATGCCAGTATATTATTTGATAAAATCGTTCAAACATCCTAGACTTGCTTTACATAAAGGGTTTAAATTAAGTGTAAAGAATATCTTTATACGCACAACATTTTCTAGCATTTTGTAACATTTTGTCACATTTTGAGTGACACCAATGAGTTTTTCTATTAAATTTGTGTCTAATTGATAATTGCAATCTATCACACGCTTTTCGGTGAAGGAAAACATCGTGAGGAAACCTGCATATCTCTAGAGAAATCCGAAGATATATGTAACCTACCAATCCGCACTGGAGCAGCGTGGTAGGTCTTAACTCCTATCCTTCTCTCCAAAAACGGAGAGAAGAGGCCTATTCTCAACAGTGCGATAGTTACAGGCCGCTACTTATTTACTATATAAATAAGTCAATTACTTAGCATTAATCATTTGAATATACTAAGAAGTTCTCTATACAAATACAAAACACGCACACATTGACACGAGAAATTAAGCCAACGCGATTTTAAATAAAAGAGTATTTGGTTGAAGCATTTAACAGCAGATAACAGCTTTAATGTTCGCAAAGTCTGGTCTTTTTTATCTTTTTAAGATTCCAAAGCAGACAATCAGATATTTATATATCAAAACATAGATTTGAATCTTTACATCTTTACAACCTTGACACTAATACGTAACTTAATTAACGTATATAGTATGAGTAATTAATCTTTAGAGACTTAACCTATTGGCAAATACTTCAGAGACGACAATAAATATTAAAAATATATTGCCAATAATGTGTTTAAAATTGCAAATCGCTTTTGTAAATTGGCTAATGTGAATTGTTAAAATAACAAAGTTATGTAAGATAAAACTGAAGTGAACTTAATTTATTCAATACTAGTTTTTACCCGCGACTTCGTTCGCGTGATAGATTGATAATAGATGGCGCTTTTTAGTATCATCCTATTCCTATAGAATTAACAGGATTTCTATAGCCTATATTTTATTCCGGTGTCAAACGAATAATTGTGCCAAATTTCATCGATATTGGTTCAGCGGATTCGCCGTGAAAGAGTAACAAACATTCATCCATACTCACAAATTTTCGCATTTATAATATTCTAGGATAGGATATATAACATCAAGAATATGCCAGAAATATAAAATAAGAAATGTATAAGAAAATACGTGTTTCATTTCAAATTATGTTTGTAGGTCTTTTAATAGCGCAAGAGTGTTCTTGTTTTACGCAGCCTCTTTCTGAACTAGGACTAACTACACTAAACTTGTGTCTTAGTCGCGGGTGATGTCAATATTAAGTCAGTAAGGCTTGTCGGGTAATGTACACGGGACATGTGACAATCTTATTATCAACTAACTATTGCTTGATTACTTCTTTCGATGTTTACACGCAATTTTAACGTATTATCCTTGCTAGCAACAATTCGCCCGACAGTACATATGATAACATACGTTGCACATAAAACTAGCCCAGTGTGCTTAGTGTGAGTTTTTCTAACTCAATCGAGTTAGCATAATGTTTTTTTTTATGACGCTACAACAGTGACATCTTGTGACGGCTGTTCCAGCATACATATTGGCGTTACGCTAATGCGATCTAGTAATTTAAACTCACACTAAGAACTCAGAAGGTTTAAGGGGTGAAACATCTTAACTTTATCATTATTAAACTTTTATAAACCCACGTTTCAGTATTTAAGGTAATCGTCACATAAAAGTCCCGTACCCTCGCCATTGATCACTCGAGAACCCGGTTTCCGGTATTAACAGCTACGCAGGCTGTAATTTGACTATTTGGGTATTTATTTACCTATTCCGACGTCTATCATGTCTGATACGTACGATTCATTCACCTTGGTGCGATAGTATGCAAATTTTAATTGTCTTATTTAAATTGTAGTGTTTCACTTGTAAGAACTTAAATTAATAACATAGTTTATCAGTCTGTTACTAACATTATGAGCCTTTGTTGCGTCTAATAAAATTAAATTTGAATTTAACTGACAACCCAGTTTAGTTTAAACGCCGTGTGGTATCCGGCTGAGTAGAATAGTACCACTTTCATTTCTAACCCTGTTTAGATTAACAAGGTCCGTATTCTTCTATTTATATTATACCCGACACGTTTAAAAGCGTCAATAAATAATATTTAATTTCGCCGTGACTCAGAATTGTATGAAACTGAACAAAACAAAATGATTCATGTCGCATACACTGCTTCGTGTTTCAATACATATCGTTATTTCCAAAAACGAAGAAAGTGGTGCGTTGAAAATTTGACGTCGATGAACATGAAGTGAGGTCTACAATTTCGGCCAATAGGCGGTCGTTTGGTGTCAAAATATTGACATCAAACACAAATAATTTTTTTTTCGATGGTATAAACAAGTTATTTGAGAGATCTGAAAAATGTTTTAGCGTTAAGAATATATTGAATAGGAAAAATAGTTTGGAGTTTAATTTCTACCGTCGCTCTTATTCCGCGAACTTTTTGACCTCCCCTCGTAAGCTTGAATATGCTTAATGAGTGTGTAGTGCTTGTGTGGTTTTGTTAGTGGTGGCGTTTTGTAATACGCCATGCTTTACCATATATCTATGTACGCAGTGCTTTAAATGTTTAAATTTATGATTTCATTACCGATGTACGATAGCCGCGATATGATATGTTATCAATGTCGAATGTTTTCGTAATTTTTGCAAAAACAATAAATTGGAGACGATTCATAACAAAGACAAGTATATCAAGAGTATACAAGTTGTATCACGTATAAAAGTAAAGGAATGTTACTATCCCACTGCTGGGCATAGGCCTAGTCTCTCCGTTTTGAGTGAGAATGATTGGAGCTAAGACCTAACACGCTACTCCAATGCGGATTGGTACATTACACATATCCCTAGAATACTCTAGAGATATGCAGGTTTCCTCGCTATATATTACTTCACATAAAAGCGTGTGATAAATTGCAATTATCTATTAGACACATAAGTTTTAACGTTTTATTTCGTATATGTATGTTGTAATTGTTTCACAAAACATATTCTGCAGGAATGCGTATCTATTTCACTCTAATAATTTAAAAAATGTAAGGAAGATTAATAAGGAAGGCTGACCCCACCACCATGTGGGATACATAGCTAGGGAGAGAGAGAGAGAGTAAGGGAACCGCGATCAGAAATATGTGAGCTAAAGCAGCAAATATTGCTTCGAAACGAATATATATTTTTGTTTTTGTTTGCTAATACCTAGAATAACTCGGTATTAACTGAGATTTTTTTTATTGCCTCTTATTTAATCAAAATAATTAACGGAATACCGGTATATATAATTAATCTGTAGGATTATTTACGATTAGCAGTAGCGAATAGCGCATATATCAGAATAGACCTTTTAAATCTGGCCGCAAATTTTCCTTTAAATCATCATTATTCTCTTGCCCTTATCCCGCTCTAAGTGGGGTAGACACAACATGTAGTAAACATACTGTTTAATGATTTGGCTAGTTATTTTATGACCTACTGCCTACCTGACGTCTAATTACCTTAGACGCCTTTTACAACACGGTGGTAAGAAATGAGAGTGATCTATTCTACTCATCTGCATACCACATGGCGGACTAAGATTCCTTTAAATATCTGTCGAAATATTGCACAATATTAATCACTATTTACAGCAATCGCGAATATCGCGTCTATCTATCATTAAGTTATTATACTAAAGTAGGGAAGTTAGCCTAAAATGCGCCCTATTTCGATAAAAAAAGCAACTGAAACATCATCTCTTTTTTTATGTTTAATAAGAAAAAATACGTATATGAGTTTCAATACCCAAAACGGCGGCAAAAAGAGTCCTTGTAATAACCGTGTACATAATATAAACAAGACTTATACAATCATTTTGTTTAACCAAACATAACGTGACCCAAACTAGACATTAAATAACCATAACATTTACTACACGAAAGTTGAAACTTGTAACCAAATACACTACGCGTATTAACATTGGACTAGTAATGTTATTAAAAGGTGTTTTACAAGCGTGCGTTCTAAGAATATGCATATTTAATTCAAAGCCGTCGACCACTATGATGTAATGAGACTATACAAGCGACACAACCATGGTATGGGTCCTCTTCTTAGTCGGCGATTACAAACGACTAAGCGCGAGTATTCGTCTAGAGAGCATACTGTCCGTACTGTCGTTTGATCGCCAACAACTGTTAGATGATACCGTATACATATGTTCGTAAGTATCGTATGACAAGACGAACGATTGTGTGAAAACTTGCACCATGATCGCAGATGTTTTTACATATATGTATATGAGTTACCTTAACATTACACTACTTAGTTCATCCTTAGATGATTCAATGAAGATCCCACCATGCTTAATTGTGGGCGAAATATTCATTGCTAAATTTTCATTGCTATACAAATATCATAGTATTAATTAAACCGGATATTTAAGTCTGGACTTCATACATTTGATGTCCTGCTGCGATATACAATCTTTCGCGGAACGTACGTGCGTGCGTGTTAGTGTGTGTATGTATATTTTCTGAATTTCCGAAAGGGCTCCAACGGGATTTTCATGCCCATATGTATGCCCGCCTAGTATGTAGAGGGTTTCGGGGGCGAAATATCTAGCTAGGTTTTATTTTAACAAATGTCGTTTTATCACTAATTTTGAGGCACTAAATACTGCTAAAAAATAAATAGAAAGAGAAACTTAAATTTGCTGTCAGTTGTAAAGTTGTAGCTCAATAGGGAACGGGCGGACTGAAAAAGTTAAAATACCCGGGATCGAGTCACATATATCACTAGCTCTTTCTTCTTTATTTTTTTATATTGCACTTTTTTTATATCTTTTAAAAAAATGCCCACCCAATTGGTCATCCAGGTGCTATGTTTAAATTAATTTTGACAAAGCGGGCTGGGTTTTATTCTAAATTTGAAAGCGGGTATTTCCCACGTGAGATTTAATATATTCAAATGAAGATCCAAACGTCTTTTTCGACCGGCGTTTATTGCGAGGGCATTTAAGTGTTTTCCTTAATAGAATTAAAAGCGTAATCTGATTATTTATTTCAAGTCCGTGGCTTCGTGGATGCGCGATAAGATACCTATGTACCTATACATACAACATTTTTTTTTCAAACAAAGCTGGCCCGTTGGCGCAGTGGCCAGTAACCCTGCATTCAACTCCTGGGGTCGCGAGTTCGATTCCTGCCGAGGGCCAACATTTTCTAAATAAAAATCGCTGGTTCTTCGAGCCTGGGTGTGTATTTGTATTTAAGAATATTTTTAAATACAAATACCCAAATATTACCCCGGTTATTCTGTTGCAGTGTGTTAAAAGGTATTTAATGGGTTTGAGCTGCTATTCACCTACAAATACACAAGTTTACTAGTAAGCCGCGGTCGCACTAACTATGTAACCAACATACCAGACAAACCTCTTTGGTTTTAGGTTTGTATTTTTTTGTTATAATTGTGTTTCTTTGGTTAAAATAAATTTAAAAAAGAAAAATTATTAAAAAAACCAAACATGTAACTGTCGTTTTTAATTTATGTAATGAAAAAGAAGAAGAAAGAATGGGGTTCACGGGTTCAAATCCCGGGCTAGCATCAATCTCAATCAGGAGTTTATCTAAAAAAATTAATCTAATTGATATTTGCAATTTATCACACGTTTTTCTATAAAGGAAAACATCGTTAGAAAACCTGAATATCTCTGGAAAATTCTTGGGATATGTGTAACCTACCAATCCACCGTGAAGTAGCGTGGTGGGTCTATGTTTCAACCCATAAAAACTACTTAAAAAACTTTTTTGTAGACTATTGAGAATTATCTACATCGCACCGGACCGAAACGGCAAAAAAGTTGTAGTACGTTACTCTAGACCTCAGCAAACCAGAGATTAAATTATACTATACTATTATACTATACTACTATACTATTATACTATACTGCTATACTATATAAATATACCACTACTTCACCACCCCGCCAAAAACGTCATTATTAAAATATGTAAGTTTTCCTGTACATTTTATGTTTCACAAGGAGAAAATCAACAATAATAAATGTGTAACGAAAAGAACGAACTAAATAATAGTATTATTTTATTAATTCAATATCCTCTTGCCCTTATCCCACTCTAAGTGGGGTCGGCACAAAATGCTATTCACATGTTATCACATGATGTGGCTACGTATTTTTCGACCGGTCAACTTACATTAGTCATATTTTACGATACCTCGATAAGAAATAGGTTGGTCTATTCTGCTCAATCGGGTACCATACGGTGAGTCAACTTACGCCTTTTAGGACACTTGTTAAGAAATAAGGGTGGTCTATTCTACTTAACCGGATACCATACGGTGGGTCAACTTACTTTAGTCGCCTTTTACGATACCTCGGTAACGAATGAGGGTGTTATATTCTACACAGCCGTTTACCACACGGCTTATGCATTTTATTAATTGAAGTAGGTATATTATTCTTCTTTATTTAGTCTTCTCTGACGCTGTTTATAAACCTAGGAATATACCTGGATATACACCTGTCATATTCTGCGCTCTCTTTTTATTTTCCTTTCTTTTCTCTTGTAATTTCTTGTTCTCCTGGAGTATCTTTATAAATCTATCTAACTCATCTTATCATCCGGCATATTGTCTCGCTTATATACGAAACGACTGAACTTTGTGACTTATACATCCTATTTTACTATTTACTAATTTACTTTTTATTTTACTAATATTATAAATGCGAAAGTTTGTTACTCTTTCACGACGAATACGCTGAATGAACATCGATGAAATTTGGCACAATAATTCCTTATACACCGAGGTAACATATAGGCTATAGAAATCCTGTTAATTTTAAAGGTCATCATCATCCTCCTGCCCTTATCCCACTCTAAAGTGGGGTCGGCACAAAATATTATAAACATGCTGTCGAATGATTTGGCTGCTTTTTTACGACCGGCCGCCTGCCTGACGTCAACTTACCTTAGTCGTATTTTACGACACCTCGGTAAGAAAGAGGGTGGTCTATTTTACTAAACCGGATACCACACGGTGGGTCAACTTACCTTAGTGGCCTTTTACGACACCTCGGTAAGAAATGAGGTTGGTCAATTCTACTCAGCCGGATACCACAAGGCGGATCGACTTACCTTAATCGCCTTTTTCGACACCTCAGTAAGAATTGAGGGTGGTACTATTCTATTCAGACGGATACCACACGGCTTTAATTTTAAAAGAATGGGATATTGAAAAGCGTCATCTATTATCAACCTATCACGCGAAAATAGTCCAAGCAAACGAAGTTGAGGGTAAAAGCTAGTATTAAATACAAGTACAAACTAAATGTACACATATTAAAATTAAGAACATATCGAATAAATAATGATTCATATTAAAAACGTTTACTTTGTTGTCTTGAGCAATCCTTCATTATAAATTTCGGTAATGAAGTCATTTATCGGATTAAGTATACTAATTTATATGAAAATTCCAAGGTTTTAATTATACATTAAAATAAATTAAAAATATACTAGCACATAAAGTATCGTTAATGTTTATACAATTCAGAAGTGCACAGAAATAGTTTAATATGTAAATATTGTGGGGACAAAAAATGCTTCCATAATATCAAGTTTCTTCATCGTTTAATGTAGGAACAACATTCCTGAACAAGTTATACTTTCTTTTAACATACTCTTAAAGTTTGGATGTATAAGATTAAAATCAAAAGTTAAAATAGAATTATTTTATTTTGTAATTTCCGTGCTCTGGAATTCCGGTAATTAACGCCAACTTCTATAAATCTATAATATATAGATATAACTGGCATTTACCCGCAACTTCGTTTGCGTGGATTTCTATAACCTATATGTTACCCCGGTGTATAAGGAGTACTTGTGCCAAATTTTATCGTTATAGGTTCAGCCGATTCGCCGTGAAAGAGTAACAAACATTCATCCATACTCACAAACTTTTGCAGTTATAATATTAGTAGGATCATGTTACACAATATAAAGCGAGGTCATAAATAGAATAGAGAAAAGAAGACCACCTCGGTAAGAAAGAGGGTGGCTCTTTCTTACCGAGGTGTCGCAAAAAATACGACTAAGGTAAGTTGATGTCAAGCAGGCGGCCGGTCGGTCGTAAAATACGTAGCCAAATCATGTGATAAGATGTTGTGCCGACCCCACTTAGAGTAGGATAAGGGCAGGAAGATGAGCTGTTCTATCTACTCAAGTAGATAGAAACAGTCTAACAAAAAATAACATAAGATGCAATTACTGTTAGTGCATTAATATTTCCTGTGAGTGGGTTAAATTGTTTTGGCATTAGCTATATGTTGTCATATTATATGTATGCCAATGTAGTGGTTACAAATGAATCATACCGTTCGATATTTCTTGGAACAGTCCATAGAACGTCTATCAAACGTTCAGAAGTACCCAACGGAAATGTAGCGTGGGTAAACAGTAAAACAAATAATGCGAGTATCATTTTAGGTCAGAGGTCATACTGTGATTCAACGAGAACACTCTAGACTCGAAGGACTAAACGGGACGAATTTGTCCCGTATTATTCACTTTACTAACTACTTCCTTGCGCCGAGTGGAAATTTAGTGACAACCGACGGTGCAGACGGAATATATATGGGAGTATCAGTGTATACCGTTTTTATAATAATTTCAAAGACTAAAGAAAAATCATACTTTATTTTGATGTAATAGAACACTAGTATAAATTACGTGCGAAAATCATTAAATACACATGTCTTTATACATAAATGTCGGTTCATTTTGGCAGCAAGGGTTAGTAAGAGTGCGAAAGTAAAAGGGAGAGTAAAGGAAGATGAGATCATCGCCATCATCATAACTTGAAACAAATCTATTCCGACAACATTTGGATCTCTTTTTAACTTAATTTAAGTTATATATAGCACGCTGTGTATTAAAAAAATTGCTTTATGACAAATTGCAATTGTTTCTTAACACAACACGTATTAGACGACAAAGTAAACTAAATGGTGGGGGGTTTAAGGTACTATACATATAACTGTACATATAGCAAGCGGAAGCTTCGCTTTGCGATTTTGTCGAGGATTCTATCTCGTGACGATGCTTAGGTTACGGGGCGAAACTATTGTTGAGATTGTGGTGATGAACATGTACAGTGCTTGTGTATTGTTGTATTATTGGTGGCGGGTAGTGCATGAGTTTTAAAAATTCACCATGTATCAGGTATGAGAACGAATAGTGCACTCTACATTTAGCATTACATATGTATATCTTCTTTTATAGCAAAATAATATTTTCATTAGTTTTGTATTATGGACCTCTGCAAAGAAATGCCTAATTCTATAAATTATTATCTCGGTTTATTAGTCGTTTTACTTTTTATATCGGTATTGACCTCTCTGTAGGCGAAGTAGCGAGCAGAAGCTTGTATCTTTATAAATGACTAAGACAAATGACCGTAAGCCACGCTGTCGCACACCTTATGAATATTAAATCATTCGAGTAGACAACATCATGAATAAAACATGTAGATGAGGGCTTAATTAGATGGAGGGTGTCATCTCGGCGTTATTCAATAGAGTGCATTTCACATATTAATATACATTACGTATACTGTTTACTGTGTACTGTAGCTGTGGTAGCCCAGCGTTAACACCGTGCGACTCTTTCGAGGGGGTCACGGGTTCAAACCCGGGCAGACATCAATGAGTTTTTCTGTTAAAACTTATGTGTCTAATTGATAATTGCAATTTATCACATGCTTTTCGGTGAAGGAAAACATCGTGAGGAAACCTGCATATCTCTAGAGAATTCTGGAGATATGTGTAACCTACCAATCCGCATTGGAGCAGCGTGGTAGGTCTTAGCTCCAATCCTTCTCTCCAAAAACGGAGAGAAGAGTATAAGAGTACTGTATGTTATACGCTATGATAGTCGAAGACCTTGTGGCTCTTTTGATGGAGTCACTGGTTCAAATCCCTGGCAAGCAGCAATGAGTTTTTCTATTATAACTTGCGCCTATTTGATAATTGCAAAATTATCACACGCTTTTCGCTGGAGGTAGTAGGAAATTTTCACCGTAGAGTTCGTGCTTAAGGGCAAAATGATCTTAAACTTTTTTTATATTAACGTTAGTCACTTACTACTTACTTAATACTTACTAGATTAACTTGGTATGGTCATATAATGAGAAGGTATGTAAATTATGTGACCAAAATAATCTTAAATATAAATGGGAATGGATATATGGCTAAAAGGAGACCGCCAAATTGACGGATGGATTGTGTGAAGAATGATATGCATATAAAAGAAATAGTAACAGAGTTGAATTAAAGAGAAGAATAGAAGGTGAAGACATATTGTGCCGACCCCACTTAGAGAAGGATAAGAGTAAGAAATGATGACGTTAGCTACTACAGTATACAACGCAAATAGTGCTTGACAATTGACAGTAGATATTTTAGGATGGCACAATTTTACTAGAGCTATTTACAATGAATATTCTATTTATTACGTACGGGAAAGCAAAATTGTCGCTAAGAATTTTTTTTTGACCCATATGAATTAATTAATATATTTTGATTGTTAATAAGTAAGTAAAAAAAGTTTTACTAAATAATCATGTTACATTAGAAAGTTTAATGGTGACGAACATCGCGTTATCTTAATAATCTTGCATGACACAATGTACCATCAAATTGTTTTATAATAAAAAATATATAAGTACTTGAATTTGATCGAAACAGGTCGTTATCTAGCATGATACGACGTGATATAAACATAGTGGGGCACAACAAGATATAGATCTTATTGACGATAGGTAAACAAAGTTAAAATTTCTTTATAATAACTACATAATTCACTCGTCCTTTTAAATCATTCAAATTATAAACCAAGTAAATATATAGACGGAAAGAGGAATGTTTAAATGTAGCACCTTCTTTCAGAAAAGTTAAATAATTTAAATAGTAAATTAATAGTAATAAAGTTAAATAGTAAATTTTGTTTACTGTCAAACTCTTCTGCAGCGTTGTATGAATCAGTAATTATTAGTTGAATCAAGAAGGTCATAGTAACAAAAGCAAATATATTTGAAAGAGTTATAAAATTTGTACATATGTTTAAGATATTATAGCAATTTTAAAACTGTTATAAGAATTATAAATTTAATAATTTTAATCGGAACCTCGCTGCGTTTTAAAGGAGCACTGATCCCGCATTCGACAAACCGGCAGGTTAGCCACTGCTCTCTGACCAAACAGATGTTTGCGTGTAGCAAAAACTAAGTTCGAATACAAATAGCGTCTACATACTTTTTTATTACCACCTACTAACTTAGAACTGGCCCGTATGACCACTAAGCGAGTAACAGGGTAGTGCGTTTGTGGCCTTATCAGGGCATCTTTTATAGCTAAGCCCGTATAATCTGTTAGCCTCAGAGAAATGGTGGCTCGTCCTTTTAAGTAATTTAAAAAACAACTAAAGTATCAACTAACAAAAACTAAAGAATTTTTTTGTGTTTTAAGTTTTAATAACTTTGAACAATCCTATCCTACTATATTATAATGCGAAGGTTTGTGAGTATGGATGTATATTTGTTACTCTTTCACGACGAATCCGCTGAACCAATATCTATGAAATTTGGCACAATTATTCCTTATAAACCGAGGTACCACATAGGCTATAGAAATCCTATTAATTATACAGAAATAGGATAAAATTGAAAAGCGCTCTTGAATTGAAATCTATTATCAATCTATCAAAAGTATTTTTAATCACAATTTGTCAAAGTCAAGGCAAAAAATGGTTCTACTCGTATATCACGTTGTTTGACTCTTCTGTTAATTTTAATTCTGTTAATTCTACAGTAATAGGATGACATTGAAAAGCGGCATCTATTATCAACCGATGGAGATATTTGCAGGGTTGGAGATTGACAGAAGCTACTGGTTTATTCCAAGACTGCAGCCCACGCGAACGTAATTGTAAAACTAGTATATGATACTTTCAACGAGTCAAAATTGATGATACTAAAATATAACTTACCTCTTTAGACTGCTTAGTAGCGAACATATAATCGCCTTTGATCTGGAAGTCCTTAGCATCTGCAAAGAGTTCATGGGCGTTCACCATAATATTAGCCGGGTCGTTGACACTCAGCACCGTACTATTCCCTCCTGGCTTCCATCTCTCGACGTAGAACATTTTTGGGTACCCCGGCGCCGACGACCAAAGGAACGTCTTCACATAATTTTGTATCAACTTGAATGATTTCCCGCCATCCAAGGTCATGTACAACTAAAAAAAATGTTTTTTACAATATATATCGATACTAATATTATTATAATTTGTTTTTCCTGCGGGAAGAGGAAAAAATATATAATACTTAATTAAAATTAATATCGATGCCAAGTGGCTTTAGTTGGTCTATAAATAAGAATTTTATACCTTTTTTGACAATATTTCTTCTAGACCTAAAAGTTTAAGCAAACTTACACCTTGCTTAAGATCCTTAAGATTTTGGTGAAATTCATGTTACAAATGCGTCCTTGAACAAGTTCCAGATACGAATATTGCTTTTAAAATTTTTACAATGCATACATCTATAGGACTTCTTACAAAATATGTGACAGTTTAAGCAACTTATGTTATTTTTTTTTCTATCGTTAAGTTTAAAAAATATCCTTCCACACTCGCACTCTATACAATAAAAGATTGAGCTTAATTATGACGCCAATATATAGTAATAAATTGTCGGACTTAAAGTTATTATGTAGGTACTACCAAAGTTAGACGAATTTTGTTGTCAGGCACTAAAGACCAATATATCCGTAAATAATTATAACTAATTTACAAAAACAATCATTTGACCAAGATACAAGTTCTCTTATAAGTCGATTATTAATTATGACATAACATTTACATCATAATACAAACATGGAATATCTGCTTTCAAACTTGACCCAGGCCTTAATGATTGCCTGACTCATTCGTACATATTACAATGATAATGAACATTTTATGTGGATTATATATACTTGTTATCAACCTATAAAGTTCAACAGTCTATCTATAGAGATGGGTTCAGTGGTAACTAAACTATTTAAAATCGTTTGGTCCATATTCGACGTGTTGCGAATTTGACATAATCCAGATTTGTTGTAATAAGATGCCACTTTTATGGCGGCTGTGTACTCTCGCCCGAGCGCACTCGCTATGTCTCGCCCAAGACGCCTCAGCCGTGACGTCTAAATGAACATGTAGTGTACACGGTATGTAGAGTCTCTAGAGTGCCCTTTGACTCAGGCACAAAAACTGACACGGCAGCGAGAGAGGTGTACCGAGACGAGACGGGAGCTATCTTGTACATTTTTTTTCTTTATTCTTTACATGCCCAAGTTTTGAACTTAGGCTATGCTTCTTAAGGCATATTCTCTAGCATCTAGCAAAGAGTGACATCGCCCTAAGATTGCCTTCTATGAAACCAGACCACGCCTTAGTGCAAAGTGTAATGCAGTGAAGTTGCTATAACTGTGACTAAACATAGTGCCATCAATTATAGTGTAATATTCAATTCAGTTGAATGAAATTTAATGTCAATGACTCATGTTTCTCGTAGAATCGGCTTTGTCTATAAATACTTTTTTAAATTTGATAAAATCCTACTTAGATAGATTTCAAATAACACAAATAATTGAAAACAAAACCCAAATTCAAACAACTTATTTCTCAAAAGCTTAGACATTTATTTTCGGTGTACAGCAAGGTAAGTGTCCTCGGCCCCGTGCTCTTCCTTATATATATTAATGATTTGTCGCAGGCTATCTCACCCTATGGTTTTATTTGCGGATGATTGCACCATAATGTACACTAATGACAATGAAAAAGGGGACGTCGCCCTAAGGTTGCCTTCTAAGACCAGACCACATCTTAGTACGAAGTATAATGCAGTGAAGTTGATATAACTGCGACTAACCCATAGTGCCGTTGATTTTAGTTAATTATTGTCACATTTAAACAAACATTATCGATGCAAATAACTGGATTTAAATTTAAATGACTCACGTTTCTCGTAGAATCAACTTTGTCCAATATAACGTATCTATTTGGTACTTCTTCGTCGAACGCGAGCTCGCTTGGGTGGAAGCTGAGGTCCGATCTGTGTATTGTTTGTCCATTGTCTTGAGTGTAATAAAGCCTCTTGTTCGTCGAATCCACAAATACACACTGAAATCAAATAGTGAATAAGAACTGATAAAAACAATAGATTGCTAAGTAATGGGACTACTCGACTATAAAAACATCACGAGCTTACGACCTTTTGCTCCCTTTGAAAAAAGCTGTGATGTCTAAACGGTGAGATCGTATGCCTCGCTCGGGTCATGGATTCATAACCGAGTCAGGCACCATTCACCAATTCGTTTTTCTATTTCAAAATTATGTACCTAATCTGAAAATTTATCACGCTTGGTGAAGGTAAACATTGCGAGGAAAAGAGGATATTCTGTTTTCCTCGCAATGTTTTCCTCGGAGAATCGGGAGAATTCTGGGTATATCTGTAACCTACAAATCCGCGTTCTTCTTCCTTCCTAAAAACCTTCTCGCCAAATAATGAGAGAGGAGGCCCATACCCTCTTTGTAGATACAAATATCGCTGTCCAAGGAAACGAGAAAATTTTATCAATTAAAAAAAATTATATACATAGTAGGATACTCGTATATGCAAAAGTCTATATTTCTTTAAACGCTTACGCTATCTCTTTAGAGGCTTAACATTTGTTAAGCCTCTAAAGCCTCTTAATTGTATTTACATTTGAATACAATTAAGTCTAGACCTAGAATAATACAAAAGCTATTTTTTTTCTGGGAGTTTTGATGGTCCAATCCAAAACTTTAATTTACGAAAATGCCCACCAAAGAGTTCAAAGAAATTTTAGTTATGTTCTAATGAAAGTTTCTAATGAAAGTTATTTTTTACTTCAAGTATATATCTATAAGTTCCCGTCATATGATAAAAACAGATGAATAAAAATAATGATATAAAAACGAAAATATCATTTTTGCAATAATCGCGAATGAATCATTGTACCGGAACCAATGAAAGAGGAAGAACTTAATTGAACTGATAGTATAAATTGAAAGAGGAAAAACGGTATGATATGATAAATATTGTTGACACAATTACTTTTTTATTATACACTGGGATAACATACAGGATAAATAAAACTCATTTTTTTCTTTTGGAAACAGGGGGGAAAATATATATTGCATTATTAAGGGTACATAAAAATCTTGAGGTGCGGATGAATGCGCGAGTATCACTAGAATGTATATCATCATCTTCCTGCCCTTATCCCACTCTAAGTGGGTTCGGCACAACATGTTATAAACATGTTGTTACATAACTTGGCTGCGTTTTTACGACCGGCCGCTTTCCTGACATGAACTTACCGTAGTCGTATTTTACGACACCTCGGCAAGAAAGAGGGTGGTCTATTCTACTCAATTCTACTCTATTCTACTAAGTGAGGTCGGTACAACATGTTACAAACATGTTGTGATATGATTTGGCTACGTATTTTACGACCGGCTGCCTGCCTGACGTCAACTTATCTTAGTCTCCTTTTACGACACCTCGGTAAGAAATGAGGCTGGTCTATTCTACTCAGCCGGATACCACACGGCGGGTCGTCTTACCTTGGTCGCCTTTTACGACACCTCGGTAAGAAATAAGGCTGGTCTATTCTATTCAGCCGGATACCACACGGCGTTATCACTAGAATGTATATATTAATACAAAAATTGTAGCTTAAGATAGAGCCGCTCTAAAAGCTGATTATGACAAATATGATAAAGAAAAACACATTATTATAGTTAGTTGCCAGCCAATAGAACGTCGTCAGTAAGTCTCAATTGATAACATTACAATGCAATGAATTCATAATTCTTATCAATGGACGCGAGATATAATACGAGTATAAGTGAAGTTATTGTTTGTGTCAATGTTCTTTGTTCAATTATATTATCATCGCTCAAAAGGAAACCGATATGTACATACAATTTTGGGCCCAAGGTGTAAAGTAACGGCCTGTTACTATCCCACTGCTGGGCATAGGCCTCCTCTCTCCGTTTTTGGAGAGAAGGGTTGGAGCTAAGACCTACCACGCTGCTCCAATGCGGATTGGTAGGTTACACAAATCCCTAGGATTCTCTAGAGATATGCAGGTTTCCTCACGATGTTTTCCTTCACCGAAAAGCGTGTGATAAATTGCAATTATCAATTAGACACAATAAGTTTTATTAGAAAAACTCATTGGTGTCTGCCCGGGTTTGAACCCATGATCGTCTCTAGAGATTCACACGGTCGCACCGCTAGGCCATCACAGCTTCTTCAAGGTGTAAGAAGACGAAAATATGGCCAATAAAATAAAATGAAATAAAATCTTTCCAGCGTTTTGAATTTTAAAAATGTATTTCTTTTGTAATATAGATGTAAACACTTGATCGATGTGAACCATTATTACAGTAATGACACATTCTCAGAAGAATTCTACGACCTCGATTAAAATACAATGTCACGCTGTAATGAAAGTTTCCTCGTTGCAAAAAAAATCTATAACAAGTCCTTAATGGCAGCTCTGTTAAGTACTCTAAACTTTCTGTCGTTTTCTTTGATCGTGTGATCATCTATGATTCGCAAGATCATCATGTAAATGTCTACATTATCATACGTATTGCCCAGCGATTCCCGAAAAGCCGTAAATTTCCGGGTTGAAGGCGCACATAGACGATGATCGGCGAGTACAGCCGAGTATGCCCAATACACGAACATGCCCGCACTTAATCGTTTGTAATCAACGATTATGTAAAGGTTGAGGAGCCATAAGGCCAGGTTTCCACCATAACGGAGAATTAAGATGCGTTTGGAACACCGTTCAAGATATTCTTTTCCACATCTCTCCGCTTAACTTGAATGACAATGTGTAATGTAATGTGTTGATAACGCATCTCTTCTTGTCTCCGCTTTAGTAGGAACCGGGCATAACAGTGATAAATAAGCATCCGCCCCCTATACACTTATACAATTGATTATAAGCGTCAAGTAACAATTATAGTATCAGTTGTTCATGTATTAATCATTATCAATAGTTAATATACTAATTAATAAAAACAATTGAAGGTTTGTTAGTTAATAAAGACACGGAGGGCCTGTTTCACAAATTCAAATTTAATTCAATTCAAAATATTCTTTATTCCAATAAACTTGTAAACAAGTGCTTTTGAATCGTCAACTCTACTGCTGGTTCGGAAAGCTGTTCCTACCGAGAAGAGCCAGCAAGAAACTCGGCGGTTGCTCTTTTTAAATATATAATTCTTATTTCTAGTTACATTAGTTATTACTGTCTTGTACATGGTCGAAGAGTAGCTACATCCACGCATTTTTATCATCCAAGTATTCCTCAATAGTATAGTAGGCTTACTGTATTAGCCTTTTATTAAGTGTTTTTAAATGTATTTAAATGTATGTTTTTAATGCTAAATGTAGAGGGGACTATCCACGCCGTGTGGTATCCGGCTGAATAGAATAGTACCACCCTCATTTCTTACCGAGGTGTCGTAAAAGGCGACTAAGGTAAGTCGACCCGCCGTGTGGTATCCGGCTGAGTAGAATAGACCAACCTCATTTCTTACCGAGGTGTCGTAAAAGGCGACTAAGGTAAGTTGACCCACCGTGTGGTATCCGGTTTAGTACAATAGACCATCCTCTTTCTTACCGACGTGTCGTAAAATACGACTGACGTAAGTTGACGTCAGGCAGGCGGCCGGTCGTAAAAACGCAGCCAAATCATATGACAACATGTTTATAACATGTTGTGCCGACCCCACTTAGAGTGGCATAAGGGCAGAAAGATGATGATTAATAGTGTTTTTAAACTGCTGTAATGGCAAAGCTAAAATTTATTAGTTAAAAGTAAAAATTTATTTGTCATTAGTTTTCAGCCATTTATCTTGTATAAAGTTCAAAATTTATTAGATAAATCGGTACATACAATAATGTCCTGCTATCAATCTTATTTCCATCATTAATAGGGAAGATCAGTGCAAGTTGTAAACTTGTATAATGAGTACATTGACCACATCGTGCATACCCAGTCGCACTTGATTATAATTAACATTTGATAATAACACTTGTCTACAGATTTTAACTATCGTTAAATGTAACGACTTGTGAAAGAACGATCGTATCACTGACCTCCGTTACAGATGTAAATCTTTAATATTTAAATTAGTAATTTAACTTTAATATTTAAATTAATTATTAAAAATCTTGTATGTATGTATGTATATATATATATATATATATATATATATATATATATATATATATATATATATATATATATATATATATATATATTGGAGTGTATCTTCTGATGATGCTTCGGTTGCGGGGCAAAAGACTATTGTTAAGTTTGTGATAGTGAACGTATGTACCAAGTGCTTGTGTATTGTGGTGGCGGTTGTGGTGTTTTTACGAATCCTGCATGTATCAGGTATGAAAACTGATTGTCCACTCTACATTTACCATTATAAATATGTATCTTCTATTTACTTCATCGCTGATTATAGCAAAATAATTTTATTATCAATTTTGTACGTTACTCAACTTATATAATTGTTTCTTTTACACCGGTCACGACATAGAAAGTGAAATATATTTTCTATTTTACTTCATTGCGGATTATAGCAAAATAATTATATTATTACTTTTGTATTATGGATCTCCGCAAAGTAACGCCTAATTCTATAAATTATAGTGGATTAACTAAATCGAGCTTAATCTTATCACTACTCAAGTCAATCAGTTACCTCATTATATTGAATTTATACGCTGCAATTTTCAAATGTCAAAGACAGACAAAATACTCAAAAATGCATAAAGGCACCTTGGCTTTATTTGTTCATTTTCCTGTTACGTTATCATGTATCGTATTTTTTGTATACTAAGGTATTTCTTGTTCTTGCATCTCTACACCAATTCCAAAAAATACATTTGCTAACAGTCTCATTACCATTAAAGATAACGAAAATTAAGAATTGAAGCTTCACATATAATAAATAATATTGTAAGCTTATTTGATATGTAATCATAATTTAGAAACATAATTTAGAGTGAGCGCTAAGTTTCTTTATAGTTTCTCTCGGCCATGCACTAGTCTTCATTTCTCTTAAAACTCAATACAAAAAAGAAAAAAAAAATTCGTTTATGGCAGTCGCGTAAACTTATGGCAAATTAAATCGGCGAACTTCATCACCTGTGGACATAGGTATTATTAGTCTTAGAATATTCTTAATAATATGAAATAACCATCCAGTATTATGAGTTGATAATTTAATATTGCAGACATAATACTATTTTTTATTGAGTTGGCACAATCTCATTGCATATTACTGGTTTTGATGTTACTGCAAATTATTTTTTTATTTTAAAATCGTGTTCTTAAAATAATAATTATAAGACAAGGTGGCACCTGTTGCAAACATGTCACATGATTTGGCTAGGTATTTTACGACCGACCGCCTGCCTGATATCAACTTACCTTTGTCGTATTTTACGACACCTCGGTAAGAAAGAGGGTGGTATATTATACTCAACTTTATACCACACGGTGGGTCAGCTTAGCTTAGTCGCCTTTTACGACACCTCGGTAAGAAAAGAGGGTGGTATTATTCTATTCAGCCGGATACCACACGTCACAATACTAACAGTTATAGACAAATAAATAATATTTGAAATAACTTAAGGCATTCCTACAGCATAAGATTATTGTATTGGAAGCACTTGAAATGTATCTTTTCATCAGAAATAGAGCGTAGATCATTGTCTTCTGTTATGATTCATTTTTTAACGATCATATACTACATATACAAAATCAGCACCTAAATAAACACGAAAAGTAAATCATGATACGACAATTTTGTCGTCAATAGCTGAATGTGAATAATAGCGATGAAAATTGAAACCTCACGCGGTAATTCGACGCAAGTGACATTTATTGAATTGCTTAGTTCAATGACTTCTACTTAGCGAACGTCAGTCCAATGATGTTGACTATCGCTGATATGTCAATGTATCAGATAAATTTTTAAATTTAAACTATCGTGAGTAGTATTCATAGTTATTGTATAGGACCGGCTATACTCACGTGTTATTCTATCGGGTTAGCCCGACTAGTTTCGAACCCATCCGGGGCACTTATTCATGAGCTCTTTACACAACAGGGGACACTTGGAAGAGGCGCGGCCACCGCCGCCACCGTGTACCCCCGCACCCCCGCCACCCACGAGTCGCGCCCAGCGAGCTGCTGGACGCAGTTCCCGCCGCGATAACGTCGTGTAAAGAGCTCATCAATAAGTGCCCCGGATGGGTTCGAAACTAGTCGGGCTAACCCGATAGAATAACACGTGAGTATAGCCGGTTCTATACAATAACTAAGTATCAGATAAATTTTGTAAAGGACAAATCGATTTAATGACGCACTCAGTAAATGCATTTGATTAATGAAACAAAGATCTTTTTTCCTTAAGAGTTTCAGGAAATAGGTATTCTTACATTTGCTTCACAGTATAATTTAAGCAATATAATTTATGTACATATCTTTAATATTTAAATGAGTTAATCTTGTATGTATTTATATATATTTTCAGAATCTCGGAAACGGCTCCAACGATTTTCCTGAAATTCAGCAAGTAGGGGGTTTTGGGGGGAGAATTCTATAAATTATTTAAAAATTTCTAGTGTAAATTCTGTACTATGGAATTCTGAAAAGTAACACCTACTTCTATAAATCATTTGCAATAGTACAAGGACATATTTTATATTTATAAAGTATATATAAAAAAAGTTACTTACAAACTCTGGATATTTGGGATGATTGAAGAACTTGTCCAATTGAGCGTATCCACTGTTACCATCGTCACCAAGTCTGAAGCTCTCTGTCTTGTTTGTGAAGTTCTTTCCATAATCATATGAAATGTAAAGTGCGGAAGCTGACAGGATCCCTTTATTCCTTGTGCTGGAGTCTCTTGCCAAGCAAATTATCACATTGGAACCTTCGCCTACCCAATGTACCATTAGCTGTTGATGGCTGTCGTTCAGATGAGTAGTCTGGTAAAGATATAATTATTTATAATATAACCAGCTTGTAATTTTTGTTAATGCATAGAAGAAAGTACAGATGCTGTGTGGTATTCGGCTGAATAGAATAGTACCACCCTCATTTCTTACCGAGGTGTCGTAAGAGGCGACTAAGGTTAATCGGCTCGCCGTGTGGTATCCGGCCGAGTAGAATAAACCAACCTAATTTTTTACCGAGATGTCGTAAAAGGCGACGTAAGTTGACCCACCGTGTGGTATCCGGCTGAGTAGAATAGACCACCCTCGTTTCTTACCGAGGTGTCGTAATAGGCGACAAAGGTAAGTTGACCCACCGTGTGGTATCCGGTTGAGTAAAAACGATTACCCTCTTTTTTACTAAGGAGTCGTAAAATACGACTAAGGTAAGTTGACGTCAGGCAAACGGCCGGTCATAAAATACGTAGCCAAATCATGTGACAACATGTTTGTAACATGTTGTGCCAACCCCACTTAGAGTGGGATGAGGGCAGGAGGATGATGCAGAGAGTACAGGTATGGGTAGGTTAGTAGTATTCTAACATGGATTATTTATAGACTAACTATTGGATAGCCAATAGAAATTTAAGGATACAGGCAGGTTGCCTGGAAAAGATTGCTGCTTTAGCAATAAGGCCGCCAGTTGTGCAACTGACAATGTATAGATTTTTTTTATTTGTTTCTCTCTAGTACATAATCTTTTTTTTTGTACAATAAAGAATATTTGATTGATTGATTGATATAATTTAAAAATATATTGAATAGCAGGGAATACGAACAACTACATTCATATTTCCTTAACATAAATTTAGCATCAGATATAATCATTATGATAATTTATTACAGAGTAATCATGCTACCTAATTCCGCGAAACAAGAATAAATTTATATTTTAAAAAACTTTCATACTCAAATAATAAGCAAGACAAGCAAGCAATAAAATACCAAGGTAAATTATAAGGAATATAATAAATAAAACAAGATATCTAAATTTAATGATATAATACAACTAGACTCTAGTCCAGAAAATAATTGAAAACTTAAAACCATTCTATAATCTATAATCCTAAACTAAAGTTATGCTAAATATATAAAATTTTTAATCTACAATTCCAGGTCAATCAAAAGTATAATGAAATTAAAAGAGTATAAAATATAACTATAAAAGGATATATTAGTAGTAAACTAGCTTAAGCAAAAATACACTTACTAATAAAAACTACCTAACCCTTATCAGAAAAAAATATACTAAATATTAAAATACATAACAAAGTACACATAATTGTAAAAAAAAAATATAGGCACATACTTAAAAAAAAAATTTATATAGGTACACCTATAAATGTCAGCTTCACTTGTATACAAAAACTGTGTTAAGGTATACCAGATAATCTTTTAAAAGGTAGATTTTTTCAAATGTAGGTAATATCAGCCTTCAGTAATATCAGCTTCATTTGAATATAATAAATATCTAGAGCTAAACCACTACCACACAAACTTTGAATAAGCAAATAGTTACAGTTTTCACAGAACCCTGTACAACATAGTATGTTATTCAATTACAAGTTTTCTTTAATAAAAAAAGAAGGTAAGTGATATCACATACAAAGTCTATTTCCAACACTGTATGATAAATTATTTAAAGAAAGGATAACAAACGTATAGATCATCATTTATCATTATTATTATCATAAAAGTAAATACTTATATATTGCGAGAAGATTTAAAAACTATTAGTATTTTAATGTCATATTTAAGTATATGTATTCACATACACAATGAATACATTAGAAAGTGATAAATCTTTCTGTTTATCTGTAATTATATGAAAATAAGACAATGTTTGAAAGTTTTCTTAGTTCCAAAAAATATAACTCAGTAGAATTATAATGACTTGTAGTAACACCAATGAAAGTATTTTAAATACATAATATTTCCTATACTTTTGTATAAAGATGGGTAATTATGTTGGAACCAGTACAAAATTAAACAAAAGGAAAACCTAAACAGTTTATTTATTGCAAGTAATGTTACTTAAAATAATTCTATATGCTCCACGTGACCTTCACAATTGAACAATAAACACCTTCTTTGAATGACAGTGCACGACGAAATACGATATAAATAGAAAAAAAAAACTTAACAAAGTAAACATGTTTAATAATTTATCTTATGAATCAGAAAATTATAGACAACAAAATAAATCACTGTCACATAATGCGGGCACCGAACGATAATAAAAGCAAGCAAAACAACAAAGGGGAGTCAAAGGAAATCATATCGAACTAATAAGGAAATGATAGTTACCCATGTACTAATATTTCGCTCAACAGTTTTTTCCAACGGCGGCGGCGGTATCGTGGCATCGCGTTTTTTTCTCTCCGATGATACATTTTCTTCTGCCTGTCTATTTATTACAGTTATTTTCTGGGGCTCATGCGAATCTGCCACATAAAGTGTACCCCCCGTTGAACCATGCTGTTTTTCAGCAAAAACACACGATAATAAACACACTATAGCTATAACTCTAAATTTAAATCCTAATGCCGCTATCATTTTGTCATCACTGCAAATCCACGCTCGTCCAACTTCAACTCTTATTCGAATAAAACTGCGTCGATGATTTACAAAACACAATAATCTGACATTAGCTTCCTTAATTTGACGTTTCGCAGTCACTGGGCATCATAGATTAATAACTATAAAATAGATGGTTGAGATTCATACATTGGCGCGAGCCTATTTTCGGTGGTATGGGGGGGTGCAGAGTAGCACTATAGCTACTTACATTCTCATTCATAAAAAAACTATCTGCCTCTCACCCGTTTCATTCATAAAAACGGATTTAGTCTCAGCTCTGACTCTTTCTCACATATGGAGTAGTAATATATATAACGTATGACGTAAAATCGTAGTAAAATTAGTGATGTACTTGGTGCACTAAAACCGTAACTAGTGATGTCAAAGTTTTATCGATTCACATTTTACTCTTACCGATTATGTGGATAACCGGTTTTCCTGTAACATATTAATAATGATTTTTAGATTTTAATAAAACAAAATATTTAAGGAAATTCTTTAATAGACTTTTACTGTAATAAAAAAATTTATATTCAACAGCCGTTTTACATTTCTATGTGCATGCTTCTTAAAAAAAAAAGTTTTTTCCTAAACACGCTAAAAGTGCAACTTCAAAAATGATTACTATTTTTAAATAGAAAACAGAATCGGCGATCATGTATCTTGAAAATATAGGAATTGTAATTTAAATTATTATATATTATTATTAAATATAATTAATTATAAGTATTCACTCGAAAACAAATTTACAAGATTAGTATTTGAAACAATAGATGCTTTCGTTTTTACCGTTTTAGTATTTAGGAAAAAACATTATACTTAAAAGGAGTATACTTGATGGTAAATTATAAATATTAGTCTTTTTTAGATATATTGGTAGTAGTTTTACAGAATATTAGTGGTTTTTATCTCTAAGTATAATATTTTCCATCAAACCAGTTAACACTTCGGATTTATACATATAAAGTAAGAATTAAATTGTGAAATTTTGCCATAATTAATGTGCCAATTGATACCAAGCTTTTCGATGAAAGAAAACATCATGAGGAACTATACTCCATGGGTTAAGTATTTAACTAAATGTAAACATGTCAAAACAGGTAGTTTATAGTAGGCATTATCTACTATAAAGTACCTTTTTTATTACAACACATTATACTAACATTTAATATAATTTTTAATTCTTTTAAAGAATTTAAAATTATTGATAGTATTCGCACCACTTTATTATGGCGTGATTGCTATCAATAATTTTGCTAAAAATTGCTTGTGATTGCTAAAAAATTTTAAAGAAAACGATGGATAATATTAAATACACTAAATTACTACACATTTAAGTATCACAGAGTGAAGCTCGTAGAATATTGATATTATGTTGCGTTGGTTAATCCAATTACCATTTTAAGTAGTTTACTTGGCTAATTTGTATCTGCTGAATTTTATTAAATTATATATTGCTGTTTTGCTATACTAAAGGTATAAATATTTAATTTTAGAAAATACCAATCAATTTATGAAAATTACATTTATAAATATTAGAGATATTCTTTTGACAACTGCAGTTGAATCCCAATTTTTTCATTTGTTAATAATATTATTGTTATGACATATTTGTCACTCCTGAATCACATGGTTTTGTTTGTTTACATCTTGTTATGTTTCTATACTTATGGAGTATATATAGTAAAATAATAAAAATTTTGAATCAATTTTTAAATGTTAATAATAGTAATATTAGTTAGTTACTTTTGCCTCATGTATCATAGTTCTATAACTTTACTTGCGATATAATTTTCCATTTCCATTATCGTTTTCCAAGTATCTGCAGTACTGTGAATTCTCCTTAATTGATACACCGTTGTCTAACTCGCATTATGATTACGATTATGCAAAAAACTTTTAACAAATCATATTTATGATTAATGCAAGTTAACCAGGAATTATAGTTTTTTAAGTTATATACATTTTTGACTAATTAACACTTTACATGCCATATAATGCCATTCCAAAGATATAAGTTTTTGTGATGGATAATATAATTTTAACTAGATCAAATCTTTCAGTTTTATTAGACAATAGCGTAATTATAAAAATTTCACAATTTAAATAATCCTGTTTTGAAAATATATTACTCCCAGGATTGCTCAGGTTTTTAGTTTTGCTACACAAGTAAAAACACGTGTTTTGAATAGGAATAAATGGTGTTAATGTTAAAATACACAATTTTTAGCAGCAATACAGGCAGAACTCATATTTCATTATAAGCCCGTCGTTTAAGCAAACTAACAATTAAACTAGCAACTAAGCAATTGTTATTCATTTTCCTGAGTAATGAAAATTTTAAACCCATTCATCTCAAAATATAAGTTTTTGAGTTGTACCGCTATTGCTGCACATGACCGATATATCAATATACTGAACCGGTAATATGATATGGCTTGGGTCTGGAAAATATTTCTGATGGAATACAAGGTACTATAACTATCAAACAATAATATTAACCAATCATGTTTTAAACAATGAAACCAAATTATGATCCGTTCTAGTGTGCTAGAGCCCCCTTATCCACGGATTTGAGAAAAAATCCATTGGGTCCTAGTTAAGAAGTTTCAAACTTCATAATGTTTGTCAATTATACTAATATGAATACTATTTTGAAGACACAACCTTCTCTTGAGTCCTCTAGCATTGAAGCGGACTTTTACAGCCTTATTCCAAAATTCCGAATGGTTCAGGCGGCAAAATAAATTGTTAGTGAATAAAAGCATTCGCGCTGTGAAAATGTTATTACTAATGTCAATAAATGAGGCTAAATAATTATGATTCGACTGAAGCTCTTCATATATGTTCATCTGCATCATCGGGCTCGTGGACACTTCCCGGCGGAAGAGTTCGCAGCATATTTAACCTGTAATAAATAAGTTATTCTTTAATAATGTATAGATAGAACATTAGTTTGCAAAGGTAGTCTTACAGACAATCTTGGCATTGATATCCTCTGAGTAGAATAGACCACCCTCATTTCTTACCGAGGTGTCGCGAAAACCGATTAAGGTAAGTTGACGTCGGGGATTTTTTCGTGTCTATAACTTTGTCTACAGTTATATTTTAAGTATAGAATAGAGAATATAATTATAAATTTTGTTTTTTTAATAATAAAATATAAGGGGTATCTGTGACAATCTTTGTGTTATGTTAAATATCTTTGATTTTGTACTGTTAGCAGTACCAGGCTAAAAATATTATGCTTTCCAAATACTGTATTGTATGTGACAAAGTTCCAATGATCATCACTAATATGTCTTTTAAGCTATTCTTATATCACACACTTTTTTGCATCACTATAATAGAGGAAAAATTGTACCAAACATTTTTTGTTATATCTCAAACGGATTAGGCAGTTAGCCCATTAAACATATAAGCTTCAGTTTTAATAGAAAGTGAAATGAACAGACTGACATACTTTACATCAAATATTTACTTGCCTTCATCTAGTCAAATCAATTGACCTAATCATGTGCTTCATCCCATAAAGCATCAACAGCATATAGCCCTTAGACGTCATCCCAATGAGTACTCTCTTTGGCTATGACCAGGTTCATCTGAAAATTATTGCAAATACATTTTAATAAATATGGAACAAGCTATGGATAGCTCAGCGGTGAGGCCGTTCGACTCTGTAAAGACGATCATGGGTTTATACCCCGCGCAGGCACATGTCTAATTGACAATTGCAATTTATGACACGCTTTTCGGTGAAGGAAAATATGGTAAGGAAATCCGCATACTTCTAGCGAATTCTAGGGATATGCGTAACCTACCAATCCGCATTGGAGCAACGCGATGGTAGGTCTTTGCTACAATACTTCTCTCCAAAAAACGGATAGAGGAAGCTTATGGTTCCCACTGCTGGGGTGGATAACAGGCCGTTACTTTAAACATACACATGCCAATTTTTGTGTTTACAAACAAAAATGATTTATATTTGAAACATTTTAACTCACTTGAAGAATATCAGCCATTGTATCAGATATTAATGAATTCATTGCAACAACAGTAGCAGTGCCTTGACCAGACACAGTTACTCAGACAAAAAATCTAGTTGAAATGTGCATAACTAAATGGGATAGTATGTTAAAGTATCTTGAACAAATAACTTTCTGTTAAATAATTAAAGTATGTCTGTAATCCATATTGTCTGTCGCAGAAAGAATAAAAACTATTCAGAAATAACCACCTAAAACATAGAATATAACTGATATTGGGTATGACATATGATATACAACACTTCAATAAAGCATACACAATAAATATTACTATAGAAGGAAAAGTTTTATTTTTATTATTTTAGTTTTATTTTTACTTATATTTTAAAATTAAAAAATAAAACTTCCCTATATTATCACAGTTCAATAAAAACACTAAGGATATACTATAATGCTATATGCTTCGAGGTCCCTGCTTTAATAAATGTATATATAAATTGAAAAACACTAGCTTAAATTGTACTATATATTATAGAAAAAGAATATAGCACGAAAAATACTATATTTTTATCGCTAATTGCAATTGTCGTGCTTTTTTTAATTAACTGTGAATGGAACGCACCCGCAGCCCTGCATAGGGAATGTAGGAACGAAACTCATTCATGTATTTACGGGGCTTAGTTAGTTAGTAGCTCTAACTCCGTGTCATTATCCAGCGAAAAGTAATAAAAAATAATCATGGAAAAATAAATAATGATTGAAAATAGATGTGTCCTATTTTTTTTCCTGAATTTCCTAAAAGTACTATATTTTTTTGATTTAAAAAGAAAAATAGTATTTTTCTTCAAAAAAAAGGTGGCAACCCTAATCGCGCCCTTTTTGATTAAATAGGGGCAACACTGTGCCGTTATTGTTTTCGGTGGGGACTGGAGTGGGGAGTCTTCCATTTGATAAAACGTTTCAGTGACATTCAGTCCTTGTTCGTCATTCAAGAGAAGTGCATCTCGGAACGGGAATTGTGGTATTCCTATTATATCGTGTTATTGTATATAGTGTGCGTTAACAAGAAGTTTATGGAATTGTCTAATTTTAATTAAAAATCATTTGTTGGTTTATATATTTTTGCGTAAGTAAAAAGTGATTACAGTTATATATTACGTATAACGAACGTTTCAGGTGAGTCAGTACGTTTCAATTTTCTTCGTATTAAATAGTGCAAAAGTATAGTTTATTTGTTATTAAGTTTTGGATAACTACTCACATTTTATCCGAGAATGTTTGTTGAAATTCAAACATTTGAGTTGTTGAGTTTGTGATAGTGAATGTATATAGTGCTTGTGTATGGTGGTGGCGGTGGTGGAGGTTTGTGCATGTGTTTTTTACGAATCCTGCATGTATCAGGTATGATAACCAATTGCCCACTCTACATTTAGCATTATATACATTTTCTATTTTACTTCATCGCCGATTATAGCAAAATAATTTTATTATTACTTTTGCATAATTACTCTGTTTTAATCATAGCTTAGGTAAATATAGATTATAGTATAGTAAATATACATTAGCTTCAAAAGCGCGCTACTTTGTAAGACGTTTTATTAACGGGCTAGCCATTATAAAGGTGTCGTACTGATTTCTGAAATTGCGCTGTTTTGGTAATTCGTACGTCATTAATTTTTACAATTTTTTTTGTAATGGTAATGTGTTGCGGTTGGCAAAGAGCCGGTATTTGGCACCTGCAATACATGTAAAACCTTAATTCTTTTCCCAGTCGCTTTTGGCTACTGATGTTTGAGTGCACGCTTACATCTGTGGCTGAAATTACGGGAATCTAACTTAGCTTCATAAATTCAGACTTCACTTGAGTATTAGTTACCTCAAATGCATTTTCTCAAATTACAGAGGTCCTGGTCGTTGACGCTACTGTTCGGCCTGGCGCTGTTCGAGCGCTCGAGGCGACGGCGGAGCGACAGCAGCTGCGGCATAGCCGGACGGGCCGGCCTGGGGTTAGGGGCGGCGGCACGTCTCCATTGGCAGCAGCGAGGCCAGACCAGCGTAGCTCGTGGAGTCACGAGGCCAGCTGTCGGACTGCCCTCCTGTAAAATTAATCCATTAATTTCATTCAATCCATTAATTTTTACATTTTTTTTTGTAATGGTAATGTGTTGCGGTTGGCAAAGAGCCGGTATTTGGCACCTGCAATACATGTAAAACCTTAATTCTTTTCCCAGTCGCTTTTGGCTACTGATGTTTGAGTGCACGCTTACATCTGTGGCTGAAATTACGGGAATCTAACTTAGCTTCATAAATTCAGACTTCACTTGAGTATTAGTTACCTCAAATGCATTTTCTCAAATTACAGAGGTCCTGGTGGTTGACGCTACTGTTCGGCCTGGCGCTGTTCGAGCGCTCGAGGCGACGGCGGAGCGACAGCAGCTGCGGCATAGCCGGACGGGCCGGCCTGGGGTTAGGGGCGGCGGCACGTCTCCATTGGCAGCAGCGAGGCCAGACCAGCGTAGCTCGTGGAGTCACGAGGCCAGCTGTCGGACTGCCCTCCTGTAAAATTAATCCATTAATTTCATTCAATCCATTAATTTTTACATTTTTTTTTGTAATGGTAATGTGTTGCGGTTGGCAAAGAGCCGGTATTTGGCACCTGCAATACATGTAAAACCTTAATTCTTTTCCCAGTCGCTTTTGGCTACTGATGTTTGAGTGCACGCTTACATCTGTGGCTGAAATTACGGGAATCTAACTTAGCTTCATAAATTCAGACTTCACTTGAGTATTAGTTACCTCAAATGCATTTTCTCAAATTACAGAGGTCCTGGTGGTTGACGCTACTGTTCGGCCTGGCGCTGTTCGAGCGCTCGAGGCGACGGCGGAGCGACAGCAGCTGCGGCATAGCCGGACGGGCCGGCCTGGGGTGAGGGGCGGCAGCACGTCTCCATTGGCAGCAGCGAGGCCAGACCAGCGTAGCTCGTGGAGTCACGAGGCCAGCTGTCGGACTGCCCTCCTGTAAAATTAATCCATTAATTTCATTCAATCCATTAATTTTTACATTTTTTTTTTTGTAATGGTAATGTGTTGCGGTTGGCAAAGAGCCGGTATTTGGCACCTGCAATACATGTAAAACCTTAATTCTTTTCCCAGTCGCTTTTGGCTACTGATGTTTGAGTGCACGCTTACATCTGTGGCTGAAATTACGGGAATCTAACTTAGCTTCATAAATTCAGACTTCACTTGAGTATTAGTTACCTCAAATGCATTTTCTCAAATTACAGAGGTCCTGGTGGTTGACGCTACTGTTCGGCCTGGCGCTGTTCGAGCGCTCGAGGCGACGGCGGAGCGACAGCAGCTGCGGCATAGCCGGACGGGCCGGCCTGGGGTGAGGGGCGGCGGCACGTCTCCATTGGCAGCAGCGAGGCCAGACCAGCGTAGCTCGTGGAGTCACGAGGCCAGCTGTCGGACTGCCCTCCTGTAAAATTAATCCATTAATTTCATTCAATCCATTAATTTTTACATTTTTTTTTTTGTAATGGTAATGTGTTGCGGTTGGCAAAGAGCCGGTATTTGGCACCTGCAATACATGTAAAACCTTAATTCTTTTCCCAGTCGCTTTTGGCTACTGATGTTTGAGTGCACGCTTACATCTGTGGCTGAAATTACGGGAATCTAACTTAGCTTCATAAATTCAGACTTCACTTGAGTATTAGTTACCTCAAATGCATTTTCTCAAATTACAGAGGTCCTGGTGGTTGACGCTACTGTTCGGCCTGGCGCTGTTCGAGCGCTCGAGGCGACGGCGGAGCGACAGCAGCTGCGGCATAGCCGGACGGGCCGGCCTGGGGTGAGGGGCGGCGGCACGTCTCCATTGGCAGCAGCGAGGCCAGACCAGCGTAGCTCGTCGTAGAGTCACAAGGCCAGCTGTCGGACTGCCCTCCTGTAAAATTAATCCATTAATTTCATTCAATCCATTAATTTTTACATTTTTTTTTTGTAATGGTAATGTGTTGCGGTTGGCAAAGAGCCGGTATTTGGCACCTGCAATACATGTAAAACCTTAATTCTTTTCCCAGTCGCTTTTGGCTACTGATGTTTGAGTGCACGCTTACATCTGTGGCTGAAATTACGGGAATCTAACTTAGCTTCATAAATTCAGACTTCACTTGAGTATTAGTTACCTCAAATGCATTTTCTCAAATTACAGAGGTCCTGGTGGTTGACGCTACTGTTCGGCCTGGCGCTGTTCGAGCGCTCGAGACGACGGCGGAGCGACAGCAGCTGCGGCATAGCCGGACGGGCCGGCCTGGGGTGAGGGGCGGCAGCACGTCTCCATTGGCAGCAGCGAGGCCAGACCAGCGTAGCTCGTGGAGTCACGAGGCCAGCTGTCGGACTGCCCTCTTGTAAAATTAATCCATTAATTTCATTCAATCCATTAATTTTTACATTTTTTTTTGTAATGGTAATGTGTTGCGGTTGGCAAAGAGCCGGTATTTGGCACCTGCAATACATGTAAAACCTTAATTCTTTTCCCAGTCGCTTTTGGCTACTGATGTTTGAGTGCACGCTTACATCTGTGGCTGAAATTACGGGAATCTAACTTAGCTTCATAAATTCAGACTTCACTTGAGTATTAGTTACCTCAAATGCATTTTCTCAAATTACAGAGGTCCTGGTCGTTGACGCTACTGTTCGGCCTGGCGCTGTTCGAGCGCTCGAGGCGACGGCGGAGCGACAGCAGCTGCGGCATAGCCGGACGGGCCGGCCTGGGGTTAGGGGCGGCGGCACGTCTCCATTGGCAGCAGCGAGGCCAGACCAGCGTAGCTCGTGGAGTCACGAGGCCAGCTGTCGGACTGCCCTCCTGTAAAATTAATCCATTAATTTCATTCAATCCATTAATTTTTACATTTTTTTTTGTAATGGTAATGTGTTGCGGTTGGCAAAGAGCCGGTATTTGGCACCTGCAATACATGTAAAACCTTAATTCTTTTCCCAGTCGCTTTTGGCTACTGATGTTTGAGTGCACGCTTACATCTGTGGCTGAAATTACGGGAATCTAACTTAGCTTCATAAATTCAGACTTCACTTGAGTATTAGTTACCTCAAATGCATTTTCTCAAATTACAGAGGTCCTGGTGGTTGACGCTACTGTTCGGCCTGGCGCTGTTCGAGCGCTCGAGGCGACGGCGGAGCGACAGCAGCTGCGGCATAGCCGGACGGGCCGGCCTGGGGTGAGGGGCGGCAGCACGTCTCCATTGGCAGCAGCGAGGCCAGACCAGCGTAGCTCGTGGAGTCACGAGGCCAGCTGTCGGACTGCCCTCCTGTAAAATTAATCCATTAATTTCATTCAATCCATTAATTTTTACATTTTTTTTTTTGTAATGGTAATGTGTTGCGGTTGGCAAAGAGCCGGTATTTGGCACCTGCAATACATGTAAAACCTTAATTCTTTTCCCAGTCGCTTTTGGCTACTGATGTTTGAGTGCACGCTTACATCTGTGGCTGAAATTACGGGAATCTAACTTAGCTTCATAAATTCAGACTTCACTTGAGTATTAGTTACCTCAAATGCATTTTCTCAAATTACAGAGGTCCTGGTGGTTGACGCTACTGTTCGGCCTGGCGCTGTTCGAGCGCTCGAGGCGACGGCGGAGCGACAGCAGCTGCGGCATAGCCGGACGGGCCGGCCTGGGGTGAGGGGCGGCAGCACGTCTCCATTGGCAGCAGCGAGGCCAGACCAGCGTAGCTCGTGGAGTCACGAGGCCAACTGTCGGACTGACCTCCTGTAAAATTAATCCATTAATTTCATTCAATCCATTAATTTTTACATTTTTTTTTGTAATGGTAATGTGTTGCGGTTGGCAAAGAGCCGGTATTTGGCACCTGCAATACATGTAAAACCTTAATTCTTTTCCCAGTCGCTTTTGGCTACTGATGTTTGAGTGCACGCTTACATCTGTGGCTGAAATTACGGGAATCTAACTTAGCTTCATAAATTCAGACTTCACTTGAGTATTAGTTACCTCAAATGCATTTTCTCAAATTACAGAGGTCCTGGTGGTTGACGCTACTGTTCGGCCTGGCGCTGTTCGAGCGCTCGAGGCGACGGCGGAGCGACAGCAGCTGCGGCATAGCCGGACGGGCCGGCCTGGGGTGAGGGGCGGCAGCACGTCTCCATTGGCAGCAGCGAGGCCAGACCAGCGTAGCTCGTGGAGTCACGAGGCCAGCTGTCGGACTGCCCTCCTGTAAAATTAATCCATTAATTTCATTCAATCCATTAATTTTTACATTTTTTTTTGTAATGGTAATGTGTTGCGGTTGGCAAAGAGCCGGTATTTGGCACCTGCAATACATGTAAAACCTTAATTCTTTTCCCAGTCGCTTTTGGCTACTGATGTTTGAGTGCACGCTTACATCTGTGGCTGAAATTACGGGAATCTAACTTAGCTTCATAAATTCAGACTTCACTTGAGTATTAGTTACCTCAAATGCATTTTCTCAAATTACAGAGGTCCTGGTGGTTGACGCTACTGTTCGGCCTGGCGCTGTTCGAGCGCTCGAGGCGACGGCGGAGCGACAGCAGCTGCGGCATAGCCGGACGGGCCGGCCTGGGGTGAGGGGCGGCGGCACGTCTCCATTGGCAGCAGCGAGGCCAGACCAGCGTAGCTCGTGGAGTCACGAGGCCAGCTGTCGGACTGCCCTCCTGTAAAATTAATCCATTAATTTCATTCAATCCATTAATTTTTACATTTTTTTTTGTAATGGTAATGTGTTGCGGTTGGCAAAGAGCCGGTATTTGGCACCTGCAATACATGTAAAACCTTAATTCTTTTCCCAGTCGCTTTTGGCTACTGATGTTTGAGTGCACGCTTACATCTGTGGCTGAAATTACGGGAATCTAACTTAGCTTCATAAATTCAGACTTCACTTGAGTATTAGTTACCTCAAATGCATTTTCTCAAATTACAGAGGTCCTGGTGGTTGACGCTACTGTTCGGCCTGGCGCTGTTCGAGCGCTCGAGGCGACAGCGGAGCGACAGCAGCTGCGGCATAGCCGGACGGGCCGGCCTGGGGTGAGGGGCGGCGGCACGTCTCCATTGGCGGCAGCGAGGCCAGACCAGCGTAGCTCGTGGAGTCACGAGGCCAGCTGTCGGACTGCCCTCCTGTAAAATTAATCCATTAATTTCATTCAACCCATTAATTTTTACATTTTTTTTTTGTAATGGTAATGTGTTGCGGTTGGCAAAGAGCCGGTATTTGGCACCTGCAATACATGTAAAACCTTAATTCTTTTCCCAGTCGCTTTTGGCTACTGATGTTTGAGTGCACGCTTACATCTGTGGCTGAAATTACGGGAATCTAACTTAGCTTCATAAATTCAGACTTCACTTGAGTATTAGTTACCTTCCTTTAGTTGCACTTAGTCTAATGCTATTCCATCTCTGAAAATAATTTTAAAAAATAAAAAAATTAAAAATTGTTACTATTCAAATAGAACCTCTTATGAACAAGGTTGTATTTGAATCTATATGAATAGTTGTTCTATAATATAAAAAAAATGTTGTCTGTGTCATTATGCATTGATTTGTTAAGAAAGAGTAAATGGGTTCACTTTTAGAAAAATTGCTTTTTATTATTGCATAAGTATGAAGGAGAAATATTGTTTGTTATTTAATTTCTGTTAGATATAAACAGTTGCACATTTTAAGTGATTTATAAATTACATAAATATTTACTTTCAGTTTTATAGAACAGTCTTTTTAATTGCTGTTATTCTTTCATTCATTACACATACTATTATATCTTTTATTAGCACTGTAAATGTAAAGATATCTCAAATCATAACTATAAATAACATCATGTGACAATCATATTAAAATAAAAAATTACTCTTAATCTTGGATCTGAGGATTCTTGAATCTGCAATTAATCAATCAATCGTTTAATCAATCGTAAATTTAAATTTTGCTTTTGCTTTTTAATTAAAAATCAACAATAGTGTTATATAAAGCAATATACCCTATATTGCTTTATACAGAATAAACTTGCTCTCTTTTGCTATTTACTCCCTTTTCATCGGAGTCTCATTATAAAAAACTTGACAATCATTTTTAAAGTTCTAATATAATACAATGAAGTATACAACTTCAATTAAAAAATACTTCTAAAAAAAAATATTAAGTAGACCATTTAAGTTATGTCCAAATTATTCATAACTAAGATAGATACACACTTATGATCAATTAGAACAACTTCTAAAAAACTTTCACTTTAATGTTCCATTATTAATCATTTATTGCACTACAAGACACTAGAAGCTATATAAAATCGCAAGACATATCCTTAATATAATAATGAATATAGCTAATTCATCAATCGAAATTAATGTACATATCATAATTTTTATATAACGATAACTAAGTCAAATATGAAATAAAAATTATACTGCATGTTAAAGGTTTTAGGCTATCCATGCAAGGTTAGGTTATTATATTTAGATGTGAGAATGTAAATTTTAAGAAAGCTCTTACTATTATTGAGATGCACAAAATTCATTAAAACTCAACACTTACATTTATATAATGATTAAGTAAATCCTCTTCTTATTGTTTTATAACTGCACGTTTCTTCGTTGTTATATTTCTCATTTTAAGAAATATCTCAACAGCTACTGGTGAAATAAGACTTGATACATTTAATTTGCTTCTAGTGATATTTGTTTCAAGAATTTTGCTAACTAAATTAAAACAAAATTATACATTTTAGTAAAAATTAAAGTACTAGAACTTTACAACGGGAAATTTAAAAATTTAATACACCGCCCATTCATTAATAAAATCAACTTGTTGTCTTGTTATATGATAGATAGCATGGTATGTTATCTTAGAACTAAAGGTCCTGATTCGGTATTTCATTATGTACACTGTAATCTTTGATAGATAGTCAAAATGAGAATGAGTGCGTAAAAATATGTATGTAGGAGTGGAGCGAGATGCAGCTGAGACTATTTTCATACGATTCATTCATAAATACGTACATGTGCAAGAGGGATGCGAGATAACATGTGTTGGCGCTTGTATAGTAAAACCGCCCTGCTGGGCATGTAATCATGCCCAGCAATGATAATGTCAAGTATAATGTTGATTTTAAGTTAGCAGTCTACAGTCTATAATCATAGATTACTCTATAATGTCGTGAACCACATAAAAAACATACTATTATAATTTATATGGTTTAAGCTACACCATCAATATTAAAAATCGTTTTCAACTAAATTAAAATGAAATAAATTAAAGATATTTTTGTTATAAATTAGTATACGATTGGCTAAATTATTTTTGATACACAGTAAGATTAGTAAGATTGCACGCGACCTTGTTTCCACTGATTTAAGTTCTTAAATAGCCTCAATTATGTACCATATTGTTTTTATTCTATCTTCGTTATCCTCTATGTAGCCGCAATAAAGTTAGAGGTCTATGGTTAGCTGTCCTACAGGTATCCTATATAGTGTATTATCTATGCCTATAGGTTTTATTTAACCAAGTTTCATCTTCCACTTTACCTTGCTTATCAAATAAACTTGAAACTATCATATGATATCAAGAATAATTTTTGAGCCTGCATTTATTAAATAAAATAAAAATTCTTTTTATATTTTATTTATCATAAATTTACAGAACAATTACACTCTGTTTAGCCGCTTGTTTTGCCTTTAGCCGAACCTGAGCAGCAATTCTGTCCAGATCACGTCTACCCTGAACAGTAAGAATACGACCCCCATCAGCAATTTTCTCTACCAATTTCAAGGCTTCAAGAGCCTGGAGTGCTTTCCTGGCAATACTACCAGATGATCTGAAACAAAAGGAGGCAATAAAAGTGGTGAAAGATTTCTAAAAAGAATAGAAAAATGTCTTTATATTATAATTGCCTTGAGGCGAATCTGTGATCTGTCTATCATCTAACTGCATAAACAACTTCTTTAATAAAGTGTTAGCTACACTATTATTTTTAGGGCCTCTGTTTACATCTTTTAAATAGCAAGCATATATACATATAATTATAGTGGTATTGTTTTTAAATCATTTATATCCACATTTAGCTTTTATCAGTCTTCAAGTATTGCTTGAATACACACATAATAGCAAAATAATATTATGATCTGACATAATAATATACAATATTACCTTCCTATCCAACAAATACATCATTAATTGGCAGCAATAGATTTTTATTTACCTGCAGAAATGTGAAGGTGTAACACCATTTCGTTTGCGTCCACCAAAGATTTTGGTAACAGTTTTTACACCTACTGGAGAACGAATGTAAATATGACGTAAAACAGCAGCACAGCGTACATAGAACCAGTCTGGATCATAAGGAGCCAATTCCTTGAAGCGGCCAGTCTTGACTAGGTCCATATGTTCGGGCACCTTGACTTTGCCAATTCTAGAACAGTAAACAAAAAAGATTAATGTTTTTATAGATAATTTAGTTAATTTTTACTTAATCCCTTACAAGACATTAATTAGTTTGATTAAAAATAGCTAAAAGTTTTTATTTCAGATAAATTCATCCATAATCTCAAGTGAAAATATATTTATAAACCACTTAAAAAGTAGGAAAGTTAATAAGTATAAATACCAACAAATATTATTTTTTATATGTCTGTGGCATGAATACTAAAATATTGTTATAAACATATAAATAAATAAATATATGGGATACTTTTTCTCCACATTAACATTGATATATGTTTCTCATTAAACTTTAAGACTGTTAACTCAAGGAATCAAAGGAGTAAAAATATTAAGAAATCCATACTTTTTCAAGTGAGCAGCAACAGTCTTGACAACCTTGTCTTGCTCAACATCCTTCAATGTCACGGAACGCATCTGAAATAATCAGAAAAATTAAAATCCCATAGTATTATTAGGGTAAGTTAATGGTGTACACATATACTTAAATTAAAAATCTTTAATCAATTAAACTGAATTGTCAACACTAGATATACTAAATAGCTATAATTACAGATCCCTAGAAGTGAATGCACTTTTCCCAGCAAAAATATTGACTTTTCGTAATAAAAATTAAAAACCGTACTTAAAAAGATATGATACACCTTAAGGATAATTTGTTCAACAAAGTGTATCAACAAATTCTTTTATAACAAATATTTAAATGAAAACACTATTCATATTATCAAAATAAAGATAAGCTAACATTTTAACAAATTTCCTAATTCAGTGCTGTTGTGAAGTTAGGTTATGTTTAATTGTTGTCAAATACAGAAGTCAAGAATAATAATCACAGATCTTTGAACTGGAAGCTGAAGGTGTAAATTAATTATTTTTGATATTTAATATTTAACATATAGTAGCAATATTTAAAAAAAAAACCTTAATAGGTTTGTAGACTCGTATACTCAAATGTACTATGAGGTTGACGTGAGTTACTAAAGTATGAGAAGTTCACAATACTTTTAGGCCATAAAATAGTTAAAGATAATACCTTAAACCGTGGTATATGCCAAATTATACACTTTTATACCAAATATTTTAATAAAAACCATGCGGTTATAACACGACACCCACCTTGCCTGTAACTTGGCAACCGGAAGAAAGAAAGAGATACCAATAGCACCACAGACTTGTTACCAATGACTTACAAGATTATAATAAAATAATAAATTAAAAAATTACATACATTTGTCAACGCTTAAAACGAATTTTATGGTACGATTATAAATGTACACAGTATTTTTCAGTTTAAATTTCTATATTGATAATTAATGTCAAACTGCTGTCGAGTTTCTTGCTGGTTATTTTTACCAAAAATCTAAAAGCCCTTATCTGTTCTATTAGGTAGGTACCTACCTACTTAATTATCACTTCATAGTATAAAACAAAGTCGCTCTCTCCGTCTGTCCCTATATCCCTATGTATGCTTAAATCTTTAAAACTACGCAACAGATTTTGATACGGTTTTTTTTAATAGATCAAGTGATTGAAGAGGAAGGTTTATATATATAATAACACTCAATATGGAGTAGAGAAATACTGTAATTTATGATGTTTCTAATGTGATGTCGTAAATAATCACATTTTTTTTCCGTTTAAACTGCAAACGCAGACTGAACCCTACGAGATTTATCAAAATAATGTACTAAGTGTTTGTACACCTTGAAAAGTCTACAAAAAACTCCGCGATGGTATATGTCTATCTTTTATGGATAACCCACAATAGCATTTTTTTCACTGAGTCACATAGGCTATATATTTTATACCAGTGCGAAGCGCTAGTTTGTTTTATATTTGACTACTTTAAAGCAGCCAATTTTGAATCCGTACTAATGAGTAATGCAGTAAATACGAAAGTTTTTCTGTCTTTCTTTCCATTTGTATTATGCTTTCAAGTCTAAAAGTACGACAGCAATATTGATAAAATTTAAAACAATCAGAGCCTCTATATATATATTTTTTATAAGGAACTGAAAAAAAAGAAGTACCTGGCACATAACTAGAGATAATTTAATGTTTACATTAAGGTAATTCAATTCGCGGCAAAAACAACTAAAAAAATTTTTAATTTTATTTATTTTGTTTTATGAAGTTACACCTGCTTATTTTTATTGTCTTTAAAATATTTTGTATTGTGAAAATAGTTTTGTCTATGGATTTCTAAATTTAAAAAATAATATGGAATTCTATTTCTCTATGATAATTGTATTGTCAAATTTGAGAAAATGGCCGCGAAACAGAATTCTATTGTTAATGAAGGTGAAATAGATTAAATAATTTGGTGTGGTTTTCACTTACGATCCCATATCGTCGTTTTAATTGTTGTGATCATTTTTTATAATTTAATTACAGATGAGACGTAATATGCTGTATAAATTTTATGTCAAAAGATGATGTTCTTCCAGGTCAAACAACATCTGATGATATTCCTCTGACGTCTTTAGAAGAAAGTCTACTAAGTTTGGAGAAGCTGGATAGAGCTTCACCAGAATTATGGCCCGAGCAAAGTAAGCTCTCAAGGGTTTTGAGTTTTTTCTAAACTATTCAATTTAGGTAATGGAGAAAAATAATTTTCAAAAGTGGCGGGATTTACCATTATAATGTTGTCATTCCGTCCTCCATTACGCCTGTTCAGTTTTGGCATATCGGTTAATAACGACTGAATTTTGAACATTTAATTTGAAATGGGTGACGGTAATAGTAATCTTCCGAATGACGATGTTTCAAGATGTTCAAACGATTCATTTTCAGTTCCGGGAGTATCGGAATTCGCGCCTTTACAGAATCCCAATCAGTCTCCACCATCGTGGAATAAAGGGTTAACCAAAGAAGATTACGAATATATGCAGCGTAAGTAAATTCTGTGAAATAGTCGCTAGTTTTTTTAACAATGTACAGTCACTACTTTTTGATAATATTAATCTAGTTCAATAAAAAGAACTAAATTCTTTTTGATAACTCTTATAACAATATATATGAATGTGTAATGAAAAATAAGATAATTTAAAGGACAACCAAATTTTAAGTCATATTTCATTAAATTTATGTTATGGAAATATTCGCAAAATTCTCAAACTAACATATATATCTTAATGAAATTCTGCATGTCCAAGTTGCATAGATCGAGAAATATTACTAGCAAATATAGTTAGGTACCTATATAATTATCGTATTTATTTTGTGATACACAATAGGTACATAATTCTGGTTTTTAAGTTTGGGTAATGTAAACATTAATATGAGTCTATTGAGTGCGGCTAAGAATACATACAGAAAATATATCTGAGAAGATATACACAGTACACATTTACACTTTGAGAAACAATGTTATATATTTTTTTAATTCATCAACGATTTCCCGCATTTTTATCGCTAGTGATGAATTTTTTGAAGATTCACTTATGATAAAGCTTCTATTTCTATTTAATGTCGGGGAAGCCTGTCGATGCAGGGCGGGTGATCAGCTCCTATTCCGGACTATTCCACCCATTTCCCCATGTTGGGACAAGGGTTTCACTGCTGTCCCGACAGTGTCACCTGCTCTAATCTACCCGTAGCTTTTACGAACCTGATAATATCCCTGAAGGAGATATTTGTCAAATCCTCAACTTCAATTTCATCCTTACCTAGTATCTCCCATCTTACCAGCGAGTACATAGGGCACTCAGCCATAAGGTGAAGACTCGTTTCTTCTATGATAAAGCTTAGCCAGTTACTAAAGTGGTAGTGATTGAAGAAAGAATTGTAATGATTATCACAATAAATAAAATTTTAATTTAAACAAAAATTTGGGTAACCATGAACTGAGAATCATATGAGGGAAAAATTAATTGAAATTATAAACAATAGCCTTCAGCAAATATAATAACCGTTATATTTGTAATTTTATACTTTACATATTTAATTACATTAAATACATATGTAATTATATAAAAGCAACTTGTAAGTTGCAAATTTTGATAAATATACTGTTATTTTACAGTTTTAAATGTTGACCACTTAGCGATTTATTAACATATGTAGATTAAAAGAAATTGCCGGTTGCAATTTAGTTTTCATTTGTGTTTTCGACTTTTAGATTATGGAATACTAGCTTGAACCTGCAACTTCAGATCAGTGATAGGTATATATTAGATGGCGCTTTTTAATTAATTTTATCCTCTAGAATTAAATTAATTTCTATAGTCTATATGTTATTCCGGTGTATAAGTAATAATTGTGATAAATTTCATCAATATTTGTTTAGCAGATTCCCCGCGAAAGAGTAACAAACATACATCCATTCTCACAAACTTTCACATTTATAATATTAGCAGGATTTATATTGGCCTTATATGGTGAATAATGAATAAAGCCAACTATTAATATTCTTGATATAAAATTGTTATTGTCATGATTTAGTTATAGATATATTTTCAATTTAGTAATTATTACAATATGTTTGAAGACAGCACTTGCAATAAATAATTGACACAATGTTTTAAAATGTTAATGAAAATGCCGTGTAGTATCCGGCTGAATAGAATAGTACCACCCTCATTTCTTACCGAGGTGTCGTAAAAGGCGACTAAGGTAAGTTGACCCGCCGTGTCGTATCCGGTTTAGTAAAATAGACCACCCTCTTTCTTACTGAGGTGTCGTAAAATACGTCTAAGGTAAGTTGACGTCAGGCAGGCGGCCGGTCGTAAAAACGCAGCCAAATCATGTGACAACATGTTTAAACATGTTGTGCCGACCCTACTTAGAGTGGGATAAGGGCAGGAAGATGATGTTAATAGAAATGCTAACAAGTTTAAACATTGCTTTACTGCTGTATAAATGACATTTTAAACTAATATGTAAACAAATTCCCATTGTGCTACCTTAAAATAGTATGTTACAACATGTTTTTAATACAACCTCCTTCATAGAGTTTGCGATTAATATGAAAAAGCATTGTGGCTATCATATTTTTATGTGTCATTCATTGAGTTGTTGTGAAGGAGTAAATGGGTTGACTCTGGGAAAACTGCTTTTTATTTATTGAATAAGAATAAAGGAGAAATATTGTTGTTTATTATAAGTAATAATAAGCTTTTGTACCTTTTCAGAGTTGGGTTCACTTGCCACTAGCAGCCTGATAATGGAAGTTAAGAAACTTCACGATCTAGCTTATCAGCTGGGATTAGAGGAAGCCAAAGAAATGACGAGAGGAAAATATTTAAACATTTTTTCTAGAAGACATAGACCATGAAGTTCATTCAACTATATAACAATAAATATAAACCATATTTATATTTAGAAATTTAATATAGTAACATGGTAATTAATTTAAAATATAGCAGTGTGGTATCCGGCTGAGTAGAATAGACCACCCTCGTTTCTTACCGAGGCGTCGTAAAAAGCGACTAAGGTAAGATGACCCACCATGTGGTATCCGGCTGAGTAAAATAGACCACTCATTTCTTACCGAGGTGTCGTAAAAGGCGACTAAGGTAATTCGACCCGCCGTGTGGTATCCGGCTGAGTAGATTAGACCACCCTCATTTCTTACCGAGGCGTCGTAATAAGCGACTAAGGTAAATTGGCCCACTGTGTGGTAATATTTAAGTTGAATAGATGTAAATTTGATTCAGACTTCTTGATATAATTACTATTAATATAAGAGATTAATTTATAGTTGTAATGTATTTATACTAAAAACAAATTTATCGAAGCTTCACAATAGAATGGTAAAAGATGAAATATACCTAATGTTCTGTTTATTGTATTAAACAAACAATAATTTTTGAATTGTTGATGTTTGCATCTAAGACTTGTGATTTTTTTATACATTGCCCAATTTTAAATTTCCACAGTTCAGAGTTTTCTGAATAACATTCATTTGAGTTAGTTTAGACCATATGTTAATTGAGCTCAGAGCTCAAAAAAAATTGTGTGTTGAAATTTAAATAATAAATAAATAAATATATGGGACACTTACGGACATGGTCGTCCGTCCCCAAAGTAAGTAACTTAATACATGTGTTATGGGTGACAGACAACTGGTGAATATTTACATATATAATTGTTAAATACATACTTAAATACAAATATACACCCAGGCTCAAAGACCAACAAATTCATTTATAGAAAATGTTGGCCCTCGGCCGGAATCGAACCCGCGACCCGCAGAGCTGAAGGCAGGGTCAATACCCACTGCTCCAACGGGCCGATTTACATTGTACTTCATGTTGAAAACTTGTATATTAACATTTAGCTGAAAATTGTTAATTTTAAATAATAAACTATTGTTTTTGTTTTTAATACGTATTTATTTTATACTTTTCAAACAAGATAAGTTAATAATAGCGAAATTAGAATTGAACTATATTCTATCTATGAACCTTATTTTAAGCGGCCTATTTGGTCGTGCTATAAAACTCCTAGTAGGCTGCACATCAGCATAATGATATTCCAATTTGTACTTTTGAAGGACCTTGAAAATAATTTGAGTTACATAATAAAAAAATAGGAAACAACAACTACTAAATTATCATATATATGCTGGAATTATTGTGTTAATCGTGAAATGTTTTCACAATATGGTGGCTCAGTTCAGCTTCAATAGTTACGAATTTCATAAATATTTATCTAATGTAACAGACAGATACACTTTCGTATTTATAATATTACAAAAATAGAAAAAGACTATTGAATAAAAGGCAGTAGCAGCCTGTTACTATCCCACTTCTGAACAAAAGACTCCTCAGAATATACCCATATATATTATATATAGAAGTGTCCCATATATATTTATTCTTGGGGCCATTCAAAGTGGGCGAAATTTGTATATTACTATTCTGTACTTAATTTGAGATAGATATAATATATATGTATATTTATATTTTTTCGTTTTAAATAAGAAAATTTATTATGTACCCGTATTGCTAAAAGTGACAGCATGGTTTCAGCGATGTTTTGTCCTAAACATTTTCTGGCTCCGTAACCAAACGGTATCGAAGCAAACGTGTGGTAGTTACCAGCATCTGTGGTCAGCCACCGATCGGGATGAAACCTACTCGCATCATCGTAATTGCCTTCTTTGAGTGAGGCATCTTGCGTGGACATTATTATCAATGTTCCTCTTGGGATACTAAAACATATAGGAACAAATAGGATAGGCTGATCCAGGAAGCCTATACTGTTGAGGATTACTTGGAAGATAAGAATGTGCGGATATAACTCGCTTAGACCCTGTACAAGACAGTAATGACTGAATGTAACTAGTCATAAGAATTCTTTTTAAAAGAGCAGCCGCCGAGTTTCTTGCTGGCTCTTCTCGGTAGGAACATCTTTCCGAATCAGCAGTAGAGTTGACGATTCAATAGCACTGGTTTACACGTTTATTTGAATAAAGAATAACTTGAAATATAGCGTAATGAACCACTTCCGGAAAATTCAAAATATCTACTGCTATTTTTGTAAACATCGACCGTTATTATGAACATGCACTCTTGTGATGGCAGTATGTAAATTTAAAATTTGCCGTTTTGGCCGCTGCTTCTTCTCGATAAGAGTGTTGCTTGTTCGTTTCGTTAAATCTCATATTGTCAAAGGATTCAAAAGTGCTTGCAAATGCTTGTAAAAGATGTTTTTCGATCTGTTTATATTGATTAATTCTCCGCCGCGTGGTATTCGGCTGAGTAGAATAGACCACCCTCATTTCTTACCGACGCGACTAAGGTAAGTTAACGTCAGGCAGGCGGCCGGTCGTAAAATACGAAGCCAAATCATGTGACAACATGTTACAAATATGTTGTCCCCACTTAGAGTGGGATAAGGGCAGGATGATGATGATATAATGATTAATTCTATAGCACAATCTATTTTGATGGTGGTATATTAGAATTCCACTATCAAAGAAATGAATTTATGTATAGTGAAAGAGTGAGTATAATTTCATTCTAAAGCCCAGTAACTGAGATAATCGAGGATTGTGTTAATGTCTAATTTAAATAAAAATAATGAACTACTTTACTATAGCCGTGTGGTATCCGGTTTAATAGAACAGACCGCTCTCTTTCTTACCGAATTGTCGTAAAATACGACTAACGTAGGTTGACGTCAGGTTATGCTAACATGCCGTGTGGTATCCGGCTGAATAGAATAGTACCACCCTCATTTCTTACCGAGGTGTCGTAAAAGGCGACTAAGGTAAGTTGACCCGCCGTGTGGTATCCGGTTTAGTAGAATAGACCACCCTCTTTCTTATTGAGGTGTCGCAAAATACGTCTAAGGTAAGTTGACGTCAGGCAGGCGACCGGTCGTAAAAACGCAACCAAATCATGTGACAACATGTTTTATTACATGTTGTGCCAACCCCACTTAGAGTGGGATATGGGCAGAAGGATGATGATGACGTATTCAAACTACGCACGCATGATTCGCAAAATTCTGCATGCGCCTTATATTTATACGAACAAACAAAATTACGCGGATAGCAAAATAATTAATTATTTTTTTAAATTATGTAGCTCTTTAATATAACGCCTAATATTATGAATTATTGATATATATGATTTTAATTATATTATTAGACAAAAATTCGAAAATAAGACAATAAGGTGTCTCCATTAAACTTACTTGTATTTATCCAAAGTAATATTTTTTGGCAGAACTCTAGTAATCAATGGTATTGGTGGAGTTAGCCTGAAACATCAACAATGGAAATGATAAAAAATTCTACTTAAAATTATTTTTTAGGAAATAATTACATTTTTGTCCGCTTACATTGCAAACGCTGGCTAAACCCTACGAGATTTATCAAAATTATGTACTAAGTATTTGTACACCTTGAAAAGGTCTACAGAAAAGTCCCCGATGGTATATGTCTATCTCTTATGGATAATCCACAATAGCACTTTTTGTCATTTACGTTTTACGAAAAATAATTCCTTATGTTCAAAGCAATTTTTATACAATACAGCATTAATCCTTATCCAATTAAGTACCTTAAATAAATAGTTGATTTAATATAGATCAATATGGCCGTTTACAGCATGTAATTTAAGTGAACATTTTCGGAGATATTACAGGTTTAAAATGCCGTGAGGACGCCGCGCTTCGCCCTATAACACTTCGACTTTAGCAGCTATGTCGCTGTTTCAAGAGTTTGTTTAAAGACATTCTGTAATTAATTGTAAAAATAAAATACATAGAGAAAATGTAAAAATAAATAAGTAAAAATGTACTATATGAATTTAGATATTCCAAAGGTAGCAGGAAATCTTCTTGGTATACTGAAAGGAAATTGTTTTTCTCCAAATTTAACGCTTGCGGGCCACGGGCAGTAATGAATAAATCAAAACTACTGGATCGATTTTAATCATTTTTTTTTTACACTGACTGACATGGGATATATATTTTATACCCGTGTGAAGCAGGAGCAGGCCGCTAGTAATACATAATAAGAGGAATTACATACACAAATTTCGAGATTTATGAACTTAAATTACATATTAAATAATAGGCTTAACTTATACCTTAAGGTTTCCTTAATACATGCTTGTAAACATGGCGTATGTTCCTTAAGTTTATTTACGTCGTTTACTATGTTATTTGGATAAAGGCTTTCAATTTCGTTATAAAGCATCCTTTGACATTTCTCATACTTTGCTAGGTTGTATAATAGAAAGGCCATGGACGATGTTATCTATAAACAATTTTGAAAAAAAAACATTTTTGAATCGGAAAAAATTATATATACAATAGTTACATACTCGTACATGGTTGTCCGTTCTTAAAGTACCTAAATAACAATATTTGTGTTATGCCCTTATCCCACTCTAAGTGGGGTCGGCACAACATGTTTAAACATGTTACATGATTCGGCTGCGTTTTTACGACCGGCAACCTGCCTGACGTCAACTTACCATAGTCGTATTTTAACGACACCTCGGTAAGAAAGAGGGTGTTCTATTCTACTAAACCGAATACCACACGGTGGGTCTACTTACCTTAGTCGCCTTTTACGACACCTCGGTAAGAAATGAGGTTGGTCTATTCTACTCAGCCGGATACCACACGGCGGGTCGTCTTACCTTAGTCGCCTTTTACGACCCTCGGTAAGAAAGGAGTGTGGTACTATTCTATTCAACCGGATACCACACGGCGTAGGGTTATACTTACATAATATACATATATAAATATATAAGAGATTCAAAGAACCAAAAATTTATTTTATCAGAAAAGTTGGCGGGTATCGAACTCGCGACCCCCCAAGCTAAGGTCTATGGCATGGCTTGCCATGACCATGGTCATGGCCTGGTCAATGGTAAATAAATAAATATATGGGACACTTACACACACGGTCGTCCGACCCAAAGTAAGTAGCTTAATACTTGTGTTATGGTTGACAGACAACTGGTAAATATATACTTATATATTTTTTGAATACATACTTAAATACAAATACAAAACCCAGGCTCAAAGACCAACAAATTCATTTATAGAAAATGTTGGCCCTCCATGGGAATCGAACCTGGAATGTGGTGGAATGTTTAACTGACACTATGTTCATTGTAAAGAACTCACTGTATTTACACCAATCAATAACATATCCATTAGAATTGTCGCTATATCCTCCGTTTTAAATTTATCTTCGTTCAATATCATTGCACTTGTCAAAGAGTCACATGCTGAAAGAATCGACACAGTTGGAGTTTTTTAAAAAAGCTGGCATTTGTATGTAAAGACTTTTTTGTTTTATATACCTAATGTACATATATATCTATTTTACGGAAAATAGCGTATTTTGTAGTATATTATCCAATTTAAATTCAAAATATTCTTTATTCAAACTTGTAAACAATTGATTTTGAGTCGTCAACTCTACTGCTGGTTCGGAAAGCTGATCCTACCGAGAAGAGTCAGCAAGAAACTCGGCTGTGAATAACGACGGAATTATGAATATATAACAACTGATAGTAAATTTTAACATTGTTAAATGATAAGATTTAACACTTAGTAGACCGGCTTCATTGAGTTTGTACCTTAAGCATTTGTAGAATTTGAATTTGAAAGAATTTGCAATTCTTGGCAAATATTGTTCTATCATTAAAGTTACTTTATTGATAGAACATATAGAAAAATTGATAGATAGAATAAAATTATTTAAAACTTGGTAAATTGGGGTTGTAATTAATATAATTTCACAGAAACAATAATAACTAATGTTAAAACATCACTACATAAACATCAAATACAAAAACAAATACGTACTCAGGTTTTCGTTATTTTGTGCCTTCGTTGCTAACTCTTGTTCTGTTTCTAAAACTTGTTTGCCAATTAAACTGGAACATGAAATTGAGATGGTATTATTAAAAGGTAAAACTTACTTACCTAACTTTGGTTTATCATGGATTATTATATTTAAGAACAGTCTATTTGCCAATGACCGAGATGTCGAGGGAGCAAGATTTAAAATCTTTTTATATGGGACAATTACATACACGATCGTCCATCCTGTATGTAATTTGTGTTATGAGTAACAGACAACTGGTAAATACATACACATATCATTTCAAATAGATACATATATACAATAAGCTGTGATCAGACCATGTGATCAGATTAGCCACGGTTTCAGAACCTGGAGATGCACCAATGAGTTTTTCTGTTAAAACTTGTGTCTAATTGATAATTACTTTTATCACACGCTTTTCGAAGAAGAAAAGCATCGTGAAACCTGCATATCTCTAGAGAATTTGGGGATATGTGTAACCTACCAATCAACATTGGAGCAGCGTAGTAGATCTTGGCTCCAATTACTTTAAATATATACACCCAGACTAGAATAACTAACAAATTGTTATTAGAAATTGGCCGTCTGCGGGAATCGATTTGGTGACCCGTTGTGCCGAAGGCAGGGTCACTGCCGCCTGCACCAACATGCCAGGCAAAACAATTGCTTATAGATAAATCACACACACACACTATGCAATACATCAATACAAAAGTAATGAGAATATTATTTTGCTATAATCCGCGATAAAATGTTTTTTATCGCGATGTTTTTATCGCGGATTATAGCAAAATAATATTCTCATTACTTTTGTATTATGGACCTACGCAAAGTAACGCCTAAGTTACTTACTATGCAAGTTACACTCTTTACTGCGTTCTTTTTTTTGTATAATATATTTTTATGTGTTTATTATACTTGTGTAGTGTGTTGGCACAAATAATTTTTTTTTTTCTTCTTTCCTTTAAATAATAGATTAAATTTACCTATCCAAGCTGTCGCAATATTTCACGAAAATGTACCAAGCGGGGGTAGTGAAGAACTTCCAGAAATGCATGCCGGTCTCGCATTTTATTATCGCTTCGGTAGCGTGTTCCAAACTGTGGTACATCCACGTCGGGTCGGATTGACTGTACACTAGCTCCTTTTCTAACATTGAAAAGTTCTTCGAAAACATTACCAGCCCTAAAACAGGCGACTGAGTATTGAATCTTTAATATTTAAATGAGTTAATCTTGTATGTATATATATGTTTTCGGAATCTTGGAAACTGCTCCAACGATTTTCCTAAAATTCAGCATGTAGGGGTTTTGGGGAAAAAAAATCGATCTGGTTAGGTTATATTTAAAAAAAAAATCATTTTATCCCTACTACTAAAATTTATGATGAATTGAATTTTTGCCACTAACTATAAAGTCAGCATAGCTTATTCGGGGAACGGGTGGTCGCGAGAAATGAAAATACCTCCTTCTCGGTAGGAACAGCTTTCCGAATCAGCGGTAGAGTTGACGATTCAAAAGCACTTGTTTACAATTTATTTGAATAAAGAATAATTTGAATTTGAATAAATTAGGCGAAGTGCTTAAATAAAATTTACACTTACCAAGGCTATCAAAAGCCCATTTATGTAGCTCTCTATATAAATCTTTAGACATTTCGTCTTGATAGTTACGAACGTTGTATATTTTTTGCGTGAATTTTTCGCAAACCTCGTACAGTCCTTGGGCGTGCTGGGTGATCAAATTATTTGCTGGTGTATATAAAACCGAGCGTTGGCGCAACCATTCCTGGCCCTGACTGAGGACATAGCATAAAATTGGTAGAATTATTTACCTATACATTAAACTGTATAAATATACACTTCTTCTAAAAAAAACTTTAAAAAAAACCTGTGTCACAAGTAATTATTTTATATATAGAAATGAATGTTTGTCTATATGTCCTTTATAGATTTCGAAACGGCTGGACCGATTTTAATGAAATTTTAAGAAATCTCCCTAGCGGATGATTCTGTTAAGTTGGGAGCGATCGGAGCATTTTTTTAAACTGTTGTTCTATTTTATGAGTAATTCTAAATCAGACTGAGCCACAGCAACGCGTGGTTGGACAGCTAGTTTACTATATTGTTATAAAACAATGAATGAATGAGCTATAACGTAATTAGTAAATTAAAAATGACCTAATTAATATTTGCAGCTGTTATACTGATTAAAAAAGTTCATTTTACAATACCTAAATAAAGATCATATTTAGTCATCATCTTCCTGCCCTTATCCCACTGTAAGTGGGGTCGGCACAACATGTTATAAACATGCCGTCACAACATGTTATAAACATGCCGTCACATGATTTTGCTGCTTTTCTACGATCGGCCGCCTGCCTGACGTCAACTTACCTTAGTCGCCTTTTACGACACTTCGGTAAAAAAGAGGGTGGTCAATTCTGCTCAGCCGGATACCACACAGCGGGTCGACTTACCTTAGTCGCCTTTTACGACACCTCAGTAAGAATTAAGGGTGGTACTATTCTATTCTGATACCACACGGATCGTAAAGATCATATTTAGTATAGTAAATATTAGAATGTAATTTGTTCTTTTTTAGTTATTTAGATATGAAGTTAGTAAATGAGTTAGATAGAATTTATAAAAAGACACTTTCCAAACGTTGACTCAATACATTTGTAAGACGCTCTGTCGTTTAGGTTTTCGTCATTAGCATAAAAAGATACTAACACTGTATACGGGCCACCATAAACGTGATTTTTGTACTCAACGCGAAATTTTTCTAGGGATTCAAGCGTTGACCTCACAGGGTACTCTCCTTCAATACTAAACACCTTCTGAATGTGGTCGGGATGATTAATTAATACAATATCGCTGCCTACAGGGCTCACGTAACGAACTACGGGACCGTACTCGTCGAATAAAGTCGTTATTTTACGAACTGATTTTCTCTGGTTTATTAATGCGCCTGAAAAAAAAACATAAATATCTTAAAACCAAAGATCATGGAAATCAAGATTTCTTTCTGTGTTATAAAAATTGAGGGTACTGAAATTTTTTAAGTATATTTTAATTCATTGTAGTTCAACAATTTCAACAGTAGCAATATAGAAAATTGCTTATATTAGATATTTATTCCGTGTCCTGCTCGGCAATTATAAAGATGCTAAGTTAGGTACTGTAAATAAAATACAAGAAAAAAAAAGTAACAGTGTAGCCGCCGTTTGGTACATTTTTCTAATTACGAGCAGAACGGAGCGTAAAAGAGCTCATCCGATTGGCAGGGCTTCTCCTTACCAACATTAAGACCAAAAGTTAAAAAACCGGCAGTAACTTGAGTCCCAATATCTGTTAAATAACTGCGTAAAGTAGATAAATATTTTAATGACTTGGGCCCGGGGACTTCGTCAAATGGCAACACTATCGCATCCCGATTATGTAAAACCATTGGAACAACCCGTGGTGATGGGAACATATCGTAATCGTTTTCAGCCGGAGTTAAACCAGTAGTTGATTGCGGTTTTGATGTCGCCTGGGTACTATCACTGCTAACTTCTAAAGGTTTCACTGTTTGCATTCGGGCTGCTTGAAAATTGATTCCATATTGCCCAAAACCTTTTTTTACATAAGGATGAAGAAACCTGATATGATTTGTAATCATTTTCCGCAAATTTTTATAAGGGGCTTATTGAATTTTTAATCAAGCAATCACGTTTTGACAAATAGAGAGCCTAGAAAACAAAAGATTTTATTTGTCAAATATTCAAAACTAGCGCGTATAAATGGAATTGAAAAGAATTTACAATTTCGTTTTTTGCTTTTGTTAAAAATACTATAACTATGATTCATTTTATAAAAATTCTTATAAAAAGAAGAATATACCTATTATTAATTTATTAATGGAAAAGATATTTAAATGGATTGAAGATGGAAAAGATATCCCTATCTACAATAAAAAAATATTATAAAAATACTAGAACTATACAACTGCCATATATATATATTTTTAAACTACAAAACTTAGAAAAGTAATAATAAAATTATTTTGCTATAATCCGCGAGGAAGTAAAATAGAAAATATATATAATGCTAAATGTAAGTGGACAATCAAAATCGATTGTCCACTTACATTTAGCATTATATATATTTTCTATTTTACTTCCTCGCGGATTATAGCAAAATAATTTTATTATTACTTTTGTATTATGGATCTCCGCAAAGTAACGCCTAATTCTATAAATTACAAAACTTAGCATAGTATTTTAAACATAGTAGTGTTATTCAAAGACATATTGAGCATAGTTTTTATACATGATCAGTAGGAACATAAATAACAGAAACATGCTTTCATAAGGCAACACTGCACTACCTGTCAAATGTGCGTTGTAAGAAATCTGTCAATCAAGAACCACCCCTTCATGTCAAGAAGAGCAGGAAGAAAGAGCGAGCAAGCTAGTGTGGTAGATGGCGGGAGTGATCTCGTGTGATATAACTGTGTTACATTAGTTTTTAAATTTTAGTGTAAAATATAAAGTAGTTATTAAAATGACTAGGTAATGATTACCCACTTTCATCGGTGTGGTATTTTTTTACTAATAAATGCTCATTTTTGGATCGGCTGTTCATCTATCGAGTATCGCAAACGTATGATTTAGAACATCTCTTCTATTTCAGAGCTAAAATAGAACTGGGCGATGTGACACCACATAATATAAAACAATTAAAGAAACTGAACACAGTTGTATTTCCTGTGTCTTACAACGACAAATTTTATAAAGATGTACTAGAGGCTGGCGAATTGGCTAAACTTGCGTATTACAATGATATCGTGGTCGGTGCAGTTTGCTGTCGAATAGATATGACTGAGAACTCTAGGAGATTGTATATAATGACTTTAGGTTGCTTATACCCATACAGAAGGCTAGGCATAGGCACATTGATGGTGGAGCATGTGCTAAAATATGTTGAACAGGATGGCACTTTTGACAGCATTTTCTTGTGAGTATTCTATCTATAATTATACTACTGTAATACTTTAACATTATATAGTTAGAGTAATAGTGAGATTCATAACAATGTATGAAATAAAAATAACCTATCATTTTATCTATTGCATACTGATCAATTAATTTTATAGTTTTAATATTTTTATTAATGTTACTGCTCATTGGTTATAATAATAACCTGTCCAATTTTCTTAAATTGTTGCCTTCAATTTAATTGTTGAGTGCAATATCATTTGTGTTCCATTGTATTCTTTATATAGCTAACATTTTGTTGATGATAAGAATTAAATGAGACTACATTTGGAATGGCTTTAAGTAAAAAATCACCTCTGCCTTGAAGCCGGTTGTCTACTTAAAAATGTAATATAAATATATTATTAGAACAACTGTAAGCATGGTCAACAAATTGGTCGTCCAAGTATTGGAATTTAACAATATAATTGTTTTTTTTACTTAAATTTAATTCTAAATTGGTGCTCTTAAGTGTTAAGTAATTGTTTTTTGGTTAGGTTTTTAATTACAAAATTTCATGGTTATTTTTAAATACAAATTGCTTTTATAAATACAAAGATTTGTCCTTGATTATAAATTTATCTACTAAGGTATGTCAATAGAGGCCTGTAACTATCCCACTTCTGAGAATTGGCCTCTTCTCTCCGTTTTTTAAAGAGAAGTTTTGGTGCTAAGACCTACCAAAACTGCTCCAATGTGGATTGGTAGGTTACACATATCTCAAGAATTCTCTAGAGATATGCAGATTTCCTCACAATATTTACCTTCACCGAAAAGCGTGTGACAAATTGCAATTATCAATTAGACACATAAGTTTTAACAGAAAAACTCATTGGTGTCTTCCCGGGTTTGAACCTGTCACTTTCTCAAAAGAGTTGCACAGTGTTACCACAGCTCTTATTTATCACAGATGTTTTTTTAGAAATCTTTATGAATGTTATGATAACAATAGTAATATTTAAAAGAGCCAAGAAAAACAATATACTAAGTAACTAAGGTATGGCTTAGCAATAAATAAGATGGACACAACAATAGTGAATTTCTTAGAAGTATTACTGTGCTTTGGTAAACTTTTTGCATTCTACTTATACATATCTGCTAAATAAACATGTCTGCTGTGCAAACTGCTGATTAAAACTTTGGTGGCTATATAATGAAGTGAAGAGAACTAACTTTAGGCAATATGTCCAACTGGAGATAGACTATTTTTCTGTTGACTCAACTACTCGAATGCACATGTAACTTTAGAGTCATTGAATAAATTTTGACATAAAGCCTTTTTGCAAAAGCGAAAGTCTGGTGTCATCTTCAAATGTTTTCATACATGATAATAGTGCCTTATTATTTTTGAAATCCTAATCAGTGTTTTAATATCGTCTATGTTCTTAGATTTGCCTGAAGAACTGTTTCAGTAAAAATGAGTAATTCACCATTAATTGCACTTTAGCTTTTTTGGTTAATTATCAATATCTATGAGAGGGTCATAGTTTATTAAGAAAGACAAGTGGATTTATTTGTATACCATCATACAGTTTTTTTTAATCTGTTGTAAAGATTTATTGATTGTTTTTTGTTAACTTTATTTGAGGACTATGTTGTATTTGTACACTTATTTCAGTCTCAGTCCAACATGTGGAAATAAAAATCTAATTGTCTTGTAAGAAAAGATAATGATAAAAAGATTTCTTCATTAAATTTAACTGAGTAATATTTTTCAGGCATGTACAAGTGAATAATGAAGGTGCGATAGATTTTTACAAGAAATTTGGGTTTGAGATTGTCGAAACAAAAGAACATTACTATAAGCGGATAGAGCCAGCCGATGCTCATGTTCTTCAAAAGACTATCAGACAACCTCAGCCAATGCCATTACTAAATGGAACTGTTCCTCATGCGAAGACTAATGGACACGATTGAAAATCTAAGGATTTTTATGTCCCGACTCAGTTGTTATTGTGAAAAGGAGTGATAAATTAAGTAAGGATCATAATCAAGTCACTTTTATATTTACATGAATATATATTACGGCGGAATTATAAGTAGGGTTGTGGTTTTGGACTATTGAGGCCATAAAGATAGCTATATGACTGATTTCATTCTAATATACTGGAAAAAACTTGCATTGTATGTCATGAATACAGGCATAACTGGATGAGTTTAGGGGTCACAATGAATGTGTATGAAGATGATTTTAAAACAATACCAGAATTGTGTCAGATGTATTAATTAATTTTATCTACTCAATAATACAGAGATAATGAAACTGAAACCAAAATTCTTTTGACAAACATTATGTACAGGCCAAAAATAAAAAGTTTTATTACGATACAGGTCTTGTATGGACAGCTGTATCATAATATAACTTTTTATCATAACGATACACCTATACAACCTCCAGCTTGACCAAGGAGGTTGAACCTCTACTTTAAAAAAAGGTTTCAATGAACGAGTCCGCGGCGACGCAACACGCATGCGCATTCAATGTTTGCGCCTTGGCGCTAACATTTGACATTTAAAAAATCTTTTCAATAATTAAACAAAGTTTGGTTTTTATTAATATTGTTTTACGTATTATAGTATGAGAGTAGATAAAGTAGTGTATGACACTGTACATAACTTGGTCTTATAACACTCGTGTGATGCTAAAAAGAAAAGTCGCCTGCGGCTCGGTTTTTTAAAACACACTCGTGTTATTATGTGTATTATGCAACAGTATCATAATCTATTATAATGTTCAGTAAAAAAATTACATTCATCAAAAACAAAATTACATTCGTCAGTATTTGACATTTAAACTATAGTTTTGTTTTTTATTTATATATATTATCTATTTGTTCTAGAAAAAGATTATTTGCCTATATCCAATTTCAACTAAACAACTGTTATATGATATGTCTATAATAATATAACAAATATTTAGGATTACACTTCTACCGTGTAATGTTAAAAGATTTACATAAATCATGTAAAAATTCAGTGTCTTAATATTTCATAGGTTCTAAAAAAGTATGTCAGTGTAAGTTAGTACATCAGACTTTGTGGATTATATAGCACATAGATTTCATGAAGAATATTGTTTGATTGTACTTTAAGATGAAAAAACAAGACTTAATCTCAATAGTGCTAACCTCAACGTTAAGGATGAAATATGTATATCATAGTGGGATGAACTTGTGCCCCATAACTATGCGTTTGGGTTATGTTTCTGATTTTGTGACCGAAAATTGTGTTTTCGTTTGTCTAATATGCGCCTACAATTTGATACATTTACAGGAATCACTAACTATAAATTTTTGAAATAGCTTTTAGTATTTATAAATTTCTCTCCATTATGGACTATAATATATGTAAAGTAACATAATTTAGCTCTAGGCATTCTTCTAACTAACGGCAAGTGGACGGAATATAAATTTTCGTATCCCCTTTTTTACTGTAATTCTATAGTATATGTAAGATTTATGATAAGAATAGGTTTTGATATTATCATGTGTTTTGAAATTTAACTTGTAACAAGGCCATTTTCTGTCTTTCTATTATTTCATATTTGTCATAGATATTTCAATACGTAAAAGTTTTTAAAGATTTTCGTATAAAATGTTGTTATTTTTGTCATTACTATACTTTTATTCTATTTTTTTTAAGCAGAAAATAAAATATTGTTAAAAGTATTATCGATTTTCTTTAGTATTTATGTAAAATTTTCATTTTTGTTTAATTATAGGTGTTACCAAACGTCAATTTGCCAAGCTGTCAAAAAAATGTTTAAAAAATATTTGGTTATCATGTTTCTCAAAAACTTAGATTTAGTACAATAAACATGATTAACAATTTTGATTGCATTTTTACTGTAACTCTTAAAAGGATGTGAGGGCGAGATTAAAATGTACATTGTATAGACATCAATGAGGGGAGATGAATACCACTTTATCAGATAAATCTATACTAATATATAAAGCTGAAGAGTTTGTTTGATTGTTTGAACGCGCTTATCTCAGGAACTACTGGACCGATTTGAAAAAATAGCTTTCTGTGCGTGCGCTAAGTAAACGGTAAAAGTTATTCAAAAATCATGTATTACAAAGTTGTTCCCCTCTAAAAGTTCTAAATAAAAGTCCGCGACAGCATATGTCTAGCTTTTAAGGTTACCCCCTTTAACAATTTTTATGGTTATCGAAAGACTATATTACGGTTTTAATCTATCCACGCGGGCGGAGCCGCTGACGATTGCTAGAAATAAATATATGAGACAATTGCACACACAGATAACTGGTATATATACAAACAGAATCGTAGAACAAACAAATTGTATTAGAAAATGTTGGCCGCGGAGCCGAAGGAATGGCAGGTTCGCTGCCATCCGCACCAACGGGTCGGTTAAAAGCATAAAAGTAATGAATAGGAATAGTATATTTGATTAGATGTAGGCCAAAAAAGTGAAGGTTGGCTTTGAATTATGATAGAAGCAGAGCCATGGTTAACGAATGATAGAGGTGATTAAAAAGGGTAATATTTTATTATACCTTCTTAGGTTGGGCCAAGGGCAGATGAATTGTATTAACATTTTCATGTTTATTTGTTACATTTCAAAACAAAATTTTATCAGTTTATTTTATGCAATTACCTCCAGTTGGAATGCATTATTTTTTGGGGTACGTACCAAAAATTGCGTCATTGGTACACCTCTCACAAGTAGTACATATGACCATGTGTACCATGTGGGTTTGCAATTATTAGAAAAGTCCAAAGTTAAGTTTTAAACGTCGATTGATTGAGAAAGGGGAAAATGTAAATAAGTAGTGGCCTGTTACCACCCCACTGCTGAGAATAGGCCTCTTCTCTCCGTGTTTGGAGAGAAGGATTGGAGCTAATACCACGCTGCTCCAATGCGGTTTGGTAGGTTACACATATCTCCAGAATTCTCTAGAAATGCAGGTTTCTTCACAATGTTTTCCTTCACCGAAAAGCGTGTGATAAATTGCAATTATCAATTAGACACAAAGTTTTAACAGAAAAAACTCATTGGTGTCTGCCCGGGTTTGAACCCGTGACCTCCTCGAAAGAGTCGCACGGTGTTACAGCTGGGCTACCACAGCTCTTTTTTTATCACAGATTTTTTTAGAAATCTTTACGAATGTTATGATAACAATAGTATTATTTTAAACAGCCAATAAAGACCATATTTCCATACTTTTTGGAATAGTTTAATTAGCAATATTACGTTTCGTTAAAGGATAATCTAAATTAGTTATTTAATATACTAGCTGTACCCTCGGTTTCGTTTGCGAACGATCCATGACATACGTTGTACATAAATGCTTCAGTTTGCGTAAACGAATTCGCGGGCATCTCTAGTATATACTATAAACATTTTGATTTTAAAGAGGGTAAGAACAAAATACAATATAGGATAAGAAACATTTATTTACTTTTAATATAACATTCGTGCATTTTAGAATACTGTTTTGCTTTCTAAAAGCTTCAATTCACTATCACAGACTATAAAATTTCAGTAAATTAGTAACGTATATTACGATATAAATATGCACACTTAAAATATATACCTAAATAAATAATTTAGAAGACAAGTGCAACAAAAATTTCTATTTTTGTACATATTATAAAGATCAGAATGAAGAATGTAAATTTGACTTGTTCTATTGTAACAATTTTCTTATGAGATTCGGCATATTAAATACATAGTTATATTTAATTTTACTGGTACGGATTGTCGCTTAGGCTTAGATAAGTACACCTAGATATTTATTTTCCAAAATGATTTCTTTTTTTTTTATAAAGTTTTATTAAAAAATTATAAATGCTTTTGACGCATAAATAGGCAATATTGAAATTTCTATTTGAATTGATTCGTTTTAAAACATTAAACTAAATATTAATATTATTCGTAGACGACACTTAAATTTAAAAAGAAAGAATTGGTATATTAATATTAAATAAAAATATTTTAATGTTGTCGCCATAATCGCATTTACTTAAAGTAGCCCGAAATAACATTTGGTGGGATTAATCATATTTATTATTTATATAATCTATCGAATAAGACACATGATAAATTAATTATAGGAATTTTAAATAAATGCTCTTTAAAAAAACATATTCACAGACAAATAAAGTAATTCTTATAGGAACTAGAATTTATATTGTCATCTAGATGTTTACTTAATCTGAGTAGATGACATTGACATCAATGGTGGTGAAATTTTGGCGAATACATTTTAACATATCTATAATTATCTGTCTAAAAGTACGTCCTTCGAGCTATTATATTCTTTCGAAATGTGGACGAATATATTTTAATTCTATAATTATAATAATTTTAATTTATAACTTCCATTCTTATGTTTTTCCCGAAATATTCATTAACAGTTACATTAAATACATACATTTTTTACATTTAGGTATATTATTAACATTAAATTTCGTTACACAGAACCATTAAAAATTATACAATTTCTGTGCATTGAGCATAGAGAAAGCATTATCTACATTAAATACTTTTATAAGGACCCGATGAATTTTTTGATGCGTGAGTGAGAGGTACATATATTAAATAAATTTACCTGCTCATAAAAACCTTTAATTATTTAATTATTTTATCTTGATAGATAAAATTTATCAAAAATATTAAATTAAAATGTAAATTTATATAGATTGGCTTACAAAACAATTTTTTAAGCATAACAATAATATGCATCATGTCAAATATGACGACGGGTTACTTTTAGACGCTTTATTTTACAAAATTCGTTATTTTTGAGGCTTAAAAAATTAACTTAAGATTTAATCAGCGCAGAGTAGGAAGGCTAAAAAATAGTTTATTACTGATATTATATGTTCAAATATCGTTCAAAATTGAACCAAATAATTTATTCAAATGATTAAGAAATGTACCATTTAATAAAAAAAAAAATGGAATCTTCGTGTTTTATACAGTCCGTTAACTAGACCTGAGACGAAATTAGCAGTTTAATATTATGAGTCACTATATTATTATAAAGAGTGGGACCTAAAATAAATATTTCAATACGACTCAATATGCTACCACGGTTGTCCGTTAGTGAGATTTGCCAATTTGAAATCAGACTTTTTCAAGGCGCTTTGCCCAACTTTACAGAGGTTTTACGGGCGGCCTTGATTTTGTTCTATACATTAAGAGGTTCCGACGTCACTAAAATTAATTATATATATAACGATAATTCCTCAATTTCGAAGAAAATTCAAAACATAATGTACACTAGGTGTATACAAACACTTAAGACCATAGATATATTAAAAAGATCATTAAATATATGGCAGATCCGCCACTGCGATAAATTACAGAAATCTCAATTCGATTTAACAACCAGACTATAATTCAGTTATGAGAATGATTTTTTATTTAATTTAAGTAAATTCTGTACCAGACGTGAATAACTTAACAAGTCCAAAAAGCACATATTTCAGGGCAGCTATCAATATGTTTAGTAGGTACCTATACGTTTAAGAGAGTTATTTAGATCTGTACAAGTTTGTATGTGCGATATAAAAAAACTTATCGACTTCACTGAAATAATCACCATATAATTAGGCAATGTTAATGCCTTTTATGATTAAACATAAAAAGGCGTAAGTCAACTTATCAAAACATTCACGCGTAGTACGGAATCAAACTCATATTGTTCAGAAAATACAGATTAATTAAACCTCTAGAACTCTAATATTCGCATATTTATTCGACAGAATTTCCATTATTTATTTAGATCTTTAGACATGATAATATGTCTATCAAAAATATAAAGAAGATATCTAAAGAATATTTAACAATATTAACTGATTATTTATATTAAATGATGACTCCACCTTATTCTGTAAACAGCAAGTCCATTTTGCAAGTGGCTATTTATGTGATTATATAATGCATATTCGCCATGTTATATAAATAGGTACGCTAACAAGAAACTTTATTTCATGGAAAAAGCCATCGCGCAGTACATCTTATATTACCTAACTGTTAAATAACAAGGGGTATATTACGAGAAGACTCTAAACGTTTTGGTGAAAATGTAAAAAACAAACATTTTGTATTAGGCCATATGTTATATAAAAAAATTATTCATTTAAATATCACAAACGTAATTTCTGGCATAACAAAAACTATTATACAATAAAATTCGTTTACATACACTCCATGCCCATGTAAGTACTATTAATTAGTAAAGTTGCCCACAAATCCTGAACGATTACCATTATGACCTTGAAATCATCCCAGAAGTTGATTATTTTCATATATAAAATTCGCCGATTCAAAAAGAAAATGTTAACGAAATTGAAAGTAATACGACCTAAATAAAAAGTGCCAGAAATGAAATACATTTCAACAACTATGATAAGAAGTGAATAGAAAGGCTGAGACTGCATTTTTACAGTAATTAATGGCAAATATTTTTTTTAAATAGAGAATATAGCGAAATAATTCTACTATTACTATGGCATTCCCCAAAGTAACGCCTTCTTCTATGAATTATTATTATAGTATTGTATTACAAAGCGTGTGTAGTGCGAACTGTTCGTAATACGAGAATGCTTGTCAGCGAATTCCATCTGTTATTGCTTTGTATAACACTCGTGTAAATTATAAATTTGAGCACTATTTTTGTTATGTTACTTTTATGTTTGTATATCTTTAATATTTAAATGGGTTAATCTTGTATTCAATTATACAAGTTCAGCATGTAATTCAGCCTTCAGCGTTTTTGGGGAAAGATATAACTAGGTTTCATTTTGAAAAAATGTATTTTTATTCCTTTTTTTCAGGCACTAAAAAAATTCTGAAATGTGGAATAAAATGCAATGATATTTCAGCCGTCAAAATTGCTTGTAAAGTTGTGATTAGCGGATAACGGGTGGACTAAACTGAAAATACCTCGGAATGAGCTACACTTGCCCAATTGTTTTTTTATATGTTTTAAAAAATTTACCGAGCAATTCTCGGTCAACCAGGTACTTTATTTTATGGTTAATAATAGGTGCAGGATCTAGGTCGGCCGAATTGCTGCAGTAATAGAACATCATTTAAAGTCACAAAGTATCGCATCAGTCCCGTCAAAATTAACGTTTTTAGTTCAACACTAATATGAATTGGTATGCTAAATTCGTGATTAGTGGAATGAATTTCCAATCCAAACAGTCCCAATCCAAATCAAGCCTGCTTTTCATAAACAGAGCTAAAACTTATAATGGTCAACGTGAGTTTCATTACGATGTTTTTCTTCACCGTAAACCCAATGACATATTGTAAATGCTAATGAGCACATCAAATATTAGAATATGCTTGTACAAGCGTTAAATTTTAATATATTACAAAAGTAATAATGAAGTTATGTTTCTATAAGCCGCGATTAAGTTAATTGCGCCCTATCCGAAGAATAAAGTTACATGTCACATATATAAGCTTAATTAACTTGCAAGAATCCTCCTTCGCATACATTGCAAGCTGAATAAAAGCTTCTAAAAAAGTTTTGGTTTTACAGGATATGAGTTTTTGTAAACGCTTATTTTAATGGAATAAAACAAATAAAATTGTAAAAAAAATCTTGTAAGCAAGTTTAGTCATTGATTAAAATTTGCAATTTTGTTATCTATGACTTAAGAAACGATAATGTCACTTTAAGTTTTCATTAAAACTTGGATGACATTGGAAAACGTTGGAACAAATACAAATGTAAAAAAAATCCTTGTAAACTAGTTTGGTCATTGAATAAAATTTGCAATTTTGTTTTCTATGACTTAGAAAACGATAATGTCGCTTTAAGTTTTTACTAAAACTTGGACAACATTGGAAAACGATAATGTCGCTTTAAGTTTTCATTAAAACTTGGACAACATTGGAAAACATTGGAACAAATACAATTGTAAAACAATCCATGTAAACAAGTAGGTCATTGTATAAAATTTGCAATTTTGTTTTCAATGACTTAAGAAACGAGAATGTCGCTTTAAGTTTTCATTAAAACTTGGACAACATTGGAAAACATTGGAACAAATACAATTGTAAAAAAATCCATATAAACAAGTTTGGTCATTGATTAAAATTTGTAATTTTGTATGATTTAAAAAACGATAATGTCGCTTTAAGTTTCATTAAATGCTATATCTAAAGGTGTCTTCAGTTAGCAATATTTGGCTTTTTTGTATTACAAAAAACAATTAAATTTTACATCACACAAATGTTATTAAACAATCACGAAGCAACTGTTCCATACAGCTTTAACAACGCTACAATTCCTCGCAATATAATAGTTCTACCGAAAAGTTCTGTCCGATAATGCAACGTTAAGTTTCAAAACGAATGTGTATTTTTGAGACATATACGACTGTTTATGTCTGTCACAGTGTGTTAAATATGTTACTTTTATAATAACTGAAATAAAGACGGCAAGTTAAAACTAATATATATCGCATAATGCAAATATGCGAGATATGTGCCACATGAGTTGTGTTAAGTGTCAAAAATATATAAAGAAATAAATATATGGGACACTTACACACACGGTCGTCCGTCCCCAAAGTAAGTAACTTAATACTTGTGTTATGGGTGACAGACAACTGGTGAATATATACTTATATATTTTTTAAATACATACTTAAATACAAATATACACCCAGGCTCAAAGACCAACAAATTCATTTACAGAAAATGTTGGTCCTCGGCGGGAATCGAACCCGCGACCCGCGGAGCTGAAGGCAGGGTCACTACCCACTGCGCCAACGGTTCAGTCAAAAATGATGCAGATGTTAGTCAAGCACTGCATGAGTTTTATGTCTCTAAGGACAAAACCATCTTCAAAAATGGAATTTATAAATTGCCACAACGCTGGCAAGAGATCATAAATAATAATGGAAATTACATTTTCCAATAATTATTGTTAAACGTATGAAATTGTTATTGTAGTGTTTTATATTAAAAACGGACAGAAGTTTCCGGTAGACCTAATAATTAAGTACATTAACTATTTTTTTTAAATTACACCACTTTGCGGGCTAGTCCATAAAATACACAGGCATCGAACGAGGCCTAAGATTTAATAATACTGCACAGGCCACACATTCATAAGTCATTATTATCGGGCGTACTTTCGAGATTCTCCAAATCGAGTAATTGTTTTATACGTTCTATACAAAGTTTTGAACCTTCGTTTGCTTCTTTGGCCATCTGTAAAAAAATGAGTTAGGAGTTAATTTCTTCTGCACTTATCCCATTCTAAGTGGGGTCGGCACAACATGTTAAGACATCTTGTCACATGATTTGGCTACATATTTTACGACCGGCCGCCTGCCTGACATCAACTTACCTTAGTCGTATTTTAAGACACCTCGGTAAGAAAGAGGTCTATTCTAGGTGGTCTATTCTACTCAACCGAAAACCACACGGTGGGTCAAGTTACCTTAGACGCATTTTACGACACCTCGGTAAGAAATGAGGGTGGTCTATTCTACTCAGCCGGATACCCCACGGCGGATCGACTTACCTAAGTCGCCTTTTACGACACCTCAGTAAGAAATGAGGGTGGTCTATTTTACTCAGCCGGATACCACACCGCTTAAGTTATAATTAATTTGTAAACTTAAAATAAGTTAACAGTATATTTAATACAATTCATAAATATACAAAAAAGAAAAGCTATTTGATCTATAATGCCATTTTATTATCATAATTTTTTTCATATTAGTTAGTGGTCAAATTTTTCAAAAACACGAACGAATTGTGATTATAGCTAAATATAGCCATGCGTTTATAAAAATCAGGGATTATATCAGAATATTTCTATCGTAAACTTTGTACTATGGCGTTTCGAATTTATGGAATATAAAAGGTGGCAACCCTGGCCATAGAGAAAACCGCGTAACACGACTTTCCTCTTCACGCCTCATACTTAAAATAATGTCTTAAAATTTTAATCATAAGCTGTTCGGTTATTATTTAGTTATTTATTCGGATCTCCAACAGCGTTACATATTAAATAATACAATAAAAATCATCAACCTCCTGCCCTTATCCCACTCTAAGTGGGGTCGGCCCAACATGTTACAAACATGTTTTCAACAAACATGATTTGGCCGCCTGCCTGACGTCAACTTACCTTAGTCGTATTTTACGACTCCTCGGTAAGAAATGAGGGTGGTACCATTCTATTCAGCCGGATACCACACGGCGTAAATAATCCAATAAAAATAATTTTAAATATTTACCAGAGAGAAATTTAAGAATCCATGCGGTAAGCCTTCTAGGACATCGATGCCGATTTCATTGCCAAGTCCTTTCAATTTCTTGGCGAACATAACGCAGTCATCAAGGCACGGATCCAAATGTACAGTCTAGAAATTTATGATAACATTAGTATAAAAAATTTCTAATAACGATAAATAGATGATATAGGAAAATCACTATCCAATTTCTTTTTTATTTCTTTAATTTTCTAATGCTCCACGATATAAAGTTTTAAAATAAATTCTTTTAAATAATTTCCGCGATAAAAAGCGAATCTAACGATATAAACTTAAGAAATACATGTATTAATGCATGTAAAGAATAACTTATTACTTAGTTAAAGAGTTAACCTTGGAAATTATAAAATTTATAAAAATGCAGTATATGTATTTAAAAATATAAAAATTATTATTATATTTATTTACAAGACGAAAGTATTCTTCAGTGCCGCTTTCAGCTGAGAACAAAAGCACTCATATCAAGCCCTTATCAGCTAAAATAATATATGGGACACCAAGTGGCCCGTAACAAAAGTAATACTAATTTTAATAATGTACTTAGTTATGGGACAGTCAACTCGTAAATATATATCATTTATCAAATTAGATATCATCACTACATATTATAAAACAAAGTCCATATTTCCGTATGTACGCATAAAACTTTAAAACTACGCAACCGATTTTGATGCGGTTTTTTTTAATAGATAAAGTGATTCAAAAGGAAGGTTTGTACGTATAATAACATTCAATACGAAGTAGAGAAATACTGTAATTTTTGAGGTTTCTGTAAATAATTACATTTTTTTCCGCTTACATTGCAAACGCAGGCTAAACCCTACGAGATTTATCAAAATGATGTACTAAGTATTTGTACACCTTTAAAAGGTCTACAGAAAAGTCCGCGATGGTATATGTCTATCTCTTATGGATAACCCACAATAGCAGTTTTTTTCATTTACTTTTTACGAAAAATGATGCCTTATGTTCAAAGCAATTATTATACAATACAGCATTAATCCTTATCCAATTGAGTACCTTAAATAAATTGTTGATTTAATATAGATCAATATTGCCGTTTACAGCATGTAATTTAAGTGAACATTTTCGGAGATATTACAGATTTAAAATCCCGCGAGGAGGCCGCGCTTCGACCTATAAGCACTTCGAATTTAGCAGCGACCGGAGGCGTAACTAAATGTCCTTCTTTCAAGTTTATATTGTCTAATGATAAGAAAGCTATGAATGTTGTATGTAAAGACATTGTCTAATCAATTGTAAAAATAAATAATATCACTACATAGTATAAAACAAAGTCGCATTCTCTGTCTGTCCGTATGTCCGTATATCCCTATGTATGCTTCAATCTTTAATACTATGCAACAGATTTTGATGCGGTTTTTTTTAATAGATAGAGTGATTTTAGAGGAAGATTTACATGTCTAATAACATTCAATATGGAGTAGAGAAATACTGTAATTTTTGAGGTTTCTAATGTGATGTCGTAAATAATTACATTTTTTCCGCTTACATTGCAAACGCAGGCTAAACCCTACGAGATTTATCAAAATGATGTACTAAGTATTTGTACACCTTTAAAAGGTCTACAGAAAAGTCCGCGATGGTATATGTCTATCTCTTATGGATAACCCACAATAGCAGTTTTTGTTATTTACTTTTTACGAAAAATGATGCCTTATGTTCAAAGCAATTTTTATACAATACAGCATTAATCCTTATCCAATTAAGAACCTTAAATATATTATTTATTTAATATAGATCAATATGGCCGTTTACAGCATGTAATTTTAAATAAACAGTTTCGAAGATATTACAGATTTAAAATGCAGGGGCCGCGCCGCGAGCCTATAAATAGCGCGTCAGAGGTCGCTGTTCGCCCTTTAACCATTTGAATTTAGCAGCGATCGGACGCATTTATGATCGGAGCTCTCTAGCTAAGAAAATAACAATACTTTATAAAAACGTGCTTTTCAGCGCGACAACGTATCCGTACTTATAAGTACGTTACGATAAATAATTGTATGATAGTAGTTTAAAAATTAGTGAATTCCTTTCTAAGACAAAACGTGCTTTTCAGCGTGTCATTTTTCTGGTCGTAGTTTAATTTATCACTATCACTATCACTACATATTATAAAACAAAGTCCCTATATCCCTATGTACGCACAAAACTTTAAAACTACGCAACCGATTTTGATGCGGTTTTTTTTAATAGATAGAGTGATTCCAGAGGAAGGTTTGTACGTATAATAACATTCAATACGGAGTAGAGAAATACTGTAATTTTTGAGGTTTCTGTAAATAATTACATTTTTTTCCGCTTACATTGCAAACGCAGGCTAAACCCTACGAGATTTATCAAAATAATGTACTAAGTATTTGTACATCTTGAAAAGGTCTACAGAAAAGTCCGCGATGGTATATGTCTATCTCTTATGGATAACCCACTATAGCATTTTTTGTCATTTACTTTTTACGAAAAATAATGCCATATTTTAGAAGCAATTTTTATAGAATACAGCATTAATCCTTATCCAATTAAGTACCTTAAATAAATAGTTGATTTAATATAGATCAATATGGCCGTTTACAGCATGTAATTTAAGTAAACATTTTCGGAGATATTACAGATTTAAAATGCCGTGAGGACGCCGCGCTTCGCCCTATAACACTTCGACTTTAGCAGCAATGTCGCTCTTTCAAGAGTTTGTTTAAAGACATTATGTAATTAATTGTAAAAATAAAATACATAGGGAAAATGTAAAAGTAAATAAGTAAAAATGTACTATATGAATTTAGATATTCCAAAGATAGCAGGAAATCTTCTTGGTATAGGGAAAGGAAATTGTTTTTCTCCAAATTTAACGCTTGCGGGCCACGGGCAGTAATGAATAAATCAAAACTACTGGATCGATTTTAATCATTTTTTTTACACTGACTGACATGGGATATATATTTTATACCCGTGCGAAGCAGGGGCAGGCCGCTAGTTTTAGATAAATAATATATAACAAGAAATACCAAGAAAATGTTTTAAGAATACATTAGGCCTTAGCCCTGCGCCAACGTATTGACGTTGTAACGGACCAATAAAGAACTGAAAAACTAAGAAAAGCCTTTGATGAAGAATACTGATGTCTTACCAATATTCTTACTGGTGGGAATTTTTTGAGCAACTGGTCATCAGCCCAATACGGCGACAACAATGGATCTTTAGGCACAGAGAATATAAACTCGTCGGAAGGACTCCGCGCAATTAACGAGTCGAGATTCGATCGTACTGCCAATCTGAAAACAACAGACACATTAATTGATGTCAGATCTATATAAAAGTAATAGTATGTCACTATTTCGTTTGGACAAGGTCTCTTCTCTGAATTGTCCTATTACTTCAGTAATTCTCTAGGAATAGGCTAGTTTCAATCACTGTAAAGCGCATTTTATTTGGAAACATAATTCGATATTCACTATTCATAATTCAGTAGCAATTCATATACACAAATTAAATAAAATTCTTAGGTGCCCGTAGAGTTATTATAAGAGGAGAAAGCTAGACTTAAATGGGCCATATCACAATAAAGGCAAATAAACAAAGACAAATATATCTGTCTCTCTTTTTTGTGTATGATTAGACGAAGATGAAGTATACGAGTGTCATCTTCCCTCTCATTATTTATCAAGTCACTGTCACTTACTGGCTTGCCTATGGCTTCACTAAGTATAATAACTCTATGTAGTTGCCTGTTAAGGATTTGATCTTGCAAATCTTTAACATATAGACCGTTGCACTAGAAATTCCAAACTAAACCCCATCGAAGTACAGTTCATTTTTACGTTTAAGAGAAGATTAAATAATCCAAAAGGCTACATGCAAATTATGTAAACACTAATACTTACTCCTCCTGCGTAGGTCTTATATTATTTGAACCCGTAATATATGCAAGACGTGACGTCATCGCGCCCATTATACCGGTCGCTGCCTCACTTATACTGGGACAGGAAATATATACACAATATAAACACAATAGGCACCCATACACAAAGAAATGTTGCTTATTCCGTTGTATGTACCTGATAATAACGTCTTCATATCTTGCTGATATATCAAAGATGTAAATCTAACAATATTTATATTGCTTAAGCGAACAAAAGGCACACTTATCTTTTGTTACAAGGCATGCCATAGACAATGTGTACGTATAGTTTACGATAGCATTTTGTTTAGATATTAACTACTATACACATTACATAATAGAATTAATTTACTACAATTAGCAATATAATAATATACCAATTTATTGTCAGATCAAATTGTGACCAAAAACTATTTAAAACAAATAAATTTCGATTATGCAAAATTTTAATGTGACAATATGCAAAAAATATCCTGTCACAAATTGAAAATGCAATAATAGAATTTGTAATTTAGTTTTTATCGTCGTTGTCGAATCGTTGATTCTTTTTCATACATAATATTCTCAATGAAAGTGGAATGGAACACGTTAATCGATCAATATTGATATAATTACATATATAAAATATAGTACTAAAGATAGATTATAAGTATATATAATCTTATAAACAATCACAATATCTTAATAAAGTCACCTAATTAAGCGAAGTAAATTAGACAAATCCTAACAAACCTTATGTAGAAATTAAACTATGTATGAAGCGTAAAATCTTACCGATTTTTAATTCTCTTTTTGTCCTTGTGCTCGGGATCTTGCATCAATGGAGGTTCACCTATTAATGTACTGGAGTTTTCCGACTCTGGTTCCCTAATAAGCATAATTTTGTTTTGATTAGAGAGTGGGGATTTATCATTATTAGTTTTGTTGCTTTGTTGTTGCTTTTAGTATCTGTAGGTCGAACGATCAACAGAACAAAAACAAAACGAAAAGCAGTTTCATTCGCAAAATCTAAACTAAGTGGCAGTTTGGGTAATTTTGTATAAACAACAATAATATTTTGTTGATTAATTCTTTTTGAATGGAGATTTTTTCTAAAACTTTTCTTATATATGTTATAGTTATACATATAAGACATCGTCCTCGGATAAAGCTGGCAACATTTCTTTGGTTTATGTCTCCTGGGCTATTTCTTTGGCTTATTATACTTAGATATATTTTTTCAAAATTTTCGTCGACTACACTAACTAATATAGTTACACGTTACAGGTACGTTAGACTCATAGCCTCTTTTTACATACATATTTGCCACTCGTATAGCTTTATAACAGCTCGAATATCGGTAAAAAAATACTCTCTAAATATCTCTGTTTTCTTACCCTAGTACTGTTTAACTTTTAACTTAGAATACCTATTGTATATTAACTTGTATTTTATTTTTGCTTTATTTTATTTTAAAGACATATGACTTTTGAAATTTAAAAACAAAATAGTGCCTAACGCAAACAGCGCATTATAATAAAATTTGGACTATTCATGTATTACTTATTAAACAGTATGGGCAATAATTATGAAAATATAGGATATGATATATAAACATAGGATATGAATATAATAGGAAGGCATAGCAACACATATAAATGATACAACAAAAACATAAGAATCACAAATATTACGTCTTGGGATTGGTTAGTGGCGTACAATAAATAATAATGAAAGATTCGTGTATTTACAATTTCTTTTGCTGTTACTAGTTAATGCTAAAAATTACTATGGATAATGTTTGATGTTTAAGTAAAATCTCTTTATGATTGTCAACTCCAAGCACACGCAAATTCAATGAACGCTGTCAGATAATTCCAAATTCCATTTGTTTAGTTTTACAATAACCACTTATTACATTTTATTGCCAGAGCTTGATTTTGCAAGTTTCCTGAAGATTTGTTAGTGACTTATTTTAAAACAAACACGTTTTCAAAATATGATACAATAAGCCTACGCTTGTTCTAGTCCCAGAAACATAGCTTACCTAGCTACCTTAACCATAATCTTAATATTATAACAATTTGTGTTAGCAAAAAATTAGATATAATTGGAAATAAAGGAGGTTTATATCAAATATACATAAAAATCAATGCAAAAAGAGTAAATAGTTCAGCTGTAAGACATAGTGAATTCAAAGCGTGTCATTCATGTGATCATTATTTAATAATCATTTATGTGGTTTTGACCGTGAAATATATTTTTAAAGCTTCACACTATTTTGTAACCCATCGTTATTTTCTTTGAAGCGATATATAAATACGAGTGGAACACAGTGATAGGACATTATAACATTAGGCGGCAAATTGGTGCAAATCAAGACAAACAGGTAGGCAAGGCGGTAGGCTGCAACACACTTGGCACATATTTGTTTTGGGTACCTGTGGGAGAGATCGTGTGTTTTGTTTGGCTTGACTATAGGGAACCGGCGCCCCTCGGAGTCGGTGTCGCTGTCGAAAACGTACCGTTCAAGAAAGTCTGATACGTACTGTTGGGACTTGTCCTCTGCCGGCGATATACCTGCAAGGATATCGATAGCCACAATTTATATTAGAAATTAGAATTTATTTATTTGCTCTTCACAGTTTCGATAAACATTATTTTACAAAAGCTTATGATTTATATCTAAATTACACTCTAAAAGTCACCACTAGCAACCAAACTAAGCCTAGCTTGTATTCTTGGTTACTAGTGCCTTCCATTGTCATACGTATTTACAACGTGTATAAACAAAATATAAAATAATATTAACTCATATTGTGTATGCGTATGTGTGTACAAGAATGTTGTGTGTGTTTGTGGATGTGAGTGTGTGTATGTGAGTGTTTGTGTATGTATGTGGATGTGAGTGTTTGTGTGTGTGAGTGTTTGTAGAATCTATCCTATGTATGTGGTGTATGTGTAGAATCGGTATTCGATAGAGAGTTTCTGTAACAGTAGACAAAAGTAGGCTACTCAAGCTACTGCATTTTAAAAATAATACAAATATTAGTTTTTTTAGTTGTGTTAAAACTTATGTTTGGTATATATTTGGAATTTATAACACGTATTTTAGGTGAAGGAAAACATTGTGGGGAACCTTGCATATCTCTAGATCATTTTGCGTAACCTACCAATTCGCAATGGATCAGCGTGGTGGCACTTAACTCCAACCAGTTCCAAAGTTAATATGAACCAAGCTATTCATATTAACTTTGGAACAATCTGTATATCACGGTTGTATGTAAAGGTTTACATACCAGTGGCAGTATGTTCGCTCTGTAAGGATGCAGCGCTTATAGTCGTATCGGAAGACTGCCGCCGCTCACTGCCAGATTTGTGTGCTTGCAGTTCTGCCAGATCCGATGGTGATACCTCCTCAAACGAAGATGGTCCTTCGCTAATGCCTTCTACCAGTAAAAAATATTGTTATTAATATTTGGTAGCGTCTCGCCATATGCTACGTCACCCAAGTCTTAGCCAAATCCGAGCCACGATAGTTGAGCATCATAACTGTCAGCCAAAGCTAGGTGGCTACGTCACGTACAGGATGTCTCGGCAGACGTGACGTACTGCTATATAGTCGCATATAGTAGGCCATTGGTGTGTCTTTTGATACATTTAAAGAGTATAGATCTAACTCAAATTTATTTTTATTTCATTACTGTAGCGCGAAGTCAGCGGATCTCATATATCCGTAATAGATTCATCGTATAAGTAGTCGCTAATCAATAAGCAAACTTGTTAGACGTATCCATAATAAATCTATCTTCACCTGCCTTCTTTAATTTCACGCAACATCAAAAGAAGTAACAACCACATAGTACTTACTCCACAATTACCTTTACGATATTTATTTGATACACCAACCATATATTATAGGTACATTAACAACAAATCCTTATATTAATTCTAGTTCCATCATAATTATATTTAAGCTATTAAAAGTAAAATATGAAATTAAAAAATAATAATAATGGCATTTGATAGTTCATTTTGATAAATGTTGACCTTTTCTTCTTGTTTTTTTTTCAATTAACCTTTGGTAGTTAAACAAAAGATCTTCAAACAAAATGTCTACAAAATATCACAATTTTGCGATAATCGTGCTTTTCGCAATTTTTTTAATTCACTGTAATTTAAGTTTCTATATTTAATTTATTGTAATTTTTTCAATTGATTGGTATGTGCAAAAAAATATATAATTTATTCAAGTAGGCTTTACTTCGCTTTATATAATTTGAAAAAAAAAAATATATGTTTCCTATCCAGATTAATATTAAAATGAATATGAGAGAACTAGTTGCAAAATGTTGTTTGTCGATCGTTATCAGTAGTTGAAACTTTTCTTTTTTTAGCTTAAACTAGTTTGTCTACTATAATATGTAAACCGTTTTATACTTCCTGGGAAACACGACTGCAATAAAACAACAGAATGGTATATTAAATATAATTTATAAAATGTTAGTGATATCTAATTTCTCAATCTTTTATGTATATCATGCTTATAGGACATCGAACCTATTTAATGAATCGTAAACACATAAAATAATATATACAAATATTTATTACCTCTACCATGGATAACGTATTTTTATTGAAACATTGGGACTTATTTCGAAACCAAACAAAAAAACAACTGATCGCTTACGCAAGCTTGTGTTTGTTGTAAGCGATATGTTACAATCTCAAGTTAGTATAGTATAGTTAAAAAATATAGTTATTAAAAATCCCTACTAACCTTGTGACGGACTAACTTTAAGAAAACCGTTTCCTTCAATGGGTGTTGTAGCGTTTGAGCTCAGTTCTTTGTTTGAACGTTTGTCTTCTTTGTTACCTTTTGTATTCGGACTGGCGTACGCTGGAATATATATATAATATTTTGAGATCGGAAGCTTTAAATAGTGAGTGCTGAGTGTGTACGTATCATTACTAAAAATAATATATTATAGGAAGAGTAAAAGGAATATGATAAAGGTTATATAATTATAGAATAGAAAGAGAAAATTGCAGTTTTTAAAGCTGGTATTGGCTACCAGATATCTAACCCAAGCAAATCAAGAACGCTTGGATCAATCAGCGGCAAAAAGAAAAGACGCTACGTTCAAAGTGTCTCTAATTGATTAAATTTTTAATTCCTCTAATTTCGTCAATTCCTCGTTGAGTTTTGTTTATTTTGAAAGTGTGGCAAGTCCATTTTGGGAAAAAATGAAGATAATGGCAATTATAGAAAAATATTAGCATGATTTTTTTTTAAAACAGTCAAAAAAATTTATTCCTAATATTTTGGAGATGGAAGTTTTAGCCGTTAACAATATGGTACATATTATAGTCTGGCATGAATTGAAAAGGAAAACAAGCTATAACTAATATTTATTATATTTTTTTTCTATGATTTAGTAGACAAGCGCTAGACTGCAATCATGGCTGATGGTAAGCGATGATAGAGTCAAAGGTAAAGCGCGCTTGTCTGTATGCGCGCTATAAGTTGTACATTTTTGCTCTAAATAAATTCACACTTATAGTATAACTATTAAACACAATTTAAAATGTTAACTCGAAATATTGTTTAGGTAATGTTATATTCACCTTTAAGACACCTCATCATAAAACCGAAGGGAAGTATGGGATCCATCAAACAAAGTAATCGTGCCGGACTTGGTATGAAACTGACTAGTAGTGGTGCGTAGGCCATGAACAAGCCATCCGGAGGACGTAAGCCAGCACTCAAGATTTTGAGTGTGCAGCCAGCTATTAAATTAGCCCCTGCTGAATCGCCAGCGAACACTATTCTTTTACCTAGAAATATATATATGTACTTCAGTGAAAAACGGATTTCTATTCATAAACATGAAATTAAGTTAAAAATACATTTAACAGGAAGCATACTTTAATTTACCATACTTTGGTTACTTATCTATATTTTATTGACATTCTCCTTTAGAAATTTTCAAGCTGAGTATGGGATTAATAATTTGTAGAAGTCAGGAAGTAGGCATTCAATTTTTTGAAAAATACTATGCATTTATTTATAATATTATCTGCAACTTACCTGTTGTACCAATCTCCTTAAAATGGTTTATCATCCAACAGTAAGCGTAGAAAACTTCCTCTAAAGCTCGTGGGAATGGCGCTTGTGGCGCAAGACTATAGTCAACCGAGAAAATGGGCATACCAAGTTTCGCGGCCCAATCTCTTAGGTATGTTTCGTGCGACTTTGAGCTTTGCGCTACAAAACCACCTCCATGACAGTGGAAAAGGATGCCTTCTGATGGTGGCAGAGAAGAAGAACCCTCACCTGCCTTGATAAGAAATATGATTTGTATAAACTCTTTAAATAGATACATCATTTTCCTACATTTATTCCGCTCTGTGTGCGCTCGGCACAACATATCTTTATCTTCCCTTCTATCATTTAACAACTCTGGTGCTACTATTTTCATATACCTATCATCTATCACACAATCCATACAAATATCTTTCGACCTTCCTCTAGTCATATATCCGTTCACATTTATATTCAAAATCTTTTTGGTCACACGTCCCTCCTTGATACATGACCTTACCAATATAATCTCGTACATCTCACCTATTAAACTATGTTTAAATGGAAAGATTATAATAAAAAAAGATCGTGTAATAATTGTCCTTTATAGGTGTTTGTAATTATTTCAGTAAATAGTAAAATATATAAACACATAAAATCATAAGCAGTGTTGACTGACAAAACAAAGATTTATAATATTGGCTGACCTAAATGAATAAGAAAATAGAAGTGTCTCGACGGCATTACGCCAAAGAAAATGTGGGGCAAATTTTGTTTACTTTTAGGTAATCTTGTGGACTTCAGGATTTAATTAATTACAATAATTATATACATGCTTATATAGATATTAGTAATGAACATTTTTAACGACACGATACAGTTTATAAACGAGTAGGTACCCAATTAAAACAATAGGTTTACGATATTAACTTATCGATTGATTTTATGCTAATTGAGGTCAACTATTGTGTATTCTTTAAATAAATGTCATTTATAAAGTCGAGGTAATTAATAGCATTGATAGAAATTTGTGTTCAAATTGAAAAAGGATAATATGTTGAAACAATGACCAAGTGAAATCTTTTGACTCTATGAGTCAAAAGATGAGAAGTTTGAAACCCAGGCTACTGGCAGATCAATAAGTTGTCTTAAAAATATCGGATATTTACAATTTACCACGCGCTCTTTGCTTAAAGAAAAAATTAAGGTAAATGAATATATCTCTGATGAATTCATGGGATATATATGCGGATATCTATAGCCTACAAAGCCTTTGGTAGGTGAACACTCAAACCTTATTGTTAAAAAGGATATATAAGACTTTCGTCTAGGAGCCTGTTAATTTTTTAACTTAAAACTTACCATTCCAGATCTTTTATTAACACTTATAAGTCTGACGTTAAGCCCTTGCAATCCAATATGTACAGTCGGTGGCACTACTGTTAATTCTTTGTCTTCTACCGTTGTTACTATGAGTGGCTCTGGGGATATTGTTATTAATTTGTTCACAGCAACAGTTGACGACATTAGACTTGGTACTCGCTTCATTATTTCTGTAAATGTAACTTGGATATATTATATTGAATTAGTATATTCTACTGGCCGGTTAGCGCTGGTTTCAGTGAACCTGGCTTCAGCTCCGCGGGTCACAGGTTCGAATCTCAGGGACAGCCAAAATTTAAATTTGGTCCTTAATGTCTGGGTATATTTATTTAAAATTCTATATGTATACTAGTTGTTTTTCACCTTTATAAAACTTACTTTGTTGACTGTTAACTGATTTTGTGATTTTTCATCTTTTATCTACTTTATGAGTACAAAAAAATAGGTATAAAATAAGATAAGATTTTGTTTATTATATAAAAATAACTGTTATAGACTCAGAGAAATCAAAGTCCGCAAAACAGTGCAAAACATGTTAAATGTATATATTATTCACTTTTTATGCGAAACGTGAATAATATTTCAAATTCTCACAATAAATAATTAATTGTGAGAATAGATTGTAGTCATTATCAGTATGATATAATAAAGAGTTTGAAACGTGTCATCGAATTAATTATTGTATGTCCGTAATGTTGAATTATTGCGCTACTACAAAAAGCTTTCATACACAAGCTGTGATAGCGGTGAGACCGTGTCACTCTTTTGAGAGGGTTACGAGTTCAAACGGCATGCACCAATTAGTTTTGTATATTTAAAACTATGTGTCTAATTGATAATTGCAATTTATTACACGCCTTTCGATAAAGGAAAACATCGTTGGGAAACCTGTACATAGAGAATACAGGGGATATGTGTAACCTACCAATTCGCTTTAGACAGCGTGTTAGGTATAAGCGCCAACGCCTCCCATCAGAATCGAAGAAAGGACGCCTACGTTCAGCAGTGGGATAGTAATATGCCGTTACTTTACTACAAAAAGCTTTAAAGGTGTCCTTTTGTAAGCAGCAGAGACAAATATAGTCAAATATCAAAATTAGATTTACTTTATTACCTCATATAGCATCTTAAAAGTTTTCTCTTTACTTCGTTTCTACCCTGATTCCAAAAGGTCAGAACTTTCTATTAAATTCTCAACATAAATCCTATTCGGACATAAATAAATGTACCTATTGAATCATTGGGTGATTTAAAATGTTAAGTCTCCGGATCCCGGTAATCCCGTACCATACTTACTAGCTAATATGCTAATGTGTTTGTGTATAAATGTAAAGTACCGCCTGTTACATAGAATGGGTACATAATTAAATACTGTCATAACTTAAATTTTTATTGAGCTTTTTGTCCCGAATTTATACTAATATATAAAGCTGAAGTTTGTTTTTTTTTTTAACGCGTTCATTTAAATCTCAGGAACTACTAGGCCGATTTGAAATTTTTTGAGCTTAAGATTTGAGCCTATTTATCGAGATTTAAGATTTGAACCCATTTTATCGAGGAAGGCTTTAGACTATACAAGGATATAACATCACGCTAAGATGAATAGGAGGGGAGCAGCAATAATATAACAAAACGTTTGGAAAACAATGGCAAAACGTTTGCTATTAGTATAAAATAAAAATACTTTAAAAAAAATTTGCTTACCGCTTTCAGCCAAAAACCAAAATGCCTTGCAAAACTCTATGCTAGCTGACTGCGATATATTAACAATTCTTCGTGCACGCATTTCTGGGTCGATCAGATATTGGCCTCCTGTCCATACCGAGCTAATAAGGTTTCCGTGACTGTAGTAGGCCTCCGAGAAACCAGCCATACATATAGAAATACCTTTCAGTATACCCCGCATGGATGGTAGAAACTGCAATATAAATAAATTGCACTTATCCATAATCCCATGGGAAACAATGGCAAACAAGTTTTAAATTACGTTTTGGATAACGTGACGGGTCTATTAATATAACGCCGTGTGGTATCCGGCTGAATAGAATAGTACCACCCACTTTTCTTACCGAGGTTTCGTAAATGGCTACTAAGGTAAGCCGACCCGCCGTGTGGTATCCGGCTGAGTAGAATAGACCATCCTAATTTCTTACCGAGGTGTCGTAAAAGGCGACTAAGGTAAGTTGATCCACTGTGTGGTATCCGGTTAAGTATAATAGACCACCTTCTTTCTTACCGAGGTCGTAAAAGGCGACTAAGGTAAGTTGACCCACCAGTAGAAAAGACCACCTCGAATACACCTCTTTCTTACCGAGGTGTCTTAAAATAAGACTAAGGTAAGTTGACATCAGGCGGCCGATCATAAAATACGTAACCAAATCATCTGACAAGATGTCTTAACATGTTGTGCTGATCCCACTTAGAGTGGGATAAGGGCAGGAAGATGATGACGGGTCTATTAATATAATATAAACACTACATAAATTCTTGCTTTTACATTGTATCTTGCTACCGAATAGAATGCCTTGATCTTATCGAAATTTTAATTGTATTAGTTGAGATAAAATACCATATCCGTATAGGCAAGACGATACTACAATATCTACAAATTTTATTTTATATTTGTGCCAAGGTTGCGATAGTTTTCAAGCTTAATAAAATCATTAAAATAAGTCGATTGTACTAATGACTGACATGGTTATCGGCTGCCGGTAGCAAAGTTGGCATTGATCATACATCCGTTCTGATAATTTTTTCAGTGACTATAAATACACTTCTAGTTTAATTACTTATTTTTATGGAAAATAATAGCGAAACAGCCACCAACTTACAATACTAGAGTCTACTAGTCTTCCTTCTATCCCATCATCATCTTCCTGCCCTTATCCCACTCTAAGCGGGGTCGGCACATGTTGCAAACATATTGTCACGTGATTTAGCTACGTATTTTACGACCGGCCGCCTGCCTGACGTCAACTTACCTCTGTCGTATTTTACGACACCTCTGTAAGAAAGAGGGTGGTCTATTCTACTAAACCGAATACCCACACGGTGGGTCAACTTACCTTAGTCGCCTTTTACGACATCTCGGTAAGAAATGAGGTTGGTCTATTCTACTCAGCCGGATACCACACGGCGGTTCGACTTACTTTAGTCGCCTTTTACGACACCTCGGTAAGAAATGAGGTTGGTCTATTCTACTCAGCCGGATACCACACGGCGTGTCTTCCTTCTATCCCATAACTCTAATTTAGAGAAGGATCTGAGGTTACTTGCACTATGCTACTCTAATGCTGTTTTGAGATACGTTTGATATACATAGCTGCGTAATTATCCAAATATATAATCTATGAATGATTATTTTTCTTACGAAAAGTGCTTGATGTATATATCCATTTCATTTTTATGACCTTAGGTTTGATTATACGTTACCTCCCGTTAAAGGTAACGTCATGATTAGGTCATCATGGCCCATAAAATCCCACGATACTTGTGTAATTCTTTCAGAGTATTCATATTTTCTTCCCTTTTGAGGATCAAGAATATTTATCTACCTTTCATAGATAGTAACTTACTTGAAACCCAAGACATCTTCCATAAAAACAATACTGATTGATGTTGTCCGCTTGCGAGAACAATTCCTCTGGTGAGTGACCTTCCGATGGAAATAATTCCCCTGGCGCGGCCCAAGACAGGAGGGTCTGTAAGTGATGTAGACATGTCCCTAGTGATGCGAGAAGTTGTCCGCATGATTCAACTTCCCTGTGAACACAATATTCATTCAAAGATATTTCATTGACAAATTCTTCATAAAACTCTCCTTAATTATTGGATAAAGGGATACAGAACACAGTACTGTACTTAAGTACTCCTTAGCAAGGAGATGGATCACTTTGCAACCCTAGCATTGGAGCAAGTGCGAGAAGATAAGTTTTTGAACGTTTTGTATAGCCTATTTTGGTTTTAGTAGAAGCTTAGAAGGAAATATGATTACGAAAAATGATAAAGAAAGTAATTATTTATCTCTCAATAAATAAAATATGTTGATTTTTATATTAGACACCGAATAGAGGTCAGTCGTGTACGTTATTTGTGTTAGATTAAATCAAGTGGGCGTCTCAAAATGGCTGTTTATTGTTTATGATGTTCTTTGTTAAAATTAATTATTCTTTATTTAATCAACCAAACACCTGCTCTAATATACTTTTTTTAAGTAAACTTCTGAGGGGTAAATGCTTATAAAAAATACGGAACTAAGAATTTTTGAATATTTTTTTTTAACAGAAGTGTAACGTCTTAGTATTTTTTAAACAGTTTTTTATGCCCTTCTTGGTTACACCTTGGATGGTAAATTATACGTATCATAGTTTTCGCCTTTAGAAAGGACACGAAAATGCTGGCGATAACTATTTTTTTTTTGAGATTTGTTCGCAACGTTTAGTAAATTATTCGATAGCTAGGACACAGATTATTTATTTCACTTTGTTTTCTATTATTGCGACATAGAAGCATATACTACTTGAATTTATTTGCTTTTCATCTAATTTGTAAGTAGGAAATAGTGTATTTTTAGGCATTAGTTTAAGTTTTTAGTTACATAATTATTAATAATAGTTTCAGTACTACATTCTGTCTACAGTCTGTTAGTTTATCGTACGTAGTAGTCTATAAAAGCATGCTGTGTCTACCCATAAGTGAAATTATATGTAATTAGGAAATAAGACCAAGTACCTATGGTTTAACATAAATGTGATTTTGTTGGTAGGCCATAATTAAATAAATAAATAAATAAATTCGTTTATCCATTTAAAATACCACATCTTTATATGTTTAAGAAACTTGACTTAGGACAGGATTATTCATATTGTTTTGGCCTGGTTACACAACTTCTTATATGTTTACATTCAGAAGTTCAAGTTATACATGTACAAGTTATATACTGATTCACACAAATTTTTATATCTTAAGGTTAAATCTCGTAGCAAAGTCGAATAATAAAGGGCACTTGTTTACAAGGTGGACAAGATAAATTTCATTGCGAAAGCATTCTCTAATGAGTGTATTATCCAATAATTTCACATTATTTCTAAAACGCTAGTAACATTGTGAGTGTTTTTATCATGTAGAATAATGCATTATTCATTGTATATATGTGTAGATGGTAATTGAATGCAAATCGTTATTTATAGCTCTTGTCCTCGTCACTGTTATTGACAGAAAAAGAACTACAATTTTCTAGATGTTTTTATAGTTTTGTCAACTAGACTAATATTTTAAAATGGTAACGATTCTGATATAAATTACAAGGCATTTTTAACAAAATTATCTAAAGAATAATTAGAAAATAATGTGACAAACCAGTCGCATTGGAAAAATAGAAAACTGTATATTAATTAACTATCTATAACTTTAGTTACAGAAAAGTAATAATTAAATTCTTCTTCGAATTGATAATATATGCTGATAGTTTTAACTCTTACTGGAACAGTATTGAGCGTAAAAGCATCATCAGGTATGGGAAATGCGCTAAGAATGCGAACCAGATTTTAAAACATCGTAAAGAGATATCTTAAAATTGCCTTTTATGAGGCCGACCACAGATTAGTGTAATTGTGGATTTCTTTTGACAAAATAATTAATAATTTTAGGGCAAAATATACAATATTTCTTTGGAATATATAATATGTAATGCTGTTGGAGGTCCGAATAAATAAATAAATAAAATCTGTGACAGGCGTCTGCCAAGAAGTTTTATGGGAACATACTTAACAAATTACATATATCCTTGCGTTATTCTCAAGGAATATGCAAGTTTCTTAACTAGGTTTTTCTTCACCATAGCTCAAGATGTTTGTGTACATTTAAAGTCAAGTTCAAATCTTTGAACTCTTGGCATGGATCAGAGGCTATTAAAACTTGACTACGAAGATATTTAACTTTCAAAAATCAATGCATATGAGTGTATTACGACTAACTGTAAAAAAGAACTTAATATTTCCTTTCATGAATTGCAATTTAATATTATATTAATACCGAAGACCTATTTTAAATTTATGAGCATTTCACATTTCTCTGTGAAGCAAATCGTAAGTAGGTCAGACGTAGGTATTATTCCGGTTCGATATCACACATTTTATTTAACCGTCTTCCACAATTAGTGCGGATTGTTTGTCGCTACTCGGTTTGAATTGAGTTTTGGCACAGTTTCAAGATTTCCGCATTATGGGATTCTTTACGAGCGTTGTCGAGATCGTTTACGATTGAAAAGTTAAGCGCTTACACAGAATGTCACAAAGCTGGAATGATTTAAACTAGACCATCCTCGACAAGTGAATTTTGATCATTAGTTATTTTAATATATCTATAGGAGTTGGTAGATTCCCTACTTAGTGGACAGACGAGCTACTAGATTTCAGGAAGCCGCTAGATCCAAGCGGGATAAAAACTTATGGTATGGAAAATACTTCTATGTAGCAGTGGAAGGTTTTCGGTAGATCAAGAAGTAGAATGAAAGAAGAGGGCGTTCCCTCATATTGTTTATTCTGGAGCGTGCAATTATGAAGACAAAACATTACTGTAAGAGAATTGTGACCAGTCAAAATTGCACCAGCTGGAATTTGGTTTAGGACTTGATTTCCAATTATCAAATCCGTACTTGTAGGAAATAAAAATATACTTACTTGACAAAATGTCCTTTTCGAAAAAGAAGTGCATCTCTCCCTGTACACACTTGCCGACTTAGTTTGAGCCCGTGTAAAACGCAAGAGTCTACGACCGACACGAAACTCCGGTATCCGTTGCCAGGCGATTTTGCATCAAAGTCGTACAAAGGTGCTACCTGCAAGTATGTAAACATATCATACCACATAAAAACTGAGACGACATTGTCCTATTCGGAATAGGAAGTATTCGAGGAAGTATCTATTATATTGTTTAGATCTCTGAAAGGACATAATCAGTTTTAAGATCTTTCCAAATACCGTATAGGACGTAATAATTTTTTGTTAGAATGGGCGTAGTAAGTTATCGAAAAGGATTCGGTTTATATTGATTTTTTTGTAACTCAATAAAATACAATTATCACTACATATACATACATATATTGTTTGTTCAATAAGAATAAGACAAATTTTTCGAAATTTTCAAAATTTATAATCAAATTTCAACTAATGATAACCTTAACAAAGTATACACTACAATACAAATAAGTTGTACAACCCCAATTAGGAATTAACCTGTCTATTGGTGAAGACCGCTTGAAAATCCGTATAGTAACTTTTGAGTTTATAGCGAACAAACAGACGAAGTGGGTGACTTTATTTTATATGTACTGAAGGATTTTTAGCTTTTATTATTTACTCGTAGTTTAGTACTACAAAATAGATGGACTTAAACAGATTTAGAGAGTAATAAATGTAGATTTTACAAGTCAAACGGGCATTTAAATACATAATAGTAAGGGAAAATACATTGTCTTCTCCATGAACAGAGTAGGATTATGTATAAGGAAAAATTACACAATCGAAATAGTAAAAATTATCTATAGTAGTATCCGTCGCTGATGTACTTTTCGAAACACATAAACATTCATTCAATAAGTCACATTCTTTGTTTAGTAACTGAATTCCGAGATGACAACCACATGTATATGAACCATATGAATATGAAGACAATCACTATGTTTGATAGTGTTTTATATAATTTTATTAAAATCAAGAAGACTACTACACACTACATTAACATAACAAACAATATCTGCAATCAAATAAGTTGTATATCAAATATATTAATAACCGTGACTAATTACTAATATCAATGTAATAAATGTTCATTATTGGTTTTAAACTTCATCTTCTACATACAATATAATAACATACTACATTGTGACGTCGATTTTACAACATGTGTAAAACTTATCTAATGATGTTAATAACAAAACTTGTGCAATAAATTTTAAATTGGCACATTTATGTTTAATTATTTTAAATATACACAAAACTATAAAAAGTTCTCAATGGCATATATCTATCTTTTGCCTATAACAATTCTTTATTAAAATGGTCATATACAATGTGGTATTTGAAAAAAGATTCTAATCAAGTTAAATATGTTTATTATATATTTCATGTCAACATCCTTTATGTTATTATTATTATTATCTTGTTTATGGCCTGTACAGTGCAAATTCAGCGCAAATCACTCTGCCAGTGTCACGTAAAAATCCTTTATGTTTATAATTTAAAAGTTGTCATGAAATTTAAACTAACATATGTCAAAATTTCAGACATAGAAAACAGGTCCAGCAACACAGTGCTAGGGCTGCTAATGGATTATTAATTTAAACCTTAAGTAACATCACATTAAGTAATTTAAAAAATTATATTATAATATCTACATCATTCAAATTAATGTGGTCATTATCTTTATGTTTTGTAATTTCAAATGCTTATTAGTATTAAATGTTCCTTGTCATATTTTGAGAAAAAATACTAATGGCACAACATCATGGTAAATAGTAAGATTTATAAAGAAGTAAAAATATTATTAGGGGCTTGTAACCAACCCATTAAGCAAAATAATCAAAGATCTCTCTTAGGAGATTAAAATAACCACACTGCCACAATGCAGATTTAAGGATTAAATCTATAGCCAGAATTCTCCAGATTTATGTAGGTTTCATCAAATATTATTCTGAACTGAAGGGCACATTTAATAGTTAATTTGAATTAGGTACATGAATTACGTAGACAGGTAACTGTCTAACTAAATTTTTGACTGGCCTATTGGTGCAGTGGATAGTGACTGCCTTCTGTTTCGCGGGTCACAGGTTCGATCCCCGCCGGGGGCCAACATTTTCTATAAACAATTTTTGGTTCTTCAAGCCTGGGTGTATATTTATGTAGGTATTTAAAATTATATAAGTATATATATTCACCAGTTGTCAGTTTACCATAATTTTTCAATTTTCAGTAAATCAATTTGTTGGTCTTCCAGTCTGAGTGTATATTTGTATTTAAAAATTATATATGTATATATTCACCAGTTGTTCATCATCCATAACACGATTATTAAGTTATTTACTTTGATGACGGATGACAGTAAGTGTCCCATACATCTATCTATATATTTATTATTTATATATTTTTCCGAAAAAGCTTTTCAGTGAGTGTATTAACTAAAACCTGAATAATATGTAATAAAAATTATTTATTGCTGGTTGGTATTCAATTAGTAATGTGATTGTTTGTTAACTTAAAAATTATGAGATTATGCTCTGATTAAACACATACCTTACGGACATGGTCGACAAGTGGCCAAACTGTATCAATGTGGTCTATCAACGTCATAAATCCTTGGTACAAACGCTGGCCGTTTTCACTGTCGTCAGGCTGAAAGTAGGTCGCATTGTTCTGACAGGAATCTTTCAAAGCTTCGTACATCGCATATGTCGGCGGAGCACTCTCAACAGATTCCTTACAGCACAACGCTGCTTTAGCGGGCGGATCAGGGAATTCCATTTTTCTTATTTTGCCAGTGAAGAAAAGGAAGCTACGGGTTATCAATCTAAACCCCATCTGTAAATTTTAAGAAATGAATAAAAAAATATATTTAAGGTACGGCCCGTAAGATTTTTAAGATAAATGAACATTTTATGTATTTACAAAATATCCCGTGAGCCAATATCACCATTCTTTACCGGTATACGATTTTCAATTTCTAATAAATTTAAGGTTATTTCAATATTACTTTACGTTTAGAAGACTTGCTATTGTTATTCATTGCTATTTAAAACATTTTAAATGTATTTTCTTGATTATATTAATGGTTGACGACTTTACAATGCAAATTATAAACATAGATTGATTAAATGTCATACGATTATTGACAGTAATATGTCACTTAAGCAGCTGATTTAACTTTTGACGCATTCAGTAAATATCTATTCGAAGCATTCAATTTATTTATGGTGACGCAATCCCTACTAAGGGATAATTTATAGAATAAGGCGTTACTTTGCGGAGACCCATAATAGAAAAGTAATAATTAAATTATTTTGCTATAATCCGCGATTAAATAGGAAATATATAGAATGCTAAATGTAGAGTGGACAATCCGTTTTCATACCTGATACATGCAGGATCCGTAAAAACACATGCACAAACTTCCACCTCCGCCACTACAATACACAAGCACTACAAACTTTCACTTACAGAAATTCAACAATCGTTTCGTCCCGCAACCGAAGCATCATCAGGAGATAGACTCTATGACAATATCGCAAAGCCCTACTAAGAGATAAGACGGACAGAGTCCTTTTTAACATTCTAATTTCTAATTGCTAAATACACACACACACACACATATATATATATATATATGTGTGTGTGTGTGTATATATATATAATAAAATAGCACCAGATCACGAATGTGATGGACGGACCAAGTGAAGGCTGTCTTTGACGGTCCTCTTCATAAATTTACCAGAAAGGCAGTCGAAAAGAATGGCGTCGAATGGTCAAGCGCGCCAACAACCCTACCCTGATGAACAACTGTACTCTGGAAACTTGATGCTGATTAATTCTATCTCTATTTTTGTTATTCGGGATATAAAACTACAACTCGAATCTATCATAAAGGAGGATATAAAAAATATTCTGGTACATATTCTGTGACATCGATAATCGATATATTACAAACCACAGACTACTATTAAAGGACCGGGATATTATAATGTATCTGTGTAATTTATGCGGTGTTTACAAATTCACATTTCGATATGAATTACTTGTGTATTTTTTATTTATATTAAATATTGTGAACCGAATATTCTATTTAACGAATATCTATTAAGTTTTAAGTTTAAAATGGAGCTAAACTGCGTTTTAATTGATGAACCACAGAAATGTATCGATGATAATAAATTGCAAAGAAATGAAAGCAAGAATGGCAATTTGTTATATCCGAACATATTTTCTACTAACTCTTTACTCGAACTGTGTCATTCTTCTTGGTCTCGATCTGCTAGTTCTAAACAAGAAGTACAACCATATTTACGCGGATGCAAGTGGTCGCCGGATGGGACCTGTTGCTTGACTGTGGTTAACAACGACGGTGTTCATGTTACTGAGCTTCCAAGTGATTTGTATGCTGGGTCTGTGAGTCCTAAAAGGACTATTGATGTTCTAGAGTCAACTATTCATATTCACGAAGCTGGTCTGATCTATGATTTCTGCTGGTATCCTTATATGAACAGTTACATGCCTGAAACATGCTGGTAAGTTATTTAAAATATGTTGTAGTAATTTTTAAATTATGTATAGTATAAATGTTAAATGAATGTTAAGGTGGATGTCCAGTTTGTCAAAACTTGATAGAATATGCAATGAGTATATTAGGGGAAGTCTGAAAGTTGCGCCCATTACAGAAAAGATGAGAAGTGCGAGACTTAGTTGGTATGGTCATGTAATGAGGAGGGATGAAAATCATGTGACCTAAAGAATTTTAAATATGAATGTGGATGGATATATGGCTAGGAGGAGGCCGAAAAATAGATGGATGGATTGTGTGAAAAATGATATGCATGTTAAAGGAGTGGCACCAGAGTTGACGAATGATAGAGGAGAATAGAAGAAGAAGACATATTGTGCCTACCCCACTTGAAGTGGGATAAGGGTAAAAAAATGATTATGATGATGATGTATAGTATAAATGTTGTTATAAATTTTATGATAACCTCTTTAATATATGCACATGGTTACTTGCTTTGTGTTACCATTCATTCTTTTTGAATGAATATTAAAGTAAATATTATAAAAAATTGGATACAAATATAGACTTGAAAATAATAGTATATTAGTAACAGTGTAATATATGTGGGTTCCAATATTTGAAAACAAGTTCTGTCTTCTTACATCTGATAATAATGATTAAACATAATCAATATTACTGGGTCACCATCTTCATCTTCCTGCCCTTATCATGTTGTCACAAGATTTGGCTACATATTTTACGACCGGCAACTTACCTTACTACTATGGGCCTATGGGCTATGGGACTATGGGCCTCATAAGAAAGCTCAGAGTCGCTCAGCGGGCAATGGAGCGAGCTATGCTTGGAGTTTCTTTACGTGATCAAATGAGAAATGAGGAGATCCGTAGAAGAACCAGAGTCACCGACATAGCTCAGCGGGTCGCGAAGCTGAAGTGACGATGGGCGGGGCACATAGTGCGGAGAACCGATGGACGTTGGGGTCTCAAAGTGCTGGAATGGCGACCCCGCACCGGAAAGCGCAGTGTTGGAAGACCCCCTACTAGATGGACAGACGACCTCAAAAGGGTCGCGGGGAGCCGCTGGATACAAGCGGCACAAAATCGTGTGTTCTGGAGATCCCATGAAGAGGCCTATGTCCAGCAGTGGACGTCCATCGGTTGAAGAAGAAGAAGAAGAACTTACCTTAGTCAGTCGACTTACCTTAGTCGTATTTTATGACTCCTCAGTAAGAAGGAGGGTGATCTATCTTATTCAACCAGATACCACATGGTGGGTCAACTTACCTTAGTCGTCTTTTACGACACCTCTCTAAGAAAAAGGGAGGTCTATTCTACTTAACCGGATACCACACGGTGAGTCACTTACCTTAGTCACCATTTACGACACTTCGGTAAGAAATGAGGGTGGTACTATTCTATTCAGCTGAATACCACACAGCATTATCAATATTACCGGGTCATTGTCAAGTAAGTTAGATTTTCAGTTAATAATGTCTATATAATATATTTTTGTAGTTGGATTACCACCAGACAAAATGCACCAATTCAAATGTGGGATGCATTTAATGGTTCATTAAGATGCTCTTACCGTGGATTTAATGCTGTTGATGAAATGGAGCCAGCTTTATCTGTTACATTTAATCTAGAAGGATCTAGAATCATTGCTGGTTATAAGAAGGTTTTGAGGACTTTTGATGTTGACAGGTATTTATATATACAGTTTGCAGTTCTAGATAGTGTTAAGGCCCCTAGTCTAGGCCCAAAGTTACAAGCAGTATTCTTTGTTTGCCCTTGTCTATCTAAGGATCCTAAGTAAGGTAATACTCTAGTTAGTGGCACTTGACATAATGAATTAGGTAGTTACCTTACCCTTAACTTTTTTGGTTCAGAGTTTGGTTTTAGACCTCTAAAGAAGATTAATTTAATAGAATACAGTCAAAATTAACCAGGTTGTCGTGTTCATCTGCATATAATGTTTAATGATAACCTAACAGTTCACAAGCTGTCCATCTTGAAAGCCTATCTAATATAATTTGAAAATTGTTGTGTACCTATTTGGGCAGCTTATTGTCAGTGACTGTACTGTGTGGTTAACACATATATACACTCTAAATTAAGTATAACAGAAATTTTATCATTAATTATAGCAAAATAATAAATCATTACTATTGTACCTAAGAAATATGGCCATGGGTTTCGATGGATGTTTGCCATGGATAAACTGGGTCTCTAAATAAATTAAAGTCTTAAATGCACGAATGCTGCCAAGATTGATAAAATAATGTCCGATGAATACCCTGAAATAACAAGCAACTTGTTTATTCACTCTACAGGCCTGGAAGAGACTTTGCTGAACATAAGATAAGTTCACCAGCAGCATGCTTTGCAACTAGCGTAGATCTGCTTGCCCTGGGCTCATGGAATACTACTGTAACTCTGTACAGTTTGAGCGAAATGGGTACTTACAAAAGTATTGGAAAAATGCATGGGCATTCTGGTGAGTTCTCAATAAATAATAAAATGAAAAGGATAATATTTTCTTCTAAGATAAAAACTAGTCTGACTATCTACCATCTGCTTCTTTTGGCAAATAAAATTAAATCATAACTCCTATATACCAATATGCTGGAGGTGTTAGGGGCGGGAAAAAGACAAAACAGTTAGGCCCATCCCCAACAACAAAATCACAAACCGGAGGGAAACCGCAGGGCGGCTTTAAAAGGGCTAGACCGAACGAGACGATATCCCCTAGGGGTGAGTCGAAACGGGCAAGAACTAACCCGGATGGGGCTGCTTCCAGCTACGCGAGGGCGATAGAGTCGCATCTTGCCGTGGCTGTGGTCACGCGCCCTCTACGTGAACTCAACAGGGACGAGGCGGAGCAACTCCAATCGTCCATTGAGAACAAAATCTACGAGGCGGTTGAGAGTTGCTCTAACTTCATAGTACCCCTCCCAACCTTCAGGGGCAAGGCATTTCTGCGTGACGGCGCACTGTTCATGTGGTGTGGTGATGAACAGTCCCTTGTCTGGCTGAAGGAAGCGATTAGAGGTATTAAGTCCCCAAAAGAAGGTACGTCTCTAGAGGTTATGCTTCAGAGGGATGTACCGAAAAAGGTGAAGGCTACGTTGTTCGTTCCTGGCAGCCAGAAGAGTGTTGGCACTATACAACGAATACTGGCTAGTCAGAACACCAAATACAGCGTATCTGATTGGTCGTTGTACAGCTCGAGCGAGTCTACTACGACAGACGGGAAACGGGGTACATTTATGGTGCTTGGTATCCCAGAGTCGGACGCAGATAGACTGAGAGCTAGTGGCCGCGGACTATCGTACGTGCTGGGCACAATCTATGTCCGGCTGAACAGCAGTACAGGGGCCGTGACCCCCTCAAATACCAATCCTCCTGCAATGTCTTCTGCTGCGGGGGAGGAGACCTGTGGATCTGTACCGCAAACATCCTCTATCACCGTGGCAACGCCAAGGACCTCTTCACCTGTGCCCTCTACGTCTGGAATGCAGATTCTAGGGGTCGCCAAATCGCCACGTGTACCATATCAAGAGTGGCCGAGGGGAAGCAGGATGGATACATCAGACGAGGAAGGTTCGGAGAGAGAGGATGTCATCCTACGCTCTCCATAATAGTACACACCTCGTCCTTCTACAAACCAACCTCCAGCACAATCAAACGGCCGCGGCAACACTACGCAGATGGCTGGAGGTAAACAACAAAACCATCGCCCTCATTCAAGAGCCGTGGATAAGAGGGGACAAGATATGCGGATTCAGCAACATACCAGGTAAGCTTTTGCTGAAAACCTCCGTTAATAAACCACGCACTTGTATTTACATGCCAAACTGCTACCAAGCAGTGCTCCTAACCGAATTCTGTTCCAGAGACCTGACTGTGGTCAGGCTTCGAACTCAGGGGGTGGAGACCTTGGAGACACTAGTCTTAGCATCGGTCTACATGCCTATCGAGGAGGACATACCTTCGAGGGAGCTTGCAGACCTGGTAGAATACTGTGCCACCAACGACCTCAGACTAATAATCTCAGCAGACACCAACGCGCATCATCCGTTATGGGGGTGCGAGAACCACAATAAAAGAGGTGAGGAATTAACGTCTTTTCTCTTTAGCCATAATCTTGACGTCGCGAACATAGGTAACGAACCTACCTTTGTATCAACCCGTTATCAAACCATAGTAGATGTGACTTTGACTTCTAACAATGCCTCGAATCTAGTTGCAGATTGGCATGTCTCGGACGAGGTAGCATGTTCAGACCACAGGCGCATTTGCTACAAAATCCAACTTGTTGCTCAGGAAAACGCGAAAATAGCTAAACGTAACCCCCGCAAGACAAACGTAGAGCGATTTAAGAAATATCTCACAGAATCCCTGAGAGACATCTCCATGCAGGATATGGGCACAAGTAAGCACAACATAGACCATAACGTGGTCAATATAACCAACATCATGAAAACCAGCCAAGAAAAGGCGTGTCCTCTTTCAAAAGCAGAAATCTTTAAATCTAAAAACTTCTGGTGGGGTCCAGAACTTGACAGATTAAGACAGAAGCTAAGAAAGCTTTTCAACAGAGCTAAAAATACCAGACTAAACACGGACTGGGAATCGTATAAAATGGTTCAGAGTCACTACAAAAAGAGAATACGAGCCCGTAAAAACGAGGCCTGGATTAAATTTTGTAGCAGTATCGAGTCTAACAACACGGCCGCGAGGGTGAATAAGATCCTGCAAAAAGGGCAGGAGCAATATATTGGGTCACTCAAAAAGGCCGATAATACCTACACCAAGTCTGACAAAGAAACAAGTGATGTTCTGCTGGAGTCTCATTTCCCCGGCTGTTATATTACAACAGAGAAGGAATGGGAGGAGGAGCTACACTTTACACCAACAGCAGAGGATTGGCAGCTGGCTCATCAAATTGTCAATAATGACAAAGTACATTGGGCCATAAACTGCTTCCTTCCATTCAAAGCGGCAGGCCTAGACAACATATTCCCGGCAATGTTGCAGTGGGGCGCAGATGAAGTAGCCCCCCTGCTTTCGGATATATTTAGGGCCTGCATAGCACACAGGTATATACCAAAGAATTGGAGGGAAGTAAAAGTCATCTTCTTGCCAAAACCAGGGAAAAGCGATTATACCGCAGCCAAATCATTTAGACCTATCAGCTTGAGCTCTTTTCTACTCAAAACCTTGGAAAGGCTTTGTGATAGGTATATAAGAGACGTGGTGCTGACGAATAAACCGCTTAACTCTAATCAACATGCATATAGCGCAGGCAAATCTACAGAGTCAGCTCTACACAGCGTAGTAGGTAAGATAGAGTCGGCTCTAGGAAACAAACAGTCATCACTAGGAGTCTTCATCGATATCGAAGGAGCCTTTGACAAAACAAAATTTAACAGCATAAGCCGAGCACTAGCTAGGCACGGCATTCATGAAACCCTTTGCGGATGGATTGATAGCATGCTTAGATTCAGAGCGGTACAAATTACTGTTAACAAGACAATAAGAGCGAAGGTAGCTATGGGATGCCCCCAAGGAGGCGTCCTTTCTCCATTGCTCTGGAACCTTGTGGTAGATGACCTGATTTGCAGGTTAAATAACAGTAGGTACTTTACTGTCGGCTATGCGGACGACATAGTGATTCTTATAAATGGCACGAGTGAAAATCTTTTATGTCAAATCATGCGGAGTGCCCTGAGAATCATAGAAAACTGGTGCAATGAATACCACTTAGCTGTTAACCCAAGCAAGACAGAAATGGTATTATTCACAGCCAAGAGATCGCTAAACATTACTAAACCACCAAAACTCTTCGGCGCAGAACTAACCTTTTCAACAAATGTCAAATACCTGGGCGTAATACTAGACAATAAACTGAATTGGCAAAAACATATTGACGCAAAACTTAGGAAGGCTTGCCTATCGCTGGCGCAATGCAAGCGACTTCTTGGGAAGAAGTGGGGTCTGAAACCCAGTATAACCAGGTGGTTATATACTGCGGTTATAAGACCAATAATAACATACGGCTCAGTAGTATGGTGGCCCAGAACCACACTGAGCTCGGTGCAGACAACTCTCAATAGCTTCCAGAGACTGGCGTGTTTAGCCATAACAGGGAGCATGAAATCGACACCAACAGCGGCACTTGAAGTGGCACTAGGTTTACCGCCTCTGCACCTTCTTATAAAGGAGGAGGCAGCTGCAGCAGCACTGAGGCTTAGAGCTCTGCACCTGTGGAAAGACAATATAACCATCAGGCACTCAACAGTACTAAAGGATGTTATACTTAAACATCCTCTTGTAATGGCTGTGGGTGACCGAATACCTCGTGAATACATATTTTCAAGGCACTATAAAGTACAACTTCACGAAAATGCTAAAGAGTACTCCGGAACCTCCGAAGTACGAATATACACGGATGGATCCAAGATGCGAACAGGCACGGGTGCTGGTGTCTTTTCTCAGGATCTTAACATCAGAATATCGACTGCTCTAGGTCCCCTGAATTCTGTATATCAAGCAGAATGTATAGGCATAATTAGAGCAGCTCAAGCTGTAAAAAGTAGAGGAGTAACAAACTGTCGCATCAGGATCCTCTCAGACAGTGCTGCTGTACTCCAGTCCCTAAAAAATATAAGGGTCACATCAGGACTGATAAAAGAGTGCCATGAGATCTTGGAGACTATCTCGACAAAAAACCAGGTGGTACTCCAATGGATCAAAGGTCATAGCGGTTCACTGGGTAATGATGCAGCAGACGAACTAGCCAGAAAAGGCTCAAATACCACGATTGTGGGACCCGAACCTATTGTGCCATTTCCCTTTAGCCTATTAAGATCTTGGCTAAGAGAGATGACTATTGAAACACACAATACAATCTGGACAAACCGGACTGACTGTAGGCAATCCAGGGAAGCAATGCCTTCCCTGAATCCCCGCTTGACCAGCAGTCTTCTTCGCATGAATAGACCCAATCTGCGAAGGATGATAAGCATTATCACCGGTCATTGTCTGCTAAACAAACACTTATTTTATATAGGTGCAACTGACAGCCCAATTTGCAGAGGATGCATGAGGGAGCCGGAAACACCATCTCACGCCATGCTACATTGCACGGAGGTGGCAGAACATCGGGCGAACATCCTCGACTCTCCGAGGACGTTGCAAGAAGCCTTGAGGGTCCCGAATAGGATACTCGGCTTCTGGAAGGAGCTTGGCTGGTTGGAGTAACCAGCCCCTTTCACCCTCACGCACAATGGTCGCCACAAAGCGACTAAGTGCGGAAAACAGCCCGCTATAAGAAGAAGAAGAAGAAGATACCAATATGCTTGTCCTATTTTTTTTGTTAGCCATTAACTTACCTCATTGAGTGGTAATAAAGTTGTCAGAACTTTACAGCGATGCCTGTTAGTACAGTATGTTGATTAGCTCCCATTCCGGACTATTCCAGCTAACTTTGAGATCTGTTTAATTGTGGGGACACCTGTTGTTGCAGGATGGGTGGTCAGATCCTATGTTGGACTATTTCACCCATTTTATACCCATAACTTTGAAATACTAAAGTTCTAATTCAAAATTCAAATTATTCGCCTCATCTGTTGCCATTTTAACTTAGCAGCTTGATTTTCATTATCAATAAATTTGATTCTTTTATGACATCTATCTATGATAAACACAGTATTCTAGACTCCTAACTTTTTAGAACGGATTTCAATCTATAGGTCATCACAAGCAATGTGAAGACTTTAAACATTCATCCTCCCCCCATATCCCACTCTTAGTGGGGTAAACATGTCACATAATTTGGCTACGTATTTTACGACTGGCCGCCTCCCTGACGTCAACTTATCTTAGTCGCCTTTAACAACACCTCAGTAAGAAAGAAGGTGGTCTATTCTACTCAACCGGATACCGTACGGTGGGTTAACTTACCTTAGGCGACTAAGAAATGAGGGTGGTACTATTCTATTCAGCCGAATACCATGAATGGCGTGTGAATGCAAACAATGTGATGTTTATTTTATCTTTTGTTTTAGTATACAATGTTTTATAAATTTTACAGGAGGGGTCACTCATGCCAAATTCACACCGGATGGCTTGAAATTAGTTACTGGTGCCCGGAAAGATCATAGACTACTTGTATGGGATATTCGGTATTACAGAAGACCCTTAAACATACTTAGTAGAGCAGTTGATACAAACCAACGTATTTACTTTGATGTGTCGCCGTGTGGTAAACATTTAATCTCTGGTGGTACTGATGGAATGGTAAAAGTGTGGAGTATTGACAGTGTTAATTGGAAAGAGAGCCTTAATTTAGCAGACGTTGGAAAGGATAATGTTACTTTCAAGGTAAGTGTACTAATATTATCATCACCTTCCTGCCCTTATCCCACTCTAAGTGGGGTGGGCACAACATGTTATAAACATGTTGTCACAGGATTTGGCTACGTATTTTACGACCGGCCGCCTGCCTGACATCAACTTACCGTAGTCGTATTTTACTATACCTCGGCAAGAAAGAAGGTGGTCTATTTCACTCAACCGGATACGATACGGCGGGTCAACTTACCTTAGTCGCCTTTTACGACACCTCGGTAAGAAAGAGGGTCGTCTATTTTCCTTAACCGAATACCATACGGTGAGTCAACTTACGTTAGTCGCCTTTTACGACACCTCGGCAAGAAAGAAGGTGGTCAATTTTACTTAACCGGATACCACATGGCGGGTCGACTTACCTTAGTCGCCTTTTACGACACCTCGGTAAGAAATGAGTTTGGTCTATTCTACTCAGCCGGATACCATACAGCGGGTCGACTTACCTTAGTCGCCTTTTACGACACCTCGGCAAGAAAGTGGGTGGTCTATTTTACTTAACCGGATACCACACGGTGAGTCAAATTACGCTAGTCGCCTTTTACGACACCTCGGTAAGAAATGAGGGTGGTACTGTTCTATTCAGCCGGATACCACACAGTGTAGCTTTATGTATCAGTATAGGTAGATATTTCAGAGCTATATAAAACATATAATATAATTTGTTTCAGTTTCCATTGCACAGAGATTGTTGCAACAGCATATCAATAAACCCTCTAAGGCCAATATTAGCAACTGGTTCTGGACAATTTCACTTCAATAACCCAATAAAATCACTCGGAGAGGACAGCCAAGATGATAGTGATCTTACATTTTCAAATAGCGATATGAAATATTCGAATGAGAAAGAAAATAGTTTGGTATTTTGGTGGATTGGTGATATACCTAATATGACGTAGGTAGAGAAATACTTAAATATGGGATAAAGTTATATAATACATGTTTACTAAGTGTAAACAAATTCTCTCCTATTGGAGTTTTTCAATTATGACATTTATTGATGTTGTATTTACATGTTTTAAATTATTATGAAGGTATTTATTTATATAACTTAATAATGTATAGAAACAAAGTTAGATAATGACGTAAGCTTGTGGCTCCTGCTTTGAGCCTGACTAATGTAAATAATCTATTTAAATAAATGTTACTTTGCGGATATCTACAATATACATAATATATAATATAAGTAATACAAAAATTATTTTGCTATAATCCGCGATAAAGTAAAATATAATAATCCTCCTGCCATTATACATGTCTAAGTGGGGGTCGGCACACCATGTTACAAACATGTTGTCACGTGATTTAGCTACGTATTTTATGACCGCCCGCCTGCCTGACTTCAACTTACCGTAGTCGTATTTTACGTCACCTCGGGAAGAAAGAAAGTGGTCTATTTTACTCGACCGGATGCCACACGGTGGGTCAACTTACCTTAGTCGCCTTTTACGAGACCTCGGTAAGAAATCAGGGTGGTCTATTCTACTCAGCCGGATAACATACGGCGGGTCGACTTACCTTAGTCGCCTTTTACGACACCTCGGTAAGAAATGAGGATGGTACTATTCTATTCAGCCTGATACCACACGGCGTGCGATAAAGTAAAAAAGAATATATATACATAATATATACTACATTTAGCATTATATATATTTTCTACTTTACTTTATCGCGGATTAAACAACAATCATTTTATTATTATTTTTCTCTACAATAGTACGTAATATTTTTTTGGTATACAATTCTATTGATATTTTTTTGGCTTTTGGTATACTATTCTACAATAAAATTCCAAAATTAATTTTATATAATATATGAAAGGAGGCTGTTAAATAAAGATTATTGTATTAATGTAGTTAATAAAATAATACCATACCATTGCTGGATATAACTTACCTTAGTCGCCTTTTACGAGACCTCGGTAAGAAATCAGGGTGGTCTATTCTACTCAGCCGGATAACATACGGCGGGTCGACTTACCTTAGTCGCCTTTTACGACACCTCGGTAAGAAATGAGGATGGTACTATTCTATTCAGCCTGATACCACACGGCGTGCGATAAAGTAAAAAAGAATATATATACATAATATATACTACATTTAGCATTATATATATTTTCTACTTTACTTTATCGCGGATTAAACAACAATCATTTTATTATTATTTTTCTCTACAATAGTACGTAATATTTTTTTGGTATACAATTCTATTGATATTTTTTTGGCTTTTGGTATACTATTCTACAATAAAATTCCAAAATTAATTTTATATAATATATGAAAGGAGGCTGTTAAATAAAGATTATTGTATTAATGTAGTTAATAAAATAATACCATACCATTGCTGGATATAGATCTTTCTACTTTTTTAGAGAGAAGGATTGGAGTTAAGACCCACCACGCTACTTTACTACGGATTGGTAGGTTACATATCCCCATATATCTCTAGAGATATGCAGGTATCCTCACGATGTTTACTACACATATAAATGGTAATATCAATTACAACACAAATTTGTAACAGAAAAGACATTGCCTACATGCGGATTGAACCCGTGACCCCTGGAAAGCGGTCTAAGCGATGGGTTATCATAGCTGTATTATACTGTGTATATGTATGAAGGTTATATAAATGAATCCTATGTAGATCTAGCTAGGTTTTATTTAAAAAAAAAGTCATTTTAGCCCTGTTTTCGGGCATTCAAAATGGTAAAATGTAGAATTGAATATAAATGATAGTATTGGCTGTCAAAGACAATGCTGTGATAGCCTAATGGTTAATGGGTAGACCAAAAAAGTTCAAATCCCGGGTTCGAGTCCCACATGTCAACGGTATTTTTTTTTTGGTTGTGACTATTAATTTAAATCAACTTGTACTTTGTGTTTAAGCTAATAACGATTAATATTGTATACACCTAAAAAGATTTCCATCTATTGCATTGTATGTTAATAATCCTTAAAAAATATGTCCTTTTCTGCCCCGTTGGCGCAGTGGGTAGTGACCCTGCCTTCAGCTCCACGGGTCGCGGGTTCGATTCCTGCCGAGGGCCAACATTTTCTATACACAATTTGTTGGTTTTACGAGCCTGGGTGTATTAATATATTTAAGTATGTATTTAAAATTATATATGTATATATTTACCATTTGTCTGTCATTCATAACATAAGTATTACTTACTTTGGACGACTGTGTGTGTAAGTGTCCCATATATTTATAGATTTTTTTATAGACACGTAAAAGAGGAATAATAACATCATACATTCTGTTATAAACAATCAAACAAACAAACTTCAGCTTTATATATTAGTATACATGTCACATTTTGGGCTGGCTTCCCTTCTCCAAGTAAATAAACTCTATGGTTAGGCGGCTTGACTATTGACATTGCAACAAATATCAATATATTACAATTAATTTACACTATACTTTAAACCAGTGATTCTCAACCACTGTGCCGAGTCACTTTTGTGTGCCGCCAAATTTCAAAAGTGTGCCGCCAAATTTTGAAAATATTTAACAATGTTAATATTATTAAATTATATCATTTAAAAATAAAAATATTTTTATTATAAGCTTGTAATTAATGCCTTAATAAACGTTTAGTTATTATTGTAGTATATAATAGTTTATTTCGTATACCTATTTAAAATTTTTGTCATAAACTATTTATGCAGTGTGTTGTAGTAAGTATATAATTTTTATCTTTTTCTTTGTGTGCCGCCAAATTTGAGAAATTAAAGGTTGAGAATCACTGCTTTAAACTATATAATTAAACCTTTCTCGTGAACCAATCTATCTTTTTGAGGAAAACGTATGAAAATTCGTTAAGTAGTTTTGATGTTTATCGTTAACAGAAAAATAGACACTGCGGTGTTTCATAATATGTAACTTAATAGTTATAAGTAATTTCTGTAATAGATTAAGGTCGCCTAATATGTATTGACTTATAAATAAAAGACAGATGATACATTGAGTTTGGTATTTATTTAATTTCCTTTATTCGTTTATTTCCTGGATTCGTTTAGTTTAGATTATACCTTATGTGTTTGTTTGTCCTTATTTTACGTCCAAACGTATCACTGAATTGACATGATTTTGTTACAACATGTTTTAAATAGAACCTCCTTCATATAGTTGGTCAATAATATGAAAAACATTGTGGATTCAGTTATTGCGAAAGAGTAAATGGGTTGACTTTGGGAAATTGCTTTTTATTTATTGAATAAGTATAAAGGAGAAATATCGTCGTTTGTTAAAATTTATTAATTGGTACCTTTTTCATTTCTGGAATAGGGAAAAACACTTAAACGCTTAATTTCACATGTACGAAGTAGCGAGTACAACTATAATCTTTCCAATCGTTTATGTGACTTTTGACAGCTAAAATACTTATGTTCAAATCGCATGTCTGACTTGATTTCTAGTCGATTTTATTTGCATAGAAATTTTAATCGATTTATCATATTGATATGATATTGACTCGCCCGTTGGCGCAGTGGGTAGTGACTCTGTCTTCAGCTCCGCGGGTCGCGTGTTCAATTCCCGCCGAGGGCCAACATTTTCTATAAATCAAAATGTTGGTCTACGAGTCTGGGTGTATATTTGTATTGTAACACCAGTTCTTTCTCACCCATAACACAAGTATTAAGTTACTTACTTTTGGAACGGACGAGCGTGTTTGTAAGTGTCCCATATATATTCCCCTTTTTACGCATCGTTTTGTATTGTTTTATAGAAATAAACTGGCATACTACACGGCGGAAAAGGTTTGAAACTCTGACATTCTCTAACCGCTCGGCTATCACACTATTGAAAAATCAAAATGCAACCTAATATTTAGCAAAGGTTATAACTGAATTTTTCTTTATACACCTAAACACAAAATACGCGGTAGTTCTATAAAACTTTTAGTGACTTCAAATAAGGAAAAGTTATAACTCCATAAAGCTGTTAAAGTTTCGAAGATCAAGAGGCAAATGGCCGATTTAATTTAATTTAATATTCAGGTCCCACAAACCGTTTATCGCATTACCAAGTTTGTTTTTATTGGAACACGAGGGGTGACGGAGTTTAGGCCTAAGTTGTTCTAAGATAATATTTTCTTCCTTTAATTACTGTTGATGGCCGAATTATCTTTGGTTACTTGTTAGCGTTTGTGGTAAGTTTAATTGCTTCCAGTATCTTCTAGATAACGTAAAGTAACCTAAAGTTATATGGCACGAGCTTGAGATAAATTTTAGTAATTCCGAGAACAATAATATAAATAAATTTCGTGGATTTCCTTTTACGAGAGTAGGATATCCCATTTCGAATAAGGAGTCTGCGTCTACGACCATTCTTTTGAAGGTTCTATTTAATAATTTAAACTAGGGCCATTATTTGTACTTAAAAGAGTAGATGAATATAAATTTAAATAAAAATAACCTCTCCTGTTATTCTGTATATAATTCCTGTTAGCAAATGGGAAATATTTATTTTTATTACCTAGTAAATTATTTTACTAATATATAAAACTGAAGAGTTCCGCCGTGTGATATCCGGTAAAATACTAATCACTAATACAGAGACTAAATTTCTACAGCTCTCTTGCAATGTTATTTTTACGGCCCTCGGAACGGAATAAAATAAACATTCAAAAAGAAATTAAAAGTTTTTGGACAATCACCATTCAGAAATGGAGCGAAACGAAACCTTAATTTTTTTACTTTCCAAGTTCTGTAAAAGTAAAATACAAAAACCGTCTAATGAGGTTGCAAATTTGTTTCATTTTTTAGTACAAACAAAAATAACAATGATTAGGTTAAGTTAGGGTCACTGATATTTATAATGTTCAGAGTTAAAAATACATAATATATAAACGAATATATGAATGCAACGTATTCTCCAGAAATTTTTTCGTTAACCGAAAAGCGCAAGACGAATTGTTTTGAATTGCACAAGTTTTTTTATATAAGTTTACCTATAATATATTATTATTATATATATTAAATAAGGTATTTATAGAATATTAGTCTCACTAGTTAGCTTACGATTGTTGGTTAACGTTTGAATTAGCAAACTTTTTTCCGAAAGCTCTACCAGTTTCGAGAAACGTCGTCCAAAGGGTGCATCCGTTGTGGCTCGACCACGGCTTTGTCTATTAGAGAGCTGGTGAAAATATAAGGTATTGCGTTAGATTTTTCTAGAATCATATAGGAAGCTTTTATAAATTTATTTTTCAAGGGAACCAAACAGTACATAGTAAGACTTAATAGCTAGTAAAAATGTATAGATCATTAACCAATAAAGTTTCCACTATTTTATAAATAATATAAAAGCTAACAATAAGAAGGAAATAATAATTCAAAATAATAAAAATAATTAATACTAAACAAATAAAAAATTTACATGCGTAGAGTAGAAAAATAAAAATAATGACTGTAAAACACCAAAAGAAGAAAGGAAATTTAGTAAGAGTTTTCTCTGATAATTTTGTTAAAAGTTTTTAAATTTTTTTTGGTGGTATTGACTACGAAATACAGGTTATTCAGTAGGAATATATGCAACGACTGATGGTATACATACTTGTAGAAACAGAGGAATAATTGTCATTCCAATTGAAATTCTTCATTTAATTAAAATCACCTGAGCTTCAATACTTGTAAGAGTTATTCAAAATAGTCTAGCTGTTCTTTGAAACTGAAGGTTAATTTGAAAACTTTGCCACTTAAAATGTTATCAATTCGCAGTTCGTAACAAAAAAGTTATTTTAGTAACTTGATAAGTCTTATAAGTACTAATTAGTGCACAGTTATATTTTATTATTCATTGTTATTGAAACAGTGGCTATTTTAATTTACCTACTTTGTTTTATTGTAATATGTTTTTTGAATTCCGTGTGGTATCCTGCTGAGTAGAATAGACCACCCTCATTTTGTACCGAGGTGTCGTAAAAGGCGACTAAGGTAAGTTGACCCACCGTGTGGTATTCGGTTTAGTGGAATAGACCACCCTCTTTCTTACCGAGGTGTCGTAAATTATTATGATTAAGGTTAGTTGACGTTAGGCAGGTGGCCGTTCGTAAAATATTTCGTTCATTAAAGTTCTTATACACCGGAATAACACATAGGCTATAGAAACCCTTTTAATCGTACAGGAATAGAATGACATGCAATATTGTCATCTATTATCAACCTATCACGCAACAACAGTCTACGCAAACGAAGTTGCGGGCTAAAGCTAGTAAAGTATAATTGATAAAAACTTATTAAATTAAATAGTATTTTTTATATTAGCAGCGTCCTTACAAGAATTTACATTATTACTATTTAAATAGAATAACCTGATGTCAAACAATCTATGCCATTTTATACAGCTTTAGACCATAAGGCAGAATGGAAATTCGATTGCGCATTAGCATAACGTATAACGTCGAACAACAGCAAACCTTTAGGTATTGACATGATTAGCATAAACGTTCTAATTTTTGCCCGAAAATAAGAAATCTATAGGTACTTAAGAAATTTTTTTATATATTCACATGCATTTTTGTGTATGGAGTCTCTAGTGCATAATCGATTTGAAACCTAGCTTCTATAATTATCATCAAATTATTAATGAGTTTATTTTGTATTCATTTTTTTTTTCGAGATGGGACATAAGTATTCTGTGCCCAAAATTTGTACATAATTACAAAGAACCATCTTAAATAATAAGTTCAGAAAAGATTTGGCGAAAAATATAATACATACACAGAAAATATAAAACAAACAAAGTCCAATCAAACATAACGAGTTGTTATTTACGTAATGATCTTTCGGTACACAAAGCCGTCGCCGAAACATAAAACTAGCGAGAATTCTGACAGTAGCAAAATAACATAGACTAATATTGGTCGGGTTTAAATTATCGTCGACTAGATGAATTGACGCGTAGATATACATGAACAACATGTCAAAGAAGAGTCATCATACTCCTGCCCTTATCCCGCTCTAAGTGAGGTCGGCACAACATGTTATAAACATGTTGTCACATGATTTGGCTTCGTATTTTACGACTGGCCGCCTGCCTGAAGTCAACTTACCTTAGTATTTTACGACACCTCGGTAAGGAATGAGGATGGTCTATTCTACTCAGCCGGATACCACACGGCGGGTCGATTTACCTTAGTCGCCTCTTACGACACCTCGGTAAGAAATGAGTGTGGTGTATTCTAATCAGCCAAAGAATACCAAAGAAGATTATGAAATTTAATAAAATTTGTTGGGTGGATACGCATTGCGGAGAACCGGGATGTCTGGCGCAGACATGGGGAGGCCGATGTCCAGCAGTGGACTGCGATAGGCTGATGGATGTATGGATGGATGGCAGGATGGAAGTTAATTCCAAACAGTCCTGTTTAAAGGTTGTCTTGTAAGTGGGTAACACAGGGAATCGCTTTTTATAGATATATTTGTGCGGTGCTATCGGACCATTCCCGCTTTGGCTGGGTTCGTTTTCCGCAGATGAATATGGTGGCTGAAATCGCCAATAACGGGATGTTGGACGAATTCAGCTATCCAACCCATTCTCTAGAGCTGGGTCGCTAGTAGGACTGGGATCTTCACCTTCTACCTGACAAGTCCTTATCGAACACGGATGTGAAAGTTGCCTGACGTGAGGCGTCCGGTCCGCACTGCGTGGACTGTCCTTCTTGGGTCGACCAGCATGCGGAGTTCGTGGTAGAGATTGACGCAGGTTGAATTTTTGACAGTGGTAGGTTATTCTTTTTGTCTTTTTTTGAAAATAAAATACGCACTTCGTATAAAATAATATATTCACCATTCTTACTTAAAACATTGAAACGTCACTTGAGATTCATACATGAGCCGACACGGCAACAATCTAGATATAAGAGTTAAGGAATATAAACCAGCTCAAATATATTCAGGTTTAATCTATCGCCTGTCTAGTGCAGGCTAGGGACACATTCTTGAGTTTGTAGTTCTTTTTGTAGAAATCGGTAAACAACCACATAAACAGCAAAAGATTTGAAATTCCAACCCAATAGGAAACCATGCTCATTGGGCATGGCGAGGTATACGTTTGTATTGCTATGTGCAGTATGATTATCATAAACTGTATCTGAAATAAAACATACCTATAGTTACGACGAGTTAAGGTGTTAATAATAACATAGGTTGCCAGTCATCCTGCCGAGACTGAAGCGACTACTAGATGCCTTGTAAGGAAGAAGGATGGTGGTAGGTCGTTTTCTGAGTCAGTCTGTGGTAATGGCGTGTAGCTTGATGAGCCAAATAGATGCCACTATCGTTACAATTTTTCTGCATCATAGTATATATACTTTGTTCTACTCATTTAGAATCTAGTTCTAGGAAACATGTGCCAATTGAGCACAAATTATATTAAAGGGTTTGAATAGTTTTCTATTAAAGCGTCAACTGTTGGAAAACAATTTTGCAGAGGAAATTAAGTTTTTTTTAGGCTTTGAGCTAATTTTGGGATAACTGACTGTCTATATTTGACGGGTAATGGATAACTCCATTGGTATTATCTTACTCCTGCTAATAACTACTACTACTACTAATACTACATCCATTTAATTAGATGTATGAACAAATATCGATGAAATTTGGCACAATTATTCCTTATACATCTTAAGTTATAATTATGTTGTACAAATTCTTTTAATTCTGTAGAAAGCGCCATCTATTATCAACCTATCGCGACAACAGTTCACGCGAACGAAGTTGCGGGTAAAAGCTAGTATTTAAATATATCACATATAGAAGTGAATTTTTAGCGCTTTTTGATATAACATAATTTAAAGGAAATGTAAAAAGTTCAAATAATTGTACATTTTATGTAAATTTTTAAACGAATCACAGCGCAAAATAAATGGTAACTGAAATAATATTCACAATAGGTTTCCTCTTTAATGAATAGGGAACTGTTTTCATTTCGGTTTGCACACATATTAATTGTACCGTTTCTGGCAGACCATTTATATTCTCTGTTCAGTATATTATTGCTATTGTAGAGGACTAACAAGAATCTCACCAATTATATTGCTCCGATATATTGGGTCATAATTGTTTAGGTTTACAAAATAATGAACATGAGGACCGTTATTGCTTTTCAGATGCTTATATATATATACCTTACTTCAGACTCGTGTTATCTATCTATATGTATAAAAATGATTTTTTGTCTCTATGTCCCTTATAAACTCCGGAACAAAATGAAACGGCTAAACCGATTTTAATATTTTTTTTAGATAATGTTTAGATTGATTTAGCTGATAATCCTGTAAAGTTTTTATATTAAGTATTTTTTAAACTGCCAGTGATAATTTAATTTCGAGGTGGATCGAATCCAAACTGAGCCAGAGCAACAACAAAAACAATTAGCGAAATTATTCCCGCGTGAGCACGCGTGAAACGATGACTAAGGGAGATTCATTTTCATTATTATATGAGTAAAAAAGTAATCATTTCCTAATTATGAGATTGCCTGATCCTTGCCGAGAGTTTGTGGGTACTAAAAACGTATGTACTTTATTGATATTTTCAAATTTAATATGCGTTTTTCATGTTCGTGTTCACGGAGAGTTCATGGGACATGTATAATTAATATGTACTGGACCAGCGAGATATTGTGGTTTCCAATACCGGCCATTATACTACCGATGTAAATCCACTCGTAACACAAACAGTTGGCTTAGATGGAGGGGTTAACAAATTTACTAGTAATAAAAGTGGAATCGTTTTATTGCCACTATGATAGCAACAGGTCTACGCCGTGTGGTATCCGGCTGAATAGAATAATACCACCCTCATTTCTTACCGAGTTGTCGTAAAAGGCAACTAAGGTAAGTCGACCCGCCGTGTGGTACCCGGCTGAGTAGAATAGACCACCCTCATTTTTTACCGAGGTGTCGTAAAAGGCGACTAAGGTAAGTAGACCCACCGTGTGGTATCCGGTTAAGTAGAATAGACCACCCTCTTTCTTACCGAGGTGTCGTAAAATACGACTAAGGTAAGTTAACGTCAGGCAGGCGGCCGGTCGTAATAACGCAGCCAAGTCACGTGACAGCATGTTTATAACATGTTGTGCCGACCCCACTTAGAGTGGGATAAGGGCAGGAAGATGATGATATGATAGCGACAGGTCTATCTTTTTTAGTACACAGTGATTGGTAACGTGGTACAAACTGTTTGTCCCGTTATGTGCGTGCCAAATCATCAAGGCATTATGTGTGTACTAAACTTGTTATCTTTAATATTTAAATGAGTTAATCCTGTACATATGTATATATATATAAATATATTTCGGCAACGGCTCCAACGATATTCTTAAAATTCGGCATGTATGGGAAAAATTCGATCTAGCTAGGTTTCATTAAAAAAATTACTTTTTATCCCTGTTTTCAGGAAAATACATTTACATTTAATTCAAAAGCCAATTTTCGCTGTCAAATGTAAAGTCATTGTAATTCATTTGGGAAACTGGCGGTCTACAGAGTTGAAAATGCTTAGGTTCGAGCCTCACCTGCCAACAATTTTTTCATTTTTTTAATTTTTTAATATCTTTTCAAAAAATTACCGTACCGGTCACCCAGGTAATAATAATTATGTTTGAACAGAACTTCGAATTTATTTCTCGTTAAGAGAACAATACAGCCATTCCAGGGGATTTTAAAAAGCTCATTTCCATAAAGGAAAATTCTGAATTTGATGAGTATAAATAATAACAATACAGTACTTTACTTACCAATTGCATCATAGTTAAGTATCTCTTCCACCACAAATATTTAGCGAACCTAGGTCCCATGGCTGACAGACCATAATACGTATACATGATCATGTGTATTGTACAATTCATGGTTGCCATGAACGCCCAATGATCGGACGGGTCGTATTTTAAACTACACCAGGTTATGATCACCATGAAAATGTGGTGATACACGTGAAGGAATGTGATCTGTGAAGATTTCTTCCGGAGCACGAAGAAAACTGTGTCGAACAAGTCCAATATTTTGGTTGCCATATACTTCCAGTACAATACAGCTATTATCTGTGAATAGGTTTATTTTTTTATTTTACAACAATGCACATGTACAATTATTGTGTCCAAGTGGCTCCCAAGCTAGTTTAAACTGTATTTTGGGAACCAGTGCCCCCCTTGACATGGTTCAACTTATATACTGTACAGGAGTAAAAAATATAAATTACGATGACAAAAAATTACAATTAATAAGTAAAATAGAAAAAAGGAATTTGATTTAAACCTATAAGAACAACATTTTAAGGTTATTGATTGAAAGTAAAAAAGAGTAAAAACGAAAAGAGAAAACTAAAACTAAAATTTTTTTAAAGTTTTTTTTATAGTAAGCTGTGATGGCCCAGCGGTAACACCGTTCGACTCTTTCGAGGAGTTCGCGGGATCAAACCCGGGCAGACACCAATAAGTTTTTCTGATAAAACTTATGTGTCTAATTGATAATTGCAATTTATCACACGCTTTTCGGTGAAGGAAAACATCGTGAGGAAACCTGCATATCTCTTGAGAATTCTGGAGATGTGTTTAGCCTACCATTTCGCATTGGAGCAGCGTGGTAGGTCTTAGCTCCAATCCTTCTCGCCAAAAACGGAGAGAATAGGCCTATTCCCAGCAGTGGGATAGTAGCAGGCCGCTACCTACTTACTTTTAGGTCTATTTTAATTGAAAATTTATTAAATTTACTTTCAACTCGTATAGGTTTTTCAATTTAAAAACTTCGGATTGTCATTAGTGAGTATTTTTAGTATCTTGCATATTATAAAAATGGATGATAAATTGTAAATATCAGTTAGGCATAAGTTGTAATAAAACACTTCAATAATAACTCAAATTGACTGGTCCGTTGGCGCAGAGGGTAGTGACCCCGCCTTCAGCTCCGCGGTACGCGGGTTCGATTCCCGCCCAGGGGCCAACATTTTCTATAAATGAATTTGTTGGTATTTGAGCCTGGGTGTATATTAGTATTTAAGTATCTATTTAAAATATATATATAAGTCACAAAAATAAAAATATATATAAGTATATATTCACTAGTTATCTGTCACCCATAACACAAGTATTAAGTTACTTACTTTGGGGACGGACGACCGTGTGTGTAAGTGTCCCATATATTTATCAAAAAAAGCAAGCATCATACCATTCAACCCCTCAATAACCCCCTCAATAGGGGGTCATAATCTTTTGAGGCACCCTTATAAGACTTAAACGTCGCTCCAAACTCGATATGTACCAAAGTTTTTGTAGTATATATCAAGTCACAAAAAACACAATTGTGAAATTAATATTCATTTTCATTTTCACGCAGCCTATAAATTCCATGTAGGCTTTATTTATGCTATTGAGCCTTTTAAAATTCCATTTGAAAGTAATAAATATTCATTAAGTTGTTTCTGTTCGTTCGATCTCTATAATTGATTACCATTGCGCTGTATACCAAAATTCTGAATGATGAAATTATAATTTAGTACTTTTGTTTTTTGTATTGTTTTCTATACTAATATTATAAAGAGGAAAATTTGTATGTATGTTTCTAATGTTTTCACACAAAACTACTGGACCGATTTCAAAAATTCTTTCACCATTGAAAGCTGCAACTTTACTGAGCAAAAAAATAGGGATTTAAAAATGAATTGATGAATTGATGAATTATTATAAAAATGTAAGGTGTAAAAAATAAAAATTACGCGGGTGAAACCGCGGGATATTACTAGTCCGTAATATTGAAAGGCTGGATCTCGATATTGAATAGAAATCGAAAAATCAAAGTTAAATCAATCTAGCTAGGTTTTATTTAAAAAATCGCATTATTCCTGTTTTTGGGCATTAAAAAAATACAAAAATTTACATTGAATATTCAATGTAAATTTTTGTATATAAAATTTTATATATATAAAAAACTATTTTTGCCGAAAACCGTCAAGTCGGGTAACGGTTGGTCTCTAGAAATAAAAATACATACGATCGAGCCCCACTCACCCAATTATTTTTTTATTTTTTTTAACTTTTTTTATTTTGTAAAAAATTAACGAACAAGGGTCGGTCAATCAGATACTGTATTTTATATTACCATTCTCTAGGCAGTTCTTATCGGTAGATGAAAGCTTTTGAACTGGTGGTAGAATCGTTGTGACATTCTATTTCTAAACTAATTATAGCCCGACTATATAGCAGCCTGTATCAATTTAATTCGTAAGTGATAGACCCGAATCGATCTGTTTCGGTCTAATGAATTTAAATTACTTACGTGTAAGGTACGCTCGTCGTGTTCACATTGTCTCGGGAACAATCCATTGTCTATAACGTAGGCAAGGAACTGAAATTTTGAAAAGCATAATTTTTAAAAGCAATTTAACAATATTGTTTTGTTAAATTCTTAGCCGTGTTGTATCCGGCTGAGTAGAATAGACCACCCTCATTTCTTACCGAGGTGACGTATGAGGCGACTAAGTTAAGTCGACCCGCCTTGTGGGATTCGGCTGAGTAGAATAGGCCATCCTCGTTCCTTACCGATGTGACGTAAGAGGCGTCTAAAGTAAGTTGACCCACCGTGTGGTATCCGGTTGCATAGAATAGACCACCCTCTTTCTTACCAAAGCCAAATCATGTGACAACATGTTGTGCCGACCCCACTTAGAGTGGGATAAGGGCAGCAGAATAATGAGGTTTTGTTAAATTCTCTACAAATTCTAGTAAATACTATACATATAGTAGTATACACGTGCATATTTACAATTACAACGAAGACATTGCAAAAGAAAAACTGTACTACAAATGTCAACGCTCACCTCCTTAAAATTAAATTACAAACAGTGTTCCAAAGAAAATGTAACTAAACTAAAGTATAACTATTATAAATAATTTATACAATTAGGCATTACTTAGTGGAGATCCATAATACAAAAGTAATAATAATATTATTTTGCTATAATCCGCTATGAAATCCATCATTCACCGCGCAAAATAATATTTAAATAATATTTAATTAAATTAAAATACCCTCTAGGATAATCTTGAATAATATAGTCGAAAGAAAGATAAAGTTAGATTCGACTAGCTTCTAAGCTAGGTTTTTTTATACTATGAATGATAATTTTAACATATCGTACCTTGCACGCTAAGAAAGCGGAGTTTATTACTTTAACAATGTTATAGATTATAAGGAATCCTTTTATTCGGAAGGGTTCCCGTTTTTCCATAAGGACAGGTCCTATTTTCAAAATGAATATCAAATACGTAATGATAAGAAATACCACGTCGTTCGGATTCATTAACGGCCATCGGTCCACGAAACTCACTGAAAGAGTGTAGAGTTAGTGAATTTCAAATTATACGATCATGCAATGAGTATATTATGGGAAGTCTGAAAGTTGCGCCCATTACAGAAAAGATGAGAAGTGCGAGACTAAGTTGGTATGGTCATGTAATGAGGAGGGATGAAAATCATGTGACCAAAAGTGTTTTAAATATGAATGTGGATGGATGTATGACTAGGGGGAGGCGGAAAAAAAGATGGATGGATTGTGTGTAAAATGATATGCATGTTAAAGGAGTGGCGCCAGAGTTGACGAATTATAGAGCAGAATGGAAGAAGAAGACATATTGTGCCGACCCCACTTAGAGTGGGATAAGGTTAAGAGAATGATGATGAAAATATACGATCAATACTATTGTGTAATTTTTATATTTTTTAACAACAACAATGTTTAAACCTATTTAGTAGCATTAATACTAGTAAGTAGCATATGATGTAGAAAAGTAGTTCTAATGTTAAAAGAGACAATTTTAAATTTTGTAATATTAGTACCTGGGTGCAAATATACAAAAAAATGCAATAAAAAAGCGCCGGGTGACATATGGGAATCGAACCTAGATTTCGTCCCCGTTTTGGTCCGCGCGTTACCATTAGGCTGTCGCAGATTTGCATTTGACAGCTCAAATTATGAGTTGCCACATATTCCTATTTTCGTAGTTTTTTTTTGTGCCTAATAAGATTGATAAAAAGAGATTTTTTTTAATAAAACCTAGCTAGATCGATTTTTTTCTCCCATAGCCCCCTGACAAAACATGCTGAATTTCAGGAAAATTGTTGAGGCCGTTTCTGAGATTCAGAAAATATATTTATATACATACAAGATTAACTCATTTAAATATTAAAGATTGTGAATTTTAATTAAATTTCATACAAAAAGTTGAGTATTATGAAATTATGACTATTACATTTTCGTAGTAACTGTGAACCCGTGCGACTCTTTCGAGGAGGGTACGGGTTCAAACCCGTGCAGGCACCAATAAGATTTCCTATTAAAACTTATGTGTTTAATTAATAATTGCAAATTATCACACGCTTTTCGGTTAAGTAAAAAGTAGCTTTTAGTTTAGTATTCTTAATAAGTAAAGCTTGAAAATATAACTCACGAGTTCCTTTAGGTAGTTGTAGGAACATTTTAATGCTCGTTTATTTTTAAGCTACATTTCAATCGACATTAACAAGTCAGCATGGATTCATTATAATAAGAAAAGCCCATTATTTTTTAATATCAAATGTCAGAAGTATCTTGAAACTGTCATAAGGTAAATTGACAGCAATTTAAAAATATTTACGGGCCTTAATAAGAAGGTTTTATAATCAAGATAAGTAATATAGATTTCACGTATATTCTTTAATATTTAAATGAATTAATCTTGTATATATATATATATATATATATATATATATATATATATATATATATATATATATATATATATATATATATATATATATATATATATAATAAAAATAAATATATATATAATAAAAATAAAAGTATATATAATAATAAAATAAGATATACATACTGTATCATCAATCATGTAGGGTGATTTAGGTAGTACGAAATCGATGTAACTAGGTTTTATAACCACCAATCACGATCACCAATGCGATGGACGGACCAAGTGAAGGCTGCCTTTAACGGTCCTCTTCATAAATGTACCAGGAAGGCAGCCGTCCCAGAAGAATGGCGTCGAATGATCGAGCGCGCCACCAACCCTACACTGACGACCACGACCACTCTGCCAAGAGTGTAGCGACCAAGAAGAAGGTTTTATAAAAAAAAATGTCGTCTTATCGCTGTTTTCAGGCATTAAAAAGTTGCTTATATTGAAATGAAATAAACTAGCCAAGTTTTGCTGTGAACTGTAAATTTGTAACAGCGCAGTGGGAAACGGATGGCATGATAAAATAGCCGGGTTCGAATCCCTCATGTTACCTAATTTTTTTGTTTTTTCTAAATTGTATTTTATATATATTTTAATAAAATTATCGAGCAAGGCGTCACCCATGTCTAGCGTGTAAAACTTTTTAATGTGATGAACTTTTTTTATAAAAAGAAAAAAAAGAAAAACACATATATATGTAAATCATATTATTTCAAGCTAGTTTACGCACTAAAACAATAATACTATGTGATCGGAAATGCAACACAAAATAAAATGTATTATAACGATTATCTAATAAAAGTGAGATTTGGCGAAGCTCAGGGAATATAAACTTATGGAGATAACATTTATAGTATAATAAAAGTCTATTGGGCAGATATTATGTCTTCTGAGTAATATGATATGATGGTAATACTACTCTTGTGGTAAAAGGAATTTAAGACGAAATTGGTAATAGTTAGGACATGTGGGACTTTATCCCGGGTATACTTTTATGGTCCGCTCGTTCCCCATTGAGCTGTTACAACTTTACAAATGACAGCAAAATTAGGCTTTGCAATCTATTTGTATTGTAGCAGATTTTAGTGAAACATAGATATTGAGAAACATAGATAAAATGACATTTTTTTAAATAAAATGTAGCAAGATTTATACCACCCCAACATACTAAGTTTTATGAAAATTGTTGGAACCGTTTTCGAATATTGTGTATACAACATTAACTCGTTTAAATAATAAAGACACACAAATTGCACTGGCCGGTGTTTTAAAATGGAGTTAGTACTTTCAATACTTTACTATTTAAATGTCATTGTTTTTTTTATCTTTACATACATGTGCCTAGACATGTATTTTTGTTATGCTTGTGTTCGTTTGGTCTATTTTCTCATAGAGTTATTATTCTTCAGACTAGAAGGGCAGGTCTATAAGTGACACAACTAATAATGAGAAGGAAGATGAAATGGATATGTCATCTTTGTCTCATTACAAATAAAAAAGCGAGATAGATAGATCACCCTCATTTGCTTTCGCTATTTCTCTTTGTTGTAATATGTTGCATCCGGCTGAGTAGAATAGACCATCCTCATTTTTAACGAGGTGTCGTAAAAGGCGATAAAGGTAATTTTACGTCAGGCACGCAGCCAGTCGTAAAATAACTTGCCAAATGATGTTACAACATGTTTATGTTTACTGTTTATGACATGTTGCACCGACCCCACTTGGAGTGGGATAAGGACAGTAGAATGTTGATTGTAATATACTACATTTTAGGGTGGCATCCCCACTCTAATTATAATAACACAATGCATTTTCTGCAATTTAAAATTTTTGGACATATTACGTCACACTGGCAAAATTTTATACATTATTCGCGTTCTACGGGCACGGTTGAAACTGTTAATTAAGTGCTTGACTGTCTTCACAAAGATTAGTCTTCTGAAAGGGAAAGCTTTAACAACAACCTTTGACGTCGCCTTAGAATGGCATCGAAGCGATGTATTGGACCTCAAGCTTTATATATGTAAATGTCAGCAATTTATTCTACTTTACAGATTTAACAAGTGACTGGGTTGTCACTGATGACAGGTTACCCCTTGCCTCTATTTGACATGCATGGTACAGTGTTAGTTTGACCTGGAAACCTATTAAAACCTCGACGATGTATAGAATTAATAGCTGTCCGTAACTTTGTCTGTATGAAATAAATTAACGAAGTGATAAGTATCATACAAACCATTCATTCTCCTATCCTTATCCCACTCTAGGTGGGGTGAGCACAACATTTTATAAATTGCTGTCACATGATTTGGCTAGGTATTAAGTAGGGCCGGCCGCCTTCCTGTTCTCTACTTATTTTAGTCGGATTTTAAGACATCTCGGCAAGAAAGAGGGTGGTCTATTAAGCTGAGACGAATACCATACGGCGGGTAAACTTAGTTTAGTCGCCTTTTATGGAACCTCGGCAAGAAAGAGGGTGGCCTTTTCTACTCAGCCGGATACCACGCGGCTTGTATTATGCCTTTACCATATCAGTAATTTCTACCTGAATATTGCCGTCCTGTTTTATCCTTTATTACCCTTTATTACTATTAATATATTTATTATATAGTATCATCATATGTTTTATCTTTATATGCCGTCATTACTTACGTCTTTTATTTGTGAATTTCCTAAATTCGTCATCCGGCTATTGTGTCTAAACTCAATAATAACGGTCTATTACTATCCCAGACCTGGGCTTAAGTTTCCTCTGTCCGTTATTGGAGAGAAGGATTAGAGCTAAGAACTACCACGTTGCTTCAATGTGGATTGGTAGGTTACACATATCCCTTGAGTTCTCTAGAGATATACAGGTTTCTTCAAGTTGTTTCCCTGTAACGAAAAGCTTGTGATAAATTGCAATTATCAATTAGACACATACGTTTTAATAGAAAATCTCATTGTTGCCTGCCCAAGGTTTGAATCCATGATCCCTCGAAAGAGGAGCACGCTCTCACAGTTGGGTTATCACAGCTTCTTTTTCTTAAACTCACTAAGTTTCGTACAATTGACTAAACCTGGAATTTTCTGTGCCGCGTTTTTAAAGGATAATGTGTTCTTCAATGCTCATTGTTTTCCACAACGACTCCATGCTATCAATCACTCAATTGCAGACACTTCAAGCTTGCTTCGCCTTTCATATTAGCCATCATACATGTTGCTAGAAATGCTTCCAATGACTCTTAAGATGTGAAACCTAAGTCTGGGTAACTATGAGAAAAAATGAGTACAATGGATATATTTTTCACATACTAGGACTCAAAACGTACCAATTTGCTTAGCGACATCTAGTGACCGCTTTTCTAGCGTCATACAAATCGGCGTTACGCTAACGCTATTGAGTAGGTTAAGAACCTCGCACTAAGCACATAGAACTCGTTTTGATCAATAATCTAGGACAACCTAGGACAGAACGGATTCTTGAGACTTACTTTGTTAGCACTTACGAATATTATCAGATTAGATTGCGGTACCTAATATGCCTAGAAAAAGTAAAATCCTACATTATTATATTTAATAGCTTAATAATCATCACGACCCCACGACCAAATCTCATTTGGATGTTAGAAAAAGTAATTTTAGTTAAAAATGAGGCGCTTAATACATACTTACCATTTTTATCAGAATATCACGTCCCATTAATTTTCTAAGCGGCTTTCGCTTTAGGTTTGATGTTTTTGTGATATAATGAGATACAAATTATTTTATTATAGCTAAAACAGAAATAATTTATTTGGCAATACGAATATGATTTGTAGAAAAAATATAAATAATTCAAAAAATAATTTGCTCGAAAAATTATTTTCTTTCGTTCGTAGATTATATTTTGGCTATTTCAGAGAACAAAATGGGTAATTAACCTATATACAAAATATATTGGTTTTTTTTTATTTACAGCAAAAATGTACAAGTTAGATCTATCTTAAATATTACAAGATATTGATTTATTTATTATTATATCTTATATTATTTTTACTCCTTTATATAATATATGTGTGTGTGTGTGTGTGTCTCTGTGTGTGATTTTATGCCTACGCAATGTGATAGTCATTGTCTCTTCGTTTTTAGATAACTTAGTCCTTACAACCAGTCATTGACAGTTGTTTTACATGAAATTTTATTTAAATTAGAAATTTCACAACGCCGGGTTTATTTTCTAATCGGAATCTCTTCCATCCAGAGTAACCATATAAGCTTTGTGATAGTACTAATTAAAACTAAGGTAATAACAGGGAATGTGGCGATAGCAGCATATGTTATAGACGATAAACTATCACTTTTTTAATTATAATACGAAATAGTACGTTGGGTTATAGTCTCATGTTAAGTTTATTGCAATCTGTGGCATTTACAAAGTTGACTTTTATTAAAAAAGTTAAACCATAATCTAAATTGGGGACGATTTGCGACGATAGAGTTGCTTTGTTAACGTAAATTTGTTTCAACGTAAATTTGTTTGAAATTTCGTGGTTGGTGAATATGAACTTTATTTTCAGACGTCTCGTTATTTCAAGAAAACTAATAAAATAATGAGATGCATGTACTTTTCTATTCTACATCATAAAATTTTACAGAAATGCGACGAAAATAAAAATACATTAACATTCGTTTAAAAATTACTGACTAATGTGAATATATCTCTTCTCGGTAATTTTTTGTAATTCAGTTTATTTTAATTACAACAGATTCGATGTGAGTAAATAATAAGTAAAACTCTTCAAAGAAATAATTTCTTTCAATATAACATATATTGAAAGAAATATAACATATATTGAAAGAAATATAATTATAGAATATTCAATATAATTTATAGAATTTGGCGTTACTTTGCAAATATTTAGTATTACATATATTTTAAACACACATTTTCGCCACGCGGTATACTCTCTTCTACTAAGTAACGTCGGCGGTCTACTCTCCCACCGTCTTACAAATTTTCGATCAGTTCACGTGTTCTGACACGATTTTAACATTTTTACCCATAATAAAAGTGCATAACGCCGCTAAAGAACTTTTCACTTCTAAAAACTTCCAAAAAACTAATTTTCAATGAAGCATGGCTACAATAATTAGTCAGAATTGACAATTTTAACATTATTTTCGTCCATACCAGTCAGTCTAAACGTTATGGAAAACCACATTCTTCAATAAACAGGAAAATACGCACAATTGTACAAGTGATATTATTATTGGAGATATTAATGTAACATATACATTTGACGTGTACAGTTCGTACGTAGTTTTCGTTCGAAAGTTCAACTACAATGACATTATTGGACGTAAGAAGTGATAGGGCAAATGATAGCGTTACTCTTATCACTGATGCAGATTACGCTGCTGTGAAACTGTATGAGGGATATTCAGATGGCCTCTTGAAGTTTGCTTACGCTAGTTGCATAATTTCCATGGTAATTGGTATACCTGGGAATATTATAACTATAGTTGCCTTGGCGAAATATAAAAGGGTAAGTAATTTACTTATAATTATTTAAAAGTACGACCACCGTGTATCTCGGTTCTTTTCAGTAAGAGCAAAATTCCGAGCCAGCAGTAGATTCTTAAATCATATTGGTTGATGATCAGCGTTACTAACTCTTGTTTTTTAACAGTAGATTTGTTGTATTCGCATTGATGCCTCTGTTTTCTGTTTTATACCAAATTTTTACTGTTTTCAACATATTCAGCGAAACCTATACCTAACTCTATGCAAATGTTTGTTGATAACCACTATATAAAAACAAAACTCTATTGTTACATCATACGTCGGCAACATACGATGTCGTATATATACAAGATGAACTCATTTAAATATTAAAGATTTTATAGCTTGTTCAGAAAATCCAGCCTCCATCAGTTACTTATCACCATTCTTCTTCTAACCCGATTCTATATGGATTTATATGCAAAAGATGTATCTTCCATGATAGAAGACTCGTTAGACAACTCTGGCATTACCTCCTTTATATCCATGTCATACTTCACGCAATAACATAAGTAATATAAAATAAATAAATTAGCATTAATTATGAATCTCATATTAAACGCAATTGATCTTTGCATTCCAGATACACAATGCTACTGCAATGTTTATAATGAATCTATCATGTTCGGATCTAATATTCTGCTGCCTGACTCCATCATTAGCAGCGACAACTTTCGCGAGACGGTCTTGGATACACGGAAAGACACTATGCTTTTTGTATCCGCCTGTAAGATATATACTAAGTGCCGCCTCCATTCTGAGTATTGTTGCAATTACCATCAACAGATACATCATCGTCGTTCATCCAACAGTATACCGAAAGTAAGTGAAATTTTATTGCTAGAGAAACTCTTTGTTAATGCTTAATAATATGAAAGTTCACTTTCAATAATTAATTAATTTATTATATATTAAGACAATGCCGTGAGGTATCCGGCTGAGTAGTATAAACCACAGAGATATAAAACTACCACAACACAAGATTTAAAGTACAATAAAATTATTTACAGTAAATCAGTTACATTCAGTACTATTTTACCCTCAGAGAGTGAATCTTTTTTTATTTTTTGATATACATATTTTTAGGATCCAAATTAGGATTTATAAAAAGAGAACAAAATTAGTACATTTGTAATGAGAACAGATCAACTAACAGAACTTTAACTAGCAAGTACTGATTGTCTAACAGAGTTCAGTCATGACCTGATCAATTTTATATCCCTGGATGGGGGAAATTACAAAGTGTTGCTAGCAACAATAAATTAAAACACTGGTTGAAAATTGTTGCTGTCTACAATATATTAAATTACGCTTTCTATTTGTTTACAGGATTTACCAAAATCGAAATGTAGCACTAATGTTGGTCGCTATATGGATTGCTCCTATGATATTATTGCTACCGACTAGCTTGGGTAAATGGGGTCGTTTTGATTTGGACAAAGATAACGGCTCATGCTCAATAGTTGACGCGAACAGTTCGGCAAAGAAAATTCTATTCATTGTAGTATTTGGAGTACCAACCATCGTGATAATATTTTGCTATGCGCGTATATTTTTTATTGTAAGACGAGCGACAAAAAACTCCAAATCAAGCTCAACAAATGCTCCTCACCAATTTAGTGCTGAAGAATCATCTCCGGAAGATTCCTCTTCAACAGTTAGAACGACTACAGAAAACAGCGATCCTAATAAAGAGAAAGGAAAGGTTATTCCTTTAAAAGTATTTACTAAATTTAAACCTGACGGTAGTACAGAAGTAACTGAAATATCAACGAATGGAACACCAGAAACAAGTGAGGATGAAAGCGAGGAGGTTCCAACATCAATAAAACGGCAAGAGACTGTGTTGAAAAGGTCTATGGGGTTGTTCAAAATCTTGCTTCCGACGCGTAAAGATAAAAGATTAGGTACGATGATCTTGGCTATTATGACAGCGTTTTGTTTGTGTCACTTCCCAATAGTGTTGGCTAAAGTTATGACTAAGGTTATTACTCATCCTGCTGTTAACATAACATCGCACATTCTTTTTTATCTTTCATCGTGTATCAACCCAGTGATTTATGTTGTTATGTCAAAAGAATATAAAAAAGCGTATAAGAATTTGTTTAGAGGATGCAGTAGTAAAAAAAAATTGTTAAAAAAGAAATTTGATCGGCTTTCGTAAAAAATGTATTTTGTAATTTTTGTTTTGTAAATATATGGAAATTATTTGTAAGAAATACAGTTTTGATTATAATAGTCGTTTATATCTGGTTTTAAAGCTGTGATAAACTTCGGTACAGTAACTGGAGGTTCCAGATTCCATTCCTGGTATAAGATGTAATTTTTGTTTTCCAAATTGTCATCTTTTAGCTGGTTTGATGGAATGCCATTTCCGTTTTGAAATTACTATTTACTTATTGTAATAAAAAGTCCTCACAAGCTGTGATCGATTTTCTCAAAATCTACTGAACGGATTTTTTAAATTTTTTTACTAAGCGGAAGTGCAATTTGCCGAAAGATTTAGGGTAATATGACCGTTTTATGTAAATTGTCTTGAACGGGTCATAAAAAAAACTCGCTCGGTGGGAACTTTACTCACTAAGGAATTGTAAATTTACAAAAAAGCCCGCGATAGCATGTCTCTATGGTTAATTCGCAATAATTACTTTTATGTTCAATATTTCAATTCGGGATTTTTTTACAGCTCACTGATTTTCCCGCGGGAATGGCACTACTAGTTACTATTATTTTTGTTTATTACCATTTTTTATCGTTTGCTTCCTAAGGCGGCAATAATGCGGAGGCAAGACCAAATAAAATAAATATAATTAAATATAAATATATGACACACTTACACATACGGTCGTCCGTCCCCAGAGTAAGTTACTTAATATTTGTGCTGTGGTAGACAGACAACTAGTGAATACATACTTATATAATCATAAAATAAATATAAAAATGAATTGCTTGAAAGTCAATCTAACAGGAAAAAAATTCTATCAGTCGTTAAAAGTTATAATTACCTATGCTAAAGTTAGGAATTGTGAATAAATTTGTTTGATGTTTTTTGAGTGACGGGCAAATATTTCTTTGGTGAAGTATTTCGAGAGTTTAATTTGTTCCTGAAATATTTGAAAATCGTAGTTTCTCTCACAGCACACGTTTCGTTTACATTAAAATATAATTATTTCCATTTTATTTATAGATTTAATTTAATTCAATTTTATGGTTGTAGTTTTGAAATCAAAATCTAAAGTATCATTCTTTTTTTTTATAATTTAATCCTATAAGGTGAGAAAAAAATTTAGATATGCCAGCCTTTTTTTCGTTTAAATATGCCCTTGCAGGCGCGCGCTATCTATTCTAATATATAAAATTGAAAGACTTTGTTTGATTGCTTGAACTCGCTAATCTCAGAAACTAGACCAATTTGAAAAATTTCATATAACATCAAGCTATGTAATACGCGATATAACATCATATATAACGCTAAGATGAATAGGAGAGGAGCAGAAATAAAAAAAATATTAGTCGCCTCTTACGACACATCGTTAAGAAATCAGAGTGGTCTATTCTACTCAGCCGGATACAATCGGCTAGCTACCACTATATATAACAAATTTGTAAAATTGGATTTGCGAAGTAAAGTTTATAGTATTGGATCCCGTTAGTTGAGCTCTTTGTAGCCATTTAGTAGCTCAGCCCGCCTCTCTCAGGTTTTGGCCAAATGGCTACAAAGATTTAATGGGTAATTTTATGGATCAAACTCCCTACGCCTTTGAAACTTACAAATGGATTTACGAGTAAGTAAATGTATTGGTCAATTCCAATTCCAAAGTTATTTAATCAAATCAAATCAAATAAAAATATCTTTATTCAAATAAGCTCTTACAAGCACTTTTAAATCGTCAAGGATCAATATGATTAATGAAGCTACAACTGGTTCGGAATGTTGCTCTTACCGAGAAGAACCAGAAAGAAACTCGGTGGTCAATCTTTTAAACATCTTCAATTTTACATTATTAAACCGCAGTCTTGTATGAAGCTGAAAGGATTTTCAAATCCAGGCTTTTTTATGCAAATAATCTTTAATTTTGTAATATGCTTTACGTATAAGCATATCTCTTATACTTAATTTAAACTTTTTTGTAGACTGGTTTAGTATGGATTGCGGAATTTTATTGTAAAAGCGAATACCGACACTATCGAATGAGTTTTTTTTTTCGAATTGACTATATGCTGTTAGCCTTAACGGCTTTTACAGCGTCACCGGGCGGGACGGGCGAGCGCAGAAGCATCGCTGAAGTTGCGAAATGCGGAGAGTAGAGCGCAGAAGCTCTACTAGCGTCGGGGAACGTCGTCCTAAGGGTGCCTCCTGTGAGGCCGGACCACGTCTTAGGGCGACGTGTAGAATGAGTTGCCTACTCCGCTGAGTCGCGACACAGGTATCACAAGCTTTTTGTGACCTCTCGTATGTCTATGATATTTGTTGGGTAAGCATTAGTTATATACATTTATATTTTGTTGTCAGATTGTGGACTAAGGCATTTAAATTACCTTCCTTATACACCTGATAATCTACTACCAGGCAATTTAGACTCTCCATTAGGTAGGCTGACGTGCATTATAGGTCACGGGGCGCCCCAGGATCCAGGCGGCATAAATTCAAATTCAAATTCGAAATATTCTTTATTCAAATAAACTTGTAAACAAGCATTACAAACAAACAACTTTTATTCAGCTCCATAACGTTTAAGGTTGCTTATAAGAAATCGCTGGTTAGCGATAAGGCCGCCTTATTGTGTCTTTATTTGTTTTACTTTATAAAATTTTTTCTGTTCTGTGTGTACAATAAAGAGTATTCTCCTTCTTCTTCTAAACAAGTGCTTTTGAATCATCACTCTAAGATAAGATCTCTCATAAAATAGTGTATAGCGGAAGTCCTTTGAAGAGACCTATGTCCAACAGTGGACGTCTATTAGTTGACTAGAGAGAGATCTCTGTCTCAGAGAGAACTCATCTCACGGTGAGCCGTGTTGTATCCGACTGAGTAGAATAGACCACCCTTATTTTTTACCAAGGTGTCGTAAAAGCCGACTAAGGTAAGTCGACCCACCGTGCTGTATCCTGTTGAGTAGAATAGACTACCCTCTTTCTTACTGGGGTGTCGTAAAATACAACTTAGGTAGGTTGACGTCAGGCAGGCCGGTCGTAAAATACGTAGCCAAATCATGTCACAGCATGGTTATAACATGTTGTGCCGACCCAAATAAGAGTGAGATAAGGGCAGTTCTCCACTGGGCTATTACAAATAACAGCAAAGATAGTCTTCTGTATTCAATGTCAATTTTAGCTATTTCTCAATGCCTGCAAAAAGAGATAGAACGACTTTTTTTAAAATAAAACCTAGCTAGATCGATTTTTCATCCCAAAACCCCCTACATGGTGAATTTCATGAAAATAATTGGAGCAGTTTTCGAAATTCGGAAAATATACATATATACCTATACAAAATTAACTTATTTAAATATTAAAGATATACTCAAAAACTAGTAAATATGAACGGACTGTAATATGTCTGGTTTAAAACAAACCAATTAATCAACCCTGCGTGGCGTGATTTAGTAACTCGATTAAAATATTCACCCCCGCTTGACAATGACATTCACTCAGTTAAGCGAGATGAATACGTAATCAAGAGGTAATGGATGGTATTTCACTAATTAAAGTGAAGGTTTAATAGCCAGTGACTACATTTTTTTTTAATTTAAACTATCGTGAGTAGTATTCATAGTTAATGTATAGAACCGGCTATACTCACGTCTTATTCTATCGGGTTAGCCCGACTAGTTTCGAACCCATCCGGGACTCTTATTCATGAGCTCTTTACACGACGTTATCGCGGCGGGAACTGCGTCCCGCAGCTCGCTGGGCGCGACTCGTGGGTGGCGGGGGTGCGGGGGGACAAGTCCTCATGAATAAGAGCCCCGGATGGGTCCGAAACTAGTCGGGCTAACCCGATAGAATAAGACGTGAGTATAGCCGGTTCTGTACATTAACATTAACAGTGACTACATGTCGTGTAATCGTGATCTGTTATATTTAAAGAAAAATATTTTTGGTGGCACTTTGTAAATATCACAAATACTTTTAAACGTTTAGAATTTTGGAAAGGTTATCGTAGTTCATCTACTAGCCGTGTGGTATCCGGCTGATTAGAATAGACCACCCTCATTTCTTACTGAGGTGTCGTAAAAGGCGACTAAGGTAAGTCGACTCGCCTTGTGGTCTCCGGCTGAGTAGAATAGACCATCCTCATTTCTTACCGAAAGGTCGTAAAAGGCGACTAAGGTAAGTTGACCCATCGTGTGGTATCCGGTTTAGTCAAATAGACCACCCTCTTTCTCACTGAGGTGTCGTAAAATACGACTATGGTAAGTTGACGTCAGGCAGGCGGCCGGTCGTAAAAACGCAGCCAAATCATGTGACAGCATGTTTATAACATGTTGTGCCGACCCCACTTAGAGTGGGATAAGGGCATGATGATGATCGTAGTTTATCTATGAGTATACGACTGTCTTAATTGCTGAAGTCAGATTGATATTGATGTATAAAAACAGTTAAGTCATGAGACACGGCGCCGTGTATACAGCATCCGATCAACACACGGCGCCGTGTACTCGACCATGCACGTGTCTACGGCGCCGTGAACAAGGCAGTACCTTTTTTTTTTTCTCGTGAGGAGGAAAAATCCCTGACGGACGCCTACCAGCCCGTACTGGTAGGGAGTGTCCGACTCGCACGGACTAAATAACCTCCTCACTAGCACGGAACCGCTGTCGCATTACTTCGTGCTGACCGTTTCGCTAAATTTCCCCTTTTTCCTCTCTTTCCTTCTGCTCCCTTTTAAGCATTATTTTCTTTATTATCTTCGAATGTTTCTGCCACTCCTCTTCACTTCCGTGTCCGCTAAACGAAGGCAGTACCTGAGTGACCAAGCTCGGTAATTTTTTTTAAAGATATAAAAAAATTATTTAAAAAAAATAAAAAAGAAAGAAGGCGCCGATATGTGGGATTCGACCTGGTTGTGAACATTTTCGTACCACGATTTTTTAATGCCCAAAAACAGGGATAAAACGAATTTTTTTTATAAATCCTAGCTAGATAGATTATTCTTCCCAAAAACCCCTACATGCTTAATTTTAGGAAAATCGTTGCAGCCGTTTCCGAGATTCAGAAAATATATTTATATATATACATACAAGATTAACTCATTTTTATTTATTTTATTTTATATTTGTAAGACCATCAACGACAAATACATCATATATATTAAATAAACTCATTATTAATAGAAACAGGTTTTAAGTTAAATGTATCGTCAATTACAGATGGTGACGACATGAGCATTACAGTTGCACAAAGCATAAACAGAAAATAGCATAAAGGAAAATCATTAAATTAAATAATATTAAAGATTCATCATCCTCCTGCCCTTATCCCACTCTAAGTGGGGTCGGCACAACATGCTACAAACATGTTGTCGTATGATTTGGCTACGTATTTTACGACCGGCCGCCTGCCTGACGTCAACTTACCGTAGTCGTATTTTACGACTCCTCGGTAAGAAACAGCGTGGTCTATTTTACTTATTCGGATACCACACGGTGGGTCAACTTACCTTAGTCGCCTTTTACGACACCTCGGTAAGAAATGAGGTTGGTCTATTCTACTCGACCGGATACCACACGGTAGGTCGACTTACCTTAGTCGCCTTTTACGACACCTCAGTAAGAAATGAGGTTGGTCTATTCTACTCAGCCGGATACCACACGGCGGGTCGACTTACCTTAGTCGCCTTTTACGACACCTCGGTAAGAAATGAGGGTAGTACTATTCTATTCAGCCGGATACCACACGGCGGTAAATAATATTAAATATTAAATGTGTTAAATTGTGTGGACGAATAAACGTGCAAAACAACATATGAAAGTTAAATCAATTAGTTACTATTACAGGCCATCCATTATTGTACCGTGCTCCGAAACATTAGATAGGTGTTAAGTTTTCTACAATTAATCATGTGCGATCAATTAGTAACAAAGCTGAGTTCAAAGTCGCACCGTCACTGTTGTTATTTTCATTTACTGAAGAGTTGTCTGGTCATTAAACTCACAGTACCTGGTTAACCAAACCTTGCTCGGTAATTTTTTACAAAATAAAAAAAAAACTTAAAAAAAAAGAAAAAATAATTGGGTAGGTGGGGCTCGATCCTAAGTCCTTTCATTTCTCGAGACCACTCGTTCCCTGAACAAGCTATGCTGACTTGACAATTTACGGCAAAAATAGTGTTTTATATATTCAATGTAAATTTTAGTATTTTTTAATGCCCAAAAACAGTGATAAAACTATTTCAATCCGAATATATATTATAATAAAGGACGATATTTTTTCTTTATACTTATTCAATAAATAAAAACAGTTTTCCCAGATTCAACCCATTTACTCTTTCGCAACAACTCAAAAGAATGACACATAAAAATATGACAGCCACAATGCTTTTTCATATTAATCGCCAACTATGAAGGAGGTTGTATTGAAAACATGTTGTAACAATATATACAAGAGTAACTCATATAAATATTAAAGATATAACAATTCATATAAGCACAGTTAGAGGTAGTGTTTTTTATTTTATTTGATATACCAACTTTATTATAAGCTGTGATGGCCTAGCGGTGCGACCGTGTGAATCTCTAGAGACGATCATGGGTTCAAACCCGGGCAGACACCAATGAGTTTTTCTATTAAAACTTATGTGTCTAATTGATAATTGCAATTTATCACACGCTTTTCGGTGAAGGAAAACATCGTGAGGAAACCTGCATATCTCTAGAGAATTCTGGAGATATGTGTAACCTACCAATCCGCATTGGAGCAGCGTGGTAGGTCTTAGCTCCAATCCTTCCATCCTTCTCTCCAATAACGGAGAGAAGAGGCCTATGCCCAGCAGTGGGATAGTAACAGGCCGCTACTTACTTACTTTACCAACTGTATATCACACATTAACAATTAACACTTACCTATATTAAATCTAGTTCCATTATAATTGTCATTCATCGGGTCATAGATTCATTTCAAGAAATAAGCTTCAGTTAGCTGGTTTCTGGCTGAGTAGAATAGACCACTCCCATTTCTTACCGAGGTGTCGTAAAAGGCGAGTAAGATAAGTTGACCCACCGTGAGGTATCCGGTTGAGTAGAATAGACCACCCTATTTCTTACCGAGGTATCATAAAAGGCGACTAAGGTAAGTTGAACCACCGTGCGGTATCCGGTTGAGTAGAATAGCCCCTTTCTTACTGGTGTCCTAAAATACGACAAAAGAAAGTTGTCGTTAGGCAGGCGGCCCATCGTATAATACGTAGCTAAATCATGTGACATGTATATAACATGTTTTACCTACCCCACTTAGAGTGGACTAAGGGCAGAAGAACGTTGAAGCTTTAATTTGTATCTTAAAGATTACATGCATTATAGCTTTCTGAAATTATTTCTGTTTTAGAAATAGAATCAATTATTTCAAGGTCCCTCTCTAGTTAACTGGAGGGCTCTTGAAGTTGATAGTGGCAACTCACCATAATATATCCGCAAATCTTATAGGGAAAATTCAGAGTTATGTTACAAACTATTGTGGTGTTTCAATAACACCAAAATAATATTCATGTGTTTCAGTAATAGCGTCTTTTACAGGACCACAAAATTAATATGGGCTATAAATAAGAAAATGCATGTTTAATTTGTATTCGATTTTAATCATATCTTTGGTAAGTACAATGGCTAGGGTTCAATGGCCCCAGAACAATTGGTTCTTTGGTAAATAAATGAATATACCTAAAAATAACATTACAACAGTATAATAAACTAATATAAAAAGATTTTGCACGTTCAAAAGTTTTACCTTTACATAATAAATTTTTTTTCAAATAATTCTTCCATAAAGAGAACACTTTCAAATATATTACATTTGAGAGTAAACAAAAAATCGTATTGTATTTAAAATTTATATAATTTGTATGCTATTACAACTCTACAATATAATTTTTAGTTTAGTTCACACAGGTATATGACTAATATCTTAATAGTTAACAATAAGTTACATTAATATATATTCAGACCCATATATTTAAAAAAAATCTAACTTTAATTTTGTTTCAACGGTCTTATATTAATTTGTAAACTTAATAATATATTAAGTAACAATTTTATTTTATTACGGTAATTCATTATAGTACTTTTAAACTAATGGTTCCAGAAATTATCATATATCAAGCTTAACTGATCAAATTAACTATTAAATTACAATTCGAAAAGTATTCGATAAAAAGAGAAACGATTTTAATTTAGCTTTTTTACTTAATGCAAAATTATAAAGCACTTTTTAAATTAATCTACAATATAGTGTATGCAATTAATGACTTAAAATTGCTTTTTTACCGTTCCGTATTACCACAGCGCCTAATAATATCAAATAATATTTTAATAGCTAACTTATATTATGCCTAAATGTATTTCATATTATTTAAAATGATCTATTTGGTATAAGTTACAAACAGCAAAACAAAAAATATATTACTTTGTAAAGTAGAGCCTTATTTTGAAACATTTTTTTTGCTTTTGTTAGAGTTCCTAAATGAAATTTACAATTATTAATTGTATTAATATCATTAAAATGAGAACAATAATACTTTATTCTGCACAATACAGCTATTATTTAATATTGTCATAAATACTAAAATATTCCGATGAATGTAAATTAGACGCTGGCTGCCTTGAGATATCGAAATTCGTGATTTTAATTATATAGACCGAAAACAATTTTATAGCGAGATCACAAACTATTTGACGAATTACATTGGGCATTTATAAAATATATAAAATGTTTCCTAATATTCTTGATGTTTAAGAAGATGTTGTTAGTCTATGGTAGAATATTTGTTCACATTATGTTATTCAAATATTTGGTTATAACTTTGGTGAGAAAGTACATTCTACGCATATAAATTATTACATAATATAATTTTGCGGTACTATTTAATATCAAAGGTCGATTAGTATTAATTTACTAAACATTTATTTATATTATTTATAATCTTATTACTACATATTATTTGTGAGGCTACAACTTAATCTAAATAACAACGTCTTTTGATAGAAACATGTCAAAGAAGTTTTAAGAGCGATATTAACATAGTTAATATCAACGCCCCTATTCATCTCAAAGTAAAATGTAATTTTACCTAATATATTCGATATATTTGTCGTTTTTTAAGTATCTTAATCCAATAATATTTTTGGAGCAGCACCGCGTTTTTTTGAAATATATTCATAATTATGATTACATTTGACAATAAATCTTATTTAAAACTTGTTAATTTAATAATATTTCACAATTTCATTGCTTATACTTTTATCAATCTCCTTACACATTTTATTGCTCAATATAAACAAGTATATTTTGTATATTATTATTAAGGTTTGAAAAATAACTAGAAATGTTTTAATTACAATGAAACAATTTAATGAAAAAAAGGCAATTTTTAAAGAAATACTGCTATTAAACGGCTTATATGTGTTTTTTTAAAGACGAAAAGGGCAGTGTCGAAACTATAGTTTAAAATAAGTATTCCAATACACATCCTAAATTAAATTATCTCAATTTTTTATAGAAGTAATATAAAAATTAATAATTCCTGATATCATTTTCCTTTCTCTTCTGTTTTGATAGTCTATTCAAAGTTTAAAATATTGCTATACCTTAAAACTCTTTGAATGTAAAAGATGCTATCTAAAATTGCAATCAAGCAATATTAGCGGAATGTCAAAGTTATTTTTATTCTTTGGGTTAAATTTCTAACTCAATCTTAGGTGCTTTTAATTTATAAAATAACTTAATACAAATAACTACCATTATTTTAATACTTACTACACTATTAATCTGTATAATTATATCATATTCTTATACTGCGTCCATCATATTATCAGTCTTTTGACAGCTCACGCTCATTAAGTTTTGTATTGCTTACGTACAAATATCATACAAATAATATTTGTACTTTATGGATGGGTACCGCCCACTTAGTGATGTCACACATAATGGTTACTACGATTATGCCACAGATTAAAAATAATCGGTAGAAATCGATGTTACGAGTATTAAAAGACATTTAATAACATTAGGTATATAAAGTTTTACTTTCTTCTTAGTTAATACATGAATACAAATAAAACAATCAGGATATTTTAATTTATTTTATTAGCACGAGTCGTCGGAATGATAATCAACACTAGACTCCTCCGATGAGGAGTCTTCAGTAGCAGTTATTATTAGCTCTTGTGTAGATAATATATTATCAAACGCAATATCACGTTCCCAATCAGAGAATATTACTCTTTTAGTTCTTTCCACCACACTTGCCCAGTTCTCGGCCGTTACGTGGGTGCAAGCATTTTTTAGCAATTGCAACATTTTATTCGCTGTGAATGGGGGGCTTGTATTGCATCTCGCAGCATGCCCTTTTACTTGTGCCCATATAAGTTCTATTGCGTTGTACTGGCAGTGGTATGGAGGAATCCGAAGAACAGTATGGCCATATTCTGCTGCCATTTCATTGATTACATAGCGTTTTGCTCTCTTTTTGGTTTTTAATATTTTTATTAATTCAACTTTTAACATTGAGTCGTCCACATTTTCTCCATTGTCCCGAAGCCAATTAATTATTTCATGCTTTTTATTAGCCTGTGTTGGCATTTTGTCAATTTGACGGGAGTGGTAGGGCGCATTATCAATAAAAATTATTGATGGTTCTTCCAATGAAATGAGCATTTTTTTGAACCACTCTTCATACACATTTGCATTCATCTCTTCGTGGTAGTCATTTGATTTCTTCGATTTAAATGCCAACAGTGCGTCTTGTACAAATCCTTTTGCTGTACCTGCATGGCAAATGATTAGGCGCTCACCTTTTCCCATTGGTACTGAGGAAGTGGAATCAGCAGTATCATCAGTTGTACAGCGTATCGTGTGTTGTACATGTCATTATTTTAGTGCTCCTCAAATATTATTCGATATGAGTGATTAAAGTTACTTCTATGCAATAACTTTTATACTACTGTGTAGCTAACAAAGCTAAGAACCCAACTGTGCTTGTGAAAACACCAAAGGTTACGTACTTTATCTTAATTTTTGAATTTGAACTCTTAAATATTTATATCAACTGTCAACATTCAAATACGCCGGGCGCTCGCTGCTGTGTCACGGTCATTGACCCATAGGTGCATTGATCTATTCGCACGTAATAATTAATTAATAAAGTGCTTTTTTGTTTGCACCTATACAATGGAATGCGCCGCTTGTTGTGGTGTTGTGATAAACGCTGAGGAATATTTGCGTTGCAGTAATGAGATTTGTATGAAATATTTTCATCGTTTTTGTGCTAATGCACAAAATATATCAATTGATGACTCATCTCCTTGGATTTGTCCTGAATGCATTTGTGCGTACCAGAGAGTTGGTGATACCAGCCAACCATTGATAACGTCAAACAATTTGAATATTACACACAGGAAAAAACCTGCCGCGCCTACTAAAAACGATGAAGATGCCTCTATGAGTGACTTAAGAATGGAAATGAAAGAGCTTCGTGAAGAAATTGTTTTTCTAAAAAATCAGTTGACTCAAACAACTTCCTTACTTGTAATATACCAGAATAACTTAGAGAAATTATTTTTGCCTAATAATGTCATTCCCGAGAAAAATATTAAAAATAACCTGAGTGTAGCTGAAAGTGTGCAGATGAATACTTCGTTAGTGACACTTAGTTCGGAGCCAAAGTCGACTACTACATCCCGACGGAGGACTAAGGAGCCCGCTACCAATGCTCTCGGTGATGCCGAGCATAGCTTCAACGGTGTGTCTATGGAATTTTCGTCCAAACAGATTGTGGATACATCTCCATGTTATACTCAAGCCTCTCAACCTGAAACAAACCAAGCCAGAGGCCCTGATATTAGTATAAAATCCACGATACATGAAAATACGACCGGTGAGTGGACTGTTGTGCAGAAAAAACAAAACCGACGGCCTGCGCCGCTTCGTGGTTCCGCTGGCCCTTCTGTAACCACCTTGAGAGCAGTTGAGCCTCGCAAGTATCTTCACGTATGGAACATGGAATCCACTTCCGAAGACGTGCGCACTTACATGCAACAATTGTGCCCAAATGGGCAGTGTACGGTGGAAGAATTGAAACCAAGGGGCAACTACAAGTCTTACAAAATTGGCGTCCCAATAGCCTACTATAAAACCTACTACTCGCAAGACGTTTGGCCTGTCAATGCCAATATTAGACCTTGGATGTCCTTTCGAAAGCCTTTTGGAAAACAGGATCATAGGAAAACCAACTCCCAAAGTCTTTTTCGCTCAAACTAAAATAGCAAAAACAAGTAAAAAAGTTACGCTCGGCATCTTATACCAGAACGTGCGTGGTATCAAAACTAAACTTAATATTTGGAGAACGAATTTATTGATAACTAATCAAGACGTGGTTGCCGTTACAGAGTCATTCCTTGATGATTCAGTGCAAGATGCCGAGGTAATGTGTGGAGGTTGGAATCTTTGCCGCAGGGACCGTAAGACCCGGTGTGGAGGAGTGATGATTTTGACACGCCCGGGTTTAACGCTAAAACGTCATTCAGAGTATGAAACGGCTAGTGGTGAGGACTTATGGGTATCTTTTACGTTGCATAATCACCTTATTTATGTTTGTGTGATATATATAAAGCCAAGTGCACATGACTCTGAATATATGAACTGGTTCTGCAAAATAGAATCATTTATTCACAATTTGGGTGGGTTAGTTATTGTACTCGGAGACCTTAATCTCAACAGTGCATCTGACAATGTTAAAAATTATTACAGTCACTTTTTATCATTTTGTAATCTACTTGATAAAAACTTAATCATAAATAAGTTTGGTTCTATGTTGGATGTTGTCCTAATAAGAGAATCTTGCTATGTCACAGTGTCCGTGGATTCTTGTGAAGGTTTAGTTTATCCCGATGCATACCACCCTCCACTCGATATATCAATCACTTTTGACCCTCCCCTTAATAGTAATTGCTCAGAGGCTAGTAATATTAGTAAAATAAAAGATTACAACTTTAAAAAATGTGATTACGATAAGCTATTATCTATAATATCTGAAACTTCCTGGTCTGAGGTTTATAACTCCGTGTCCGCAGATACTGCTCTTAATCTTTTTTATCAAATAATTTTTAGGATTTTTGATATCTGTATTCCTAAAAAGTACCGATCTAAAATAGTGCGCCGCTATCCAGTCTGGTTCTCTAAAGATATTATTCAAGACTGCAAACGTAAAATTAAGCTACATAATTCGTGGAAAAGGTCTAACTCTGATGAAGACTATAAACTTTTTTCTGAAATCAGATCTAGCTTAAAAGTTAGAATTCCAATCGCCTACGATGTATATACTCAAGAAATTGAAGCCGTAATAAAAAAAAATCCACAAAAATTCTGGCATCACATTTCAAGTTTGCGTACCAAAGGTGGTTTTGAACCTGCCGTAGACATTAATGGTGAACGCCTTACTGGCATAAAAGCTGCTGAAGGCTTTGCGAAATATTTTTCCAGTGTATTTCTTTCTGATCTTCCTCATCTAGATACTCGTAGTGCCTCTGGGAGTAATGACGACAGTAGCTCTAAATTAGTAAATATAAATATTATCAATTCGGATGAGGTTCTTTTTGCTATAAATAATTTGAAATCAAGTAGTTCTCCTGGACCCGATCAAATTCCCTCAACTATATTAAAGCGGGTTAAATATTATATTTGCCATCCTCTGAGCTACATCCTTAATCTTTCGATAAAAACTGGTGTATATCCTCCCGAGTGGAAAGTTACAAGAGTAAGTCCTATTCCTAAAAGTAATACCATAGCTATAGAAGAATTTCGCCCTATTGCTATTTTATCCTCAATGGCGAAAGTTTTCGAGAGTATTCTCCATAATAAATTGCACAGGCAGATTAAGCCATCTCTCTGTAATGAGCAGCATGGTTTTAGACCTAAAAGATCTGTTGATAGCAACCTTTTAATACTTGTAGATTACATATCAAAAAGTCTTGATAGCGGACGCCAGGTCGATGTCTTGTATTTCGATTTTAAGAAAGCTTTTGACAGAGTTAACAATGATATATTGTTAAGTAAATTAAGTGGAATTGGCTTTTCTCCTAAACTTTTGCAATTAATGGCGGATTATATGCGCGATAGGAAACAATTTGTTCGTTTAGGTTTATATGAATCCAAGCCTTATCATACACGTTCCGGTGTCAGTCAGGGCTCTATTTTAGGTCCATTACTGTTTTTGATAATGCTTAACGATCTCCCAACAGTACTCAGATCTGCTAAATGCCTGCTATATGCGGATGATTTAAAATTATTTATGCAAATAAACACGGAACAGGATTGTCTTGAACTTCAGCGTGACCTTGATGCTGTAGTAAGATGGAGCATAGCCAATAAAATGGAATTCAATTTAACCAAATGCTCCATAATGACCTTTCACCGCATTGTCCAGCCAATTCATTTTGATTACATTATTAATGGCGTTTCGCTTACTAGACTTACTGTTGTCAAGGACCTGGGGGTAACCTTTGATTCAAAACTCTCATTCCACAACCATGTCTCTGCACTTGCTACTGAGTCTTTTAAACGTCTAGGATTCGTCCTCCGTAACTTACGAGATTTTCGTAATCCCCAGACTATGAAGCTTCTTTTTAATGCCTTAGTCCGTAGTAAAATTGAGTCGAGTGCGTGTGTATGGAACCCATATCAAAGTACTTATGCTTTAGCTCTTGAAAAGGTACAAAAAGCCTTTTTGAGATTCTTATATAAACGCCTTTACGGTTATTATCCGTACTTGTATCCAACAGGTTTTCTCTTGGGACATCTTGGCTATAATTCGCTTGAGACGAGAAGACTGTATTGCCAACTTAACACTGCCCTAAAAATTATCAGAGATGATATCGACTCTCCCGATCTGCATAACAAATTATTTTTATTATATGCTCCAAATAATTATACTCGTGCTAGGCGTCATAATTTATTTGCCGTACCGTCGTCCCGCACCGTGGCGCGTGCTAGGTCACCTATCCCGCGGTCACTGTCTTTGCTCAACGAACTTCTTAAAGAATCCCCACACTGTGATATCCTTGCAGGTAAATGGCAACATATTCGAATAGAACTACTAAAATTTTGTGAAAATTTGTTATGATTTTATATATAGTGTAATGTTATAGAATATGTAATGTTGTATTATAATATAATGTAAGTATAACATAATTAGTGTAATTGGATTTTATCCGTGCTAATTATTATTAAATAAATAAATAAAATAAATAAATCAGTCCAGAAACGAGATAGTGTGTGGTTAGCGTTGAGCCATGTTTCATCCGTGAAAACAATATTTGCCCAATCTTGTATTTTCTTTGCCTCTCTTAAAAAATCACAACGTGCTATAGCTATATCTGTGCGTTCCATTAATAATTTTCTTTTATTTAACTTTTTATATGAAAAGCCAATTGTGTTCAAAACTTTGACCAAAGAAGATTTTTCACCATGAAATAGACCACTTCTTTTCAAAGAAACAATAAGTTTTCTCAAAGTTGGAATTTCTTTTCTCAAGTAGTAATCTAGTTTACGTAGGTTATCATTAATCGAATTACTTAGGTACGTAATTCGATTAATGATAGTAGGTACTATAATCGGAATGGTATCGCATACGAGAATCTTTAGGACATCACTATCGTCAATCTGTCAAAAGATGGTTAATATAATGGACAGTGTATAATTTGTATAATTATGCTGTCAACGCTAAAATAATTCTTACTTATATTTTATTTATTCATAAATACATGCTACTATTTCGCATCATGCTACGAGTAAAAAAGTAAAGTAATGGCCTATTATTATCTTACTGCTGGGCATAGGCCATTTCTCTCTGTTTTTGGGAAGAAGGGTTGGAGCTAAGACCTACCATGCTGCTCCAATGCGATTGGTAGGTTACACATATCCCCAGAATTCTCTGAAGATATGCAGGTTTCCTCACGATGTTTCCCTTGACCAAAAAGCTTGTGCTAAATTGCAATTATCAATTAGACACATAAATTAAGAGAAAAACTTATGTGTGAACCCGAGACACCCTCGAAAATGTCGCACGGTCTAACCAGTGGGCTATCACAGCTATGCTACGAGTATTTATGAACAACCCATGCAAACTCCATTACAGATAAAAATAAAAATAAAGACAGTCAGATAACTTACGATAATAATACGAGATTTTTTCTTATATTTACAATTTATACACATGTTAAGATAAAATAATTAGGCGCAAAGCGAAAGGCGACATACCCCACAAGAATTGTTCGTTAAGAAGCTCACCTAGCGAAATTCGTATCTACATCTTACAGAATAGAATATCTAATGTATAGAACAATGTATATGTATAGAACATCTTTAGTTTTCAATCAGTTTGAATAGGAAAAATAAATAGGCTATTTTTCCTATTTTACTGGCAATTTTCTAGTTTTCTGTATATAACCTACGAGGTCTTAAAGATTATTAAACAATGGCCAAAAAGGTCATTATTTAGTTGTTACAAATTTTTAACATAATTGTATTGAACATTTTTTAGAAGCGAAGGTGTAAAAATATGTTTTAATTTGACCGTAAATTGAAAAATAAATCAATTAACGTATGTATATGTATAACATCTATAGCCTAAAGCAAGTCGGATGGTACAAAATATATTTCCTATATATTATATATTTCCTACATATATAATCCTTATAAACCAGGGTAACATATAAGCTATAGAACTCCTGTTAATTCTACAGGAATAGGATGACATTGAAAAGCGCCATGTATTATCAACCTATCTCGCGACAACAGTTCACGCGAACAAAATTTCGGGTAAAAGCTAGTAATTTATATATATAGATTTATAATACAGACCGACATAAGTACGTCTACCGCGGTTGTACGCAAAAACATTAACCGAGATCCGGCCTTTTATAGGAAGTGGAAAAGTAAAAAAACCTTTTTTTATCAGTAACAAGGCACTGTTGCGGAAACATTTAGCCCTTTATGTACTTTTTCGTACGTAGTATGCCTGTGGTTAATTTTCAGTAAAAGGTGATAAAGTGACTTCAATTTTTCTAGTGTTATGGAAGTTAAAAAATATTATCCTAAATAATTTTGTTATACGGTTTTAGGAGCAGCTATAAGAAATTTCGATAGTGTTTTTAGTTTTTTTTATTAATAATAAAGAGATATTGTACATAGAAGAAGATAAAATATGGTTACTTTGTGTTCTGAACCCAAAAGGGTTTGTCAACACTTTATCCAACTCGGTGGGAACAACAAACAGATTATCAGCAGATTTTGCTAGAAACATCGTCCTCTTCGCTTTGCGCCCAATATTTTGCTTAAATTATATTATAATTTTATGTACCAGTCTAATTTCTAACGATATTTACACAACAATCGATATTCATACGTCACATAACAATAACAGTCAACATTCGAGTAAAGCTAAATATTATTATGAGTATTGGAATACAGAACTGTATTGTGCGTATTAACATACGCTTTATATGGATGTTTATTTTTATAGTTATCTATTTCTAAGCGTTATTTTATTTACCTTATTTCGTCGTCTAAAGAGATTCTTATAAGCTTTCCTATATTCGCTTGACATTAACACATAAATTACAGGATTAATACTAGAAGATAAAAATATTAAAATGTACGCCGCAATATTAGTGGAAGGATACGTGTTAATTTGACTTACAACTTTAGTAATCGTGATTGGTAGATGGCACAGGCAAAACGAGACCATTATAGCAATAATCATTGTTCCCAATCTCCTATCTTTACGAGTCGGCAGCGACATTTTCAGAAGGGCCATAGACTTTCTCAGCGCAGTTCTACGCAGTTGGACTGGTTCATATCCGATATCATCTGGATGTCTTAAGATTTCGTTTCTTGTGTCTACTGAGAATGAAGGGACGTGAGAACTTTTCGGAGGTACGTTTGAAAAAGAAACATGCCCATGCTTTATTTGTTCTACGTTGTAACTACTGCTATTATCGACTGTTACTCGCGCCGACCCAGATGTCGAGACATCGATTGATGAGAGTTCTTCTGGAACTTTCTTAACTTTGTTCAAAGATTTTTTCGTCGCTTTTCGAACAATGAAAAATATACGTGTATAGCAAACGACTATAGCGACACACGGTAATATGAATGCAGTGAGAAAGAGAACTGTTTTTGGAGATCTGTTCCTTTCATCTGGCAGTATTGAGCATGATCCTATGTTGACGTCTAGTCCAAATTGGCCCCATTTCTTGAACCATGTTGCGATCATTACACCAAATATACCCAGCCATAGTGTTGCCAGCATTAGCACTATGTTTCTATTGCTGTATAACCTGTTAAAGAAACAAAATGGTGAAAATAACATGTTTAAATTGTATAGGCGCTTATATTATTATAATTTAGTATTTTGTCAATTATATTAAAACAATAGGGTAAGTCATACTATTTTATTTATTGATAATGAAATTGACGAGATTTGCGAAGTTATAGCTTTATTGCACATAATAATATACCAAAATATTTAACATCTTACATTAATAAATGTAATCTTACTTAGGATGTAAGAATTTGAATTGTTATTTAATTTAATAATTAAATGTAATTATTGAATGTTAAGTGGGTATGTAAGCATATATAAAAGGAACGTTTTTTGAGAACAGGTAAGAATTACAAATGACATTATTGTTTGTACTTAAATGCTTAAGTTGGCGTAAACAAAGTAGCGATAACTTGAATAAATTAAGAAATTCAAATAGTAATAAAAATTTAGTATGTGATAAATTTTGTGAAGTTTTTTATAAAATATTTTTTTTTAATTAGATGTGATTTTAGATTATATGCGTACGCATTTTGTGTTACTTACTTTGGGTACAACTTCGGGTGAGCTATCATAACGTATCTATTGAGGGTGATAGCCAGTACAGTAAAGAGTGAGACAGCGACTAGGGTGTATCTTGCGAGCGGAAACAATCTGCATAAGAGCTGGCCATGGCTCCAGGACCGTTTCCAGAAGGTAGAAGCGGCCAATGGCAGGTTGAAACAGCAAAATAGCAGATCCGAGCAGGATAAGTTTATGATGAACATTGCGGTCGCGTTTCGTACCTGTGCAGAAATAATAATATCTTAAAGTTAAATCTATAGTATCTTAAAGCCATGATTGCGTGACCTTTACTAGGTTGTCTCAGGTTTCAACTACAAACAGAGGCACCTTTTTAATTGCCTTTCAGTGTCAAATTTATCTTTAATATTTAATTGAGCTAAAACAGTTCTAATGATTTCCATGAAATTTAGTATGTACAAGTTTTCGGGTGTCATAAATTGATCTAGCTAGGTTTTATTTAAAAAAAAATTATTTTATTCCTGTTTTCGGCATTGAAAAACTGCTCAAATTTAAATTGTATGCAAAGGTTTTTTACTTTGTAAAGTTGTAATAGTTTTAATAGCCCCAGATCGAGTCCCAGATATGACGTGCCCTTTTTTCTTTATTATTATATTTTTAAATCTTAAAAAAATTACCGGTCAAAATTCGGTCACCCAAGGGCACTCATATTAAAGCGCATTACATTATTTTTTGTCAAAGGAAAACAATTTGAGGAAACTGCTGGAGAATTCTAGGCATATATCGCCATTATTGTGATGGGTGACTCAAATTCATCTACCCAAAAAAAGAAGAACCTACAGCACTAGTAATATTGTAGTAACAGGCTGCTAGTAAAAAAAGATTCTACATTGGTTCTACCAAACCTTTTTAGTTACGCTAGTTCGATCCCCTGGGTCTTAGGTTTTATCATATAAGCGTCGAACGTTCTATATAAATAACGCCTCAGGCTCACATAGCCTCGATTTCTATAATATTCGAATACGTCTCTCCTCTAGGCCTGTATATTTTATCTCCATTTATCGATATTTGTGCCAGAATAAGTTTTTGCTTTAAGTACTCTTAGTGTAGTTACTACTGTGATAAATATTTTTATGTCTAATATTTCAGAACGTCTACTTAATTTCAATGCGAATTGATCTAAACCGTGTGACCGACCTCACAGAAGGCTTCTGCACTCTATTCTGTACTTTTAACCTAAACCTTCCGGGAGAATTGTACTATATTTTAATAAATACCTTACAAAAATTCGTTCAGTAGATTTTGAGCAAATCGATCACATACCTATACACAAACAGCTATTTGGGACTTTGTTTTATAGTAATAACTAGATTTTACCCGCAACCTCATTCGCGTGGACTGTTGTCGTGTGATAGGTCGATAATAGATGGCGCTTTTCAATATCATCATATTCCTGTAGAATTAACAGGATTTTTATAGCCTATATGTTACTCCGGTATATAAGGAATAATTGTGCCAAGTTTCATCAATATTGTTTCAGCGAATATGCGTTGAAAGAATAGCAAACATACATCCATACTCACAAACTTTTGCATTTATAATATTAATAGGTATATTATTAGTAGGTATAATATTAGTAGGTATAATATTAGTAGGTATAATATTAGTGTGATAGATAGAAGTCGACTAGTAATCCGCTCTAATGTGTGGGAAATCGTGTAGGAGGGCTATTTTATTGCGTATTACGTGGTTGGACTTAGACCATTTCCTAGTACATAAGATAACGTTGCGATAAGATAGACGTAAGGTCTTTTCCCTGGACTTCAAATCGAAAGACATACGTACAGTAATGAACTTAGAAGGGTCAATGTTTGTTATAATAGTAAATCTAAATTTGTAAACTGTTTATCATATAATCGCACTTAAATAATTGCACGAAGTACATATATATTTTAATTTAAATGATCTACTGTTAGTCCTTATAACTTTTTAAGTTTTGTCGTGTGGGGCGGAAAGCATCGTTGAGGGTGTGTACAGAAGTTCTATTAGCGTACCATCATTCTACCACTAGACAGGAAGGAAGGATGGAACTAATGTACTGAAGTAAATTGTAAAATTGGGGACGCTTTTTTTCAGCAGTAAAAAATGAAAAAGATTTTTTAAATATATTTTTTATGTATTTTTTATATTATTATTTTTTTGTTTTTTATATAAAACAATAATTTAAAAATAAAAAAAGATTTAATTCAGTATCATATTTTTCAGATCTATTTAGGTATTGTTTCTTTAGTTTAACATTATAGATTGTTATATTTTCCATAGACGTTTTGCGGGTAAACTTATATATTTCATGATTTAGTCAATGACCTAAAGAGCATTACTCATGCATGTAAATAAATGCTTATGGTGAAATTACGTTGCTACGTCAGTGAGAACGGTCATTTATTTCTTTCTTTGTAATCGTAAAAATGTAAACTAACATGTGTCACAATCCGCCAATGACGCACTTGGTTACAAAGCGAAGCCACAATTGCGTTCGGTATGAGATTGGTCAGATAGCCGTGTGGTATCCGGCTGAATAGAATACTACAACCCTCATTTCTTACCGAGGTGTCGTAAAAGGCGACTAAGGTAAGTCGACCCGCCGTTTGGTATCCGGCTGAGTAGAATAGACCAACCTCATTTCTTACCGAGGTGTCGTAAAAGGCGACTAAGATATGTTGACCCACCGTGTGTTATCCGGTTTAATAGAATGGACCACCCTCTTTCTTACCGAGGTGTTGTAAAATACGACTGAGGTAAGTTGACGTCAGGCAGACGGCCGGTCGTAAAAACGCAGCCAAATCACGAGTCGATTATAACATGTTGTGCCGACCCCACTTGGAGTGGGATAAGGGCAGAAAGATGATGATGACATTGGTCAGATATTTTGTTTCCGCTACTTTTTTGTTTATACATATGAAACATTAAATCTTGTGAATCTAATGCACGAAATTTGTGAAAAAGAATCTTGTTCATACAAATTAATTTAACACTTTGAAAATTAGAGAGTTGAAAGCAGAGGTCGAGTTACACACAAAAGAGGAATACTAAGTTTCAGAAGTGCCTTACTATCAACTGCGTAATAAAATCCATTATAATCTATATCAAAATTTCATAAATGATTATAGAATTTTTACATTTATTTCGTTCAAGTCAAAACTTATTATTAATATATAAAACCTTAAACTTTAAAATATTCAAATTGAATTAGCATTATACTATATCACCTATAAAAATAATGCTTATCCACCTTTTTTACTTTTTATATTTCGGAATTTTATGCTGTATTGGTGTTTACAGCGACACCAAGTCAAAGAAAATTTTGTACAATAATTTTTTGTTTAAATAAAAGTTGTTTTATTGAAAAATATAATTTATAATACTTAAAAAAAATTGTCACAACTTAATTAAATTTTGTTTTGATTAGATTTATTTCTTTTATTTCTCTGTGCAACTTATAACAATGAGAAATTGCTTTAGATTTATAAGAAATACGTTTCAGTGAAAGTCACGAAGAACATTTGTAAATCAAATGTGTCACATACTGTTATTGTTCTCTTATTGTTTGTTATAAATTCTTTAGCGGACGGCATTTTCTTGACGTGTCACTGGATTGAAAATTGTTTTATTTTTTTAAGAAAAATGATATAGAACGTTAGAAAGTTTTTATCATTTATTTATCTGTATGTTTGAGCCACGACTATTTTATATTTTTAAACCGTCGATATAGTTGTTTAAAGTAAAGCAAAAGCTTGAATCCCTTGCGTTTAACCTATGTAATAATTAAAAACGTTTAAAGTCATATAATTTACAACACCATCGAATTCAAATGCTATTTTATTTACGATTACCTATATTAAATTATGAATTACCTGTAGGTTGTTACGTACAGGTTTACCCTATAATATATAGTGTATTATCTATGAGGATATAGTCTGTGGTTTTATTTAATCATAAATTTCTAGTAGGTATGGAATATTTCAGGTAGCTATTTATTTGAACTAAGGCATTAGACTTTTTTCCTATAACAAATTAAACGAATTATTAAGTCCTGATGCTTATAATTTTGTGCTAAACATGTAATAAAAGTGGAACTCTATGGTCTATGATTTACCTATCTATCTAGATCGATCTATCTATCTATAGAGGCTTAACAAATGCGTGTACCACGGACTATACGTGATAAGAAATCCAGCGGCTATAACTTTACTAAACTATCTTTTCTTCTGAAGAGTATAGCCGCCGGCTCGAAGCCAACGGAATTCGAGAAAATCTTGCAACTTATTTTTGAGCTTTTGCACCTTTGCAAACGTTTGCAATCTTTTTACTCTGCCAGATCAGATATTCTTTATCTAAAATATGTAGACCTATTAGATATTCTCTTGAAGATATTCTCTTGAAGACTTGCTCTTCAATTAATCTTTGATTAGTCCGTACTTCTCCGAACTAGCACTTTCCATATCCATATCTATATTGAATGATATTTTTTAATGAGGCCCATAATTGCGACAATTCGGATTCGTTGTAAACTCGGCGTAACATACATATTAAATTACTACAATCTAGTAAAAACACAAATTATGCTTTTAAGTTATTCGAAAGTATGTAGCTCTTATTAAATGAGATATAAAATCTAAAATACAATGTCAACGATGTTGTACTCGTGGTTATTTGTAAATAAAAAACGTCGGCACGCGTTGCGAAATCATCATTCACGTGTTCCAAACACGTCGTTGTTATACTTCAGTGGGACATATTCGCATATACCGTTTCTTCTGTTCGTGTATAAGAATATTTAAATATTCTTACACTAGAAGTAAGCAACAAATTGTCCCAATTTATTTGTATGTGGAAATTTAAAAAGTCCATATAATGTTTGAATAGGCGTATAACCGCGGAGATTATTTACATACAATCTAAATTTTTTTAACTAGTGCGTTAAGTACATTTAGCTTTAAGTGTATATGGATCATTAAAATACATATAGGTAACAAGAACATATAGGTAGTCTGACCATAAATAATACAAATGATTTTTAAAATTTTAAATTCAGAACGCGTTTATTTTAGAAAAAACTTTCATCAGTTAATCGATTTCTAAAATTGCTTTTTATTAATTAATTATTATTTATATGATAATCAATTATTTATATGATATTGAATCCATCTGTGTCTTTAAAATTTCACATTTATAATATTACAATATAAGAATCTTCTTTTATTAAAGTCTTCACATCGGTTCCATTTGTTATCTTTCGTCAATACTCAATCCCAAGCCCAGGAAGTATCGTTGCGTAAATACTCTTCAAAGAATGATTTATACATTCGATAATTCAAATTCCAGGTAAATATCGAATGCGTCATAATATAAATGATGACAGCTGCGGCATAGTAGGGAGAGAACGTAATATTGAATATCTATCATTGAATGTTATTAAAGTAGACTTGATGTCTACTCTTTTATATTATGATGCCGTGTGGTATCCGGATGAGTAGAATAGACCAACCTCATTTCTTACCGAGGTGTCTAAGGTGACTAAGATAAGTCGACCCGCCGTGTGGTATCTTGTTGAGTAGAATAGACCACCGTCATTTCTTAGCGAGGTGTTGTTAAAGGTGACTAAGATAAGTTGACCTACAATATGGTATCTGGTTAAGTAGAATATACCATCCTCTTTCTTACCGAGGTGACATAAAATACGACAAAGGTATGTTGACGTCAGGCAGGCGGCCGGTCGTAAAATATGTCGCCAAATCATATGACAACATGTTTGAAACATGTTGTGCCGACCCTACTTAGAGTGGGATAAGGGCAGGAGGATAATGATGATTAGTGTTTACACGAACTACAAATTTTAAATCATTACGTTAAACACGTTATTCCAATGACTATGCCATAGAGTTCGTCTTTTTAGAGACATTTATCTGCTACTTAGTTTATTAGTCGGTTAACTATCAGACACTTTATTACTAACTTGTGAAACAGGCCCTAAGAAAATAAAAATAAACCTCTAAAAGAGATTCTAAAAAATTAAAAAAAAATCGCGGTCATTTTGAAATAGTTATTTGCTATCCAGCAGATAAACAAAATAACACCCACGTGATCTACCTGGTAACTTATTAGGGACTTTAAGTGCTGAATAAGCCTATCAGAAACCTGAGAAACGTGAAATTCCGAGATGTGTCAGATATGTTCCGAATAACCTAACTGACAGTTTCTTGGTAACTTATGAAACTGGCCCTTAATCTATAATTTGTGACTAAACATTTTGTTTAAGAATTTATTATTTGGAAAGCACGAGTCTTTTTGTACTTTTATGAATAAGCAGAATGTGATTCTAATCAGTTGTTGGGCTATAATGAAAATGAAAAAATTGAGTGAGACAAACTACTATTGCTATTTCAGTAAAAAACTATAATACGATCATTCTTCGTCATAAATAATTAACATTACATTAAAGTCATTATAAGGAAAACCACTCGAAATTAGCTATATACAAATAATTCACCCGGGTTAACCGAAGCTATCCTTGCGTCATGATTAGTATTACTCATTAGTAATATATGAATTTCTTGCTAAAAAATGAGTATACATATAAAATTCCTATATAAATTGTGCTAATTTATTTTATTCTTTTCTTTTCACCATCGTTATAGAACATATATCCGGATTCCTTTTTCCAGATAGTTTATCGCATCTTCTGGTTCGTTTTTTTATCACTATTTTAGTGTAATAAACAATTTAAAAAAAATATTTATCAACGACTGTTTATCAACTTTCTACCCATTGTTTCCCTATAGGATATCATAAGCTAGAATTTTTGACTTACGAACTTGGTAAATTGAATTTCTTCATAATACTCCCACGTATTGGTTACAGTTTTGTACTTAAAGTTACCTAAATAATAAAAATAAACAAATATTAACCGCTGAATTTCTTGCTGGTTCCTCTCGTTAAGGGCAACATTCCGAACCAGTTGCTTCATTAAATCTAATTGATCCTTGATGATGCTCAAAGTGCTTGTAAAAAGTTTATCTGAATAAAGATTATTTTGATTTGATTTGAATTTACCTCAAGGTACGTGAAGACTTTTATTTTTAGAAGGAAGTGCATCAATCTTAAACGGATGGACTTTACGTTTTATAGAAACCATCGTAACGGTATACTAAATTGTTTAGCGGTAAGGATTTCTCAGTATAGTGGTAACATGACACAGGTAAAGGGGCATCCTGACCAAACTAGAGATGAAAATTTGAAATATCATCATCCTTCCACCCTTATCCCACTCTAAATGGGGTCGGCACAACATGTTATAAACATGTTGTCATATGATTTGGCTACGTATTTTTCGACCGGCCGCCTGCTTGCCTTTAATTTACCTTAGTCACCTTTTACGAACGTCGGTAAGAAATGAGGTGGTCTATTCTACTCAGCCGGATACCACACGGCGTTTTGAAATATATCATAAACCCGAGCGCCCAGTAATAAGGCAGCACAAATCTCGCACAAATAAAGACATTCTAAGACAATAGATATTCTTGATATCCTAAATATTTAGTTTAATTTTAACATCGATGTTGTTTTTGTTATAAGAAGATATAAGCCACAGTCGCGATCTGGTTTATTTAATAACATGACCTTGAACAAGTGAACTATGTTTATTGAGTCATACAGTTGATGTTGTATTAAATATTATCAGCTTATCCTGCAAACTATCCCGTATTACAATTATCTATGTATGTAATCAACAAATTGAAAGTTTATGACCGAATGAAGTCGTAACGTGGGGTTATAAAAGAGTAACCGCATCTATACGTGAAAAAAATATATATTTTGGAAAATATTTTTTTTCGATCTCGAGACCAAACTTATTCATATTATAAAAAATCCATACTTGTATCCACATCCATTAATGCGAAGGAATGTCTGTCTATCTGTCTGTATGTGTGTCTGTCTTATCCCATATTTTTACATTTTAAAATACCGCTTATAATAAATAAAATATAAAATTTATTTTTTTATTTATTTATCATGAATAGTACTAAATATTTAATTAGCTCAATTCGGAATCAGGTTAATTTGAACTTCGGTCAAAGATTCGATAGACTTCGCTGATTCCACAAGAAACAGCAGATATTTGAGATAAAGGCAAACAATACCTATTTTAAGACCAATCCAAATTTGTGATACTGAGTAATTTTGTTTTTTTTAATAGTCAAAATATATAATATATTAGTACCTAGGTGACCGAGCCTTTATTGGTAATTTTTTAAATATATAAAAACTGCAATAAAAAAGATTATGTTACTTGAACTGTTCTGAATCTGAGACCACCCGTTACTCAAACGAGCTATCATGACTGAAATAGACAGCATAATTAATAATTAACGTTTGCTTTCTCATAAAATTGAAGCAGTTTGTGAATTTTTTTTAACAAAACCTAGCTAGATCGATCCCCCTCCTACATGCTGAAGTTCTTGAAAATCATTGGAGCCGTTTCTAACATTCGGAAAAATACATATATACATACAAGATTAACTCATTTAAATATATAATAAATTAAATTTATTCAAGGAACACTTATACAAAGCTTTGCATTGAGAATGGACGTAATTTATACGTCCAATTTCAATGCAAAGCTATTTTCCCTAGGTTTATTAGACTTCATATTTTCTATTTTATACTTCTAATTTTTGTTATTAGTTTTAGTTTTAATTGTAGTTATTCTACGTTTGTTATCTTTTAAGCACGCTGTGCCTACCTTTAATTAGATTTATATGTTATTAGGAACCCTAGGAAATATAGCTCTGTTACTCTAGTTACTCATGTAATTCTGTTGGTAGTTCTATAGAATAAATAAATTTAAATATAATAGATAACTCTTACCTTTTCATACCGCGCCAATGCGACGATGGTGATAATGTTGCCGGGAATCCCAATCAGCATGAAGATCACGCAGCAAGTCGTCGCCACCGTCAGCAAATCATGGGGGTATCCTTTGAACAACTCTATCGCAGCCAATTCATTATCAGAAATAGATGTTATATCACTCCTGTTCACAAACATACCACCGGGATACGGTGTCGATTCCATTATAAACTGAAAATTGCACTTCGCACGTCTTACATTCACAGTTATTCCTCTACAAATGAATGTTTATTGTAAACATCATTGTGGTGATTCTTTTTCCGCGAATGTGGTTCCTAATGACTCAGCCTGGATATAGAACGGGTCAGTCACATAATAACTTTATTTTAATTCATTGACAATTCTTTCAGTAATTTTATATATTCTTCTAAAGTTATTATCAAAACGACAAAATACTCAGCTACTTACTCTATTTGATTATCTTTTTCAATTATATATAACAAGTTTACTAACATTATAAGGAAATAATCTTGCAATAAACATTATAATAAGCGGTTACAAGTTCAGACTGCTTGATAATAGTGTTGTGTTACTACAATTAATAGTTTCAATTTGTAGCTGGCTTACACGCACGTATAACGCACATAAAAATTACAAAGTTAATATTATGTACATCACGATTTTGTTATCAATGTAATGATAAGTTGTTAAGCAATGTTGTGTTAGTACAATCACCTATTTCATAGTTTGGTAACCTAACTTCTTATCACATATTTATTAGGATACTCTTTGTATTTATTTATCAATATACTTTCACATCTTTCACGTAGCACAATCACGGACGGCTCACAATTATATCGTATTATATGTACAAAATATGGACATTCATACGTATATACTCCGATACAAATAACTGACATATTTTAGGATAAAACAAGTTCAAAGTACGGTTATCATAACCTTGATGCATATTGAAATGTTCACTTTTTATATTGTTCACTACATTCGTATATTATTAGTTACGGCGGGCGCTTCTCAGAGACACCATCGCCGGGCGAACGTCACGCTCGCCTTCGGCACATTAGGAGATTCTTGTACGCCTGGCGGTATTCGCTTGACATTACCACATAGATAATAGGATTGATACATGTCGTTAAATATATAAGAATATATCCGGCAATATTTAATGCCGGATGCGAAGTGAATTCTCTGAATAACTTGGTCAGTGTTATCGGCAGATAACACACCCAGAATGAGAGCATAATTGCCATTATCATCTTCAATAGTTTTCTGTCTTTTGGCGTTAACCGTGGTGGCCTTACTGGTACTGGGGACCGTCTGAGTGCCACTGCTGCTTGGCGGAGCCTCTTAGTCGTATCGCCACCGATTGGGGTCCTCGGCTTAGCGTCTAGAGCGCAATTATCATCATGATCATCTAAAGTGTCAACGCCGGAAGACGACGAGCGTTCTGGGCCAGGGGTAGGGGGACAGTGTAGAATAGGGGGAGCAAGTAGGGCCTTGCGGGGCGGTGCAATATGATTATTATATCCATTTTCGGGACCTGGCGATCGTTCTAGTGCTGTTGATGCAGAGCCTGCTACTGAATCCTCCAAACCAGGTCTAGCTCTTCCACGACCTGGAGCACGTGAGCGTCGAGCAGCTTCCCTCACTATACAAAATATGCGAGCATAGCATATAACTATAGCCAGACAAGGGAGCATGAACGCTCCAACAAATAAGAATTCCTTGGGCGACCGATTGTTTACGTCTGGTAGAATTGAGCAAGACCCAATGGTAGGATCTAAGCCGAAACGGCCCCATTTTTCAAGCCAAGTCGCGATAAGTGCTCCAAATGAGAAAATCCACGTGCTAGCCACCATTATAGCCAAATATTGTCTTTTGTACAGCCTGCAATGCAAAACATTAAGTAAGAATTATATTTGTATTAAACAGTCAGAGAGTTTTTTAGTTTTATAGAGAAAATTTTAATCATTTACATTCTAAATGAACTCAAAAAAATGCCTTTTTTGTTTCCCTTAACCTGTTAGAAAATCTTTAAAAATTGTATTTATACTATATACTATCATGAACAATACATAGAGACTTGAAGCAACTAGAAAATGTATCTATCCGTATCAATATTATTAATGCGAAAATATGTGTGTATGTTTATCTGCCTGTTTTTACGTTTTCATGGCTAATTCACTGAAAAAATATTAATGAAAATTGTTACCATTAAGGTCTAACATATAGAAGATCGCGTATTCAATAATCGAAGAAATATAAAATAACCTTTAATGTTATACGCATAGAATCTAAATTATCTTAAGATTTTTTTAAATTGTTAATATGCCAATACCAATAAAAAGGAGTCAGAATTAAATGCTTTTCGACTCCTTCTAGAGGGTTATAGTCGATTTCTAGGGGGAGCAGTGAGATGGTAACCGACACTCTATACACACGAGGTCTTATTAAGAAATAATGATATACCTGGGATAAAGCCGAGGGTGGGATATCATGACGTATCTGTTTATAGTGATAGCGAGTACAGTGAACAAAGATACCGCCACTAGAGCGTATCTAGCGAGCGGGAACATCCTACAGAGCGTACGCCCATGTTCCCAAGACCGTTGCCAGAATGTTGATGCAGCCAGCGGTAGATTGAAGCAGCAGAACAGCAAGTCCGAGCAGGATAGGTTCATTATAAACACGGCCGTTGCATTGCGAACCTGAAAGTACATTACAGTTTCAAAATCGTTCCGTACATTTCCAACTTCAATAAAAAACACGGGTTGCATTTCTGGAGTGCCGGCAGAATTGAAAACTTGAATATTAACGTTGTGCATGTTTGATATTTTGGAATGGTTAGGGAATAATTTTGCACGAATTGTGTTAATTATCTGTATAAAAGTACTATAATTTGTGGTAAAATATTAATATTCGTTTATTTATCGTTATCGCATCATGATCTTCCTGCCATCTTCTTCCACACATCATCTTATTCCACACTAAGTGGGGTCGGCACAACATGTTGTAAACATGTTTTCATAGTTTAGCTACGTATTTTATAACCGGCCACCTGCCTGACGTCATGACGTCAACTTACCGTTGACTGACGTTTTAAGAAAGAGGGTGGATTATTCAACGGTATTATACCACTGTGTAGTATAACAATAAGATAAGGTTTGTCTATTCTACTCAGCCGGATACCACACGTCAGGTCGACTTAACTTAGTTACCTTTTGCGATAATTCATTATTAATTTCGTCCCGTCAGAACAGAAGTGTCATCAGGAGATAGACTCCACGAGAAAATCGCAAAGTTTTTTATCTTATCGCGGATTATGCAATTCCACAAAGTGACACCTACTTCTATAGATTAATTTTCAATGAAGTCAAATTGATTTTATAGCATCTATAGACTTGGTATTAAGTAGTTGGCTATCAAATAATTATAGCAACTAATGAGACTCATTTATGTATCATTTAATTACTACATTTGATTGAACATTATTAATATTATCCGTCTGACACCATATGTGAATTAAATCAAGCATATTGTTAGACCTTATTTTCATAGCATTACGTCTTATGGAATATTGCTATGGGGTAAGTGCGCGGATAGTAAAAAAAAATTGTTTTACAAAAAAGAGCCAGAATTAAATGCCATACTTGGCATTTATAATTTAAGTCCGTGTGATTCCCTGCGAGAGAAGTTTAAGGAAATAGGTATTCTTACATTTGCTTCACAGTATATTTTAAGCAATTTAATTTGTGTACATAAAAATATAAAGAATTATAAAACGATAGGTGATGTATACAATAGACAAAGCAGGAACCGACATAAGCTTGCGGCTACTGCTTTGCGCCTTGCAAAAGTGCGTAAGTCGTTTGTGGGTTTTCTCTGCCACTACAGCAGTTTAAAAACACTGTTAAAAAGAGGCTGATACAGAAAGCCTCTTGAAGATTATTTAGAAGATAAGAATATGTAGATATAGCTCTCTTTGAACCTGTACAAGACAGTAATGACTTAATGTAAATAGTATTAAGAATTATATTTTTAAAAGAGCAACCGCCGAGTTTCTTGCTGGCTCTTCTCTGTAGGAACAGCTTTCCGAACCAGTAGTAGAGTTGACGATTCAAAAGCACTTGTTTACAAGTTTATTTGAATAAAGAATATTTTGAATTTGAATTTAAATTTTAAAAATGTATTAGACTCATAAATGCCATCTTTCTTTTTGTGACATATGCTCGAATTAAACTAAAATATAAAGATTCAAATTTCACATACATGAATTAATAAAGAATATTTATTTTCACAGGGCGATTAATTTTCTTATAACATAATGTTTTCTCTCAAATTAGTGCATTCCAATAATTAATTACTGATGTTAGTGATGTAAAAATTTTCTCATTAATATTTGTATAATAAATGTCCACAATTATTTAAGATACAGTAACGATGCTCTGTTATCAGTATCCTTGTAACTATTTAAAACGCGACATAAACACAGACCACTTCTATAAAATTTAAGTGATATCGTATATTATATAGATATGAACATCGTATAATTGTCATGTATAATTTTTTTTACATATGAAATAACATACATTATAAAATTATAATCATAGATTATATAACTCGAGAGGATAATTTATTTAATTTAATAAATAGCCCGTATTACTTACATTTATTATACATTGCTCATTATATTTATCCAGTAATAGAAACCAAAATATATAACCCTTTTTTAAATTACTTTTCTGACGTAAGTCAAACGTAATATAGAACCTCCTTTAAGTTACACTATATGGTCACATAGCTATTTGACCACCCTGGCGTCGTCGTAATGACTAATCAAAGTCAGCCCACCACTTCACGTCGCGCTAAGCCGCGGTCCGGCCTCACAGGAGGCACCCCTAGGTCGACGTTTCTCGACGCTAGTAGAGCTTCTGCACTCTACTCTCTGCATTTCGCAACCTCGACGATGCTTCTGCGCTCGCTCATCCCGCCCGCTGACGCTGAAAAAGCCATTACGGCTGACGGCGATTACAGTCAATTCGAAAAAACAAAGATTTTACTTGGCTTTGAGACGTTGTGAATAAAAAACCTTGATATAGTGATAATAGGTAGCGTTTCTCAATATCATCCTATTTATGTTGAGTTAACGGGATTTTTATTGCCAATACATTACCCCAGTGTTTAAGCATTAATCGTGTCTAAATCCATCGATATTAGTTCAGCGGATTCACCGTGAAAACTTAACGGACAGACTGACATTCGCATTTATAATATGAGTAAGGATACTTTATGTTGTATTTGTATGTAATCATTCATCAATTGTCATTTTCAATCATAGCGCTGAGTTAATGATAATTTAGTTTCTGTTAACTATCTTGTGGCTCTTGTATAAGTAACGTCACAAACAGTGAACACTGACCTACGCTAAGGGAGAGATATGACTATTAATATCGTATGTGAGGATAATGACCCAAATTTTAGTTATTCAGTAAATATTTTGAAAAAACCGTTCATTTTAATTAATGATATCGTAGAACCGTGTGGTTTCCGGCTGTGTAGAATAGACCACCCTCATTTCTTATTGAGGTGTCGTAAAAGGTGACTTAGGTAAGTTGACTCGTCGTGTGATATCCGGTTGAGTAGAATAGACCACACTCATTTTTGTACCGAGGTGTCGTAAAAGGCGAATAATATAAGTTTTTTTTTTTTTTTTTTTTTCATTTATTTAACAATTTAAACAATTTTTTAACAAATGTTACTTAACACTATAAAAAACCACAAAGGTTTGTACCTAGTGTTACTGTCATCATAATATATACTACAGTATTAACCGGTTGTATGTATTATTGAATAATTTTTTAAAGGAAATATGCAAGTATTGTTGTAAAATAACTAAACTTATATCAAATGATATGAGTTTAGTTATTTTAAAGTTTTAAGGAAATATTCTTTCAATTTTAATGAAATATTCTTGGTTGTAATTTTGTTAATAAGATCGCGCGGTAGTCTATTAATTAAGCGAGGGACAAGGTATCTCGTTGTCCTTTCACCGTACGAGTTATTGGCTCGCACAGTTTGTAAACATTTATTTGTAATTGCTCGCGTTTGTATAGGATGTTCAATTTTTTGATTTATGGCCTGATTAAAAAATTGTTCTTTTAATAGTTTGAGCTTAAAATTATCTTTAACTGGTAAAATATTACAGTGTTTAAATAAACCTAATTCGTTTCCATGAAATTGCAGTTTGACCGTATGCGATACAATTGTTTTCAAAATTTTTAGTTGCAGTTTGTAAATATTATTCAAATAACTGTCATATGTTCGACCATAGCTTGTAAGACCATATTGAATGTACGTTTCTGCAAGTGCATTATATAACATTAACTTGACTTTATAAGGAATACGTCTATTTAACATGGTTATATTAGCAAGGAATGACCTTAACTTACTGCACACATATTCCACATGGTTACTCCAATTTAGTTTACAGTCAATTCTAAGTCCAAGATAGGTAAAATTGTCGACTTGTTCAATATTCGGGCAAGCACAAGAATAACTAACTGTGTGTAAGCAGTTGTGGTTATGAGATTTTATATGTCTAATTTCTTTCCTTTCCAAATATGGTGACTGGATGTGTAGCAATTTCGTTTTAGAGGCGTTTAGAATTACACCTGCGTCGTGGCACCACATCGTCAATGTATTGAAGTCGGCTTGAAGTTGATCTGATATAGTCGTTAGATCACGACCACCAATTACTAAACATGTATCGTCAGCGAATTGATAACACGTACAATATTTAATGCAGTTACTCATGTCATTGACATATGATATGAAGTGCAATGGGCCCAGCACGGATCCTTGGGCGGTGCCTTCTCTAGCCGCAACCTCTTCACTACTAGTATTACCAATTTTTACTGAGAACTTGCGATTATTGAGGTAGCTAGCACACCAATCTAGAAGCGGTCCGCGTATACCACAAACATCTAGTTTACCTTTTAGTTTGTCGTGATTTAAGGTATCGAAGGCTCGGGAAAAGTCAATGAATAAAGCCAGTACGTATTTCCTTTCGTTAAGATGTCCGTTCACTTCATCACTAAATTTAGAAAGGAGAGAATTAGTTCCTTTTGCTTTTTGAAACCCGAATTGATTATGGTAAATAACATCATTTTTCCTATAAAATGTATATATCTGTTCACTTATATATTTTTCTATTATTTTATCTATGGACGAAAGCAATGTTATCGGTCGATAATTTGAAACAACATCACGTTTACCGCTTTTATATATTGGCCTAACACATCCTTTTTTTAATTCATCGGGGTACAGACCACATTTAACACTACAGTTTACTAAGTTAGATATTGCTGCTGCTATATTTTTACCAATATATTTTATGTCATTAACCTTTATGTTATCGAAACCTGGTGCTTTATTAGATTTAAGATTTTTAATAATGTTGTATATTTTGTCGCATGACGCTTTTTGGTATCGAATACTGGATTGTGTAGGCTTTATGTAAAGGTTTGCATCCAATAATTTATTTTTACAATCTGGAATGATATTTTTTACAACCGTTTCAAATCCGTGTGCAAATTTATTAGCAATAGTTTTTGTAGAAATGCATTGTGATTTAAAAGCTTTTAATATAGCTTCATCAATTGAGAGTGTTATTCGACCAAGCATCTGATTTATTATTCGGTACATTTTTTTGGGATTATTAAAATTATTTGTTATAGTATTAATGTAAAAGGAATTTCTGTGTTGTTCTAAGACTGTACGTACTTTGTTTCGCGTTCTGTTATATTCTAATCTTAATTTAGCGTCGCTTGGATTTTTTTACATAGCGAAAATAGTTTATCGCGTTTATTACATAACTTAATGACATTTTTATCCATCCATGGAGCCCTAAATAATTTGGGAGGTGTATGTTTCACGGATTGCCCGCTTGCCTCATCACACGCTTTTCTATAAGATTCATTAATAAAATCATAGATTTGTTTTGGCGATTTCATGTTATTAGTTCGCGTCCATTCTATTTTATTTAATTTATCTTTTAATAATTTATAATTTATGTAAGTTTCACAACCAGCCTGTATATCATTCGACATCGTATCATTCACGCAGGTAAATATAATAGCGCGATGGTCCGCCAGTACGACATCGACCGCTGCGGAGTACGGATTTAATGTGGGGAATCGTGCGAAAATATGGTCAATGCAAGATTTAGTGATTACGTTTTTCCTTAATTCGATTCTAGTATAATCCGTGATTCCACACATTAGTCCGCGCTCGGTTAGTGTTTCTAAGTATGAGTCTTTGTACGAGGATATGCTTTTCAGATCAATGTTAATATCCCCGATCAACAGAACGTTAGCGTTTTGATCGCAGTTTGAAATATACTTGCGTAGTTCCTTTATAAAAATAACTTTGTTCGTGGACGGCGGCCTATAAATTGCACACACAACTGTGGTTTTATTGTGACCAATTTTTAGTGTACCTGTTAAATTTTCAAACGTACAGCTTTTGTATTGAATTGGAGTAAATTTAATATAATTTTTAGTATATACGATTATTCCACCGCCTTTTTTATTTGCCCGCAGTTGTGAGTACATATTATAGCCTGGTATTTCAAACAATTTCACGACATTTTCGGATATTCCAGCTTCGGTGACAACAATTATATCTAATGGATACGAACAATTATGAATCACTTGTAAAAGTGTTACAAAGTTTTTTGTTATTGATCGGATATTTATATGAAGACAAGTAAAGTTTAGATTACTGTAAGTAGGTATATTTTGGAAAAAGTTATTTATAGATGCACAATTGAAAATTTCTTGAATCTCAGACATTATATTGCTTATATGATAGAAACAAAATAAAAATTTATAGGGGATTTTAGATTTGTTTCACAAGTTGATTAATATCTTGTAGACACCGAATATAATAGATTTTACTGTTACTTGTTTTCCTTGCGCATACCTTCCCGTCTTTGAACCATACAAATTGAAAAGAGCCACGTAATTGTTGTTTTGCATTATAAAGTAAGGTTTTCATATACTTGGTGAGAGCCTGTCTTATGAATATACGGTCTTCAACCTTTTCTTTAGCAGCATTTGGTAGCACCAGTCCAACGGAAATATTTTTTTCTTTGCTCGCTGTGATCCATTTGTTTTTTTCAATTTGTGAGTGCAATCCCACCAGTAACGTGCTTCCTTTATCCTTACCACCTAGTAGACGCTGTGCAGATCGAATTTCTTGTTTATCAACTTCTAGTTTTGAGGCTACAGAAGTGAGTACTTTGTCCAGTTCTATTAGGGGAAAATCCGGTAAGCCAGTAATTTCAATGGTCGATGAAAACATATGTTGATCGAATTGCCTCGTTTCTTGTTCTAAAGCTGTTACTCTCAACTCTAAATTCCTATTTCTGTTTTGCAAATCTTGATTTTTATGTTCAAGGTCTTTAATTTTATCGTCTTGACTATTAATTGATTTTTCCATGTTGGCAAATTGATCATTTAAAAACTCTAATGCACTTTCGAGATTACCTATCTCTTCACGAAAAGTTTTTTTAATTTCACGACTTATATCCTGGACAAGCTTACGTGTATTAATAGTCGAATTAACGGTATGGCCTAAATCCATTTCGTCGTCGACTTCTTCTTCTGGTATAATGAAGGAAGTTCTACGGGTAACATTTAATAAGCACTCTTCGCAACTCCACTCTATACTGGTTGAATTTCGCAAGGTGTTAATCTGCTTGTTTGAAAGCTTAGAACATACTGGATCAGCATGAACCCCCTTATCACATCTGCTGCATTCCAAACCAGGAGATTTTCTCGTTATATTTTTATGACATAAAACGCATTTCTTCACAACCATTTTAAAGGGTAACGGCACTAATTTAAAACTTCACATACAACCGTTTCGCACGGAAGGCGAACGACGACTCAACGACGACGACACAGTTGACTCGCCGAGTGGTATCCGGCTAAGTAGAATAGACATCCCTCATTTCTTACCGAGGTATTGTAAAAGGCAACTAAGGTAAGTTTACTCGCCATGTGATATCCAGCTGAGTAGAATAGACCTTCCTCATTTCTTACCAAGGTGTCGTAAAAGGTGACTAAGGTAAGTCGACCCACCGTGTGATATCAGGTTGAGTAGAATAGACCACCCTCTTTCTTATCGACGTGTCAAAGACGACTAAGGTAAGTTGACGTCAGGCAGCGGCCGCTCGTAAAATACATAGCCAAATGATGTTACAACATGTTTATGACATGTTGTGCTGACCCCACTTAGTGTGGGATAAGTGCAGGAAATTGATCAAAGATATCGTAAAATATATAAGAAATTATTCATAAAGAAAAAATAATGAAAAGTATTGTAAATATGTAAGTGCGAGCAAGTAACATAAATAAAATTGGATTAATCGAGTGTTAATATTTAATTGCCTCCCAAGTTTCCAGAGGGAACAAAATAATTGAAAATGTTCGATACATTAAAAGTTTGTGTCTATTTATATAATAAATTTGTTTGAATTAATTTGTTCCATTATTATGGCAAACAAAATTTCTAAACTGAAATTCGAAAAAAAAAAAAAATTTTGCTCGGAAAATTGTAAGTGAATTTAAGATCTGTTTTTAACAGTCGTTTGTCAAATAGGGGTTAAAGTTAATATTTTGGTTTCGAGAAACTATATCATAATCAAACAAATGTATTTTTATTTTAATTTTACTAAATTTTTAAAAGGTATTATGAGAATTAGTGCTGGATTAAAATATTCAGAAAGAGTATCGCAAGAATGCACTCGTTTGCATTATTTTTGTAATTGGAACCATTTTGCTTCATTAAGGGCAATGTATATATTTTAAACTCTACAAATTGGAAATTAGAAATTAAAATTAATAAAGTTACTAAGTTTAGGGTCTATAAAAAACAATAAGTACCTAATATTTATTCGATGCATACCTCTCATAGTCTATGGTGACATATTTTCCCGCTTCATTTTTTGTCTGCTTGACTGCGTTATCTTCTATATGACGGGTAAACACAACATTAAATTTTATCAGCTCTGTACTGTTTTTTATGTTTTTTGTTATGTAACTTTATCAAACAGTTAGATTTAGCCCTATTAACTCTTAATCAATACCAATTCATATCTTAAACGATGATTTACATCAAGATCTATAGTCCTAAGACATTTAGCTGCTTTATCATTATTTGTCAGAGTTCCCATGCTTAAGCTTCTTTTAAGTAGTAATAAAATTTGATTAAATTTCTTATTGTTTGTACAAAGGATGTTATAATTTTTGTAAGCGACCGGATAAGTCTGGTCATGAGCTCTTTGGTTTAAGAGTTTGCACTGGAAAATTGTTAGGAAAATCGACCTCGGATGATCGGATGAAAAGATTCACCGATAGCTGTCAGCATCTAGCTATATGCTTAAGATTGGCTTGATTTAAATGGGTGTATATTTGAATTTAAGTATTTATTTAAAAATTATATAAGTATATATTCACCAGTTGTCTGTCTATCATAACACAAGTATTAAGTTACTTACTTTAGGGACAGACGACCGTGTGTAAGTGTCCCATATATTTATATTTATAATTTGTACATTTACGAGTATGATCTAGGTTACTGTTTGAAGTTCATCCTAATAATTGTTGGTAGCTATAACATTCAAGATGAACTTCTTAATCAGCGACACAAAGAAAACTAAATGCTAAGATTGGACTAGTATGATATATGACGTCCAAATTTCTCTCATTCTCAGTCACTAAATTAGGTGATTGTTGCTGGGATATTGTTGATCTATATGTATTTAGAATGATATAATATGACGACTACTATCTCACGTGATGAAAGTATATAAATTTCGATATCGGGGTATTTTTATAAGTAGAAACTTGATAAGCCACGTTACGTTAGGTTAAATTTCAGGTATCGGATACCTATAGCAAAGACGACCTTTCTATCACATCTGCTAGTTAGATTGATAACTAAATATATTAAAGAGTAAAAAGTGTTTAATCTATTTTTTTCATTCTTCTCTTATTCTTATTATCTCTTACACAAACACACTCATACACACACTCCAACTGATTTCTGTTACTTGTTCTCTGTTGCAATTGTTCTGTTACAATTTTATTTTTGAATAATATTGTCAACATTGTTAAATTTTAAGTAAGGGAAGAGGCGAGGCGTCCTTACCACAAGTATCCTTTTGAATTAATAGGCTCGCTTCAATTTTGTGGATTATATAAAAATAGACTTTTAAATTTATGGGATTTCAAATATTCTTACCTTTTTACATCTCGCCAGAGCAACGATCGTGATCAAATTCCCAGGTATACCGACGAGCATAAATAGCACGCAGCATACCGATGCGAACCGTAGTAAACCTTCAGGGTAGTCCTTAAACAGTTCCACCGCTGCAAGTTCTTCATCCGTGTCATACGCGTCCAGCCCGACATTCCAGTCCTGACCATCAACGCCACTTGCCAAAGTGCTCTTAGCTATACTCGGTAACAGATCACCCATTGTAACAGACCATTCATTATTTCGTCACTAAATTGGGTATAAACTTTATCGTAGTTATGTTCTTTATAACAGCCATAGCATTAGGTCGGGATGCGCGCAGGCTTGCTCCACGACTGACGAGAGTACCACGATGCAGTTTGAGCGAAGATTTGATAAGGCATTCTGCCGGCGGGTCACAGATGGTCAGGAAGTGCGTATCGGAACAGCGTCGTCGCTTTACTCCCTGTAGATAATTACAAATTTATTTTACTAATTTTGATAAGACAAATATTGGTTGTAATTGTTGGTCATACTGATAACATGAGATAATGTGTATTGGGTGATAAGAATATTTAATAATAAAACGGCCGATTGTCTAACAGTTAAATAAACGCCGGTCTCGCATGCAAGTCGTTCGCTTTAGAACTGGTAGTAACTATGTAATTTTTTTGTTTTAACTTGTATAAAATTTATTAGATTTATTGTTGCATTATTATTTGTAATTATTATCATTGCAAATAATAAGCAATAACGTTAATATTGCGTTATTCAGCCCATGTTGAGCCCAGTTATAAACATCTCAACAAACATCAACTTACCTTAATCGTACTTTACGACACCTTGGTAAGAAAGAGGGTGTTCTATTCTACTCAACCGGATACGGTCACGGTGGGTCAACTTACCTTAGTCGACTTTTAAGACACCTCGTCAAGAGATGAGGGTGTTCTATTCTACTTATTTAATGAAACATCTAATTAAATACAAGTACTACTTGTTCCCAAAATTTAATTATTAAGGATATTGATTTCTTAAGAGCCCTCGTGCGTTTGAAAGTTAATTACTTGAAAAATTGTTGTTTCCGGTGAAGTTCGAAGTTTTCGAAGAATTTCGAGTCGAATTTCCACTTGGTCGCTTTGACTAAAAATTATTTAATTTGGGATAATTTTCTCTTGTCTCCCGAAAGTTATTTGGCTCAAATTAATTAAAGGTCAGTGACATTTATTAACAAATTCACTACTAACTTTAACCTTTGCTCTTCGTGCTAGTTTAAGATATTATTGTTTACTTCGATATTCATATATCTGTATTTTCACGCCGTGTAGTATCCGGCTGAATAGAATAGTACCACCCTCATTTCTTACCAAGGTGTCGTAAAAGGCGACTAAGGTAAGTCGACCCGCTGTGTGATATCCGGATGAGTAGAATAGACCACCCTCTTTCTTACCGAGTCGTCGTAAAATACGACTAAGGTAAGTTGATGTCAGGCAGGCGGCGGGTCGTAAAAACGCAGCCAAATCATGTGACAACATGTTTATAACATGTTGTGCCGACCCCACTTAGAGTGGAAAAGGGCAGGAAGATGATGATGATGACATATACCTGTATTTTCATATACAAATGTTACTTGTTTTTTTTTTAATAATTTAAGTACAATGCAAAAACATTTAAACAAGTTGTAACATGATTTGGCTGGGTATTTTACGACAGCTAAGAAATGAGGGTGGTCAATTCTACTCTGCCAGATACCACACGGATGATGGCTAAGTATATGATATTGCAGGTGATAATGAAACTTCAGGAATGAATGATGAAAGTTTTCACGCATTAATACAGTTGTCCCGGGAAATCTAAAGTAATGTGACAGAAATCGTACAAGTTAAATATATGGAGTTGTACCCAAGGATAACTGACTTGATAACGATAGTTCCCGAGTGGCTGCAAAGTTATAAAGGTAACTTAGAAACCAGGTCTATACTTAGCTACTGAGACTTTGTTGCCGTTGGAATAAAACACAGGAATATTAAAAAGTTGATTGAGAGTTGAACCTAAGACCTTTAGCTAAAGTGAACTAACATAATTTATATAATCAGGACTTACTTTGCGGAGATCCAAAATACAAAAATAATAATATAGTATAGTATAGTAGTAGTATGAAGCTGTGGTAGCCCAGCGGTAACACCGTGCGACTCTTTTGAGAAGGTCACGGGTTCAAACCCGGGCAGACACCAATGAGTTTTTCTGTTAAAACTTATGTGTCTAATTGATAATTGCAATTTATCACACGCTTTTCGGTGAAGGAAAACATCGTGAGGAAACCTGCATATCTCTAGAGAATTCTGGAGATATGTGTAACCTACCAATCCGCATTGGAGCAGCGTGGTAGGTCTTAGCTCCAATCCTTCTCTCCAAAAACGGAGAGAAGAGGCCTATTCTCAGCAGTGGGATTGTAACAGGCCGCTACTTACTTACTTTTTATAGTATAGTAATAATAAAGTAAAAATATTTTGCTATAAACCGCGATAAAGTAAAATAAAAAAACGATACATTTATTGCTATTTTATTAATCATCTGGCTTTAAGACCTACATTTTTTAATGAAAAAAGATCTTTACCAAGCTGGGTCACAAATATAATGGAAATATTTCAGCACTGTGTGTCAGAGATATGAATATTTATGAGTAAAATCCTGACCGAAGCTTTGTGAATAGACCTCACTTATCTTCATCCTTATTTTGATGACCGCTGTGGCACAGATTTTTGGTTTAGGGGATAACCCCAAAGGTACAAAATTTGTGATTCAATTGCTAGTTATATATTTAAATTTTATTTTCAAACTAGTGGTTCGCTCCGGCTTCGCACGGGTATGAAATATATAGCTTATGTGACTCAGTGAAAACAATGATTAAAATCTATCAAGTAGTTTTGTTTTATTCATTACTGCCCGTGGCCCGTTAAATTTAGAGTAAAACAATTCCCCTTACCCTATACCATAAAGATTCCCTGCTATCTTTGGAATATCTAAACTCATATACTACATTTTTACTTATTTACTTTTACATTTTCCTATGTACCTATTTTATTTTTAACATCAATTACAGAATGCCTTTATATACACCATTCACTGCTTTCTTGTCATTTCACAAAACATACAAGACCAAACCGCATTGGAGCAGCGTGGTAGGTCTTAGAACCAATCCTTCTCTTGAAAAACGGAGAGAAGAGGCCTATTCCCAGCAGTGGGAGAGTAATAGGCTACTTTACTTTACTTTTTATGACTACTATTATGTTTAAAATTTCAATTCGGGAAAAAAATTGTAACACACTGATTTCCATGCGGGCGAAACTTTTTGCACACCTAATAGTAAATTAATAGGTTTGATATATGTTTATAGACGAAGCATTACTAATTCGCGATATGATAAAAGTCGAATACATCAAATATATATTATGATCCCACTCGTAAATATAACACTAAACAAAAGTAAGGGTAAGTCTAGACAGGATACAATATAATAGATCTGATAAGAAAGACGTATAACCAAATAAGGTGGAGGTTTATATCGTATTTAGACTCTAATAAAGCTATTTTGCGGTTTAATTACGAAACACGTTTCCAAATATTGTATATTATGGAATAATGGGATTTTGTGAAGATTAAAACTTGGTTGGCCTCAGGAAATTAATAAATACGTTATATTGCGATATAAAATAGGCAAGACTTATACTGCAAAATTTGGTAGAGGGTTTTTGAAGGTGTCGGTTTTCTCAGACTCACGTTTATTAGAGCCTGCCATTTTAATATTTACTTTCAGAATTTATGAACTATACTAATACATTATAATAATAAATATATGAGACACTCACACACACAGTCGTCCGTCCTCTAAGTAAGTACTTAATACTTGTGTTATGGGTGACAGACAACTGGTAAATATATATAATAATATTTTTTTTAAATACATACTTAAATACAAATATACCCCCAGGCTCAAAGACCAACAAATTCATTTTAAAGAAAAAGTTGGCCCTCAGCGGGAATCGAACCCGCGACCCGCGGAGCTGAAGGCAGGGTCAAGCAGGCCAGTCAAATAATCTATGGACTGTATTGACGTATTACTTATACTTATATTGTAAGTTGTAATGTTTTATTGATTGGGCAGTCGGCGCAGTGGGTAGTGTTACTGCCTTCAGCTCCGCGGGTCGCGGTTTCGATCCCCGCCGGGGGACAACATTTACTATAAACAATTTGTAGGTTCTTCGAGCCTGGGTGTATATTTATATTTAAGTAGGTATTTAAAGCTATATAAGTATATATATATTCACCAGTTGTCTGTCTACCATAACACAACTATTAAGTTACTTTGGGGACGGACCAACGTGTGTATAAGTGTCCCATATATATTTATTATATTATTATTATTGTCTCTACAATACTCATATTTTTCGTATTGTTCCGATTTTAGTTCAAAAGAGTGTTTTTCAATTTTTTCTAAACTTTAATTTATTAGGGTTCATAGCGGCTACCTATTGTTAAAAACTAATCTAAACAAACTAAAAGCAAATAATAACTTTTGAACAGCGCTACCCAACACTCACAAAAAAGTTTTGCATCTGTATTTTTCCTATAATATGAAAATGAAATTCTTTCCTCTATGTATTACGAATTTTAATTTTTATAATGATATCAAAATTATTTTGTTGTTTTTTCTCAGTAATAGCATCTTTCCGAGCCAGAGATAGCTTCATTATAATTTCGACGAGTACTTAAAATTAGCTTTTACCCGTAACTTCGTTCGCGTGGACTGTAGTCTTGGAAAAATCCAGTAGTTTCTGTCATTCTCTAACCCTGTAAATATCTCCTTCAGTTGATAATAGATGGTGCTTTTCAATGTCATCCTATTCTTGTAGAATTAACAGGAATTTCATAGCTTATATGTTACCCCAGTGTATAGGGAATAATTGTACCAAATTTCATCGATATTAGTTCAACAGATTCGCCGTGAAAGTGTCACAAACATACATCCATACTCACAAACTTTCGCATTTATTAGTAGGATTAGTAGAAGATTATAATTTATTATTTTTTTAAAGTTTTCAAGCAATTTGCGTTACAAATTACTAATAAACTTGCTAACCCCTCCAGCTAAGCTAAATGCTTGTGTTAAAATAGCGTTCAAATCGCCTAGTATTATGGTCAAGATTCGAACCCACGACCTCTCGATCGCAAATCCGTTACTCTAACCATTCCGCTACCGCCACTTGTAATGAATATTGAATTAATGAAGCATAATGGAAATTTAATTCGAAAGCTTATTCGTGCTTAATAGAAAAAAGAACATATTGAATTTGTTGCAGAACAGACGTAATATAACATTCTTCATACATCAGTTTATTCAGCTGTAGAAGCAATAAGGAAAAGGAAACAGGCCGTGACAGTCAAATGTATAACTGCCATTTTCAATTAAGGGCGAAAAAGACGGCCTGGGGTGTTAAGTAGACCCTGAATTCGCAACATTATGTTTATACTGTTCATCTCGGGTGCGACCCGTTTCTTTTTTGGGCCGTGGTGTTAATGAATTATTATTTACCATTCGAACGATGGCTTTAGTGGGTTACGCGATGACGTTCAGTTGTATTGACGTCAGTATGTTTGGGTAAAATAAATACGCATTACGTGCACGTGGATTGTTGAAATGGTAAACCTGTTCGCGTCCCTTGTATATAGTTTTAAGAATTTTATTGCAGATATATTACAAAAATTGTATAAATCATTCAGGCACTCGTTCATGCGTTTCACACATCTTAAGTTTGAATAGATTCTTGGATGTGTTTTCGTGGAGAATATGATAAAATGTTAATGTATAGAAACCGGCTATACTCACGTATTATTTGATCAGATGAGCCCGACTTGTTTCAAGCCCATACGGGGTTTTTATTCATAAGTACTTTACGCGAACTGAAAATTTAATTCAAAAAGGATAAAATGTTTTGGAATTTTTCAATCCCACTTATTTAAGTCTATCATATCCTTATGATATCCGAACGGTGAGATCTCTTGACAGGAGGTCACGAGTTCAAATCCTTCGCAGGAACCAATAAGTTTTTCTATTGAAACTTATGTGTCTAATTTATCACACACTTTACGTTGAAAGAAAACAACCTGAGAAAACCAGCATCTATTCTTGAACCTATGGACGTCAACTGCTGGATATAAATCTCTTCACGATACATCTCTTCTCTTCTTCATTTCTGGTTTGATCACATAGAGATATTTCAAGCATAGCTCGCTCCATCGCCCGCTGAGTGACTCTGAGCTTTTTATGACCCCTATAGTCATCGACCAGCTTCTTGGGTTATGTGTAACCTACCAATCCGCATTGTAGCAGGGAGGTTGATTCAAGCTCCAACCTTTCTGTACCAAAGGAGGTCTTTGCCCAGCTGTGGGATAGTAATGGGTCGTTAGTTTAATTTTTTACATCATCCACTGTGTTATACGATATAAAAAATCAATATAATATATCATCGCAGACTTTAAGTCAACAGTTTTTCAACAGGGATGATTTGTGAAGCCATTGTTATGAAGTTATATTAGGAAAAGTTTTTGGGAAAAATATTCTGATTACTATTCTGGTCAGCTTCGAAACTCGCCAATCCCTATATAATTGAAATAAGGGTGTTTTAACGAGATACTTATAAATTTCCAGATGGTGTAACATGATTGTTTTGTAGCCGATTGGTCTACCGACGCTGCTTCTTCTGCACGTTCGCCATTCCAGCACCTTAAACCCCAACTCTAATCGGTTTTCTTTAGAATGTGCCTCGTCTATCAATATTTTAGCTTAGCGACACGCTGAACTATATCAGTGACTCCATTTTCTACGGATCTCTTCATTTCTGATTTGATCACTTAGAGATACTCTGAGAATAACTTGTTTCATCGCCCGCTGATTGTTTCTGAGGTTTCTTATGATGCCCAGACCGAAACGCGTATTGTTTCGGTTCCGTGTCATAACTGTAAGACGCACAGCTCGAAGATATATATATACATACATATATATATATGTATAAATACAAGATTGACTTATTTAAATATTAAAGATAGTATTATCCATACAATCAAACTACGCTAGAATTGTGACTTTAACTTTAAATAGCAATGAACTATTAAGAGCGCAATAGTTGATTTATAATAAACTTCCACAACAATTCAAACTAAAGTTCGAAATGCTGTCATCCATTGAGAAGAACTCATGAGAATTTGCTTGCACGTAAGAAAGTAATATTGATCACAAGTGAATAGATGCTGTAAGCAGAAAATTCGTTATAAGTTACTAAGTAATAAATATAACATAGATTTTCGTTGTAAACAAAAATTATCATACCAACTATTAAATAGATAACTATGGATTTTCAAATACCTTAAAATAGCGATAGCTACTAATGATTATTTGACTAGAGTAGCGAATCATTAGTAGGTCTGTAAGTGAGAGTGTTGCAACAAATAATAAGTATACTCATACTCTCTTAGTCTAATCACACGTAAAAAAGGGAGATAGAGAGATAATAAGTCTCATTTTCTAAAAGATGAAGTATACGAGTTTCATCTTCCTTACCACCACTTACTAGCCTACCAATAGCGCCCCTACTCTAGAATTAATAACTCAATGCGAGTATGTTGATTAAGTCAAGACATTCCCAATTCTAAATTTTCGTAGCGCTATATTATGCGTCATAGCCAATCGTAAAGATATTTTAGGAGTTTTATTCCATAATATATCCCATTTTCAGCTCATAAACATATCACATTAATGGAATAATAATGGTGGAATTTATGCTATCTCCGTTCCACTTGTTACTTTCTAAAGGGTCATGGAGTCTAGACGGCAGTCGCTGTACATGAAAATTGTAGCGTGTCACATATGGGTGAGAATGATAAGCTTATGTTTGATCAAAGAGAAAGTCTGGAGGTGTCATCTTCACTTGTCTTTCTCCCTCTATTCAAGTTGCCATGTTTACGTTGTTTTCTGGACAAACAATATACCTTTTTTTTCGAATTGACTAACGCTTTTAGCCCTAAAAGCTTGACAGCGTCACCGGAGAGACTGAACGAGCGTAAAAGGTTCGGCGGGGAAAATTAGTAAAAGCAAGTGCTATTTACACTTGTAACTTCCTGGGAGCGTTGTCTTAAAGGTGTTTTCTCTGAGACCAAACCTCGGCCTAAAACGGCGCGTATGGGAGGGTTCGGGCCCGCATGAAATAATTCTAAGCGGTTCCATGTTGGCCTAGGCAAGTAGGGGGAGGTCGTTTAGTCCATGCAAATCAAACACTCCTTACCAGTACGGGATCAATATGATTATGAAGCTACAACTGGTTCGGAATGTTGCTCTTACCGAGAAGAACCAGAAAAACTCGGCGGTCAATCTTTTAAACATTTTCAATTTTACATTATGAAACCGCAGTCCTGTATAAAGCTGAAAGGATTTATAAATCCAGGCATTTTTATCATCTAAATAATCTTCAATTTTGTAATATGTTTTACGTATAAGTACATCTCTTATACTTAACCTAAACGTCTAGTATGGACCAGTTTAAAGCTAGATTCATTCCTACAGCTACATATTTCTTATGTATAGCAACATTTTGTAAGATGTTGTTTTATTTATTGTCACGCTGTTATTTTACGCTTAAATCTTACTATAATGTCATAAAAACTTATTATATATTTCCGCCAAAAGAAGGTATTTTTATTTAAAAGTAGTGCAATCTATTCATCAACCATATAATATGATAATTGATTGCTTTTTATGCCTTTATTATAATTTCCAGCATCATATTGTTGGAAAAACAAAATAAATACAGATAAAGATGCTTATATATTGCTAGACTTTCATCTGCATTATTTCTTTAAGCCTATACTGGTGACCCCTACGTGATCAGAAACACAATCTTTTGCTAATAGAATTCTATTCTATATCTTGTATAGTAATACCGTCTAGAAATGTCCGCATTGAGCCGTAGTGCCGCCATACTCATTTTCTGTAATAAAATAAGTCCAATTTTGTCATTACTACATACTGTTTTATTAAGCTTTATCAAACCAATATAAAGACAAAACAGATTACTATCATGTGATACAGTCCAGTTGGCCCAAATGGGATCCAAAATTATTTATTTATTTATTTATGTACCATGAAAAATGTTGGAAAAAACATTATTGGAAAATTATGGTAATTAATTAATGGTAGAATTATTTGCTATAATGTTGTGCCGACCCCACTTAGAGTGGGATAAGGGCAGGAGGATGATGACAATATAGTACTTATGATAATAATTTATGGAATTAGGTGTTAATTTGCGGAGGTCCATAATACAAACTTGAAAATATTATTTTGCTATAATCCGCGAAGAAAATATACTTGTATGTAATGCTAAATGTAGAGTGTACTATTCGTTCTCATACTTGATACATGCAGAATTTGTAACATGCACTGCACACATTCACCACAATCTCAACAATTGTTTCGCCCCGTAATCGAAACAACGTCAGGAGATAGACTCCAAGACAAAATCGCAAAGCGAAGCACTTGCATATATTTTATTCTATTATAGCAAAATAATATTTTGGACGTTTGTACTACTAATGATAGTTGAAATCAATTAATCTGACAAAAAGAATTAAATCTTAATGGACACAAATTAAAGACATTCATCAATGTAGGTAATCCTATAAACAGAGCATCGCAATAGATGCTAGAGGAATTTCTCGACAACAAAATCGTCGGGGACCACTAATCCTTGATATGAAGGAGCAGGGTTATAGACCTCTGGCGATTATTCGGATTACGTTATAACATCTAACAAAGAAGCGGATGAATGAATGACCGGCTCATTCTATTGTAGCGAAGGAGCTTTGTCATTTACGCTGAATTTCGCCAGTAATAACAGATTCTAGACATATGATTAATTACACAGACCCAGAATAAATCTTACTAAATAATAGATTATTTCGAACAATGCATTTGTTTAGTGTTTTTGCGATATCCTAAATGGATCTTCTAAATACTAAATACCTAAAGGAAATGTAAAGAAATGTATGTCTGATTTTAAAAAGCATTTTTTCTTAAAGTAGGCTTAAAAGTATTTTTTTATATATGGAATTATACCGTTTGTATAATCTGTCTGTTTCCAAAGTACCTAATTACTTGTCTTGTTAATGCATATATAGTTTTTAATACATACTTGAGTAGATACATACACCCAGACTCAAGGAAACAACAAGTTTTTTTTGGATAATGTTGACCATCGTCGGAAATCCCACCGTGTGGTATCCGGTTGAGTAGAATAGACCATCTTCATTTTTACCGAGGTGTCGTAAAAGGCGACTGATGGTAAGTTCACCCGCCGTGTGGAATTCGACTGAGTGGAAAAGATCAATCACATTTTTTACCGAGGTGACGTAAAGGGCGACTAAAGTAAGGTGACGACCTGATGTCACCTTACTTTAGCGCAGGCGGCCGGTCGTAAAATACCTAGCGAAATCCCCCCTTAAAGTGGAATAAAGGCAGGAGAATGTTGACCATCGGAAAATGTCGAAAAAATTAACCTGCGACCCCTGGAGCTAAAGGCAGAATCATTGCCAACTGCGTTAACAGGCTAGTTATTTAATATAAGAAATTAGTCACGCTGATAAGAAAAAATCAAAAACCAAAAAAAAAAAATTAATTCGATGAGTTTCGAAATATACTAGCTAAATTATTACATGAGCTTGTAGCAAGAATTATATTTTGGATTAAGTCGCTTTAAGGCTATATTGTAGCATCCAATATTGCTTCCGAAAAATATAAGCGTGTGTTCTGAAACATTTTCTACTGATTTTCTGTTTGTGATCTATGCTCCAACAAAGAGTCAGACTGATTTACTCAATACTCCACTAAATATAATTAAGTCACCAAAAGCTGTCTGTCTGTCTGTAATCGATTTTTCTCAAAATTTACTTTTGTACGGTTTATACTGAAATATAGCGCAATTCTTGAGAAAGGTTTAAATTAATAATACATTATGGTTTTATGTAAATTGACTGAAATATAAAGCGGGAAAACACACTGATATCCATACGGGTGAAGCCGCGGGTGAAACTAGTGTAGACTAAAAATAAACATCAGTAATGCGCTGCTTTGATCGGATTCGTAGTACAAAATTGTTCTGTTCAAAGCAAACATGTCAACATACTGGTCTGTATTGGAGATGTGATTCAGCATTGAATTTATATGGAAATGTGGAAGTTTCTGTGTAGCTCATGAATTTACTGACCTATTTATTGTTTAGTGATGATAATACAAATATATCGCACGCTTAGTATTATATTGTACTATAGCCGTGTGGTATTCGGCTGAGTAGAATAGTACCACCCTCTTTTCTTACCGAGGTGTCGTAAAAGGCGACTAAGGTAAGTCGACCCGCCGTGTGGTATCCGGTTTAGTAGAATAGACCACCCTCTTTCTTACCGAGGTCGTAAAATATGACTGAGGTAAGTTGATGTCGGGCAGGCGGCCGGTCGTAAAAACACAGCCAAATCATGTGACAGCATGTTTATAACATGTTGTGCCGACCCCACTTAAAGTGGGATAAGGGCAGGAAGTTGATGAGTATTATATTGTAGTAATTCATAAAAGTTGTTTTGTGCAAATGCAATAAAGCCTAGCGTAGCGGCAACAAAACTCGTGAGAGGAAAAAAAAGCACAAAGCTTTTAAGAGAAAGAAAAACACTATTTTTTTTAACAATTCGTAGCGTGAAGTCATAGATGGCATAATGGATGGACCATGGATAATAAGTTGTATTATTCTATACAGGTCTTTGACGATTCAAAAGTGCTCTTAGAAATCCATTTAATTAAAGATTATTGCGAGTTGATATAAAATACAAGCAAACGTTCATCACTTTTTTTCACTCGATACAAAATAAGTTCTGATTGACATCTGAAATTCGGACAAAAATTGTTGCCTTAAATTTTAAATGAACCAATTTTTTTTTTAAAGTTAATCCTCTCTTGTGCTTGTTTAATTCGTTCATGCGGTCATCTGTCTATCCCGGCAAAAAAAATATAGCAGTTTTTTCTCTGCCCGAAAATAGGGATAAAACAATTTTTTTTCTTAATAAAAGCTAGGTAAAACTCATTTTAATATTAAAGATAATAAACTCTTCGAATTTTCAAAGTGGAATTCGAAAGTAGAAAGTTTTTAGAATAGTTTGTACAAAAGTAATAATAAAATTATTAAAAGTAATAATAAATTGCTAATACAAGTCCAAATCAATTCATAATAAAAAAGTAATAGTCCTATTATTACTTTTGTAATATGGATCTCAGCAAAGTGACGCCCAATTCTATAAATAAGAATAGTTTTTTATCAAAAGAACAAATATTTCTACGGTTTACAAATAGAACCAACATTTATTTTAACTCGGATACAGTAATGGCTGTCCAGCTCCCATACAATTAATCCATGGTGACTTAAAACCACAATTTAAAAGCGCATTTTATCAATGTCCCAGTTAACAGGTCATTTATTGCATGTCAACATAAAGCTTCAACCACACGACAATTTTAACTTATATAATATTTTTACTTATTTCAATTATAATTCTTCTGATTATATAGTATATATATAATATATCTTTTTTAGATATAAAAGTGTTATTGCATCCTTTTATTGTATAATTAATTTTAGAATTACGTAGCAGCTACGGCGTAGCACCTTTTATGTTTTTAACATTCCACTAGAATTAAAGTTAATAAATCATTATGTTATCTAGTAGAAGTTTTTATTTCCTTGTCCGTTTTTATAGAGCGATCGCTACATCGCTTAATTAAGCTTTGTAGCGTTTATATTTGTTTATAGCCGCAATGGTAAAGCCCTTGCTTTTGGAACAAATCATGATATAATTTATAAAAAAAAGTCAAATTTCAAATAGATCCTGAAAGCAATGTCCTATATTAGGATAGAATACTTAGGTATTCTAGAGAGGGTGGGGATCCTAGTTCCACACATTCAGATTTATCATCCATCGGTTGATCTAATTATGTAACCGGTATTAATCTTCTTGGTTCTTTATGTTATGAGGCTTTTGGTCTTTTTAGCACTTCCGTGTTACAAATTAAGTCACTTAAGATATTTTGAAGGAAACACTTTCCGTCACATGCAAAAACATAATATTAATTTATTAATATTGTAGTACATACTGTGCTGTATAATGGACGACATTATCACTCAGTACAAACCTCTGCGGTTTTCGTAGTGTTGAGTAATGTTAGTAAGTAAATTGTTAAATAAGTGAAAATAAAACATTCTAGTCTTTCTCACTAGGCTATAACTGCTATTGCGAATTATGGAATAGTATCCCTGTCACAGTTTATTCCAGGCTATATGCTAGTGATAGTGCAACATCTAGCGCGTCTCTATGGCGCCTGGCAGGAAGTGACCGTCCCAGTTCAACGACCTATTTTATGTATTGTTTATCTGCAATCTGTTTTATATTGGAGAATTTTCTACGGAGTAACTGAGTATGGATGGGAAAGTATATGGGGCAATATATTAATTATTACACAGCGTGCGATAGACTGTTAATTGCTAAGGGATAGAATATATAACATATGTAAAAATAGGCAACCACCAAATTCGTTTTACTAGGAATAATATCAAGCATGTGTTTCTGATGACGAATTTTCGAACTTGAAAATTGGTCACCCCAATTATCAGCTACTATTGAGTGTATATTAAATAAAAAAAAACCTAATCAGATACGAAAGAAAGATTTACATAGAAATTAATTATAAAGATTTAGCATGATTTGATGATGAGTGAAACAATATTGTTAAAATTGATACAATATAAGCTTCTATAATAGAAAGTTATAATAAGTTTATTTTGTATAGCGGGTCATAGCACAATAATTTTATTATTACTTGTGTATTATGGAACTCTGCAAAGTAACGCCTAATTCTTTAAATTATTCATGTATTGGATAACATGTCGTAGATGAGAAACTCCCGTTTTGCCTTCGGGAAAAGGATATAAACAATACATAATTGAGATTAGTTTAGCATTTACGAGTAGGTCTAATTCAAATGTATCCTAATATTTCTAAAGCGATGATGTTTAGCACAGTGTCAAGGATAAAGTATTATTTGAAGAATGGCAATATCGGATAAATTTAAACATTGATATAACATACAAAGGCATTTGAAGTATGACAAATAATTGAAAATCGCCAGAGCAAGCAATGAATGGATTTACTTAAATCCTTTTGTTTGTAGGACTGTTTACGTCTTTCAAAGATATTTGAGACAAAGCAATATTGAGAACAATATTACTTCAATTTGAATGTAGCTAGGAACAGTTAAATGTCGAGCTTTAATATTAAATTGATATAAGATATTTAATAATCAGATTTTAGCTATGCTATTGTAAACGACGTCAATAGTATTAATACAATGTACACTTTGAGAGTGATATAGTTTATAAACTATTATATATTTTTTTATCTGTAATGGTATGAAAGGTTTTTGTTTAAATAATTTATTTAAGAATTTAACCATGAACCTTATTTCTGTGGCTGAGACTATTTGAAACAGTTACGGGATAATATTGTGTTTTGTGCGTACGTGCGTGTATTTATTTGTGTGTGTCTTTTCTCTTTGCGTGTGTGTCTGTGTGCATGTGTGTTTTCTAATACTATACATATTATACTAAATATTAAACGCTCCAACGGGCTGATGGATACGAGTTTCACTTAAATGTACTGAAAAATGACGATAGTTAACATATGAACTCAACTTTGCGACATTTGTAATGATCTTCTCTGATGTATGTATGTATGTATGTACATTAAGTCGAATTAATTTTTATTTAAACTATTTTATTTTCTAGTCAGTTTTTAAATCTGTCGTGCGTAACTTAAATGAAATCAATTTTAAGACATTAAAAAAAAAGTTTTAAAAATGTTATTTTTTTCTTATTTTCTAGCCAGTTTTTAAATCTGTCGTGCGTTTGACAAAGACGACTTTTTTGTTAACCTTGGTATATTTAAATAATTATTTGATGATCTTTCGATAATTCCGCTAAATATATAGCTGAATGAAATTGAAGAGGAAGGAAATAGAATTGGTAAATTTAATATGTATCATGAAACCGTAACCACTAAGAAACAAGATTCAAAACCTACCCTATTTAGGATTCTGTTTTGCATTATACCTTTTTATTTATTTAAACAAAACATTAAACTCAACGGTTGATTCTCATTATTATTCCACAGGCGTTCGTTAACTTCCACTTTATCGAAAGAGAAACACCTAAAAAGAGCGCGAAAAATAGTTAATTCTGAACGTTGCTACAATTTTATTGGTAAACTACATAGCGAATATTGTATATCAATCACTTTGATTGATCTTCAACGGCCTGCCAAACATGTGAAATGAGAGCATAGAGCGGTGAACTTGATTTGTATTTGATTGCGAATTTAGAATCGATTACTTCTCAGTAAGTACCTCCACGTCGCTCGGTCGTATATTTTACCTAGCCGAAACGGCATTTGATTACTTTCTTAAGTGAGCTTTATTTTTACGATAACAGGGTGGAGTTTTACGGTATACTTTGTTTTAAAATTTGGTCTCGGTATAACACTTGTCTCATTTATTTGATTTAGAGTGGACATTTTTTCGTCGTAACTTATAAAGTTTCGTTTATTAAAATTAATCTTTTATACTTATGTGCTAATGACACTTTCATTTCAAAACGATTTATTATTTTTATTTGGTTTTGATAACAAATGTTTTATATCGGAAAATAAAACATGCTTTAAGTTATTCTGTTGTAGACTGGTAGATTATTTATATCCCAAAATTCTCTCGATATTTGGATTACAAATAAAATAGGAAGTTTTCGGTATCGCACGTTCTTAGCTTAGGAAAAAACATTCTTTTTGTATCCATATAAATGCACTCAAAATATTAGGTATTTCAATGTCATTATCATGGATAAGCCGTGTGGTATCCGGTTGAGTAGAAAAGACAACCCTCTTACCGAGGTGTCGTAAAAGGCGAATAATTTGTCGTCAGGCTGGCGGCTGGTCGTAAAATACGTAGCCAAATCATGCGACAGCATGTTTATAACATGTTGTGCAGACCCCACTTAGAGTGAGATAATGGCAGAAGAATCATGATGAATGTAATCATCGTGAATACATTTTTAGGTATTTTCGCGAGTACGAGGTTTGTTTTTAAATACTCTCTGATATTATCAAATCAATATTAATATTTTTATTATGTGTTATATCTAAATTAAGAAAATTTTAAAGAAATTTAAACAGTTTTAAACAATTAATCGGAACAGAACCCAACTTATGTCATAGCGGATCAAAGAAGATACTACAATACGGCCTGTCTCAAGTAAAACTGCTTTATCCGGTCTTTGGTCCAATTTTAGCAAGAGTTTTCTGAGTATTCTGTAGGGGATCTTTGTTATTAGAGCATTGATGAAAAAAACTGGGTATAATGAGCGTTGAATCAACATTCCGTGCAGCGGTAATTTCGAGGGCTGAAGCTTTTTTGCCCAGTTTTTTCCTTATATACTGTAAACGGATATAACAAGAGGTCGGTGCTATTGTGCGTATTACGAGTGCAACTGATGGATAATGAACTCGCCCTGCATTTTCTGTCACCGTCCTACGAATACAGCCGATGGCATGCTCGGCGTAATGCGCACTAACAAATGGATGTTTCAATGGCAACAGAATAACAATCCATTTTGTGTGATGTGATTTTGTGATGTTTGTTTTGGGATGGTATTAATTACGAGTGCGATAATACACGTTAAATTATAGATTTATATAGTTTTATATACAAGTTAGTATTAGAGGGTTTTATTAATACTCACTTCTAGATCTTCTTTAACAGTACGTATTATAGCTGTATCAAATTTTTATCCCTTATGTTGGCCCAGTATATCAAATGATGTAACCAATCAATCATCATAAAGCATGTGACCAAACAAGTGTTTTTGGTGATCCCACTTAGAGTGGGATAAGGACAAGAGAATGATGATGTTGCCCGGTATGTATGTATACTTGAATAAAGAGTATTTATTGGACATGTATCGCCATTGCAGCATGTTTGTGGGAACAAGCTTTATTACTTTCAAAAGAGAAAAGAGTTTTTGTATTGGATTAAGCTACGAATAAAATAGTCAAAATTATAATATAAATTCTAGAAATTTAATTATATAAAGTCTTATAAGAAGCGAGATAAAAAGCAGTCGTCTGATCTCTAAGCACCTTTTATTCTTGTCACAGACTAAATAGTCAATTTACTTTGTAGATAAAATATTTGTAATTGCACTTGTCTATGCATAATAATGTAAATTACTTTTGTGCACCCCATGTTAAGATATTTCTGTTTCTTAAACGAACATAGTTTATCTTTCTCTTGCTTACATGTAGTGTTAATGACACAGTAAACCGTATTACGTAAATAACTAATATTATGAATACGAAAGTCTGTCTGTTTCGTTTTCACGGCTAATCCGCTGGACCAATATAGATGAAATTTAGTACAATTCAAAATAAATAATCATTATAAGATTCCCCGTTTTGTCCTTCAGGAATATGAACAAACAATATAATAAATACTTTTTTATATGGGACACTTACATACAGACGGACTATTCCCAAAGTAAGTAACTTACGTACTTATGGGTATTTTTGCACTCAACTAGGTGCGAACGTTATCCTATGTACAGACAGGGCATGACATAGAGTACATAAATGGTGAATATTTACATAATACACAGCTAGACAGATAGAAATACTCTATAATTTACAGAATAGTTTTACTTTTTCTGATTGCTTTTGCTATTATCAGGAATGTTTGTACTGCGTTCCTAGTAAAAACTAACCAGTGACTGAGATTGTTCTTTTTTTCTTTCTTTTGTTTCTATATAGAGTCGCGTGAGAAAAACTTTAACGTAGATAGATTCAGTTTATATCTCGCTACTTATATTTTCTTCTACTTTATCTCAAATATGGAATAAATATTTTTATAGAACAATATCTATTTCAAATATCGAAGAATACTAAGCGAGGTAAGCCTTATTAGTGTTTCACTGATAACCTTTTGTTAAAAGGGTTCATATTGTGTCTACGGAGCAGTGCATTTCTAGAGACAACGTTTATAAAAAGCAAACACAATAATTGATCACTTAGTCTATACTTTTATTATTATACACATAGCTATATAAATATGTATTTATATAGCTATGTGTATAATAATAAAAGTACAATATGAAAGTATATACTTTAATTTACTTTTATTTACTAAAGTATATAGATATAGATTGCTTTACTTTTACTATATAGTAATAGTAAATCAATCTAGTACGAGTAGTACGAGTATTAATATATAAAGCTGAAGAGTTTGTTTGTTTGTTTGTTTGTTTGTTTGTTTGTTTGTTTGTTTGTTTGTTTGTTTGAACGCGCTAATCTTACTACTGAACCGATCTGAAAAGTTCTTTGAGTGTAAGATAGTCCATGTATCGAGGAAGACTTCGGGCTATATAACGTCACGCTAAGATGAATAGAAAACGGCTAAAAATTTAAAGCTTTCCTTGCGTGCGCTAAGTAAACGGTGAAAACTATTCAAAAATCATGTACTACATAATTGTTTCCCTTCAAATGCTCTAAATTAAAGTCCGTGACAGCATGTGTCTAACTTTTAAGGTTTATCTACTTTAACCATTTTTTAGGTTATCAAAATACTATATTACGGTTTTAATCTTTCCATGCGGGTGGAGACGCTGGCGATTGCAAGTTAATAATATATATACATATACACTCTACTTTCGACTACAGAGATTCGCTGACTTTTCTGATATAAAATTGTTATCACTTAAAAGGTTGATTTTTTAAAATTATTTCTGAAGTATCTTTAGACTTAACAGACTGATTTTATGAGTCTACGAAATTCGATTTTTGAAGACAATCGTATAAAAGAATCAATACCGGGTGCGGTGTTAAAATCAGTGACCAAGGTTATCCTAAGGTAAGGTAATTGTAAAGTATATTGACTATTTATTTTGTTTTAGACGCGAAATAATATTTGATACTCTCGTAAAAGTCACATACTCGTAGCAATTTTCCACTGAACCAAGGTAAAGACTATTCTGTTGGATTAACTTGACTAAGCTTAACTTTATAATTTAACAGGGATATACACAAAATAATTTTTGCATACGAAAGACGAGCTCCATCATAACTTTCATATGAAATGGTGTATGCAAATAAAATTCAGCTTTAATGGAGATTAGTATATTTTATTTACTGAACATAAAAGACGCTTATTGTATTAATACAAATACTGACACTGAGGTCCTTATGAATTAAAGCTTAGTCACGGATATTTACAGATAAAGTAATGGCGTGTATTTTATCGATAAAATCATAACTTTTTTATTGGTGTTTAAGGAGCAGTGTCATTTATATGTCTTTTATAGGCTTACCTTTTAACTCAGACTTCGCCTACGGAGTGTGCGGAGGTATTCGTGCACTTGCATAATTTATTGTCTTTACACTTTTATTATTATAAAATATGCAATGATCATTTGTTTAGCAAAGAAACTGCCGAACATTTTTAAAATAGTATTTTTGTGACATATATTGCAATTTTTCTTAATGATTAGCTTTTACGGCTTAGTGGTAATTATTTTCTGGTAAATGACAACGTATTTTATAATACAAAATATATTTTTACACACTACCAGATGATTGAACTGAGCAATATAAAAAAATAAGGATCGCTCCATCCGAAGAATGAAGTTACATGTTCCATGTATAAACATAGAATATGTAATTTTGCTCTTTGAGGTCACAATGATATAAACAAAAGGAACCATATTTCCTTAAAACTCCGTCACAAAATAATAACGGTAAACAGTTTTAGGTTTTTTTTCGGTGAGGTTAAAACTGTGTATGGCCAAAGCTAAACAAAGTAATCAGTTTTCCTGAAATAATCTCAGACTTCAGAAGTTTAGCCGATCTGCAAATATCGATATTAATATTAAGCCGTAATTTGCGTCAATGGTTATCCCTAGATCATGGACTGACTCAAGTTTCCGGAGTAGGTTATTATTAATCATAAATTATTGAACGTTTACCTATAAAACTAATATCTTTAATATTTAAATGAGTTAATCTTGTATGTATGTATATATATTTTCGGAATCTCGGAAACGGCTACAACGATTTTCCTGAAATTCAGCATGTAGGGGGTTTTGGGAGAGAAAAATCGATAAAGCTAGGTTTTATGTAAAAAAAATGCGTTTCATCACTGTATTAAGGCACTAAAAATACTAAAATTTATATTAATACACTATTTTTGCCATAAACTGTCAAGTCAGCGTAGCTTATTCGGGGAACGGGTAGTCTCTAGAAATGTAAATACCTACGATCGATCCCAACTACCATCATATATTATTTTTTCTTTTATTTTAAGTTTCCCTTTTTTATTTTTTAACAATTACTGCTTGCTCAAGCAGGTACTTCTTAATAATATTTATAAACTTCATACGAATTAAGATTACTACTTTATTATTTTCACAACTTAGAAACTATGACATTAACTTGATCTCCCTGCCCTTATCCCACTCAAAGTGGAGTTAGCACAACATGTTATAAACATGTTGCCACATAATTTGGGTACGTATTTTACGACCGGCCGCCTGCCTGACATATTACCATACTTACCATACATACTTACCTTTTTACTATTTTACGACAACTCGGTAAGACAGAGGTTGGTCTATTCCACTCATACGGATCCCGCACGGCGGACGGTATCAAATATTGATAGTAAAATATTTTTAATTTGATATGAACTTGAGATCGCCTAATTATTTTAATTAATTGTCACACGATCTTTGTTATAGTAACTTAGTTGCTTCGTTGGTGGCAAAAAAATTTAAACAGTCATAAGCTGTAAAGATCATTAAAAAAATGCTAACCTGCTCAGTCGCGTTAAAGTAGCGTGGTGGGTGTAAGTTCCATTCAGATCCCTAGGTAGAAGAAATCAGTCCATTAAATGGAAAGTTATAGGCTACTTATTTATTTAAAAAGTTTCATTTGTTGATTTTATTTATTTATTTATATATACATATATGCAACATTTGCGAGGAGGGCATTGCGATAGTATAAAACTGTGTGCATATGCCATCCTCACAGTCGAAATTATTAGAAGAACATAAGATATTAATATTAAAAAATTATACACCATATATTTAAAATAAGTAAAACAAAATACTACTACTACTACTAAATAAATATTATGAAATGATAGTGCGCGAGGTGGGTGATTGAGTGTGGCTATTGTTTGGAATTATATGTGGGTTGATAAGATAGCAATTGCATTGCATCCAAAACTATAACTTTTTTAGTTGTACATACTGCACTGAACTAAAATATCGATATATTTTACAGTGAATGCTTTTGGAAATCCGGCATTTTAAATCAGAGAAGCTGTAGTATCTAAAATATTAAGACATCAGAGAAGTTACTGATATATAGTCGTATTATATAACACGAGGTTTTAGCAGAAGTTTTTATATCTGCGAAATATTTGACTATATTCATTACCCCAGGGTAATAAACAATTTACTTGATTCACTGTCCTATCGTTGATTTTCACGGATAATTTAACCTTTTGTGGTTAGCTGAAGAATAGACACAATGGATGAGATTTGGGTGTACGAAGGGTCAAGAGATTCGCCTTTGTAAATTGTTATTTGTGAAAGAAAGCGAAATATATTGTTGTCACGGTACCAGAGTATCACATTACTTTTATGTTATACTTGTATTTAGTCTAAATAAATCTAAAATAATTTTTAGTTACAGAAATTAATGGGGAATTTAGGTAGAATTTTTAAATAACGCACGCAATCTTTTACCGATTTTTTTCATAAGCCTCTACCCGCATATAATCAGAATATTTATCAATCAAAATCTCCGTCCAAAATAACTGTTATCATAATAGTGTAAAAAAAGTAAAGGATATTATCACCAATATATGTACTTTAATTTTGTATCATGATGCCTATCAGAGGCATATATGCCAATAATGATAATGTAGACTGCAATAGAAACATACTTATTTGGGATAAATTTGGAAAAGTACCTTTGAAAGGATTCTGAGTATAGTACGAGAAATCTAATACGGCTTTCCGCTAATAAATGAAGCACTCACCAAAAACCTATATGGTTCATTACCTTAGAAGAAAATTCCACTTGATCTACAGGTAAATAAATTGAATAAGCACCACTTAGCTACTGAGGTCAAAATATTGTAATGCTGTTTGTGATAGTGAACGTGTGTAGTGCTTATGTATTTTTGTGGCGGTTGTGCAGGTTTTTGTAAATATTTTTACGAATCCTGCATGTATCAGGTATGAATTTAGATAGTCCACTACGTTTAACATTATATATATTTTTTAGATTATGGCATGTAATTTCAATGTTACTTTTGTACTATGGATATCCGCAAAGTAACGCCTAATTCAATAAATTATTTAAAGAAAGCTTTGATTTTTTAAATTTTCTTTTAAAAGCACACGAAATGTGGCTCTTGTTTAAAACATACTCAAATACTCATCGCGTTTTTCTTTGTAGTTATAAATGAATCGTCTGTTTATCTAACCACTTCTAGAGCCATTAAAAAGATTTTATTGCGTCTTTCATCATTTTGTAGGACATTTATAAATTATCTTATTGTGTCCCTTGCCGTTGTGTGGAAGTGTAAGAATTTCCATTAACTTCTTTAATTCACAAATTAAAATCGTCATTCTCCGGCCTTTATCCCACTCTTAGTGGGGTCGGTACAACATTTTAGAAACATGCTGTCACGTGATTTGGCTACTTACTTTAAGACCGACCGCCCTAATCAAACATGTTACAACATTTTTATAACATGTTGTGCCGACCCACTTAGAGTGGGATAAGGGCAGGAAGATGATGTATTGTAAAAGGCGACTAAGGTTAGTTGACGTCAGGCAGGCGGCCGGTCGTAAAATACGTAGCCAAATCATGTGACAGCAAATTTTTAGCACGTTGTGCCGACCCTAAGTGGAATAAGGGCAAGAGAATAATGAATTTCTGTTTTCAACCTGATATTCTATCAAGAATATCAATTCAAGAGCAAAACAATACACCAAAGTACTATCAAAGGACCTTCGCGCTCAATTTATCAGTATCACTAAGAAAAAAACTTGAATTTCTCACCTGTCATAGATAAACAGCCTCTTTGATATCGACAAAACCTTAACTGATATTCAATACCAGGCCGACCCTCATCATGTGGATAATATTTTCTTTCGACTCACAGTAGAATCGTAATAAGTATTTTGACCTTTTTTCTGTCCCCGTCTATGAGTTATATACCTTTGAGATAAATGTAGGTGTCATTTACTTGCTTGAATATGAGTAGCCCTGTTTATATTCGTAGTTCAATTTTTCTTTAGTTATTAATTTTAGATATTACGCAAATGTATAAACAAAAAAGGATTAAGTATAAGTATAAGTGTGTAGTATATAGGTATATTATAAATGTAGTGTATGTTATGTCGACGGCTCTGGCGTACGGAAAAACTCTTATGAGTTTATGTTTGCGCTAACATTATGTAAACTTGAACTTATTGTAAAAAAAAAAAAAATAATCGTAAGTACTTGGGTGGGTAAACTGTGATAGCCCAGCGGTAACACCGTGCGACTCTTTCAAGGTCACGGATTCAAACCCGGGCGGACACCAATAGGTTTTTCTGTTAAAACTTATAAGTCTAATTGATAATTGCAATTTGTCATGCTTTTCGGTGAAGGAAAACATCGTGAGGAAACCTTCATATCTCTAAGTCTAGAGAATTCTGGAGATATGTGTAACCTACCGATCCGCATTGGGGCAGCGTGGTAGGTCTTAGCTCCAATCCTTCTTTCCAAAAACGGAGAGAAGAGTTCTATTCCCAGCAGTGCGAGAGTAAGAGGCCGCTACTTTACTTTTACCTGGGTGACTAGTTGGTCCTTGGTCTTAGTTTGGTCTTGTTCGGCATTTTTTTAATACAGAGAAAAATGAGAATGTGCTGATCATATCTGGACCTGGTTCTGTATATTTTCACTGCTTTAACCCGCCCATTATCAACTAAACTATTACAACGCGGTTATAGTTCGCGGACTTTTAACATAACTAAAGAGCAAATAGATTACATTCTATATAAATCAAAATATAGTTAAGATTGAGCGTGTTACTCCCCCATTTAACGGATTCCATTTTCCCAGGTCCTATAAGACACCTGTGGTCATATATTACCTGAGAGATAGCGTGCAAACCTGCTTTTTACTCCTAACGAATCGGTGGGAATGAGAATACAAAGTTATGTATTATAATATATCTATCTATTATATTTAATATCCATTATATTATAAAATAAAATACTACTACAATACATATATAGCTGTGGTAGCCCAGCGGTTACACCGTGCGACTCTTTCGAGTAGGTAACGGGTTCAAACCCGGGCAGACACCAATGAGTTTTTCTGTAAAAACTTATGTGTCTAATGGATAATTGCAATTTATCACACGCTTTTCGGTGAAGGAAAACATCGTGAGGAAACTTGCATATCTCTAGAGAATTCTGGGGATATGTGTAACCTACAAATCCGCACTGGAGCAGCGTGGTAGGTCTTAGCTCCAAACCTTCTCTCCAAAAATGGAGGGAAGAGGCCTATTCTCAGCAGTGGGATAATAACAGGCCGCTACTTACTACTTACTTACTACAACACGTCTGTGTGGTATCCGGCTGAATAGAATAGTACCACCCTCATTTCTTACCGAGGTGTCGTAAAAGGCGACTAAGGTAATTCGACCCGCCGTGTGGTATCTGGCTGGGTAGAATAGACCACCCTCATTCTTACCGAGGAGTCGTAAAAGGCGACTAAGCTAAGTTGACCCACCGTGTGGTATCCGGTTAAGTAGAATAGACCACCCTCTTTCTTACCGAGGTGTCGTAAAATACGACTAAGGTAAGTTGATGTCAGGCAGGCGGCCGGTCGTAAAATACGTAGCCAAATCATGTGACAGCATGTTTATAACATGTTGTGTTGACCCCACTTAGAGTGGGATAAGGGCAGGAAGATGATGATGAAAATACTGTTACAATAAATATAAAAGTTTGTATTGGATGTCTTACTCAAAAGTAATAATAAAATTGTTTGTTGTTTTATATAAAATATAATCAACTGTAAAAAAATATATTTATATTGTAATTTATCTAATTTAAGTAAATATTTACCTTTTTCTTCAACTATCACACATAAAATTGAAGTAACAATATTATATCGGCATCCCATAAAAGTAGAAAACAGTTTTACGACAGGCACTATCTAGTTTCTAACTGCGATGTTGTGTTAAATTGTTCACAGCAGTCGTCGTAAAAGAACTACCATTTATAGACGGAGGGATATGTAGTATCGTTTAGGGCCATATAAAACTCTTTAACAGAATAAACAGTCAATTTATAAGCTAGACACGCCAGCCCTTTGGCTATTGATGATCTTTTCGTATCTTTTAAAAAATCGATGGCAGCAATAGTTTGATAATGTAGAGAAATTTATTCGTATTACAAGCAAGGTCAGGGCAGTTACCCCTTGTATCATTATGCATCGTCCAGCGGAAGGAGTGGCCACTTTTATAGAGGCCTCGACCCCAGAGGTGGCGCGCTCTGGGGTACAGAGTTGCTGCTGGCGGGGATGGGGGCAATGTCTTCATAGGTACCCTATCCCCGCCACCAGCAGCGTGGTGGAGCACACAGGTTGTTTTAGTCGGTGCGAGTCCGACATAACCGTCGGACGGCAGTACCTATAAGGGGTTTTTTCCTGTTTAAAAAAAAGGACAGTTACCCCTTAACTCATTGGTTTCTAGTATTATATCACTGGCTGTCTCACAAAATTTTGCCCGAATTAAAATTTTGATCATAAAAGAAGTTATTGTGAGTTAACCATAAGAGACAGAGAGATTCTACCTCAGTCTTTTTAGTAGTATTTTTTAGAGATCTACAATTGTAACGTAGCTCTGTATATCTTTAGTGTATTTTTGGTAGTTTACGCAGCGCACGCAAGTAAAGCTCCAAGCTTGTTTTTTTTACAATCGCGCAACCTCTTTAATACAATATACATAAAACGGTGATGTATTATTTAACTAAACCTTCCAGAAAAATTACAATATCTTTAGATAAAAACCGCACAAAAATCCGTTTTTCTTAAGTTTTTAGAGAAAATCGATCACATACAGACAGCTTTTAGAGGCTTTTGTGTTTAATAATAATCGCCGTGTGGTATCCGGCTGAATAGAATAGTACCCCTCTCATTTCTTAACGAGGTGTCGTAAAAGGCGACTAAGGTAAGTTGACCCACCGTGTGATATTCGGTTTAGTAGAATAGACCACTCTCTTTCTTACCGAGGTGTCGTAAAATACGACAGAAGTAAGTTGACGTCAGGCAGGTGTCCGGTCGTAAAAACGCAGCCTAATCATGTGACAGCGTGTTTATAACATGTTGTGCCGACCCCACTTAGAGTGGGATAAGGGCAGGAAGATGATGATGTGTTTAATAATAAGTATAGATAAGCCATATATTACTAGGTTATACCCGTGACTTTAGTTTTTAAATAAAATATAAATGAAGTCATTCTTCAGCACTTAAACATCCACACTATTAAATATTGGTGTATATTATGGGTGTATATTTGTATTTAAGTATGTATTTAAAAATATATAAGTATATATTCACCAGTTGTCTGTCAACCATAACACAAGTATTAAGTTACTTACTTTGGGGACAGACGACCGTGTGTGTAAGTGTCCCATATATTTAAATTTAAAAAACCATTGTTCCGTTTGAAAGTGAAATTTAAAATCAATAAGTGATATGTTTAACTACTGCTTGAAGTGAACTAAGCAGCAACATCAAGAGGCTCTTTCAAGCTATACTTAATTATTTGGCAACGATAAATATATATTAATTGTTTTAGATCAGTGGTTCTCAAACTTTTTTGGTGATGGAACCTTTTTGGGAAGCTAAATACTTGATGGAACCCTACAAGAAAACAATGCTACTAATTATTACTTACTTTACGAATGGCAAGTACAATAATAATAATTGTATATGGGTATGGGTAATAAGTATTGAATAATAGAAGATATTAAAAAATAAAAAATCTAACTAATACACCAGCTGTTAACTATTAAGCTGTGTAACTATTAACTACTAAACGGTAGGAACAGTATTTATATCAGTAGGAACTTGAAATTTTATATACTGGTGCAGTTTCGATGTCAATGCATGCTTATGATAAGCATAACCTGATGCAGCTGTCAGGATTAGCTCCAGAGGGTGATCGGTTAACAGTAGGTATATGATATTTTTTATTAAGAATTTTTAACTTTACTTGTTACATAATGATAATTAAAAACAAATATAATATACAAAACATATTCAACATAAATTTTAATGCTTTTTATATACATAATAATTAAAATTTCGAACAATAAAACCAATCTACGAGGTGTCATTTTCAAAAAGCTCGTTAATATGTTCGAAAGAAAAATTAATTACTTTTTAATCCATAGTAGAACGATACGTAACAGTTATGTTTTAATTTTTTTGATATATAATAGTACCAAATGTTTTGTAGAGTTATCCATTCTTTTAGATTTTGATATTCTTTAAGCTGTGGGATGGCTACCAAATGGCACGTGCAATTTATTTTTTCAAAATTTTATTACAACGATATTATATAAATAATTTGCTCAATAGGTAAATCAATTTATACATTTTTGACGACTTATCAACTCCGCGCACAAATCACGACTATGTCAAATGGCGCCACTACTTTCCTCTCTGTGCCACACTTCACCTCTTCGCCTTCCTTCCTTGCCTTTTCCTTGTGTGACAAAATTACGCAAGTGTGTTTAAAAGTATACAGATATTCTTAATTACAGAATTTATAATTTAAAATTTTTTGTTGGTTTTAATAATGTTTCGTTAAATCGAGCTAAAGATGAGACCGATCAGAGAATTACTTACTCATATTGTAAAGTTCGCAGGCCGTTTTTAAAATATTTTTCATTAAGCTCGATCCACTTCATATGTGATATTAACAAGCTAGTACGTTCAATGAGAGGAAGTCAATATTGGAAAACTCTATACGCTTATAAACTTGTTACTTCAAATAAAACTCTGCATAATGATACTAGTTAAATGTGTATTGGTTTAGAGAAAACAAGTCAAGTTAATAATACTTCTAACTAAATTTTATGTTGCTACTGTTAACCGTTGAGGAGTTACCTCATCTGGAACTAATTTTGGTGGTAGCAGCATCAGATCATGTTTATCATCAGCATACATTGTTATCGAGATTGGATCAGTATGTAAAATTGCAGCTCATATGTACAATGGGAAATGGGTCAAATTAATTTGCAAGATTCCACCTTCACATACTCGTACATGTAAGTCAAGTTAAGTAAAAAAGATTTTTTTTTAAAGATTATAAATAGAAAGTTATAATTGAATATGTTAAGTCGGTTGGTATGATATAACGGTCTTGTAATATTTTTACTCAGTAAAGGACTCTGTCCTTGAGGCTCCGCCAACGTCGAATTGGAGCAGCATGACGAGTTTAGATTCTAGTCCTTCTTTGAAAAAAAGCTCAGCAGTGGAAAAGTCTCGGACTGTTACTTAACTTTCTTTTATTGCGAATAACAAAATAGTAATAATACTATTAATAATAATTTTTATTAATAATGTTTTTGTAACATTTTTCATAGTACATAAGTAAATAAAATAAAACACATAGAAAGAAAATTTTAATCGGATCAAAAGTATTGAATTATCCTTCCGCTGCTGGTGAAACTTATGTACATAAATCTGAAGTTAATGAATGAAGGAGACTGTCATCTTAGTAGGATTAATTAACTAGTATCAATGAACCTAATCAGATAACATCGCCCTTTATCGTCGAGACCACCACTCAACAATTAAATTGTCTCAAGCTTACTTATTAATGCCGAATTAAGTAATTTATAGAATTAGGCGTCACGTTGCGGAGATCCATAATACAAATTAATAATATAATTATTATTCTATAATAGCGATGATCATCATCGCAAAAGTAGTATTAATTTTATTATAACTTTACCGAATTAAGTTTAACAATTGTTTTTGCAATTTTTTCCACCGAGGGTAATCTGGGCTTGCTGCACTTGAGGCGGTGCGGGTAGGTGACTAATTAATGTCACGCACAAAAAAAAATATCGGTCGGCCATGCAACTCGAATACATAATGGTGTTCGGTGGATGTTTGTGTAAATATATACAAAATATAAAGGATAATTCGGTGGCTGTGTACATGAACAATATCAAAGAACAATTAAATTGGTGATTACACGAATATAAGTGGATTTAGTTATTATTAGTGGTTATACGCCGGCCGGAGCGGCGTGGACGCCATAACCTAAGAAGAAGCCTCCAAGTTAAAGGTCAGTTTCCTTGATTATTCTGGGTGGAGAAATTGCCGGTTGTCTGCCTATCCTACCTATGCTCACCAACTGCAGCTATCGAAGGCACGCAACATAATAATTTTTGTACGAGTCTGCGTGCGATTGTGTTTTGAGTTGATTTGCATCATAGATAAAAAATATTTGGGGCTGTAGGAGGAAATTATAAATTTATGGCCTAATGCTAATTATCTTTATATATTCAGATAATTATAGATACCAAAGATATGTTCACTAATATTATAAATGAGACAGTCTATCTGTTACGCTTTCCCGGCTCATCCACTCGACCAATATTTATGAAATTTTAAGACAAATATAGCTTATACACCGGTACAACATATAGGAATAAAGCGTATAACAAACAACGGTATTTCTCCCTTTATACTAAATCAAAATAAATAAAAATCAATTTTCCCAAAGTCAACCCAATTACTCCTTTCTCAACAACTCAATGACATTTAATGACGGCCACAATGTTTTTTTATATTAATGACCAACTCTATGAAGGAGGTTGTATTAGAAACATTTTATAACAAACGTTTAAGTTGGCGCAAACGTATTCGTGGGTATCATTAGTACTAAAATTTTAACCAAATTTAAATATAACGGATCACTAAAAACGTTTTAGTAGAAGTGAATTAGCTACAACGACATAGAGTAACGATATTAGAGTATAATTAGGCGCGATAATATTGCTGTAAATTATGCAGACGATAGATATTCAATATCTTAATAAGCATTCTTAAGTGGCTTAGTCATAAAAGAAAATTGCCATATTAACAAGTAATACCCCACTCAAAACTGACATAACAGTTTTTACCAATAAAAGGAAATCTGAGAATAGCTGACTTCGACACCCTCGATTCCTTGTTTAATAACACCAAACGACCTGCAAACGATAAAGCGCTGTAATAAATCACTCCAATGCTTCCCCTACAGATTTTCACGTAATAACAAGTCCGCTCCTGGTAAAAGTCCGTAATTTATGTACTTAGGATAATCGATGCGTGACTATTATATCAAGAGCACACTCGTGAGTTTAGATTGAATATTTTTGCATTATTGAATCTCGAGTAAATGAATGCTTATTGCTGTGTGGTATTCGGATGAATAGATCATTTCTTATCGAGGTGTCGTAAAAGGCGATTAAGGTAAATCGACCCGCCGTATGGTATCCAGTTTAGGAGAATAGACCACCTTCCTTCTTACCGAGGTGTCGTAAAATACGAGTAAGGTGAGGTCAGGCAGGCGGCCGGTCGTAAAAACGCAGCCAAATCATGTTACAACATGTTTATAACATGTTGTATGTAACTTAGAGTGGGATAAGGGCAGGAGGATATATATTGAATCTCGAGTAAATGAATTCTTATTGACGTGTGGTATCTGGCTGAGTAGAATAGGCCACCCTTTTTTTTTTTAGAAGTGTCATAAAAGGCGACTAAGTATCCGGCTGAGTAGAATAGACTAACCTCATTTCTTATAAAAGGTGACTAAGGTAAGTCGACCCGCCGTGTGGTATATGGTTAAGTACAATGGACCACCCTCTTTCTTACTGAGGTATCGTAAAATACGACTACGTTAAGTTGACGTCAGGCAGGCGGCTGGTCTTAAAATACGTTGCCTAATCATTTGACAACGTATTTGTCATGTTACAAACACGATATCACAGTAACGGTAATTTTATTAAATATATAAAAATGCAATAAAAAAATACAAGGAAAAAGCTTGTGATATTCGGGACTCGACCCGGGTATTTTCATTTCTTTAGTCCGCCCGATCCTCACTGAGCTATGACAACTTTACAATCTTCATCTTCCTGCCCTTATCCCACTCTAAGTTGGGTTAGCACAACATGCTATAAACATGTTTTCACATGATTAGGCTAATTATTAATTATTAATAATTGATTAGGCGAATTTTACGACCGGCCGCCTGCCTAATGCTACGACAACTTTACGAATGATAGCTAAATTAACCTATGCATTCTATTCTATATTTTAGTATTTTTTAAGTGCCCAAAAACGGATAAAACGAATTTTTAAAAAATGAAACCTACCTAAATTGATTCATCGCCCCTGAAACCCTCTACATACTAAGTTTTATAAAAATCATTGCAGTCGTTCCGAAATTCGGTATAAAACGAAATGATTGCGGAGTTCCCAAGCGAGGGATCAAATAAAAATAGTTCGATAAAAAAGATCAAATATCTTGCTTCGAATTTCTAGTAAATTAAACTGCAACTGTGAACTTACACGTGACATGGGTTTGAGGTATTGAATTTCAGCTAAGATTTGCAAACGTCTGTGGATCACATTGGCTTTTAGTGCCTTGACCCCTGATAGATGAGAAATCCTCGCCCTGTCAGATTAGCAATCGGCGAAATGACAAATTGTATGTGCGCGTGACTTGACTCGTAAATGGATATTGTTATTTTACGTAAATCTTGAAACGTCTGTTGTTCTGCAAGTAAAATTACTAATTATTATATACTGGCCTGTTGACGTAGTTGGCAATTACCCTGCCTTTAGCTGCGCGGGTTGAAGGTTCGATTACGACCGAGGGTCAACATCTTTAATATTTATATATATTTGCTTAATTAATAGTTTAATATTTATGGATGATTATTCGAAACAGTTGAAAAAACACCGTGTTTAACGTCCTTTAAGTATTTTAAACGCGGTATAGCAAACATAACAATTTAGATTATATAATCTTTGACCATCAGGTTAAATGTATAAATAGCTAGCTAGCTAGCTATAAAAAAGAATTCTATGGTTTCAAATCGAAATTCTATGAAATTAGTCTGGAACAAAGAAATTCGATTTCGAGTTAAAGATCTTATTGTAAATTTATTTCTAGAAAAATCAGTCTCATAAACTTAAAGAAGAAATGATATTTTGTATGAGCAATATCCAATTATTGTAAAGTGACCAATGATATTCAAGTTGGCGGTGTTAAGTGTCGTATCGTTGATTGAATTAGCCGGTAAAATTAACAGTGATGGAAACTAAGAATTGAATAAAGGTTTTGGGAGCGATTACATTTATTTTTGATTGTATGTAGTAAATTACAAGACGGTCATAATCTAGAGCAGCTCTTGGTCACCGGGAAAGTGGACGGAAAACGGCCAAGAGGCCGCAGCCCGATTAGATGGTCAGACCAGATCCGTGCTACACTGGACTCCAAACTGCATGATGCACTCCACATGGCCAAGGACAGAAGCAGATGGAAGGAAGTCCTTCGAGAAAGTCTGCTTCCTAATCGTAGGGATCACGACCCTCAGTAATGAGGAATGCGACGCGAGGAGGAGGGTAGTAAATTAATCTTTACTAATATATAAAGCTGAAGAGTTTGTTTGTTTGAACGCGCTAAACTCAGGAACTATTGAACCGATTTGAAAAATTATTTGAGTATAAGATAGACCTTTAATCGAGTAAGGCTATAGACTATATAACATCTCGCTAAGATGAATGTAAGAGCTTTTCGGCCTCTAGAATAACTATTACCGTTTACTCAGCGTACGCAAGGAAATCTTTAAATTTTGCTGTTTTCGTACTATTTTTGATTGTTCCTCTCTTATTCATCTTAGCGTGATGTTATATGCCTATAGCCTTCCTCAATAAATATACTGTCTTACACTGAAATAATTTTTCAAATCGGTCCAGTAATTTCTGAAATTAGCTCGTTCAAACAAACAAACAAACTCTTCAGATTTATATATTAGTATAGAGTATAGATAATTAAATTGAAATTCTTTTATCCGTATCTACGTGTTTCATAGACTAGACTAGACTTAAGAAGCGATTTCGGTTTAGATAATTCTTTAATACTATTAACAATTCTGATTAGCGTTCAAAAAGAAAAGGAAAGTTGTAACTATTGTACAGAGGCTCAAAAATAGTGTGAGCCTTGCTTAGTGGACGTAATAATTTAGTACACAATATCATAACAATGCTAAAAACTTTCGCCATAACTGAAAGTATTTTTTGTTAGATATAAATTACCTATTGTTTAACGAACTGTAAAAAATGTTTCAGCATAACTAAATAAAATAATAATGGCTCTTCCTTGAATAAAAATGTTATGATCGCATAAACCTATTTAATGATTCCAGACAACCACATCCCTAAAAAAAATAAGGGAAGGTTTGTTTATGCGATAAACTGTAAGTGTGTCAAGCTTCCGTATTTTAAAAATAAAAACGGACAAACATCCCAATGAGCAAAAAGATAAACACGTAAATATTTAAACTGATGACGGTTGGTAATAAAAAGAATCAAACAACGACATCTTATATATAAAATGAATTTTTGTATATCATTTATAGATTCCGAAACGGTTGGATTGATTTTTAATAAAATTTTCATACTATCTTTAGAATGAGTCCGCGGATGATCTAGTACGGTTTGGTGGCGATTGGAGTTTTTTTTGAGTTCTGTTTCGAGAGGAATTCGAAACCAGAGTGAGCAACAGCAGTAGCGGTTATGCAAATCTGTAGGTAACCGACTTGCGATCGAGAGGCCGTGGGTTCGAATCCCGGGCATTATACTACCAACATGAACACGCATAGCCGCTTAGCCGGCGGTAGCCGAACGGTTGAGTTAACGGACTTCCGATGGAGAGGTCGTGGGTTCGAATCCCGGCCATTATACTACCGATGTGAACCCACTCTCAACACAAGCATTAAGCTTAGCTGGAGGGGTTAACAAGTTTACTAGTAATTTGTAACCCAAATTGCTAGAAACCTTAAAAATACTCTCGGAATAAGAAGAAGATCATACAATGTTCTGACAAAAAGTGTTATTACACCTATTTATGGTATTGTTGTGCGCAACACCAAAAATATCACGATTGAAATGAAAGATTTTATGTATAAAGTTCGGAAGTATAAAACGAAACATGTAAATAACGAAAATAAGGACGTTAAATACAAACGTTGTTGAAAAAATAAACTTTAGAATTACGTTAGAATAATATTTAGATCGTTATTTTCTCAAGATCAATAAATCGTTGTAAATTTTAAATGGAAAGCTTCTCGTAAAACACACTTTGTCCATGCTACTGATGTTAAGGAAAAAATGATTGTCTAACTAAAGTTTTATGTGAAATATAATTTTCTGTTGTCTTACTAATAGTAAATGATAAATACATTTTCCATAGTTGTAATAGTATTTTTCTAAATTACGATAAGTCGAAAAACTCATACAAGCCTGTCTGGAGTTTTAATTCACGAATGCTTGATGTGACGCACTATCGCCGTTTGACCTTTATGGGTTTTAGAATAACTAATATGGTTCGAATCCCTAACTCCGTAGTCTAACTATGGAAGCATTGCATTTCGAATGACTAAGAATCCCGTTTTAAGAGTATTTAAGAATCCCGTTTTACGATGGGTAATAAATTGCAATTGGACGATAAAGTTTTTACAAACATTGGAAATTAGCAAGAAATACGTGCTATGTTTGCGTATTATTTGACGATGACAAGCACAAAATAGACATTTACCCTTGTCTTTAAATCTAGGTAAACGAAATATTGACACGATGAATAAGCCTATTCCGCGAATTTTTCTGAGGTAAAAAAAAACGGAAAATCCTAAGAACTAATTCTAAGTAATATCTTAATATGAAGCCTCAAATACATTCAGGTAAATTTATTTGAAACTTTCTACGGCTTGATATGATGAAATTGAAATTTCAATAAGTTTCACAACTGCACTGAAATTTCAATTGAAATATTTTCGAGAAGTCGACGTATTCGTATTGCACCATCTTATTTATTTTCAAGCACTACTTTTCAATCTTTCCAAGCAATACTGCCTTATATACTATTGGTCCAATAAGCGACGAAAGCCTTTTTTCAATATCAATTTAGATTTCAAAATACGAGTATGTCTGTAATGTCTCCTTTAATCATGTAAATGTCTCCTATTATTTATGAGACGCCGTGTAGTATTCGGCGGAGTATTCAGCCTCATTTCTTACCGAGATGTCGTAAAAGCGACTAAGTTAAGTCGACCCGTCGTGTGTTATTCGATTGTGAGAAATAGACTATCCTCTTTAAGGTAAATTAAGTCAGGCAGGCGGCCGGTCTTAAAATACGTAGCCAAGTTGACAGCATGTTTATGACATGTTGTGCCGACCCCACCTACAGTGGGATAAAGGCAGGACGATGATGATAATGATTTATGAGACTAGCCTATGTTATAATAAAACTAGCTATGCATATCTTCTTTTGCATAGAATTCAGTGCGTCAGAAAGTTTTTTAACACGTCAATCTCGACCCTGCGATAGTGTAACTGTATAGTATAATCAACTTAAACCATCCTCAAGTCGTAGTTTTGGTAAAGGCATTTGTGATCTTTGGTGACTGGACTGCATATGTAAGATATGTGAACGTTGACTGGTTCCTACATACATTACGTACTAGTAGATTATAGAAAAAACTTTTCTGTTTACTTATTTTTGTGGTATTGTTCTATCTGCTTTTGCATTACATTTTGCGTGACAAAGATTTTTATCTATTTTGCTTGCGTTTCAAACAAACCTCGTTATTAGTTCTGAAAAATAAGATTTTCAACAAAAAATCCAATCAGGTCCTAGGGATAAGGTCACTGATTAAAGTTGTACGTGATGTTTTTAATGAGATTTTCTTTTACAAAAAGTGTCTATTGACTTCACCAATCTCTTCCTTAGAGTAAGAAGTTTAACCCACTCTTAAAAGTTACTGGTATTACTTTATCGTATGATAAGAAGCAATACCCCTCTCAAATCAACCAAAGTAGTTTTTTGAATAAATTATCTCATTGCAATGTGATGTGATTTTGGCAGCCGAAAAGCAAAAGTAATATCATTTTTTTTTCAAATTAAAAACATTTATTTATAACAAAAATATACAAGTTATATCTATCTCAAATTACTTGTACTATACATATCATGCCCACGTGGAAAGGTCCCAAGAATGCTGGCAGCGTTTTCGAGTCGAATAGCGGCAATTTTTTTGTTTATAACGAATGTCAAACATAGAAGCAATTTGCTGGACTAATGTACAGTTATTAGTTCGTGATCATTCATAGTATAGTATCTTTATATCAATTTACTCAAACACAATATTCCACAAATTTTGTTTTTTCTTCTATACTTGCCTTCAATTTATAATAACAATTAATAAACGTCATATAACCAACGTATTAATATTAGGGGGACCGGAAAGTAATGTCGTTTTCTTACGTTAAATTCAAAATAATATATTTTGATAGGTCTTTATTTCTAATCAATAATATTATCACCCTCGTTACCAGCAACCTTTTGCCATCTAGTGTGCAAATTTTGTAATCCCGGATTATTAAAAATTAATTGATTTTTGAGAAAAATATCTTGAGGTGGCATTTTGGACATCATCCAAATTTTAATTTTTTTTTCAACTAAGAAAATGATGCCGGGATTGGAATAAATGGAAATCGAAAGGAGCGATATGGGGCGAGTATTCTGGGTTGGGCAGTACCTCCCACCCTAATTTATTATTTTTTTGGGGTGGTCGCCGTACACAGTTTGGTCTTGCTTTGTCCTGTTGCAGGATGACTCCCTTTCTGTTGACAATCGCTCGATACTTTGACATTAAAGATTGGTTCACGCGATCTAATTGTTCACAATAAAGTGTTAAAAGTTTTTCCTGGTTTAAGCACTTCAGAGTGGACAATCCGCGAATATTCCACCAAACACATAGGGGCGCTTTTTTGGGAAGTAAACCCGGCTTCGAAGAACTTCTTGGTGATTCATTTAAAAAAACCACTGCCATTTCCGTTTTGGATTATCATATAGGACCCATTTTTTGTCTCCAGTGATCAAACGATCAAAAAACGGTTCTCTTTGGTGCCGTTGAAGCAATGCGTTGCATGTAATGAGTCGGTTGACTTTCTTTTCTTCAGACAGATTATGAGGGACCCAAACACATGCACTGGTTATTTTCCCAATCTGCTGTAATTTTTCCTGAGTAGTTGACCAAGGTTGGTTAAGTGTGTTTGATAGTTCCTTGATTCTTAGACATGGATTTGCTTCCACTTCTGCCCTTAGCATGTCGTTAAATAATGATGTTGGTCTTCCTGATTGATAGGAGTCAGAAACATCGAAATTACTAGATCTGAACTTGGAATACCATCTTTGACATCTGCGAACGTCTAATGCACTTGAATAAATATCGCAAATGCTTTTGGTAGCAACTGTTGCGTTACTACCCTTGCTAAACTCAAAAAGCATACAATGTCAGATACGTTCTTCTGGTATTTGGCTGGCCATTTTTCCTCAAATTACAAATAAAAAAGTTTAATATTGAATTATTCAGAAGTGAATAAGTCACAATAACCTTAAAATAACTTAGGCACCTCTTTGCAATACACAGTAAATTGAGAAATGACGACCCAATATCGACATTCACAAAAACGACATTACTTTCCGGTCCACCTATTACATTATCAGAACAGACCCTGAAAATATATTCTACCGTAAATTATATATCGAAATAATTTTTATTTTTTATCTTTAATTATCAGACTTCACTACGCTGTAGCTGTTTTCGACTTCCTACCTTATTATTTTGCACTTTGCGATATCTTCTAAGATATTCATTTAAATGTAAATAAATTGGGGATCATACTGTTGAGCATGAAATAGTTAAGTTAAACTAACTTACGTTTTTAAGTTAATAAGGATTAATAATAATTAGAATTCATGACTTATGTAATAATCTGCTCATGTAATTTATAGAAGTAGGCGTTACTTTTTTTTTGTAATCTTTATTGCACTATTAGGATATAAAAGTACAAAAGGCGGACTTAACACTAAATTAAGCGTTCTCTACCAGTCAACCTTAGGGTCAAACGGGAAATTTAAATAGGTGCAGCAAGCAAACAAACAGAAGAAGAGAAGTAGTAATAGGCATAAATAATTACTTAGCGGAATTCTATAGTTTAAAAGTTATTATAGAAAGAGTTGAACTATTTGTATATAACGCCATTTGCTTGGTCGATGTAACGCATTGTGATTTTGTCATGGAGTCTATCTCCTGATGATGCTTCGGTTACGTAGCGCAACGATCGTAGAGATTATCGTGATGAATGTGTGTGTGTGTGTAGTGTGTTGTTTATGGTGGTGTTTTGTGATACGTGCGGTAACTAATCCTGCATGTATAAGGTATGAGAATAGTTTCTGATCCCTTAACTTAGCATTACATAGACTTTCTTAAAAAACTTTTGTTATTTCTTACAGCTTGGTGCATTGTATACAAACCCAATAAAAAAGATCACTTTACGAGTACTAGTGTTAATAATATCTTAAACGAATATTACATCAGCTACACTAATATATAAATAACTAGGAATACAAGATTTGCATAGAAAATTAGGAACACCGGATACTATATTAAAACTCTCGTGTGTGGTTTCTATTTCAATACTAGCGTATTTGCCAGATTTTAATTAGATCTTTTAAAATGTTACATGCTAAAAATGAATGAATATAGGTCGGACATTGACATAATCAGGTGCCTACTGGCACACTAGTTTATTTTGGGATTGTTAATAAAGCTTTGGATATTAGTCGACATAGCAATTTAGGTGAAAAAAATAGTTAATAATCAACTCTTTTTTTATGTAGGGTGTTGATGTGTGTTACTAGCAATTTGTAGCCCAAATTGCTAGTAACCTTTCGTTAAAAAAACTTCTGTTACATAAAGCGTCGTTAAGTTATCAGTTTAATAATAAGTCTAAAACAATCTTCCTTTAAAACCATAATGTACCAGTAAATTATTACATAACAACTGATTACGTATTTAAATAAAACAGTTTTGGTAACGGGACGGCTATTTATGGCAAGGTAGCCGCGAGGCAAAACCCAAAAATATTACTTTTGCCCCTACAGCTTTGTTTGCTCTAATAATGTTTTGATTGCGAAACAGCAGATGGTGTTTACTGTAATTTAGCAAGGGTCGTTGATTTGTTATATTTTCTTAAATAATAATCAATATACCTACATATGCGAGAACAAGCATCGAACTTTAGTGGAAAATTTTAAAAAAAGCACGATTTTTACGCGATGAAAAATAACTTATAAAACTTGCATATGTCGGCGGTGGACGTTACGACCTCCTTGTAAACAACATCCGGCAGAGGCTTTTTGACAGACAGCTAGCCAAGTTGACAATCGTAAAACTGAACGGGGAGAATTTAATAAAGTAAAAGGGTGGATGCTCGCCTTGAGCTTAGACTACGACCTCGTGTACAACGTGCAATCAACGTTATTATGATATTCCAAGTATGGTCAATAGGCTATATAACGTGGATGCATTAAAATATGTCAATCCTAATCGGTGTTTATTTATCAGTAGATCCCCTACTGCCTCTACATGTTTATTGATCATAAACCTGGTTGTATTTTCTTATTATTGGGTAGTCAATCTTACCTGCAAATCCTTACCTGTTTAATAAAGCCCATGCAAAGTCATGCTACCTAACATTTACTTGAGTGGAGTCTATATTGTTTTTTTAGGTCATCATGCACTTTAGACTGGTGGAAAATGTCATGATGAAAATTATATATGATTAAAGAAATACTGGGTTGTTTGTCGCGCCAATATGCATTGAATAGCGTGATGGGATTAATATATAAAGGGCTTTTATTTGTCTTGACTTGTATGTCTTTTGTATGTGACAGTGGAATTTAAATATTAAAATTTAAATTTGACTCGCTTCTCGGTGTCCGATTGATTAGAAATTTGAAATTCTGGTCCACCCGGATAATAATGTATGTCATAAGCATAACCTAATATATTAACCTAGGATTGATTTTAGACGAGGGAACTCTTCAAAGACATTAAGGACAATAAATTTTGTTAAAAGCTTTTATTGCATGTACCGTTGTTGATTATTTAAAAATTAAAACTACCTACATGTCAGCACATTATAACTCACCCAATAGAAAGGGTGATTACCGTTTTTTCATTGGATATTATGAATAAAAATGGATACTTTATTGACATGTAACAGATTCAGATTCTGAATAACTAGATATATTAGAATTACATCTTGATCGTACCTGTTATACGTTTCCGACGCCCTGAATTACTATTTTTGGATTTCTAGTTAATAGTTCATTTAAGTAAATTAGGTTAAGGTGTATTACGCACTGGTTCCGGATATGCGGTAGATCTAATTCAAACAATATTTATGGACACAAATATCAATTACTAGTAATATCCTGCGGTTTCACCCACATACCTGTCTCGTAGCAGTGGAAAGTCTTTATTTTTAATGTATCATAATATAGCCCATGTTACTCAGTAAAGATGCAGCTTTCCAATGGTGAAAGAATTTGTGAAATCGGTCCACTAGTTTTGTGTGAAAACATTACAAACATACATACAAATTTTTCCTCTTTATAATATTAGTATAGACGTACTGAAGGTTGAGTTTTTAGACTTTGTAATATTTCTTTTCTTCTGACTATTGCCAAATTCTATCATTGGACTGCACGCCATAGACACGCCACATTCTCAAAATCGTTGTTGCGATCCACTACTCGTTTCTTCTGCGTTTCTCAACTCTAGAATTTATGGAACGAACGTTAACTCATATTAAATTCCGGCAACGCCGCTTTCTAAGAGGTCGTGAATGGCAGTCTTTATATGGGGTAACCAGTATCCTTGTTCCATGGGTCGGAACAACATGATTTTCTCTTCCATTCTCTTCTATCATTCGACGACTCTGGCGCTATTTCTTTTATATGAATATCATACTTCACACAATCCAGCTATCTCTTTTTAGGTCCTCTTCCCACCCACATTTCCCACCCTTATTTTATTGTACACCATAATCGTTAAACATTTTTAGCGTATGTATATAGTTGTGGAGATATATAAATCGTTGCAAAGTAGGATCTTTTGTAACTAAACATATACCAACTTAGAAGCGGACAAGTTCAATATAAAGTTTACGTCGAAGTTTTGAATAATAGATATTATCATAAACGCATTATTAAGTTCCAGTAACACTTGTAAACTTTCCCAACTCACCGGGAGCCCTTTGTTACAAACAATATAGCACCAAGGTTGCTTAACGTGAACTTTAAATAATCTACAAGCATTATTAATGGCTTATATCAGTATAAATTAAGAATAAATCACAAATATTGCTATCAAGTCGACCGTAACTATTATAATTAAATTATAATTTATATATATTAAACAAGAAAAAGTATAGAACTGCCCACGACTTCGTTTGCACCGACTTAAGCATTTCATTTCATATTCTAATAAGGAAATGTGTTTTTTCCCTTTTTCTGAAAGAAAACAGAATTTTCGTAATTTAAATTTTCAAGTTTATTGTAGTATATAAGCTTACCCTTTTACAGCAAATCCGGTAGAGCTATCGATGAAATTTTGGAAAATTTAAGCTTAGTATTCGAAAAATTACAATAAATTTGTAAATTTTTCGATGTACGAGATGTAATAGATTTGTCGTGAAAGTTTATATACTAGGCTAATTGTAGGAGGAAAATACCGTCTTTTCATACGGAGATAGGAAAAAATAATTAGTATGGTAAGGGTATTTGGCTGCAAACAAAGTCGTGTGTACAATTTGTTTTTCACATATTTTGTTCACTAAAATTGTACTTACCTAAATAGTTTTGATCGGTTGAAATGTCTCGTAAAATATTCGTTCCGTCAATTACTTTACCTGCAAAAGGAAATTATATGGTTAAAGCTTTTATTACACAGCGTTTCTATTTATTATAACTTATTGACGCATAGACTTATGCGTCAATATAATAAGTTATCCAAAGGTTAGATATAATGTACTATTCCGAAACAATGTTTAAAAAATCCCTTCTAAAACTTTTAACTGAAACCTAGTTTACATAATTTGTGTTATTGTCACCTTTTTCTACCTTAATATGAATGTTTGTTATTATTGTAAATGTTGTAGCCATCTTTGATTAATATAGCATTTAGTTTCTATTTTTAACGTACCATGTATCTTTTGAACATGTATTTAATGTATATATTGTTGATGGCCTAGTAAAATAAAATAAAGATGTAAATATTTGACTTTGCAGCAATGACAAAGTATTTTATAATTAGAGGCATACGACGGTTTATTTGGTAACACAACCTTTAAATTTCTTGCTCTTGATGATGAGTGATCTTTCTGTGCAGATGATTTAAAAGGTTGTTCAGTTCAGAGGTCGTCAGTCCATCTCGTGGGGGGTCTACCGACACTACGTTTTCCGATGCGGGATCGCCAACATATATATCCAAGAGTTAATAATTTAGCCCTTTATCTCATTTGAAGAAACGATTTGCACCGGAGAACGCAACTATGCGTCGGTATTTTTTTTTCTTTATGTTACCCCGATGTATGATTCGTAATTGTGCAATTGTGTAAAATATTAGTGTAATTGTGTGTGTGTTAAATATTAGTATAGAAAATAATCTTAATTTGTCAATAAAATTATTTTGCTGTAATCCGCGTTTGTTAAGAGAATACATGCAATGCTATATGTATGAAGCAGGCAAGAATCACAAATCACATACATGTAGGACAAGCCACCACACGTATCACAAGACGCCGCCAACACCAACACTCCATACAAGCACTACACACACTCACTACCACAACCTTTACACACACTCACTACCACAACCTTTACGATCATTTCGTTTTGTTGGCGGCGTCTTGTCCTGAATGTATGGGGTATGTGATTGTTGCCTGCTTCATACACTTAGCATTGGATGTATTCTCTTAACAAACGCGGATTACAGTAAAATAATCTTATTGTAACTTCTGTACTATGGATGGTAAATAACGCATGCCTAATATATCATTTAATTCGTCAATTTCCAATTATTTGGTTCACTAGTTTAGGACCAGCGAGGCTTATAAATCACGCATCAGTGTTCATGTAATTATTGTGCGGTAGCTCGATGTATGACTATAAAATTATTATGGGTGAATAATTAACAGCCTATATTTTCCCGTTTAAATTAAATCTGCTCGTGTCATATGGTCATTGATTTCATTTGACTAATTTTGAACAAATTCTAGTATTTGAAACTCGGACAATACCATCTATGGAGACTATTGTGTGAAAAAAAAAATTGGATCCTTTAAACGGCATGAGAAAACGCGTTTTGATAATGTTGTTGATTTTTAAATCATATAATGATCTCCTACTAAAAATACTATAAAGTGATAAAAAGTATAACACTCAACGCCATTGTGATATAATCAATTTAAAATTACGCCTGCAGATAAGTTGGTAAATCAATTTTAATTATTAATTACCCAGACTAGGATATTGCAGAAATGAACTTCGAGTTCATTATGGTTATGGTATGGCACCTCCCATGGAAATTAAATAAACTAATAATTGATATTAAGATAACAAATATTTTTCGATTTAAAAATACAAAAATTATTACTGTAGCGTCTGGGCCTAAAAGGTGTATGTTCCTTTCATTTTTGCCTTACAATTGATATGACTTATTTAGCGGACGGCAATGTAGTTTTGGCAGGCGGGGTGTCTAGTGAAGGATGATTGTTCGGAGAGTAATTAAACAGCAATTGCAAGCCTTATGAATGCATTTCGCATACTGGGTTAGTACCCAGTATGCGACTGCGTCACACTGTTTTATTGATTCCTTTTCCCATTTCTCAGTCATCAGGTAATGGTATTTAAGGTACTGGTACTGGTAGGTATGTTTGTTTTCGAAAATGTAAGGCAATCATAGGTAACGTATTTGTAGCTTCGTCAGGTAGCTACACTTACGAAATTTAAAATTTCATAAAAATATATCAAATAATATTTGACGTCTGTCTCAGTATGTTCGGTTGTTAATTAGTCTTATTCTTAACCATTCACACGACGTCGCGTCGTCGCCCCGTCGAAATTTCAACACGTGTTGTGTTACAAAGAATTTTTTTACTGCTCTCATATGTCTCACATATGTCGTTCGAGAGCTTTTGATATCATTATAAATAACTGTTTATGAACGGGTAATTAGAAAGACTAGTTTACGACAGAAATTTTGTCTTTATAACGACATTAATATTCACTTATAGCTTTTAAATTTATTTCAAGAATCAAAGTTTCTGACATGTCGTATTTAACAATATTATAATCGTAATACAAACTAATTCACTGTGACATTTTTTCTGGTTGTACTCATTTACTTTTACAATTTTGAGTAAGGAAATAGGAAGCTTTTATTAGGAATTATATGCTAGGAAGGCACCAGTAATTAAAACTGGGACGATTGTTTTTATTTCAATAATAAGTCATTGTAAATATTCAAAGTTTATAAATTTCAAATTTATTGAAATTAAATTTAAAATTTGATAAAATAATTTAACCGGTTGATTTATGTCTTTTTAAGATTCAATTTACCCTTCCGAAAATAGAACAAACAACCAAAATAAACTTACTTTTGCATTTATATTACTTAGAATGTTAGGTTAGTATTTTTTGACAAGAGTACCCAGGTAATAAATACTTACAGTTTTTGTACACCTTTTATAATGTACTTCTCTAGATGCGACAAGAGATGTGGAGGAGTTCACTATTTGAGAACTCCTCCACATCTCTTGTCTTGTTGTAAGAAGTGAAAATACCAGGGACTGAGCCCCAGTTTCTTTTTTATTCTTTGATTCTTTCTTTTTTAGTTTTTTAGTTAATTTTTTTATTACCGAGCAAAACATAGTCATCCCGGTAATGCTTATATAATTAAATGCCTACTTAGAGGTTGAACCCGTTAAGCCTTTGATAAAAAAATTGCCATATATCAATTTGCCATCACAGCTCCTTTTATTAAATAAGAATTTACCATCCACATTTATAGGTATCATTAAAAAAAACTACGTGAAATAAAACGTAATTCACAATGTCCCGCACACAATTATGCAAAATTTATTCGTAACCCAAAAATTAAACCCTTTTCAAGGCTCGTTCCTGGAGATCGTGACTGATAACATCAGGACGATGGCTTACAGGATAAGCGATTGGCATTAAAATTAGTACGAAAAACATCCCTCTGATTAGGGGGAGATAAATTGCTTTGATACGCTGATTACTTATGTTTGTTTTATTTCATATATTGTTTTTACTAAGGGAATTTTTGTATAATGAAGACTAACATCATGTATGTTGTGTATGCCGGTTGAGATGTGTGTATCTTACCTTGTATATTTATATACAAGACACATACATGTAATACATACATGAATATACCCATACTTACACTAATACTAATGTACAAAGGAACATTACACTGTCTCAGAATCAGAAAGCATCACGTCAGTAACGTGAGTGCCTTTGGTGAGAGTGGACGTGTAGTGACATATTATGTTACTTGTTAGTGAATGTTTGAGCCTGTGCTATATTCATGAAACATTAGTCTATATTAATACAATACAAGTGATCACATACACCATGTCAATCAATATATTAGCGTAAATTGACAAAAGATTTCTTTAAATGGTTTTACTAACAGATTTATAATAATAATATACAAACCCGGAAGGGATGGACGATTGAAATTCTAATTTCTAGTTAAAATATTCTTTATTGAAATATATTTTAATGGGCACTTCAACAGAATCATTGAATTCAACAGCAACAAAATTAGCTACCATAAGTATATTATATACAAATATTAATTCAATTCGTTTCTCTAATAAAATATATTAGATAAAGAAAATGAAATCTACGAAATTCGCTTATACGTAAACGTAATATACGTACGCATATTACGTAATTAAAGATTAGACATATAAATGGAAAAATTGATTAAATTTGTAAATTTATTCATGCTTTGCACAAGACTGTAGCTTAATTATGTATATTTTAAACGTTTAAGAGATTAACTGCCGAAATTCTTACTGGTTTTTCTCAGTAAGAGTAACACTTCAAAATCTAATTGATTCTTGTTGATTCAAAAAAAGTTAGTTTGATAAAATATTATTTTGATTTAGATTATTAAAGTGTAAAATTCAAGCGTATTAATCATTAATACAATCTTCAGTAGAATACACATGAAAGTTTCTACGTATAATATTAATGGATATGTATATCTCACGTAAGAATATAGTAGTGTGTGAAAGCTCTATATTCCATTTACCAATAACAGATAAGAACTTTGACGATAGGACGTTACTTAACTGTTATATATTGTTGTACGGAATTTATTACCTACCCTCAAGTTGATATCTTAAGTAGACTCAGCCCTAAACAAATTCAATTGTTCTTCTACACGATTGTTTTCTCCAATGATTTAGTACTTCGCAACTTCGTACCTGTTTTGGAACCTTTATGGGAGTAAACAGTCTATTATTTATAAGGAAGACTGTTAATTGCAGTAATCAATTACCAGACCGAAGCTGAAGTAACAAAACAAGTTTATTTTGCCCTCCTCTCGTAATATTTTCGTAAGATTAATGATTCTTACCAAAATGTTCCGACTCGGCTGCTTTTGAGGCTGTTTTGTATAGAGTACTTAATTTTGACCTAGATTTCACTACAAATCTTTCTAAACTAAAGGTTCTACCAATCTTTTGTGTTTATTTGTTTCAATCTTCGGGAAATGTTATTGAAGACATTATATTATGGATTTCACTGTTTACTAATTTTATAATTAATTCATGTGTTACAATATTTTTCTTCTTATGAGTTTTTGGGATAAAATCTGTCTAATTGATAATTGCAGTTTATCACGCGCTATTCGGTGAAGAAAAAAATCGTGAGGAATTCTGCATATCTCTAAAGAATTCTAGGCCTATTTTGATTAAACAAAATATAAAAGCACGTAAGTCGACTTATCAACATATTCAATATGCATATATGCTTGTAATACTTTTTTTGATAAGCACAAATTCTTCTATCTTTTATTAATTAAGAAATTAATTTTTGAAAATAATTTGTATTCGTTTTTTGTTCTACTCTTATTGTTATCGTTTATTAGTGAAAACTTTACTGGTATTAGTTTAAGTTTTAACAATGTTATTAGCAAAAGTATACTGTTTGTTTTCCAAATAATAAAATAAATAAATAAATAAATAAATAATAATTAATAAATTGCATCCATTCAAAGTGCAAGAGGGTCGTTTCTTTTAAACTAATCCAGTTATATGTGATAAACTCACATAAATATAAATTAAGGAGTGTGAAATATAAATGCGCTCTCACTAATTAATAAAGTTCGCTCGACTTCCAGTTAGCTTATATAAGTCTGACTTGGCACGTAGAATCTCCGTGAAAAGATTAGAAGTATTATGAGAGCGTATTTTCTCATTCGTCTTTTGTTTCTTTATTAAATAAAGTAAATCTTTTTAGATTTATCTCTCACTTCAACCGATGGCGCTTAACTGTTGGATATAGGTTAGATAATATAGTAGAGAGTTGTTGATCTAAAAAAAATACTACAAAAAAGTCCGTGACACGTGTCTCTATGTCTTATAGTTTACTCATAATAACTACTTTTATGTTCAAAATTTCAATTGAGGAAAAAATTGTGACGCATTGTTTTAAACGCGGACATAGCTAGTGGATCTATAATTTATTATTCTTTGAACACCAAACTTTCACAATAAAGCCAATTAAAGCCAAGTTTCAGTGTGTATAAAAACGACTAATTTATCAGTTAGTAAAGTTTTGAGACAAATAATGAAATTGGCCTTAAAATGGAAGTGGCACAGTTCTATACAATGAATAATGCCTGGAAACATTCTTTTGTTCTTAGTTAACAAGAAAATTAATAAATCTAAAAGTAAATGTCGTTTCCGCTCTACATAAATTAAAATTAAAAACTTCTTATTTATTAGCTTCCTACAATTTATTTTCATCTAACATTAATAAGAAAGTATTTAGGTAAAAACATTAATTGTAAATTTCGCTCGGGTTTTTGTTGCTTAGCAACATCTATCCTCCACTTAATTACGAATTACGAATTAAATTTATTTCTTATCACATCCTAAGTCATTGACAATCTGAAATTGGTATTGAGTAGCCCATAGTATGCCCACATTTTTTGAGGCAAAATAAATAAAATATCCAGTGAAAACTATAATAATGATTTAGAAAGGTCTTCTTGGTCATTCTCAGTATATTTACTAAAGATATGTACAACGGATGCCTTTGGATATTCAAATGAATCAATTCTTTAGGACCTTGTTATTAAATAGGTTTGTTAATGTTCCAGAGACGTTGTAGATCGCAAGAAATGAAGAAGCAATAACTTAGTAAGTAGTAAGTAGCGGTCTGTTAATATCCCATTGCTTAGAATAGGCCTCTTCTCTCCGTTTTTTGGAGAGAAGGATTGGAACCAAGATTTACCATGCTGCTCCAATGCGGACTGGTAGGTTACACATATCTCTAGAATTCTCTAGAAATATGCAGATTTCCTCACGATGTTTTGAACCCGTGACCTCCTCGAAAGAGTCGCTCATTGATATCGCTCGGCTACCACAGCTTGAAGCGAATCGAATCGAATCGAAGAAGCAATGCGGAGACTAAATTAAACAAATAAAACCACAACCACTTTATCTGTGTATATTCCTTGTATATATAGTTCGATAATCGTGTCTCTTTGCGAATCTCTTATCTACTATCTCTCGCATCGTTATAAAAGCATACATGCTTATTATGCTGTTCAACTTTAGACAACTGCTTCTACGAAATTATTATCAACGAGACCGTCTCAAAAGTTTTCAAAGTGAACCATACACCCACTATAAAACTAACTCGTAACTTGTTGCTACGGTTACTTTATAAGTAAACTTGACTTTATAGCCGATTTATTTTTCGATTTAGAAACTTTTTACTAGTTTAATTACGTTTACGCTACTTTAGTAACTTTATGAACGACGGAGTAGCCAAGAGTAATGCGGTCAAATTTAATAAACAAGATATAATAACCAATGTCTTCCATTAATCATAGCGAAAGCTCATCGCTTACAATTTATGTTCAGAGAAATTGGCCACAACTCTTTTTTTAGGTTTTTATGAGTAAGAAAATTACCTAGGTACTAACTATACTATTACTACTACTTTTTAGTACAGATCAAAAACAAAAAGCAGAATGGAAAATATATCATAGCGAATATGGAGCGACTTCTCAAGAAACTGAGAAGTGTCAAGTTATAATATTTTCAGAATTAACTTTATAAAACTGCCAGAAAGACGCTACCACCAGTTCATCACTGTCATCCATTGCAAAAGCCCCAAAGAAACATAATGGGAAGCTTTAAATTTATCTCAGTCAAGTAGACAGACTCAAAAGAAGACTTTGTTTATTGATATTGTTTTGTACAGGGTTTGTATATTTGGATAGAAACAACTGATGACTAATTCATAAACTTATATATACCTTCATGATTGTTACATCGATATTACACTACACAAGTGATTCATGAAGACTGATGACCTGGAAAACAGTGTATCTAATAGTCGTGTAGAATCCGTTTAAATTCGGACGGTCTACAAATCGTTCGCTACTTATAGTAATCGCTTCACAATTATACTTTTTACCATTACGAAATCTACCTTAAATAAAGTGTCATAAGAGTCAATTTACCGTGCCAGTTAAAACATATAGTAGTTTTCATAGTAATGTAAATTAACGCGGTTAATAAGATAGTATTGGTTAAGGCGCGGGCGTGCATAAGTCCAGACACTAGCGTCGTGACAATCCGCACGGCGCCGCATATCTGGGGACGAACGTGTCCCACTCTGAGAAGAAACATGCAAGCGACGTGACAACATACAATTTTACAGTATTCAATCTTACTTAGAATAAGATCTAAGTATTCGAATAATACGTAATATTAGCCAAAACGTAATATTATTTCGAACGATACGTAATATTATAAGAAATATGTTGCTAATACTATTGTTATATTCTTGTTACATTGTCTTCTGTGAAGGAAAACCAGCATATTTCTAGAGAATTCTGGAAATATGTGTAACTTACTAATCCGCATTGGAGCAGCGTGGTAGGTCATAGCTCCAATCCTTCTCTCCAAAAACAGAGAGAAGAGGCCTATTCTCAGCAGTGGAATAGTAACAGGCCGCTACTTACTTACTTTTATTCTTGTTACATTTTGTGTTGCGTTAGTTTTTGATTGTTCAGTTTTATGTACAATAAGGTATCCTTTTGACGCAGGGTAAACATATTATAAAGGGTACCCTCTGTAATAAGATTTAGTACATGACGCCTCTTCCAGATACAATAACAGAATCACAATAGTGGCTAAGATTGGAACCAAGATTGAGTTTAGTATAACAAAATTTTATACAATGAATCTAAATTCAGTTTGGACAATAATATGTGGTATCCGGCTGAGTAGAATATAACCACACTCATTTCTTATCGAGGTGTCGTAAAAGGAGACTAAGGCAAGATGACGCGCCGTGTGATATCCGGCTGAGTAGAATACGCCAAGCTCATCTCATTTGATACCGAGGTGTCGTAAAAGGCGACTAATGTACGTTGACGCGTCGTTTGATATCCGTCTGAGAAGAATAGACCACCCTCCTTCTGACCGAGGTGTCGTAAAAGGCGACTCAGGTAAAGTGATGTCAGGTAGGCGGCCGATCGTAAAATACCTAGCCAAGCTAGCTAGTAACAACATGTTTATAACATGTTCTGCCGACCCCACTTAGAGTGAGATAAGAACAGGAGAAACATGATGACGTAACATAAACCTGAATTCAAACTGAAATTGTCCACATTACTTAACGAGGTCAAGCGGATTCTGTGTTAAGTAATTGAATTCAACCAACTTGATTTTGTGCGGATTACACCTAGTGTTGACCGCACCATGGCTGGATTCACTTTGATGGCAATGTTTACTTATGAATTCATTGCAACAGCTTGATTGCGCCAAAATCATCTAAGTCAAGGATAAACTCGTAATTATAATATTTTTTTTTTTTTTTACAACAATGCACAAGTACAATTATTGTGTCCCTGGCTCCCAAGCTAGTTTAAACTGTATTTTGGGAACCAGTGCCCACCTTAACTTGGTTCAACTTATATATGTACAGGAGTAAAAAATATAAATTATAATGACAAAACATTACAATTAATAAGAAAAAAAAAGGAATTTGTATAAAACTAAAAAGAACATAATGTTATTGATCAAAAGTAAAAACGAAAAGAGAAAACTAAAACTAAAATTTACAGCCGTGTGTGTGTGCATGTGGATATATGTGGATATGAGTGTGTGTCTTAAAATATGTAATTTGCATGTAGGTAAAGTATGAGTGAGTGTTGTGTGTAATTGTGTGTATTTTAGAGTGTTTCAAATAACGGTTAAAATAATATTTTCAGTTTGATCATAATCCATTTGTATCAACCATGATGTTATAATGCTTATATTAGAAATTATCGAAACGTACTTTACGGAAAAGATGATCAAAAGCTATAAATACGATCTTACCAATTATTGTTCTAAAATTGAATGTTTGTGCGTTCAAATATTACAACACTATTTTTAAACCACAAAATGAATCACGTTCGAATTTCGTCTAACATCGATTATGGGTAATTTAGTATGTTTACTCAAAGAATTGTTAACGTAACATTGTGATGTTGAAAAATTCAAAATTTAGATTTTCCCGTCGTAGTATTCGTGTGCAGGCACGTTGTATATATTTATAACTACGATATTTGTTCTTTGTATATATTCAATAAATATGAAGCAATTTTCTCAAAAGTCAACCCATTTATTCTTTTATAACAACTTGTCACATATTGACGGCAACAATGTTTTTCTATAATATTGACCTCACTAAGAGTATGTGAATTCCATCTCATTTTATGAATTTTATCACTATTCAACTATTCAAATTCAGAGTAAATTTTGCTAAAAGAAATGCATTCAATTAAGATTTGTTCATATTATTTATTGACATATCCGACGTATAGTATCCGATTGCGCAGATTAGACCACCCTCGTTTCTTACCGAGGTGTTGTAGAAGGCGACTAAGGTAAGTTGATCCACCGTGTGGTACGGAGGTCTCATAAAAGTAGAACATGGTAAGTGCCGTGTTGAATCCGGCTGAGTAGGATAGACCACCCTCTTTCTTCCCGTGGTTTTGTAAAATACGACTAAGGTAAGTTGACGCCAGGTAGGCGGCCGGTCGTAAAATAACTAGCCAAAACATGTAGCAACGTGTTTACAACATGTTGTGCTGACTCCACATAGGTAGTGGAATACGGGCAGAAGAATGATGATTATTATTTATTGTCATATGACCGACGCAATTTATAAAAGCAATGCTATTAATAGACTATAATGTCAACACCAAAAGCGAGTATTACGAAATGTATATTATTAAAAAATTAATCAAAGGAGATTTCATTCCTTTGAAAACTGAAGTTTTAAAGGAAACGCAAAAGACAGACACGGCTCGGGCGGACATCTATCTTGGTACGCTTCGTTCCGACATCTTCAAAGTTTTTCATGCTTTCAGACGCCGCATGCTCGAACTAAATAATTTGGATTATTAATCGCTATTTTTATATAGAAAGAAACCCCAGTGTTACGCATTAGGTAGAGAAAACTGGTTTCATCACAATCACGCAATTGATTCATATGTATTAGACGAAATTCGATGTATATCATAGACATACGAGAGGTCACAAAAAGCTTGTGATACCTGTGTCGCGACTCAGCAGAGTTAGCAACTCATTCGATGGTCTCGGTATTCGCCTTTACAATAAAATTCCGCAATCAATACTAGATCAGTCTACACAAAGCTTTAAATTAGGTTTAAGTGCTATGCTCATACGTAAAGCATATTACAAAATTGAAGATTATTTGGATGATAAAAATGCCTGGATTTGAAAATCCTTTGAGCTTCAAACGAGACTGCGGTTAAATAATTTAAATGTTTAAAAGATTGACCGCTTAGTTTCCTCCTGGCTCTTCTCGGTAAGAGCAATATTCCGAACCAGTTGTAGCTTCATTAATCATATTAATCCTTGATGATTCAAAAGTGCTTGAAAGAGCTTATTTGAATAACGATATTTTGATTTTTCATAATTTCATAATTTAACTGGCATCGGTTAGTCCAGTGGTCGGCAAACTTATATGCCAAAGAGCCAAATCTGAACATTTAAAAAAACAATTTAAAAAAAATTGGGATCCAAATCTGGTTTAGTAAACTTTTATTTAATGCGAACCATGGGCTTGCATATCTTTGGAAAGTTTGAATATTTTTTTTTATTTGATAATATTATTGCGCCTTAAGGAGCCGCACTTAAGGGTTAGACGAAGAGTTGAAGACCTAGGTCAGTGGTGTGCTATCTGAAAGACTTATGTTTAACAGTAGACAGAAACAAATTTTGATGATGATGATAGGTTTTTCCATTTCCTTTACTCATCGGTTTCTAAGATTGAATTTTGGACATGCGGGCGTGGGGCCCGGTGCAAAGTATTACTCCCGAGCCTTAATAAAGTGGACTGTATTTTTTTATTATTGCTGGTTCGCGGAAACCCCCAAAATACTTGCAAATAACAAGGTAGGAATATGGCAGCCGTCTGGTACTGGGCGGGAATAAAATAACTGCCAAGAGGGATGGAGGCACTTACTTGTGATATCGGATCCAATACTTTGTCCATTCCCTGCTGTTAACACTATTTACACTACACAAACGTGCTAGCGGTGCGGTGCGAACTTATAGCCAAAATTATGCGCGTGCGGCGATAGATCACATACGGCGTTGATGTGCGACGTGCGACGACCGTCTTGCGACTGAAGTGCGTACGGAAGGAAACGGGAAGGATGCTATTGCAAGTATGATATCAAACATCCCCCCGGCCATGAAGTATCCCTTCATAAATGCGGTATAAAAAATAATAAACAAAAATTAATCTACAGAAGAACCTAAAACTACTTATTCATATAATTTGTGCGTAATACATTAAAAGTAAACTAAACCTAAACAAATATATAACTATTGCATTGGCAACGGGCAGAGTTTAACGACGGGCCTATCATAAATACCACTCTTGGTCTTAACTTGAGCGACTCGAATCACTCCATTTTTACCCGGGAAAACCTTAGTTATAATTCCTAAGGGCCACTGCAACGGCGGTGCGTTTTCTATGTTAAGAATAACGACGGTTCCTACTGTAAGCGGATGAGACGGTGTATTCCACTTTTCTCGCATTTGCAAGTTATGCAAATACTCCGTCTTAAATCGTTTCCAAAATGACTGGACAAGAGAGTCCATTAACGAATGTCTAGATAAAAGACTAGTACGTTCACTAATGTTAGGTGCGGGTATAAACTCTAGCGGTATAGCGGAAAGAAAATGTGAAGGCGTAAGCGCGGTTGGCTCAGAAGGGTCTGAACTTAAAGCGTACAAATGATTGCGGTGATAGTAATCAACTAAAATATCTAATATGTGCCCCTTTTTGGGCAATAAAGCGGGATGCTTATGTGAAAAATCTAAAGAAGAATAGGACAGACGTCCACCTACGCGTAATATGCCGTTAGAAACGAAAGGGAATAACTTTCTCAATGCGGGCGAACATGATTTATTATTTTTAATATTATTGAGATCGTCACTAAAGGCTTCGCGTTGTATCGCTTGAATTATAGTTAATTCTGCCGTATCCATATCCTCAGCTGTTATTGTTTTATAACGCGGAAGTTTTCGCAAAAACCGAAGGATATAAACGGTGCAGCGAATAAATTTGGTCCAAGAAGAAAACTTGGAACCAAGCGTTACGATAATATTTTCATCGTGCGGTCTTGCTACATGAGAAACAGTTTTCTTCTCAGGTACTGCGGTTTTATCACTAGGTGCAAAGGTATTTAGACACCATTCTTCAGAGCGAAAAGAAAGCCAAGGCGGGCCTCTAAACCAAAGCGTGTGCTCTAAAAGTTGTGTAGGCAAAAGTCCGCGTGAAACACAATCCGCAGGATTTTGAGTTCCTGCGATGTGATAAAAGTCAACCTTTAAAGTTGATAAATGCATCTGGATTTCTGATATCCTATTAGCTACGTAAGTGTTAAATTTATGCGGTGAAGAAAGTGCCCAGCACAGAGCAACGTCTGAATCAGAGAATACAAGTACCTCATTTATAGTTATGCGGGTAGACAAAGTGTCATAAACTGAATGAACTAAACGTGCGAGCAGAACTAAGGCATTTAGTTCGAGGCGAGCGAGTGTGATCTTTGGCTTTAAAGGTGCCACGCGAGATTTAGAACAGACTAACGTAACTATAGGCGAGAGATTTGCAGTTTCAGTGTGTAAATATAGCACACAACCATAAGCCTTTTCACTAGCATCTGCAAAAGCAAGAAGTGTAACTTTAGAAGTTTTCTCAATTCCCATATAGCGGTTAAATTTAAGTTGAGCGATAAGTGGCAACTCAGAAATATAGTTTTGCCATTTATGAACAAAATGTACAGGAAGAGTGTCATCCCAACCTATATGAAGTAGACACAATTCTTGTATAATCAATTTTGCGTATAGAATGACAGGACCAATAAGGCCTAAAACGTCATAAAGACGAGCGGTAGTGGAGAGGATAGCTCGCTTAGTACAAACTGTTGGCGGTTGCGTTACGGTAAATACAAAATCATCAGATGTAGGTAGCCAGTGCAGACCGAGAATTTTAAAAGTGCTGTTAGGGTCAAAAGATATTACTTCGGATTGGCGGTGAGATTCTGGTAAATGTTCCAACAATTCATGTGAATTGCTGGTCCACTTCACCAGTTCAAATCCACCTGCCTTGAAGAGATGGATCAATTCATCCGCTACCTTAACAGCTTCATCGAGCGTTGAAGCAGAAGAAGCCAAATCGTCCATATATACATCTCTCTCGAGCACGGCGGCAGCCAGAGGCCATCTTTGCCTTTCGTCACTGGCTAACTGGCGTAAGGTGCGTATTGCCAGAAATGGCGAAGAGCGGAGACCGAATGTCACTCGATTAAACTGATATATCTCGAGCGGTTCGTCAGGAGAAAAGCGGTATATAATTTGTTGATATTTGCGGTGCGGGGGATTCACATTAATGCACAAGTACATTTGTTTTACGTCGGCAAAGAATGCTATGCGGAAAATGCGAACATTTAACAAAATATTAAAAATATCTGTTTGCAAATTGCAACCAGTATACAAAATGTCGTTAAGTGACAACCCTGTATCGGTACTTGCGCTGCCATCTAATACGACGCGTAATTTTGTAGTCGATTTATCGTTGCGTACTACAGGATGATGCGGGAGAAAGTAGCCGGGCAAAAGACAATTGTCAGGTGACACGCGTGATAAAATACCCGTAGCAAGATAGTCGCGGATGACGTCATTATATTTTTCGTGAAGCTCAGGTTCTCTAGAAAACTTCTTCTCTAAATTAAAAAACCTACGCCGAGCGGTGATGTAGGAATTACCTAAATTATTAGGGTCCTGTTTAAAAGGAAGATCTACAGAATAAATACCATCCGGACTACGTGCGGTTGTTGAAATATATATTTCCTCACACCGTTGTTCGTCAGGACTCAAAAACTTGCGAACAGGTGTTTCTTCAAGTGACCAAAATTTTTCTATTAATTTATCTAATGGTTCACTTGTGAGCGAACACATAGTGCGTGTGTGACAAGGCTTAGAAATGATAGGGGCGTCACCCATTACAATATAACCCAAAGAGGTTTCGAAAGCGGAAGGCATATTATTTTTACCTATTATTTTATCGTATAATAATATCCTGCAGTAAATATTCACACCGAGTAAAACATCTATCGGACCCGGTTCAGAGAACGTGTCGTCCGCGAGCGGTAAGTTGCGAATATAATCTATCGATGTTAAATCGACGTTCGCGTCAGGTAAGTGTGACGTAATGCGTTCTACAACCATAGGCTGTATAAAATATTCTGACAAACTGTCAAAGCGGGAGTTAAACTTGAGGTCAGTATAACCCAAAATTTTCTGAGAGGTTCCACCGAACCCTTGAACCTCAGAGTAGCGGTTTTGCGGAGAAATACAAAGTGAGAGTCGTTTACAACAGTCGAAAGAAATATAATCACTTTGCGACCCTGGGTCTAGAAGACATCTCAAATAATGCGTGCGGTTATATTTATCTGTGACCCTTATCTTGGCTGTGCCAAGCAAGGTAGTAGTTGCGGTGCGGTTTAAGCGGTCATAATGACAGACAAGAGCATTACTTGTATTTAAATTGGCGAGCGCAGAAGCATCGTCAGTGCGTTCTACATGCTCGGCCGACTCATTGCGAGGCGAGTGAGTCATACGAGACGGCGAGTTACTACGCTGCGCGGGCGGTTGTATCGCGGCACGCTCCTTAGCTTTGTTTTTAATATTAAAATGTAATAAAGAATGATGTCTTGCAGAACAAAAATTACAAGTATGCTTTGATGCACAAGACATAACTTTATGACTAACACTCAAACAATTGCTACAAAAAGAATTATTTTTAACGTAATTGTATCTTTGTTGCGGATTTAATTTCATGAAGGAAGAACACGAATACATATGAGAATGTTGAATATTCTTACATAAACTACAGTTAATTTTATTATTTGAATTAAATACCGAGTCCGTATTAACAAAGGTTTTCGTTGACGGAACTTTCGCGGGCGAAGGAATATTTTTATTACGATATTTAATCGGCTGCGGGTTAGAGAAATTATTAATAGAACGCGACAATACTTTGTTTTGTTCCTTAACAAATTCGATAAGATTTTTATATGATGGAATCTTATTTTGGCGGTTCAAAATTTCAAACATTCTTACTGTATCCGAATCTAACTTTTGCGTAGCCAAATGAAAAAATATAAAATCGGTTAAATCCATCTTTAATTGCTTAAGCGCTTCGACCGAAGAGTCGAAGGTGTTAATGAAATGATCTAATGCATTTATATTATTACTAGCGAGCGGCTTAAATTGTAACAATTGATTGAGATAAGCGCTGGCGAGCGAGCGGGGGTCGTCATACTTTTGTATCAGGGCCTCCCATATAATAGAATAATTTTCAGCGGTCAGCGGTAAGCCCGAACAAACAGACGACGCCTTACCGGACAATTTACCGACTAAATAAAATATCCTTTCACTATCAGATAGATTAGAGTTGTCATGAATCATACTTTTAAACTGCTGGTAAAATAAAGGCCATTTACAGACATCTCCATCAAAAGATAGTAAGTCTATAGGCGGGAGGTGCGGTTTTAACTTAGGTATATGCGAAGATGATTGCGGTTTATTATTAGCGGTTTCGCTATTTAGCGCCAATATTTGCTTAACGAAACAAAACAATTCCTCAAATGAGATCCACGACTGGTAATTAATAGGCTTTTTAGGATATAATTTCAGATTTAGAACATTAAATGAATCTAAATTTTGCTCAAATTCCTTCCGCAAAGTATCGATGTTAATAGTTTTCGAACTCAAAGTTGAAAACTTACTAGGATCTTTTTCACATAAGACAGCTGTATCATATATACTTTGCATCCGAGAAAACATGGCATCGCGTTTCGATTCCAATATTAAAAGCATAATAATATCGTCATTGTCAGATAAGGTTTTTGTATCACTTCTACTCATTATGAAGTAACAAAAATATCGTTATTAAAACGCGCGAGAATATACCTTATGAACTAAGTAATACGAGTCAACCAGCGTTTGATAAATAATCCGAGCGGGTGGTTTGAACAAAATGCAACTAGCGAGCGGAGCTGCACAGCGACGTCGTGACCTTCTAACTTAATATCGGTCGAACGAAATAATACGAAGTTAATAATTAACTAAGTACAAAGCGAAAAGAGTGGAATGCACGAATATGTATGCGATATATGATGATATATAAAACTAAAACAGTTGCCAATGCGGTTTAATGAAAATATATTATAATTTTAACAACTATTTAGTATTACAGCACAAATTATCTGTATTAAATAAATAAGTAGTCAACTGCAGTATGCGGTTTATTTACGATAAGAACCGATTTAAAGTATAAGACAAATTTTAATGAATTTGAATGCGGTTTAACTATAATATGTGGTTATTAATTACGGTTCAAATCGAACAATAGACAAAATGGTGGACCGAATGAATATGATTATTAATAAATTCGGTTCGATGTGACCAAAAAATGGACATGCGGGCGTGGGGCCCGGTGCAAAGTATTACTCCCGAGCCTTAATAAAGTGGACTGTATTTTTTTATTATTGCTGGTTCGCGGAAACCCCCAAAATACTTGCAAATAACAAGGTAGGAATATGGCAGCCGTCTGGTACTGGGCGGGAATAAAATAACTGCCAAGAGGGATGGAGGCACTTACTTGTGATATCGGATCCAATACTTTGTCCATTCCCTGCTGTTAACACTATTTACACTACACAAACGTGCTAGCGGTGCGGTGCGAACTTATAGCCAAAATTATGCGCGTGCGGCGATAGATCACATACGGCGTTGATGTGCGACGTGCGACGACCGTCTTGCGACTGAAGTGCGTACGGAAGGAAACGGGAAGGATGCTATTGCAAGTATGATATCAAACAAATTTAAATATGGAACACTTAGACAATACTAATATCTGTACAGAATACATAACAATCGTTCCACTTTAGTTATCCCTCATATTATATTCAATTGCACAGAGCAGTTAATTTAATATTTGCTTAATCATGTCACTGTCGGACCGCTGAACGGTGTAAGTGGATCATCGTTATTCAATTGATATACCTACAATCCATACATAGCTTTAGCATATTATTTCTCACACAACCTAAATTTGGGACACCTTCCCGACATCTATTTTCTGGTTCTGGTCTATTATTTTTAAAGGTTACTAGCAATAAATCTTCCTGCCCTTATCCCACTCTAAGTGGGGTCGGCACAACATGTTATAAACATGTTGTTATATAATTTAGCTGCGTTTTTACGACCGGCCGCCTGCCTGACGTCAACTTATCTCAGTCGTATTTTAGGACACGTCGGTAAGAAAGAGAGTGGTCTATTCTACTAAACCGGATAGCACACGGTGGGTCAACTTACCTTAGTCGTCTTTTACGACACCTCGGTAAGAAATGAGTTAATCTATTCTACTCAGCCGGATACCACACGGTGAGAGATAAGGGCAGGAGGATGATGATGTTTGTAAACAAAATAAAAATTTGATATAAGCCCCTTATAATTTTTTGATATTACTATGCAATAAAATCGTTTAATACCGATTTCATTTAGTCTTATTTTCCATTGATAAGTAAATTTTAGACATTAGGTAAACTAAAGGTCACACGTTAATGTTTAGATCACTATGCGAGTTAAATCATAACTACTTGGCTGAAGGAACAATGCTAGGTAATTTTTTTGTAATTAAAAAAAAATATAAAAGCAAAGAAGGTTTGAAATAACAGGACTCAATCCCAGGTATTTTCACTTCTTTAGTCCATACCTACGTAGTGGTACCTGTGCGGGTCTTGAACCCGTGACCCCTTTGAAAGAGTCACAAGGTCTAACCGTTGGGGTATCACAACTTAGTCTTCTAAGTACCGATTTTATGAATACTCATAAATAACTGTAAAGTAATGTTTATTTGTAAATGCGATGTAATAAGGCAATTATTATTAAATAATTCATATAATGATACTGAAGAACTCTTACATAATTTCTAAATTAATATTTACAGAAAACTTTCAGAATGCAGACTTTTTATTTTTATTTTTTATATTAAACTTATATGTTCAATACAATTAACTCACCCTCTCTCCATACATGCCTCCTACTCACACTAATATACATTAATTACATGCATACTTCATAAACACAACTCATAAACACACAGAGAGGTTCTCCTTACAGACATGCTAATTATTATTATTTTCATTGTATTGTTATTTTTCTTATAGCAAATAGTAACTAAGTCACATGTCTTCGGTGTTTGTCACTGTATGCCGAGATACAGTTTTAACTAGTTCGGCTGCAGATGGTCATATATTAATTTAAGCCCTATTTGTCATATGTGAGAAAATAAATAAATAAATAAATAAAATAAATAAATTTACCGGTTTATTACCGGACCCCAATTACATGGAATAGTAATATGACAGACTTTATTACTAGTGTTAGTGACATTGTTTTTCTTCATGTCTTGTCTGTTATTACACTGCGGCGTTTCGTTAAGCGGTAATTGGTTAGCTAGAATTCCGTCAACATCAACAGTGGAAAAGAAAACATGATAACCTTTTTGAAGATAGCTCGAAGTAATTATTACAGGAAGATTTAAATTTGGAATTTTCAAAAATCAGGTTAGTAACTTATAAGGAGTGTGTTACGTTAACCGTTCTGAATAAAATTTTAAATAATAAGCGTTTCGTTTGTTGTAGCTAATAAAAAAATAAATTTGTAAAACCTCAGAACTGTAGCCAATTGTTTAATATTTAAAATTTAATATTAATAATAATATTTTTTATACAACAAACAAAATGCTTATTATTTAAAATTTCTCACAAACCGGTCTACTACCAGTACATGTTTACCTTATATATTTAAAAGGCTGTTTTACAAATATATCTCAAAAATATATTAGAAACAAGAAGAATAAGCGGCGGTAGCGGAATGGTTAGAGCAACGTACTTTCGATCGAGAGGTTGTGGGTTTGAATCCCGGCCATTATACTACCAACGTGAATACACTCGTTATACAAGCATTTTAGCTTAGCTGGGGGTTTAACGAGTTTACTAGTAATTTGTAACACAAATAAAATTAAAAAAATAATTGATGATGTTTGTATGTATAATAAATAGGTAGGTTACGTGTGGGTGAGAGTAGATACACAGTCTAATTAAAGCTTAATCCGATTGGCATGAATTTAACCTTAATCTGGCCAAATCCTATTCCTGTCTCGTCGCTCTTTAGAACGTCCTAAATAAGAGTTTGCAACTTTGAGGAAACTTAGTAATCAATTTCGTTTACGGTTTACCTTAAAAAGATGTTAAATATCCATTTACCCTATAATACCCTTGGTCATCGCAGCACGCGTGTAGGGTTGGAACAATATTCCTAAATCTTTTTTTGTCGAGTTATCATAATTGTTATATTTTTATTAAAAGTATATCTTGTCTGTTTTCAAATGTCCAAATCTAAGGAACAGACAAGTTAACGACGTTTAAAAACAAATAAGTAAATAAATTAATATCCATAGTCCTATTCAAAGCAAATTAGGTCGTTATGCAAACCTAATGTATTAAAGTAGTGTCAATAAAAGAAAAAAGCCTCATTTCTCCTTTCCTTCCTATTATAACTTATTCCGATGTTTAAGGACTTTTATAAAATTCTTATATGCTTTAAAAACTTTAACAAAGGAAACTTTATACATAAACGTTAACCTTAAGTTTTTCTTGAGGAAAAAGCTTCGAGGCTTCCGTTGTTTTCCCCCAATCAAGACAAACAGAGATTTTACGAGGGTGGTTGATACAGTTGTTTTGTGGTCGTGGAAATTAAGTCTGTGATGTAAGGGCTATAAATTTGAAAACACGATGAAAAGGATTTATTCAATAGCCCAATCTAATCTTTGCTTATTGTTTAATACAGTCCCCAAAATCTGTCTGACTGTATGATCGATTTTCTAAAAATATACCGAACGGTTATTTGTACGTTTTTTACTAAAAGATACTGTAATTCTTGAAGAAGTTGAAGTTAATAGTACATTACAGTTTATGTAAGTTAACTGAAACACATATTTGTGTCACACATAATTCCACGCGGGCGATGGTAGCCACTCTATTAATTAAAATGTACATAAAAGCTGTGGTAGCCCAGTGGTGACACCGTGCGACTCGTTCGAGGAGGTCACAGGTTCAAACCCGCGCAGACGCCAATGAGATTTACTGTTAAAACTTATGTGTCTATTTGAAAATTACAATTTATCACACGCTTTTCGGTGAAGGGAAACATCGTGAGGAAACCCGCATATCTCCAGAGAATTCTGGAGATATGTGTAACCTACCAATCCGCACTGGAGCAGCGTGGTAGGTCGTAGCTCCAATCCTTCTCTCTAAAAACGGAGAGAAGAGGCCTAATCTCAGCAGTGGGATAGTAACAGGCCGCTGCTTACTTTTTTTACATATTAGAGGAGTGCTACGTTACACATATCCCCATATTTTTCTAGAGATATGCAGGCACTAAAAAGCGTGCGATAAATTGCAGTTAACGATTATACACATAAGTTTTATTAAAAAAGCTTATTGTTGCCTGCCCAGGGCTTCAACTCATATCACCTCGAACGGTTTCACCGCTGGGCTATAATATAAATAAATATATATGAATTACTCACACCGTCCCTAAATTAAGTAACTTAATACAAGTGTTATGGGCGACAGCTAACTCGAAAATAAGTAATTATATAATTATAAATACATAGTTAAATACATATATACATCCAGGCTCGAAGTAGCAACAATTTGTCTATAGAAAATATTGGTCCTCTGCGGGTTTCAAACCCGCGACCCACGTAGCTGAAAGCAGGGTTACTGCTAAATGCGCCAGCAGGCCAGTCAAAAGTCATACAATAGTAGAATACTACGTAAAATAAAATAAAAGAAACTTATATGAAAGCCAATTGTCTGTTAACTTTGCATATTCAATTTAATATATGAATGTCTTTGATATTACAGCCAAACTCTTTGAAACAAGGCAATGATGTAAATATTTGTAAATCGCTGAACAAACAACTTACATATCCATTCGGAATCCTTATGAGTTCATACTAGTCTTATAAAGCAATGTTACAAATAGAATAATCTTATTTACTCTAGATTCACCCCACGGGTTAGACTGAGAAAAATTAGATTCGGGAAAGTTATCCTTTATTACGACTATATTATTCTTTTTATAGGATAATGAAAAAGCGCACAAAATTTTTAGCTATTTACAACTTTCTTGTACTAACCCGAGTTTGTACGTATAGTAGTAGTACTAGCTTTTACCCGCAATTTCGTTCGCGTTGACTGTTGTCGCATGTACGTTGATAATAGATGGCGGTTTTTAATGTCATCCTATTCCTATAGAATTAACAGGATTTATATAGCCTATATGTTTTTCCGGTGTATAAGGAATAATTGTGCCAAATTTCATCGATATTGGTTCAGCGGATTCGCCGTGAAAGAGTATCAAACATACATCCATACTCACAAACTTTGCATTTATAATATTAGAAGGATATCGCTCATGGGCTACAATAGTAGGACAGCTCAAAAAATTTTGTTTTGAAATACATTTCGTTATAAATTGGTTAAAAGTTTTCATTGCAAAGGAAAATTAATAATAAATGTTTTAGTTTCCTTTAACGAACGGCTTAATATTGAATTATGAGTTTTGCTGGTATCGCTGCTGGAATGACTTGTATTTTAACATCTACACCTATTCCTAGTCCAAAAAACGTAGTTTTTGAGTTGTACCACTATTGCAGCCTATGAGCGATATGTTGTGAAACTATAATTTATTTTTATATATCTTAAGACAAATTCTATGGCTTTCGACAAAGGTTAATTTAAAATTTCTGTCAAAATAAAATTACAAAATCAAAGGTACGCAAACTTATTAAGGGTTTCAGGTTTCAAGGCCTGAAACCTGGTTGGCAGCCCTAGAAAACTAGTTTCTATGAAACTTATTTGCTTCATATTTACAATCCATTCAAAAAATCGTGAAAATCAATTTATTTTATTATTTAAGGAAGAAGATGATTATATCTCGTATTCAAAGTACTCAAAATTACACCAAAAATGTACAAGTTATATATATCTTAAATTACTTACACGCTAGGACTATACAAATCATGCCCACGTGGAATGGTCCCAAGAATGCTGGCAGCGTTTCCGCGCTGAATCGCTAAGCTGATTCTTTGTGCGAAAAAGGAGCCAGCCCTCTTGTCACCTGAAGAGGCAATCGACCGAGGTGTTAAAACGGATAAAAAATTTTTTGCACTTTGACTCCATGGCCCTAGGGTCTCGACTGCAAACGGCACAAATATATAACTCTCGATGAGAGATGAATACTTCCGCCGTTTGCCGGTTTCGGCCATTTCCGCCGCAGCTCCAGGTCTTGACGCTGTTTCCCTGATATGGGAATTAATTACACCTAATTCTATAAATTATTGGTAACTTGAATAATTCAATAGGTCTTGAATGTTTTGGGTTCAAATACCTCTACCTGAGTTTTATTGACAAAAGGTTAATAATTAGCACATTTTAATTAAATAAAATTTACTTAAATTTGCATTAAGACTTTAAAAAAATTATTAGGTGTTAGTGCAATCAATAATACAGCTTCTGTAACTTATCCTCTAACATTTATATATTATCTCAAACTTATGAAAGTTTCGACGAGCTATTATGAGGGTATTCTAAATTAGCTTGTCGGTTTGATGACGGTTGAAGCCCTCAGGCAGTAAATACGTAAAAGTGGCTCGGTCTAAATATCCTGAGCAAATAAAGTAGGTCGAGTAAAGAAAGGAAATTTTATTAAATACTGAAATGGTTGAAGGTTGACTTTTATATTGGTGATTTACTTTTTCAATTACATTATATCAAATCAAAATAATCTTTATTCAAGTAAGCTTGATACAAGCACTTTTCAATCGTCAAGGATCAATTCGATTTAATGAAGCTACGACTGGTTCGGAATGTTGCTTTCACCTAGAAGAACCAGGAAGAAACTAAGCGTTTTCTGCTTGACGTCAACTTACATTAGTCGCCTTTTGCGACAAATCGGTAAGAAATGAGAGTGGTCTATTCTACTTAGCCGGATACTACACGGAGGGTCAACTTACCTTAGTCGTCTTTAACGACACCTCAGTAAGAAATGAAGGTGGTATATTCTACTCAGCGGGATACCAGACGGAAAATAATATAATTATTTTTTTTTGCATTTTTTATTATTATATAGAGCACAGACAGAAAACTAATACTCACCAATGGTTAATAAAGGGCTTGATTATAATCAACAACAAGTCTATTATAAAATTAAAAAATATTGAAAATTAGCGTTTGACATTCAGTTATATAACCAGATTTTCCTATTAGATCCAAAGATCGCGTCCTGTTTACTAAGTTCGTTATTTTTCCGTTGATTAGACATCGTAACTCAGACATTTTGTCAATAAGATCATATAGATGTTATCGTATATTATATTGAAAGTATCTAAGATCTTTGCAGTGTAACATCCTTTTAATGTCCTCACTACTCGGCAAAGATTTTTTCCTTTGATAAAGTTAAATGGAGCTTTGACCTGAACTGATGTTAGATCCCATGTTCAGATTAATTGTTTACACACATTAGGCCCACAGTAGATTTTCTTCTGTTTCGATTTACAGAAAATTTCGCTTTTCACGCATTCTAATTGTGAAACACCTTTAATATGTGGAGAATTTAAATTTTACTGTATACGTGGATCAGAGAGGTTAGAGAAGATTCAGAGTCACTCAGTGGGCAATTAAGCGAGCTATGACGAGCTAATATGATTTAAATTACATAATTTTATTTACAATTTACCCTAGATAGGCATGTTAGTCCTTCAAGATTCAATCGTCTTTATTGACTTGGCATATTCCTAAAGTTGGGCAAGTTTCTGATTATTATTCTTACCCAGAAGTAAAACGCAACCAGATTTTATATGGAGCGTTTCCTCTCTGACTAAACTTATTAAGGCTGAACCCGTGGCATGTAGAAGGAATAAATTATACTGAATTATAACGATTAATATCAGGTGTAGTGTACTGTGTTTAGAGGAACTGACGGAGTCCCGGCTGACAGAGTCGGACGGATGGTCATTCCACAGCCAGAATCATTCCTCCCATTTCCCCATATCAGGACATAAGTTTCCCGTTTGTTCTGAGAGTTTCACCTTGCTTTTATATATTGCCTTGCCTTTATAAGTGTATCTAAAAGGGAGGTTTATCAAGTTCCTTTGTATTTGCCATCTTACCAGTGATTACGAGTATATAAGACACTCAGCTTTAAGGTCGAGACCGGTTCGTTCCTCTCCGCATTTAGAGCACAATAGATCGTACCAGTATTTAATTTTCATTTGTATTTTATTTAAGACATTTTTATTAAAATTAATTAATTAATTTTTTGAATTTAAATTATTAAAATTAAATTAAGTTTAATTTTCGTTAGATAAAAGCGAAGTAAATTGTAAATATAAAAATAGTTTATTTAGACCGCTTCTTACTTGCTCTTCTTCTATAGCAGAGCGCTTTTCCAAACCAGGCTTAATGCAAGCCTTATTACAATTCGACCAATCGAAAGTATTGTAAAAGCGAATTTGAATTAATAATAAATAATTTTGTAATATAAATTATCAGTAATATTGGAAACTTCGAGTATATTATAACACAGAGTAAGTAAGTAAGTAACGGCCTGTTACTATCCCACTGCTGGGCATAGGCCTCTTCTCTCCGTTTTTTTTTTTTTTTTTGGAGAGAAGGATTGGAGCTAAGACCTACCACGCTGCTCCAATGCGGATTGGTAGGTTACACATATCCCCAGAATTCTCTAGAGATATGCAGGTTTCCTCACGATGTTTTCCTTCACCGAAAAGCGTGTGATAAATTGCAATTATCAATTAGACACATAAGTTTTATACTAGAAAACTCATTGGTGCCTGCCCGGGGTTTGAACCCTAGACCTCCTTGAAAGAGGCGCACGGTGTTACCGCTGGACTACCACAGCTTGAACTTGTGACAAATTGTATCCGTAAGTCACTTTAGCGCCCCGAGCACAGATGTCACTATGACATAGTGTTACAGGATTAAGCTTGGCAAATAGAGTTTTCTCTCGTATCTACTAAACTTTAATGATAATCCTACTTAAAATATGAGGCTGTATACAAATTTATCTTTCTTATCTCAAATATGTGTAAGTTTTTGGCATTATTAAGTAAGGGTCACGCAGAAATATAGCGGGTTATTAATATTTTGTGGCAAAACAAAGGTAAAGAGCGTTGGCAAAAAAGTAAGAGGGTTGGTTTGTTATATGGTGACAATTTAACGTGATCCAAGCTTAAAATTCAAGTCAAAAACCAGGCAGGCTCTTTTGAGTCTATAAAAAACTTATGTACTTAACTGAACTAATATTTTCAATATATAAAACGCTATACGGTGAAGGAAAACAGCGAAAAGAAGCATGAATACCTCTATTTTATAATTATTGGGATATCTGTAACATTATACCATTGGCGCAGCGTTTTGGCAAATAATAGGTCAATTAAATTAATTGAATGATTTATTAATCTTTTAATTTAATACAATTTTTTCTTAAGCTTCATAAATTTAAGATTTAATCCCATCTTTTACGAATATAATAACATTTCTCTGAATTTTGAAAGCACATATTTTTCATTTACTAACTTAAAATATTTTAGTTAGTTTTTCTTTTGCTGTGTTACGTATTTTACACTCGATGTACTACTTAACAAGATTTCAACAGTTAAGCTCAAGTTCAAAATATCCTTTATTTAAGTAAACTTGTAAACAAGCGCTTCTGAATCGTCAACTCTACTGCTGGTTCGTAAAGCTGTACCTAACGAGAAGAGCCTGCAAGAAACTTGGCGATTGCTCTTTTCAGAATACAATTCTTATAAATAATTACATTTAGTCATTAACTATCTTGTGTAGAGTCGAAGCATAGTTATATCGACGTAATCGTATGCTCTATATACACAACAGTATAGTAGTAGGCTTTGTGTATCAGCCTCTTTTTAATAATTGTTTTAAACTGCTATAAAGGTTCATTTATAATTCATCATCATTCTCCTGCATTTATCTCACTCTACATTGGGTCTGCACAACATGTTATTAACACGTTCTCAGATGATTTGGTTAGGTATTTTACAACCGGCCGCCTGCCTGACGTCACCTTACCTTAATCGCCTTTTACAAAACCTCAATAAGAAATGCGGGTGGTCTAATTTACTCGGCCAGATACCACATGGCGGGTCAACTTATTCGTATCTTAGTCACCTTTTACGACACCTCGGTAAGAAATGATAGTGGTCTATCCTACTCAGCCGGATACGACACGGTGGGTCAACTTACCTAAGTCGCCTTTTACGACACCTCGGTAAAAAAGAAGGTAGTCTATTCTACTCAGCCGGATACCACGCGGCGCGTCAATTTACCTTAGTCGCCTTTTACGACACTTCGATAAGTAATGAGGGTGGTCTATTCTACTCAGCCGGATAAGACACGGCGCGACAACTTATCTTAGTCGCCTTTTACGACACCTCGGTAAGAAAAAGGGTGGTCTATTCTACCGATATCACACGCGAGTCCTTACCTTAGCCGTCTTTTATGACACTTCGTTAACAAATGAGGGTGGTATATTCTTCTTAACCTTAGTGGGGCTTAAATATAACTAAGTCGATTATAAAATTGACTACGATGAAAATATACAGGGTGGGCCGAGAGTGACAAATGTCGTTGCCCCATCTAGGCCAACAGCTTTTACGTGACCCCATTTATGCAGGACGAAAATCGCACAGACATTCTTTCCAGAGAGCGGTTCGAAGATATTTTATCGGAATCGTTAAGATATTAAAGAAAGCCTACCGTCCTCCGGGTCATTTTAATGGCTCTGGTGTCCGTTTTATTGCCACTTCATCATTTTCGAGTACATCAAAATGAAATGCTGCGGAAAAAAATTTACAACCATTGCAAAATTTTTCCCCTACTAGCGAATTATATGGCCATATATGATTAATGAAATGTATTCTATTTAGTTTATGCTAATAAGGTCCCTGGGTTTGCCGTGTACTATCCGGCTGAGTCGAATAGACCATCCTCATTTCTTATCGAGGTGTTATAAAAGACGACTAAGTTAAGTGCCCTGTGATATCCAGTTGAGTAGAATCACCACCCTCAGTTCTTACCGAGGTCTAAAAGGCGACCGAGGTAAGTGCCGTGTGGAATCCGGCTGAGTATAACAGACTACACTCATATCTTATCTAGGTGTCGTAAAAGGTGACTAAGGTAAGTTGACGGCAGACAGATGGCCGGTCGTATAATACGTAGCCAAATCATGAGACAACATGTTTATAGCATGTTGTGCCGTCCCCACTTAGAGTGGGATAAGAGCAAGTGAATGATGAGGTAAGTGCCGTGTGGTATTCGGTTGAGTAGAGTAGACCAACGTCATATATCGCCAATGTGTCGTAAAAGGCGACTATGGTAAGGTGACGTCATGCACGCGGCGGGTAGTAAAAATTAGCCAAATCATGTGACAACATGTTTAAAACATGTTGTTTCGACCTCACTTAGAGTGAGATAAGGGCAGTAGAATGATTATATCCCTGGCTTTGGCCAACGATGCAAAAATTATCTAAAAAAAAATTACGTGTGGTTTTTTCTGAGAAAAATGATTTTCCCCAAAATAAAAGTAAAATATTAAATATAAAACAAACAGATTTACCTCTACTAAAACTGTTATAGGTAAATTTTTTTTAAGTTGGAGTGTCGCTGTTATAAACAGAACACATAAATCTTTTACCTCAATTTTATTCATAGGATTATGTAGGATATTCTATGCGTAAGTTATTATTATGTCTGAAGTATATTACTATGCATCAAAAGTAAGGAAGGAAGTATTAAATATTATATGACATTTACATATATTCGGAGACGTAGGTAACTTGAGCCCTTGTCAAAACAGAGATTGTGATGTTTGCGTATTCGGATTGAAATGAACCGAATAGCTAGATTATGGGGATGATGTTATTATTTATTTTCTTACTAGTTAATTTAGCGCTACAAAGATTATCTTATAGATTGCATTAATTAAAAAACCTGGGTGACCGATTTTTATAACGATGTATAAAAAAAATTGAAAAGAAAATTTTTAAAATAATAGGGCAGTTGGGGCTCGATCCTAAGTATTTTCACCTCTCCAGCCCTCTCACCGCTCGTTCCCCAAATGAACCACCATGACTTTACGTTTGACAGCGAAAAATTGTGAGTTTATTCAACGTAAATTAAAAAAAAAATTAAAAGTTAAAACGACACTTTTTAAAAATAAAACTTATTTAGATCGATTTTTCTCCCCCAAAACCCCCTACATGCGGAATTTCGGGAAAATCGATGGTATATCGATGGTATGGATCGATTATATATATATAAATATATATACATACAAGATTAACTCATTTAAATATTAAAGATTAAAAGAATGTGGAAATGTTGTAATTTCGGGTAATTGAATCCAGGGATAAATCTATAAATCTATGTCCTGTCCGTCCTGCCCTCATCCCATTCTTAAGTGGGGTCGGCACAACATGTTATAAACATGTTATCATATGATTTGGCTACGTATTTTACGACCGGCCGCCTGCCTGACGTCTTACCTTAGTCGTTTTACGACACCTCGGTAAGAAGAAGGGTAGTCTATTCTACTCAACCGGATTCCACACGGTGGGTCAACTCACCTTATTCGCCTTTTACGACACCTCGGTAAGAAATGAGGGTGGTTTATTACTCAGCCGGATACCACACGGCGGGTCGTCTTACCTTACTCGCCTTTTACGACACCTCAGTAAGAAATGAGGGTGGTATATCCTACTCTGCTGGATACGACACGGCAATCAGGGATAAATCTATGTATGATACTAAATTGCTATCAATATGCAGAGGTATAGAGATTGTGCTAAAAATTCGCTTACAATGCGTATGGGGAATTTTGTCCATTGAAAATAGTACCGGACAGATTTGTATTAGAGAATAGGTAATGCTTAGCTTCAAGCTTCTAGCCATTAATTAATAAATAATTAATGAATCGATTAATGCAGCCTAATGTAAACTGTGGATGCCCATATTTGGCATGCCCTTAATTCCTGTTTATTCTTTTCTCAAAATCATTTAACTGTTAAGCTTCTGAGAATTTTATGCAAAGAGAAATTTGGCTGCACGTATAACAAATGAGCCAAAGCTAATGAAATAGAAAGGAAATTGAAGATAACGTAGGCTGTATTGAAAAACGGTATTTGGGCCTTTCTAAAGAGGAGCATTAAATCTAAAGTGATATTGGTAGATCTTATCTACCATTTTTATGTATATTGTAATGGAAGGAAAAAGAGGAGAGCGGAAGTTGTAGCATAGAGACGAAGATAGCTGTAGCGAGGAGGTGTGACGGGCGGAGAGGTGCGGTGCGGCGCGGAAAGGAGAGGTTCGGAGACAAAAGTGGTAGCAAAAGTGGTGGCATTTGACGTTGTCGTGATTTGTGCGCGGAGTTGACAAATTGTTGAAAAAGAATAAATTAATTGACTTACGTGAAAATTGCTTCCTATTTATTGAGTGAGTGTATAGGAAAAATATCGTTGTTATAATATTTTTATATGTATTTAAATAAATGTAGTATTTTCTAACTTTCTTTATTCTTGAAAAAACACTTTTAGAAGTTTTAAATTTTTAATGAAGTTAACTATTTTTGACAGGCTATTTATAATTTGACTGTCTGACCGTAAGTGGTACAATAAGGTACGTTGTCTAAACGGTTAATTTACCAAATACTTTATCATTTATTTGGTAGCCTGTTACTATTCAATTGTTGGAGAAAGCTGTTCTCTCTGCTTTGAGAGAAGGAGCTCATATCGTCCACGCTACTACAATCAGAATTGAAAGGTTACGTACAATATATTCCACGTAAACTCTAGAGGTACCTACTAAGATTGCACCACGATAGTTTCCTTCACCGTAAAGCGCATTAAGAACAGTAAATATCAACATCAATTGATTACAAAAGTTTTTAAAGAAACCACACCTCAAATCCTGGGCAAGTGCAAATAATTTTTTTTCTATTAAAAATCAGTGAAATTTATCACATTTTTTTTTTAAGGAAAACATCGTGAGGAAAGTTTGGGATATTTGTAATCCATAAATTCGCATTGGAGCAGCGTAGTGCGTCTAAGCTCTAACCGTTTTCTTCATAAGCAGAGAGATTTCAGTCTAGTGTAGATTCAGCCCAGCAGTGGGATGGTAACATTTCATTACTCTACTATATAAGAACTGATCATTCATGTGTTTGCCTATCCGATTTAAAATAATGTTATTTTAAAGAAGGTCGTCGGTATTCTAACTATAAATGTTCAAGAACTTTCCAAAACATAGGACATGGGGAATTTTGATAGGTAGAATCGAAATTGTAGAGGCAAATTTCTACACGGTAATGAAAATGGAAATTACTTGTAAAGCCTTTGTATCGAGTCGAGGAACGTTTCTCGTGTGTATAGTAAAATTTGATAAGGAAATTACAAATGTATTCAATTTGCTACAACCGATAAGGTTTCTATGCAATATTTGTATTTGGTATCTTTGTTACAAAATATGTCGGCATTTCAGCAAGCTGGATATGTTTTGGTTATTAGATTTACATGAAATTTAAGTATAAAGCATGATAGAATAGAATAAAAATATACTTCATAGTCCATCTTAATTTTACGCCGTGTGGTATCCGGCTGAATAGAACAGTACCACACTGATTTATTACTGAGGTGTCGTAAAAGGCGACTAAGGTAAGTCGACCCGCCGTGTGGTATCTGGCTAAGTAGAATTGACCAAACTCATTTCTTACCGAGATGCCGTTAAAGGTAAGTTGACCCACCGTGTGGTATCCGGTTTAGGAAAATAGACCATTCTCTCTCTTACCGAGGTGTCGTAAAATACGACTAAGATAAGTTGACGTCAGGCAGGCAGCCGAATCATGTGACAGCATGTTTATAACATGTAGTGCCGACCCCACTTAGAGACTTAGAGTTAGTAGACTTAGAGTGGGATAAGGGCAGGAGGATGATGATGATGATGATGATGTAATTATAATTATAATCTTAATTTTAGAATAAGAAAAGATTACTTTGCGGCCATTTTGCTGTGCCATGATCTCTTCCCGGCAAATGTTGGGTAAAAGAGACTTGATAATTAACAGTTTAGTTTTTAACTGTAAGTCGGTTAAATACATTCTTATTATTCAGTTATATTATTGAAGGTTCGATGCTCGGATCTTATGGTAAAATGTTTTTAGATAAAGACCACATGATTATGAAAAACAGACCTTATAAATATTAGGAAAAAAGTTATGAATAAATTTTCTAGCATAATTAGACTCACGTATTGGTATCCGCCGGAATAGAATAGACGACCCTCATTTTGTTACCGAGGTGTCATAAATGACGACTAATGTAAGTTGACCCGCTGTGTGGTATCCGACTAAGTAGAATACATCACCCTCATTTCGTACCGAAGCGTAAAAGGCGACTTAGGTAAGTTGGTGTCAGGCAGGCGGCTGGTCATAAAATACCTAAACAAATCATTTAACAATATTGTTAATACTTGTTGCCTCGATCCCACTTAGAGTGGGATAAGGGCAGGAAAATATAAATAAGTTTTACGTATATTGAGTCCTTAGAATATTAGACAAATTACAATTTTTATCGGACACTTTATTATGTTAAGGTTATGTAAAATTAAATTATGTTAAAATGCAATTTATATTTTAAAATATTGTTTTTATTTTGTTTATTAAATTGTTTATTAAAAAAAATTATTATAAATATTATTATTAAAGTAATTGTTTATTAAAAAATTGTTTATTAAAGTAGTATATAATAATTACGAAAGTGTTGGCAGGTTGCAATTATAAGATTGATCGACAAAGATGTTGCTTTCGAACCAAAGTTTACGTTTCATAACTTCTGTTTAAAATAATTTTCTAATGTATTGGAAAGTATGAACTCCTTTTATAAATATGTAATAGATATTGTGATGTATTTATCACTAATATGTAATTTTGCGTTCGAAATACACATATAAAAGTTATCGGGTTTCTGAAATGACACTTCGCATTTTTGCTCGCTAATATCCATTTGCGATGCGTATGAAAGTGATGAAGAGGCTATAAAAGGAACTCCAGACCCATGATAAATAACCGAAAGGCCGTTAGAATTACTTCAATAAAGATCATATTTTAATAGATTCAATAAAGACCTTTAGAATTTATGGTGTTGAAATTAAGTTTTTTTGTATATATATAGCTGACTGGGCAAACGTTGTTTTGCCATTTAAATTATTTCAACGGTATTTCTAGCGTACATTATAAAAAGAAATTGTCAGTATTATATACAAATAAGTATTTAAAGGTTTAGAACGTTTAAATTCACTTTCTTCCGTAACAGTAAAATTGACGAAGGTTCCCCTTGCGATTTGTTGTTAACAATTTAAATTTATTTTGCCGCATCCAAACATTTATATTCTAAAAATGTCGGTTGATAAATAAATTATCAGCAAGATGTATCACACCTGTGCTTTAAAAGATCTATGTGGAAAGATGTAGACAAAATACTGCCATTTTATCGCTAAATTCAAGACGAATCTAAAAGGATTCTTGGGGATTTCGTCAAGCTTCAAAAGAGACGGCGCGAGATATTATTTATATTTCAGACAAATGTATCAAAATATTTATAAGAGGCAATACAAAATCTTACTTTTTGTGCTATCAGCATTAACCCAGAATTAAAAACTTTACCAGAAATTTAAAAATAATCATTGGGTATATAAAGTGTGTTTACATTTCTCGCACAAATAAACGCATAACAAAGATACCTATTCAATCTTTGTCAGATTGAACACACGGCAATTCCGCATTTTTACCATTATCGTGGGCCATATTTGTGTTCTTGATGCCGTATAGTACGGTAGATATTTCTCGTATATATTTTATCCTATCGTAGGTAGGTATTTCTCATGTATGTTCAAGCGACGCACGCTCAATAGGAATATGAAGTGATTTCTCTGTCTTTCTTTGCAATTCTAACTATACTAGGAAGCAGTTCGTAGGGCTGTTGCTTTAAAAAGAAGCTCTTGGAAGGAGCTAAAACCTGAAGCTTAGCGGGCCTGTTTGGAAGGCCAGCTGCTTCCTATCGATCTTTGCAATTCCGCAAACATGGGACTTGTAAGTGGCATTCTTCGTTAAGTTAAGTAATAATGTCATGAGAATCAGTCGTTCCTAGCGCCTTGCATTAGCAGACGTAATTAAAGCTACACGTGAAGTCGATTTGTCTCCATTATACTAACGAACGAAACTAGCCGTATGGTATTCGGCTGAGTAAGAGACCACCCTTATTTCTTACCAAGGTCTCGTAAAAGGTGACTATACCTTAGTCGCCTTTTACAAGACTCACCTTTTACGAGACCTTTTACGAGTCAACCCGCCTAGTGATATCCGGCTGAGTAGAATAGACCTTCCTTATTCCTTACTGAGATGTCGTAAAAAGGCGACTAGGCGAAGTTAAGTCAACACGCCATGTGGTATCCGACTGAGTAGAAAATACCACTCTCATTCCTTACTGAGGTGTCGTACAAGGTGACTAAAGTAAATTGACGTCAAGCAGGCGGCATGTAAATAAAATTAAAAGGCGGTAATTAGAGTGGGGTAAAGGCAGAAGGATGATGAGATAAGCGAACGGAACATTGGTGACCTCGCCGGTCGTAAAATACCTAGCCAAATCATGTAATAACATGTTGTGACGACCCCGCTTAGAGTGAAATAAGGGCGGGAGAATGATGACGTGACGTGACGTGATGAAGATATTCAAAATTCAAGCTCATAAGTCACGTTATTTCTGCCAGCCGAACATTACATTAAAATCAAATAGGAAAATAGTTTCTACCTACACAAGATACCCACGATATTTGCCAAAAAGTGTTTTATCTGTTTATAGCTATTGTCGTTATACTTACGATTAAAGTTATATAGTCTTAAGACGCTGGCCTAGATGAGACTGTTCCCATTTACGTCCTACGGTTACCCTATATTAACGTTATATTACCCCATAAGTTGTTTAGTGTGTCACTCGTGATGCAATCCTCTTCTTATGTGTCCATTAAGAATTTTATTACGTCTAAAATCTAAGTATAGCTTTAACCTGTTTCTCATATAGTATCATTATTCTATTTTTCAAATGATTTGAAAATTGTATATTTATTACTTTGTTGCATAGTAAAACATAAAACCACATCATCCTCCTGCCCTTATACAACCCTTATACATATTATAAACATGTTGCCACATGATTTGGCTACTTATTTTACAATCGACCACCTGCCTGACGTCAACTTACTTTAGTCATCTTCTACGACACCTAGATAAGAAATGAGGTTGGTCTATTCTACTCAGCCATTCTACAGGGCATTCTACCTGTCTTCTAAATGAGGTATAATTAATTTTTGATATTCGCGTACCAAAACTGCTTAACTATAAATTGTCGTCGCTTAACTATAAACTTCGTAGGTTAGCTGGCAGAGATCTCTGTCAAAGGGATAAGGTGACCTTTTTATACTTTTTTTCTATAAATAATTTGTATTTAAGTATGTATTTAAAAAATATATAAGTATATATTCACCAGTTTTCTGTCTACCATAACACAAGTATTAAGTTACTTACTTTAGGGACGGACAACCGTGTGTGTAAGTGTCCCATATATTTATTTATCCCACTCTAAGTGGGGTTGGCACAACATGTTTTTCTCATCATGATGAGTGATAGCACAGAATAGAAATTCTGTGCTATCACTCATCAACTCTGGTGCTACTTTGTCATAGGTACTTCATACAATCAAACCATCCACACTGAAATTTAACACTCATTTTATCACATTATTTTCATCCCTCCTCATTACCTATCCATACCATCTTAATTAATCTTGCACTTCTCATTTTTTGTAATGTTTTTAATGGTTGTTCTAACGTTTTTATGGTACATAAATAAATATTTAGCAATGACAGCGCGAATTCATCCATCCAAGTCGTTTGCAAGTTTCAGTTCAATTTATAGATGCTCAGTAGTTTTTCATGTAAAATATTTCAGGAAAATGAACAATTCTTGCAAAACAGAAGAAATAAATAACTAAAATTACCCCAGCGACGAGATTCGAGGCCATTTCTCACCCTGTCAGACCGGGTGCTTCTTCAATTAAGTGATACTCGAGTAAACACTATGCTTAAAGTTGGGATTTCCTGATTTTCTGAAGTGTGTATATTTGATCTTATAAAATATTAGCTGTGCCCGCGGCTTCACCCGCTTGGAAATCAATTTCACAATGTTTTCCCGCGTAAATCTTGACGCCGCAGGTATTCTAAGGCGATGTACTATTGATTTATACCATTCTCAAGAATTGCACTATCTTTTAGTGGAAAGCGTAGTAAAATCCGTTCAGTAGATTTTTAAATAAATGATTACATACAGACAGACAGCTTTTGAGGCAAATGTGTCAGCGGCTGAGCCCGCGTGAATATCAGTGTGTCAAAAATTTTAGCCAAATTGAAATTTTGAACATAAAAGTAGTTCTTTTGAGTTAACCATGAGAGATAGAGACATGCTATCGCAGACTTTGTTGTAGTATTTTTAAAGATCTTTAATTCGCCAGTACATTACTTTTGTGTATCTTTACTGGTTTACGCGGAACACGTTTATAAAGCTCTCAGCAAGTGAGTTTTTTTTAAAAGCGCGCGACCTCTTTAACAGTATTAAAATTAAAAGGCCATGTAATATTAACTAAACCCTTCCGGAATTGCACTATCTAATTTAAATTAACAATCGATTACATACAGACAGACAGTTTTTGAGGACTTTGTTTTATAATAAGCATAGATTTGCGTATAACGTTGAGGAAAGTATTTATTGTTCATATCCCTACCAGAAGCAGCTCCTAACAGTTCGTAACGCATAATGGCTCTTCATAAACGGCGACTACAAACGATTTAGCGTGAACACAATCGTGTAGATGGTATACTTAGCTTTACTCGTCTATGATCGCTTAAAATCTACGCCTACAATCTGGGAATTGTCGGTTTTCGGGCACACATCAAATGGAGTCTCTGGGTGATACGTATGATTGTATGATAATACGGATGATCGTGTCGAGACTTGTACGACGATCGCGCGATTATTGACAATCACATAATCAATGATCATGTTGAAGTGCAGGTGTAAGTGTTTTTCGGCGCCTGGGGAAATCGTACGCCCATATTTACACAATAAGTTCCATATATTTACAGCCAAGTATATCATTCACTAGTTTATCTCAAAATAAATCTAATTAAAATGCTAAATCATTCATTCAGCATCGGATCCAAAAGGTTATATTTGTCCTAGTTGAGCTTGGAGGGTGTACATGTGCCCTAAATCGATATTAAATACAAGATTATGTAAAATCCATTCGTTAAGACAACAAACAAATTGGGTTAACGCTTAAAACATTATCTCCCGAAATCCGATCAACATTGCTCCCCATGTAGGCGTGAGCTTGAGCAATAAAATTAACATAAAGGCACCTTAACTGCCTGCAAGTAATTTGGCCCTTTTCGTGGCTGTCACTTTTTAAAATGGAACCTATTTATTTCAGAAAATAAAACAGGTTTTTCAGACCGCGGCATGCTAATATTGATCGTGGATGTACATGTACATAATCAAGAACGAAGAAAGAGCTCTATGGAAAGTTGAATATAAGTTGTGAAATAAGGGATATTATAGCTTTCACTAAGTTAATATTAACATAGCTGCCAAATTCAAACATCGTAATTTTTTGATATCGAGAAAGTAAGCTAACTAGAACCTAGGCGGTAGGCGGCGGTAGACTTTTAAACAGTGTTTTTAAACTGCTGTAATAGCAATGCTAAAATTGATAGAGGAATTTTATTATAGAATCATATACCTAAACTCACAAGCGACTTACGTATTTCTTTTGTACAAAAAATTAAATTACTTAAAATATACTGTGAAGCAAATGTAAGAATACAAAAGTTCATTTTCAGTGGGTGTATACTCTTCTTTTTTTCTTCTTTTTTTCCCATGGTATATAAAAGTGGGATACCAAAAATTTGTTTTTGCTGAAGTCTTGCTTATAGAGATTTTTTTTATAAATAAATGTTTCCTTGGATACTTATGGACATCTCTATTGGATCTCTAAGAATTTAATTCTATGGCAGGGCTCTCCAAAATGTTGCCTTTAAACTTAAAATACATATAGAATTATAATTAAGTAAATCCTTAAAATTTTAAATCATTTTCAATATATACCCATAAGTCGGGTATGAAACCCTTATTAAGCAAATCCAAAGGATTAACCATCACGCCATCGCGGCTCAAAGATTATAAGTTTTTAAAAATACGAATTAAATTCAAAACACTTTGTCCGACATTTTGTTACTCATATTGCAATATTTTTAAAACGTTTTTCACTAATTAAAACAATTTCTTTGACATTATCGCGACCTCATACGTAAATTGATGTTAACAAAAACTTTTAACTAAATGAATTGTTATTTTTAATTATACTGTACTTCGTTATATTGTTCTTTCGTAATTACTTAATCATTTTTTAATAAACTTTTATAAATTGCGAGTTTTAGAGTTTAGATTATGTGAGATTAGATAATGATTATTCTAATGTTAAGTGTTTTAACAATGAAATGGGGGTTCCTGAACTGGTTTTGGTTAAACCACCTCAATAAAATCTTTAAACTGATTAGACCGATTAAACCGATAGAAAAAGACGTGAGTATAGCCGGTTTCTATACTCTTGATAAGCGTCGATTCTATATTCGGGAAAAGTAGTTGTTAGATTACATTACCTAAAAGTTGAAAGGAACTATTATTTTATATTGCGGATTTCAAGCCATATTTACCCAAAATACTTGTTTTTCATTCGATTCTTTTTCTGACTTAAAATTTACGCACCAATTACTTAAAACTACAAAAAAATTACAATAGGTTCTTATTTTTAAACTTTCGTGAGTGGTGTTCGTAGATGATCTATAGAAACCGGCTATACTCACGTCTTATTTGATCGTGTGAGCCCGACTAGATTCAAGCCCATACGGGCTCTTGTTCATGAGTTCTTTATGCAACGTTATCGCAGCGTGAACAGTGAGTGTAGCCGGTTTCTAAAAAAAGAATTAGTTTTGTATTTTACACTGTTCTATTCAATCAATGAAATTCATCACTTATTTTTATATATATAATGGATACAAAACAAAGTAATAAAGAGGCGAGTCCTGAATCAAATGAAATAAAAACTTTCGCAAGTCGTTGAATTAATTTTCTCATGTACATAAATTATGTCCAATTTTTCAAATGACCAAGAAGTTATAAATTCTATTTATATAAAATGTAACAACGTCTTCTTGATCAATCTACGCCTACGCCGCTAGACCTAGAAACCTGAATTTTGGTTAGGATTGAGGTATTTTTAGATTTCCGAGAATAGATGCAATTAATTAATACACCGTGTCTTGAATAATGTACGTCTATATTTATTACGTTTATATATCGATATATTTGAAATATTTCTCGCATATATTTTTGTTTTATTTCACAAATAGGAACAATAAACTAGTGGAAAATATAGACTCATGACAGATTAACAGAGCAATAGTAAACCAATAAAAATATATTTATATGAAGGCTAATTGTTTAAGCTATAAAAAACATTTTTGGAAAATAGATACCTTAAAAAGTTATTGGATTTCTTTTCCCGAAAATTAATTAGTAGCTAGGTAACCAAAGGCCCTGGGGCAATAATATACTAGGGCCCCTACTAAACTATTTAAAATCCTTGTACCGAACTAGACGTACTCCAGATTTGACGCAATCACGACTCTTCGTACTTCAGATTCCTGATTTTTTTATGTCCCGAATGTGGGAGAAAATTTTTAATAGTTAAATTTTATAGTTTAAGTAGGAGTCCGAGGGCCCTCTGAGCTTGGGGGCCTCGGCCTACGGCTCCGAAATTAAGGTAATTCTTTTAAGAGGTGAAAGGTGGAAATGACTTCATATATAAAAGTTTAAAAATCTTATTTTATAAAATCTAAACTTAATACAAAAATCTTACATTTATATACAATACAGAATGATTCGCTGTAGTTTTATAAACATGACTAACCTATTTAATTTTCACTGTTGGAGCTAATTAAAATACTAAATTCGTTTATATAATTCCCTAGTGTATAATTAAGAATAATGATATAGATATTTCATTACATTTCAAATTATTAATTGCAATTTACTGTTTTTATTTTTTAGTGGCGACTTAGCATGTTTATTTGTTTATTTATAGTACTGAGGTAGACATGGGCGCGCTAGATTAATATTTTATTAGTCGTACGATATTAAATTCGAACCGTTCATTTACTTTTTGCCAATTTTTATTAAAATGCCAATGATACATAAACACATTTTTATTGTTTTTATTTTAATGGTATTGTACTGATACAAAACATTTTTTAATATCTTTAATATTTAAATGAGCTAAACTGCTATGTATATATATATATATATATATATATATATATATATATATATATATATATATATATATATATATATATATATGTATGTATATATATATATATATATAAATTCAGCATGTAGGTGGTTTTGGGGGAGAAAAATCGATCTAGATAAGTTTTATCGCTGTTTTTGGGCTCTTAATTTTTTTTTTAAATTTACGTTGAATTACAATATGGTAGTTCATTTGGGGAACGGGCTAGAGAGGTGAAAATACTTAGGATCGAGCCCCAAATTATCGAGCAAAGCTCGGTCACCCAGGTACTTTATACTAAGTGCATTTAGAGGTACCAATAACAGTGAATAGGTAGTTAATAAGATTAAGATGGATAAGTAGATGAAGATAACTAGAGACTAAAATCTAAAAGACTCTAATCTAATCTATGAGACTAAAATCGACTTTATTAACTCTCCTGATTTCCCGCTTAACTTACAAAAAATTTCTTTCACTAGATGAAGATAACTAGAGACTAAAATCTAAAAGACTCTAATCTAATCTATGAGACTAAAATCGACTTTATTAACTCTCCTGATTTCCCGCTTAACTTACAAAAAATTTCTTTCACTAGAACCTTCTTTTCTATTGTCAGGCAATATTAAACACAACCAAAAGAATGAGCAAAATTGTTTCATCCGTTCAAGCTTGATGCGATATTGTTTATCGCAATAATAAAGATTCAATTTTATATATAAAGACGTAATTTTCAGTTCAAAATACATTTATATATAAAAATTGATGATCACAAGTTAGGGTTAGTGAGGACACTATACGTGCTGTTGCAAGCAATAATGCGATGAAGCAGCCAATATCTTATGGCTGAAGATAATATTGATCCCTCTGTAAACCGACAATTGAGTGAGAGTTTCAGGGTTTGATGTAACTACGAGTATAACCAAAGACAATACATTATATAACTTTATAAGAATTGAAAAATGAAAATGAAAATAATTTATTGATATAAAATTTATAAATAAATATAAATATATGGGACACGACTGTGTGTTAACACACGGTCGACCGTCTCCAAAGTAACTTAATACTTGTGTTATGGTAGACAGACAACTGGTGAATATATACTTATATATTTTTAAATACATACTTAAATACAAATATATACACCTAGGCTCAAAGACCAACAAATTCATTTACTTATAGAAAATGTTTTCCTTCGGCGGGAATCGAACCCGCGATCCACTGCGCCAACGGGCCAGTCAAAATTTCATAATACACAGTAATAGCAAGGGCCGCTGCATATAAGAATTAAATGGATTGCATATTACGTTTTTTTGAATGAATTTAAACAATAAGTTTAGTTTAATTGTATCTTGTTGTTATGAATTTAAAAGTTGTGTTCACTTGTAATTAAAATACTAATTATTTTTAGTCATTCGATGTATAATGTTAATATTGTATAATTTTAGTGTGTATAATATTAGTGTGATGTTAGTGTATATTTTGTTTTTATATAAAATTCTAAGCACGATTCAAATTAATTAAAGTTCGTTTTCTGTGAGAGAATATATGATATATATACATCACTACATATTATAAAACAAAGTCCATATTTCCGTATGTACGCATAAAACTTTAAAACTACGCAACCGATTTTGATGCGGTTTTTTTTAATAGGTAGAGTGATTCAAAAGGAAGGTTTGTACGTATAATAACATTCAATACGAAGTAGAGAAATACTGTAATTTTTGAGGTTTCTGTAAATAATTATATTTTTTCCGCTTACATTGCAAACGCAGGCTAAACCCTACGAGATTTATCAAAATGATGTACTAAGTATTTGTACACCTTAAAAAGGTCTACAGAAAAGTGGATGGTATATGTCTATCTCTTATGGATAACCCACAATAGCAGTTTTTTTCATTTACTTTTTACGAAAAATGATGCCTTATGTTCAAAGCAATTTTTATACAATACAGCATTAATCCTTATCCAATTGAGTACCTTAAATAAATTGTTGATTTAATATAGATCAATATGGCCGTTTACAGCATGTAATTTAAGTGAACATTTTCGGAGATATTACAGATTTAAAATCCCGCGAGGAGGCCGCGCTTCGACCTATAAGCACTTCGAATTTAGCAGCGACCGGAGGCGCAACTAATGTCCTTCTTTCAAGTTTATATTGTCTAATGATAAGAAAGCTATGAATGTTGTATGTAAAGACATTGTCTAATCAATTGTAAAAATAAATAATATCACTACATAGTATAAAACAAAGTCGCATTCTCTGTCTGTCCCTATGTCCGTATATCCCTATGTATGCTTCAATCTTTAAAACTACACAACAGATTTTGATGCAGTTTTTTTTAAATAGATAGAGTGATTCTAGAGAAAGGTTTGTACGTATAATAAAATTCAATACAGAGTAGAGAAATACTGTAATTTTTGAGGTTTCTGTAAATAATTACTTTTTTTTCCGCTTACATTGCAAACGCAGGCTTAACCCTACGAGATTTATCAAAATGATGTACTAAGTATTTGTACACCTTGAAAAGGTCTACAGAAAAGTCCGCGATGGTATATGTCTATCTCTTATGAATAACCCACAATAGCATTTTTTGTCATTTACTTTTTACGAAAAATAATGCCTTATTTTTGAAGCAATTTTTATACACTACAGCATTAATCCTTATCCAATTAAGTACCTTAAATAAATTGTTGATTTAATATAGATCAATATCGCCGTTTACAGCATGTAATTTAAGTGAACATTTTCGGAGATATTACAGATTTAAAATGCCATGAGGAGGCCGCGCTTCACCCTATAGCACTTCGAATCCAGCAGCTATATCGTTCTTTCCAGAGTTTGTTTAACGACAAGGAAGCTGTGAATGTTGTATATAAAGACATTCTGTAATTAATTGTAAAAATTAAATACATAGGGAAAATGTAAAAGTAAATAAGTAAAAATGTACTATATGAATTTAGATATTCCAAAGATAGCAGGAAATCTTCTTGGTACAGGGAAAGGAAATTGTTTTTCTCCAAATTTAACGCTTGCGGGCCACGGGCAGTAATGAATAAATCAAAACTACTGGATCGGTTTTAATCATTTTTTTACACGGAATGACATGGGATATATTATATTTTATACCCGTGCGAAGCAGGGGCAGGCCGCTAGTTTGATATAATAAAATATTAACTAGTTTTGGCATAATATACTTATAAATACTTTCAGGACGTCCAACTATGTTCATTCATACATGAAAGAACGAAAAACAAAAACAATTTCATATTTATAACATTAACTAAAACAATTCAAATTGTCAAAAATCATCTTTAATTTTGAAGAAATAAAATGGCTAACTCTCGTTTTATCTTATCCACATTTAAGTTCTCATTTTATAGACATTTCCATTTTTGAAACAAAATATACATCGCTAATGAGCATAATCATTTTGCAATGTCAGCGACACGGATTTCTTTGTATCATTTAGAAAAGCGACATTATTTTTTATATCTTCAGATCATTTGTAATCCATCGTTTAAAGCAAAATAATAAATAATTTGAAGAATCTTCATATTTTAAAAACAAATATTTGAAAAAGAGCTTTAAGATGGGGCTTTTCTTATTTCATCTGTAGACCACGAAGTCCAAAGTGTTTTCGCTTGCGTTAATCCTATATAGGAAGATCCGTTTGGATGATTAAAAGACTTGAGAATACTGTTAACCATTATATTGCAAGTTAAAAGAAGTTACAATGCGTTATGTTTTGTTACAAAATTTTGAATGCGAATAACAATTGACAAGTTATTTAAAAACGTATAACGGCGTATGTGACCTATACGTGCATCATAGACGTTTCGCGTAGACGCTCACGATTGGTCTATAGCATCCTTATTGCCACAGATGATTTTGCACGGAACACATAGATATACTAATTTTATTGTAAAAGGTGAATATCTTACTTTAAAATATACATTAAAGATACAAAAGTAATAATGAAATTATTGTATTGAAGGCAAATATATTCATTATTACTTTGGAATCTCTGCAAAGTAACGTCTATTTTTTTATTATATGAATTAAAGATTTTTATATAACGTATAAAATTTTTTCTTTCTAACTATTTTATTCTTACCTTCATCTCTTCTAAAAAAGAAGTGACTTTTGTGTTTGTTTAATATTCGCAATCGCCAGCGGCTTTGTCCGCGTGGAAAGATTAAAACTGTAATATACTATTTTGATAATCGTAAATGGTTAAAGTGAGTTAACCTTAAAAGCTATACATATGCTATCGTAAAATTTAATTTAAAACTTTTAGAGAGGAACAATTTTGTAATACATGACTTTTGAATAACTATTACCGTTTACGCACTCAAGGAAAGCTTTAAATTTTGCCGTTTTCGTATTATTTTTTATTGCTGCTCCTTTATTCATCTTAGCGTGATTTTATATAGTCTATAGCCATCCTCGATAAATGGGCTATCATACATTTGAGAATTTACAAATAGGTCCAGTCGTTCATCAGATTAACGCTTCAAACAATCAAACAAACAAACTCTTCAGCTTTATATATTAGTATATATATGTATAACATCTGAAATAAATTACCTATTATGTTTTAGGCGTGATGAAGGGTAAAGGTAATACAGGTAACTCTGTATTTAACAATTTGAACTATGAATTCGCTCACATATTTAACCAAACTTTCCAAACTTGATAACGAAGCTTTCAGTTGCGAAATTGTACGTTAGGTTGATGAACAATGTAATACCTTTTACAATTACAAGCTGCCTATATAATACAATTAAGGGAGTTGAAGTAACGTTTTAGGCTTGTTAAACTAAATTAAACGTGTCCTTGTTTCCTTAACCTTTTTGATTGACCTGGAATAAATTCGTTTACCAATACTCTTCAAATAGCTTTAGTATTAAAAATATATTATGTCGTGTGGTATCGGACTGAGTAGAATAAACCACCCTCATTTCTTACCGAGGTTTCGTAAAAGGCGACTAGGGTAAGTCAACCCGCCGTGTGGTAACCAGTAGAGTAGGATAGACTACCCTCTTTATTACCGTAGGTCGTAAAATACGACTAAGGTAAGTTGACGTCAGGCATGTGGCCGGTCGTAAAATACAAAATAGCCAAGTAGCCAAATCATGTGACAATATGTTTATAACATGTGTAAAAAGGGTTGCCTGGAAGAGATCACGACTCAGTGATAAGGCCGCCCTTTGTACATATAGATAAGTTTACTTTAAGTTCGCATGTATTTTTATATATGTTTTGTACAATAAAGTTTTTATCTACCTATCTATCTATACTTATCTTTGTCTAATAACAGATAAAAAAGAGAGACAGAGAGTAATTTTTATTTGCTTCGTCTTTATTAACTCTATGTATCTCTCAAATGTATTTGTTTATTGTTGCGAATTCAAGTGGAAATTAACACTATTCTTACTTCAAATATACTTTGATTACATTGACTGTGGAGTTTTATTATAAAATCACGTTAATAGTACCATCATGATTTATGTATATATAGAAAACACATACTACTGTAATATTCTATATTCAGCTGGTTTGTACAGAAACAATTAATAACCGCTCATTAATAAACGCTAGTCTGCGTTATGCCTAAATGCGACAAATACCCAATTAGTACCTAATTGAATTATTCATGAAAACACGATGGTATTAATTGGTCGAGCAAACACAACATCTGAATTATACCTAATCCAATAACTAAAATTTCATTAATGTACACGCGCTTAGTGATATAAGTTTGTCGATAATATTTTTGAAAAAATAAGAAAATATTAGACAAAATTTTCTTATTTTACCACAACACACAAGGACTACATACGTTCACTATCACAAACTCAACAAGCTCGCGACGCTTTGCGATTTACGTCGTGGAGTCTATCTCCTGATGATGCTTCGGTTGCGGGGCGAAACAATTGTTGAGTTTGTGATAGTGAACGTATGTAGTGCTTGTGTATTGTGGTGGCGGTGGTGGAGGTTCGTGCATGTGTTTTTACGAATCCTGCATGTATCAGGTATGAAAACGGATTGTCCACTCTGCATTAGCATTATATAATATTAACTATTTTACTTCATCGCAGATTATAGCAAAATAATTTTATTATTAGTTTTGTTTTTGATAAATATTTATAGTATCCATTTAATGGCATTGTTGTGGACTTTTATTACTACTTACTATTACTTTCTTATCTGATGTACGAGTAGATGAAACTTGTAAGAATTAACTAAATGAAACTTTTTACACACACTCGCTGACTTTTGTTTACTCTTCACGATTCCGCGTACAGTTAATTGCAATTGACAATACTTCACTACAAGGGACCAAATATTACGACCTACTTCAACCCCGATATTTAATAAAGGAGGATCCTCTATCCCATGGGCTTCTAAAACCACCATCACCTCTAATCTCGGAAGACGGTAGAGCAGGCATCTTATAGCAATAGCGACTTCTAAAACATTTGTCAAATTTTAACAGTTGTTCCCCACCTACATATAGCGATTTGTGACCATAGAGTTATTATACTTAGAATAGGGAAGCCAAAAATGAGTCATATTTCAATAAAGAGAAAGCAAACGAGGGTGATCTATCTATCTCTCTTTTTTATGTTTGATTAGACAAAGATGAAGTATACGAGTCTTATCTTTCTTCTCATTATTTATTGGGACATTGTCACTTTCAGGCCTACGCCGTGTGGTATCCGGCTGAATAGAATAGTATCACCCTCATTTCTCACCGAGGTGTCGTAAAAGGCGACTAAGGTAAGCCAACCCGCCGTGTGGTATCTGGCTGAGTAGAGTAGACCACCCTCATTTCTTACCGAGGTGTCGTTAAAGGCGACTAAGGTAAGTTGACCCACCTTGTGGTATCCGGTTGAGTAAAATAGACCAACCTCTTTCTTACCGAGGTGTCGTAAAAGGCGACTAAGGTAAGTCGACCCGCCGTGTAGTATCCGGCTGAGTAGAATAGACCAACCTCATTTCTTACCGAGGTGTCGTAAAAGGCGTCTAAGGTATGTTGACCCACCGTGTGGTATCCGGTTGAGTAAAATAGAATACCCTCTTTCTTACCGAGGAGTCGTAAGATACGACTAAGGTAAGTTGACGTCAGGCAGGCGGCCGGTCGTAAAATACGTAGCCAAATCATAAGACAACATGTTTGTAACATGTTGTGCCCCACTTAGAGTGGGATAAGGGCAGGATGATGATGTCACTTTCAGGCCTGAAAGTGACAATGTCACAATAAAAAATGAAAGGGAAGATAAGACTCTACTTCATCTTTGTCTAAGTATAATGATTCTAGGATTATAATTCTGTCTTGTCTGGATTGTGACGTTTTAAGAATATAATCTCGTAATATTCTTATTCAAATAATATAAAATTTGTTGCTGTGAAATCGGGATTACAAATTCATTTAAAAGGTTTTACATAAAGGAGATGTCGGAGGAGCTTAGAACTTAATTTAATCTACGAGACATGTTCCGTGGAAAATTACGGAATTGTGTGTGATTTTACGGTTAGAACATTTCGGTATTTCAACCGTGATATGGTAAAATGATTATTTAAGCCCTATTTTATATGTGAATAAAAGGTTATCAAATGAGAGTTATATCAGATCCACATTTATAGGAACAGAAGATGTTGAACTACTTAGTGGAATGTAATTTTGTTATTTGTGAGGTGTAGTTTTTTATTTTGCAACATTTTGTTTATTCTTTGCCCAAAAAGTCATCATCATTATCTTCCTGCCCTTATCCCACTCTAAGTAGGGTCAGCACAACATGTAATAAACATGCTGTCACATGATTTGGCTGCGTTTTTACGACCGGCCGCCTGCCTGACGTCAACTTACCTCAGTTGTATTTTACGACACCTTGGTAAGAAAGACGGTGGTCTATTCTAATAAACCGGATACCACACAGTGGGTCAACTTACCTTAGTCATCTTTTACGCCACTTCGGTATGAAAGAGGTTGGTCTATTCTAATAAACCGGATAACACACGGTGGGTCAACTTACCTTAGTCATCTTTTACGCCACTTCGGTAAGAAATGAGGTTGGTCTATTCTACTCAGCCGGATACCACACGGCGGGTCGACTTACCTTAGTCGCTTTTACGACACCTCAGTAAGAAATGACGGTGGTACTATTCTATTCAGCCTGATACCACACGACGTCTTTTCCTAAAAAGTATAAGATATTAATACATGATAATATATAACAAAAGGAGCTTACAAAGGCGATTTTATCGCTTACAGCGATCTCTCACAAATGAATGAATGAATAATATTTCTTTTGTTGTACACTACAAAAAGAGTAGTGAGCACTATAACAAATTAAAAATAAGGTCGAACAATCTGGCGGTCTTATCGCTTCATAGCAATCTCTTCCAGTTCGGATCAGAGTACGAGAAAAAGTTAGTGCGACTTAATAACATAAGACATGCAAGTGATTTGTGTTATAATACGTGTATCTTTCATATTTAAATAAGTTAATCTTGTACTTATATATTTTCAGAACCTCGGAAACGGCTCTAACGATTTTCATGAAATTCGGCATGTAGGGGTGTGAGAAAAATCGATCTGGCTACTCGTAAGTTTTATTTTTTTTAATTTCGTTATATTTTAATTACTATGGGCAAAAAAATGCTTAAATGTAGAATTGAAGGCAATGTATTTTGTAGTTTCTAAACAATGCTGCGATAGCCGATGGGTCAAAATATTCGAAACCCAGGTTCGAATCCCACATAACATCGGCGCCTTGTTTCTTTTTTATTTCTTTTTTTGAAAAAAATTGTTTCATATCTTTAAAAAAAATTATATCTTTACTTTAAAATTTTTTTTAAACTTTAAAAATTGTATCTCGGTACTATACATTTATATGATCACTACTTGTACCTGAGTTTTATTCGCGTAAATTCGTTTAAATACTGTCAGTTATATACTTTGAATTTTTTTCCTGTTCCGTACGAAAAGCTGGATTTTTTGATCCTACATGTTGGCTTCTGTATATGCTTCAATAGTGCCATTATTCAAGCAAATTAGCCGTGAAACTGTAACAGACAAACAGATTTTCACATTTATAATATTAGTATGAATTAAAAACGTTTGGAGTGCCTTTTTATATTGCTTCCACACTAAACTTCTCTGCTAATAATGCACTAAATAGCGTCTTAAGCTTTACAGAATAAAAACTGTATTAATATACAATTCATCATTTTCAAATGGCCATAGCTAAAAATTATTATTGAAATAAGTAGTAATATTGTTGCGTATCTGTTGTATTGAACAAGATTGATGTTTTTTTACCTTTTGCTGTTTGATTTATGAACAATATGTTATCTTAAACTAGTCATCAAAATAAGGTTACGAAAAAGGTTAGGGTAAGAAGGTTCGTGTGTAGGTGTTTTTTTTATTCCTTAACGGGAGCTTTATAGGCCACAGAAAATGTACCCAATCTATACGTAATATTCAAAAAATCGTTAAATCAAAAATAGAAAATTAGGGGAAACATAATGAGGCTTATAATTAACATATTACGGGACTGATGGCGTTACTAACGAGTAAAGATAATCAAAATTAATTAAAAAGTGAAATCTCACTTTGAAAACAGTTGTGATTGGTATTTTTTCCCTTTTTGCAACATTGCAGTAGTCTCGGGTAAGTATAAAGGTATATATATATATATATATATATATATTCTATACCACGGAACTGCGTGTGTGTGATAAAGTGTGTTATGTATTGTGTAAGATTGAATGATTCTATGTATGTATGTATGTGATGGAATCCCTACAGTTTCATACTATGTATATATCCTCCTGCCCTTATCCCACTGTAAGTGGGGTCGGCACAACATGTTATAAACATGCTGTAACATGATTTGGCCTGCCTGACGTCAATTTACCTCAGTCGTATTTTACGACACCTCGGTAAGGAAGAGGGTGGTCTATTCTACTTAACCGGATACCACACGGATACCGCTGGATACAAGCGGCACAATATCGTGTGTTCTGGAGATCCCATGAAGAGACCTATGTCCAGCAGTGGACGTCCATCGGTTGAAGAAGAAGAAGAAGAAGAAGGATACCACACGGTGGGTCAACTTAACTTAGTCGCCTTTTACGACATCTCGGTAAGTAATGAGGGTGGTCTATCCTACTCAGCCGGATACCACACGGCGGGTTGACTTACCTTAGTCGCCTTTTACGACACCTCGGTAAGAAATGAGGGTGGTACTAATATACTTAGCCGGATACCACACGGCTAAAAGTTTCATACTAAGTAAAGTTGCAATTAGTTGTTGATTTAAAAAAAACCTAGAAAACATAAAAAATTACTCAAGCGATAATTTGTATTCTATAAAATTATAACAAACGATATTTCTCCTTTAAAAAGCAATTTCCTCAAAAGTCAACCAATTTAATCTTTCTCAATCACTCGACACATAATTACAGCTACAACGTTTTTTATATTATCGACCGCACTATTTGAAGGAGGTTGTATTTCATTTTATAGAATTAGGCGTTACTTTGCGGAGGTCCATAATACAAAAGTTATGAGAATATTATTTTGCTATAATCCGCGATAGAAGAATATTTATGTAATGCTAAATGTAGAGTGTACTATTTGTTCTCATACCTGATACATGCAGAACTTGTAAGAACTCATGCACTACCCGACACCGATGACACAACAATACACAAGCACTGCACACATTCACCACCACAATCTCAACGATTGTTTCGACCCGTAACCGAAGCATCGTCAGGAGATAGACTCCACGACAAAATAGCAAAGCGCGAGTTATTGTTGAACCATTGTTGAGATTGTGGTGGTGAATGTGTGCAGTGCATTGTTGTGTCAACGGTGTCGGGTTGTGCATGAGTTTTTACAAATTCTGCATGTATCAGGTATGAGAACGAATAGTACACACTACATTTAGCATTAGCATTACATATATTTTCTTTTATCGCGGATTATAGCATAATAATATTCTCATTACTTTTGTTTCGAGGTTGTATTTCAAACATGTTATAACAAAATTTTTATCCAGATTTTATAAGAAAAAGTAGTAAAATTATAACACTTGGTGACACTCGAGCTATGAGCCAAGAAATAAATGTCCGATATTGTATATCAGCCGGAGCTCTGAATCTACGAGCGGCATACAAATAAGCCGATAACAAATACACCAGACACGGATTTCAATTTGACGAAGTTTGGGACTTTATTGTGGTATTCAGGGAATATCGCACATTTGCAAGTAATATAATAGTGTGTATGTATATATATTTATTTATATGTAAATATATTTTATATTTATTTTATTTTTATTTTTAAATTAAGAAATAATTAGTAGGTAATTCTATTTCATAATGATTGATATTTGCGTACCTTTTTCCATAATATAAATTGTCTCACTTCGTAGGTTAGCTGGCAGAGATCTCTTTCATAGGGATAAGTTGACCTTTGTACACTTTTTTTTACCAATAATGTTTTTTCCTACATTTTTTATGGTACATAAATAAATAAATAAATAAATAAATAAGTTACTTTTATGTGAACTAGTTTATATAGAAGGAAGGATTGTAAGGAACATTCTGCTCCTCTTTAATTGCCAATTGTCATGCATTCCTCTTACTTACTGAGATTCTATCTAATTGTGACCGGTTATAATTAGTGACCAATAAACATCAGTGTGACTAGCCGTGTGGTATCCGGCTAAGTAGAATATACCACCCTCATTTCTTATCGAGGTGTTGTAAAAGGCGACTAAGGTAAGTTGACGCCAGGCAGGCGGCCGGTCGTAAAAATGCAGCCAAATCAGTTTACAGCATGTTTATAACATGTTGTGCCGACCCCACTTAGAGTGGGATAAGGGCAGGAGGATATATATAACCATCAGTATGACAGCTTTGATAATAATAATTGTTTTCGGACGTCCATTGCTGGACATAGGTATCTTTACGGGATCTCCATACAACACGTTATAGTTGTAATATATCATATGCCAAATGTGATTATTATAAGAAGAGTATAGTTTTTTACTACTAGAGGCTAGGAGTTAATTATATGAAAGTTATGATGGACAAAATTATGGATGTTTGTTATTTTAATCGTTGCTGTTGACAGTGGCTGACTTTCGGCTAGGGTATTAGATAAAATCAGAAGAAATAACCAAAAAAATCTATCGTTTTTACTGTTAGGTTAGAGTAGAGCATAATTTTACTTAAGTACTACTTACTAAATGACATAACTTCAGAATCAAAGGACCTTAAGTTATTAGGGTGAAGACCCCGCAACGGGTAACGTAGGTGGATTTAAAAAAGGTCACAAGGAAAGCCATGATCATAGCTTGTGCTACTTAATTATAGCAGATATTATGGCGTTAATATATTTTGAGGTGATCTATGATGTGATATCTTTATTTGTAACTAGGAATCTCTAGCGGCTCCGTTCGCGTGGAAAGATTAAAACCGTAATATAGTATTTTGATAACCACAAAAATGGTCAAAGTGGGTTAACCTTAAACTAGACATATGCTGTCGCGAACTTTTACTTAGAACTTTTAGAGGGGAACAATTTTGTAGTAGATGATTTTTGAATAACTTTCACCGTTTACTTAACGTACGCAAGGAAAGCCTTAAATGTTGCCGTTTTCGTATTATTTTTTATTCCTCTTCTATTCGTCTTAGCGTGTTGTTATATATCGATGCCTTCTGTCCGTTTATCGATGCCTTCCTCGATAAACGGACTATCTTACACTTTTTAGAATTTTCCAAATCGGTTCAGTAGTTCCTGGGATTAGCGCGTTCAAAAATCAAATAAAAAAACTCTTCAGCTTTATATATTAGTATAGATTGAGATTGCTAACTGCTAAGAGCGGTTAAGTCAAATGTTTGAGCAGTAATCAATGGCAGCATCAATATCTTGTCTCTGACTTCAAAAGTGATCAGTGTTTCTTGATCATTAGCTAACCGCTCAAACAATCCGTATATCACCAGCTATATCAGTTAAACTGGATATTTATTACATTGTCGTTCATGTTTAAATTATTGCTTAAGCTTCGGAAGCTATAAAGATAATTTTGTGACGATTATTAAAACTTATTATGCAAGTCGAGTCAATTGTTTTTATGATCTTTCCTAAGCAGTAAAACTTACCGCTTAACAGTACAATGCACGCTCGTATACACGTGCCCGTCCGTTTATTTGTGTCCGGTTTTATTTTTATACCTTTTATTGGCTTATCGGTCAGACTCCGTGGGAGATCGACCAAAATCTCTACGTTTGATGGCCACTCATATTGACTGGGAAAGGTGTCTGAAGTCGCTTTTTTATTATTAAAAGCTTTTATTCGACTTGCAATGTATGTATGTAAAGGTAGAATCTTGCAAGTAAAATTTGACCCACTTCGTGGTGTTCGATTGAGCTTAAATTTTACATACTTCTCGTTCTGATGACAATGCATGTTTGTGATAAGCATGACCTGATGCTACTGCCAGAATTGTCTCCACATAAAGGAACTCCTCAACGGTTCAAAAGCTTTTTTAAAAGCCTTTTAACTTGACTTGTTCATTTATTGTATATATATATGAAAATTATAGAAAAGAGAAAAAAAATAGCATATGTACAAAGGTGAAGTTATCCATAAAAGAGAGTCAACCTTTGCGTAACAGAAAACGTTCTTTAATATTGTAGGGGAAAATTATAAAGTTTTTGGAGATATGAAGCAAGGTAAAATTTAAGGTAATATCATTAAGGTTTTAGTTCTATTGAAAGAAGATAGATGATGACAGACAATTTTAAAATAACACATTTGGCGCTTACAAAAATATTTGGCGCTTGGAACCGGTCTATGTGAAAACTGTCTTAATCAACACTCGTTTTATTGTGGCCGTAGATTAATTAAGCACCTTAATCTGTTTAGGTTGGAGGGAAAAAAGAAACGCTAAAATTCGAAAGTTATTGTCACGTTTTGCTATCTATATTATATATCTATATATATCAACTACTTTGTTGTTATACTAAACAATTAAATAACTTAAATGATAGGATAAGAAATAATATTAATGGATTGAATAAGTGTGGTATCCGGCTGAGTAGAATAGTCTAGCCTCATTTCTAGTCGAGGTGTCGTAAAAGGCGACTAAGTTAACATCAGGCAGGCGGCCGATCGTAAAATACCCAGCTTAATCATGTTACATGTTGAATTCGCAGCCTTTGTCAACCGTTGCATAGTAAGCGCGCTCCATCTTAGGCTGCATCATCGCTTACCATCAGCCATGATTGCAGTCAAGCGTTCGCCTATTGCGAAATAAAAAAAAAGAGTAAACATGACATTATGTAATGTTGACTTTATAAATATGATATCCCTATGCATTATAATAGTATTCATAAGTTATGATTTTATGATTATTTGATAACGTATTGATCACAAAGTAGAATATTTCCATGCGCAACTCTTTCTTGGGAATATTTCAGTGAAAGACAATATTAGATATTACCATATTTAGTACGTAGTACATTAAAGTATCTCTGTCTAGTATATATTTTCCATATCATCACAGAAAATATTGTCAAAGAAAAACCAACAAACTATACCAGTCGTAAAAATAGTAAATACTAAAATGTAAAAGTTGAAGAGACTTTCATTGACTTCACATTACTATGTTGTTCATTGAATTGTCAATTCATATATTTTCCACCATAGAGTTATTTTACTTAGAGGAAGGAAGCCAGCCACTAATCTAAAAATCATACATAAAAAATCTTAGTATAGAAGACAGGATATAAAATGAAAACATCATCTTCCTGCCCTTATCCCACTCTAAGTGGGGTTACAAACATAATCCCACTCTAAGTGGGGTTACATGTTACAAACATGTTCTCACATGATTTGGCTACGTATTTTACGATCGGTCGCCTGCCTGCGTCAACTTACCTTTATCGTATTTTACGACACCTCGGTAAGAAAGAGGGTGGTCTATTCTACTTAACCGGATATCACACGGTGGGTCAACTTACCTTAGTCGCCTTTTACGACACCTCGGTAAGAAATGAGGGTGGTCTATTCTACTCAGCCGGATACCACATGGCGGGTCGACTTACCTTAATCGCCTTTTACGACACCTCGGTAAGATATGAGGGATGTACTATTCTATTCAGTCGGATACCACACGGCGTAGGATATAAAATAGAAACAACTGTGAAAAAAAAATACTTAACCTAGGAACATAGTGCAGTTAGTTTTGTTTTAAGCAGGTTTTAAAGAAATTGAATACAGGTGAAACAATCATAGCCACACCAAAAAATATTATCATTGATAAAAATCATTTCAATCACGAAAAAAGATAAACTACATTTACTTGTAATCTCTCTCTCTCTTCTACTCTTTACTTTTCGCTTCAGTTTATACTCTTTTACACCTATTTATTTTATATTTGTATATCTAACTAGTAAACAATTTATGAATTATATATGTTAATGTGAATTCAAATACTGCGAAGAAAAGGATATTCAATATTTTGTTAATTTTTTTCTTATAAGATATATGATTTCAATAAAAAAACTCAATTGAAGAATTTATATATACTATTTATACTCGAAGTTTTTATACTCGACCACTTCAAGGCTTGAATATTATACGGAACGTAGGAGATCGTTGGTGCGGTAAGCGTATAATATCATTTTCCCTTAAAGTGAATTTTCCCATAACTCAATAACCATTATGTTGTTCGATATAAAAGCTATTTTGGTTCATATTTATATGCATATTAAGAACCTTTGGAAAGTTTTACTGGGGTAAGTATTATTTAGGTAAACAATATATTAAAGGAAAGCATGTACAGTTTTCGAATTCTGCGTACATTGTTATATATGGCGCGATAAATTACTAAATCGAGACTTGGTTGTCTATTTTTTTCTATTAGGAATATTAGATAATATATTGTTTTTGCCATGTAAATTTATTATTCGATGAAAATAAGAAAAACATACGACCTTATGAAACTCTCTATCTTTGTAACTAATTTAAATCGAAACATAATTCTAGATTGCTAGAAAGTGCTTGAAAAGCAATGCAAAAAAGTAAATGTAGTCTGTTATTTATATTCATATTATATTTTCGATATTCATATATTTACAAACAAAAAACGTGATTCATTAGTTTAAAATCTTGCTTCTTGAATATAAGATCTTAAATATATCTATATATATAAAAGAAAGTTGGTCTAAAGTTACACTATTTATAACTCAAGAACGGATGAACCAATTCGGCTGAAAATTGGTGGAGAGGTTGCTTAGAACCAGGAGACGGACATAGGATACTTTTTATCCCGTTCGACCGTATTTATTTTATCCCGTCAAGTCACTATAAAACGTGGTATAATAAAAACGACTATGACATTAAATAACAAAACGCAAATGTCAGTAGAATACAAAACATAAATGACAGCTAAACGTAATTTTCTCTTTGGTGAAGTATGGTAAAAAATTTGACAACTATCACAATAATAACTAAACGTCACTACATAGTATAAAACAAAGTCGCTTTCTCTGTCTATCCCTATATCCCTATGTATGCTTAAATCTTTAAAACTACGCAACAGATTTTGAGTGATTGAAGAGAAAAGTTTATATGTATAATAACATTCTATATGAAGTAGAGAAATACTGTAATTTTTGAGGTGTCTAATGTGATATCGTAAATTATTTTTCCGTTGCATTACATTGCAAACGCAGGCTGAACCCTACGAGATATATCAAAATAATGTACTAAGTATTTGTATACCTTGAAAAGGTCTACAGAAAACTCCGTGATGGTGATATGTCTATCTCTTATGGATAACCCACAATAGCATTTTTTTGTCATTTTCTTTTTACGAAAAATATTACCTTATTTTCGAAGCAATTTTAAACAATACAGCATTAATCCTTATCCAATTAAGTAGCTTAAATGCATTGTTCATTTAATATAGATCAATTAGCCGTTTACAGCATGTAATTTAAATGAACATTTTCGAAGATATTACAGATTTAAAATGAAGGGCATAGCGATATAAAGACATTCTGTAATTAATTGTATAAATAAAATACTTAGGGAAAATATAAAAGTAAATAAGTAAAAATGTTGTATATGAATTTAGATATTCCAAAGATAGCAGGGAATCTTCATGGTATAGGGTAAGGGGAATTGTTCTACTCCAAATTTAACGCGTGCGGGCCACGGGCAGTAATGAATAAAACAAAACTACTGGATAGATTTTAATCATTTTTTTCACTCAGTCACATAGGCTATATATTTTATACCCGTGCGAAGCCGGAGCGGGCCACTAGTATAATATATAATTTCTTTTTGCTAAATCATTATGTTACTATGATTTTTATTTTTTATCAATAAATTAAGATTCTATTGAAAAATAATTTTCAACACTAGAGATTTTTGTATTAATAGTTTTCTTTATGCACATCTGTGAATTGTTTCAACTTTGTTAAATAACACGAGCTCATTTCTGTTTTACCCGCTTCAGGCTAACTTGCTATATTAATTTCATCCTTGACTAAATGCCATTCCATCGATTGACGCGAAGTATTCTCCTTTTTGTAATTTTTCGAATTTGATTTTGACTTAGAATTTGAATATGAATCGGAATTTGAATTCATATTTGAATTTAAATTTAAATATAGATACTATAAAGAAACTGTTTGCCTTAGGCTTACTATATTCAGTAAAAGAACGAATATATAAATTACAATTTACTTTCATATCTTTATAGCAATATTTCTGATAGGCGACTAACGCAAAACTCCACGATTAGTGTTATAATATAAAACAGGAACGATACATATCTTTGGATTTATGAAGATTTGTCTCCGGGTAGAAACAATGACACTTATCAAGATGTAGGGCGATGTCTTTCAGCCCAGAGCCATCATTATTCATGCCCTTGTAACGCTCTTGTATATTGTGTAATATTCTTCACTGTCTAAATAATAAATATATGATGAGTATTTATAGAAAATGAAATATTTATTTTATAAATGAATATAAGGTAAGGGCATTAGTAATTGACTATAAACTAGTAGTTGACCGTTTTGTATGAAGTTTTAAATAATAAGTCTTTTGTTTGTTGTAGCTAAAAAAAATATGTTACCTGTTGCCATTGCTGTTGTATTAACAACTTTCGACAGCTACTAGTACATGGTTAATTACTAGTGCCCTTACTTTAAATACTTGATTTACGACCTACCAACACCAAGAATATAATGCCAACCTACATTGAAGCATAGTGTATCTAAGCCCCATTTCTTCTCCCCAAAGGCTTTTCCCAGTGATTAACAAGCCATTATTTTACTTCTAAAAGCTTTTATTTAACTTGCCGCGTGTGTATGTGAAGGTGGAATTGCAAGTTATTTTTGTCTCACTTCCTGGTGTCTGATTGAGCTCAAATTTTACATACTAGTCCAATCCCAAAGATAATGCATGTTTATTATAAACATGACCTGATGCTGCTGCCAGGATTGGCTTAAGAGGAAACTCCTCAACTGTTAACAGTAGGGACATGAAAAAGCTTATTTAACTTGACTTCTTTTATGTAATAACTAATATAGTTATATTATTGTTAAAAAGTAGGTAGTAAGTATAGATTCTATCACTACTTTGCCACACAATATTTCGCCACCTTTCTTATTTATAAATATTAAATGTCTAAAATAGGAGATGTTCACCACTAAGGTTTATATACCACAAATAAATATACGGTGTTGAAAGAGTACTCTCTTAAGCGCTTTTGAATCGTCAAGGATCAATATAATTAATGAAGCTACAACTGGATCGGAATGTTGCTCTTACCGAGACGAACCAGAAAGAAATTTGGCAGTCAATTCCGATAACCCGAACCCTGACCTAACCAGGACAGACTATGTAGGCTTGGAGAAGTTAAATAGTCCCTTAACAACCCAGCGTCGAAGGCAAGGAGAAACTATTACGACCATTCTACCAAGAGAATGTTCCTAATCGGAAACATCACGGTGCTCTGCAGTGAGCACATGGCCTAAGGAGGAGTAATTTTTATTAATAACATCAGTAACTCAGTGACAAGAGGACTGGCTTCTTTTTCACTCAAAGAATCAGCCTAGCGATTCAACGCAGATACGCTGCCACGCGACGATTCCAAGCGGGCATGATTTGTATAATGCTAGCGTGTGTTACGTCTACTCAGCGTTTGCCGCTTTCCCAGACTCCATACGACACCGGAGGTGTAGTGTTCCAGCCTGGGAAAGAAACTTCGTTGAACGTCGCCTTTACCCAACCTAACATCGGTGGGAATCGACGCTAGCATTTAAGAATAGTATTGATTACATAAATATATAATTTAGATATTAAATACAGTTTAACATAATTATTGTTGATATATATATAACTCAATAAAGAAGTTATAGAAATAAACGGAGTTTGTACCCGACAGTCGCCCCCCAATATATAATTCGTGTGAGTAATTTAAGATAGGTAGATATAACTAATTGAATATTTGAAGATTATATTTCTTAGGAATCAACACACATATGTTCAATTTGTATTCAAAATACACGATAAAATTCTGTTGGGAGTCGTTCAGAAAATCTCATTTTCTAGAAATACCGGAATTTCTCATTTATAATATGACTTCATCGTAATATAAAATATAAAATGCATTAACGACTGGATGTTATAATGACGTCGGAAATTCTAAGATAGGGAGAAATGATATTTTAAAAGAAAACTAGCTTCTTCTGACCTTACAAGGAAAATATTGCGGTTTCATTTTCTAGTTTATATTTATTATTCTCTACTCTATTCTAACGATAATTATCAACAAAATATGGAGCAAGTGCGTTTTTTATTATTTTTATTTACCTATTACTATTTATTTTAATTTTTCTACACGTCTACGAATATTCGTTATACGAGTAAATTTATGTTTCTATAGAAAACTAGTAAAATTGATACTGAAAAATGGCTTAGAAATAATTCTTAAAGTAAAAGTAAAGTAACGGCCTATTACAATCACACAGCTGGGCATAGGCCTCTTCTCTCCGTTTCTGGAGAGAACAACGGTTGAAGCTACCTACCACGTTGCTCCAATGCGGATTGGCAGGTTATACATATCCCCAGAGTTCTCTAGAGATATGCTGGTTTCCACAAAATGTTTTCTTTAACCGAAAAGCGTGTGATAAATTTCAATTATCAATTAGACACAAGTTTTAATAGAAAAACTGATCAGTAGGCCCGGGGTTTGAATTCGTGACCGCCTCGAAAGAGTCGCGCGGTCCCAACGCTAGCCTATTACAGTTCTACACAACAATTCTTACTTTAATTATATCACTATGCCTTAACGATGGCAATTAAAAGATAAATACCTATGTATTTCCGATATACAGGAAATATTATGGCAATTCTTTTGAAAAATTTTATATTCTCAGCTGATATGTAATATCAGTTTGTCATTATCCTTTTTTACAAAAAAAAATAGCAAATGTGTTTTACTGAACTGATCTTCGAACACAGCATTGGGAAATCCATTCTGAAGCCGGAACTTGGAAACTATGTAATTTAAGATCAACCTTTTTTTAACTCGATCGACGATAGTATTAGGTAGCTTTGTTCGTTCGATAACTACGTGTGTGTAATACGAGCTCGATAAATGTTGACATTAAGCATTTTTCCTTCATTCTTTGGATTTTTTTTATACTACATATAAGAATTTCATTCACACACACACGGACACACACTCACATACACACACACACATATATATATATATATATATATATATATATATATATATGTGTGTGTGTATATTAGTACTTTTAAAATAAATTATAATAATTATTATTTATTTTAACATCATCATCATCTTCCTGCCCTTATCCCACTCTAAGTGGGGTCGGCACAACATGTTACAAACATGCTATCACATGATTTGGCTGCGTTTTTACGACCGGCCGCCTGCCTGACGTCAACTTACCTCTGTCGTATTTTACGACACCTCGGTAAGAAAGAGGATGGTCTATTCTACTAAACCGGATACCACACGGTGGGTCAGCTTATCGTAGTCGCCTTTTACGACACCTCGGTAAGAAATGAGTTTGGTCTATTCTACTCAGCAGGATATCACACGGCGGGTCGGCTTACCTTAGTCGCCTTTTACGACACCTCTGTAAGAAATGAGGGTGGTACTATTCTATTAAGCCGGATACCACACGGCGTTATTACTTATTTTAACACTAGATACTATTATTAAGTACTGTATCTACAAATTTATTATCGTCATTCTCCTGCCCTTATCCTACTCCAAGTGGGACCAAGTAAAACAACATGTTTTAAACATATTGTTTTATACTCCTGTGACTTGCTTAGGTATTTAACGATCGGCCGCCTTTCTGACTTCAACTTAACTTAGTAGTCTTTTACGACATTTCGGTAAGAAATGATTTATTTTTATTTATTAATTTATTTATTTATGTACCATAAAAAATGTTGGAAAAAACATAATTGGTAAAAAAAAGTGTACAAAGGTCAACTTATCCCTATGACAGAGATCTCTGCCAGCTAACCTATGATGTTATTCTATTCTACTCTGCCGGATACCACACCGCGTCTATACATCTATTATGTATTTTAGATTTTTAGTCTCAGACATATAAAAAGAAAACTGTACAGAAACATTCTTATCTCATTGACGCTAATTTCAAACTTTGTGACTTAAACTCTTACTTAATTTCTTAAAGAAAAAGAATGTCACTTTGTCACGAAAGTCGACGTCGCGACTGGTAAATAATCAGATATATCTGCGCCGAACTAGGACGTGACCTCGACGAAAAACTATGCCAAAGTGACGATTACTAGACTAAAAAGATAAACATACGAATTTAGGCCGAATGCTTTTTTTGGGGAAGTTGTTCAAAAGATGTTTTGTTTAGCTAATTGATAGCTGTTTTAAATAATGAATATCTGGTTGACCGAGCAATTGTATATATAAGTTTATGGCAAAAATTCAATTCAATATGAATTTTAGTATTTTTTAATACCCAAAAACAGTGATACATAAAACCTAGCTACAATTTCAGGAAAATCGTTGGAGCCGTTTCCGAGATTCCGAATATATATATATATATATATATATATATATATATATATATATATATATATATATATATATATATATATATATATATATATATATATATATATATATATATACACAAGATGAACTCATTTAAATACTAAAGAGTCTTATAATAAAATATTTGGTTCGCTTATTAAATTCAAGAGAGATATAAATAGCGTTCCGTATAAATATGTTGAATTTAATTACTATAGCATGTGGAAATTTCATGATATACTTTACGTTCGTACTTTTATCATCCTCCTGCCCTTATCCCACTCTAAGTGAGGTTGGCACAATATGTTACAAACATGTTGTTACATGATTTGATTGCGTTTTTACGACCGGCCGCCTGCCTGACATCAACTTACCTTAGTCAAATTTTACGACACCTCGGTAAGAGAGAGGGTGGTCTTTCTACTAAACCGGATATCACACGGTGGGTCAACTTACCTTAGTCGCCTTTTACGACACCTCTATTCTACTCAGCCGGATACCACACGGCGGGTCGTCTTACCTTAGCCGCCTTTTACGACACATCGGTAAGAAATGAGGGTGGTATTACTCTATTCAGCCGGATACCAAAGGGCGTCGCATAGATATTCAAAATATGCTATAAAAAATATACCAACAAGTTTTTAAATATTTCATGTCCCTACTGTTGGCCGTTGAGGAATTCCCTCGTATTAAGCCAATCCTGGCAGCACTATCAGGACATGCATGTCATAAACATGCATTATCGAAACTGGAACAGTTAGTAAAATTTCAGCTCAATCGGAAAAATTTACATTTTCGGGTCAAATTTAACTTGCAAGATTCCACCTTCACAGACATACACAAGTTATATTAAATGAAGTCTGAAAAAACTGCAAAAAACGAATGGAATCACGGTTATTGGTTAAGCAAATAATATTTGCTGAGCGTAGACGGACATTCATATTAATACCTTTTTCAAATATATGTACAAAATTGCGAGCAATTACAAGGGATTTCGTTACAATATTAAAATGAAAACAATTTTATAGAAAAAGTACCAAATAAAAGCCGAATAAATCTTTTTAAGTGTACGTATGTACTTGTTATTACGAACAGATGTTCGTAATAACAAGTTACAAGTTCGTATACAAATTAAATAGAATTTGTATACGTTTAATCTATTCTACGTTGTTTAATCTATTCTACGATGACTGCAGAACACAGCATTAATAGAGTAATCGGATTAACACATGTCATTTTCAAATGTTTGCTTTTTACCAGTCGTCTAAATATTAATTAAATAGTCCCTGGACTAAATTCACAATTCAAAATATTCTTTATTCAACCTTGTAAAAAAGTGATTTAGAAGCGTCAAGTCAAGTGGTTTGAGAAGGTGGCCCTACTGAGAAGAGCCAGCAAGAAACTCGCCGGTTGCTTTGTTTAAATATTAATACTTATAAATAGTTACATTGAGTCATTGCTTTCTTGATAGGGTCGATTCGCACGCATGCTTATCGTCTATTTAATCCACAACTCGTATAGTTTAATCTTTCTGTATTAGTGTAGGTTTTTTTATTTTCTGTAATGGCAAAGTTAAACTTGAATGCGGAATTTTACTATTGAAACTTATACCCGAACCCACTTACGTACTTTAGTAAGGCTTATGTCGATTTCTACTTTGTCTATTATCTACATCACCAATTTTGATAAAATTTTATGTTTTTATGTAGGTAATTAATTTACAAAAATTTATTCCTGAAAGAATTAGATGTGAGTTTAACCGGTCCTAATACAAAAAACTATGTAGGAATATTAATTGTAAATAAACATCTTCGAGTACACATTATGCATATTTACAAATATTTCGTCAACCTGTTTGAATTTAGAACGTGATGTTTTTCATATACAATCTTTCCGTTAAGAGAAGTTGAATAAATATTTGAACATATTCATATTTAATATGAAATGCTATCTTAAGTATATTTTTTAAATAGTTTATTGAATTAGGCGTTACTTTGCGGAGATCCATAATACAAAAGTAGTAATAAAATTGTTTTTCTATAAAACAAAAAATATAAATAATACTAAATGTAGGGCGCACTATTCGTTTTCATACCTGATACATGCAGGGTAATTCCAAAAACACATGTAGTACAAACCTCCACCACCGCCACCACTATACAAAAGCACTATAAATAACTTCAATTCACCATACTGGAAATCGAATCGCGTAGTTTTACGGGAAGTGAAACTACTGTCCTACAGAGGTCGGCAAAACTGCGTCGTATTTCAACTGCCTTTATAAATAAGTCGAGCGGTGTGGACTATTATTCTAGCGCCCCGAGCGTGAATATACCTTCTGTATTCTCTAGTTTGTGAAATTCCAAACCACTGCACTGTTTTTTATAACCAAAGTATAAATGTATTTATACATAGTACCTGGTTGACCGATCGGTCTCATAAACAGGAATAAAACTTTTTTTAAAATAAAACCTAGCTAGATCGATTTTTCTTCCCAAAAACCTCCTCCATGCTGAATTTCAGGAAAATCGTTGGAGCCGTTTCCAAGATTCTGAATATATATATCTATATATATAAAAGAAAGTTGGTCTAAGTTACACTATTTATAACTCAAGAACGGATGAACCAATTCGGCTGAAAATTGGTGGAGAGGTTGCTTAGAACCAGGAGACGGACATAGAATACTTTTTATCCCGTTCGACCGCATTTATTTTATTTCTCTGTCTGTCCTTATATCTCTATGTTTGCTTAAATCTTTAAAACTACGCAAAAGATTTTGATGCGGTTTTTTTTAAGTATATAGAGTGATTGAAGAGGAAGGTTTATATGCATAATAAAATTCAATATGGAGTAGCGAAATACTAAGATTATCACTGAGTGACATAGGCTATGTGCTTTATACCCGTGCGAAGCTGGGGCGGGACTCCTAGTATATATAAAAGAAAGTAGGTCTTAGTTACACTATTTATAACTCAAGAACAGATGAACAAATTCGGCTGAAAATTGGTGGAGAGGTTGCTTAGAACCAGGAGACGGACATAGGATACTTTTTTAGGACCGCATTTATTTTATCCCGTCAAGTCACTATAAAACGTGGTATAGCAAAAACGACTATGACATGGAAAAACAAAACATAAATGACAGCTAAACGTAGTTTAGTCTTTGGATAAGTATGGTAAAAATATGACAATTATCAAAATAGTAGTAGCTATAAACGTCACTACATAGTATAAAACAAAGTCACTTTCTCTGTCTGTCCTTATATCTCTATGTTTGCTTAAATCTTTAAAACTACGCAAAAGATTTTGATGCGGTTTTTTTAAGTATATAGAGTGATTGAAGATGAAGGTTTATATGTATAATAAAATTCAATATGGAGTAGCGAAATACTGTGATTATCACTGAATGACATAGGCTATATGCTTTATACCCGTGCGAAGCTGGGGCGGGACTTCTAATATATATATATATATATATATATATATATATATATATATATATATATATATATATATATATATACAGAATCAAAAAATATATACTCCAATGCGGATTGGTAGGTTACGCATATCCCTAGAATACATAAGAAATATTTCTTCGCGATGTTTTTCATTTAGCAAAAAGCGTGTGATAAATTGCAATTGTCAATTAGACACATAAGATTTTAAGAGAAAAACCCAGTCGTGCTTACATGGGATTTGAACCCGTGACCTCCTCGAAACAATCACACGGTGTCATACCTGTGCTATCACAGCTTTATACATATATGAACTATCTAAATAAAACAAAAACTTAACAATGGCCACTAGTAAGTTTATTTCGCGCTATAAATACCTTACGTGGGTAAATTGTGAGTTTTCCAATTTTATTACATGCTTCACATACGATTGTTGTCATCTTAATTGGCAAAAAAGTTAACATTTAAATACATATTAAATAGTATCCGGCTAAGTAAAATAGACGACCCTCATTCCTTACCGAGGTGTCATAAAAGGCGACTAAGGTAAGTTGACCCGCCATGTGGTATTCGACTAGGAAGAATAAACCACCCGTATTGCCATAACAATATGTCGTAAAAGGCGACTAAGGTAAGTTGAACCGCCGTGTGGTACCCAGCTGAGTACAATAGACGACCCTCATTACTTAAAGAGGGGTTGTAAAAGGAGACTAAGTTAAGTTTATCTCAGGCAGGTCGTAAAATACCTAGCCAAATCATGTTACAACCACCCTGTCTCTTACCGAGGTGTCGTAAAATTTGACTAAGGTAAGTTGATGTCAGGCAGGCGGCCGGTCGTAAAAACGCAAATAAATCATGTAACAACATGTTTATAACATGTTGTGCCAACCCTACTTAGAGTGGTATAAGGACAGGATAATAATGATAATGATGAATCAATTTAAATATCCAATTTAGCGTTATGCTCCCAAGAATATTATGTTCCTTGTCAATTTCACCGTTGATATTCAAAGGAGATGTTCTCGTTATAAGAATGAACCCATCGAATATCACAATTTGCACTTAATAAATATATTCCCGATATTTAACCAGGATTGGCTTATTATGGTAAACGTTACATTTAATGTAAGTCATGACATTTTTTTTTATTTTTGGTAAAACGCTAGATGATGATGATATTTTAAATTCATTGTTGATAAAAAGCTAGAAGTTCTTAATTTATTCAATATCTTTTATCTTTTTTTTGTCTTTCATAGTATTTACCTTAAATTTTATTGGCGAATGCCATTATTTTTCAAATATTTCTTAATTTTTATTTATTTATTTCACCATACATACATTATCTTAACAGCTACTCAATTGGATAATGATGTTGCTAAATACATATTCTATTCTAACTACCAACAGATTAGTTATTAAAGAGAAATCCTGAATAACTAAATATCTATATCGTTTAAACGTTTCAGCGTTAAGTACAACATAAAAACTATTATTTCTAAGGTGCTAAGTGAATTTATAATGAATAATAATAAATTTTGTAAGAGATTACTTTTGCTGTAATAAAAATCAACAAGCTCATATTTTTGTCCCTTTATTAATTATAATACATTCGACCTTTTGATTGCTCTAAATTTATCACACGGTTTTTAGTAAAGGAAAACATCGTGAGGATATATGCATATCTCTAGAGGATTTCCGACCTTTCTCTCGAAAACGGAGAGAGGGGGCTTATGCCCAGCTGTGGGATAATTAAAAGCCGTTACTTTATAGAAGCAGTTACTCCAAATACTAGTATTAGATATTTTTAGTACTGAAGTAAACAAGAAAACTTGTTTATTTAACAGATCATTACGAAAAAAATATTTTCGAATTAGGTCATCATGTATTGCAGACAGTGTGTACAAGTAATTTGAGTTCAGTTACAAACATTCTGAATGCGTCTGCCAGATGTGATTACAAGCTTAAAAATTATGCTATGTATTATGTAAACGTTTCTAATAAATCTAATACAAATGAGATTACTGACTTTAGGTGTCTACGTAGCGCGAACTAAAATGAGTTACAGTCTAAGAAATATATTTTTGATGTACAGATGCGCACGATGATATGGCATAACCTGGATGACTGGATGAGCTAGGACACTAAATGAGCAAAAGATTGGAAGGGAGTATAACAAACAGCTTGTCAACAATTTACATGATAAATTCAGCATTAACACGACGGTTTACTTTGAGCGGGAATGTATAGGAAATATAAAAAATTTAGGTTTTTTAAGAGACTATTAATGGCGTTGGTAAAGCTTTGACGTTATCTAGGAACCATTAATGTAGTAGAAATATGTTAGTAAAATTGAATATTCAATTATTTTTTTAACTTTAGTAGTTCTATACATTTTGCTACTTTACTTTAGTAGTTCTATAAATTTTGTTAATTTGCCTCATATATTTAAGAGTCATTTAAGTTTCAAAAAGAAAATGTTTAATAATAATTTTAATTTTACAAACTATACGCAATAAATAATAAACACTCTTTGTATGTACAAGCATAAACACATTAAAAAAGTTACAGAACAAATAAATTAAACTTCTAGATACTCCGAAAATCATGTAAATACGCCGAGATTCATTTTTATTCAGTCCCATATTCGGGTCTAGAGATTTTTGTCCGTTTTCATTTAAACTGATCGGCGAACCATTCGACGTTTTGGCCAAAATTCAATTCCAATTTATATTTGATTAATTGGTATGCAAAAAATGTGGTGAAAAGATTTATGGCCGTGACAGCTTGTAATAGATCGTTCCGATCTTATAATCACAGGACTTTCGCGGTAATTAACTTCGTGATGGCTTACTAATATATATTTTTGAAGTATTGGCTAGGCTAAGGGCTTTATTCTTATTAAAATAACAGCGTAATTTTTCGCGTGAGGTATTTTAGGGTGGTAAGTTCGTGATGCAGAAAGCGTTCTAATTTTACAGGGCTCAAACTTACTAGGCAGGAGTTAATATTTGACTGGCCTGTTGGCGCAGTGGGTAGTGCTCCCTGCCTTCAGCACCGCAGGTTGCGGGTTCGATTCCCGTCGAGGGCCAACATTTTGTATAAAAGGATTTGTTGGTTGTTTGAGCCTGGGTGTATTTGTATTTAAGTATGAATAAACACAAGTATTAAGTTACTTACTTTGGGATTAAAGACCGTGTGTGTTAGTGCCCCATATATTAAAAAATTAAAAAATTTATATATATACGTAAGACCGTGAAAAATTGAGATATATCATCATCTTCATTCTTCTGCTCTTATCCGCCGTGTGGTATCCGGCTGATTAGAATAGATCACCTTCATTTCTTACTTCATTTCTTCAACTCGTGTGTGGCAGGCAACCAGTCGTAAAATCAGTAGTCAAAACATGACACGTAACAACATGTTTAAAGCATGGCCTGCCGACACTTTCAGTGGGATGAGGGCAGGAGAGTGACGAAATTTGTGTTTAAAAGAACAGAAAAAAGAAAGTGTCTTTTAAAGAAAAACTTAGCCTTTTCTTAGTAAAATACTTGTCTCGAAAACGTGTTAAGAATGTTATAGAATAAACAAACAGAAAATAGGTACATCTATTTAACAAAAATCTTTGCAGAGTTTCTTTATTCGTGCAATTATTCTCACAAACGCCAACTCGTTATTTAATCATCTCATTACGCAAAGAGCTTTAGAAGAGAGATTATTTACAAGCTTTATACAAGGATAACTTAAAATAAAGTAGAAGAGCAAGAAAATATACTTTTTAATAAGCACTTATAAAGCGTAATATAGCTGATCCCGATGTTTATTTCATTAAAACTTCGTAATAAGAAAATATATATTTTTAAGACTTTACTTTTTACTGGAGTTTATTAAGAGCGATCTGATGACTTTAGGCTATCCGTTTAACTCAGACTTTGCCTACAGGGTATAAGTTAGGCCCAGAACGAGAACTGAGGTAGGTGCGGTCGACGAGCGCTTGTAGCGGAGTAGAAGAAGAGACGGAAAAAGAGACTTTTTGTCCAGCATTGGAACACTTAACATTCTTTTAACTTAAAAGGAGACTGCCAAAATTGGGCCTAACTGTTACAGAAACCTCACATACATCAAAAAATTCTTAATTTTTTTCTGAGTAAATATGACTATAAATGTTATGAACTTTCAATGGTATTAAAATAGTTGATGTCTTAAACAGAACACATCAATTATCAACTTTTTATTTTTTTAATTACCTATACAGCGCTGGTTTCCAACGTTTTTAGTAGAAATACGAAAAAAATAGTTACGTTTCAGTAAATTACGTTTTTGTTAACATCATTTCAAATAGGTATTTTAAAATATAGTAGCTTCATTTTAATAATAATAATGACTTTCCAGATATTAAGAAATTATTCTTAATTTTTTAAATTTAAATTTAGAAATAAAATATTATTTTTATTGGATGTATGGCTTACGATCTTAATCTGTAGGATTAAAAAAAAAATAATACAATACATGTCAATTACTATTCGTTTCCTACTTATGGTACTTTTTGCGCTTTTACATGTATTTTCTCAAATTGTCTGTTTTACTAATGATGATGAACTAAATGATCATCTTTTACGTCATTGATGAATATTGTTATATTTTTATTATAAATCCAATCGTTTTTACTGTGATATTATGGTATTTAGTTTATGCTTGTTAAACTCAAATTACAATTCTTTTTATAGTTCCCCATAGAAATTAAATAAAATAATAATTGATAACAAATATTTTTCTATTTAACAACACAAAAATTATTACTGTAACGTCTGGGTATACAGGTGTATGAAATTCTGGTAGTTTCCTTTGATTTATAAAAGTCTAAATTATTCTATCAGAGTGCGGCCTAACCCAATAGATCGTGAAGTTTTATTAAATAAATCTAACTTTTATCGAATATATTTGAAATATCGCATCGTGTAGGCAAATTCGAAGTTTTTTCTATATTAAATTAAGGATCACATATCCCTACAGGTTTTCGACTCATCAAAAGTTTCGCTGTCACTCCCAGTACTCTACTGATGTGGAATGAAAAGTTTCAAATTTTGCCATTCTCAATTTAACTCGGATTTACAGTTTGGATTGCGTTTTGAAACTTCTACGATATTCAAATTTGGGGCAACAGTATATTTGAACTTTTGATATGGGACCTGAGTGTATTCAGTATTTGTGTAAAAATTTAAATTCATACATTGGTCTGGCGTTGGTTACTGGATTCATACATGTCTTTATTTATATTTTTATTATTGCAAAGTTATATATGGCATAGATAAAATGAAGCGGCAGTTGCGTAATGTTTAGAGCAGTGATTCTCAACCTTTTTTTGTTGCGGCACATATTTAACGATTTTAAAATTTTCCGGCACACAAAGAAAAAGATAAAAATTATTTACTTACTACAACACACTGCATAAATAGTTTACGACAAAAAATTTAAATATATGAAATAAACTAATATATAGTACAATAATAACTAAACGTTTTTTAAGGGATTAATTACAAGCTTGTAATAAAAATATTTTTCTTTTAAAATGATATAATTTAGTAATATTAACATTATTATATATTTGCAAAATTTGGCGGCACACTTTTGAAATTTGGTGGCACACAAAAGTGTCGCGGCACAGTGGTTGAGAATCACTGGTTTAGAGTAACCGAGTTGCAATCGAGACGTCGTGGGTTCGAATCCCGGCCATTATACTACCGATGTAAACCCACTCCTAACACAAGCATTTAGCTTAACTGGTGGGGCTAACAAGTTTACTAGTAATGTGTAACCCAAATTTCTAGTAACCTTTATAAAAACATTAGTTAACATTCGAAAGACTCGCGCGGTCTTACCACGGGGCTATCACAGCTATAACCATAATCATCATCATCATTTGCCCTTATCCTACTCTAAGAGGGGTCGGCACATGTTACAAACATGTTGTCACATGATTTAGCTGCGTATTTTACCTGCCTGACAACATACGAGTACCTCAGTCGTATTTTACGACACCTCGGTAAGATAAAGGGTGGTTTATTTTACTCAACCGGATACCACACGATGTTTCAACTTACCTTAGTCGCCTTTTACGAACCCTCGGTAAGAATGAGGGTGGTCTATTCTACTCAGCCGGATACCACACGGCGGGTCATCTTAGCTTAGTCGCCTTTTACGAAAAAATTAGGGTACCACAGGCGGGTACCACTAGTTGTATATAATATTAAAAAAACGGTTGCCTGTAAAGTCGGTTTTACGGGCAAAGATTTTACGTGACAACGTCTTTTTCTCAGTAGAATATTTATTAATATGAATATAATTAAATTGCACTATAGGAACAAGTAATTGAATGAAAATAAGAATTGCAAAAATTTTAACTATAGAAATATATTTTGTTTACTAAAACATGTACATGTTAAGTTTACATAATGTACATTACATGTACATTAAAGTACGTTACATGTTAAGTTAACTTAACTTAAAATTAACCAAGAACGCTCGAGAAAGACAGAGACACAAGCACGCACCGATTCAACGCGCCTAATTCTCTAGTGCTGCGCGCGCGGCGGACCAATCATGTTAGAGTGGTAAAGAGACGCAAGGCATTCGCCAGTCCGGCGGGCCTCTCTTTCGTTCGGTGACTCATCGTAACAGACGTGAGCGGGCGTTACACTTTTTCATGAGTGACTCCAAGCCGCAACCTAATTTAAGACGTTGTCACGTCAAAAAACATTTTTTTGCTGTCCTCTTTTGTAAAGATGAACGTATTGAAATTAGAAGCTTAACTTCGTACACAAATCGTAAGTAATGTTTACGAGGGAAAACATAATGTTCATGTTTATAAGAGCTATAAAGAGATATACACCTGTAACCGTAGTTCCGTGTCTATAAATAAAATGTTATGCATGTGATCAACAGATGTTCTGAAATTACCGTTTATGTTTATCACAGGTTTATTTCAAATTTTTAAACGATGTCCTTCGATAGCATCTAATAACCACAAATTTAATTAACTTTACGTTAACGTTTTGGGTTTACGGTTATAGCTGTGGTGATATCCGGCTGAATAGAATAGACCACCCCCATTTCTTACCAAGGTGTCGTAAAAGGCGACTAAGGTAAGTCGACCCGCTGTGTGTTATCCGGCTGAGTAAAATAGACCATCCTTATTTCTTACCAAGGTCGTAAAAGCCGACTAAGATAAATTGACCCACCGTGTGGTATCCGGTTGATTAATATAGACCACCGATCTTACCGAGGTGTCGTAAAATACGACTGAGGTAAGTTGACGTCAGGCAGGCGGCGTAAAATACGCAGCCAAATCATGTGACAACATGTTTGTAATATGTTGTGCCGACCTCTCCTAGAGTAGGATAAGGGCAAAATGATGATGATGATGATGGTTATAGCTGTGATAGCCCCGTGGTGAGCCCTCGCGACTCTTTCGAAGGATCACGGGTTGAAGACGGGCCAATGAGATTTTCCGTTTAAACTTATGTGTCTATTTTTTTTATGGGACGCTTACACACGGTCGTCTGTCCCCAAAGTAAATAGCCTTAATACGTGTGTTATCGGTGACAGACAACTGGTAAATATATACTTATATAATTTTAAATACATACTTTAATACAAATATAAACCCAGGCTCAAAGAACCAACAAATTCATTTATAGAAAAAGTTTGCCTTCGGCGGGAATCGAACCCATGAAGGCAGGGTCACTACCAACTGATAATTGTTATTTATCACACGCTTTTCGGTGAAGGAAAACATTGTAAGGAACTCTCTATATCTGTTGAGAATTCTAGGGATATGGTAACCAACTAATCCGCATTGGAGCAGCATAGTCTTAGTTCCATTGTAATAAGTCAGTTAAATTAATCCAATAAACAGTAACCAAAATATATAAAAACTTTCTTAAAAAAACTTTTTCAACTTAAGTTAAACAATGTGATACAGAACCTACTTCTTCGAGTACAGAATTTACTTAACTTTGAAACATCGTGAATAAAAATTTTGGCGTTTTAAAGAGTAGCGTTAAAGTTGCCGAATGATAGGAGAGTATGTTAGAGAAAATCGAAAAAGATGGCGTTTTTAATGACATACTGTTCTTATTGAATTTACAGGATTTCTATAGCCTTTATATTACCCCGGTATATAAGCACTAAATGTGCTAAATTTCTTCGATATTGGTTCAGCGGCTTCGCCATTTAAACATAACATACATACAGATAGAAAGACAGCCTTTCGCATTTATAATATATGGAAGTTTATATCCAAACTTCCATAATATATTCCCGCCAAATTATTAAGTTTGATGATAGAATTTAAAAAAAAATACAAATAAAGATAAAAACGCTGATTAAATGACAGTCATTTAATCACCATTTTCTTCTATTTCAGCATTAGCTGAAGGAAATGAATTTTTTTGAGACAATAGCGTGCCTTAAATATTCTACCTTCTCCGCTCTTATAAAGCTTAAGAAAGGATAGAAATAATACTAAAGCAGAGGCTGTAGGGCGATAATTAATATCACAAGCCATTCAAATGGAGAAACGAACAATCATCCTCCTGCCCTTATCCCACTCTAAGTGGGCCGACACAACATGTTATAAACATGCTGTCATATGATTTGGCTGCGTTTTAACGACCGGCCGCCTGCCTGACGTCAACTTCCTATAGTCTCCTTTTGTGACATCTTGGCCAGGAACAGGGTGGTCTATTCATTTAGCCGGATACCACACGGCGAGTCAACTTACCTTAGTCACCTTTTACGACACGTCAGTAAGAAATGAGGGTGATCTATTCTACTCTGCCGGATACCACACGATGAGTTAACATACCTTAGTCGCCTTTTATAGCATCTCGGTGAGAAATAAGGGTGGTTTATTTTATTCAGCCGGATACCACACGGGTACAAATGACCAAACGAACTTTCAATAAAAATTGACAAATTATTTTACAATGTCTAAGATCAATATCTTAGACATTGTAAAATAATATTTTAAGCTCCCTATTATATTTAAACAAGTGGCTTTCACTATCCCACCGTTGGGCATAGTCTCTTTTATTTATGAAGAGTGAGATTTAAAACAAATTAAAATAATATTTATTAAAAAAAACCTTTTTATCCACTTTTGAATCGTCAAGGATCAATTTGATTTGAGCTACCAACCACCTAACTGATTCGATACGGATTGGTAGGTGTTAAATATCCCGCGAATTATTCAGGGATATGTAGATTTTCTTCCTATATTCTCTTTTACCGTAAAGTCGTGTGGTATCCGGCTGAATAGAACCACCCTCATTTCTTACCGAGGTGTCGTAAAAGGCGACTAAGGTAAGTCGACCCGCCGTGTGGTATCCAGCTGAGTAGAATAGGCCAACCTCATTTCTTACCGAGGTGTCGTCAAAGGCTACTAAGGTAAGTTGACCCACCGTGTGGTATCCGGTTTAGTAGAATAGACCACCCTTTTTCTTACCAAGTTGTCGTAAAATACGACAGAGGTAAGTTGACGTCAGGCAGGCGGCCGATCGTAAAAACGCAGCCAAATCATATGACAGCATGTTTTTTAACATGTTGTGCCGACCCCACTTAGAGTGGGATAAGTGCAGGAAGATGATGATACTCTTTTACCGTAAATTGAGTGATAAATAGAGAATATCAATGAAATACACATGCACATAAGTTTTTATAAAAACTTCATTAGTGCCTGGTTGAAATCAAACCCACGACCCCCTAAAGAACGTCACATGGTGTTACCGTTTGACTATCAAAGCTTCAAGGTTCCTTACCTTTGCCTAAAATAACTAAGTTTAACGATGACATTAACAATTAATTTACATTTTGTAACTGTTGAAACAAGTGTAAAACTTTTTATGATACATTTTATAATTTTTATAGCATATACTATAAAATGTACTTAAAGTTTAAACTTGTTTAATACTTTAAAACATTTCATTGCCGTCTAGTTAATATTTCTGATGGAAATATTTGAGAAATATTTTCCACAATATTTAAAAATTGTTTGCAGCTCAGTTGATTAGGTTTACGTCTACACTTATTAAGTCCTCAAAAGCTGTCTATATGTAATCGATTTTCTTAAAATCTTTTAAACATATTTTTGTACGGTTTTTAGAAAAAGGTAGTAAAACTCTTCCGGCAGGTTGAGATTAGTACATTACGCTTTTACGTAAATTGTGTTGCTAAACACGCCTGCAGGGAGCTGGTTGCGTGTGACGAGTAAATCAACAGACACTATAGTAATGTACTAGAGAATTGTAGATCTACAAAAATACTACAAAAAATTCCGCGACACAATAAATAATAATATAATAAAAATACTTTATTGTACAACTAATAAAAACAAACATACATAAATAATCTTAAACATAAAAGTAGTGCAAAGGCGGCCTTATCACTAATAGTGATCTCTTACAGGCAACCTTACATAAGAGACACTAAAACTAGGAGTATATAGGACTGTGCACAAAGTATTTATTAATAAACGTAAATACATTCTAATACATATGTTCATATTTAAATTACAATATCTACTTTTATGTTTAAGATTTCAATTCAATACATTAATTTCTAAGCGGAGGTAGCCTCAAGCACAACTAGTAGTAATTAAAATTAAAAAAGGAGAAATATGATCTATAAGGTAAGAAGAACCCAAAAAACCCACGGAAATAATTTAGTCATGAAAATTTCAAATCTGTAAAATACATTTAGGTACTGCTGAAATAGAATCAATTATATATAATTATAGCTTCATTGTACGCGGATTATACAGAGGATGTGAATAAGCTGAATCACACGTTTCCTGGTATACCGTTATAATATTTTGTATCAATAACGTCATTTTATTACCTCGAGTTGTGTAACATTATTTTATGTACATAATCAGATTTCGCTTGTACAAAATACACGAATTTATTTTCAAGAACTTTGAAGTGGTTGTGTAAATGGCTTGTGATTTGTGACGTCACGCTGAACGTATTTATACATTTTATCTATATTATTTATTTACGCCGTGTGGTATCCGGCTGAATAGAATAGTACCACCCTCATTTCTTACCGAGTTGTCGTAAAAGGCAACTAAGGTAAGTTGATACCGTGTGGTATCCGGTTAAGTAGAATAGATCACCTTCATTTCTTACCGAGGTGTCGTAAAAGGCGACTAAGGTAAGTTGATCCAACGTGTGGTATCTGGTTAAGTAGAATGGACCACCCTCTTTCTTACCCAGGTGTTCTAAAATAGTCTAAGGTAAGTTGATATCATGTAAACGGCCGGTCGTAAAATACGTAGCGAAATAATGTGACAACATGTTTATAACATGTTGTGCCGACCCCACATAGAGTGGGATAAGGGCAGGAGGATAATGAGGATGATGATCTATATTATTATGTATTTATGACTAGCTGTGTTCTCGGCTTCACCCGTATCAAATTTGGTGTATTTAATTGAAGTTTTTAACATAAGAGTAGTTGCGTGTTAGCCATAAGAGATAGAAATATACCATCGCTGACTTTTATGTAGTATTTTTGTAAATCTACAATTCTCTGGTACGTTACTTTAGTGTATCTTAGCTCGTTTAAACGGCGCACGCGAAGAAAGCTTCCAACAGGTGATTTTTTTTACGACCGCGCAAACTCTTTAACACAATTTACATAAAACCGTAACGTGCTATAAACCTAAGTCTCGAAACAATTGCACCATTCTTTAGTAAAAAGGGTACAAAAATCTGTTCAGTAGATTTTAACAAAAATCGATCACATACAAACCGACTTTTGGCACTTTGGTTTTCAATAAGTAGCGATTCGAATAAACTATGTTTTATATCTTTAATATTTAAATGAGTTAATCTTGTATATATATATATATATATTTTCCGAATCTCGGAAACGGCTCCAACGATTTTCCTGATATTCAACATGTAGGAGGTTTTGGTGGAGAAAAATTGATATAGCTAGGTTTTATGTAAAAAAAAATTGTTTTATCCCTATTTTGGACATTAAAAAACACTATACATTTATATTGAATTGAATTTTCGCCATTAACTCTCAAGTCGACGTAGCTTATTCGGGTAACGGCCAGACTCGAGAAATGTGAATGCCAAGCATCGATCCCCAACTAAATAATTGTTTTTTTAAAGTTTTTTTCTTTGTAAAAAATTACCGAGCGAAGCTCGGTCACCCAGATATTACTGAATTATGCTTGAAATTGCCGTAAAAAAGTTTTCGACGATTTTTTGAATTGCTAGCTAAACTTAGTTATTGTACAAAAATTAGACAATCTAATCATAACTCTTATAAGAGATTACATAGACCTTCTGTATTTCAAGATGTACCTAAAATATGCTAAAGTCTTTTCAAACTTTTTCCTATAATTAAAAAAGTATAACCTTGATATAATAACAACAGATATCATAAAAAAATTGCACTTACCTATTCAATATCACAATACGCTAAACATCGCAAATGTAGATTTGGTGGGTTCTCTTGTTATTTAAAGAATTTTAGTGAATGAGCCTTTCTATTACGAAATCTTTTTAAAAACTATTAATTTCAATATTGTAATTAAAATACTTTTTATACATTTGTTTATAAAATATTGCCATAAATTATGACTTTGATGCTGAGAATATATTTCATTCGGCGATAAATTGACTTTTGACGTTAACTAGTGCGTGATATCAGATGATAAATTGAAAAATAGAGAGAACAGTGTTAAAATAGAAAATTGTACGATAGTAACACCACGTAACGATATATGCGTTATGCCTTATACTGTCTGGTCGTTTGCAAATGTATTTATGGATGCAATATCCGCTATAGTTGAATGTACCTAATACTTCGGTATCTGCTGTGATAGGAATTTCTAATAAATTACCGATACTTTTAATGAATATTGTAATGTAAATGATTATTAAAACTAATTACACATACAGACATCGAGAGTTTATTGGGTACTTTTAAGTTTTTTTTTTGCATTGAAAATTTGTTGTCCAAAATTATATAGTAGACTTAAATAATTTATTAATGAATTACCAAAAAAAACCCAACAAATTTGAAATTCATTCATTCATACTTCGGGTGTAATAATTACGCCTTAAATAACCTCTTTTTAAAAATAGCTTTAGCGCTTTTATAGAGGAAGATGAGCTTAACATATTTTACCAATTGCTTCTTACCAAAGAATAACATTTATGTCTTGCTGTATGATGTCACAGCCTAAAGCTAAGACATTTCACTCTAAGTCATTACAAAAACCATATTCATATCTTTCCCAGTTCATTTAATATGGGTATCTTTAAAGCTAATGTGAATAGGCATCTTTTAGGCAAGCGCGCTTCATCTTAGGCTGCATCATCGCTTACCATCAGGCATGATTGCAGTCAAGCGCTCGCCTATTACGCAATAAATAATAAAAAAAATATTCCTCTTCTCAATTCTGAACTTTCTTTATCTCCTGATTAATAGCCTGGCCTAGCTAAAAAAATTCTATTAATTGACGTAAATGTCAGTGGAGTATAATTTAAGGAAGTGATAATAAATTTAGTACGCAAATTCGACTCATGAGTCGAGTTGAAATGATTGTCAATTATGATTGCGTATTACGTGCTAATGAGTATGGTACATAGGCAAAGTGAATTAATAGGATATGTATTTTAATAACAGCTTTATAAAACGTGCAATATTTTGTAATAGCAATTCAAATCCAAAATCTTTAATATTTAAATGAGTTAATTTTGTTCGAGTAGTGATTTTTTTTTTCTTCGGAATCTTGGAAACGGCTCCAACGATTTTCCTGAAATTCAGCATGCAGGAGGTTTTGGGGGAGAAGAAATTGATTTAGCTAGGTTTTTAAAAAAAAATAGTTTTATCCCTGTTTTTGAATGAAATATATGAATGAAAAATACTAAAATTCACTTTTAATTTATTGAATACCTGCCTGCCTAAATCTTGTAGGGTTTAGCCTGCGTTTGCAATGTAAGTGGGAAAAAATGTGATTATTTACGACATCAAATTACAGTATTTTAACCTAACCTTAACCTTCCTCTTGAATCACTCTATCTATTAATAAAAACCGCATCAAAATGTTGCGTAGTTTTAAAGATTTAAGCATACATAGGGATATATGGACAAACAAAGAATGTGACTTTGTTTTATACTATGTAGTGATATAAAACGCATTTTTGCCGTTAAATGTCAAGTCAGCGTAGCTTATTAGGGGAACGGGTGGTCGCGAGGAATGAAAATACCTAGGATCGAGTCCCACCTACACCATTTTTTTTTGTTTTTTTTTTATTTTGTAAAAAATTACCGAGCAAGGCTGGGTCAACCAGGTACTATACTTTATTCAAGGAAACTTGTAAACAAGTGCTTTTGAATTTTAACTCTACTGCTAGTTCAGTGAAAGCTTTATTTTCATGGAAAATAAAGTATTTAACTACTTTTAATTACCCTTTGCGTTTGAATCCTTTGTTAAAGATGTCGTTAAATACAACTGGGTTGTCAAGGATTATTTTCTAAGTATATACGCGTAAATTAATTTCCTTTTTAATTCTTACACATTTTACTCTCAAAGCTTTAACGTTATTTACTTTACTTTGATCCGTAGTTTCAATCTAAAAGTACTCTTTATATCTAGCCAGCGAGGAGAAATCTCTATGTAATTAAAAAAGTGATTGAAGCAAATTAATAACTTTCAATCTCAACGTGATTGTCTTTACCTTGATGGAACGAACAAAGAATAAGGCTATTATGTATATATAATTGAATATAAAGTCACTTTATATCGGAACTGGCGGTAGCAGAATGGTTAGAGTAACGGAATTGCAATCGAAAGGTCGTGGGTTCGAATCCCGACCATTATACTACCGCCGTGAAACAACTCGTAACAAGCAGTTAGCTTAGCTGGAGGGGTTAACAAGTTTACTACTAATTTTGAAATTCTAAACTTTAAAATTTGTAACACGAATTCCTAGTAACCTTTTAGGTCTTTAAGGTCTCGAGTGACCTCATAATTGTAACTCGTACTTTATATAAGAGGCTATCAGTAGGTATCATCAGGTTTTGAAAGATGGTTTGTGAGTTCAAACCCAACAGTAACGCGACTTTGTTCGCATAACTTAATGGTTTTATTACCCTTAATAATTCAATATGTATTTTATTTCAGTTCGAAAGACAAACGGAAATTATATATATACTAGCGGCCTGCCCCTGCTTCGCACGGGTATAAAATATATATCCCATGTCAGTCAGTGTAAAAAAAATGATTAAAATCGATCCAGTTGTTTTGATTTATTTATTACTGCCCGTGGCCGTAGCGTTAAATTTGGTGGAAAACAATTTCCTTTCCCTATACCAAGAAGATTTCCTGCTATCTTTGGAATATCTAAATTCATATAGTACATTATTACTTATTTACTTTTATATTTTACCTATGTATTTTATTTTTTCAATTAATTACAGAATGTCTTTAAACAAACTCTTGAAAGAGCGACATCGCTGCTAAAGTCGAAGTGTTATAGGGCGAAGCGCGGCCTCCTCACGGCATTTTAAATCTGTAATATCTCCGAGAATGTTCACTTAAATTACATGCTGTAAACGGCTATATTGATCTATATTAAATCAACAATTTATTTAAGGTACTCAATTGGATAAGGATTAATGCTGTATTGTATAAGAATCGCTTCAAAAATAAGGCATTATTTTTCGTAAAAAGTGAACGACAAAAAATGCTTTAGTGGGTTATCCATAAAAATTAGACATATACCATCGCGGACTTTTCTGTAGACCTTTTCAAGATGTACCAATACTTAGTACATTATTTTGATAAATCTCGTAGGGTTTACAGTTTAATTATTTACAGAAACCTCAAAAATTACAGTATTTCTCTACTCCGTATTGAATGTTATTATACGTACAAACCTTCCTCTGGAATCACTCTATCTATTAAAAAAAACCGCATCAAAATCTGTTGCATAATTTTAAAATTTTATGCATACATAGGGAAATATGGACTTTGTTTTATAATATGTAGTGATTGTTATTTTCCTCGCTAGAGAGCTCCGATCATAAATGCGTCCGATCGCTGCTAAATTCAAATGGTTAAAGGGCGAACCACGTTTTTTTTTTCGAATTTGACTAATGCTGTTAGCCCTACTGGCTTTGACAGCGTCACCGATAAGACGGGCGAGCGCGGAAGCATCGCCGAGAGGCGAACCGCGATCTCCGACGCGCTATTTATAGGCTCGCGGCGCGGCCCCTGCATTTTAAATCTGTAATATCTTCGAAACTGTTTATTTAAATGACATGCTGTAAAGGGTCATATTGATCAATATTAAATAAACAATATATTTAAGGTTCTTAATTGGACTAAATAAGGATTAATGCTGTATTGTATAAAAATTGCTTTGAACATAAGGCATCATTTTTCGTAAAAAGTAAATGACAAAAACTGCTATTGTGGGTTATCCATAAGAGATATACATATACTAGACTTTTCTGTAGACCTTTTCATGATGTACAAATACTTAGTACATCATTTTGATAAATCTCGTAGGGTTTAGACGGGTTGGTCGACGGGTTGGCCGACGGGTTGGCCGACGGGTTGGCCGACGGGTTGGCCGACGGGTTGGCCGACGGGTTGGCCGACGGGTTGGTAGACGGGTTTGCCGACGGGTTGGTCGGCGGGTTGGTCGACGGGTTGGTCGACGGGTTGGTCGATGGGTTCGTCGACCGGTTGGTCGACGGGTTTGTCGACCGGTTGGTCGACGGGTTGGTCGACGGGTTGGTCGACCGGTTGGTCGACCGGTTGGTCGACCGGTTGGTCGACCGGTTGGTCGACCGGTTGGTCGACCGGTTGGTCGACCGGTTGGTCGACGGGTTGGTCGACGGGTTGGTCGATGGCTTGGTCGACGGGTTGGTCGATGGGTTCGTCGACCGGTTGGTCGATGGGTTCGTCGACCGGTTGGTCGACGGGTTCGTCGACGGGCTGGTCGACGGGCTGGTCGATGGGCTGGTCGACGGGCTGGTCGACGGGCTGGTCGACGGGCTGGTCGACGGGCTGGTCGACGGGCTGGTCGACAGGCTGTTCGACGGGCTGGTCGACGGGCTGGTCGACGGGCTGGTCGACGGGTGGTCGACGGGTTGGTCGACGGGTTGGTCGACGGGTTGGTCGACGGGTTGGTCGACGGGTTGGTCGACGGGTTGGTCGACGGGTTGGTCGATGGCTTGGTCGACGGGTTGGTCGACGGGTTGGTCGACCGGTTGGTCGAAGGGTTGGTGGACCGGTTGGTCGACCGGTTGGTCGACGGGCTGGTCGACGGGCTGGTCGACGGGTTGGTCGACGGGTTGGTGACGGGTTGGTCGACGGGTTGGTCGATGGCTTGGTCGACGGGTTGGTCGACGGGTTGGTCGACGGGTTGGTCGACGGGTTGGTCGACGGGTTGGTCGACGGGTTGGTCGACCGGTTGGCCGACGGGTTGGCCGACGGGTTGGTAGACGGGTTTGCCGACGGGTTGGTCGGCGGGTTGGTCGACGGGTTGGTCGACGGGTTGGTCGATGGGTTCGTCGACCGGTTGGTCGACGGGTTTGTCGACCGGTTGGTCGACGGGTTGGTCGACGGGTTGGTCGACCGGTTGGTCGACCGGTTGGTCGACCGGTTGGTCGACCGGTTGGTCGACCGGTTGGTCGACCGGTTGGTCGACCGGTTGGTCGACGGGTTGGTCGACGGGTTGGTCGATGGCTTGGTCGACGGGTTGGTCGATGGGTTCGTCGACCGGTTGGTCGATGGGTTCGTCGACCGGTTGGTCGACGGGTTCGTCGACGGGCTGGTCGACGGGCTGGTCGATGGGCTGGTCGACGGGCTGGTCGACGGGCTGGTCGACGGGCTGGTCGACGGGCTGGTCGACGGGCTGGTCGACAGGCTGTTCGACGGGCTGGTCGACGGGCTGGTCGACGGGCTGGTCGACGGGTGGTCGACGGGTTGGTCGACGGGTTGGTCGACGGGTTGGTCGACGGGTTGGTCGACGGGTTGGTCGACGGGTTGGTCGACGGGTTGGTCGATGGCTTGGTCGACGGGTTGGTCGACGGGTTGGTCGACCGGTTGGTCGAAGGGTTGGTGGACCGGTTGGTCGACCGGTTGGTCGACGGGCTGGTCGACGGGCTGGTCGACGGGTTGGTCGACGGGTTGGTGACGGGTTGGTCGACGGGTTGGTCGATGGCTTGGTCGACGGGTTGGTCGACGGGTTGGTCGACGGGTTGGTCGACGGGTTGGTCGACGGGTTGGTCGACGGGTTGGTCGACCGGTTGGTCGACCGGTTGGTCGACCGGTTGGTCGACCGGTTGGTCGACCGGTTGGTCGACCGGTTGGTCGACCGGTTGGTCGACCGGTTGGTCGACGGGTTGGTCGACGGGTTGGTCGATGGGTTGGTCGACCGGTTGGTCGACCGGTTGGTCGACGGGTTGGTCGACCGGTTGGTCGACGGGTTGGTCGACCGGTTGGTCGACCGGTTGGTCGACGGGCTGGTCGACCGGCTGGTCGACGGGCTGGTCGACGGGCTGGTCGACGGGTTGGTCGACGGGTTGGTCGACGGGTTGGTCGACGGGTTGGCCGACGGGTTGGCCGACGGGTTGGCCGACCGGTTGGTCGACGGGCTGGTCGACGGGCTGGTCGACGGGTTGGTCGACGGGTTGGTCGACGGGTTGGTCGACGGGTTGGTCGACCGGTTGGTTGACCGGTTGGTCGACCGGTTGGTCGACGGGCTGGTCGACCGGTTGGTCGACCGGTTGGTCGACGGGCTGGTCGACGGGTTGGTCGACGGGCTGGTCGACGGGTTGGTCGACGGGCTGGTCGACGGGCTGGTCGACCGGTTGGTCGACCGGTTGGTCGACCGGTTGGTCGACCGGTTGGTCGACCGGTTGGTCGACCGGTTGGTCGACCGGTTGGTCGACGGGTTGGTCGACGGGCTGGTCGACGGGCTGGTCGACGGGCTGGTCGACGGGCTGGTCGACGGGCTGGTCGACGGGCTGGTCGACGGACTGGTCGACGGGTTGGTCGACGGGTTGGTCGACGGGTTGGTCGACGGGTTGGCCGACGGGTTGGCCGACGGGTTGGTCGACCGGTTGGTCGACCGGTTGGTCGACGGGCTGGTCGACGGGCTGGTCGACGGGCTGGTCGACGGGCTGGTCGACGGGCTGGTCGACGGGCTGGTCGATGGGCTGGTCGACGGGCTGGTCGACGGGCTGGTCGACGGGCTGGTCGACGGGTTGGTCGACGGGTTGGTCGACGGGTTGGTCGATGGGTTGGTCGATTGATTGGTCGATTGGTTGGTCGATTGGTTGATCGATTGATTGATCGTACTTCGTATTGAATGTTATTATACGTACAAACCTTCCTCTGGAATCACTCTATCTATGAAAAAAAACCGCATCAAAATCGGTTGCGTAGTTTTAAAGTTTTATGCGTACATACGGAAATATGGACTTTGTTTTATAATATGTAGTGATAATTAAGTAATGACGGGGTGAGATAGGTGGTTTGAAAAGACGTCTCTTATTTCTTTTCTTTCTTTTTTGTTTATATCGGTGGTATTGCATCAGACGAACAAAATTTGTGTTGCACACTTTCCCGTTTTAAAACAAGTAATTTCTCAGCGAAATTTATTTGAATGTTGAAGCTCTTGCTACGGATGCAATGAAATTTATTCTATTTATTTCTGCATGAATATATTTATCGGAAAGTATAAGCAACTGCAAAATTTCTCACCTCATATTGAAAATTGATGACGTATTAGAATGTGAAAGAAGTGGTTGGTACACTTTTGTTTCAAAAAAAGATAATAAATAAGAGCTATTTGTAAATTTGTAATCTGTAATGAATAATAAATTTGTACAAAAGTAATGAGAAACCGCGATATCTTATATCGGATTATAGCAAAATAATATTCTCATTACTTTTGTATTATGGACCGCCGCAAAGTAACGCCTAATTCTATAAATTAATAAATTTGTAATTTTTTAAAATCAGCCTTCTTTTAGTAATAGTTAACTAATAAAAAAAGGTATTGATTCCTCCCAATTTCATCTTTTTACATCTTGGGCCCAAAATTGATGAAAGTTAGTTATAGTTAGTTTCCTTTAACATTTTAATATATTAACTATTAAGAAATCTTTTCAGATAAATATAGCCTTCATTCATAACGATTATAAGAAAATGCGATTTTATTTCGACATAACATTGTTTTTAACATGTCGAATACGAAAACGTAATAAAGTTTAGGATTCAGCAAAATAAATAAATATAACAAAGTTAAAAGCACAATAAAAATGTCTGTGACAGTAAAGTTCTATGATAGTTCCACAGTTACTACCAAAATTAAACTTGTTTATATAATGAAGTTTACAACTGACTCTATATAAACTATATTTACATAAGAAAATCTATGCCATAAAAATCATGTCATAGACATAACCAACTGTACTTTCAATACTAATGGAATTTAAATAAATCTGATTGTATGACTAATTTTTTTCAAATTCCATAGCAATATCTTATATTGAATGAAACTATTTTAAAAGTAAATCAAATACGTGTACGTGATTTTATAGAAAGTAGGTTACGATCAAAACGTAAATCGTTCTAAAAATGATTCCAAAAGTAATGTGTAAACGAAACTTAACGTAATGTAGTCTTTCATACGTCATGCATCTGTCTACAACTTCTAAATTAAAACATGTATGAAGTGAAAAGCCGTATCGTTTAAAAAGTGAATTGTTACAGAACACGTGTTTAAACAAACTGAGCCAAACTCACTGTTATGCTGCACTGGGAGCACCGGCTTGGAAGTTATTTCCAACTGCTATAATATGCGTTTCGAATTCGACGATTTCCGCCCCGATGTCGCCGATGTGAAGGAAGCTGCCGAGCGATACACGAAATAACACACCAGCAGTTATAAAACAATTGTATTGTGCCAATACTATATTCAGCAAACACGTTAAAGTCTGGTTAAACACTGTCGAAACCTTTTTTACTTTAAAATAATGTTCTTAAATATAAACAGCGTTCTTTATGCTTTTTTAAATAATAAATACGGTATTATATTATATTTTAAGTCAAGTACAATAAATATTTAACATATTAACTGCAACATAAATTTAATATAAAAAAACTGACAAATCAAAACTGTGATTTAATGTAGATACAAAAAATTCACAATAACAAACGCCGGTTTTATGTAAAAAGAAAACTTAGAATTTTCGAATATACAATCGATGTTATTTACGCGACGCGTATAGTTGAAAGCTCAGTGGCGTAACAACACGTCTGCCTTCAAGTATGGCTCGACGCCGACTGATTTCAGAACTCCTGCCTAGTGCCTACGGGTGCTGAAAAATTAGCGCCAGTGGTTCAGCCTCCCGGCGTTTGTATGAAATGCCGCCTTGGGGTCACTCAACTTATGAGAGATGCCGGTACATTCTCACGCGGAATTACGAATTTAATTACTTTTTGCGACGTCTATGACAGTTCATAGCTGCGAAATGTTGAAATGAAAAATTACATAAGACTGTTTTGGTTGTAGATATGTGACATAAAAAAATATATTATATAATATTTTGTTTGCCTTTGAACCTTGTTTAGGACATATGGCTTTGAGAAATCAAGTTTTATACAATTTAGTGTTTTAACATTATTTGTTTCATACATTTTGTGTTATCCTTAATTTCGAAATAAGGAGAACTTGTATAGATCATTGTTTGAGTTATCTTTTGCACTAACCTCTACCTGCGACTTTCTACGTGGAATTCAGTATTGATAATGAAAATATATTATTGTATAACTATTATAAAATTAAAAAGAGATTCTGTAAAAAGCCATTACTTTATCCAAGTGTTTCCAAAGGTTTAAAAAAAATAATAAGTGCTATATTGTGTTTTGAATTTCATCATCATCTTCCTTATCCCACGCTAAGTGGGGTCGGCAGAACATGTTATAAACATGTTGTCACATGATTTTTCTATGTATTTTACGTCCGGCCGCCTACCTGACGTCAACTTACCTTAGTCGCTCTTACGACACCTATTTAAGAAATGAGGGTGGTCTATTCTACTCAGCCGAATACCACATGGCTAAAGTTTTGAATTTCAATGCGAGCTTAAAATATCTTCCTTAAAAACTCTGTAAATATTAATGGTTTTAATGTTAAAATTATTAGACGTGAGACCTAATCTTTATCCCTCATTATCCCTCATTAATGTAATGGTCAAAACATCTTAAGATAATGTGAAAAATTATAAAATAACGGCTTACTTTCAACCAAAAATTTGGGATATCTCAAGCCATTATTTAACTAAATGATTTCGAATAGCTTTATTAAACAAAGTACTTTACCCATCTTGAATATTTAAAGTGTTTGAAGGCCAACTCGCATTAGTCCTAATCTTTTTTCTTAAAGAGTTTCTAAAAACAAATTTAAAGTTAAACAAATCGGTTTCTTTAACAACAAAGTCATTATTTAACAAGTGTTACATGTTTCTTATACAACCTCCTTCATAGAGTTGGTCATTAATATGAAAAAGCATTGTGGCTGTCATATATTTATGTGTCTTTAGTTGTTTAAAAGAGATTAAATGGATTGACTTTGGGTTAATTGCTTTTTATTTATTGAATAAGAATAAAGGACAAATATCGTCGTTTATTATACAAGTCAAGTTAAAAAAGATTTTAACGTAATTTAATGTCCTATTGGCCCGTTGAGCTTTGAGGAGTTACTTCTGTAGCCAACCCTGTAAGTAGTCCCCAAAGTAAGTAATTTAATACTTGTGTTATGGTAGACAGACAGCTGGTGAATATATACTTACATATTATTTAAATGCATATTTTAATAGAAATATACACCCATGGAATATATAAAATGTTTCTACGCAAAGCATATTATACAATTAAAAGTTATATAAATGATAAAAATTCTTGAACTTGAAAATACTTTCCACTCCATACAAGCTTGCACCTCTATGTAATTTATAAGTGATTGAACGCCGAGTTTCTTGCTGGGTTTTCTAGGGAAGCGCAACATTTTGAAACAGTAGTAGCTTCATTAAAACAAATCCTTAACGGTTCAGAAATGCTTGCAAAAGCTTTGAATAGAGATTATTGTAATTTGATCACTATAGGCTTACCGTTCAACTTAATCCTCGCCTGTCACCTTTTGCATATCACGCTACGATATCGAATTATTGATAGCAATTCGCTGTCAATAAATTGACATCAAGTTACATCATTACACGCCTTGTATAGAACATAAAGTGTTCTTCTCAAATAATTTTCGCCTTTTCTCGATTATTATCTAAAAAGCTTTTGACATCAACGATCATCTTGACTCCGGTTATATTTTGCGGTCAAGAGTATACTTGATCTTATGACGGGATTTTTCTTCTGATCCTTAAATGTGATCTTATCTTTAAGCCACATCTGCGGTAATCATCACATCTGATCTTAGTTTATCTGTAATATTTAAATGAGTTAATCTTGTATGTATATATATAAATATATTTTCTGAATCTCGGAAACGGCTGCAACGATTTTCCTAAAATACAGCATGCAGGGGGTTTTGGGGGAGAAAAATAGATTTAGCTAGGTTTTATTTAAAAAAAATTCCGTTATATCTCTGTTTTTGAGCACCAAAAAACTACGAAAATTGGAATGGAAAGTAAATGAAATTTTAAGCTGCAAATGCAAAGCTATGACATCCTGATAACGCGTGGATTAATAAAGTTTGAAACCTAGGTTCGATTCCCACATGTCACCTGGCGCTTTTTTCTTCTTTTATTATATTTTTTTATATCTTTTTAAAAATTACCGATCAAGGCTCGGTCACCCAGACACTAAAGTTAAAAATAATAAAGTAATAATAGAAAATCTATCTAATATTAACTCTTGTAACTCTTTAGTACTGAATATCGCAAAGCATTGTCCGTATAAACTACATAAAATATTGTTTTGGACGACACATGTTAGCTGTGTAATCCCTACTAACGACTTTACCCTTTTTGGTACGTGATACATTTATTTAAATGTAAATTTACATGTAATTTGTAGGTGCAATTTGAAATACATTACCTACTTAAAGAAATATTACAGGGTTTTTGAAAACTGGTCCCGTTTAAACTGTAGGTATACTATTTAAATTAAAGTAACGGCCTGTTGCTATCCCATTGCTTGGAATAGGCCTTCTCTCTTCGTTCTTTAAGAGAAAGATTGGAGTTAAGACTTATCACGCTGTTCCAGTGCGGATAGGTAGGTTACACATATCCCTTGAATTATTTAGGGATATGTGTAAAGAAAACATTTTAAGGAAATATGCCTTAAAATGTTTTACTTCACTGAAATGCGTGTGATAATTAAATATTAATTAAACAAAAGTTTTAATATAAAACTCATCGGTGCCTACCCGGGGTTTGAACCCATGATCATCTCTAGAAAGTGGTGTGATTTTACCCCTGGGCTATCACAGCTTCTCTTTCTCTCTTCAGTCGTTTCTTCATTACTGCAGATGGAAAAAATAATCCAGGACCACGATGGTCCTGGATTATTTTTTCCATCGGCTTTTATTAGTGGCCACCATTGCTACCTCATAAAAGTATTGTCGTGCAGGTCTGGTGTAATTGGTCAGATCACCTAGTTGGTGAGCGGCCTCTTGGTCTTTTGCCTTTCTTGGTCTTTTGCTTTCGGTGGTATCACAGCTTAGGTATACAATTCATGGTACTTTATTATATTGTACCATAAAGTAACATGTTATGTGATTTTTACTCGCGATATACGATCGCGATATACTACTCCTCAATAATTATTTCAGCACTAATTGAAAACATTGCCTATTCAACCAAAAACCGACGTGCAAATTGGTACATGTATCGGAAAAAAGATCCAATAAATGTTGTTGGGCGTACCCAATTATTTTTACAATCCAAATTTTAAATATCGGATCGAGTATGTTTCATCTGTCAATCGAAAACCAATATTTTTTTTTTATTGTATAAACTATACGGACAATTGCGTTTGCGTAAATAAATATTATAATACTAGCTGTGCCATTGACTTCACCCGAGTGGAAATGAGTATGTCACAAAATTTTTACCGAAGTCAAATTTTGAACATAAAGGTAGTTATCGCAAGTTAACCATAAGAAATAGTGACATGCTCTCACGGACTTTTTTGTAGTATTTTCCTAGAGCCACAATTCTCTAGTATATAACTTTAATTTATCTTTGCTAGTTTACGCAGCGCATGCAGGTAAAAGCAGGCGAGTTTTTTTTAATTGCGCGACCTCTTCAACACTTTTCAACATAACATTTAAAATTTTCAATATTTACATATAACTTGCAGAGTTTCGTGTAGATGATTTGCAGACATAGATTAATATTTGCACACTACACAAAAAATAAAAAAGTTTCAATATAGAATAATAATAATAATAAATTAAATTTGTATAAATTTAACTATTTCATTTAGAAATTATTTTTTGTTAAATAAGCAGACGATGCTTATTTAACAAAAAAGCTGTGACGGCCTAGCGGTGCGACCGTGTGAATCTCTAGAGACGATCATGGGTTCAAACCCGGGCAGACACCAATGAGTTTTTCTATTAAAACTTATGTGTCTAATTGATAATTGCAATTTATCACACGCTTTTCGGTGACGGAAAACATCGTGAGGAAACCTGCATATCTCTAGAAAATTCTAGGGATATGTGTAACCTACCAATCCGCATTGGAGCAGCGTGGTAGGTCTTAGCTCCAACCCTTCTCTCCAAAAATGGAGAGAGGAGGCCTATGCCCAGCAGTGGGATAGTAAAAGGCCGTTACTTTAAGCAGACGAAGTTAAGTTTTAAGTTTACGCCGTGTGAATAGAATACACCAGCCTCATTTCTTACAGAGGTCTCGTAAAAGGCGACTAAGGTAAGTCGACCTGCCGTGTGGTATCCGGCTGAGTAGAATAGACCACCTTCACTTCTTACCGAGACGTTGATAGGCGATTAAGGTAAGTTGATGTCAGGCAGTCGGCCAAATACCCGGCTGAGTAGAATAGAACATCCTCATTTTTAACGAGGTGTCGTAAAAGGAATCTAAGGTAAATTGACGTCAGGCAGGCGGCCGGTCTTAAAATATGTAGCCAAATCATGTGACAACATGTTTATAACATGTTGTGCCTTAGACTGGAATATGGGCAGGAGGACTATGAAGTTAAGTTCTAAGTTTATTACAGATTAACAGTGAACAAAGCTTAAAAAATTCGCTATTACTTTTCCTATTCCTAGTTTGATTTCTTTATTAATTCAAGTGCTTTTGAATAATTGTCTTTTATAGTGGTGGTAAAGAATAAATTTACCAGATGATGTTTCAGTCAGTGACTTAATATCTAAGAGCCTCGACCGACATCTCAACAGTCACTTAAGTGTTGGATCAAAGGTAGATCAAATCATTACTGCGGTAGAATTAATTGACACGGCACGTACATTTGAGAGGTCTAAGTCTCTGGAACCCTTATTATAGCCTGAAACCAACATTTCTAGTGTGCTTCTTTAAAGATATTCAAGTAGGTATTATTTTGTAATAATTTACATAGAACAAAATTTACAATATCATACAATAATGTAAATCGTTTTCTATAATTATGTTTCTCAGTGTATAGCAATAGTAATTTTGTCAATAATTGTTATCTTTTTTTAGATTAATAAATTAATAGCAACCTATACTACGACTTTCTTGACGTCAATTTAAATGGTAAATTAACTTTAAAATATAAATATAAATTATATAAATATAAATATAAATATATGGGACACTTACACACACGGTCGTCCGTCCCCAAAGTAAGTAGCTTAATACTTGTGTTATGGTAGACAGGCAACTGGTGAATATATACATATATACCTGATACATGCAGAATTTGTAAGAATTCTGCATGTATCAGGTATGAGAACGAATAGTACACTCTACATTTAGCATTACACATATTTTCTTTTATCGGGGATTAAAGCAAAATAATATTCTCATTACTTTTCTATTATGGACCTCCGCAAAGTAACGCCTAATTCTATAAATCATATAAAGATTATAAATGGAAAAGATATTTTATCCGTCTTACTATGGATTACTTTATATGGATCAGAAAGTATTGTAATATCCCAAAGTCCCAAAACTATCTATCTGTAAGTGACTGATTTTGTCAATATGTACTGAACAAAATCTGTGAACACTACTATTACAATATTATTACAATATAATATTACTTTTATGATCAAAATTTTAATTAAATACACTGATTACTCCGCGGACGAAGCCGCAAGCACAGCCTAGTGTATGATAAAAGCATCAAATTACTATAAAGTTATTACAAATTCTATTGAAAGAAAAACAGACACTCTGGCTCCGTCCATAATTATTACGAGGGGTCGTCGTTATATTGCAGACTGGTTTAAGTGCCAAGTGACCCTACTTGACCTAATAACTGTATCGTTGGAAAACATAACCTACAATTACTATTTTAAATTCTATTTTTAGCATTAACCTACTCTTAGGGTGTTGGGAGGACGTTCGCTCTAGTTTATCTTTTTTATTACCTACTGTTAACGATACATATTATACCAATGTATCTCTTGCCATCAACTCATCATTCCCTCTCTAAGTGGGCTCTAATCCCACTCTAAGTGGGGCCAGCACAAGATGTTATAAACATGTTGTCGCATGATTTGGCTTATTTTACGACTGGCCGCCTGCCTGACATAATACCTTAGTCGTATCTTACAACACTTCGGTGAGAAAGAGGATGGTCTATCCTACTCAGCCGGATACCACACTGCGGGTCGACTTACCATAATCGCGTTTTAAGACACCTCGGTAAGAAATGAGGGTGGCCTATTCTACTCAGCCGGATACTAGACGGTGGGTCGACTTACCTTAGTCGCCTTTAACGATACCTCGGTAAAAAATGAGTGTGGTCTATTCTACTTAGCCGGATACCCTTCGGAAATGATATTTTAACTGTGATTGTAATAGGTCAGTGGGGATCGGGCGGACTAAATAAGTCAAAATATGCCCAAGTATTTATTTCTTTTCTTTCAAGTTTAATATTTATTATATCTTTAAAAAAAATTACCGCGTCTGGCTAGCTCGTCCAGGTACTTACAGTTTAAAGCTGAATTACTATTGACCTTGGTAAAGATCACGTGTTATATCTGTATAAAATAGGTGTAGAAAAGATTAATTGTATATCGTCTTTAATTTAACCTGCCATTCAACCTCCACCTAGAAAAAGGGAATTTGTTCTCATAAATGGAGTGCGTTCTTCGGACCGATATCAATTAGTATCGTCTCTCAATAATTGACACAAAGTAATTGTATTCTTCGAAAGTAAAAGGTAGCATGTAATATATCGCATTTTAGTTTATACGAGGGCAAATTACTTTAGGAGTATATTTACAAGCCAAAATGATCTCCTTTTCTATAGGTATGTATTAAAATATTGTCTTCCATTACTGGGCATAGATCTTATTTAAGAAACTTTAATCGTATTTGTTTTACAATGCTTTAATAGATTTTCTTTGTTCGCACTTTCATTTTGTCTTTCCATCTCGTGAGGATTTCAACCTTATTTTCTATAAAGCGTAAAGTAATGGCCTGTTATTTTTGTTGTTACTGTTGCCTGTTATATTGTTATGTTCAACTTACCAATGTGGATCTGTAAGTTAAAAATATCCCTAGAATTCTCTAGAGATATGCAGGTTTCCTTACGATGTTTGCCTTTACCGATGAGCGTGTGATAAATTGCAATTAGACACATGTGTTTTGACAGAAATACTTATTTAGCTGCCTGCTCGGGGTTTGAACCTGTGACCACTCGAAAGAGTCAAACTGTCTCACTGCTGGAGTATTACAGCCTATGTCATCGATATTATATTGAACTTTATTATTAAATTACGATTGTCGCTAGATATGCAATTGACTATGAGGTTAAATGAATCTTTACTTACCTAATGTTTAATCATGTGAGGTTAAAAACGCTTTTAAAAGTCTTTTAACAAAGTTTTTAATAAAATTTCTTGACCCTAATGTTGAGGACCGTTGAGGAGTTTCATAATCTGGAGCAATTCTGGCATCAGAACCAAATCGTGGATCAAATTTGACTTGCAAGATTCCACCTTTACATACATACACGGCGAGTTAAATAAAAGCTTTTAATTACCTTTGTTACTACCATATTACTCGAAAAAGCGTCTTATATAAAAATCGTTTTTTAGGGCACAATCTTGTTTGCTTATTCGTACAAATCTTTCGTACAAGTCTTCGTACAAATAAACGACATAATTAAATTTTCGTTGCGTAGCAGTTCGGGAAGCACCTTTATGACAGACAACCAATGCAAAACAGGATGAATTGCGCATAGATTATAAATTAAAACAGGAACTTTACAAATTGGCAGTAGTTCGTAAATGGTATGCTAATGGCATGGATGACAAATGGCAAACGCAAAAGGCTGGATTCGATTCAATGGTGTCGAATTATTTATTCTGAATACTTTATATTTAATCGCTTCGAGTTGCTTTGTTTATAACAACATTTTGTTAATTTATAGAATTAGGCGTTACTTTGCGGAGATCCATAATACAAAAGTAATAATAAATTTATTTTGCTTTAATCCTTGATGAAGTAAAATAGAAAATATATAGGTATAATGCTAAATGTAAAGTGGACAATCGGTTATTATACCTGATACATGCAGGATTCGTAGAAACGCATGCACAAACCTCCACCACCGCCACCACAATACACAAGCACAACATACGTTCACTGTCACAAACTCAACAATCGTTTCGCCCCGCAACCGAAGCATCATTAGGAGACAGACTCCACGACCAAAATCGCGAAGCGAAGCAATACCCAAATTAGCTTAGTTATATACTAATCGGTTCAACCCCAATGGTGGGGTTTAACCGATGCAACCAAAATGTTGCAAAAGTAATAATTTTATTATTACTTTTGCAGCATTTTGTTGCTTCGTTTGCCAGGTATTCAAAATTATAAACATACTATATTATCATTGTTGTTTAAAATCATATTTAAATTTATTAATCATATTGATCCTTGACGATCCAAAAGTGCTTGCACGGAGCTTATTTGAATAAAAAATAGCTGGGTGACCCAGCATTGCTTGGTAATTAAAAATAAATAAAATGAAAAAATAAAAAGAAAACGTTATCTGGAATCTATCCTGATATTCTGAGTTTCAGACCGCCCGTTACCCAAATAAGCTATTGTTACACACCTTTGCTGTGTCATAAAATTATAAATTATTGTTTTTTCCGAAAGTTTTGTCCAAATACGGGCACAAACTTTTTTAAAGGAAACCTATCTAGATCGATTTTTCTCCCCCAAAACACCCTACATGCTGAATTTCATGAAAATTATTGGAGCCGTTTCCAAAATTCAGTACTGAATATATTACTATTTTTTCCCCAATTGAAATTTTGAACATACAAGTAGTTATTGTGAGTTAATTATAAGAGATTTTCGAATAACTTCTATCGTCCTATTCATCTTAGCGATGTTATAGCCTTCCTCGATCAATAGATTATCTTACAACGTCACACATACACAAGGTCTAGTAGTGCCTGAAATAAGCGCGTTCAAACATTCAAACACTCAAACTCTTTAGCTTTATATAATATTAGTATAGATTTTGATTGATTTGACTCATACTTATACATAACATAATAAACACATCTCGCAAAACTAACTGTTTCGCCGTTTCCTCTGCCAATAGCCATAGAAATTTTAAGTCGGCGTACGTGTCTAGATTCGCAATTTCGTCTTGCTTGATTAAAATTCACCACGTGATCAGTTTGTTACGGCCCTTTTATGTGTCACGGTGCCTTGTGAATTTGCAACCACTGTTTACATCTATTGAGTCTATTATTGCCAATTTATCAATTGATTGAACGGTCAATGTAAATGATTTGATTATTGCGCTCTTCAATGACGAGGCGGTACAAAGTTTAAAGGATGAAAATAGAATGGCATAAGCTCGTTGTATCGGAGATTTATCGTTAGTTATAGAACCTGATAGCCTAACGTTGCGATCGTGCGAATCTCTAGAGACGATCAAGGGTTCAAACCCGGGCAGACACCAATGAGTCTTTCTATTAAAACTTATGTGTCTAATTGATAATTGCAATTTATCACAAGTTTTTCGGTTAAATTTATCATACGCTTTTCGGTGAAGGAAAACATCGTGAAAAAACCTGCATATCTCTAGAGTATCCTAGGGATATGTGAAACCTACCAATCCGCGTTGGGGCAGCGTGGTAGGTCTTAGCTCCAATCCTTCTCTCCAAAAAAAAAAACGGAGAAAGGAGGCCTATACCTAGCTGTGGGATAGCAACAGGTCGTTACTTACTATAAAACGTGAGATGAGCTAAAACTACTTACTGCAAATTTACCTGTACCTAGACTATGTAAGACTTTTAACAACATAGTACCATACACTTGACATTTACGTAGACATTTACCAAAAAAATGGAGATCTCAATGTCCAAATTCAGTCACACATTATGTGTTTACGGGTTTTCGGCCGTGTTTCGGCTGAATAGTATAGACTACCCTCATTTCTTAACGAGGTGTCGTAAAAGGCGACGTAAGTTGACGTCAGGCAGGCTAATCATGATATAACATGTGCCGACCCCAATTAGGGTGGAATAAGGGCAGGAGAATGTGCATTATCAGTTTAAGGTTTATTTATTTATATTATTTTGTTTTAGTTTTGTCTCTTTTAACTTTTCTTAATGAGTATATATATAATATATATATATATATATATATATATATATATATATATATATATATATATATATATATATATATATATCTTAAGATCGATCGAGACCGCCTGCCTGACATCAACTTACCTTAGTCGCCTTTTACGACACCTCGATTTAAATTACCATTGGTGGTATACCTACTAATAGTTTTGACTGTTGTAGGCAAAACTATTGCTTATACAAAATTAGGTACAAATAAGAGTTAACTTGTAAGCTACTCTTATTTGTAAATTAAAATCTTAATCAAGGTAAACGAAAACAAAAAACAGATTTAAGAGGTTAGCAATTTTTAAATTTAAACTATCGTGAGTAGTATTCATAGTTTATGTATAGAACCGGCTATACTCACGTCTTATTCTATCGGGTTAGCCCGACTAGTTTCGAACCCATCCGGGGCTCTTATTCATGAGCTCTTTGCACAACGTTATCGCGGGGGGAACTGAGTTCAGTTTACCTAACTAACTAAGCTAACTCGATAGACTAAGACGTGAGTATAGCCGATTCTATACATTAAGTGTAGATTTAAGAGGATGAAAAAATCGAAAGGACAATTTGTTATCCATAATGATTAAGTAAAGTTATAAAATACTTGTAATATCCCGCGGTTTCACCTGCGTAATTATTATGTTTTTACACCTTATTTCATTTTTATAATGGATCCCTATTTTTTTAATGTTATAGAGCCTATGTTGTTTAGTAAAGATGCAGCTTTCCAATGGTTCCAATTCCAATGATTGTTGAAATCCGTCCAGTAGTTTTTGTGTGAAAACATTACAAACATACATACAAATTTTTCCTCTTTATAATATTAGTATACAAAAGTAATAATAAAATTATTTTGCTATAATCCGCGAAGAAGTAAAATAGAAAATATATATAATGCTAAATGTAAGTGGACAATCGGTTATCATACCTGATACATGCAGGATTCGTAAAAACACATGCACAAACCTCCACCACCGCCACCACAATACACAAGCACTATATACGTTCACTATCACAAACTCAACAATCGTTTCGCCCCGCAACCGAAGCATCGTCAGGAGATAGACTCCACGACCAAAATCGCAAAGCGAAGCAATACCCAAATAAGTTTAGTTATATACTAATCGGTTCAACCCCACCCTTTATTTTATTTTGCCAGCAAACAAGTGTAACAAGCTCGAACTAGACACATTTATTTGCTCGTTAATGAGGGTGCCATTGTTATGTTTAATAATCTCAAGGTTTTCCCATAGGCTCAGCTTAAGTCCTTTATTAGAACACGTGTGCAATACTTCGAAACTATGGTCATTAGGAACTTTATGACCGCTTTCTATCAGATGTTTAGCGAAATTTGAATTTTGTGGTTTGTTATTCCTGAACGCGGCCATATGTTCTTTAAAACGATTTTCAAAATTACGACCAGTCTGACCCACATATGTATCATTGCATTCAGGACATTTTATTTTATAAACACCACACTTTTTCGCGCTTGGTAATTTATCTTTATTATTGCACAGAATCTTTTTTAAAGAGTTATTACTTTTAAAACCTAATTTTATATTTGATTTGGATTTAAATATAGCTGAAATTCGTTCTGACAATGCTCCAAAATAGGTCAGACTGGCTTTGCACTTATTATCTTTGTAATGTGGCACCGCGTACAAGTGTTTTGCCAATTGCAACTTCTGTTTATTTTTTAATATGTTATGTACTACTTGCTTATCATAGCCATTAGAATACGCCATCTGGCTGATTATTTGAAGCTCTTTGTTAAAATTCTTCTCGCAAAGAGGGACTGATAAGAGTCTATGTATATGACTGTGAAAGGCGGCAAGTTTGTGTTGCCAGGGGTGAAAAGAAGAAGCAGGTATGATCGTATCCGTAATATTAGTATAAATAATTTTTGGCATTTGTTTTAAAATGCACATTCAAATATTCATTTAGTTTTAACTGAGCTTAAATTAATCGTTAGCTTAATTAAAATAGACAATTTGTAATGTGTGATAAAAATAATTTGCTAACCAATTTGTTTTTATAAAATTTCTAATAAATAAATATCTTATGACCAGCTAAAATAACGTTAAATTAATTTTGTTTTTCCACAACGGTTATTTAAATTAATTGGGTGTCGTGTAAATCCTTTTTATTTGTCAATTAGTAAGATTAAAACTGCTCAAATTAAACTGGTAACTCGAGTCCAATATAAAATGCAACGATAAGTTTTGAATCAATTCATTTTAAAGTACTTTTACTTTCCATGGTATTTAACTTGTGGAGATGGCAAAATACATATATTGCTTTCATCTTACAGATGTATGCTCAGTAGCTTTTTTGTGGTTTTAAGCCATATAAGGGTCACGGGTTCAAAACCCCGAGCAGGCATCACTGAGCTTTTCTGTTAATACTATTTACTATTACTAGTACTATTAACCTAAACTTTGCTCAAGAATTAGACTATCTTTTAGTAAAAACCGTACAAAAATCTGTTTAGTAGATTTGGAGAAAATCGATCACATACAGACAGACAACATTTGGGAATTTTGTTTTATAATATGTATAGATAGATTGTTAAGGATCTGATATATGACTATATTTAGAACTTCAACTTTAACTTCAGTTATTGACTGCGTTGTTCGTGATATTCTTGGAACGAAATATTTATTATACAGCATTGTTTTATATTTATTTATTCATATATTTTTACTATTTGGAATTGTTTACATACTTATATACCTTCATGAAGGTGTAGGATTTTACGAGATCAGTAAAGTAGGTCACTCCAGGAGGTTGGCAGACTGTATTGACAGCCATTGTTTTATTTAGAATGGATGCGGTGATACGGGTTTTGCTGTTTTATCGTGCACTTAAAAAGCTTTTGTCAAATTGCTTTATAAAGGCTACAAAGGATATAAACGTTATAATAAGTGATTGCGATATAGAACCTATTTTGTCAATATCACTATTTTGCCAATATATCCTCAGCTTGCTCAACAATAGAGTTTTTGGAATTAATAGCATTCTTTTAATTCTGAAAACTCTATTCTGAAAATTCTGTTGCCTCATCATTGGAATTTCTCAATATTCTTATACAATATAATTGCTCAATTATGCAACTTTAAAAATGTCACAACACGTCAAGTAAAAGAAAAAACCATGTCATTCTTACTTAATTTTATTTATTAAGAAACTGAATATCTTATAGTATTACTGAAGTAATTTTTATATAAAGATGTTTTTATTTTATTAGTTTATATTTATATATATTAGTTAATTAAGAAAGTGAAAAAAAAATGATGAAAAACTTGCCTTATGTGGCCTATTTTATTCTTTGTTAAGGTGTTCGACATACCCGCAACGTCCGATAAAAACTATTAAGTGGTAACATAATAGAACGAATTCTATGATACAAGCATGCTTAGTTTGAAATTCATAGTTTAAGTTATATTTTGTTAAATTTATGAGTTTAACAATAAAAGTTTTATGAGTAGAAAATCATCAAATCATATCATCTTTTTCAAACGCTATTCGAACAAGCTTCATAAGTTTTAAACGTACTGTTACAACCCTCATCATGGGCATTAATTGCTGCGTTAATATTTTACAATTGAGGTCAATTATAACTCGCCAATAACATCCATACATTTCCAAAATACTAGCAAAATTTTATAATCTTTAAATGAGTTAGTCTTATATATATATATATATATATATATATATATATATATATATATATATATATATATATATATATATATATATATATATATATATATATAAAAATATATATATATATATATATATATATATATATATATATATATATACTAGCTTTTACCCGCAACTTCGTTCGCGTAGACTGATAGGTTGTTAACCTTGCAAATGTGTATCTCTATCACAAAAATCAAATCGATCCGGGATATATATATATATATATATATATATATATATATATATATATATATATATGTTCGGAATCTTGGAATCGGAATCGGAGTTTTTGGGGGGAAAATATCTATAGGCTAGGTTTTATTTATATTCGTTTTATCCCTGTTTTTGGTTATTGAATAAATACTAAAATAAACATTGAATATATGAAACACTATTTTTGCCGCAAATTTTCAAGTAAGCGTAGCTTATTCGGGGAACGGGTGGTTTCGAGAAATGAAAATACTTAGGATAGAGCCCCACCTACCCAATAATTTTTTGTTCTTTTTTTTAAGTTTCTCTTATTTATTTTGTAAAAAATTACCGACCAAGTCTCGGGCAACCAGTTACTTACTTTTATAAACAGTTACTTTGCTACTAACTCCCGTCTAATAAACCCGATCTGAGTATCTAAGTCTATCAATTTACGAAATCAGTTACATAGATACAGTTGATTAACTAAAGCACCCCTTGAGAAGGGGTAGTTGGCAACTTTTCTGATCTTTAATTCATAGCGTGCAAAGGAGACTTTGAGGCCGATAGTAGCCGATTCCACCTCTATTTATTACCTCCTTTTAATCGCTGTAGTGCCCTAATTAATTACGAAAGAAATGGGCAGAATAAAAAATCCGTTTGGCAAATCAGCGGGTTGATTGAGGAAACGTGATAAGAATATTATTTAAATTTCGAAGGACGCCGACAAACACAAGTTTAAGTAAGACTTGTATTGTAACAAATCTTTAATATTTAAATGAGTTAATCTTGTATAGTACCTGGGTGACCTGCTCTGTATTTTTTTAAATGATGTAAAAAATAAAATTAAAAAAAAATTAAAACATGATAGTGGGGCTTGATCCTAGGTATTTTCACCTCTCTAGACCGCCCGTTCCCCACATGAACCACCATGACTTTACGTGTGACAGCGAAAAATTGTGATTGTATTCAACGCTCAATGCTCAATTTCAGGAAAATCGTTGGAGACGTTTCCGAGATTCTGAATATATATATACATATATATACATACGAGATTAACTGACTTGACTGGCCCGTTGGCGTAGTGGGTAGTGATCCTGCCTTCAGCTCCGCGGGTCGCGAGTTCGATTCCCGCCGAGGGCCAACATTTTCAATAAATGAATTTGTTGGCCTTTGAGCCTGGGTGTATATTTGTATTTAAGTATGTATTTAAAAAATATATAAGTATTATTTAATATTAATATATTCACCAGTTTTCTATCTACCATAACACAAGTATTAAGTTACTTACTTTGGGGATGGACGACCGTGTGTGTAAGTTTACCATATATTTATTATTATTTATTATTTATCTAACTCATTTAAATATTATAGATATATATTTTTTCTGAATTACGGAGACAGCTTCAAGGATTTTCATGAAATTCAGCATGTAGGTGGTTTTGGGGGTGTATAAATCTACATAGGTTTCAACCTAAAAAAATCAATGCAAATGATGTTTGAGCTGTCAAATGCAAAGCTGTAACAGCTTAATGGGTAACGGGCGGATCAATAAAGTTCAAAACCTGGGATATATTCCCGCACATCATCCGGTGCTTTCTTTATTTTCATTTTTTTATATTAAAAAAAAAAGGTAAAGCTCGGTCACCCATGTACTAATTGTTGTAGTACTAGTTATAAAAAATATTTTTTTTTATCCATTTTAACACCCCGGTTAATTGCCTCTTCAGGTGACAAGATGGCTGGCTACTTTTTCACACAAAGAATCAGCTTAGTGATTCCGCGCGGAAACGCTGCCAGCATCCTTGGGACCATTCCACGTGGGCATGATTTGTATAGGCCTAGCGTGTAAGTAATTTAAGATAGATATAAATTGTATATTTTTGGTGTAAATAAAAAATATTTCGTATTTGAATTAGAATTGGAATTTTTAATAATTATTCAATCAGTCAACATTTCAACGGATAATTCCAGAAAGATCGTATAAAGTTACACATCATAACGTATGAAGACAACGTAGGCTTGATCAAATAAGACGAATCGTGATACTAAAATAAATATAGGAGAAAGGAAATGTGTTCCAAATAATATTTCTGTTATTTTATAACATTCCGTATACCAGAGGTCAATATTTGCAATATCATCAAGATATCATTCATGGAGGTTAAGTAAGCTGCCAAGTGGTCTATTTATTTTGTACTATTTACCTTTCCTATTTGGCTGTAATAGCCCAGCGGTAAGATAGTGCGATAATTTCGAGAGCGCCACAGGTTCAAACCCCAGGCACCAATTACTTTATCTGATAAAAACTTACGTGTCCAATTGATGCACAACAATTTATAGAATTAGACGTTACTTGGTCCATAATACAAAAGTAATGAAAATCATCATCATCATCTTCCCGCCCTTATCCCACTCTAAGTGGGGTCGGCACAACATGTTATAAACATGCTGTCACATGATTTGGCTGCGTTTTTACGACCGGCCGCCTGCCTGACGTCAACTTACCGCTGTCGTATTTGACGACACCTAGGTGGTCTATTCTACTAAACCGGATACCACACGTTAAGTCAACTTATCTTAGTCGCCTTTTACGACACCTCGGTAAGAAATGAGGTTGGTCTATTCTACTCAGCCGGATACCACACGGCGGGTCGACTTACCTTAGTCGCCTTTTACGACACCTCGGTAAGAAATGAGGGTGGTACTATTCTATTCAGCCGGATACCACACGGCGTACAAAAGTAATGAAAATATTTTTTATTTGAGCCAAATAAATAATAAAATTATTTTGCTATAATCCGCAATAAAGGAATATAGAAAATATTGATGATTGATGATAAATGTAGAGTTGATTATCCGTTATCATACCTTATACATGCAGGATATCAAAGCTTTCCGTTTTTATTGTGGTGGTTATCTCATGATGATGCTTCAGTTGCGGGGCGAAACGAATGTTGAGTTTGTGATAGTGAACGTGTGTAGTGCTTGTGTATTGTGGTGTCGGTGGTGGAGGTTTGTGCATGTGTTTTTACGAATTGTTGAACGGATTGTCCACTCTACATTTTGCATTATATATATTTTCTATTTTACTTTATCGCAGATTATAGCAAAATAATTTTATTGTTACTTGTGTTATGGATCTCCACAAAGAAAAACCTAATTTTAAAAATTATTTAAAGCCAAACAATTTACAACCTACAATTTCATTCGTTGCGAATGTTACACGGCACTAATTGAAACCGTTATATTTACTTAGCAAATATAACCGCGACCTTTATAAGTGAGAACTGTAGAAACTAATTTCATATACTTGATAAATAATTTAATTAGTGCGAAGTTTATTTATAAAGTAGGGAAGAAATTATAGGTGTTTGAAATTCATTTTATACGAGTGCAAATCTATACTAATATATAAAGCTGAAGAGTTTGTTTGTTTGATTGTAAATAATTTATAGAATTAGGCGTAACTTTGCGGAGATCCATAATGAAAAAATAATAATAGTCCGCCAATAATTTGCTATAATCCGCGATGAATTTCATTTCATTATAGCAAAATAATTTTATTATTACTTTTGTTTCATTGTCTGAACGCGCTTATCTCAGGTACTACTGACCTGATTTGAAAGATTCTTCGAGTGTAAGATATTCCATTTATCGAGGAAGGCTATAGACGCGCTATATAACATTACGCTAAGATGAATAGGAGAGGAGCGTCAATAAAAAATATTGCTAAAACGGCAAAATTTAAAGCTTTCCTTGCGTGCGCTAAGTAAACGGCCAAAAGTCTTTTATAATTAACTCACGATAACTACCTTTATGTTCAAAATTTCAATTCGGGAAATAATTTGTGACACAATAATTTCCATGCGGGCAAAGCTGCTGGCGAATAATATATATTGCTATTACGAATTATATAACAAATTAAGCAAGTTGATTTCGGACTTCCAAATTTATTTGATCAAAAGATCTTAAATAACACTCCAATAAAACTCGAGCAAAATTAGTTAAAATTAGTTCAGCGGAAGTTATTACCTCCTTTAGGAACTCTAAAGGCAAAAAAGGTTCTTTACGAACTCGAAAGTAGTCTGATAGAGTAATTGGGGGCTAATTTCCGCTTAGGCGCTTTGACTGAAAAAATTGTAATTTCATCTCGAACAAATAGCTCCAGATTAAATCAACTATGATATCGATTGATGATACTTGTTGCCCTTTTACGAAGGTGGACATGTTCAGTGTTAAACAAGAAATTTTGCGGAATACAAGAAAATTTGTTTGCTTAAAAAATTACCATCAATGTTTTTGTTTATGAAATACTAGCGGTCTGCCCCTGCTTCGCACGGGTATAAAATATATAGCCCATGTAAAACAATGATTAAAATCGATCCAGTAGTTTTGATTTATTCATTACCGCCCGTGGCCCGCAAGCGTTAAATTTGGAGAAAAACAATTTCCCTCTCCCTATACCAAGAAGATTTCCTGCTATCTTTGGAATATCTGAATTCATATAGTATTTGCTTATTTATTTTTACATTTTTCCCTATGTATTTTATTTTTACAATTAATTACAGAATTTCTTAATATACAGCATTCACAGCTTTCTTGTCATTAAACAAACTCTTGAAATAACGACAGATAGCTGCTAAATGCGAAGTGCTATATAAGGTGAAGCGCGGCCTCCTCACGGTATTTTAAATCTGTAATATCTCCGAATATGTTCACTTAAATTACATGCTGTAAACTGCTGACATATTGATCTATATTAAATCGACAATTTATTTAAGGTACTTAATTGGATAAGGATTAATGCTGTATTGTATAAAAATTGCTTTGAACATAAGACATTATTTTTCGTAAAAAGTAAATGACAAAAATGCTATTGTGGGTTATCCATAAGAGATAGACATATACCATCACGGACTTTTCTGTAGACCTTTTTAAGGTGTACAAATACTTAGTACATCATTTTGATAAATCTCGTAGGGTTTAGCCTGCGTTTGCAATTTAAACGGAAAAAATGTAATTATTTACGACATCACATTAGAAACCTCAAATTACAGTATTTCTCGACTCCGTATTGAATGTTATTATACATATAAACCTTCCTCTTGAATCACTCTATCTATTAAAAAGAACCGCATCAAAATCTATTGCGTAGTTTTAAAGTTTTATGCATACATAGGGATATATGAACAAACAAAGAATGCGACTTTGTTTTATACTATGTAGTGAAATCTACTATATTGTGTTCACTGAAACCTTTTAAAGTATTTAAGAAACATAAACGTCTGGAAACGTAAATATAATCTTCCTACGCGAAGGTTGAATTTCTATTTTTAATGGCTTTAGAGGCTAATGAATTATGAGAAAAATAATCGTGAATAGAAAAAAACTTTTAAGGAGTTCAAGAGAAAGGTTAACGCTTTATAAAGAGGTTCTCAAAAATATTTACAAAGGCTCTGGAGCCCTCTGTAGCTGGCAGACTTTTTAAGATTTCTCTCCTATAGAAGCCTGAATGTTTTTGTTTATACATAAATTTCGAAATCATATCAAAGCTGAATTTGAAAATAACCTCTAAATGCAGTTAATATATTATTATCTAATATATTATTACTTTTCTTTATAACCAGTTGAGTAAAATATACCACCCTCATTTGTTACCGAGGTGTCGTATAAGGCGACCACGGTAATTTGGCGTCAAGTAGTCGGTCACAAAATGCCTACCAAATCGTGTTACATGATAACATGATTAATACATTTTGTACAGACCCTACTTAGAGTGGACTAAGAGCAGGAGAAGGAATGATGATGGATTATTTAAATCTATACAGATAAACAGACAAACTTTCGCGTTTATAATATGAATATGAAGTATGAATATATAAGAATATAAATAGTTTAGAAATAAAATATATTAATCAATTCGTATATTCATATTCGTTATTAAATTCGTTCGTTAATATCACACAATTGTCATTTTTATAATACTTGATCAAATAAGCATATGCTAGAAACCTATAGTAAATACTGAATACCTTCACAAATCACGAACCATTTGCCGTGATAGACAGAGAAATCAGACGTAACAGAACGCGATTGTAATGAGAAGCAGGTTTATGTCAGCAAGAATTGGAGCTCAGTACATAGACTTAAGCTTAAAATCTATCCAATAAGGTTTTCCAAATAGAAATAAGCTTGGAATCCAATCTAGGTTTCCAACATCCTATACGTTCCGACACTTGTACACATTGTAACATTTTAATACATGAACACACTGTATAATGATAATTCAAAACAATATTATGCAGCCACAGAAATCCGTGATGTTGTGAGCAATGCATAGCTTATTGGAATATTTGCAATTCAAATAACTGTTTTCCCATACGCTATGTATCCCATATGACCTTATACCAGGCTAATATTAAATATTCAACTATTGTTTACTAAATATGAAACTACGAACTGAGTTTCAGGGACGATAAATGTAGCTAGGTTTTATTTTAAAAAGATTTCGTTTTATCCCTGTTTTCAGGCGTTGAAAAACAGCTAAAATATAAATTGAATAGAAAGGTCAATTTTGCTGTCATTTGTAAAGTTGTAATGGCTCGGTTGAGAACGGGCGGACCAAAGAAGTGAAAATACTCGGGATCAAGTTTTAATTGTCACAATCCCGTTTACTCTTTTTTATATTTGCATTTTGTTGTATCTTTCGAAAAATTACCGAGCAAGGTTCGGTCATATAGGTACTTAGCTTTAAAATTAGACTTAAGAATGGAAAGCAAAAATAAAATGCGAATCATATTCTACGCAGAATTAGTTCGAAATGAATCGTACTTAAATAGTTCATTATGGAAACTTAAATAGTTTATTGTTTCTTATAAAATGTTAGCTTTCTGGTGCCTAAATAAAGTTTATCGGCTTAAATTAATAGCAATGATCCAAACATGTAATTGCTATTCAAAGTGTTGGTCTGAATAACTGCGGATTATGCTGGTGGCTGATTTTCTCGGTGTTTTTATTAACTTATGTTAAAGTTAACTTTCAATCATGTTAAGATTGATTTTCTTAACAATTATAAGCAGGAGCAACCTACAGTGCAAAACGCGGCATATATGGGTTTTCAAAAAAGATTTAGATTGAAATATAAAAGGCTGTTTGTATTATATTTTTTTTTTAATTAAATTTAATATTAATTTTGATTGAAAAGAGAATGAAGTAGAAGTCATGGATGCTTGTTTTAATGTTAACCACCATGGGTTTTACTCGTTGGTACTCGCAGACTGCATTTATTTTGTCATTACTTTCGTTGCAGACCAATTCACAGACCTTATCAATTTAAATTTTTGACTCACTTAAAAAAATTGAAATTGAAATTGAATCTTTCAAATTAAACGCGCCATTTGTTTGCGCAAAAAGTTGTACTTCTTTTTAGAAAAATTATGAACTTATTTCTTTTTCAAAATCGAAGTACGATTTGCCATTCGGAAATGTTGTAGTTTGAGGCAATATATGGAATTATTATTTTAAATTGTTCTGTTCTTCTACGAAATGCTTTTAGGATTTATTGGTTATAAAGTCGCGTCAAAACATCGTATATGTTTCCACATGTGATATACGTACAAGAATATAGTATTTATTTATTTATACATGTATATATATTTAATGCCGTGTGGTATCCGGCTAAATAGCTGTAAATAAATTTATATAAATATAATATTTAGGGGCTTTCAGGGGTGATAAATGGATTTAGCTTGGTTTTATTTAAAAAAAGGAATACGAAAGTTAATTACGCTGTGAATTGTAAGATCATGGCCCAATTAGAGAATGGGCGACCTAGGGAAGGGAAAATACCCCAGATCGAGCCCCACTATTTTTTTTTGAAGTTTCATCTTTTTATATCTTCAAAAAATCCAGAGCAAAGCACGATCACACTGATACTTGATATTATAAGTAGCAAAAGGATCATTTTTATAATCCTTACCTAAACAGAAGTTGGTTAGCTTTACCTTTGTTAAGACAGATTAAGTTATCTAAGACATTATAATATCTCGCTTTGTTTCCCAACACCCATAAAGTTAATGACGCCGGTGTAGAGCTTCTTAAATTTATATCTTGTTGTGAGATTTTACAAGAAACAAAATTTTCTTGTTTCTACTATATTGTTAATAAACTTTAATAATTCTTTGTCACATCTTATACAATACAAACCCGCTAGGATTGTATGTATGTGTGCCGTTACTTTTATTTATTTATTTAATTAAATATAAATGCCTTTATTTTCGTAATAAGTATTATTTGGCACAGTCATTCTCAGGAGAGAATAAAAATGGAAAATAAATAGGTTAAAGAAAGATATGACACTTGTTGCAAAGGAAACTCGAAGGCTAAGTGCTGTTGTACCCCGTAGAAGAGGACTTAGTTAAACGGTTAGTCTATAACTGAATCCTTTAAATAAGTCAGCTACTTATGTACTATACCTATGTATTAAAATTTCACCACAAACTTGAAAACGTGTCAAATATCCTCATCCAAAGGTCAGAGTTTAAAGAGTTCAAGCAGTGTTCGTTGGCTTTGAATTACATGGATTTCGAATTGAAGCTCAACTTTGCGGTTCAATTAAACACGTTCAACGTTTAAGTGGAATTAGGATAAGTTTACATTCCATAAAACAAACCGAGGGATATAGGGCAATTGTGTAAACAGAAGTTTTAAATAGTTCTGTGGCTTAGGTCTAACTTTGCTAAGGCCAGCTTATCTGAGAAGGTTACATATTTCTTGCTTGTTAGTAAACTGCCGTTAGACAAAGAGGCGTTAGTATAAAGTTAGGACAGGTTACATTATGGTGATAAATGTTTTTGTGTAACAAAGTTTTTAACACAATACATTGGGGACAAGATAAGCTTGAATTTTGGGACGAATTCTGTTCGGATTTTCGCGGTCTTCTTGGCACATAGACGGATTAAGTCATTCTATTAATTCCTAGACATTTCATTTTTCGCATTTCACTTTATTTCGATTTTATAATACTATAAATGTAAATAAACTACATCATATTTATCGTGACTTATCTTAATATTTGCTTTTACCAAATCTATTAATTCTGGATCGTATTTTTATCAAATGTCAAATATTTGTAAAGTTTCCCGGCACCTGTCATGTACAAATGTAAATAAATTGACGCGTCACTTCTCAACACAACATCGTCTGAGTACGAAATAAGAAACACTCGAGTAGAATAATGTTCGGGTGCTATTTTATATTTGACTCGGTATCATTTATTTAGGATCTTTCAGATATGTATTTGATACAATAGGACATTTCACTCAAGGGAGTATACATTTATGTTGATATACAATGGGTGGTAAAATTATTATGCTACAATCCACAGTAAATAAATCTGCGTTGTTCTAAATTTCAAGCACATTATTTAGCTTACACTTCAAGCACATTATTTAGTGTTGCGGTATGTATAGTAAGTTTAGTTTGACTGGCCCGTTGGCGCAGTCAATAGTGCCCTACCCCGCTTTCAGCTCCGCAGGTCGCGGGTTTGATTCCCGCCGAGGGTCAACATTTTCTATAAATGAATTTGTTGGTCTTCGAGTCTGGGTGTATATTTGTATTTAAAAATTATATAAGTTTATATTCACCAGTTGTCTGTCTGCCATAACACAAGTATTAAGTTACTTATTTTGGGGACGGACGACCGTGTGTGTAAGTGTCCCATATATTTAAATTTATTTATTTAAGTAGTTAACTAACGGCATACATTAGGAGCCGTTGCAACAGCATTGTCACCGTCAATTTAACATTTCCTTCTCTCGATTATTCTGGGCTAACGAATACACGTTTGCATTAACTGACTTTTTCTTCACTTGTATTCTATACGTTTTTCAGAAGGTTTAACAAAGCCAGTCTCTTGCAGAGACTCGTGCGACTATTAGATGCTGATATCTGGGTCGTGAGCTAAGCTAACGTGTCGTGTGCTTGGATAATGGGTGATGTGCTTGGCTAATGGGGGTGTGCTTGGCTAATGGGAGATGTGCTTGGCTAATGGGAGATGTGCTTGGCTAATGGGTGATGTGGTGATGGCGTGCATCTTGCCGAGCCAGAGTAGATGCCATGGTCACAAATTTTTCATGCATTTCAAATGTTCAATGTATCAACTAAGAAAATAAATGCATAATGTGACCTACATTAAAATTATAAGAGTTTTCCTTTACCGCAGATTACAGGAAGATATTTTTATCATTTCCTTTATTATATGGAATTACACGAAGTAGTAGCTTCTATAAATTACTGTTACTCTATATTCTTGAACTAATATTTTTATTTCCCAAGCAGTAATATTATATTATCATTCTTTTAGTGTTATGGATTTTGGTCTTATTTTCGCTCAGCAAATTCTATAAATTAGTATTTATATGTTATTTTATATGTTTCTTGGCGCAGACATAATCTTAATTCACTATGAGAGAGATTTTTTTGGGTTTATTACAGACAAGTGATATCGATTTGACGAGCGATGAGGATGTATTTAATATAAGGGTATAATTTTTACTATGCCTTACCTTAGTCTTTCTAAAAACTCTTATGTAACATACGTAACTTTAAATATTAAAACAATTGCATTGTTCAATAAAAAATCCAACGTTGCATTTAAATGGACCGGAGCGAAAGCGAATATATTTTCGAATTTGTTTCATTGCGCTTTATTTATATAAAACAAACCTATATATAAATGTATGTAAAGGTAAGTTTAAATTATATTCTATAAATTACAAGTAAATTTTTTGTAAATAATTCCAAGTTTCTTTGTTGTTTGATATTCAAAAAACAACAAAAATTTTTGCCACATGAACCCTTTATCAAAAACTTTTCTAAAGTTAGTCGGATAATTTATATTGCAAATTATATTAAGCGTTAATTTGGTCTAATTTATATTTTTTACAGGAGACTCATTTGTGCCGGAAATTTAAACTTTTGTAACTTTGCTTTTGTATAATGATTAATTAATGTATAGAAACCGGCTATACTCACGTGTTATTTTATCGGATGAGCCCGACTAGTTTCAAGCCCATACGGGGCTCTTATTCATGAGCTCTTTACGCGGCGTTATCGCGGCGGGAACTGCGTGTAGCAGCTCGCAGGGCGCGACTCGAGAGTGGTTGGAGCGGGGGGAGGGACGGCAGCGGCGCTGGTCGCGCGTCTTCTGAGCACTCCCCGTCGCTGCTCTGGTCTTCGTTATCGGATGCCCGGAAGAAATTTGTGCATGCGACGCTTACGGTGTCCGGTTCTAGCAGGTCTTTAGTCGTGCCAGTAGTGCCAAAAATAGGTTTCCACGCTGGAGGCAGTGCCCATCCACAGTCTCTGTTAAAGTTCGGGTGACGGCTTATTTCAATTGACTCACGTATTTTTCTAGGTACTAGAAATTTTTCCCTAGATAACACGGTAGCCTTATCAAACCTTATGTAGTGGTTAACACCCGAATCGTGGACGTGTTCCGCTATGGCTGATCCATTTGTGTCCATGTTTTTGACACTACGTATGTGCTCCGAAATCCTCGTCAAGATGTTGCGACGAGTTTCACCTATATAGTTCTTCCCACAACCGCAGGGAATCATATAAACACCAGGCACGCCAAATTGATTAGGATCTTTCGGTGAGCGCAGCAGGCTACGTATTTGACCAGGAGGACGGAATATCGTCTTGATATTGAACTTACGACGAAGATAGTGGCCTATCCTATCCGTCACTCCCTTAACATACGTTAAGTAAGCAGGCGACCGTGCTACGTCCACCGATTTTCGCGTTTTCTTGTTACGTGCCACACGATAACACTGGCGCCAGTTATACCCATTGCTTTCCAACGCCAGTTTTATTTGGTTCAGCTCTTGTTCCAAATATTGTGGGTCACAAATATTTAAGGCCCTGTTTATTAGAGTCCGAGGCAGAGAGGACAGATGCGCCGGATGGTGATGCGATCTGGCATGTAAATATTTGTTGGTGTGAGTAGGTTTTCGGTACACCGTTGTGGAGAACTTGCCACTAGGTCCCCTAATGACCATGACGTCGAGAAATGGCAACCTTCCTTCCTTTTCCTCCTCTAGTGTAAACTTTACTTTATCGTGTAATTGATTTAGGCACAGTAACAAGTCCAGTACATTATTTCTGTTGACTATTGCGAAAATATCATCTACATAGCGTAACCAACATCGCGGCTTAAGAGGGATCTTTTCCAAGAATTCACGTTCAAACCACTCCATGAAGATATTTGCTGCCACTGGAGCGATTGGCGAACCCATGGCCACGCCATCCACCTGTAGGTAATAATCACCCCGCCAGAGCAAATAGCCACTTTTTAGGCAAAACTCACTTAATTTAATATATTCCTGGTGTAGACCGGATTGTTTTAAAAAGTTAGTGATCTGTTGGCTCACCACTCCCACAGAAACATTAGTAAACAATGACTCAACATCAAAACTGACCATGACCTCTGTGTCAGATATTGTCATGCTTTGTAGTTGTTGTACAAACTGTCTTGAGTCTCGTATATAGCTGTTTGTGTTTCCTGTGAAAGGCTTTAATAATGCAGCCAAATGCCTAGATGCCCTGTAAGTGGGTGAGTCTATTTGACTGACGATTGGTCTTAATGGCCAGTCTGGCTTATGGATCTTCGGTAACCCGTAAATTTTTGGAGGGGTGGGGTTACGGGGACGTAACTGTGACAATAGGTCTTTGTTGTCAAACATCTGCAATAATTTAGTTAACTTACAGGCTGTTCTAGCTGTAGGGTTGTAATTAACTTTTTTATACGTGCTGGTGTCCGCCAATAGTCGATAGATTTTCTCCTCATAAGACACCGTATCAACAATTACTGTGGCGTTGCCTTTGTCTGCAGGTAATACGAGAATATCTTTATTGTCGTGTAAATCTCGCAAAGCAGCCCAATCTCCCTTACTGATGTTTGACTTAGGTGACCTAGAACGACGTAACATTGTTGCTATATCCTGCCGTAAACATTCAGCGTCACGACTGGGAATCGAATTCCGTACTATAGTATCTTCAATATTACAGATGATCGATTCTACGGGAATTTTACGGGGTGTCGGTGCAAAATTCAACCCTCTTGACAAAACATTAAGCGCATTTTCGTTTAATACCGTTGATGATAAATTAACAACATTTAATCGTCTCGGTTCATTTTGTGAACAATCATGCGGGTATTTTTGTAACTTTTTCTTATTCAAGTTACCACTAAGGCGACTTAATTTGTTGAAATGTATGTTTTTTGTATTGGATTGTATTTGCTCAGATCTATTATACGTCATTCTGTCTATAGCTTCCCATAATTCACGTTCCAAAACACACGAAAGTTGCTGGTGTAACATGTATAAGTCATTATTAACAAACATTATCTTACGACGATAGTCTGCAATAACACGTCTAAGTAACTTTTCACCCGCAATGTGGAAGAATGTTTTATAGTCTGGGATACACTTTATAGGTTTTATCTGCACAAATTTAGGTAAAACATCGTTATTACGACACTGCACCACGTACTCCAAACCGCACTCGAGTTTAATTCGTTTTATTCTCAAACGCGAAAACTCTTTCACTTTGTTTTGCCATACCGTGCCGTAAAGGTTAGCAATTTTTGAAATTAAACTATCGTGAGTGGAATTCATAATTAATGTATAGAAACCGGCTATACTCACGTGTTATTTTATCGGATGAGCCCGACTAGTTTCAAGCCCATACGGGGCTCTTATTCATGAGCTCTTTACGCGGCGTTATCGCGGCGGGAACTGCGTGTAGCAGCTCGCAGGGCGCGACTCGAGAGTGGTTGGAGCGGGAGGAGGGACGGCAGCGGCGCTGGTCGCGCGTCTTCTGAGCACTCCCCGTCGCTGCTCTGGTCTTCGTTATCGGATGCCCGGAAGAAATTTGTGCATGCGACGCTTACGGTGTCCGGTTCTAGCAGGTCTTTAGTCGTGCCAGTAGTGCCAAAAATAGGTTTCCACGCTGGAGGCAGTGCCCATCTACAGTCTCTGTTAAAGTTCGGGTGACGGCTTATTTCAATTGACTCACGTATTTTTCTAGGTACTAGAAATTTTTCCCTAGATAACACGGTAGCCTTATCAAACCTTATGTAGTGGTTAACACCCGAATCGTGGACGTGTTCCGCTATGGCTGACCCATTTGTGTCCATGTTTTTGACACTACGTATGTGCTCCGAAATCCTCGTCAAGATGTTGCGACGAGTTTCACCTATATAGTTCTTCCCACAACCGCAGGGAATCATATAAACACCAGGCACGCCAAATTGATTAGGATCTTTCGGTGAGCGCAGCAGGCTACGTATTTGACCAGGAGGACGGAATATCGTCTTGATATTGAACTTACGACGAAGATAGTGGCCTATCCTATCCGTCACTCCCTTAACATACGTTAAGTAAGCAGGCGACCGTGCTACGTCCACCGATTTTCGCGTTTTCTTGTTACGTGCCACACGATAACACTGGCGCCAGTTATACCCATTGCTTTCCAACGCCAGTTTTATTTGGTTCAGCTCTTGTTCCAAATATTGTGGGTCACAAATATTTAAGGCCCTGTTTATTAGAGTTCGAGGCAGAGAGGACAGATGCGCCGGATGGTGATGCGATCTGGCATGTAAATATTTGTTGGTGTGAGTAGGTTTTCGGTACACCGTTGTGGAGAACTTGCCACTAGGTCCCCTAATGACCATGACGTCGAGAAATGGCAACCTTCCTTCCTTTTCCTCCTCTAGTGTAAACTTTACTTTATCGTGTAATTGATTTAGGCACAGTAACAAGTCCAGTACATTATTTCTGTTGACTATTGCGAAAATATCATCTACATAGCGTAACCAACATCGCGGCTTAAGAGGGATCTTTTCCAAGAATTCACGTTCAAACCACTCCATGAAGATATTTGCTGCCACTGGAGCGATTGGCGAACCCATGGCCACGCCATCCACCTGTAGGTAATAATCACCCCGCCAGAGCAAATAGCCACTTTTTAGGCAAAACTCACTTAATTTAATATATTCCTGGTGTAGACCGGATTGTTTTAAAAAGTTAGTGATCTGTTGGCTCACCACTCCCACAGAAACATTAGTAAACAATGACTCAACATCACTCGGGAAACTAGTCGGGCTCATCCGATAAAATAACACGTGAGTATAGCCGGTTTCTATACATTAATTATGAATTCCACTCACGATAGTTTAAATTATAATGATTAATTTGACTTAATTCAAATTAGTAAAATTATGGACCAAAGATTCAGAAGATTTATTATATTTATATTTCTTTTTTGAGACATTTCATAATATATTGACAAGAGTAGTACAAAAAGATAAGTTCTGTCCTAGTCCTGTGATGTTTCGGGTGAATTTTGAATTTTGCTATCGGCACACGTACCTTAAGCATGCAGGATTAGGAAATGGCACGTTCCAATAAACTATATTCGCATGTATTCAATGATATAGCTGAATATAGCTCAGCCAACAATCAATAACATTTTCAACACAAATTTTCCATACGGCCGAAGCAACTTTGATAGATAAATTCCAAGATAAAATTGCGTAACGGCACATATACCAAAAATGATTAGTTTATTTGTCATTTGTACGTTCTCCTGCCCTTATCCCACCCTAAGTGGGGTCGGCACAACATTTTTTAAACATGCTGTCACGTGATTTGGCTACGTATTTTTTGACCAGCTGCCGCCTGACGTCAAATTACCTTATTCGCCTTTTACGATACCACGGTAAAAAATGAAGGAGATCTATTTTACTCAGCCGGATACCACACGGTGGGTCAACTTACCTTAGTGGCCGTATGAGGTTGTTGGTCTATTCCATTCAGCCAGATGCAGAATAATGTATTTTGTCATTCAATAATTAAAAGCGATTCTACACCTTTAATACTTTACTGTATTGAGTTTATTTAAATATTAAATCTTTATTTTTATTGACATATTTTAATACTAATTTTATGTATCGATAACTTGTAAGTAAAAAATGATAATATAAAGTATGAAGAATAATTTAAGTTTAATACATAAATTTATATCGTTATCATGGTATCGTATCATAATTTATCACAACAATTTCTCCCATACAATAGTCAACCACTAAAGGACACAGTTTTGGAAGTCTGGAACTGGATTTGTATTCTGAAGGTGGTGTATGAATAAAAAAATTTAATACAATTACGGAAATTTTTGTGCTTTTCACTAAAATCGGAATGAACAGTTTAAGCTAGCTGAAGCGTTGACCTCAAATAGGATGTTGGGCAAATGTCCAGAGACTCTTAAAGTATACAATAAAGATCTTAAACCACTCATCCTTTTTGCGGCTTAGTAAAGCAATATTTACTGTTATCCTACTTTTACCAATATCCTAACGATATTTTAACTTAAGTCTTCAAAGGGAATACGTTCAATATTTACAATAAAAATATAGAAAGGCTTATAAAGGATAGAAATAATATCAAAGTGGGAATATTGGTACGTTATATTTTCGGTGAATATTCCAGAATTTAGATTACGCCGTGTGGTATCCGGCGTAATAGAATAGTACCACCCTCATTTATTGCCGAGGTGTCGTAAAAGGCGACTAAGATAAGTCGAGCCGCCGTGTGGTATCCGGCTGAGCAGATTAGACCACCCTCATTTCTTGTCGAGGTGTCGTAAAAGGCGACTAAGATAAGTCGACCCGCCGTGTGGTATCCGGCTAAGCAGATTAGACCACCCTCATTTCTTACCGAGGTGTCGTAAAAGGCGACTAAGGTAAGTTGACCCACCGTGTGGTATCCAGTTAAGTAGAATTAATGTCAGGCAGGCGGCCGGTCGCAAAATACGTAGCCAAATCATGTGACAACATGTTTATGACATGTTGTGCCGACCCCACTTAGAGTGGGATAAGGGCAGGAAGATGATGATGATTCCAGAATTTAGATTATAGACTTATTTGGTGTATAAGAACTAGCCAAACTTCGATAGCTGAAGCTATAGAATATAAAATACATTTAATATATACTATCCTGTGCAGACAGAGAGAAAGACAGACAGACTATCGCATTTGCAATATATGTATGGATTTCATTAGTATATTCGTCTAGTATAGTATATTCTGTCTATAAAGTTGGTATTAAAAATGTCTTAACTAAAAATTACAAACAAACCGAACGAACCGACTTTGACATTAATAAAAAAAAATTAAAGGTTTAAGTTGAAATAAAAAATTTTTTTGAACCCAAGATTTACGGGCAAAATTTATTGCAATAATCATTTATACTTCATAACAATAACCATATAAAATTACTTACACTTCCGAAAAGTGTCTACCAAAGGAATGAAAACACAAAGACGGTAATAAAATAATGAACCAAAAATATTCTATAGGCCTCTACTGCAATAAAAAAACGCGTTGTCCTAAAATAAATGAGTCCGTAACTCAATAAATCTATTGATTCCAATGTACTGTTTAGGTAAACTTTAATTTTTTTAATAAGGGTATAAAATATTGACTGGCTCATCTTAAATATAAATAAATATATGGGACACTTACACACTCGGCCGTCCGTCCCCAAAGTAAGTAACTTAATACTTGTGTTATGGGTGACAGACAACTGGTGAATATATACTTACACATTTTTTAAATACAAATATACACCCGGGCTCAAAGACCAACAAATTCATTTTATAGAAAATGTTGGCCCTCGGCAGGAATCTAACCCGCGACCCGCGGAGCTGAAGGCAGGGTCACTACCCACTGCGCCAACGGGCCAGTCAAATAACTTGTAAAAATAACCTTTAATAAAGGAAATTAAATAGTAAAACAAATGAAAGGAAACTACTGGAATATCAATTAAATTTGGCAATATAATAATTTGAAATATAATAAAAAATATAGCTGATTATCAAAAACTAATCACCGCTAATTTGCAAAACATATATATTAATATTAAGCATTTGAAGATTAGCATTTATTAATCAAGGAAAACTCCTTTGATTTTTGTCTAAAACCTTTATTAATAGATGGCAAACCCTAACGTTTATTAAAATAAAAATCACGGTAGACATAAAAAGTTATTCGAATCCCCAAGAACAAAAAGATTGCTTGGAGTGCACATATTTGCAATTTACATTCTAGTATGTACAATAGATTCCCAGTGAGCTTTATACGCAATGGTAGCAGAAAGATCTCGCTAATGAAGATGGAATGTCCTGGAACGAACATGTATCACGTTATTCTATGTCCAATTGAGTAAGCTTTTTGATCATAAATTACATAATTGATAAGAAAATGTTAAAATTACGCCAGGAGATCAATCTTGTTCGGTTAGTTAAGTATCTTAATGTTATAGAAAAGGATATTTAGAAACCTTAATACATTAAGTAGGTATTTATAGATGTTGAACATTTACAGAAGCAAGCAGTAGAAAGCAGTGTCACAAAACTTTTCTCGCGTAAATAAATTCCTTTATTTTACCCTGAACTCATCTGAAATTTTGAACATTGTGAGCTAATAATAAGAGATAGAGACTTTTCAGTAGTAATTTTGTAGATTTACTATACTTTATTACATTGGTAAATTGTATCTAATATAACTAATGTACTATCAACATTAAACCTTCCAAAAAAATTGCACTACTTTTAGTAAAAATCGTACAAAAATCCACTGAGTAGATTTTGAAAAATTCGATCACATACAGACATACATCTTTTTAGGAACTTTGTTTTATAATATTATTATACATAGGCGTTCTACTCTTCAATTAAAAATCATAAATCAATAGATTCCGATGGTCTTGGTGAGTCAAGCTCGTTTCAAAGAATTCAAAGTGACGTTAGTTCTTACCATCGTATAGCAACTTGTATGCACATTAGAGTTCAGTAACTCAAAGTTGAAGGATACAGACACAGAGCAGTAGAAAGGAGGCCCCAGAGGCTTATAACTGGGAATGTTATAGGTCGTCTATGTACAGAACACGTGAACAATGTTTAGCGAAACGACGAAAATGTAAAATATACCCAATGGAATAAGCTTTTTATTGAGGTAAAAAAGGCACTACTAAATGTATTTTTAGGTCAGTGTTATCGTCCCAAACAAACTTTGGGACACGAGTATGTTACACTTTTGTATATAAAAGAGGTAAAATTCATGATATTTTGAAAGCGTTAACAGGCGAAACTTTAAAAAGTTTACTTAAACAATAGAGAATCTTTTTTATTCATTATCTTCCTGCCTTTATTCGTTTTACGACTGGCCACCTGCCTGACATCAACTTACCTTAGTCGTATTTTAAGACACTTCGGTAAGAAATGAGGGTGATACTATTCTATTCAGCCGGTTACCACACGGCGATATAATAAGAATAATGTTAGCAAAATTAAAATTCGTTATTGGCTCTATGTACAAAATAAATTAGTACTTTGTAAATTATTAGATTAAGAGACGTGGATTTTGTAAAAATAAATAAATAAAAACACATTATCGTACAATACGTTATCAAGTTTACTTACCTAAATGCTTAGTTGGCGAGAATGAAGACGCGGATGCGTTAAGTAACCAATAATAATGGTAATAGTATAAATAGCCTCTTAAAAATTTATATGATTTAAAAACGCTTATTTTGAATTTCAAATACGCTTTTGATCACAAACATATCGGTTGTCGTAGAAACAAAATACAGCGGTTTCGTTAAGAGCAAAAGCGAATAGGTCAAAGTATATAGAATTGCGGAACGTTATGGCTCTTTGATGTGACGCAACAGTATCAGATTCAAAGAGAAACTTTCCTCAAGTTTTGATGTGCCATGCAAGGATCCGAGATTGACGAATAGTTACATTCAAAGAGTTGCCTAAACTCGTGGATGTTTCGCCGCATTGTTGTCACATTATTCACGACAGAGATTTACGACCTACAGTTAACGTGATACATAATCAAAGAACTTAAAACATCGAGACTCAAACCTAACTCAACATTTATTTTTTTAAATAGACATTTACAATCACTTCTATGGTCTATGGTCTACGGTATATGTGTGGTATATGGTTATATGGTTTCTGTTAACTCGACAAAATGCATTAAGCACTTTTTTTACACAGAAATGCTAGTGCTAGCTAGTGATCTCGCCTGATGGAAAGCGAAAAATAGAGCCTTAGGTGGACTGCGCTTGCCACTATAGTGCTCCGTCATCTTCATCATCTTCCTGCCCTTATCCCACTCTAAGTGGGGTCGGCACATGTTATAAACATGTTGTCACATGTTTTGGCTACCGTATTTTACAACCGGCTGCCTACCTGACGTCAACTTACCTTAGTCGCCTTTTACGACACCTCGGTAAAACATGAGGGTGGTCTATTCTACTCAGCCGGATACCACACGGGGTCGACTTACCTTAGTCGCCTTTTACGACACCTCGGTAAGAAAAGAGGGTGTTACTATTCTATTCAGCCGGATACCACACGGCACTCTCACTATAGTGCTTATTCACTCTTATTTTGAAATTTTGAAGATCGTAAGAGTTCAGAAAGATGTAGGAACGGAATTCCACATTTTGGCACTCTTAGTGATCTGATGATTCTACATGATGGCGCAGTAAATTCTGGCAAAACTTTTCACTGTATTCAAAAATAATAATGTTTGCAAGGAAAACTCATACCTAGTATTTAAAATATATAAAAAAGTTCTAGTCAGTATCTATCGACACAGAACTTAAAACTTTGTAAATAACTTGTTAGAAGACGCCCTTTAACTTAACATATCTTCGTGATATTACTTCGATTAAAGTCACCTGTTTAACAAAGTATTAAAGACAAAATATAGTACATAATATACAAACAAGACAACATGAATAATCTCCTTAATATCCCTGCTCAAATATTTTCTAATGGTTTTTATATAAAAGAGAAAATTGTGGGCTTACCTATTATAATTGATTTTGAGTTTGTAGATCTTGTATAAACAAACGAGTTCGTGAGTTTATTAGGTTTGGCTTATGCCATGTTTACTGGATTGCGCTTGACTGTTTTCTCATTTAATGATAAGTAAAGATTAGCTCTAAGAGGAATGACAACAAACTTGTTAAATTTATTCGCGTTCGAAAAACCACCCTTATTTCTTACCGAGGTGTCGTAAAAGGCGACTAAGGTAAGTCGACCCGCCGTGTGGTATCCGTTTGAGTAGAATAGATTTCCCTCATTTCTTACCGAGGTGTCGTGAAAGGCGACTAAGGAAAGTTGATGTCAGGCAGACGGCCGGTCGAAAAATACGTAGCTAAATCATATGACAACATGTTTGTAACATGTAGTGCCGACCCCACTTAGAGTAGAAGAAGGGCAGTAGGATGATGTTCGAAGTGACCTAGTCACCTTTTACGACACCTCGATAAGAAATGGGGGTGGTCTATTCTATTCAGCTGGATACCAGTCGGCAAAGACGAATAACAGATTAAAATTATTAGTATATAGATAATAAATTGTGTTGTGAATTTCGTTCCTATTTGACTGCAACCCTTTATAAAACAATCTTAAGAGATTGCAAAAAAATCGCTAGTATACAAGCGAAGGATAAAATAGCGCATTAATCTCTTGAAGAGTCTTAAGTCAATCATTCAACCATTATTGATGCACATATTATAAATCCGAAAGTCTGTCTGTCTTTCTGTCCTTCTATCTGTTACGCTTTCACAGCTTAGCCGCTGCGCAAAAAAGATGAAAATTGGTACAATTGAAGCTTATATGCCATTCGTTTTTCCTTTGAGAAAGTAAGTAGCGGCTTGTTACTCTCCCTCTGCTGGGAATAGGCCTCTTCTCTCCGTTTTTGAAGAGAATGATTGGACCTAAAACGTACCACGCTGCGGATTGGCAGGTTATACATATCTCCAGAATTCTCTTGAGATATGCAGGTTTCCTCAGTATGTTTTCCTTCACCGAAAAGCGTGTGGTAAATTGCAATCATCAATTAGAAACATAAGTTTTAACATCCTTCCTCCTTAACATATTCTTTCGAGAATAATATAAAAATATAGTACATAATTGAGGGTATTTAAGCACTAAAGTTAAAGCAAACAGAGTCGCCGTTTCTACTAGTATAAAATAATGACTACAACGATCCTCAAAATGTACTTTTTGTACCTCTATCTTGATGGTTTTCGAAAAAAATTGATTGTGACAAATTATTTTAAAAACCAACAATGATGTCTGATGCAAAAAATATTCACAAAAATTCAAATTCAATCAACGCGTGTTTACTTAATTTTATATTCCCGACCATCTAAGATGAATCCAAAGTGACGGGTAAACAATGTTATTCAGGGTGCCATTAGAGGCAAGCTTCTGAAACCTGCGGGTGACAGCGGGTGCCTATGTCAATATTTTGAGCACAAGTCATCTTGTTATAAGACGTTAACCTTTTTTCGAGAACTCAGAAACCTAAGACCTCTGTAAACTTCATTAATATTCTGTGTTATTCTTTGAATATATCTAAATGATTTTTACAATTCTAAAACTTATTTATTTTTGTAAAAAACTTGTGTACAGTCTGAGAAAAGTAATAATAAAATTATTTTTCTATAATCCGCGATGACGTAAAGTAGAAAATATATATAATGCTAAATGTAGAGTGGACAATCCGTTTTCGTACCTGATACATGCAGGATTCAGCGGGTCAACTTAACAAAGTCACTTTTTATGACATCACTAATTCTGTAGCATCTATAAATCTGCACGTGCCAGACAGGTATGTAGCTGCACGTCGTCGTACTCTGTTCGCGTTACCGCAATGCAGGACAGAGCTAGGCAAGCATGCTCCGCTTGTTCGTGCGCTGCGCTTGCTCAACGATTTGGTTAGGGAGAACTCGGCCTTGGATGTGTTTCATACTCCACCGCTTCAGCTCATTAAATTAATTACATTTAGTTTACAGAATCAGTAAACCTAATATTATGTTTTTATGTTTATTTTCTTGTCTTATCTTATTTTATATAATCTGCATGCTTTATTGTGATTTTTGTACAATGTAGCCCCACAAGATTAATTGGGTAACTGTAATGTCCTGTGTGTTAAGTTTTTCATAAATAAATAAATCACAGTAAGAAATGAGGGTGGTCTATTCTATTCAGTCGGAAACCTCACGGGTCAACTTACCTTAGTCGCCTGTTACGACACCTACGAAATGATGGTGGTCTATTTTATTCAGCCGGATACCACACGGCATAATTCGATATATATAGCGTGACTCTCAATTCTTGTTTGAGGAAGAACAGTAAAAATGGAAGAAAGACACCAAGGATGCTGTTGATTAATGTAATTTGTTACAAGTTTGATACATTTGTTTACAAAAAGTAATACAAACATAGAAATGTAACTGAATATAGCACTTCTCCTGAAATACTACGTTGACTTTGAGAATATATTATAATGAATTGCAATGAACATAAAATAAAGTCAAAGAGAAACAAATTGTACTCTAAACAATGTAAACAGTTTTCCTAATGGTACCATTAGTGTTTTGCACGGAACTTTTCAGTTTGTCACAGTTTTATATATGTGATTTATGTATTTGACGGGACATAAACAAGGTTTGGAAGGAAAGAAAACAGAAAAAAGCAATAAGGAAAAGATTAAGTAGATTTCGATTTGATCCTGTTTCTTGTTAAATTACATTTGGGTGGTATATTTTTTTATAAGAAAATTGATTTTGTTATTAGTTGATTAAATATTGTACCGAAGTTGTTCCAAAATTAAAATATTAATACATTAAAATAATATTTACTAATAAAACTAAAAGTGGGGCCAGCACAACTTGTATTGAACATGATTTGACAAAGTATTTTGCGATCGGTCGTCTGCCTGACGTCAACTTACCTTAGTCGCCATTACCGACACTTCGGATAGAAATGAGGGTAGTCTATTTATTCTACTTAGTCAGTACGGCGGGTCACCTTATCTTGTCGCCCTTTACGAGACCCCGGCATGAAATGGAGATGGTCTATTACTACTTAACTGGATATCACATGGCGGGTCAACTTATTTTAGTCGCCTTTTACGAGACACCAGTAAGAAAGTGTGGTCAATTCTAATCAGCCGGATACCACAATTAATTTAAACAAATTACTTAAAAAATTAAATAGAAAACGCCGTGTGGTATCCGGCTAAATAAAATAGTACCACCCTCATTTCTTACCAAGGTGTCGTAAAAGGCGACTAAGGTAAGTCGATCCGCCGTGTGGTATCCGGCTGAGTAGAATAGACCATCCTCATTTCTTGAGGTGTTGTAATAGGCGACTAAGGTAAGTTGACTCACCGTGTGGTATCCGGTTTAGTCAAATAGACCACCCTCTTTCTTGCCGAGGAGTCGTAAAATACGACTAAAGTAAGATGACGTCAGGCAGGCGGCCGGTTGTAAAATACGTAGCCAAATCATATGACAACATGTTGTGCCAGCAGGAGGATGATTTTCTAGTTAAAAATTTAACTAGAAAATTGAATTTTTTATCAGATATTTGTATTTATTATTGAAACAAAAGAGTCCAAAAGAGTTTTCTTTTTATTAACGTTTACGCTTAATGAGTATCAAGTGTAATCTCGGGAGTGGAGTTAACTGAATTGTTCCGTTGCTATAAAACCATTAAGGGAGCAATAAAGACATTCATAAAAGATGTAAGTAATCGGATAAATCATTTTAACTATTTTTAATATCTCTTCTTGATTTATTGACGTATTAACAACAAAAATAATCTTCTTCCTCCTGCCCTTATCCCACTCTAAGTGGGGTGGGCGCAACATGTTATAAACATGTTGTCAAATGATTTGGCTACGTATTTTACGACCGGCCGCCTGCCTGACGTCAACTTATCTTAATCGTATTTTACGACATCTCGGTAAGAAAGAGGGTGGTTTATTCCACTTAACCGGATACCACACGGTGAGTCAACTTACCTCAGTCGCCTTTTACGACACCTCGGTAAGAAATGAGGGTGGTCTATTCTACTCAGCCGGATACCACACGGCGGGTCGATTTACCTTAGTCGCCTTTTACGACACCTCGGTAAGAAAAGAGGGTGGTACTATTCTATTCAGCCGGATACCACACGGCGTTAACAACAAAAATAATCACAGCATCAAAATAAATGAATAAACTCGCTAGGTTTAGATTTTTGGCACGAATTGTGAAATGGAAAATAATTCACTCTTTCCAGCATTTAGCATTTTTGTTATTTTGTTTTTTCTATCAATATTACCAGCATTTCACTTTTTATCTCGATCTAGATTGACCGAAAGAAGTTCCTTTTAAGGATATGTACATTATGACATATTTGTACATGTGCTTTTTATCTTTTCTAACAATATTTAGAATAAAGATCATCATCATTTATCATTCTTATGTCCTTATCCCACTCTAACAGCACAACATGTTTTCACAATGTTGCACAACATGTTTTCACAATGTTGTGATGTGATTTGGTTGGGTATTTTACGACCAGCCGCTTGTCTGACGTCAACTTACTTTGGTAGCCCTTTACGACATTACTCTGGGAAATGAGGGTGGTCTAAGAATAGACCAGGTGAGTAGAAACTTAGCTGGATACCACACGGCATGTCAACTTATCTCAGTTGCATTTTACGACAACTCTGTAAGAAATGAATATGGTTTATTCTACTCAGCCGGATACCACACGGCACATGTAAAATAATGAGAAATAAATAAACAGGCTAATATATAAAATTTCATCAGAATTGAATAAGGCTATTCATATCAGAGTAAGTTTGTAAATAATATTTCAAACTGAAACTTTTATGCGCAGTTATATGGCTTAAAGTAATGCATATATAATAAGGATGCTAAATTTTATAGCATCTGATCTCTTTTTAGAATGTATATATACTGTTATTAGGGTCTAGAAACGGTAAAAATGATGTACAATAAGTACGGAGACGTCTGGGAAAGCTGAAAAGTTGTGTTTTAAGTAGCAGCAGATGTTCCGATTACTGTTCAAAATTTTTGTCACGACCCTTTGGTAACTAAAAGTATAATGCTCCTTATAGCTTGTCTCGAATTTTAAAATATTCTTATTGGCTGAGTTTGGACTGTTTTTTACGTAGCCTATCGGTTTATTAGGGCTATTACATATTACCCTAAATTGTGATAGCTGAACCGTTAAACCTCCAGTGATCCATAGTTTCAAACCTGAAGCACCAAAGAGTTTTTCTGTAAAAACTTATGTATATATCGTAAATGTAACTTATGATAGTATCTGGATGACTGGGCTTTGCTCGGTAACTTTTAAAATGATGTCAAAAATTAAAATTAAAAAAAATTAAGGGGGCTCGATCCTAAGAAACTGAAATTAATAAGACCCTTGAAGATATTATAAACTGGTTGACATGTAATAAATTAATAATAAATCTTGACAAAACTAAAATTATGACATTTACGACTAGATATAATAATACATCAATGGACATAAATTATCTGGGCAAAAAAATATCGGACACTAAGAATACAAAATTTTTAGGATTATATATTGACGACTGCCTAAACTGGAAACTACATATTGAAAATTTGTGTTTAAAATTAAATAGATTCGCATTTGCATTATATATGCTCTCAAAGAAGGTAAATCAAGCGGCTGTATTAATAGCTTTTAATGCGTATGTCATGGCAAATATTAGGTACGGCATCATATTCTGGGGAAACTCAACAGATAGGGATAGGGTTTTCAAATGCCAAAAGAAATGTATTAGAGCCATATGCCATCTCAAACAAACTGAATCATGTAAACCATATTTTGATAAATTTAAAATACTTACCTTTCCATCATTATATATATATGAAATATTGGTGTTCCTTAAAACGAATGGTAGTCTTTTTTCATATTCGAACAACAAGCGTAGGAAGAATAAAATGTGTTATACACCGCATGCAAGTGCACTATTTGGCAAAAGTGTAATCAATATGGCCTGGCAGATTTACAATAAGTTACCGCCCTCATTGGCTGACCGGAACTTAAATGTTAAAATATTTAAAAATAGAATTAAAGAATTTTTGTTACTAAAAAGATATTATTCACTTAATGAATTCTTATCAGATGTATAATATCACTATATATGACTTTTATTAATGATTATTTAATAAAATAGTTAAAGGTTTTATTGCATTAAAGCCTATTTAATATTTAATTAATATAATAATTATTAATAACAGCTTTAATAGACAATAATAGATAAGTATAATTAGTAAGTTGCATGTCTTTATTAGGCAGATTGATGATACTGTATTATATATCTAACATCTAAATGTTTACACAATCTAGGCAACAAATAAATAAATAAATAAGTATTTTCACCTCTCTAGACAATATAGGACAATACTAAAAGGCTTTTTGGCAAGCAATTTACCCAAGAGCTTTCGCGTTCGCTATAATATGTAGCCACGCATACTTCCACATTAAATAGAACCATGGCAATAAATGCATTTCTCTTTGCAGTTGCAATTTGACCTAGTTGGCTAAACCTGGATATTTGTTTGTTACAGTCCAATTCATTTTTGAACTGCGGCCAATATCGAAAGGATTCAACTTTTATTGTCACGACATAAAGGACAATAACCCAGTAATTAGATCTTTTTATTAAAGTAAAAAAAAGCTGTGCTTCGCCTGTGTGGATTGTCACTGATATGTGGTTCAGTCAACTTACATACAGAAACCTTAAAACTAACCTAGACCTTCCTTCAAAAATTTACAAAACGTACAAAAATCAAGTAGATTTTTAGCAAAACCGAGCACATAAAAGCAACTTTTGTAGACTATTTTATAATATGTATAGATTGATAGATAAATAAGTATAAAATTTAGTTATTTTGAGCTAACTGTAACAGGTGGAGACATACTGTCGCGAATTTTTTGGTAGTATTTTTATAGATTTACAATTCTCTACATTGCTTTATTTACTTTTCATTATGTTACTAATTTCTACATATATCAAGAATAGTAGCTAGTTTTTTTAACAACGAATAGTCATCAACTAACAAAGTCCATTACAATTAGAGAAATATTACTATATGCATATACTTCCAATACTTAATACTGTGAAATTATTATAAAGTAAGATGAAATCCTTAGCTGTGCTACACCATGCGACTCTTTCGAGGAGGTCACGGGTTCAAACCCAGGGCAGACACCAATGAGTTTTTCTGTTATAACTTATGTGTCTAATTGATAATTGCAATTTATCACACGCTTTTCGGTGAAGGAAAACATCGTGAGGAAACCTGCATATCTCTAGAAAATTCTGGACATATGTGTAACCTACCAATCCTCATTGGAGCAGCGTGGTAGGTCTTAGCTCGAAACCTTCTCTCCAAAAACGGAGAGAAGAGGCCTATTCTCGGCAGTGAGATAGTGAAATGCCGCTACTACTTACTACTTAAGATGAAATCCTTAAGAGTGAAGCCTTTTGAGTAAGTTAATTAGGTCCCGTTTCTAAGAACTTTAGTGCGCCCTATTTGAAGTTATTGAAAGAAAATAGCGCAACAATTTAATTTAATAATAACTTTCCTTTTAGAACTTAGTGGGCTTTAAGACTTCTGTGAGCTTTTGATTTACGATGCCATGAGTTTCTGTAAAGAAAACTTTCATTTCAAAACAATTTCATTTAGTTATTCGATGGAATTATCCGGAATTTTTCAGAGACAGACTGTGCCTAAAAAAAGTTTGTTCCGTGAAGTTGACCTACATAAATAAATATGGACCATAAAAAGAAAGTTCCTTATTAATGTAATTATGAAATTAATAACTCATTGAATTAATCATTGGGTTGGAATTTATTCGATATCTCATCGTTACTAACTTAATATTTTTAAGAAATCAATGTTATTATCTCTCCTTTATTTTTTTCTATTCAATGATCGTTAAAGACTGGTGTTTGTTTATTGGTAGCGGTGTATATGTATGACTAAGATGTGCCTTCATATAAATTTCTAATCTGCAGTATATAAATTTAAATTTACACTTGTGTTGGTCTATCAATATTGTTTCTATGACGTGAAATACTAAATCTTTTAAAATCTGGGGTAAAAGTGTGCGTAACAGAGCATTCATAGCAAAATAGAGATTATGTGTGTGTAATTAATACTATTCTTAAATGCTAGCGTCCGATCCCACCAATTTTAGGTTTGGTAAAGGCGACGTTCAACGAAGTTTCTTTCCCAGGCTGGAACACTACACCTCCATACGTATGGAGTCTGGGAAAGCGGCAAACGCTGAGTAGACATAACACACGCTCGGCGAAGGAAAACATCGTGACGAAACCTGCATATCTCCAGATAATTCTCGGGATATCTGTTACCTACCAATCCGAATTGAAGCAGCGTGGTAGATCTTGGATCTTCAAAATCGGAGAGAGGAGGTACGTGCCCAGCAGTTACGTTCCTTTTTTGTGATAACACTTTCGAACTATTAATTATAATTGAAGTATAATAATAATAAAATATCACTATTGGTGCATATAAACAAAGTGAACACGATATATTGGAACCCTGACTCCTAAACTAGAATAAACTGTATTTCAGGAGCCAGTCCCCTCTCTTAATAATAGGTAATATACAGTAGTGTTAGTTAAGTTTTTAAATAGGTTAGTATCTATTAAATTTGTTTTTATTTTTTGTACATCGTTGTATGTGGGTATATTTATTTGTGATGTGTGTGTGGGTGTATGTGTGTGTGAGTGCAAGTGGTTACGAATCAATTAAAAAAATCTAGTGTTTTCTTGCTCTTCCAAGTTATGGGTATCTTTAAACACTGTAAACACTCACAAGTTTTGTTGCGCTATGCTCCGCTTTATTATTTATCACAAAGCAACTTTTTTAAATTAGATCATTTTAATACCAGTCATTTAATCAATTAACATTAGAGCTCTAAAATCGTATTGAGTCGAATTAAAATTCTGTATTAACTCCAGACATTTGACTGTAATACGAAATAAATGCGCCGTTAAAAAGTTAACATTTAAGAGCAGTCTGACAACATTACGCCGAGATTCTGGTAGGCGTTAAAATAAACACTTGTTTATACAAATTACATTACATTTGAAGCCATTGTTTTTATAGTAACGTTATTGTTTTCATGCTTAAAGGATTTTCAACGTACCGTACAGTAATCTTTTATCTTACTATCGGATGTTAAATAATTTATAGAATTTCGTTCTGTGTTATAGAAAATCGTTTTGTGTTATGGACCTCCGCAAAGTAACGCTTACTTTGCGGAGGTCCATAACACAAAACGAATGAAAATATTATTTTTCTAAATCGCAAAGCTTAACGATTTTGTCGTGGAGTCTATCTCCTGACGATGTTTCGATTACGGGGCGCAACAATTTTTGAGATTGTGGTGATGAATGTGCGCAGTGCTTGTGTATTGTTGTGTTATAGGTGGCGGGTAGTCCATGAGTTTTTACAAATTCTGCATGTATCAGGTATGAGAACGAATAGTAAACTCTACATTTAGCATTAAATATATTTTCTTTTATCGCGGATTTTAGTAAAATAATATTTTCATTAGTATTGTATCGTATGTTAAGTAAATATTTTATTATATTAACAAAAGTGTCAATAAAAAGTTACAATAGAATTATTTTGCTGTAATTCGCGTTTGTTAAGAGAAACTATGTAATGCTAAGTGTATGAAGCAGACAAAATTCACATACCTTATACATGCAGGACAAGTCCCCACACTTTAGTTTCGGGGCGTTACGATCGTAGAGATTGTGGTAGTGAGTGTGTGTAGTGCTTGTGTGCAGTTCACTCTTTTAACCCGCGACCCACGGAGCAGAGGGCAAGTTAAATGCCACCTGAACATGGGTTCTTTATGGAAATAACAAAACAAAATGAACACGATATTTCCCGAATATTCCAAAATGGGTCAAAGGAGCTTCACGCCTTTGAAATAATATGATATTTTCAAAGAGCGTTCCCCTCACTCGTAAAATCTATAGCATTGTTTGTAAGTTTATATAGAAAACATACAGGAGTCTATTATTTATTTATTTATTTTCAAGGGAAACAAACAGTACATAGTAAAACTAAATAGCTAGTAAAAATGTATAGATCATTGACCAATAAAGTTTCCACTATTTTATAAATCATAAAAGCTAAAAGACAGACAGTAATAAAAATTACAAAATAATACTATAGAAACAAAAAACGAAAAACTCCACGCGCACAATAGAAAAGAAAAAAATATAATAATTATAAAACACAAAAAAGAAATAAAATTTAGTTAGGGTTGCCTTGGACATTTTTTATACTAAACTAAGTTAGTGCTAAACATATCAATGTGGTTATATTATCGTTAGGTGTTATTAGAACTGAGTTCCTAAATATTATAATCTTAACTTCAGTAAAAGAATTATATGATCCACTTTTTAATACACTTAAGTAAATGTAAAGTTGACTCTGAAGGGGTTGGTTGGAAATTCCAAATAACCACCAATTTCCGAAAGCTTAAACGTCGAATACTTATGAATATTCAATATTAATATTTGTTTATTCGCTTGGTATAAATTTGATTTGCATAGTCTTTCCGTTGAATCTTGTATGGCTTAATTTGTAGCATCCGCTTTCCTATTAAACCCCAAAGGACACGGCTCGATTTTATATACTACTAGCTTTTACCCGCGACTTCGTTCGCGTGGACTGTTGTCGTGTGATAGGTCGATAATACATGGCGCTTTTTAATGTCATCCTTTTACTGTAGAATTAGAACAGGATTTCTATAGCCTATTTGTTATTATCCGGTGTATAAGGATTATTTGTGCCAAATTTCATCGATATTGCTAACAAACATACATCCATACTCACAAACTTTCGCATTTATAATATTAGTAGGATAGCATACAGAGTATTATTTAGTTCATTTATTTAAATCATTTAACATTTAACAAAGGCAACGTAAAAACTCTTAATTTATTTAGTTATTCAAAATGGTGTGGTATCCGGCTCCCCGGTAAGAAATGAGGGTAGTCTATTCTACTACCCTCATTTCTTACCGGGATATCATAAAAGACGACTAAGGTAAGTTGACCCACCATGTGGTATCCCGCTGAGTAGAATAGACCACTCTCATTTCTTACCGAGGTGTCGTTGAGTACGATTAACGTTAGTTGAAGTCAGACAGGAGGCGGTAAAATACATAGCCAAATCATGTGACAACATGTTTGTAACATGTTGCGCCGACCCCACTTAGAGTAGGATAAGAGACGGAAGATGATGAATATGTATAAAATGATGAATTGCAAATATGACTCAAGCAGATAAGTTTATATTGAAAACACAAATGTGACTGCGCAAGGGCTGAACCCGCGACCTACTAATAAATGGCATGTGAACGCATGATTAAGCCATCAAAGTTCGTTTATACAGAACTGAATGAATTAATGAATGAATTAATGGATAAATGAATATTCTTTATTGTACAATAATAAACAAATAACACTACTACTACTTCTAAAAGATTTAAAAAGAAACAAAACAACCTTTTGACAATTTATTATTTACGTAGCACCTTAATTTCAAAATATTATCCTTCTTCACACGTCTTAAAACACCTTAAAGCTCTTTATACGCGTCTTCACGAAGAGTATAATATTTTACAACAACAGATTATAACAAACTCCGAGCCCAAAGTAGCTGCAAATGGCAGTTAATAATTCAGAGATTATGTGGCTGAACTGTTGCTGCAAAGATTTATGCTTTCTATAAAGCTGCATACACAGTAACCTGATTTCAGCGATGAATTAACGTAGGCGCTTATGATAACCTGTCAAATAGAATAGAATTATAACGCATTGATGGACCCGTTGGGGCAGTGGGTAGTGACCCTGCCTCCAGCGCCACTGATCGCGGGTTCGATTCCAGCCGAGGGCCAAATTTTCTATAAATGAATTTGTTGGTATTCGAGTCTAGGTGTATATTTAGTATGTATTTAAAAACTATATAGGTATGTATATATTTACCAGTTATTTTTCACCCATAACACAAGTATTAAGTTACTTTGGGGACAGACGATTGTGTTTGTAAGTGTCCCATATATTTATATTTATTTATTAGAAATAAAAAAAAAATAACTGACTGTTACTATGCCCCTGCTTTACATAGGCCGCCTCTCTTTTTCTTTGGAGAGGTTAATTACAATTTAGACTTACCACGCTGCTCAAATACGAATTGGTAGGTAACACATATCCCCACAATTCTCTACAGATATACAGATTCCCTCATGATGATTTTATTTTTCGAAAGACAATTAAGCGCACAAGTTTTAACAGAAAAACTTATTGGTGCGTGGTAGATTTTTTTATTGATGCCTGACCGGGGTTTGAACCCGAGATCCCGTCGAAAGAGTCGCATGATCTTAACGTGCTAAAAGCTGTGATAGCCTGGTATCACAGCTTTTTATGTTTGTATATAAATATACTTATACATATATATATATATATATATATATATATATATATATATATATATATGTCGCATCCTGGCAACCATCATTCCATCATTAAAAATATATTGAAAATACATTGAAAATAGAAGGCGCAGCGGTGACAGAATGCAGACGGCGCATGTGTGAGATGAAGACAGATGCGTGTCATGGGGCAGTTGTGAAAATTGTTAAGAAGAATATAAAGTTGAAGATAAGCGTTGTACTTTTCCATATGCACGATACCCTAATTACGCCCACTAATGTCTAAGAATAATGCCCAAGATACTGATGAGTCTACATCAGTCGTGGGATTCAATCGTGCAAATGGATGGATAGTATGAAGGGACTATGATGACTCACAATGGCGGATACTACAAGAGTTCCGAAAGAAAACAATACAAACAACAAAAAAGAAAAGAAAAAAAAAAATTTCCAAGCGAGACAAATAATATCAATTTGCCGAAGTTTAAACCCGATAAATGATGATTTTTCGTAAAATTGTGGTGTACTACAGCTGTCTTATACTTGGACGGAAAAACAAAAGAAGATACATTTTCTGGAAATTTCTGCGGTTGCACTTATTAATTTAAGCAATGATAGATCAATGGATGATTAAAAATCATTCTGTATATGCCTGTTTTCGTGTTACGTATTTGTTGAATTGTTGGAAGAATTTAAATATAGTGCAAATAGCAGCATCAACGGTGATTACGCATTTGGTACAAAATTGATATATGACTGCAATGGCTTGCATTCACACCGGAGATATCTTCGCGTCAAAAGCTGCACCAGGAACTACAAGTATACTCCTATTTGAAACGAAAGTTATTTATAGAGGATCGCAGATTCAACGCGATCCCAATTCAAGCGTCTTAGTTGCGATCAGCAGTGCGCAGAAAAATGGAGTGTCGCAAACGGATTTTGGAACCAAAAGACTATTGTCTGTGGTACTGTGGTAAGCTCTGGACAACGATGACAAGCAGATTACAAATTATTTGTGTGCTACAGGTGTAGCAGGCTGGGTCACGTCGCGAGTCGCTGCATGGCCAATAGACCTGCTCTTTGAGGTACCAGAACACCGACGTGTAGACTGTAGACCAATGTCTGGTCAAACCGCCATCAGGAGCTTTCACACAATTTGGTATGTGTTATTACTTTGATTTGTTTCTGGGCCTGGATGTTCTATCATAAAAACTTAACAGGGTTGTGCGTAACTATAACAGATTATCAAGTAATCTGTCTATAGATATTATGGGTGATTCAGAGTACTTTTTTAGAAACAAACTTATTCAGTATTTCCTCCTAGACAAGGAGGAGAGATCTTGAAATACTATTTTAAAATTACAGTCATAGCTCCTATAATTATAGTTTTCAATTGTTCTTTTTGCCGCTTTATTGTATTTATATTTAGATCTTCTTTTTTCTCAAATTTATTACGTTGTTTATGTTCATTGTCACTTTATATAGTTGTTGTCAATCTGCGCATGCTGTTGCCATCTATAATTAATATAGCACTTAATTATAATAATCGTTGTACATTGTGTATTTGTAGCTATGTATGGTGTTTATATTGTTGATGGCCTTTTTAAATAAATAAATAAAAGAGACTATAGCTAATAAATTTAGTACGGAAATATTTGATAATGTTGTCATCAATAGGGATGGCTAACAAGAATGTTTATAGTATCTTTCAAATAATTGTCAAGTAAAAGTAATCGGTTTTGCAACTGAAATTATAAGAAGAGGGTGAACTTTTCACCTTTTGCCAATCCAGCTATTTTAGTCAAAAACATAATGTATCTTATTGTCTTTCAAAAATACCTGAGAGTCAAGTACCTATTGACAATGACAAGATTTGTGGTAACGTAATTTGTGTTGAAGTTTATACAGACGGGTTCTTGGTTCGGTGGGTCGGTGACTGTACCAGAGTATCGTCTGTAGCCCAGTAGAAATCGGCATCTGCTCAGGGTGGTCCGTGGGTACGCAGTGAGCGATAGCTCTGGGGGTCGATGACACCAGGGTATCGTCTGTAGCCCGGTAGAAATCGGTATCTGCTCTGAGTAGTCCGTGGGTACGCAGGGAGCGATAGCTCTGGGTGGTATAGTCGGGTCTAGCTGTGTAGCGATGGCCGTGAGTCATGTGGACTCGTTATCCCTGAGGGAAGACCCTTCTGCTGAGACAGAAGCGGTAGACCACGAACAAGATACCTGGGTTGTTTTTGAAGTAAATTCTGATAGGTTTTCTGTTTATTTTTGTAATGTCATGGTGAGTGTCAGTCAATGGTACTCTGCCTCAGTACTTTTCGTATGCATTATGGGTTTGGCATGCCCTTACATTTTATTTGTTGGGTTTCATAATTCAATGATCAACTTATGATGAGATATAATTTTCCTTGTTTTGTTCGTTTATTAAAAAGATCTAGACCTCAATGACCCAGATGTTGTAGGATAGGCCGAACGGAATTTCTGGGTTCGTTTGTTTGTTACAGATCAACACACGGAGACGTGTGTCTCGCAGGATGGCCGTGTCGCATCCTGGCAACCATCATTCCATCATTAAAAATATATTGAAAATACATTGAAAATAGAAGGCGCAGCGGTGACAGAATGCAGACGGCGCATGTGTGAGATGAAGACAGATGCGTGTCATGGGGCAGTTGTGAAAATTGTTAAGAAGAATATAAAGTTGAAGATAAGCGTTGTACTTTTCCATATGCACGATACCCTAATTACGCCCACTAATGTCTAAGAATAATGCCCAAGATACTGATGAGTCTACATATATATATATATATATATATATATATATATATATATATATATATATATATCTTTAATATTTAAATGAGATAATCTTGTATGTGGAATCTCGGAAACGGCTCCAACGATTTTCTTAAAATACACCATGCAGGAGGTTTTGGGGGAAATAAATCGATCTAGGTAGGTTTAATGAAAAAAATCGTTTTATCCCTGTTTTTGGGGCATTAAAAAAAATACTAAAATTCACTTTAAATTTACTGAATATATAAAACACTATTTTTGCCGGTAAATGTCAAGTAAGCGTAGCGTTTTCGGGAAACGAGTGGTCGCGAAATGAAAATACCTAGGATCGAGCCCCACTTACCCTATTATTTTTTCTTTCCTTCTTTTTGAAGTTTTTTTTTTATTTTGTAAAAAATTACCGAGCAAGGTCACTCGGTCAACCAGATACTTACCTATGTCCTTGTCCATGTATGTGTGTCCAGAATCAAGGGTTTCAGCAATTGGATTTTTTCACATTTCTGTTTTTTTTTACTTATAACTTACTAGCTTATGATCGAGTTATTATGCATTTACCCTAATTCCGGCCGATCCCACGGAAATCCGTGGTTGTTTGAGGTAAAATTTATTATTGTTTGATGAATAATATAACGATTACATTGAGTATTAGCTGAGTTACATAAAAACTTAGGCATTTTAGGAAGCGATAAAAACTTTGGCACTTACGAGTATATGTAAGAAAGATGGTACACCATGACTTTGTTAGCGCCAACTTTAACTTTTTTTTATAAATATATATATATGGGACACTTACACACACGGTCGTTCGTCTCCAAACTAATTAACTTAATACTTGTGTTATGGGTGCCAGACAACTGGTGAATATATACATATGTTTATAATTTTTGGATACATACTTAAATAAAAATATACACCCAGAGTCGAAGACCAACGAATTGATTTATAGAAAAATGCTGGCCCTCGGCGAGAATCGAATCTACGACCCGCGTGCCTGAAAGGTAGGATCACTACCCACTACGCCAACTTCTAAAATTCCGTTACAAACGTAGTCATATTTAAAGAGAAACAAATACATGCTCTCTAAATGTTAGGTATGTCTTAAATACCCAGCTCTAATCAGTGCTCCACTTATGCTATGGTCCTTTTAAAATTCTATAAAATTCTATATTTAAAATGTTATAGCTTTTTTAAATTTCTTTTACACCTCCCCTTTTTATTATATTAAAATTATTCATAACAATTAATATTTACATAATTATTATTCATACATAAGAAATTTAAATGATAGGTTTTAGGAAGACCATGTTATTTGTAAAATTTGGCACTGAAATCTGGCATTGTATTTAAATGGTCAACTCGTAAGGGTTAACTCGTGTCGAAGCCATTTTCGAAAATTGACAAGATTAACAATAAAATTAACCCCTGTGGAGCGTCGGCACCACAATGGGAAACACTGCCTCAAATGAATCAAAAATGCTACTAAATACTGTATCTCCCGTTGTCTTACACAATAGTAAGCAACCGATCTCACTGAATCACCCACACAATTTATCAATCACATTTACCGAAATCCCTCAAGATATATGGGGCTATTATAACAGGGCACTGCGGTACACTCACATGAATGATCTGCTGCGACGTAATTGCTGATGTTCGCCCTCACAATACAGATTAGGGTCCTCTATAAATCTATATCAAAAGGATTATATGGTATATATTATTTGTATTGTGTTCGAGGTCACAGGTTATTTGAATACAAGCTTGGACATTTATTTTATATCTATAGTAAATAACGGGTATAAAATGTTCTAGTAAGTTAGATTCAATGCCGTATTCGAGAACTACATCGTTCCAGTTATGTTTCAGAATCTTTGTTTTTCAAAAATAATGAATATATTAATTTGCTATAATCCGCGATAAAAGAAAATAAATGTAAAGCTAAAAGTAGAGTGTACTATTCGATACATCCAGAATTTATGAAAACTCACGCACTACCAGCCACCGATAACACAACAATACACAAGCACTGCACACATTTACCACCACAATCTCAACGATTGTTTCGCCCCGTAACCGAAGCATCGTCGGGACTAAGCTTTGCGCGAGGCTTTGCGATTTTGTCGTGGAGTCTATCTCCTCATTTGGGAAACGAGGGGTCTAGAGAGGTAAAAATACCCTAGCTTCGAGCCCCACCTACCCAACTAATTTATAATTTTTTTCCAATTATCATTTTTTTCAAATTTTTTTTTTAATTACTTTCTCGGTCACCCAGATACTTTTATATAATCTGCTATTAAAGAGAATATATGCCAAAATTAGCATATACTTAAACATAGAAAAACATGAAGCTGTGATGGCCTAGCGGTGCGACCGTGTTAATCTCTAGAGACGATCTTGGGTTCAAAGTCGGGCAGACACCAATGAGTTTTTCTATTAAAACTTATGTGTCAAATTGATAATTGCAATTTATCACACGCTTTTCGGTGAAGGAAAACATCGTGAGGAAACCTGCATATCTCTAGAGAATTCTGGAGATATGTGTAACCTACCAATCCGCATTGGAGCAGCGTGGTAGGTCTTAGCTCCAATCCTTCTCTCCAATAACGGAGAGAAGAGGCCTATGCCCAGCAGTGGGATAGTAACAGGCCGCTACTTACTTTTTTACTTAAAACATAGAAGTACTTCGTATTTCAGAGTTAAAGTCATCAGACCCAAAGACTTGGGCGCCTATTAATTGCTAGTTTAACCAGCTAATAACGTAATTTAACAACCACATCCTGAAGATATTAAATATTGGCATGAAATAAGAGGAATAAAATAGAGCACTCAACTAAAATACTAAGTTATGTAATTGTATTTATTTTACAATAAGTATAATTTGATACGTGTGTTCTCGAACTAAATATTACCAAAGTAATGTATTTAATGGCTTCATTTTGATTTAATACCAGCAATTTCAGTAAACTTAATGAAATATTGGAACCTATCAAAAGATTGAAGTTCGTATGTTCGAACTAAATACTTAAAAGGCTTCCGGGAACTTGATTGAAGCTAAAGAGAAATATTATTATAAGCGTATAAATAAATTATTATTATAATAAGCGTATAAATAAATTATTAAGAGCAGCTTGTAACTTAGTTAACGTGAAAATAAATGTATAGGTACCTATGTAATGTAAATGGGATTATAGCAAAATTTTATTTCCAAACAGGTGGTTACATTTCTTAGATAAACTTAACTTAAATAGATGCTAAATATTGTAAGTAAGTATCGAGATTTACTAGTAGCCCCCAAACTAGGTAATCCTGTATTTTTTTATATAACTTTTATTGTTATTGCTTCTCTATGTGTGTAAATGGTTTTTTTTGTGTTTTGTGAATGAATAAAGCTATTCTATTCTACATATAATACATATTTAAATATACTTATACAAGTACACTAATACTAATGTATAAAGGAAACCTTACACTGTCTCATTATCTTAATCGCACCACGTCAGTAACACCAGAGCCGTAGGCGAGAGTGGACATGAAATGACATACTATTAGGGCGTGTTTGAGCTGGTATTAAACTCATACAATACGCACTCAATACAGGTGAACTCATAGATACTCAAAAATTAACATATACACTGTAGTGTAATTATCCATAATTTTCCAAATATACATTGTGATACCTATATCTGGAAAATTTATATTTGAACATTAATGTAATTAACCTTTTTGGTTATTAAAAAATACTCTTTGAGTGTAATAATCAACACGTCTGCAAATAAAAGATATTTACAATAAATAAAATGATCATAGCAAATAAATTTCATATTTAGCATTATTATAACTATACATATATAAACTTATGTATAGAAAATGCAACCTTTTTGGTGTCACTTCACATAAATCAATATAATTTTACCAAATTGACACAAAGATGCTAGTCGTATAAGAATATATTTTGGTTATTTTGACGTCCTTATAGTTGTATACAAAAATATATTATTATAGTGTCTATTTAATTTTTATAAATAAAATATTAATTAAATGTAACTAAATTAAAAATAGATGTAAATTTATTACGTTAATTAATGATAATTTGTTTACATGGGTTTTCTATGATTACTTATTTCTAAAGGCCGTTTGTTTATTTAATTTATTTAGCTATTAAAAATATTTTAATCAACAGTAGGTCATCCAAATGATTGATGTACAGAGCGATGGATGGATTCATCAGGCTGATGGTGATATTAGTAAAGTTGACCATCACTATATTAGAGGAAGTGATTCGCTCTATCCTAGCAACCGGAATCGCTGTTATCATGATCGGAGTCCTTGGAGTTAGTGGTGTTATAATAGGCTACGTTTTACTTAAGTATGTATAAAATTAAATAATACCTTTTATAGAAGTTTTAGTTTTTAAAATTTGGTCGTGGGGCCTACCTCCGGATATTGCTTCAGTAACGTAGCGAAACGATCAAAATTCAAAATTTTCAAATTCAAGTAAACTTGTAAACTTGTGCGTTTGAATTATCAACTCTACTGCTGGTTCAGAAAGGTTCCTACAGAGAAGAGCCAGCAAGAAACTTGGCGGTTGCTCTTTTCAAAATAATACTTATAACTAGTTACATTTAGTTCTTTTTTACATTTTTTGTTGTTAATGTTATACTGTTTTTGTGTTAAGGCGTGTTGAAGGTTAAAGATTTATAAATAAATTTAAAAAAATAAATTAGTCATTACATATCTTGTACAGGGTCGAACAGTAGCTATGTCTACGCATTTTTATCATCTAAATAATCCTCAACAGTATAGTAAGCTTTTTGTATTGGGATTGGATACATAGGATCGTTGAGATGGTCGTAGTGTGTGTGTGTACGGTATGTGTACACATATGTAATTAAGAAGAATGTAAGTAAGACAATTATATAAGTGGGCTCGTTTTTTGGCTTATAGGTATAGTGACTGTAATAAAAATCGATGTTTCACACCTCGTACCCTTGGTAGCATGATCGTCGTCGCCGGATGGGCTTATGCTGTATACACTATGTACAATGCTATAAGGAGGTTATTTTTATAGTAAGTCATCAAGTGTATTCGTAGAAATTTTGTTCAAAAGAACTTTATACTAAAGCTTAGTTTATTTTATTTAACAGTAGTCTATGGTCCACTGTAATTGAATATCATCGCTTATGTTATTCATGGATAATGTAAAAATTAAATATTATAAATAGTTTATATGCCTTTTCTTATCTTTTTTTATTCTTATTTTTATCGGGTCTTTAAACCTCTTAGAGGTTATGTCAGACCCACCGTACCCTAATAATACCTATTTTTACATATGTATTACATCGAGACTTGTATACAATATTTGTGCTTACTCTTAAATCGGTACTGCGAGGATAAAATGTATAGTACCCAAATGTTTAATATCGACTTTAAACCGTTTGACAAAGTATGATTTAAAGTCGATATATGCCTTATATGTCTTTACCGTGTGGTATCCGGCTGAGTAGAGTAGACCGTTTGCTAGACGCCAAAGTCTAGCAAATGGTCATTTCTAGTCCTAGAAGATCCTAATAGTTTTTAAAGCATCATCAGGTAAGTCCACATTATTCTAATATTACTATAACGTTTATATAAAGTTTTTACGTCGTGTGGTATCCGGGTGAAAAGACCACCTTCATTTCTTACCGAAGTGTCGTCAAATGCGACTAAGGTAAGTAGACCCACCGCGTGGTAACCGGTTGATTAGATAGACCACCCTCTTTCTTACCGAGGTGTCGTAAAATACGACTAAAATTGACGTTAGGCAGGCGGCCGGTCGTAAAATACTCAGCCAAATCATGTGACATGTTTTTAACATGTTGTGCCGATCCTACTACTACTACTACTAGTGGGATAAGAATAGTTTTATATGCCTTAACTAAATGGCGCTTTACTTTAGTGGGTCACGCTATCAAGATATTCACTAAAATATATACAGGGAATACAATTATGAAAATCATTGTTCCCCAATGATGCTTATGCGTTGGCCTAAGTATCCCGCCATATAATTAGTCTTCGCCTGGTAGTGAAGGGGTTAAGGCATAAGGCATATTATAACTAAAGTTTATATTACCCCATTTACTTTACCTACATATCGGCGAATAAAGGCCACAATTGCCCAAAGACAAAAAGATGTACAAAAAAGTTTATTAAATTTTAACGAACACGGAGATTTAAAATCTGTTCAATGTTAACCACACATTTGGTGCCTACCGTGTTTTATTAGATCAAATATATTCCAAATTTACAAGCACGTTAAAATCTACACCTACCCTGAAGAAACGTATTAAACTTTGGCAAATTAATACAGGAAATAAACTTTAAATAGATACACGGAATCACTGAAGTTTTAATCGAGTCCAGTCATGTGATTCGTGTAAATTCCTTTCAACTGGTACCGCAGTCGAAGATTAAATTAATTAGTGTTAGTTACGTACCGTGTATAAATGTACCGTCGTATACCTCAGGTTAAGGCATTCGCAACGCACGCTTCGCGATGTCTGTACCCACCTTTACATTTTAGACGATGTGCGCTGACTATTGATGTGGTATAAATACTAAGATTGTCTCAGATCATGGAGTGTGCTATACTAAGGGCCTGTTTCACAAGTTACCAATAAACTGTCAGTTAGCTTATTCGGAACATATCTGACCCATATCTCGGAATTTTGCGTTTCTCAGTTTTCTGATAGGCTTATTCAGTACTTAATGTCCTTAATAAGTTAACAGGTAGATAATGTGGCTGTTATTTAGTTTATCTGCTGGATAGCAAATACCTATTTCAAAATGGCCGCGATTTTATTTTTTATTTTTTTTACTTTTTAGAGACATTCATCTGCTACTTAGTTTATTTGTCGGTTAACTATCCGACACTTTATCAGTAACTTAAAAAACAGGCCCTAAGAATGGTTCTGCATATAGACTGAGGTATACTTAGAGTGTTTCTGATAGAAACATACTTCTATACTGGTACTAGTGTTCTGGCATTGGCTCCTCTACTCTAGTATAGTAAAGCCATGGTGTTGAGTGACCAAATCGACCGCGCGCAGTAAATCTAATTTCTTTTAGAAGCCTATATCCACAACAATAAATAATAGAATTCAATATGCGTACATTCTTGTCATTTCTCTTGTAACTAGCTGGCTGTTCGCGAATTATTTCGTTCGTAATAAAAATAACTATACATCAACGTAGACGGTTAACACAAAAACTGGTGGGCGCGAGGATTGTATAAAACATATTTTAACGCGCTTTGTTTCCAAAAGGAGTTTATTACTGCTCTAAATCAAACAGCCAGAGAAACTTTTCGGATTATGTATATTTTTTGTTATCGTTAAATTTCCCCCATGTACAATGAGACTTTTTGGATATAACATATCTACAAAACACGCATGGTTTTTGTTACGATAACGATATTTTTGTTTTTTAATTTGTAATAAAAATAAAATTCATGTTACATTTTTTAATTAACAATATTTCGGTTTTACATTTTATCGTGGAGTCTATCTTTTGATGATATTTTGGTTACGACGTGAAACGATTTTTGGGATTATGGTAGTGAATGTATGCAGTGCTATCATTTTAATGTGCTGTTGGTGGTTTATATAATGCATGCAATTTACTGCATGCATAATATATATGCAGAAACACGAATAGTAAACTCTACTTTTAGCATAAAATAAATTTTTGTGACGATTTAATAATTGCAAAATAATATCATCTTTACTTTTATGTTATGGACCTTCTTTAAAATAACCCCTAATTCTATAAATTATATACTTACAGTACTATAAATTTGTACTAATTATGATAATTATGTACTTACTGAAAAGCCGCCGTGTGGTGTCCAGCTGAACACAATAGACCACCCTCATTTCTTACCAAGGTGTCGTAAAAGGCGACTAAGGAAAGTTGACCCACCGTGTGGTATCCGGCTGAGTCGAATAGACCACCCTCATTTCTTACCAAGGTGTCGTAAAAGGCAACTAAAGAACGTTGACCCGCCGTGTGGTATTCGGCTGAGTCGAATAGACCACCCTCATTTATTACCAAGGTGGCGTAAAAGACAACTAAATTAAGTCGACCTATTGTGTGGTATCGGGCTGAGAAGACTAGACATCCCTTATTTCTTACCTAATATCGTAAAAGGCGATTAAGGTAAGTCGACGTCCGGTGGCCTGTCGTGAAATACCATCATGTTGTGCAGACCCCACTTAGAGTGGGATAATGGCAGGATAATGATGATCTACTTACTGAAAAGAGCAACTGCGGAGTTTCTAGCTCTTGTAGGTAAGATCAATTTACCTAACCAGCAAAAGTGTTGACGATTCAAAAGCTTTGTATTCAAGCTATTTATTTTTATGTTATACGAATAAAGAATATTTTATACATATTTGATTCCGAATCAAGATTGAACTACGAAACTTTCAGGTCATCTTCAAGATATATACGATAACAACATTTCTTACTTCTTTCGTATTTGTTTCGCCTAGATTTAAGTCTCAGGTATATGCGAAGTAATTTATAGTTGTAAGCCTATTTCATACGCTTGACTACATAAATATTCGTTTCAATTCTGGGGCTTGAACGTTTAGCGGAATGGAAACCCGTTCATTTCGGATATGAAATATAATTTGATATTCAAGGTTGAATCGATTCAAAGCGGAAAAATGCTATTTATCACTTATTTTCTTTTTTATTAAATTAAAAAATGTAAAAGTAACGAGACAAGCTGTGATACGCCGTGTGGTATCCGGCTGAATCGAATAGTACCACCCTCTTTTCTTACCGAGGTGTCGTAAAAAGCGACTAAGGTAAGTTGACTTACCTTGTGGTATCCGGTTAAGTAGAATAGATCACCCTCTTTCTTATCAAGGTGTCGTAAAATACGACTAAGATACGTTGACGTCAGGCAGGCGGCCGGTCGTAAAATACGTATCCACATCATGTGACAACATGTTTATAACATGTTGTGCCGACCCCACTTAGAGTGGGATAAGGGCAGGAAGATGATGAACGAGATAAGCTGTGATAGTCGAACGGTAAGATCATGTGCCTCTCTCGAGGGGATCATGGGTTCAAAACTCAAAAGCCAATGAGTTTTTCTACTTAAACTTAAGTCCCTCATTGATATTTGGAATTTATCAAACGCTTTTCGGTAAAAGAAAACATTGTAAGGAAATGTATACCTTTGGAGAATTACTGGTATATGTGTAACCTACCAATCCACTTTGGAGCAGCGTAGTGGGTTTTGCTTCTAACTTTCTCTCCAAATAAGGAGACAGAAGGCCTATGCCCAGCAGTGGGATAGCAATAAGTCTTTACTTCATTTACTTCAATTAAAGGCAACAAAATAAAAATCAATCAGACTTACGACATCCGGAAATGGTCGGCTACGTCTTATATAGAATCATTGCCTCTCTTGGCGGTAAGTGAGATACAATATGGCGCCACAGTTGACGTCACATCCGTCTCATTTTGGCGGTACGAAAACATCAACGGAGCTCACGGCTATAGCTGACAGTTACGGCTCAACTTCCGTGCCTCGGCTTTGACTCTTTATGGCTTGGCTACTAGTAAAATTTAAGCACCATTAAACCTCGATTATTTTAAAATTTAAGCACCATTAAAACGATCGAAATTCCTTAGTTCAAATGCTATTTCCATCATCACCAATATTTCCAAATATTTCTAAAAATTCACGCTTCTGCACGCAGTAGTAATAGACCACCCTCATTTCTTAACGAGGTGTCGTAAAAGGCGATTAAGGTAAGTAGACCGGCTGTGTGGTATCCGGCTACGCAGAATAGACCACCCTCTTAGTTTCCGAGGTCTCGCAAAAGTCGACTAGTGTGAACCGCAGATATCTTTGTCACTTTCATGTTAGGCGAATTTCTATCTAACTAATACTCGTAAGTGAAATAAAGGACATAGGCAAATCTATTACCTGTAAATAGATCTTACATGGCCAAATGTTTTTATAGGCCATTGGTTCCGATATATATTATAATAAACGACGATATTTCTACTTGATTCTTATTCAATAAATAAAATGCAATTTTCCCGAAGTCAACTCATTTACTCTTTCGCAACGACTCAATGAATGACACATAAAAATATGACAGCCACAATGCTTTTTCATATTAATCGCCAACTCTATGAAGGAGGTTGAATTACAAACATGTTGTAACAGTCGACCATCCTGACAACATTTGCGACCCCGCAAATCTCATAAGCTGACTTCTGGGAATGAATCTACTACCGATTCGGAATGCTGATTGTACTGAGAAGAATCGGCAAGAAACTCAGTACTTGCTCTTTTAATCTTTAAAAGAAAACCGCACATGCCATGACATGACAGGACTACGCTCACGCTTTATGCTCAACTCCAAGCTCACGCTTTATGCTCAACTCTTTAAGCTCAACTCCTCAACTCCTTGAGCTTTTCGCACCATAAGCATTTCGCACCTCAAGCTCACCCTCAATCACTGTCATGGCATAACACAGCTCAATTAGTGGCAACCAACTCAGCAGATACACACGTAAACAGACTCGCAAATGATGACGCTCAAAGAACAATCACCACTTCTAGGCAGAGCCTAGCTGACAGTCGTTGCAGATGTCCACAGTCTAGAAAACAATCGTTACAACTGGAAAGATCCAGAGAACAATCGTCATTCTAGCTGACAGTTCCATCGAACAAAAGTCACGGGCGCGTCTAAGGCCTCACATAGCACATCGTCACGTTGATCTTACAGAATTAATTAACCGAATACCAATTACCATCAATAATCTCTCCAATAAAAACTCCATTTTTTATTCCATAGCATCACATATCGCAACTATCTCTCAAATTATACGAAATTCGCACTCTCCGCGTTGTCTCAAGATATTGATCGTCATTTGTCTTTTCTTTAAACTCTTTAAATTTCCAGATATTCCTTATGTCCACTCTATTCGTGAGTTTAGGTTACATCCCACTTCTGAATATAATAAACGACGATATTTCTACTTGATTCTTATTCAATAAATAAAATGCAATTTTCCCGAAGTCAACTCATTTACTCTTTCGCAACGACTCAATGAATGACACATAAAAATATGACAGCCACAATGCTTTTTCATATTAATCGCCAACTCTATGAAGGAGGTTGAATTACAAACATGTTGTAACAATATGGATATGAGGAAGGAGATAGTAAACAAATTGTAACAAAATGAAAAGAACCCTCACGTATAGATCCCGACTCCTGTATATAAATGTCACATCACCTTGAAATGAAGTGTTACCCGCTATTTGTTTATCAGTCCCCTCGCTCAGTAATAAGGATGTTGAACGTTCCCGCGCTCTCCATCATAACTGCCATACTGACATTAACTAGTACCCTGATATACAAATGTCGCTAGATATGAGTATACCGTCGATTCGATTATAAATATTGTAATAAAAGAAATAGATACGATGGAAATGAATTTTAAACCGCGTGGTATTGTACACTTTCGGGTAGCTAATAATTATGGTTAACATCACCAAAAACATTCGCAACATTGTAAATACTTTAGGAGCAGCTAGATGCAATGGTCAAAATGCCGCCCTAACGGGGTCCTCTATGCGTTCCGAACGGGGTCTATCCGACGCTCAGTTAGGTCACCGAGGCGGTTGATACATCTGGTGTTACCAATGCATCGATTAGCGGAGGAAGGGACCACTGCTAGTTTTTGAAATCAAAAACCACACGTTTAACAGAGAAAGAGGGCTTCAGATTGTCAACGACTTAGGATCCATTGATCAATAAATATAACTCGCGGAAAAATCGTTGCAAGCTATATCGGGTGCGGATAATATCACTGTGGTGTGCAACAAACTTTACATGGATTGTGCGGTTCAAGTGAGGGTAGATAAACAACATAATGACTGTAGTACTCGGGAACGAAGATGCCGCAGCGCTCCAGTCAGTTCGTGACCACGGTGGATGCAACTCTGCCGCAATGTCGAACCTCGTGTAAAGGTAGTTCGATTATAACGCGATGTGACCCGTATGTTTTTATAATAATCTGAAGGGGCCACTGTTAGAGAGGCCCCGATCCAGGTGTGGCGCTCCCCGGGGTAAAGAACGGCTGCTGGCGGGGATGGGGGCTATGTGTACAACGTTAACCTATCCCCTCCACCAGCAGTGTAGTGAAGCACTTTCCGAGTCCAACATGCCCGCCGCTCGTCTCCGTCGGGCGGTGATAACCCATAATGGGTTTTCTGACATAAAAAAATGTTAAAACGTGCTCGAAGTGTAAAAGATTAAAAATGATCTCATAAAAACGAATCTTATAACAACCCAACTTATTGGGTTCAACAGTTGTAGCTATAATAAACATATAAAAGCATTTCATCGAGCATATCACGTGATTTCAACTCTAGACTAGTATGCCAAATTTTCTAACATGAAATGAAATTCATAAAGTGTTGAAAACATTTCGTTACATAATATTGTGTTCGTCGAAATTCTACATTCTTTGTAAACTATTTGACTTACAACTACATATTTGCAGACAACGATACTCAAATATCATATCATAGTGTCGGATGTCTGAATATTTGTTCTTAGTTATGATTTATTACATACTTCTTTAACCTCTAACTTCCTTCGTTTGCAAATAGATGACGGTTCCATTTATCCGAGCTCTTATAACGTTATGGTATTTCGTACATTAATTATAATATTCACCACTGCTAAGTGTGAGGTCAAGGCACTGTTTTCTTATAAAGATAATGTAGCAATAAGAAATAAGATAACGTGATGCTAAGCAGAAAATTTGTAACCCATAAAAATACAAATTTATGATGTTTCGGGACTATTGTATTTACAATATAAAATTATTATATTAATCTATGTTATCTTTGTTACTATCATATTAAAAATCTGGTAGTGAAAGCCTGTATGATTTATTAATGCGTTTTAGGGTGCGCGCGCGGGTGTGTGTGCGTGTTCGTGCTTTTTTGTGTGTATGTTTGTGTGTGAGAGAGAGAGAGAGTAAATGTGCGTGCGTGCTTGCGTTATTTCTTGGAAGTGTTTCTCTCTCATTGTCATGTAAATGTTATATATTTTTATCGATGACAAGAAAATGATAATAAGTTAAGTGAATGTGAAACACTATTAATAAAAGGCTACTATTGAAGAATACTTATATGATTAGAATGTGTGGATATAGCTACTCTTTGACCCTGTAGAAGACTATTATCTAAATGTAACTAGTGAGAAGAATTATATTTTTAAAAAAGAAACTTCTCGGTACGAACAGCTTTCCCAACCAGCAGTAGAATTAACGATTCAAAGGCACTTGTTTACAAGTTTACTTGCATAAAGAATATTTTGAATTTGAATAAATTGTGTAGAACAACTAGAATGACCTTTAAAATCTTGGTTAAAATCAACCACCAAAAGCAAAGTCATCGTAACTTTGAACCGATGAAGGAAAAAATATTATTCAAGCAATTGATTTTATCGCATTGTACATAAATTTCTTTCAGATCAAACGTTGAAGTTTAATAAAATACGACTTTTTCAAAGGCAGTACCGCGAAAGATTATAGTTCAAAGAACTTAAAGCTCAGGATTCACGTAGTGATTCGCATATTCCCAGACACCAGTGTCGAACTTGACGTCTGAGACATAAAGTTGCTCGTTTTTGATGCAATAAAGCATGCATAAAACTGCAATTTGTTATAGCTATCTAGGAATACGTATCACAATAATAGCAATATCTCGCATATAGTATGAAATTTTTATATATGAAAATTTGCGAAAATTACATTTGAAGCAAACTTTTAGCTACGATTCGAGGATAACTTTGGTAATTTTTCGGGTAAGGGACCGTTAACGATGTCTTTGAATGTATGAAGGCAGTGTAACCTTTTTTCAATAAATACCCAATACTTTATTTAATACAGTAATTAGATTTATTATAAAAATATATAGCCGTCATGATTCATTGGTCACATATTTTTTGTATTTTTTTATGTTTCAATGGGTGTATAAATAGGGGTAGAGCGCAAAAGCTCTACCAGCTATGAAAAACGAAATTCGAAGGCTACCGTCTCTATGGCCATACTCGCTATGTCTCGACCGAAACGCCTAGGCCGAGACGTGTAAGCTCGGAGTAACCATGTACTCTTGAGAGTGAAGAGGTAGCTCTTTGCTCGTCTCAAATCAAAATCCGTTTTATTGACAACTGTCACACTTACCCTACATGAACATGAACACTTATAGAATAGACAATATAACATTAAAAATTCTACCTATGCAGAGAGATGTGACCCCCATATTTCGCTACCGTGTCGGTACTTGTGCCCTAGTCAAAGGGTCCCGCACAATTAGCGAGTGTGTCACTGTTCAAAATCTAGAGTGTACACAGTCACTCTGAGATTACACGTCTCGGCCGAGGCGTTCTGGGCGAGACATAGAAACTGCTCTCGAGTGAGAGTGTAGAGCCGCGATCGCTAGTATTGTTCATGTTTATTTTTGGTATCTGGATTTGACTGTCAGGGTCACTTAAGACTTTTTTGAAGCGCCTTTATTTTCGATGATATGTCATGAGCTAGAAGCGACTGTAACGTTACGTAAAAAATCTACAGAGTGTTTTCTTTACATAGTTTTGGTTGAGTTGTGGACTAGAGCCGGGCAACAACATTATATAAAAGAAAAATTAAGTTTACTGAATTCAGTGTTTAGTAAAAGCTTTTTTATTTGATCTCAAAAGTTTTCGATACTAATGTAAGATAAAGACTTCTAAGTAATTATGTAACTGTATTACTGTTTGCTTAGTATCATAGACAAACGTGAACTTTATTTTTCAACTTTTGCGTAAATGGGCTCTAAAAGCTTTTAAACTTTACCTAAGTGTAGTAATTTACTAATTAACTAATTAACCATTGATATAATTAAATTTATGGTTCTTAATATTATTCAATTCATATTCTGTCAAAATACTTTAATAAATAATAAAGTACCTGGGTGATCGAGCCTTGCTCAGTAATTTTTTTAAAAATACAAAAAAATATAATAAAAAATAAATTAAAAAATCGCCGGGTGACATGTGGGAATTAAACCTAGGTTTCGAACTTTTTTGGACTGCGCGTTACAAATAGGCTGTCACAGCTTTGCGTTTGACAGCTAAAAATTTCATTTACTTTCTATTCCTACTTTATCACTTTTTTAGTGCGCAAAAACAGGGATAAAACGTGATTTTTTAAAATAAAACCTAGCTAGAATAATTTTTCTCACCCAAAACCCTCCACATACTGAATTTCAGGAAAATCGTTGAAGAAGTCGAGATTCCGAAAATATATTTATATATATAAATACAAGATTAAATCATTTAAATATTAAAGATATCTAAACACTAGCAACTCGTGAATTTTAAGATTAATCAAATTTTTATTAAAACCTTAAGAAAATTTAGATGAATGACGTAACGCCACTTTCTATCATAAATCATATTTAAAATTTGTGGGAACCAAATCTTATTTAAAACCATATTTATTTGAAAATTTAAAAATAATATAACATGTTTTAAATAGATAAGTATATAAAGTTAACAATAATATTTAATTCTTTTGGTGCCTAATTTCCTACGAGCTAACATTTTCGTGCTCTTATTTCTATGTTTTTGGATGGTAGCAATCTAAATAAGTGGATACTACTTATTTAGGCTACCTATTAACATTATGTATCACTGTTGGACCTTAAATTATACTTATTAAGACTTAGAATCGCTTAACCTGGATAGTTTTGTGTTTATTTCGGAAACAGTCGTAATGATTTGTGTACCGTAAACTTCTCACCAAGCGATATCTTGTCTTGCAATCTTTGGCACTCCATTGAAATCAATGGACTCATAAATAATATTTGTAACACTTCAGATCCAATATCTCCCCTTAGATATGGCGATAGCCATAACAATTTTGTTTGGTCATACGGAGTCGTGTCTACACAGTACACATAACAAAGTAAAATATGAAGTCAAGTGTTTTTGGTTGCGAACTACGTATTTCAACAATTGCATTCTAATATTGTAAATACCTACCTGTTTGTTTATTTATCTATTAATCTATCTATATGAATGAAAATGAATATTTGTCTGTATGTCCTTTCATCATCCTCCTGTCCTTATCCCACTCTAAGTGGGGTCGGCACAACATGTTATAAACATGTTGTTATATGATTTGGCCACGTTTTTACGACCGGCCGCCTGCCTGACGTCAACTTACTTTAGTCGTATTTTACGACACCTCGGTAAGAAAGAGGGTGGTCTATTCTACTAAACCGGATACCATATGGTGGGTCAACTTACCTTAGTCGCCTTTTACGACACCTCGGTAAGAAATGGGGTTGGTCTCACGGCGGGTCGCCTTACCTTAGTCGCCTTTTACGACACCTTGGTAAGAAATGAGGGTGGTGCTATTCTATTCGGCTGGATACCACACGGCGTGTTTGTCTGTATGTCCTTTATAGACTCCGAAATAAATAAACACGGGTAAACATAAAGCTAAATGTGCTTTCTCTCACATCCTAATTTATTATGAATCACGACTACCCATTTATGCTTAAACAGACATATTCGTGAATTAATTAACCGATTGTCTCAATGCATCCTAATTCGGGCTATTCGTAGAATTGATATTAACTCATCGACATAGGATAAATGGCAGAGCATGAATTGTTTTGCTGATCACGATGAAATGCAAATTAATATGATAATTCAAGCTATTAGTATATAATATTGCTAATGAATACAAAATTGAAATGATGTGAAATAAATTTAGAAAAGTAGCCGCTACTTTGCGAAATTCCATAGTACAAAATTTATGATAGAATTATTTTGATAAAATTCGCGTTTATTAAAAAAAACATATCACGACCAAATCTCAAAGCTTACCGACTTTGTCACAAAGCTTTGAGATTTTGTCGTGGAGCCTATGTCTTGAAGATGCTCCGATTTCGTCTTGTGATACATGTGTTACATGCACACACACACAACGCACACACACACACACACAAACACGCATGTGTGTGTGTGTGTTAGCAGGACTCAATCTCTTATAGGGTTAAGCTTCCCTTTAATTATTATGTACAATCTTGATTAATATCGACCTACTTTCTCAAAGTTCTTTTATCAAACTTTTCTCTTTACATTATATTTGTCTAAAATTCCAACATCAAAAACGTTATCTTATTTCTATTTAATCTGTAAATATTGTTTTAATTGCCACAATGATGGTAGCCCTTAGGCCTTTTACACCTTTCTTTGATGTCTACAGTTTATCCGATAAACTTTTCTATTACTTTCAGATAGCTGCAGTTGATTATCCTTAGAGCTTTCTCTCTGTCAGACGCAGTAGAAGTTCTTACGCTTGGGATTAAAATCATTACTTTTAAAATAGGTATAAAATAGGCTACGCTTAATAGAAAAATTTCAAAGGTTTTTCCTTAGAAAATATCTTTTACTTTAAGATACCGATGCCCTCAAAATGTATATCAAGTATCAATTTAAATCTACTCATCGTCCTCCTGCCGCCTGCCTGACGTCAACTTACCTTAATTGTATTTTACGAAACCTTGGTAAGAAAGCGGGTGGTGTATTCTTGTCAACCGGATACCACACGGCACTTACCTTAGTCGCCTTTTACGACACCTACGTAAGAAATGAAGTACGTCTATTCTACTCAGCCGGACACCACACGGCTAATCTACTTAAATCTACTATTACGTTATAATTCTTCTATCACGGTTGACATTTGCTTGCACTAATAGACCATAATACCTTCAAAACCATAAACAACATGTTCTTTTATAGACAGCCTTTTGATATTTAAGTGAAGGCAGTAAACATATAATATATGACTCTTCATTTATTAATGGCGCCACTTTTTGAATTTACATCAATATTGATTATACTACATTACATTATAATTTAAATAATAATGCAATATTTAGGTTTACTATTTATCAAAAGAAAAGAAATTCTCCCCGTCTTTTAATGGGGGCCTTTTAAATTACAATAATATTGAATAAGCTATATTGTGTTATTATTAAGTTAAATAAAACGTTTCTTAATTATCAAAGAAAATGATATTCTTCTTGTAACCATTTTCTTTGTAGTAGAATAGGTTAGTGATCTTTCTTAGTCTAGTTAGGAAAGTGTCAGAAGTGAGCAAACAAGGCATTATTCAATCTACAACGGCCATGTATCACAGTGGCATCTCACCTCAATACGAGCGTTACGATTGCCGGTAATCAATCGGAATCGTTCGTTACAAATATGGGCCAAATAAATCTTATTTAAAATTAAACGTTTATATTTTTTACAAAGGCATTTATTCAGAATTTCGATTCCAAAGTTCATGTTATGATTCAAATTCATACTCATGTATACCAATATTATAAATGCAAATGTCTGTCTGTCTGTTACGCTTTCATGGCAAATCCGCTGGACCGATATTGATAAAATTTGCCACAATTAAGCCTAATACACTAGGGTAACTTATAGTAATGAAAATCTGTTTATCTGTCGAGAATCTGGTGGAAATGTCACAATCACTAACCCACCGGCCAAGTAATGCTTGGCATAAAATATACAGGAGAATAGACGTTTTTTAAGCCTGTGATACATTAGAGTTCGTCAACGCCCAACGGAGACGAGCAGAGGGTATCTTGGACTCTCATCGAGTAAAAATCTGACAGTGCTTCACCACGCTACTGGTGGGGACAACAGTAAATATTATGTACATAACCCCCATCCCTGCCAGCAAGAGATCTGTACTCCAGAGAGTCACACCTTGGTTCCGGGACTTCTCTTTACAGTCTATCTAAACCTCTGCTCCCACTAAGCCATAAAATAGTCATTTTTTTCCATGAGGAAACCCTTCATGGGTACTGCAATCCGCGGGGGGCGGTATTGCAGTTATGCTGGACTCTTAACGGCTAAAACCTCATGGTGTTCCATCTTACTGCCTGGAGACGGAGGGCACAGGAATACTGAACGCATAACATCTGCACCCTCGTCAGCAGTAGCCGCTCGTTGCAGCTGCACCATGTGGGACCTATAAGACAAGGCCGCCTACATTCACAACCGATTGGGAACACCTAATGCATCGGCCGCCTCGAGGAAGCCATAAAATAGACCTAGGTCCAACATTTGACGTGCGTTAATTAAAATTGTGTGAAAAAAAAAACGTGAAAATGCTTCAGCAACTTTCATGAATATGAAATGCAATTACCGTAACGAATGTAGGTTAAATTATTCTTGCATAATGTCATTTTGGAAGTGAAAGCGGATAATACGTTTAGGAATTAAACGCTACACCTTTCAGCTAAAGCCTTTATGGCTTATTTTTAAATTTAAACTATCGTGAGTAGTATTCATAGTTAATGTATAGAACCGGCTATACTCACGTCTTATTTTAACGGGTTGAACTGGGGAACTGAGTTCCCGCCGCGATAACGTCGTGTAAAGAGCTCATGAATAAGAACCCCGGTTGGGTTCGTAACTAGTCGGGCTAACCCGATAAAATAAGACGTGAGTATAGCCGGTTCTATACATTAACCTCTATGGCTTAACGATAAGACGCATTAATTTTGTACAAACGGGTTCTAATCTCCGAGAACCACCTTTAATTTCGAATGAAAACTAGTAGATTTAATTGATATTTAAGAAACATCGTTTTATAGTAAACAAAACATCGTTTGGAAACCATATACCAAAAAAAATCTTAACCTCTGTGATCTGCCAATAGTATTAGAAAAGCTTAGTGGATTTAAGCTCCTTTCCTGACTTTAAGGAGCTAAATATTTCACTAATGCATGTAGGATAAACATACATTTAAACACATAGTTTAATTAATTTATAGAATTAGGCGTTACTTGGCGGAGGTCCATAATACAAAACTAATGAGAATAGAGAGCAGAGTTTTTACAAATTCTGCATATATTAGGTATGAGAACAAAGAGAACACTACATTTAGCATTACATATATTTTCTTTTATCGCGGAATATAGCAAAATAATATTCTCATTAGTTTTGTACAAAGTTTAATATTTAAATAATTCTTTCTGATAAAGCTGTTTTTTTTTCACACTTCACTTCTGGCCTCACAAATCGATCCACGCTTCGTAAACGCTGTCCAAACTGTGAAAGTATATTCGAATTGTAAAAAAATGTGGCTTACTATACCGATTCCGATTAAGTCATTTGCAATCGCTTCGTAGCTGTAGATTTATAGCCAAAAGGTTGGAGTTAGTTAGATAAAACTACGAACAAACGCCGGCAAGTTGTATAAGTGCTTTTGTTACTTGTAATGTGCGAGAAAAGATATTTGTAGCCTTACTTACTAAGTACTTACAGATAACGAGACCGAAGACAGACCGCAGAAATTAAGTTAATGTATAACAAAACTTCCCAATTTATGAAGTGTTTTCACAAGTCAGCAAGCACCACTGAGTTTTTCTACTAAAACTTATGTATCTTATTGATAAATGCAATTTATCACACGCTTTACGGTTAAGGAAAACATCATGACGAAACCTGCATATGTCTAGAGATTTCTATGGATATGTGTAACCTAAGCTGTGATGGCCTAGCGGTGCGGCCGTGTGAATCTCTATCAGACGATCATGGGTTCAAACCCGGGCAGACACCAATGAGTTTTTCTATTAAAACTTATGTGTCTAATTGATAATTGCAATTTATCACACGCTTTACGGTTAAGGAAAACATCGTGAGGAAACCTGCATATCTCTAGAGAATCCTAGGGATATGTGTAACCTACCAATCCGCATTGGAGCAGCGTGGTAGGTCTTAGCTCCAACTCTTCTCTCCAAATGGAGAGAGGAGGCCTATGCCCAACAGTGGGAGAGTAACAGGCCGTTACTTATGTGTAACCTACTAATTCGCATTGGAGCAGCGTTTTGTAAAAGGCGACTAAGTTGAGTTGACCCACCGTGTGGTATCCGGTTGAGTAAAATAGACCACCCTCTTTCTTACCGAGGTGTCGTAAAATACGCATAATGTAAGTTGACGTCAGGCAAGCGGCTGGTCGTAAAATACGTAGCCAAGTCATGTGACAACATGTTTGAAACGTGTTGTGCCGACCCCTCTAAAAGTGGGATAAGGGTAGGAGGATGATGATGTTAGCGCAGAACATAAGCTTTAATTGTACCAAATTATATCAATATTGAAGCTCTGAAAGCTGTGAAATAATATAACATATATAAACACATTCAACTTTTTGTATAGTTTAACTTGTATTCAAAGAAAGGTAAAAAAGGTTCGACCATATGTAAATCCTAACTTAAACTATCACGTGATCCCAGATATGTCAGTGTTAGATGAAGCTTTCAAAAATAATAATCGCTTTGAAAATGTTTAAAGGTTTACATTCCTTTTAAATTATAGTATTACATTAAAGATGGTTATACGTAATTAAAACTCACTAATTTATTTTAACATTAGTCTAATACAAATTGATTTCCTTTTACAAATTAACCTTCCTAATACGTTGGTAATAATATTTACTTAATATGGTAACAATTTGCGACACATTTTCTGTACGCCAAAGCATAATGGCGTGAAACAATAAACTTTACGTACCAAAGTAAGCATTCTCCAAATAGCTTTTAATAAAATAGTATCTTTGGAGCTTTGTTCGGTATTTATTTGAAGATATAAAAATAGATACAATATGACAAAAAAGAAAAAAGGGATGGTCATATCTGGGACATGATCCGGGGTATATATACTTTTAATTTTGACCCTTCCTAACTGACTTATTATAACTTGGCAAGTGACAGCGTAATCAGCCTTTGTTTTCTAATAATATTGTAGCACTTTTTTTTAAGTGAATGGCATTTTTTTAAATGAAACTTAACGATTAAGTTCGATTTATCGCCCCCGAAACCCTTAAATACTAAGTTTCATGAAAATAGTTGGAGGCGTATTATATTGTATTGCCGTATTTTATATAATATCTGGGTTCGCTCGGTAATTTTTTACAAAAAAAAACTTTTAAAAAAACAATTATTTAGTTGGGAATCGATCCTTGGCATTCACATTTCTCGAGTCTGCCAGTTACCCGAATAAGCTACGTCGACTTGACAGTTAATGGCGAAAATATCAATTCAATATAAATGTTAGTGTTTTTTAATGCCTAAAAACAGGGATAAAACAATTTTTTTTTACATCAAACCTAGCTAGATCAATTTTTCTCCCCCAAAACCTCCTACATGTTGAATTTCAGGAAAATCGTTGGAGCCGTTTCCGAGATTCAGAAAATATATATATATACAAGATTAACTCATTTAAATTTTAAAGATATGTAGGGTAAACTACCCAATTATTGGCACTTTAAGCAATAGGATACAAATAACATGATTTAAATGTCTTTTTTTCTTTTTAGAAAGTTTAGATCATGCGTTCAGATTAATTAATATATTGTATGCATTGCATAGAATATATTTCTAGCAGCATTTTTAATCATATTAGAAAATTAAACACGTTTTTTTCAAAATAGACCCATACACCATTTATTGACACCTTTCGACATATTATTGGCACGTATTCAACCAATTATTGGCATACCGGTGCCAATAATAGAAATCAATGAAACATATTTTTGGCATTCAGTTTAATTTAACCATTAATCATATTAATTGCGTTTACACCTGAGTAACTCAGTCTTCAACTTCAACATCAGTAACACAGGGTCTTGTTTGAAGAAAATAAGAAGGTGCATAGGCATGGCCAAGACCGCAATGGTACAGTTACATCGCATATGGAGAGATCGTAACATCTCACGGAAAACTAAAGTGAGACTTGTAGAATCCTAGGTTTTCTCGATTTTCACCTATGGGTTGGAAACATGGACCCTGAAGAAGGCTGATCGTGACCGAATAGACGCGTTTGAAATGTAGTGCTGGCGGAAAATGCTACGGATTTCGTGGAATGCTTACCGCACTAACGCGTTTATTTTGAAGCAATTAAATATTAAGACCAGACTCTCCACCATATGCCTAAAAAGAGTGCTAGAGTTTTTCGGCCATATCGCCCGGAACCTGGAGCAACTTCTTGTCACAGGAAAGGTTGACGGCAAACGCTCTAGAGGCCTTAATCAGTTTATCAAGTACCTAACTATACTTTTATTCTTCCATTTCAGATTAAAAAAATTCATTCATTTCTTCCGTTGTACAAGCCTTAGAAGATCTTCTTATTGTTATTTATTTTCTGATTTATAATCTACGAGTGGTTCACTATCTGTATTTATGTTATGACCAAAAATGCTTTGACCTTTTGGCCCATCATATCGTCTATATGTTCCTGAAGTATCAATGTCTGTTCTCTGTTTTGTTTCAATTCTTTTTGTATGAATTGTACAAAAGTTCGGTTGTATCGTAACAGTGTTTGGTTTTGACATGTTTCTTCAGTGTATTTTTATTTTGACATGACATTTATTTTGACATGTTTCTTCAATGTAATTGACATGTGGTGTTCACCATTTTGAATGTTTTCTTCAGAATTTTGTTTTCGTCGTTGCACTTGTCCCGCAGCATTTTTCTTAAATGGTTTTATAGGCATTTTTAATATACAAAACCAATTATTGGCATGTTATTACCAATTATTAGCATTACTATTAACAGTTGTTTTTACACTACTAACATGGGGCCAACTTTTGGAAATCTTATAGAAAACACGCTGATTTCCATAAATGTGTCCAAATAAAATACTTTATAGTAATAAAAATAAGGTTCAAAAGCAATTAAAGTAGTTGTAACAGAAACCAATTTATTGACACTGTGCCAATAAATTGATAATCAGTTTTATTATCATACCAATTATTGTCATGGCAATAAATTAAAAACTCACAGTCTAAACTGCAAAATACTAACAAAAATACTTAGTTTTGGTTGTACTGATCTATAAACATACAAAGAATCACAACAGTTTATCATAAAAATAAGTGAAACAAGGAGCACCTACCTTAACAAAATGTTAAGAACTAGGTGGCGTAACGGAAAACTTGATGTAACTGAAATTAGTTTGAAAGTTTAACAGCCTTTTTAAATATTTCACTATTCAGTCTTTACAATTATTAAAGATACAAAACCAAGGATTGTTTTTTTTCTCGGCGGAACAAAGATTATTAAATAGTATTCTTAATTTTTAAAGATAAGTTTAAAGTGCCAATAAATTGGGGGGGTGCCAGCAATAGGTCATGTTACCCTATATGCAATATTAGCTTATTTAAAGATTCAAGATAGGGTAAAGTGCCCAATTATTGACACTTTTAGAACGAGCGAATAAAAAGAAATAAATATAAGCGTTCCACAGTGTTTCCAAATAACGATAAATTTTGGTAAATATAGATAACTATTTTAAGATGTTGCCAGTAAAATCAAATTTTAATTAGGATATTATTTGTTATTGAAATTATGATATTTATCGAATTGCAATGGTTTACCCAAATATTGACACAGAATTCCCTATTATCGGCAATTCAAATTCCAGTTTATTGACACCCTTCAGTTTGAAAAATAAGTAAAGGAGGCAGATGGGTACCTTATTTATGTTTTTATGTATTAAAAGAAACGATTACATATCTAAAACAATTTAATTTGTAAGAAAACGATAAATTATTACTTAATTAATTATGTGCACATTTTCATTCAGCTGTTTAGTCGCCATATTATTTTCATTGCAACTTAATGATGCCAAAGTAAGAAATTATGATATTATCTAAAAAAATTGGTACAAATGGAACTATTTAGTGTTATTATTTTCTTATTTTTGGAAGAAAATTGCTAGGGTGTCAATTAATTGGATAGGTGTCAAGAATAGGTTAGCTTACCATACTATATCAGCTAGCTTATACAATATCAGCTATCAAATACTAACATATAATACAGTTTCGTCAATTGATTTTGCTATTTCAAATTTATTATTTTTCTGAGGAGCACATGGAAAGATAAATTTTCTCAAAAGATTAAATGACGTAACATAACATACATTATAGAATAATTAATTTCATTTAAAAGGGAAGTGCGTCATAGACAAAAATTATGAATTTGGGACGGCAATAAAGGACAATTAATGGGATACACTTGTATTAACAAAACTCATTAGAGAAGACAAAAGCATAGCACATGTATATACCAACATCTGTTAATTTAAAGGCAGCATATTGGAAAATAGTATACTACAACTTAGGTAATTTTTTTAAGTGTCTATTATGCTCCAAAAGTAATTATAAAATTATTTTGCTATAATCCGCGATGAAGTAAAATAGTAAATATATATAATGCTTTATGTAGAGTGGACCGTTCCGATCCGTTTTCATATCTGATACATGCAGGATTCGTAATAGCACATGCACAAACCTCCACCACCGCCACCACAATACACAAGCACCACATACGTTCACTATCACAAACTCAAAATCGCAAAGGGTTTTGCGATTTGGAGTCTATCTCCTGATGATGCTTCGGTTGCGGGGCGACACGATTGTTGAGTTTGCGATAGTGAACGTATGTAGTGCTTGTGTGTTGTGTTGGCGGTTGTGGAGGTTCGTGCATGTGTTTTTACAAAATAATTTTATTATTACTTTTGTTTTATGGACCTCCTGATTCTAAAGCAAAGTAACGTCTAATTCTATAAATTCTCTATTATGCTGTTAGCCAACGTCACTTTAATGGGCTAGCGCAGAAGCATCGTCGAGGTTGCGAAATTGCGCAGAGTAGAGCACAGAAGCTCTACTACCTACTGCCTCTTGAGAGCCGAGATCACGGCTTAGAGCGACGTGTAGTAGAGTGCTGGTGGTATGACTGTGATTAGTCATCACAGTCATACCACCAGCACTCTACTACTTGGACTTGGACTTACAAAATACAAAAAAAATGCTTTTGAATGCAATTATGACTTGCCTAGTGTAGTGTGTAACACTATGACACTGTATTTGTAATACTATGACACTAAAATGTTATACCTACAAATACTAAAAGGTTTCCGATTACCAAATAGCTTAAACATTTGCATGCACAAGTGGTCATTTCGCGGCAGTCATTGTAACATCCAAACTTGGAAATCAGGTATATTTTGCTATCGGCTATGAACCACAGCTGCCTAATATAAAGTTTAAAATCGTTTAAGTTTAAGTTTCGTTATAAGTTAATGTTTTATGCAATTAGAAACTTTAAGTTATTGTTATAAGATACAAATTCTATTGTGTGATGGTCATGAATGACGCAGCCGGCATTGAAAGAATGAGTCATCCGTCCCGCTCACTCGATTCGTACAATGCGTGTGCGCCTGATGTACCGCGTTCCACGATGTTGTCAGTTTTTATGACAGTCTCCAATCAACGTTCGATGACGATGCACGTGTGTGCTGATAATATGTTGGCGCGAAACTATTTATCGTAAATAAATAGTGGGAAGTGAATTAATTTCTTGTGATGACTGAGACATTAAAATATGTATTGCGTATTATTGTTATGACAACTTTATATTATACATTAATAAGTGTATTTAAAGAAATCAAACGATATATTTTAACTGAAACCGCAGATTAATAACATTGGATTGTTTACTGTGAAATTTGGTAAGTTTGTTTTATTACTTACGCTTACATCCCCTTATGTACAAAAAAATATAAACTAATCCCTTCTTACACATTCCTAACATCCAAGATAATAAAAGATATAATTTTATGTACACTCCTAATTTTGAACTACACGTGTACTTTTAAATAAAATACCTACATTAATGTGAGTTTCCTCAACCATTGTTACATTATTGTTTATTTAATTAATTAATTTTTTTCTATATATATACTATAATTTGTAATTGCCGATGTAATTTAAACAACACGTGAATTGATTATAGCGTTAGCGACAAACCTTAGTGGTTTTTTATTTAAGTTAAATGCATGTATGTACTCGTTGTATGGGCAAAGGCCTCCCGCCGTGTGGTATCCAGCTGAATAGAATAGTACCACCCTCATTTCTTACCGAGGTGTCGTAAAAGGCGACTTAGGTAAGTCGACCCGTCGTGTTTATCCGGCTGAGTAGAATAAACCAACCTCATTTCTTACTGAGATGTCGTAAAAGGCGACTAAGGTAAGTTGACCCACCGTGTGGTATCCGGTTTAATAGAATAGACCACCCCCTTTCTTACCGAGGTGTTGTAAAATACGATTGAGGTAAGATGACGTCAGGCAGGCGGCCGGTCGTAAAAACGCAGTCAAATCATGCAAAAGCATATTTATAACATATTGTGCCGACCCCACTTAGAGTGGGATAAGGGCAGGAAGTTGATAATGTATGTATGTACTCTTAAAAAAGGTTAAATAAATTAAAAAAAACTTATTTTTATAGATCCCAAATTCATATCACTAGATGCTACTCAGATTACATAAACCTATCCATACACGTTTTTTAAATATTGTCAATGTGATGTGAAACTAGCTTCATTTATCTTATACTAGTGGCTCGCTCCGGCCTCGCACGGGTATAAAATATATAGCCTATGTCACTCAGTGAAAAAAATTAGTAAAATCTATCCAGTAGTTTTGTTCTATTCATTACTGCCCGTGGCCCGCACCATACTTTTTATTACACTTAACCAAAGACAAAATTACGTATAGCTGTCATTTATGTTTTGTTATTCCATGTCATAGTCATTTTTCTTATACCACGTTTTATAGTGACTTGACGGGATAAAATAAATGCGGTCGAACGGGATAAAAAGTATCCTACGTCCGTCTCCTGGTCCTAAGCAACCTCTCCACCAATTTTCAGCCGAACTGGTTCATCCGTTCTTGAGTTATAAATAGTGTAACTAAGACCAACTTTCTTTTATATATATAGATTTTAAATTATCGTATGTGTTCAAAATGAACTTATAACAGTGCCTATTTCACATGACTATAACCTAGACCTTAGTCACTCTTAAGCCGTCGAATTATTTATCTCGGTATAGTTTCTTGGATTACCAAAGAAATACACTACACAATTCATATTTTGTGTTTTAATAAATCCTCATCATCCTCCTGCCCTAATCCCACTCTAAGTGGGGTCGGCATAACATTTTATAAACATGTCATATGTTTGGCTACGTATTTTACGATAGGCCGCCTGCCTAACGTTAACTTACCTTAGTAATATTTTACGGTACCTTGGTAAGAAAGAATGATATATTCTACTAAACCGGATACCACACGGCGGGTCGATTTACCTTAGTCGCCTGTTACGACTCCTCGGTAAGAAAAATGTTGGTCTATTCTACTCAGCCGGGTACCACACGGCAAATTAATAAATAATTAATGAAAAAATAAAATGTAATATGTAATAAATTAATTTTATCTATATCTTAGAATTATTCTGTTAAGTTTCAATTAAATAAATTAGTGACCATGCTGCTATTAAGGCATGTTGTAATTTTCGTTATAATATATCAACTTCTCGACCATAGCTGTAGATGTTTATATACAAAGAAAATGATAGACTACTCATTAAGTACAAAAAAGGGGCTATAGCCGCCCTTTGTTTCAAAATCAAAAGAAAAATAATAAATTATACGGAATGTTAGAAATTAAGAGCGAAGTGAAGCAAATCAACCTTTTTGTCCATTCCACAATTATAAAAGAAAGGAAACAATGTTTGTTTGTCTCAGCAATTTCATGGTTTCTTTATCAAAACAAGGCCAAAATTGAACATTTCGTTATCAATGGCCTCTCAGTGAACCAAGGATGATTATTTAAATGTCCGTGAAATTACAGACATTGCAATCTATTGTTATAGAAATAAGGATTTTGTGCCTACGAATATAACATTAAGATGAAGTTAATTGAAATTCACTTTTAAAAGTTTTGTTCTTGTATAGTAAGAGCTTGACTATAGTAAAGCCTCCACTTTTTCATCTGATGAGAAACTCATCACCAGTATTCTAATGTCATTGTGATATTTCAATATAAACATTGCAATACACATTCTAGCAATTGATTACATAATTATTTAAGTAATTTGTTTAGCATTAAAAATTGCACAGATTAATTTTTGATATGTAAATCTTAAAAATGGCTCCAAAGATTTTCATGAAATTTAGCTAGGTCTCACTTAAAAAAAATGCCGTTTTATCCCTGTTTTGTGGCGCTGAAAAACTTCTAAAATTTTATTAGAAAAAAAGCTGATTACGCTGTCACTTGCGAAGTTATAATACCTCAGTTGGGAACTGACAAACTTAAAAAATGTAAATACCCGGGGTATTTACACTAGTTAGGTTTGTGCGTTCAAGTCCCAGATATGACCATCCCTTTTTTCTTTTATTCTCATATTGCATCTATTTTTTTAGCTTCTAAAAAATACCAAGCAAAGCTCGGTCACCTATTTTTTATTAAAACCTATTTGACGACTACTTTGGTACGTAAAGTTTATTGTTTTACGCCATAATGCGTACACAAAATGTGTCGCAATTTGTTACCATATTAAATAAATATTATTACAAACGTACTAGGAAAGTTAATTTGTAAAAGGAAACCAATTTGTATTAGTATAATGTTAAAATGAATTAGTGAGTTCTAATTACGTATAACCATCTTTAATGTAATACTATAATTTTAAAGGAAAGTAAACCTTTAACCATTTTTAGAAGTTTTATTACTTTTTAAAAGCTTCATCTAACACTGGAATCACGTGACAGTTTAAGTTAGGATTTACATTTTGAACCTTTTTGATATTAATGTATTTTCTTTAAATACAGGTTAGTATTGAATACAGTATACGAAACTATACAAACAATTGAAATATTCATACGTTTTAAATTATATTTATTAATTTAAAAGTATGGGACACTATATGGGACACTTACACACACGGTCGTCTGTCCCCAAAGTAAGTAACTTAATACTTGTGTTATGGGTGAGAGACAACTGGTGAATATATACTTATATATTTCTAAATACATACTTAAATACAAATATACACCCAGGCTCAAAGACCAACAAATTCATTTATAGAACATGTTGGCCCTCGGCGGGAATCGAACCCGCGACCCGCGGGTTCGATGTGGGTCTGTAACTTTCACAGCTTCAATATTGATGAAATTTGGTACAATTAAAGCTTATGTACTGAGCTATCATCATCATCCTCCTGTCCTTATGCCACTCTAAGTGTGGTCGGCACAACACATTACAACATGTTGTCACATGATTTTGGCTACGTATTTTACGACCGGTACGATTAACAACGTACTGGGAAAGTTAATTTGTAAGTGTAGGTATAAAAACAGATAATGCATCCTAAAACTAGCATTCATAGATTTCAATGCAAGAACACAATGCAGCTGTGCTAACCCAGCTGTGGTAGCCCAGCGGTAACACCGTGCGACCCTTTCGAGGAGATCACGGGTTCGAACCCGGGCCGACACCAAAGAGTTTTTCTGTTAAAACTTACGTGTCTAATTGATAATTGCAATTTATCACACGCTTTTCGGTGAAAAAAAACATCGTGAGGAGACCTGGATATATCCAGAGTAATCTAGTAAGTAATAAGAGATATGTGTAACCTACCAATCCGCATTGGAGCAGCGTGGTAGGTCTTAGCTCCAATCCTTCTCTCCAAAAACGGAGAGAAGAGGCCTATTCCCAGCAGTGGAAGAGTAATAGGCCGCTACTCTACTTTACTTGCAATGCAGCGTTCTGCAGTGTTAGACCACCCAACGATATTTTTCTAACTTAAATTTACTTTATGGATCATTTGTTCTACGCCAGACTTCCGTAAGGCATAAACTCGAAACTGCGGTATTCCAGGCTGAACCATAAACATTCTGAATGTGTACTAAGATAATAAAGTTATTTTTTATTTTCCTATTTATAAATATGTGAAGACAAAACTATCCCTTTTATAAACAAAGTACCCGGTTGACCGAGCCTTGCTCGGTAATTTTTTACAAAATAAAAAAAGAAAATTAAAAAAAAAGAGAAAAATATTTTTGCCTGTTCCCCAAATAGGCTACGCTTTCTTGACAGTTTATGGTATTGATAATTCAATTTAATATAAATTTTAATAAGTGGGTCAACTTTCCTTACTCGCCTTTTACAAAGCTTCGATAAGAAATGAGGGTGGTCTATTCTACTCAGCCGGATAGCACACGGCGGTACTTATTATTATAAGTAATAATAATTTATTAATCGTTGACGTTTATGACAGTTTTGCAGATACTGTGAGTCAGGAAACCTTTGATTTCTTGGAAGTTATTTGCTCTTATAATTCTCAATGGAATTTTACGTCACTGAAATCAGTCTTCTTTGAATTTTAAGTAAAGTACTAAATGGATATGTAAATTAATAATAATAATTATTATTATTATAAATCATCTAAATTGAACTTATAATAGTTTAACAGTTTTGGATGGATAAATGTACTTTTGCTCTTCCACTGCAAATACTATTTATTAGGTGGAGCTCGATCCTAGCTATTGTCATTTCTCGCGACTACCCGTTGCCAAATAAGCTACGTTGGCTTGACAGTTAATGGCAAAAATTCAATTCAATGTAAATTTTAGTATTTTTTAATGTTCAAATTGTTTTTTTTTTAATAAAACCGATTTTTCTCCCCCAAAACCTCCTACATGTTGGATTTCAGGAAAAACGTTGGAGCTGTTTCCGAGATTCCGAATATATATATATACATACATACACATACATACATACAATAACTCATTTAAATATTTAAGATATATTACTATACACATAATTAACTCATTTAAATATTAAAGATATATTACAATATTGCAAGTTATATTTGACCTACTTCCCGGTGTCCGATTGGATAAAATTTTATATGATAATGCATGTGCATGACCTGAAGCCAGGTTTGGCTCCAGACGGAACCGCTCAACAGTTAACAGTAGCATATCCCTACTGTTAATTGTTAAAAGCTTATTTAAAAGCCTTTTTAACTTGACTGTTTTTACTAAAATATATGTTCATTTCCTATGTTCATATATGAAATACACTGTTTTCAAATTCCATTCACTTCACGATGCTATCGACTCGTGAAGAACGACCTAAATTCCCATTTTCGCAAACATTTCGCTACTAGTGGTGTGTGCGACATCGATTCCGCCACTTTAGGTTTATGTTATATAATGAACGGTTATTTTGTTATCTATATATCGATATATTATCAGTTGACCTAAAGTGAATTTGTATTTTTTTAAACGTTGCTTGAGTTTGTTTTATCAACGTAATTATTGAAATTTTAAACTGTCGTTTTTTATAAGGACCTTGCTTGGTTGAGTTTATCTATCCGATTCAAAATTAATCAACACAATTGTAAACTAAAGTTTTGATTTAAGTATGTCCATTATACAAAATATCTTTAATTGAGTTAATCTTGTATAATATATATAAACAAATTATAGTTAAATAAATAAATTTATATATGAGACACACAGTCTTTCTTCCCCCAAGTAAGCAATTTAATACTTGTGTTATGCGTGAGAGACAACTGGTGAATATAAACATACATAATTATTAAATACATACATAAATACAAATATACACCCAGGCTCGAAGAACCAACAAATTCTTTTTATAGAAAATATTGGCCTTTGGCGGGAATCGAACCCGCGACCCGCAGAGCTGAAGACAGGACCACTACCCACTGCGCCAACAGGCCAGTCGTCATATGTATGTGTATTTTCTGAATTTCGAAAACGGCTCCAACGATTTTCATGAATTTTAATATGTAGAGGGTTTCTATGAAAAATAAATCTAGCTAGGTTTCATTAAAAAAAATGTTTTATCCCTGTTTTTGGGCACTAAAAAAACTGGTAAAATAGAAATAGAGAGAAAAACTAGGAGAGTTATAAATATTATAAACTTTCAATGGGAATGTGTTGGAAAAATTATTTAATAACAATATTTATAATAATAAATTTATAATAATATATAATAAAAAATGTTTATCTTTTGTTAAATTACGTTTTTATGAACATAATACTTTAAAATAGGTATCTTAAAATATATTTTATTTTTTTTGTAATAATAATCTACTAATCTACTAGATATTAAAAAGATGTTTAAAAATAAAATATTTTTTCATTGGTTGTATGGCTTACGATCTTGATCTCTGTGGGATCCAATAAAAAAATGTCACAATACATGTCAATTATTTGTCATTTGTTTCGTATTTGTTGCGATTATTTTTCTTTTTTGTTTATTGTATCACTACATATTATAAAACAAAGTCCATATTTCCGTATGTACGCATAAAACTTTAAAACTACGCAACAGATTTTGATGCGGTTTTTTTTAATAGATAGAGAGATTCCAGAGGAAGGTTTGTACGTATAATAATATTAAATACGGAGTAGAGAAATACTGTAATTTTTGAGGTTTCTGTAAATAATTACATTTTTTTCCGCTTACATTGCAAACGTAGGCTAAACCCTACGAGATTTATCAAAATGATGTACTAAGTATTTGTACACCTTAAAAAGGTCTACAGAAAAGTCCGCGATGGTATATATCTATCTCTTATGGATAACCCACAATAGCAGTTTTTTTCATTTACTTTTTACGAAAAATGATGCCTTATGTTCAAAGCAATTTTTATACAATACAGCATTAATCCTTATCCAATTGAGTACCTTAAATAAATTGTTGATTTAATATAGATCAATATGGCCGTTTACAGCATGCAATTTAAGTGAACATTTTCGGAGATATTACAGATTTAAAATGCCGTGGGGACGCCGCGCTTCACCCTATAGCACTTCGAATCTTTTAGAGTTTGTTTAAAGACATTCTGTAATTAATTGTAAAAATAAAATACATAGGTAAAATGTAAAAGTAAATAAGTAAAAATGTACTATATGAGTTTAGATATTCAAAAGATAGCAGGAAATCGTCTTGGTATAGGGAGAGGAAATTGTTTTTCTCCAAATTTAACGCTTGCGGGCCACGGGCAGTAATGAATAAATCAAAAATACTGGATCGATTTTAATCATTTTTTTTACACTGACTAACATGGGATATATATTTTATACCCGTGCGAAGCATGGGCAGGCCGCTAGTTATAAAAATATAGTGCTTGTGAATATAGTGCTTGTGTATTTTGGTGGCGGTGGTGGAGGTTTGTGCATGTGTTTTTACGAATCCAGCATGTATAAGGTATGATAACCGATTGTCCATTCTACATTTAGCATTATATATATTTTCTATTTTACTTCATCGCGGATTATAGCAAAATAATTTTATTATTACTTTTGTATAACTCAAGGTCTTAATTTGTCTATCCATACTAATATTGTCTGAAAGCTTATTTGTGTACTACGCTTTCACTGCCTTCACCTACAGTCCATAGGTTCGAATTCCGCCGAGGGCCAATATTTTCTAAAAAAAATGGTTCTTTGGGTCTGGGTGTATCAATTTTATCATATTTATATATTTTTTCATCATGATCATTATGCCCTTATCCCACTCTAAGTGGGGTACGGGACAACATGTTATAAACATGTTGTTACATCATTTGGTTACGTATTTTACTAACTTACCTTAGTCGTATTTTACGATACCTCGGTAAGAAATGAGGGTGGTCTATTCTACTCAGCCAGATATCACACGGCAATCAATCAATAAATGAATAATCATTGACAAGATATAATATGCAATTTCTATGTAAGAAAAGCGTACGTAAAAAACTAATTGCCTTTATAATTCTAAGTTATGTGAATATATTCGGCTAGCACCATTTAAGTAAAAGATGGGGTGCTTAGCTAAGTACGGGAGGCTGTATATGACGTCACAGCATGACCGTTACAATCCCAAGACACAACACAACAACGTAAACAACAGTTGTATCGATGGTTACCACATATGGTGTCAATACATGGACAGTCCTGAAATACCTGAATAGAGAAATTAGTTAAACATCTAATTTCCATACTAATAAACAGATATCTAATGACCAGAGATACATACTAATAATCCAATTTGTCCTACTAAGAAAATTCTTATGCACTAAACTTTTAGTATTTAAATGAGTTAATCTTCACTACATATTATAAAACAAAGTCCCTATATCCCTATGTACGCATAAAACTTTAAAACTACGCAACAGATTTTGATGCGGTTTTTTTTAATAGATAGAGTGATTCCAGAGGAAGGTTTGTACGTATAACAACATTCAATATGGAGTAGAGAAATACTGTAATTTTTGAGGTTTCTGTAAACAATTACATTTTTTTCCGCTTACATTGCAAACGCAGGCTAAACCCTACGAGATTTATCAAAATGATGTACTAAGTATTTGTACACCTTGAAAAGGTCTACAGAAAAGTCCGCGATGGTATATGTCTATCTCTTATAGATAACCGACAATAGCATTTTTTGTCATTTACTTTTTACGAAAAATAATGCCATATTTTTGATGCAATTTTTATACAATACAGCATTAATCCTTATCCAATTAAGTACCTTAAATAAATAGTTGATTTAATATAGATCAACATGGTCGTTTACAGCATGTAATTTAAGTGAACATTTTCGGAGATATTACAGATTTAAAATGCCGTGAGGACGCCGCGCTTCGCCCTATGACACTTCGACTTTAGCAGCTATGTCCCTCTTTCAAGAGTTTGTTTAAAGACATTCTGTAATTAATTGTAAAAATAAAATACATAGGGAAAATGTAAAAGTAAATAAGTAATAATGTACTATATGAATTTAGATATTCCAAAGATAGCAGGAAATCTTCTTGGTATAGGGAAAGGAAATTCTTTTTCTCCAAATTTAACGCGTGCGGGCCACGGGCAGTAATGAATAAATCAAAACTACTCGATCGATTTTAATCATTTTTTTTACACTGGCTGACATGGGATATATATTTTATACCCGTGCGAAGCAGGGGCAGGCCGCTAGTTTTTTATATATCTTTTAATAAATATATCGAGCTAGGCTCGGTCACCTATTAATAGTATGGATATCTTTTAAATAAAGTCCTTCTATCTAACCGCGGTCTATTTCCCACTACTATTTAAGTTGATTAAATTTCATTCTCCGAATGTTATTAAATCAACTTTTTGCTTTATAAATATAGCATGCTTGCGAAGGGACTGCGTCAATCCATCGTATTATTCAATATGTTTATAAGTAATTAGTCACATGTTTATCGCTAAGGTCGAACCCTTATGTGATGGACGGTTTTGTATAAATAGATTCAATTCAATATCAATTACTTTAATGTCTGTGTATCTAGAAGGCTTAATATTTTAATATCTTAAGTCCACTGATTTACGAAGAAACGTCAGTTTTAACTAAGAAATTGTTATGTATTTAAATGGACGCGTTGTTTTGTAGTTTTCTAAACCGAAATTGACGTTTGTAGTTATCTTGAGTTGAAATGTATATATTTAATCATAGAAGGGCTTCTCAGTGCTTAAAGTTCGACAAAATAAAATGTAATTACTTTTAGAAAATATATCTACCAAAAATTATTTGATCTTCGTTTGAGTAACTTCGCAGTAAAATATTCATTTAAAGATTTAAAAATATTCTTCTATTTTAATTGTAGTAATTATTATTAGTAATAAAGAAGGTGATGGTTTTTTTACCATTTACTAAACAAATGTATGTTTCATCATTCTCCTGCCCTTATCCCACTCTAAGTGGGGTCGACACAGCATGTTATAAACATGTCACATTTTGGCTATTTATTTTACGACCAGGCTGACGTTAACTTACCTTAGTCGCCTTTTACGACACCTTGGTATGAAAGAGGGTGGTCTATTCTACTCTACCGGATACTACACGTCCACAACTTCCTTTATTAGGATTGTGTGAACGATGAATTAAAATGGACGCGTTGTTTTCAATTTTCTAAACCGAAATTGAAGTTTTCATTATTGCAAATTTAAATCATAGAAAGGCACTCAGAAGTGCTAAAAGTTTAAAAATTAAAAGTAATTACTTTTGGAAAACATATATACCAAATGATACACTTTCCATACAAAAACTGTTACAGTTTTCATACTAAAATTGCCTAATATACCGTCATCTTAGTTGGTATATATTTTTCAGTCAGCGTATTAACATCAATTTAAAAATATTCCAATTTAAATAGTATTTTTATAGTGGTTGTTATTTTTAAATTATTAATAATAACTTTGGTATTGCGATATGAAGTTAATAATGTTTTTTTTACATAATCAAAAAAGATAATGATTTTTTTTAACATTAATTAAAATGTACGCCCACGATAAGTTCCTAGCTGCTACTTATAGATACCATTGGTATAAAAGGTTTTAATTACATTCTTTATCAGCAAACTTGTGTGTGCTACCGTACACCGATATGGAAACATCAGTGGAGGTTATTATGATAATAATTCACTGTCACTTCACCATTAAAAGACATTTGTATAAATTTCTGTGTAACTCTTGTTACTGAACGTCGTGTGTGGTTTAGAACAAAGATGATATTAATTGCAACTTAAAAATATTATAAATAACGGTAAACTCATGTAACAATTACTTAATTGAAACTTCATGTTAATAGCTCTTAAGTCACCAGTACTATCCTACTTCTGGTACAGAGCTCGTCTTTCGTTTTGGAAGCTTTACTTCCAAAAAAGTTTGTGGTCAACATAAATGTGTTTTATGTTTATTTTTATAATTCAAGATATCCATTAGTACGTAATCATTATTTGGACAATGGAAGTATAAAGATAATAGAAATATTTCACGCGTAGGTAAATCTATTTAGTAAGTCAGTAGTCTATCCGTTTTTCGAGAGAAGGATTGGAGCTAAGATCTACCACGCTACTCCAATGCGGATTGGTAGGATTCAAATATCCCTAGGATTCTCTAGAGATATGCAGGTTTCCTCACGATGTTTTCCTTCACCGAAAGGCGTGTGATAAATTGCAATTATCAATTAGACACATAAGTTTTAATAGAAAAATTCATCGGTGTCTGCCCGGGTTTGAACCCATGATCGTCTCTAAAGATTCGCACGGTCGCACCGCTGGGCTATCACAGCTGCCATATTCAAGTCATAGTTCCATATTCAAGTTTATAACAAAATAACTCAGTGACATAAGTTGAATATAAAAGACAAATATCGCTAATAAGTCAAGGCATATTAATTATGTGCTCGATGAGTCAAAGCAATTTACTACAATTTGCGTCATGAATGTAATATATAAATTCTTTGTAATATCGTTAAAAATTATTTGCCAGGTTTAGCAGAAAATCACACATACTTGAGCACAAAGACTCTTTATTTAAGTTTCGTCATGATTATTATTTATTATATTCTTCTTTTTTTTATTGTTTAGCGTATTTGTCTTTTGTTTTTTAAATTTTTAAATTTTTCATTTTAACTCTTGTTTCTCTTGTTTCTCATTCTTGTTTTCATCAACAGTAATTTTAAAATTGGTATTGTTAACTTGTAAAGTAATTAAACTTGTTTCTTTTATGCATATTGTAGCCACCTTAATAAGCTGCACATTTTACGAACGATATTAATACGTTAATAGTTTAATAATTTATTTAAATATAGTAGCTACTGGTGGTCCTAAATAAATAAATAAATTATGATCAACTTAAATTAGTATTAAAATATTAATATTTGTTATTCTTTTTAACAAATTGCGAAAGTTTTCTAGTTTACCTAGATAATGAAGTACCTTTTTCACGTTAACACAATTAGTGGAGAGGTGCGTAATGCGATATAAGGCTTTCTTCTATCTTATATCATCATCCTTCTGCTCTTATGAACCTGCATATATTAAGATAATTTTAGGGATATGCGTAACCTAGCAATCCGCATCGGAGCAGTGTGGTAAGTCTTAACTCCAATCCTTCTCTCCAAAAACGGAGAGAGGAGGCCTATGCCCAACAGAAGGATAGTAACAGGCCGTTTTATTTTTTACAACTTACGGTAGTTTTATAGAAGCAGGCGTTACTTTCCGGAACTCCATAGTACAGAAGTTACAGCAAAGCAATTTTATTGTAACTTCTTACGGTAGTTTAAAGTCTATAATTAGAACACATTACCCGCGACTTCGTTCGCGAGGACTGTTATAGTGTGATAGGTTATTAGATGGGGCTTTTCAATGTCATCCTATTCCGGTAGAATTAACAGGATTTCTATAGGCTATATGTTATTCCGGTGTATAAGGAATAATTGCGCTAAATTTTTTTTTTTTTTTAATATATGGGACACTTACACACACGGTCGTCCGTCCCCAAAGTATGTTATTAAAAAGTAATAATACTTGTGTTATGGTAGACAGACAACTGGTGAATATATACCTATATATTTTTTAAATACATACTTAAATACAAATATACACCCAGGCTCAAAGGCCAACAAATTCATTTATAGAAAATGTTGGCCCTCGGTGGGAATCGAACCCGCGACCCGCGGAGCTGAAGGCAGGGTCCACTACCCACTGCGCCAACGGGCCAGTCAAATTACAAATTATATTAATATTGGGTCAGTATTAATATTGGTTTGATTCGCCGTGAAAGAGTAACAAACATACATCCATAGTCACAAACTTTCGCATTTATAATATTAGTAGGACTAGCTACACAAACTCTCATAAAGTTCCTAATGACCATAGTTTCGAAGTATTGCACACGTGTTCTAATAAAGGACTTAAGCTGAGCCTATTGGAAAACCTTGAGATTATTAAACATAACAATGGCACCCCCATTAACGAGCAAATAAATGTTTCTAGTTCAAGGTTGTTACACTTGTTTGCAGGCAAAATAAAATAAAGGGTGGGGTTGAACCGATTAGTATATAACTAAACTTATTTGGGTATTGCTTCGCTTTGCGATTTTGGTCGTGGAGTCTATCTCCTGACGATGCTTCGGTTGCGGGGCGAAACGATTGTTGAGTTTGTGATAGTGAACGTATATAGTGCTTGTGTATCACGGTGGCGGTGGTGGAGGTTTGTGCATGTGTTTTTTTTTACGACTCCTGCATGCATCAGGTATGATAACCGATTGTCCACTCTACATTTAGCATTATATATATTTTCTATTTTACTTCATCGCGGATTATAGCAAAATAATTTTTTATTATTCCTTTTGTACACAAACTCTGTCAACTTTTGAACTCCTTTCAAGAGTGCGCAATACATTACTCAGTATTTTGTGGTGGGTTAGCTGACAATTAGGACTAATTGTGGAGCACTGGGGGCCATAGTCCACTGGATGCGGGCCGCGACGATTACGTGGACCATTTGTAAGTTGATGAGCACTTTAGTGTCATTTTACATCTGGATTAGATAATAATTGGCATCCATATTAAAAATTAAAGATTACAATTTAGGTCATAGTGCTGGCTATTCAAACTAATATTAAGAAGGTCTTAATCTGTCTGAGCTTTCAAAACTAATTGGATGTACCAATATTGATGATATTTGTTAAAATTAATATTTATACACCTGGGTAACCCTGGGTAACATATAGATAAAACATTCCCGTTTTTCACTCCGCCTTGTGGTATCTGGAATAGACCACCCTCATTTCTTACCGAGGTGTCCTAAAATACGACTAAGGTAAGTTGACGTCAGGCAGGCAGCCAAATCATGTGGCAACGTTTTTCTTTCGCGAAAAATTATATATTGCAAATAATACTATTCGTGTTTTTCAAAAAAACAATTTATGGATACATTTCTTTTAATTAGTCTGGATAAGCTTTTTCAAACTATTACAACCATGTAAACATTATAATTCGTCATTGTATTTAGATTTTGAAAAACTTTTTTTAAGAATAAAGAAATAGGCGTTGCTATAAAATACAACCATGTACCACCACCCCCAGCACCAAATAAGTTTGCTCTGCACGACTGCACACGATCAGCACTTAAGATGTGCAGAGATGCTAATAATAAACCAAGGATTACGAAGAATTCAAGGAGCTTTAGCGGTTTCTATCTTGTTACATTTTATATGACACTTTAATTAATTTAGTTTCCTGGAGGCAGCAGAAATCTTTTATTTCATAGTAATTTTATGTATTATTATGAAAAATCCCGGTGCTATTAAACAAACAAAGGCATATAAAAAACATATCAAACGTGGTGCACTTACAAATATTTAGAAAACGGTAATGTGTCCTAAAGTTTTTTTATTTTTGATATAGGAAAACTAACCTTTCCTTATTTCGAAAAAAACTTATGTCATTTTCTCGTATCATCGCATAATTTGCTGTTTGTAAATTTTATATTTAAATGAGTTAATCTTGTATGTATATATATAAATATATTTGGAAACGGAAACGGCTCTAACGATTTACGTGAAATTCAGCATGTAGGGGGTTTTGGGGGAGAAATATCGATCTAGCTAGTTTTATTTTAAAAAAATCGTTTTATCCCTGTTTTTAGGTATTAAAAATATGGAATGATGTAGAATTGAAAGCTTTTACCTGTCAAACGTAATGTTGCGATAGCCAATGGGTAACAGGCGGACCGAAAATATTCTAAACCCGGGTTTGAATCCCACATGTCATCGGCGCCGTCTTTCTTATTTTTATTTTTTTATATCTTTTAAAAAATCATCGGGCAAGACACGGTTACCCAGGTACTGACTTGTATTTAAGTTAATTGACCTGACTACTGCCAAATTGTTCAACAATATAATGAAATTACATAAACGTATTTATTTATCATATCAAACATTAATATTATTTAATTTATGACATTTACTTCCTGTTTTTGATTGTCACAGAATTAGCTTAGAATTTCACTCACGAATTCAGAGCACCGAAATAATTCCATCTTCCTTTGCGACATATATCGCAAAGGAAGTAGGAAGGTCGGCAATTTGTATCGGAAACTATTCTTTATGAAAGTTGACAACTTAATTTACCTGAGATATTACTTTGTTATTCTGTTCCACTCACTGAGTATTTATTTTAACAGTTGATTTTTTGAGTTATGTAATTTGACTATTGGGACAAATATCCAGAATCAAGAGCATAAAAATGTTTTTTATACGCTCAACATTGACAGCTAAATCACATGAACTTATTCTCAGATGCAAATTCTAATTAAAACTTACTGTTATACTAGCTTTTACTGGCAACTTCGTTCGCGTGGACTGTTGCCGCGTGATAGGTTGATAATAGTTGGCGCTATTCAATGTCACGCTATTCCTGTAGAATTAACAGGATTTCTATAGCCTATATGTTACCCCAATGTATAAAGAATAATTGTGCCAACTTTTTTCGATACTGGTTCAGCGGATTCGCTGAAAAGTAAACAAAAAGCTGAAAAAGCTGAATTATTTTTAAAAAGCTGAAAGTGTAACAAACATAAATACTCACAAACTTTCGCATTAATAATGTTAGTAGGATAGGATAGTAGGATATAAAGAGGTCTCTGTCAAAAATAGTAGTAAAGTAGGTATAGCAATTTACATAATAAAGCTGTTAATGTCCACGATATGGCGTTCATTCTGTACGAGTAGTCACGACAGCGTAATTCAAAGTTGCTTTAACACTACGAATCGGTGCGAGTCGCTATCGAACCCCGTTAGCTTATGTTCAAATCATTCGAGTAGTTCCTGAGATCAGCGCGTTCAAACAATCAATCAAACAAACAAACTCTTCAGGTGGCTCTTCTTCGTGGAGGTGATGCCTTAGACTTAATCATCCTTATTATCATTGAAAAATATGACCACCCACAATTACGATGACAATGCGTTCACTCAAGTAACAATGAAGCATTGGTTTCGTATTCCAATGTTGAGACATTTTATACAAAACATTAATCAACTTGTCGATTTCGATTTTAAATTTAGTATTATTAGATTTATACGAAGATATAAGTAACAGCGGTACAGTTATTAAAAATTAAATACTAAGTACCTGGGTGACCGTGCTTGGTCATTTTTTTAAAAGATGTAAAGAAATACAATTAAAAAAGAAATAAGGACAAAAAGAGCTGGTGTCATCTGGGACTTGATCCCGGATTTTTCGACTTCTTTAGTCCGCCCGTTCTCCACTGAGCTATTACAATTTACAAATGACATCTAAATTATCATTTGCATTGTATTGTACGTTTTAGCATTTTTCAGTATCCGAAAACAAGGTATAAAAGGCAAGGAATAAAAAGACATTTAAAAAAAATAATACCTAGCTAGATCTCACTCGAAATTCAGCATATAGGGGATTTCGGAGGAGAGTTTATTTTAAAATTTCGTTTTATCCCTGTTTTCATTGAAAACTGCTAATAGCGCAGTGGGGAACGAGCGGAATAAAGAAGTAAAAATACGGCAGATCAAGTTCTTATTTAATTATTTTTTTTCTTTTTTTTATATCTTAAAAAATATTGAGTAAGGCTCGGTCACCCAGGTAATAGAACTTAGAAGTATGAAAGGACAGGAAAGAACAAATGACATTTGACTGTATCCGATTCCGACATAACTGGCGTCAATATTGGCGGTATCGATGCGTAATAGTTAATAGTGGTTAGAAAATATTCACGTTTAACCACAACAACAAAGAGAATTATAATACTTAAATGACACACCATGGATAGCAGCTTGGTATGGTATTGTACTGAAAGCGTATTAGCATAAGCGATTAGTTGCTCATTACAACGGTGATATTGTACTGAAAGCGTATTAGCATAAGCGATTAGTTGCTCATTACAACGGTGATATTGTACTGAAAGCGTATTAGCATAAGCGATTAGTTGCTCATTACAACGGTGATATTGTACTGAAAGCGTATTAGCATAAGCGATTAGTTGCTCATTACAACGGTGATATTGTACTGAAAGCGTATTAGCATAAGCGATTAGTTGCTCATTACAACGGTGATATTGGCCGTGATTCGCCGTGTGGTATCCGGCTGAATAGAATTGTACCACCCTCATTTCTTACCCAGGTTCCGTAAAAGGCGACTAAGGTAAGTCGACACGCCGCGTGGTATCCGGCTGAGTAGAATAGACCGCCCTCATTTCCTACCGAGGTATCGTAAAAGGCGAATAAGGTAACTTGACCCACCTTGTGGTATCCGGTTAAGGAGAAGATACCATTATACCATATAATGTGGCTACATATTTTGCAACCGGCCGCATGCCTGACGTCAACTTACCTTAGTCGTATTTTACGACACCTCGGTAAGAAATGAGGGCGGTCTATTCGACTCAGCCGGATACCACACGGCGTGTTGACTTACCTTAGCTGCCTTTTACGACACCTCGGTAAGAAATGAGGGTGGTACTATTCTATTCAGCCGGATACCACACGGCGAATCACGGCCAATATCACCGTTGTGATGGTGTCCACCATTGTTTAATATTTAAAATTTAATAATATTAATTAATATTTTTTATTATTTAAAACTTGACAAAATGGTCATCAAGTAGTACATAGTCAATTACTAGTGCCTTAAATAGATTCAAATTTTTCAGTTGTCCAAAATTTGCGAGAGTTTATTGCGAAAACATGATCTCATGTTCTCCCTTACATTTACTGACGACATACCGGTAAATTGCCATTCGACAGATCTCAGATTCTCAATATCTATCGTTTTAATCTTTTTCGGTAATTCAATAGCTCTATGTTGATTATCTTTTTAATTAAGAAAGATGAGCTTTGTCACGAACTGTAATCGATACTTCTCTAATTTCATTTCATCTAAGCAGAAACCAAATATGTAGGTTAAAAACATGAGTTATAGAGACATGAGTTTTAGTAAAGAAGTAACAATAGAATTGTTTTGCGTTTGTTAAGAGCATCAAGAAGCAGACAAAATTCGCATACGTTATATATGCAGGATGAGTCACGTATCACAAAACACCGCCACTAGCAACACTACACACACTCACTATCACAATCTCTACGATCGTTTCGCTCCGAAATCGAAGCATCACCAGGATGGGTTAGAATTGCTGGTTAAAAACCGTCTTTTCACTATAACTCATCCTCCTACCCTTATCCCACTCAAAGTGGGGTCAGCACAACATGTTATAAGAATGCTGTAACATGATTTGGCTGCGTTTTTACGACCGGCCGCCTGCCTGACGTCAACTTACTTTAGTCGTATTTTACGACACTTTGGTAAGAAGGAGGGTGGTCTATTCTACTAAATCGGATACCACACGGTGAGTCATCTTACCTTAGTCGCGTTGTACGACACCTTGGTAAAAAATGAGGGTGGTCTATTCTACTCAGCTGGATACCACACGGTCAGTCATCTTACCTTAGTCGCTTTGTACGACATCTTGGTAAGAAATGACGGTGGTCTATTCTACTCAGCTGGATACCACACGTTGAGTCATCTTACCTTAGTCGCCTTGTACGACACCTTGGTAAGAAATGAGGGTGGTACTATTCTATTCAGCCGTATACCACACGGTATCTGGCTAATACCACACGGCTAACGTCTTTTCACTATAACTAAATATCATAAATTTGATTAACTTGAATATCTCAAATTTTCAAATCTCTTATGTACGAACTAATTATTCTCTACAATACAATAACTGGCAATCGATCACGGTACCAGAAACTTCGCAATGAAGCCTTACATTACAAAGGCGTTTGTAGGACCCATCTATTGTATATTTCCTTTGCTCTTGTCGGAATTATTTCTTCTTGCTGCGTCTTAAAACAAATGGCGCTACAGTGGCAATATAATTATTACTTAATTTAAACATTTCGTACATATAAACAAACAGGTAATAATACACACATCACTGAAATTTTTCATCATTCTCGTGCCCTTATCCCACTTTAAGTGGAGTCCGCACAACATGTTATATACATGTTGGTCACATGATTTTGCTACGTATTTTACGACTAACCGCCTGCCTGACGTTAACTTACCTTAGTCATATTTTACATCTCGGTAAGAATGAGCGTGATCTATTCTACTCAACCAGATACCATACGATGGGTCAACTTTCCTTAGTTGCCTCTTACGACACCTCGGTGATATATGAGGGTGGTCTATTCTACTCAATCGGATAGTACACGGTGGGTCAACATTTCTTAGTTGCCTTTTACGACACCTCGGTAAGAAATGGGGGTCGACAATACTACTCAGTCTATACTATTCTGTTTTGTTATTATTTCAAAAATTAAATAAAAAATTTAACCAAAAAAAATTGCTTTATGTGAATAACCTTCACACGATCCGATCAATATAGGAGTCATACATAAATTATATAACTTGTCTGATTCAATCTATACGGAATTTAATAAGTGCGTAAACGTATGACGAAGTATTTAGATTTTTATCCTACTTCCTACTATCCTACTAATATTATAAATGCAAAAGTTTGTCAGTATGGATGTATCTTAGTTACTCTTTCACGGCAAATCTGCTGAAACGATATCGATGAAATTTGGCACAACTATTTTTTTAAACACCAGAGTAACATATAGGCTATATAAATTTTGTTAACTCTACAGGAATGGGATGACATTGAAAAGCGCCATCAATTGATAATAGATGTATTAAATTTTTTTTAAAATTTGAGATTTGAGAATTTGTTGGAGAGTGACAGAAGCTTCTGGTTTATTCCAAGATTATAGTCCACGCTAACGAAGTTGCGCGTAAAATGTAGTATTTATATATTATTAAACCATGTCATATATTTATTTAATAACAGCGCGTATAGATTTGCGTATTATTAAAACCACGTGCGGCACAATCTATAAAACAAGGTCTCCTAAAATACTTCTCTGTATGTAATCGATTTTCTCAAAATCTGCTGAATGAATTTTTGTACGGTTTTCGTACGTATGACGTCAGGCAAGGTGACCGGTCGTAAATCATGTGACAACATGTTTGTAACATGTTGTCCCGACCCCACTTAGAGTCGGATAAGGGCAAGAGAATAACCATCATCATCTTCCTGCCCTTATCCCACTCTAAGTGATATCCATTCTCCAAACCTTATCCCACTCTATGTGCGGTCATCACAATATGCTATAAACATGCTGTTACATGATTTGGCTGCGTTTTTAAGGCCGGCCGCCTGCCTGACGTCAACTTACCTTAGTCGTGTTTTACGACACCTCTCTAAGAAATAAGACCGCCTTATGTCTTTCTACTTCACCGGATACCACACGGTGGGTCAACTTACATTAGTCGCCTTTTACGACACCTCGGTAAGAAATGAGGGTGGTCTATTCTACTCAGCCGGATACCACACGGCGGGTCGACTTACCTTAGTCGCCTTTTACGACACCTCGGTAAGAAAAGAGGGTGGTACTATTCTATTCAGCCGGATACCACACGGCGTAATATTGAATTATAAACATACTTAGTTTAATACGCCTTTATGCTAATAACACGTTACTTAACTACCGTTTAACGTTCACGAAGTGTATATAAGTACTAATCAACGTGAATCACCTATAGTGTTGACTGTTGACTCAGTCATCGTGTACATGACTCATAGTCACGTTTGAAAGTGTTACACGAACATAAAGGTTTTTCCAAATGTTTGTATACCACGATAACTTGGCTAACTTTCTGATGACGAACATTGTATTATTAATCGCTGTTGCAAAAACATTACTATTTGTACCGGCAGGTTCTACTTTACTCGATTTATTACCATACTGAAATATATAATTTCCACCGTGTGATATCCGGCTGAATAGAATAGACAGCCGTCATTTCTCACCGAGTTGTCGTAAAAGGCGACTAAGGTAGATTGACCCGCTGTGTGGTATCCGGCTGAGTAGAATAGCCTACTCTAATTCTTACCGAGGTAACGATAAAGGCGACTAAGGTTAGTCGACCCGCCGTGTGGTATCCGGCTGAGTAGAACCATCTCCATTGGCAAGGTACTTATGCACTATCCGTTAGACCAACAGAAGTAACTATCTATCTTATTTCGGGGACGCCTGTCGGTGCAGGGCGGGTGGTCAGCTCCTATTCCGGACTATTCCACCCATTTCCCTATGTTGGGACAAGGGTTTCACTGCTGTCCCGACAGTGTCACCTGCTCTAATCTACCCGTGGCTTTTATGAACCTGATAATATCCCTGAAGGAGATATTTGTCAGATCCTCAACTTAACAGAAGTAACTAAGTAACAGCCTGTTAGTATCCCATTACCGGGCATAGACCTCCTATCTCTGGTTTTCGAGAGAATGGTCGGAATTAAAACCCCCCACGCTGTGCCAATGCGGATAGATAGGTTTCATATATCCCCAGAGTTCTCTAGAGTTATACAGGTTTTCTCACGTTGTTATCCTTTCTGAAAAGCGTGTAACAAATTGCTATTATCAATTAGACACAAAAGTTTTTAACAGAAAACTCATTCAAAAGTACACGCTTATTACACGTGTTCGCAGGCAAAATAAAATAAATGGTGGGCTTGAACCGATTAGTATATAACTAAGCTTGTTTGGGTATTGCTTCGCTTTGCGATTTTGTCGTGGAGTCTATCTCCTGATGATGCTTCGGTTGCGTTGCGAAACAATTGTTAAGTTTGTGATAGTGAACGTATGTAGTGCTTGTGTATTGTGGTGGCGGTAGTGGAGGTATATTAGCATTATATATATTTTCTATTTTACTTAATCGCGGATTATAACAAAATAATTTTTATAATTAAGTTTGTATAATGAATCTCCGCAAAGTAACGCCTATTTCGATAAATTATAGAAAACTCATTTGTGTCTTTCCGTGGTTTGAACCCGTGACTCTATCGAAATAGTTGCACAGTCTCACAGCTAGGCTATCTCGGCTCTTGAATTTACTTCGAGCTTGATTACAAGCCATAATGCTAAATGTTCAACAATTAGTTAATGCAACTTCTGAGAATAATCCATAACACCTGTCACTTTAATAACAGTTTCACAATTATTTAAGAATTCTGATTCATCAAAGCTGTCCATAAAATCTTTAGTTTAACGTTTGCGCTGAAAGTAATTTATATATATATATATATATATATATATATACATACATACTACGACTAAGGTAAGTTGACCAACCGTGTGGTATCTAGTTGATTAGAATAGACCAACCTCTTCCTTACCGAAGTCTCGTAAAATATGACTCAAGTAAGTTAACGTCAGGCAGGCGGCAAGTCGTAAAAACGTAGCCAAATCATGTGACAACATGTTTACGTCATCTACTAATGGCGGCTTTTTTTTAATTTATGACAATATTGATTATACTACATTACATTACAATTTAATTAAAATAATAAACCAATGTTACCCACGCCGTGTGGTATCCGGCTGAATAGAAATAGTATCACCCTCATTTCCTACCGAGGTGTCGTAAACGGTGACTCAGGTAAGTTGACCCACCGTGTGGTATCCCGTTGAGTAAAATAGACTATCCTTTTTCTTACCGCGGTCTCGTAAAATATAACTAAGGTAAGTTGACGTCAGGCAGGCGGCCGGTCGTAAACTAATAAATCATGTGACAACATTTTGTAACATGTTGTGCCGAACCCACCTAGAGTGGGATAAAGGCAGGAGAATGATGACTACATGCGTTTAGCTACAAACGTGCATACAAATATGAACTTAAGTTTAACAAATATAAGCTTATATACACAATTTCAAGTTGTACTGTCAGTCTAATATTTCGACAAGTCGTAGAACTATTTCAAATGTCTAAGGATTTATTGCTAAGACACCTTATCCGATCAATTCGATCTTTCACGAACCTTGGAATTGGCTGAGAAATCTATGGATTTATAGGTGCGACATCAATTCTAGTAAAAATCATGTTAAATGGATAGAGAATCCTTACCAAAGTTGTGTATTTCTGAACACTGGATATGAAACTTTATCTGCGCCAAGGTGCAAGTCAAAATTGACAAACTATTTATATTTAATATATTAATTCAAAAATTACAATAGAATTATTTTGCTGCAGGTAATCCGTGTTTGTTAAGAGAATCTATGTAATGTTAAGTTTATGAAGCAGTCAAAATTCACATACCTTATACATGCAGGAAAAGTCACCACACGTATCACAAAACGCCGCCATCACCAACACTCCACACAAGCACTACACACTAACTACCACAATCTCTACGATCGTTTCGCCCCGAAACCTAAGCATCATCAGCAGAAGCTCCACGACAAAATCGTAAAATTTTAATTCACTTAATGTAACTAATTACTATATGCAAAATTTTCTAAAAGGTTTAATCTATTGTAGAACTGAAATTTAGTTATTACATTTAATACGATCCCGTCAGTCGTTACAGCCCTAAATAATGCTGACTATAAACTTTTGACGACTGAGGCGTTTTAATAAGTGATTTAATTAAATTGAAACAGATTACAAAAGATTGAAAAGGTAATGAATTTTACGTTTACGACGGTATAAAATATAAAGATCGTCTGAGAATATAATATTAAATTGATATCGCTGATATAATGTAGACTATATCGCTCATGGTCCGCAATAGTGGTACAACTCAAAAAATCACGTTTTGAGTTACATAGGTTTAAAGTTCTCATTACTGAGAAAAATTCTTTCAAAAAATGCTTAAATTTGCTTAAACGAATGGCGTAATATTGGTTTATGAGTTCTTATAAAGCCGGTATTGCTGCTGAAAACAATTTTTATATTAAGATTTACACCTATTCATAATAAAAAAAACGTGTTATTTTTGAGTTGTGCCAGTATTGTCATGAGAGATATAAAGATGGCTGTCTGGTGTCGTCATTGCACCGAATTTTTTACACGGTGATTTTATTAGCAGTAAAGTTTGTGGATAATGTAAAAGTTCTCAAAAAAATTCATTTCACAGTCAATCAATCTTACTACCCACTTTAATACATCGGTATAGTAAAATGGGTGCCTCGAACCTTTTACACGTAAAATACGTGATAAAATACACGTAAACATTATGATTTGCTCTCAAAGTAAAAAAGTCTTTTAATAATTTTTTAGAGCATGTTTTGTAACACCAATAAGTACAATCTGGAATATTTTATTTATACGCAGGTTAGAGATTACCCATTATTAAAAAAACCATAATTGTGTTGCCCAGCGATGAGACTGTGGAATTCTCTTGAGAGGGTCACGGGTTCAAAACTCCAGGCACCAATGAGTTAGACTGGAAAAACTTTTGTAATTGACGATTGCAATTTATAACATGCTTTTCGGTGAAGGAAAACATCGTGAAGAAACCTGCATATGTCTAGAGAATTCTGGGGATATGTGTACTGGAGCAGCGTGGTGAGTCTTAGTCCCAACTCTTCTCTCTAAAAACGGAGTGGGGAGGCCCAGCAGTGGGATAATAAAATGCCTACTATAACAAATTCCAATGTTTTAAAATAATTGTTAAATTTTAAAATAATATTAAACAAACCTGTGAGAGGAGGAAATATTATTCATGACGAGAATAGTATCACCGAAAATATCAGTTTATACATACATATAAATAGAAAGCCAAAATAAGTAAAAAAAAGAATGTACTTGTATGTACATGATAGTAAACCGTTACCTCTTTTCCCATGTCACCTGTTTTGTAGAGATAGCGAATATGAAAATTCGCTCGCTTTTGATATCTGGAAAGCAATTTATTTCCAAGCATAGAGCTTCGTAGCGATCGCAATATATCCACTAACGTAAAAAAGTGCACCTAAAAACTGAAACATTTTTGTCCATCAAATGTATGATTTGATACATACATAGCCTGCGCGTCGATCGAATACTAAGCTCATGGTTTGTAATTATCGTTTCATTTTATTTATTTATAGCCCTTATCTTATCTTGTTATTAAATATTGCAATTACTATAATAACTACGTAACAAATAAAATTAGCATTTACAGGATTTCTATAGCCTATACATATGTTATTCCGGTGTATAAGGAATAATTGTACTAAATTTCATCGATTATCGAAAGAGTAACAAACATACATCCGTACTCACAAACTTTCGCATTTATTATATTAGTAGGATACGATAATATTAGTAGGATGTTCGCCCAAAGCAGAATTCGAACTCTTGACCCGCTTAGCTGAAGGCAGGGTCACTGCTAACTGCGCTCGGGCCATTCATGTCTTTGAATGACTTAACGTATAGCCCATTTTCCTTGTTTACCGTAAACCTAATAGAAAAAGTATAAAATTGTTTATTATATCAATTTCTTTTATTATATAAAAATTCCTCATCAGTAGCTAAAATTTGCGATTGGAAGGACTGTTTTGATGAGTTTTGCCATTTTACCTAATTTCACAACAACATGAATCAATTCAAAAAAAACTTTAGAATCTTGAATAGCCATCATAACGTATGAGACATTATAAAATATATAAGAAGAAACAAAGTAGGTACCTTATAAAAAATATTATCCTTCGTATGTAATAATGGGATACCCTAAACCAGTGTTTCCCAACCTTTTTGTATCACGCCCCGACTTAGTTTTTCTAAAAATCTTATGCCCCCCTACGTAACATACATAACTTTTAATATTAACAAATTGATTTTTTCATTTAAGAAACTTAAATGTTAGATATTAGGACGAAGAATTTGTTTTTTTTAGTTAAATTTGGCACCGATATTTAATATTGTATTTAAATTGCCCGGATTGAAAGGGTTAAATTCGTGTCGAGGCCATTTCGCTCCCCCGTGGAGCTTGAGCCCCAGGTTGAGAAATACTGCTCTAAACTATGACAATTGTTACCGGTTTCTTACAAAAAGATCTTTAAAAATATTTCAAATGAGATCTATTACTCCGTTCCATGTTTGAATAATTCCAGGGCTTCACTAGAAATTAAGTCTGTCCTAATAATTTATGAATATACAAATTCTACAGCAGTTTCATTCAATACATAAATAAAGACTATGCTAAACAGACGACGTAGGCGTTTCCTCTATTAAAGTCAGTTTTATCCACTTAACATTGGTCGTGTTAAATTAGTTAATTGTCGGTGCATCGCTCCCAACGTCGTGGGATATGATTCAGACAATTTCAATTGTCATTTTGTCATAACCACCCACACGAACCAAAGATTAATGTGTACTAATATGTACACATTCTTATACACATGTTGTACTCTTGGGTTTGCTCTACTTATCTGTGTGCGTAGTGCGAGTTTTTTAACCTACTCGATCGCGTTAGCGTAACGCAATTTGTATGGCGCGATTTGTAATATGTATAGCAATCACTAGATGTCGCTGTTGCAGCGTCATACAAATTGGAGTTACGCTAACGCTATCGAGTAGGTTGAAAAAACTCGCACTACGCACACTGAATCTCGAGGTTCTTATTCATAAACTCGTTACGTATTACTATTTAAGAACTCCTTAGAATGAATACTTCCTATCATCTAAACTTCCACCATTTGATATGTCATTATATCTATTCATCATCCTCCTGCCCTTATACCACTCTAACTGCAGTTGGCACAACATGTCATAAACATGTTGTTACATGACTTGGCTACGTATTTTACGACTGACGTCAACTTACCTTAGTTGTATTTTACGACACCTAAGTAAGAAATGAAGGTGGTTTATTCTACTCAGCCGGATACCACACGATACTCACTTTAGTCGCCTTATTACGACACCTCGGTAAGAAATGAGGGTGGTCTATTCTGCTCAATTGGATACCACGCGGCTTGTGTGTAAATATTCCATGTATAATTATTACATTACAATATTATGAACTATATTATAATTATACAAAGAAACATCATTTTAGTCTTTAAAAGTACTTAAATAGTATTTAAAATAAATTTAGAGCATATCAAAATATTGTGCCTTTATAATAATAGAAGGATAAATATATATTAAGGTGTCACGAATTTCCTCGCATCCAGTCATCAAATAACAAAAAATGTCAGACGTGCTGTTCTGAAATTGCCATTACATCCTGTCGGCTGCGTCTGGAAATAACCTCTGCAGGAGATGTGCACAAATATCTCGAATTGCTTATCATCTTTCACGTACTGATATTCATGTCTATATTAGTCTAGTATTCAAAAACTTTGCTTTATATTTAAAAAATTTCCTTGCTTTCTGTAGAGTATCGAACTCATAATTTATAGCGTATACATCCTCCTGCCCTTATCCCACTTTAAGTGGGGTCGGCGCAACATGTTACAAACATATTGTCACATGATTTGGCTACGTATTTTACGACCGGCCGCCTGCCTGACATCAACTTATCTTAATCGTATTTTACGACACCTCGGTAAGAAAGAGGGTGGTCTATTTTACTCTACCGGATACCACACGGTGGGTAAACTTACCTTAGTCGCCTTTTACGACACCTCGGTAAGAAATGAGGGTGGTCTATTCTACGCGGCCGGATACCACACGGCGTATAATTTATAGCGTATATGAAGAGTAAACTACTGCACTACAGTGTGCTTAGTGAGTGTTTTTCTAACCTACTCAATCGTGTTAGCGTAACGTCAATTAATATGGCGTTGCAAAAGCGACATCTAGTGACCGTTGATCCATTCCCAAATTGGCGTTATACGCTCGAGTAAGTTAGTAAGAGTAAAAAAACTCGCACTAAACACACAGATGTCACATATCGAGGCTCGGTTTCATTTACCATTGTTTTTACTAATCATTAAATATCTTTTGTGAAACGCAATACGTTTATACAAAATTCTTTACAAGTGAGTCATCCTCGATATATTGAATTACTTTGTTATTTATATTGAATACCTCACGTTTTTAATATTATACTTTGCTTTTTTCTGTATTATACGAATTATATAATTATAATAGTTATTAAAATAGTTTTACTTATTTGACAAAAAAAAAGAAAATAACCCTTGTTTTGTTAATGGTAGGTAGGTTCAGGTAAAAAAGTAAAACAATATGTCATTAAAAGTCTTGATTTTATTTATCTACATAAAAGATAGTATGTATGTATGTGGATCCTTGTACACTCCAAAAGGGCTGGACTGATTTTAACGAAATTTTCAGACATCTTTAGATTGACCCAGCGGATAATCCTGTGAAGTTGGATGGCAATTAGACCATTTTTTATCTGACAATGACAGTCTTGTTTTGAGGGGAACTCGAAACTAGAGTGAGCCACAGCAATGCTAGAAGTTCCTAAAAAATGAATTGGCATGTATTTAGTAAATTTAAATGAAAAAAAAATTGTGGTTGATATAATTATTAAATTTCTGTATTCGGAAATCGTGTTTAAATTTATCATCATTCTAAATTAATTAATGGATTAAGCTGTCTGAATAAACTTTTAACTCCTTTATTTAATAAATCAATATAAATAGATTTATATGTACTGTGAATAGCATTATACTATTAATTAACTTAATTAAGAGTTAAATCTTTATGCGAGTATATCTTGTAGGCACGTACTTGATGTTTCAAAAGTGATTCTTCCTAATTCGAACAATTTCCGCCATAGACTCGTACCATACTTAAAAATGGCGCTAAACATTCTAATTGTTATATAGTACAGTTGCGTGTACACCCAGCTAATTACCTTCCGATTTTCACTCGAGTTTTTACTGAGCCGTGTACCAAAACAAAAGAGCATGTACAACAATATTCACAGTAAGTCTTCGGTGAAAGCAACATTCCTAAGAATTTATAGAATTAGGCATTACTTTGCGGAGACCCATAATACAAAAGTAATAATAAAATTATTTTGTATATAATAAAGTAAAATAGAAAATATATATAATGCTAAATGTAGAGTGGAAAATCCGTTTTCATACCTGAAGGATACATGCAGGATTCGTAAAAACACATGCACGAATGTGTTTTTTTTACGGGATTTTCATATATAAAGTTAAAATTGCGAAGTACGAAATTAATGATCAAATTAAATTACGCAAAACAAAATGTATAGTGCCGTTCTTATGCTATATATTAATTATCATCTTCCTGCCCTTATCCCACTCTAAGTGGGGCGGCACAATATGTTATAAACATATTGTCATATGATTTGGCTACGTATTTTACGACCGGCCGCCTGCCTGACGTCAACTTATCTTAGTCGTATTTTACGACACCTCGATAAGAAAGAGGGTGGTCTATTCTACTTAACCGGATACCACACGGTGAGTCAACTTACCTTAGTCGCCTTTTACGATACCTCGGTAAGAAATGAGGGTGGTCTATTCTACTCAGCCGGATACCACAAGGCGGGTCGACTTACCTTAGTGGCCTTTTACGATACCTCGGTAAGAAAAGAGGGTGGTACTATTCTATTCAGCCGGATACCACTATATATTAATATTTTTATCAATCTGACGTACCGTATTAGAAAATTGTTCTGGTTGAATGAAATCTGTAAGTTCCCAACCATAAAAACCATACACCACTCTGTCATCATAACAGTTTATGCTAACGTTTCCCAACGTTGGGCCCACGCCGTACTGTGGTCTAATCTGAGTATCAAAGAGGGACTATTCAAAAATGGACTTGACATGTGTTTAACCTTCCGCTCCGGGTTGTTTAAATATAATGCTAGATTTCGGTGGCAAATTTGACGAAAAACGAAAATTCTTCCTAAAACCTATCATTTCAGTTTCCTAATTAAAATTCATAATTTTTTATTAATATTAAAATTGTTGCATTGGGGGCAAAATATTTTTTTAGGATCATCGCACAAAAAAGATTGAGAAACACTGGTTTACCTTTTAATCTTATATATAATTTCGCGACTTTATTATAATACTAAAATAAATAAATATTGGTGTTAATTTTTTTAAGCCAACTTATCTGATCTCACATGTAAGCATAAACTAGTAAATATAATTTGTCCTTCAAAGTTTTCGAATTAACTTTCATGAATAATTAATTTGTTACAATTAATATGTAAGGAGCAACATGGCGGACGAAATTCCATTTTACATTTGTAATTTTTAGCCATTTTGCTTAGTAGTAAGTTACTATGTAGACTGCGAGACGTAGCCAACTAGACCAGCAATGTATTTAGTAATATGCATAAATATAACGTAGATAAGAACGTTTAAATTTTGTCCTCGAGATATCTAATATGCATACTGCGGTCATTACAATAAACAAAACTGTCTCTCAAATAATGAGTCTGAGTGCTCTGCCAAATCCAAGATACATAGAAGCGTACTAAGAAATGTACTATATTGTCTCGTTGGAACAAAGCAATTTTCTTCTTTCATCAATGCAAAGTTATCTGAAGTAACAAACGCTTGGCAATCACAGAGTTATTGATACTAGAGTAAGTGATGGTGACACAATAAATAATGAGAAGGAAGATGAATTTTGTATACTTCATCTTTGTCTATTCACACATAATACAATAATTTGATAAATTTGTGTAACTTACTTAAATACTTATATTGAAAAAAGTGCAAAACACTTGAAAAAATATTTGTCAATTAGTCACTAGATAGTGGAAAATAAATATAGTTTAACAATATAAAAACATGCTTTTATGGCACATAGATTACCTAAATCGATCGAAAAAGTAAAAACAATATAAGCTAGAATAAAAATAACTTGTATTACTGATGATTATTTATTTGAAAATTTTTGTCAATACCTCCCACTTTAAGTGAAAACTTACGTATATTTACAGCGGAATTTATACCAAGCGTGACAAAGAACGCGATTTGCATTTGTACAAAATAAGGAATTAAGGACAATAAATTAGCGCCTTTGATAAAGGAAATTTAATTGCATTGATAAAATGCTATCGTACAAGGAACAGGAACTATTGAGGGTATTCTTTATCTTCTTTAACACGCAATATAAAAGGTAGCCGAATTGCTACGTTGCTAAATCTTAGTTCCAATTCCGAAAACCACTTATATTTTTTATATGTATAATACATAAAGTTGTACTTATGTACAGACGATCTGAAAATAGCACGGCAAATATAAGTTGTAAGTTGATGGTAAGTTTTAGCAGAAAAGCTTATTGGTGCTTGACCGTTTTAACCTGGAATCTCTCATAAAGGCCGATCTATAAAAAATTTCGGCCGGCTATCAAAAAAATTAATATCTTTAAAATAGAGTAGTAAAGTAATGGCCTGACACTATACCACTGCTAGAATTAGTCCTACTTACTCCGTTTTTAGAGCTAAGACGACGCTGCTCAAATGCGCTTTGATAGGTACCAGATATCCCCAGAATTCTAGAGATATGCAGGTTTCCGCACAATGCTCTCCGCGTGATAAATCGCATAATTAATTAAACACATAAGTTTTAACTAAAAAACTCATTGATTGCCCGTGGTTTCAATCCGTGATCTCGTTGAAGGAATCTCACAGTCTCACCGCTGGGCTACATCTAAAATAGGGTAAGCTTGAAGTATTTCAACAATTATGTGCTCTCCGTGTATGTAAATTTATACTACTGTTGAATGCTAGCCACTCCTTGGTTCCACTGAACCGTGCTGCCCACACAATGCATGTCAATGGCCAAGAGAATAAGGGCAGCGACTGAATTGTAATTTAAACTCATTGACCAGATTATATAATGGACGGGTTTTTGAGATGGATTGATCAATAGCTTTGTGACATCACGCATATCACGCTTGACTGGAGACTTATTCGAAGTACTCGTTGTTTGAAATAATAGTTACAAATGTTATAAAGTGAGCATTCGAAACCAATACGAAATTAAAACGCACACTTCACATTATTGGATGTCAAGTGGGCGTTTATTAAACGATAATCTATATTTACCTTATTTAGAATCTGCCAAACTAGGTTTTACGAAAATCTCATTTCCTTCCTTGTCTTCTTCTTGGAGTGCCTCTAGCGACTTCTAGCTTTAGCCTCTAGCGACTTCTAGCTTTAGCCTCTAGCCTCTGCCGACTAGCAAAGGTTGGCAGTCAGCTTCATAAATATATCTCTATCTCTCGCTAGCTGGAACAGATCAGCGGCGCTCGCGATTCCCTTAAGTTGCGAATCCAGGATTACTTTCTGCGTCCCACACCCATTTTCCCGGAAATATATTTTCCGTTAAGATGAGTTGCAGAAGTTGCTATCGTGCTTGTGCACATGTCCTAAATATGCGACTTTTCTCATCTTAACGGTCTGCAAAAGTTCGCGGTTTGGATGGACGCGTCGCAGAACTTCCATATTATGGATCCAGCTTATAGCCATCATGCGCCTGTATATCTCGAATGCTTCTAATCGTTTCCAGTGGTCTTCTGTGATAGTCCAGTTCAGTAGTTCCTTGTCACGAACCTCAAATCACCCAAGTCACCCCTTCCGCTTATTCGTTCCTTCTTTTCCCATTCTTTTTCATTTTTGAAAAACGAATGTCATAGTTCTGCATACTATTTTCTTACCATACATGAATGATTCAGATAACTGAAGTTATATTTAGGTTCAACAAACAAAGAAAAATTGTAATGGATCTATTTTAAATAACAGTCTGTACACTGTACGTTAAAGAAGAAAAAAGAACTGTTTAAAAGAAAAACATGATAACAACTTGGTTAATTGCCGCTTCAACTGATAAGAGAGCTAGTTCTTTTATCGTTTAAGTAATTAGGTTTGCTTAACTTAACTTGGAAACGCATTCAAAACTCAATTCAAACTAGATTTTCTATTTCGTATAATAGGCTAATTTAAATGGAATATAAATGCCTATGTTAGGAACAAATTGTACCAGATGGCCTTAATGTCTACTTCCATACAGTTATAATCATTATAGATCGTAGAGCGCCATTATTGTATTGGATTTTGAGGTCATTTTAGGAAGACCAATGTGACCGCAACCTTCATTTATATAAGGACGGTTAGTGCTTTCTTTTTAAGAATGCCATCGACATATATTTCATTTGTCAGTACTCAATTCTAAAATTATACATACAAGTATATGGGATAATTACGCACATGGTCGAATGACCCAAAACTAAGTAACTAACTGAATACTTATATTATGGGTGACATACAGTTGGTAAATCCTCTCCTACTTATATTATTAAATGTGAAAGTTTGTGAGTATGGATGTATGTTTGTTACACTTTCACGGCGAATCCGCTAAACCAATGTCGATGAAATTTGGCACAATTATTCTTTATACAGGGAGGTAATATATAGGCTATAGAAACCCTGTTAATTCTACAGGAATAGGATGACATTGAAATTATTATCTAAACTATTATGAACCTATCGCGTGACAACAGTCCACGCGAACGAAGTTGCGGGTAAAAGTTAGTATGTACATATATTTAAAAAAATTAGTTACTTTGAGTTTACTTAAATAGGCACTGGTATTTATTTGCTCCAAAACAGTTCACCTATTATGGGGTTCATAAGAAGCCAGTCGGCTTAATGCTCGATAAGGCTCAGGGCTTCAAACTAGCTAACTCCATGAACATCAAATGAGTATAGCCGGTTTCCATACATGAAATATGAATACTACTCAAGATGGTTTAAATCCAACAATAGAATATTTATAAAATACTCATAATCCTAACTATTGTTATAAACAGATGTGACATTTATAAAGTACTCTTATATTATAAGTGCACTTTGAGCCAATCCCAATTGTGGAGGTTAAAACAAATTGTCCCCGTAACCTCGAGATGATGTAACCGGCAGATGTAGTCTTAGAGTAATCTTTAGTTATATTACACTTTTAAGTGTCAATTGAAACCACTTTTGTTGTCCTTTTTTATTATTCAACCGAATAAGTCTAAAACATTGGTCGAAAACATAATATAGTGGAGTTTATATTATTATTATTTTTTATATTTACACATTATATATACCCTAGACTCGATACGTTGGCCTTTCGCTCCAGGTCATTTAAATCATTGCATTTCGTCATCTTCCTGCCCTTATCCCACTCTAAGTGGGGTCGGCACAACATGTTATAAACATGCTGTCACATGATTTGGCTGCGTTTTTACAACTGGCCGCCTGCCTGACGTCAACTTACCTCAGTCGTATATTACGACACCTCGGTAAGAAAGAGGGTGGTCTATTCTACTATACCGAATACCACACGGCGGATACCACACGGCGGGTCGACTTACCTTAGTCGCATTTTACGACACCTCGGTAAGAAATAAGGGTGGTACTATTCTATTCAGCCGGATACCACACGGCGTATTTAAATCATTGCATTTAATTTCTTAATTGCTTAATTTCGGTGCCAAATTTATTGAAAAAGCAAATTCTTCTTAAACCTTATCAATTAAGTTTCTTAAGTGAACAATTCAATTTTTTTCATATTAAAAGTAAGCCGTATAGTATCCGGCTGAGTAGAATAGACCACCCTCATTTCTTACCGAGGTGTCGTAAAAGGCGACTAAGATAAGTTGACCCGCCGTGTGGTATCCGGTTGAGTAGAATAGACCACCCTAATTTCTTACCAAGATATCGTTAAAGGCGACTAAGGTAAGTTGGCCCGCCGTGTGGTATCCGGTTGAGTAGAATAGACCTCCCTAATTTCTTACCGACGTGTCGCAAAAGGCTACTATAATAAGTTGACCCACCGTGTGGTATCCGGTTGAGTAGAATACACAGTATCCGGTTGAGGAGTCGCAACTCGTAGCTAAATCATTTGACGACATGTTAAACTCACCTAAATAAATAAGCGATGATAAATTCGCCTTAAATAATATCTATTAAATCTCTGAATGAATTAATAAAATCCACCTTTACAAAACAACCAATATTATTAGAACTATTTTACTAAAAATCATCGTTTCCACTAATGTTTTTAATACTTTTGTTTCAGACAGAAAATGGCAGACTCGGATTTTTTCAATATCACAGAAGATAATGCAAATGTGCAACAGAGTGAACTATCGAAGTAAGTAAATTAAATTTTATCATAATTTATTTTTGACAAATTATTTTGACTATACAAATTAACAAAAAAAAAGAAACTTAAAAAAATTGGGGTGATTGGGACTCGACTAGGTTCATACGTACATTTCTCGAGACCGCTCGAATAAGCTACGCTGAATTGACAATTTACGGCAAAAATAATGTTTTATATTCAATGTAAATTTTAATATTTTTTTATGCCCAAAATCAGGGATAAAACCATTTTTTTTAAATAAGACCTAGCTAGATTGATGTTCCCTCTAAACACCCTACATGCTCAATTTCAGGAAAATCGTTAATAATTCTTTATTGCATAAATAACGTACATCAATGCTGGTAAAAACAAATTTAGTATCAGTATATTTAACCGATTAAGGCATGCAAAATTTAATGTCATAATAGAGAAAAACAATCGATTTTAAACGTTGGAGTCGTTTCCGACATTTCGAAAAAATATATATATATATATATATATATATATATATATATATATATATATATATATATATATATATATATATATATATATATATACATACAAGATTAACTCATTTGAATATTAAAGATAAGTAGGTACTTACCTGTCGTCTATCACATATACGAGTATTGAGTTACTTTCTTTGGTCTGTCGACGTATGTGTAATTCCTACATATATTAATTACTTATTTTAATATTAAGTGAATTATTAAGTGAAGCCGTGGCTGAACGAAATCACACTTTGGCCTCTTTTTATGTACGTTTTTTCACCTTAAAAAAACTACCTTTGATTTCCCATGTCTGTCAACACTTCTATAGTGATCCATAAAATTTTGAGAACCGTGTCTACGCACGACGAAACAACTGTAATTTAACTAACTGTAACTCAAATCGGGTTTTGTTTGTTTGTCCTTTCTTCAAGTCCGAATGTTACATCGAAGATGTGGAGATAAATGGAGGAATAAAGGGTTATGTATGCTATTTATCTCGATACTAAAAGCAGATTAAGTCGCGAGCAAAATACTATAAAAGTTAGAATCCGAAAATTTTTTCATACATTTCAGCTTTTGCATTTTGATCTCTACATTTCGCACCCTCGACGATGTTTCTATGGTCGTCTCCTCACTCGTTATAAAAACCGTTAGGGCTAATAGCACATTATTAATGCAAAAAAAAACAACATTAAAATGTTTCTCACACATGTCTTTTATTTTAACAAGGTACTCGTAAGTTAAACAAAATGTATTATACTGTTCCTTTAATTCAATGTACCACTATATCACTTCAATTCTTTTGTATGAATCTACAATAGTTCATTTTGTCCTTAAAAAGTATTGCCGTACAATTACTGAAGGGTGAAGTATTTTTAGGTACTAAATCCAATTTTCCAAGTCTTAATGTTAGGGGTAATTTATAATTATTATGAATTAATTAATTATTTAGTAATTTATTTATTTCTTATTACAGTATCGTTTTCATACCAATATTGAACAGATAATTTATAGAATTAGGCGTTACTATGCGGAGGTTCATAATACAAAGGTTACGAAAATATTATTCTGCTATAATCGATAAAGGGATTATACGATATTCACATTCAAATTATAAATTTTCTCCATTCAAGTAAACTTTTAAACAAGTGCTTTTGAATCATCAACTCTACTGCTGGTTCCTACCGAGAAGAGCCAGCAAGAAACTCGGCTGTTACTCTTTTTAAAATAATACTTAAGTAGTTACATTAAGTCATTGATATCTTGTACCAGGTCGAACAGTAGCTATATCCACGCATTCTTATCATCTAGATAATCCCCAACAGTATATAAGGATTTTATCGTGGATTATAGCAGAATAATATTTTCATTAGTTTTGTTTTGTGTAAACGTTTTAGTATGTATAAAATAAGCAGATTTTTTTTTAGACCCGTGCTCGTTTTTTAGTATTCTGATTTTACGTCTTATATTTTACTAAAGGCGACTATAAAAGTTGAGCACAAAAGGCGTTCTACCTCTTTATTCAAATATAACATACTATATTAATTCAACTAGGGACCAGGCTTAGTCTTACCGGAATATTTTGAATAAATTAATTGGATATTATATTAAAATCGGTTTGGTTTGCTAATGGGGCTTAAGAGGATTAATTCTTTGAATTAATCCATGAATTATGATAACCGAGCTTAAATAGTGACTGGATTTTTTTGAACTGATAATATTCTGTTAGCCATAGTGGCCTGGATAGAGCGGGCGAGCTCAGATTTTCGTTGGTTCGAAGAGTGTTTGCGAACATCGTTCTAAAGTTGCCTCCTATAATGACTGACCACGGCTTAGTGCGACGTTTAGTTGAGGGGGTTTAGGGGAGAAAAATCGATCTAGCTATATTTCATTTTTTTTTAAATGACGTTTTATTCCTGTTTTAGGACATAGAATAAATGCTAAAATGTAAAATTGAATGCAAATAGTATTTTTGGCTGTCGAACGTCATGCTGTGATAGCCTAATATAATATAACGGGCGGACCCTAAAAAGTTAAAACCCGAGTTCCAGTCCCACATGTTACCGCTTTCTTTCTTTTATATTTGCATTTTTTATATCTTACGCATTACGTTGTTTATATCGCACTTATAACATTGCAATTTGTATTGTAATGATATTTCTGTAAGTTATACCAACATCAGTCGCCAAAACCTCGTCAGGCTATTACTGGGTGTGAACGGAAGTTCGAAAATAGACCAGTTAGAGTTTACCCTTTCCGCTCCAACAAGATTAAATTAATCTACAATGACGGCTTTCTCAGTAACGTCGAAATACGTCAGCCGCGTCCGGTTAATTATTTTCTTAATAAACGGCTAAAACAAATATTTGTAAAGGCCTTTTATCTAAATTGTGAAAGTATTAAATTACGCTTCCATAGATTTCTGTGTACAACGAATTCATAAAAATACCCCAGTATAAAAAGGTTTCCTGTATTGCGCTTTAATTCAAAAGTCTTTTATGGGCAAAGATGCAATATGCTCGCCATTGGGCTAAAATAGTGTAAGAACAGTAATAAAGGCAAGGCATATTCCTGCCTGTTTATTACTGAAATCTAAACTTTCGTTATATGTATTGTTTTAGTCATGTCTACATAATTTTTGTTAGCCCAGCAATGACACCGTGCGATTCTTTCGAGTTACGGGTTAAAACCCCAGGCAGACTCCCATGAGTGTTTCTATTCAAACATATGTGTCTAATTGATAATGGCAATTTATCACAAGCTTTTCAGTGAAGGAAAACATCGTGAGGAAACCTGCATATCTTTAAGGAATTCTAGGAATATGTTGAACCTACCCATCTGTATGGGAGCATCGTGTTAGGTCTTATCTCCAAACCTCCTTTTATAAAACGGAGGGCTATGCCCAGCAGTGGGATACTAACAGATTACTTTACTTCTTTTACATTTTTACTCTAATAAATAGAAAATTGCATACAACCGAATTTTATCAGTCCTATTAATTTGCGATTTATCGCGGTTTATAGCAAAATAACTTTGTCACGTGGGTTTCCGCAAAGTAACGCCTAATTCTATAAATTATTGAAAGTTATTTACTAGTTACTAAATACTTTTAGTTACAATTAATATTTTTATTACAAATACAATTCAAATATAACTATAAAAAATTAAGATTAAACAATATTTCGCCGTAATTTTATACTACTTATGTTAATAAACTTTCTAAAGGCATAAAATAAGACTTATACGTTAATTACTTAGTAATTAGCTTAATACTTAACATTTCATATTACCTGTTCCACTATAATTAAATACACACATTTGAAAGTAATTACAAATAGTTATGTTTCTTTTTTATTAGTGATAGTTATTAATTAAAATTGTCTTAAGCGATATAAAATCTCGCTTCATTATCATATCACTTTCCATTCCTGATAGCGTTCCGTGCATTAGTAAAGCAATTAGGTTGTGATTTAATTAAGTTACATAACTTTATGTTATTTAATGCCAGCGGCTACGCCTGGCATTTAATTCAATTTTCCCAAATTGAAATGTTTAACATAAAATAATTAAAAAGTAATAATAAAATTATTTTGCTTTAATCCGCGATGCAGTAAAATTGAAAATATATATAATGCTAAATATAGAGTGGACAATACGTTTTCGTACTTGATACATGCAGGATTCGTAAAAACACACGCACACACCTCCACCACCGACACAACAATACACGAGCATAACATACGTTCGAGCATAACATAACTAATCTCTCCACGGTGGAGCCGCTGGCAATTGCTAGTTTGAAATACAAATTAGGTTAGGTAAAAGTTTTAATTGAAAAATTGATGCCTGCCCGAAGTTTGAACCATAAGGGTAAAACGTCCCGTCCCTTGAATCGACTCTCACGGTTTCTCACCTTAACTTTGCTCAATTTTTTTGTCAATACTTTTGTTTTTAAAGGTTTTCGCCGACGCTCCTTACAATTGCGGCAATCGTAACCGGTGCCATCATGGTGGTAGGGCTCTTTGGCAACCTACTTACGGTGGTCGCTCTCCTCAAGTGTCCTAAAGTGCGGAACGTAGCTGCAGCTTTCATAATAAGGTAAGCTTAATTATAAGGTAAGGCTTTCATAATAAGGTAAGGTTAAGTTCTTTTTCTCTATATCAGGGCTTCTTAAACTTTTTTATATAGCGACCCCCTTCAAGCTTAGGAAATTTTAAACGACCCTCTCCTCCATATAATCAAATATATATTAACCGTAGATGTAGATGTAATATCGCACTATTTTACAATGTAAATAACAGTTTTGCATTGCCACAAAAAATTCTAAATTTTTCAAAAAATAGTTATAATAAAAGTACAATAGTATTTTGTATGATTTTCATTTGTATTTATATTTGTACGTAGTGTGTATACTAATTTGAAAATTTTATTTATAATTGTTGTAAACTAACCAATCATAAATTTAATAAAATCTATTTAATTAAATTTAATGAAAAGGGGTAATGAAGGAACTTAGGAGCAGAAATATTGATAAATCTTTGTTAGAAAAGTTCTTTAAAGGACAGCTGCAGCCATGTAGTTGTATCAATAATGATTGAAAAGTATCAGATCTTTGCGACGCCTTTTGCTTTCAGTAGTCTCGCGACCCCCCTGGGGGTCGCGACCCACAGTTTAAGAAGCCCTGCTCTAATGACCGGAATGCTCTATTTCTCTTTCGTCTTTAATTCTTGTCCTTTTCCTTCTACTACTCAAAGGTTGACTGGAAGAGATCCCTTTTAGGGATAACTCCGCCTTTATACAAGTGCTTTTTTCATTTTTCTTTCTCTTTTCTAAATATATGTATAAAATGAGATAAATAAATAAATATCATTGCCCAATATTTAGCAATACAATAAGCCTTCTCCTATAACTTATTTTATTACTTTCCAGTCTGTGCATAGCCGATTTTCTATTCTGCGCTGTGGTACTCCCATTCGCGATATCCGGATTCTGGACACGAACTTGGTCCCACGGGGGTGCACTGTGCAAGTTGGTACCGTTTCTGCGCTACGGGAATGTTGGAGTTTCACTATTAAGCATAGCCCTCATTACCTTGAACAGGTGAGTCAATAAAACATGAAAATTTTATATAAAACACTAATTAGAATAAATTAAGGCGCAACATTAACAAATTATACACTAAAACTGTTGTCGTAAATCACTGTCTATTGGTGAAAACCAGTATAATATCTGTTCAGTAGTTTTTCGTTCCAGTCGTGTGGTATCCGTCTGAGCAGAAAAGACCTCCCTCATTTCTTACCGAGGTGATGTAATAGGTGACCAAGGGCAGTTGAGCCAACGTGTGGTATCTGGTTGAGTAGAATAGACCACCCTTTTCTTGCCGAAGTCTCGTAAAATCCGACTAACATGAGTTGACCCGCAGTTTGGTATCCGGCTGAGTATAATATATCACCATAAATTTTCTTACCGAGGTGTCGTAAAAGGCGACTACGGTAAGTTGGCACACCGTGTAGTATCCGATTAAGTAGAATAGGCTACCCTCTTTCTTACCGAAATCTCGTAAAATATGACTAAGGTATGTTGACGTCAGGCAGGTGACTAATCGTAAAATACGTAGCCAAATCATGTGTCGACATGTTTATAACATGTTGTGCCGACTCCACTTTAAGTGGCATAAGGGCAAAAGGATGATGAGTAGTTTTTCGTGTACAACCAGAAAGTTGCAGCTTAAGACTTTGTTTTATAATATAACTAGCTGTGCCTGCGGCTTCGCTTGCGTGGAAATCAGTGCGTCACAAAGTTTTGATAACCGCGCGATTTACACAATGTACATAAAAGCGTAATGTACTAATACTCGTAATTTAAACCTTCCGGAGAATTTGCACTACCTTTTACAAAAGTAATGAGAATATTATTTTGCTATAATCCGAGATAATAGAAAATATATGTAATGCTAAAGAGTGTACTATTCGTTCTTATACCTGATACATGCAGAATTTGTAAGAACTCATGCACTACCCGACACCGATGACACCGATGACTAAATTAAAATATTGATTGGCCCGTTGGCGCAGTGGGTAGGGACCCTGCTTTCAGCTCCGCGGTTCGCGGATTTGATTTCCGCCAAGGACCGACATTTTCTATACACTATTAGTTGGTTCTTCAAGCCTCGGTGTATATTTGTATTTAGGTATTTAAAAAAAATTATATATGTATATATTCACCGGTTGTCTCTCACCCATAAAACAAGTATAAAGTTACTTTTGGGACGTACGACCGTGTGTGCAAGCGTCCCATATATTATTTATTAGACTGAGCCACTCAAAAGCATAGTAGCTCAGTAGATCAGCTTACTAGCTGACTAGAAGTACTCTTCTAATATGACAAATAATAATTCCAAACATGCATGACCTTTTTTGTGTAACATACTGAGTCCTTTATGCACACATATCGACTAGTAATGGAAGTTCTACGTAGTATTAGGTCAAGGAATAATGATGTATTGTCTTTGAATGTCATGCGTGAGGAAATACTTTGTCTGGAGGCCGATCAGTCATTATACTTGACTGCCTCCTTATTTATTGTATCTCAGATAATCTAACATCAAAGAAAAGAAAGATGAAGTGTACGAAGTAACAAATTAAACAATATTTCGGCTCAATTTGGCCCAAACTAAACAGCTTGCGGATATCGATGCGAATATTTCCTTTACAAAAACAAAACTTATCAAGTTTCATAATTTAATACAAACCTAAATAACTAATTCTAATAACATCGTTATGAGAAGGTATTTTATAAATTAGCTGATTTCAATTCAATTCAAAAAATTTTATTCAAATAAACTTGTAAACAAGTGCTTTTGAATCGTCAACTCTACTGCTGGTTCGGAAAGCTGTTCCTACCGAGAAGAGCCAGCAAGAAACTCGGTGGTTGCTCTTTTCAACATAATACTTATAACTAGTTACATTAAGTAATTACTATCTTGTCATCATTATAAACGATAACAAAATAATTGCATTTTATCTAGAAAAATATTCAACAAATAATACGAATGTGAAACATTTAACCACAACTACGTCCCTACAAATAAATTTCAGAAAATTTTCATTTCAACTCTTCGTTTGATAAAGACGATTTCAATATAGAAATTGAAAAATTTTCAGAACCAGAAAAGACTCAACAGACATATTTCAATTCAAGTAATCTTATTTCAGATATTTTACTTTTTATATCTTTTTGTAAAATATACTTTATTCTTATAGAAACATGAAAGGATATTCTGTAGAATATCATACCAGTTCGATCAACCGCAGGTGAAAAATATCCAAAGTCAATTTATTCAAGAGGCAGGTGTTGAGCATTGGTATTATATTATCGCAAATGAAATTATATTGTATAAAAAAATTGAGTTTATATCCATTACTTTTTCGTCGCTATTTTTGAATTATATATTTAATCAATCCATAGTTACTTCAAGTAAGTTAGTAAGTACTTTCTTCTTGATTCTTTCTGAAATATAGCAGCACAGGACGCAAAATACATCCCTTTTGATATCGACATGCATTAATGACTTACGAAATGCTTTTCTTTAGTTTTTCTACCTTAATTGATACCTCAACAGCCGTTTATTCTAAGTTTTAAATAAGAGTTTTAGTATTATTAAGCTTTTAGTTATTACATAACACAAGTATTAAGGTACTTACTTTAAGGGCCGACGGCCGTGTAAATAGCCCATATATTTATTTATTTATTATTATTCAGTTGATTATTATAATCGACTTAAAATCTTATCCTGCATTATTATGCTATTCGGTGTTTATACATTGAGGAACAAACTGCATGAGCAAACTGGCGGTCGGTAATAAAACGTAGTATTCAATTAAAACTGAAAACAGCAGTTTAACATCAATTTGCTTAGTTAACAAACATCGTTCGTAATATTGCAATCTTGTTATTACAATGTTACATAATGTTGGATAATGCAAACAATGTAAACACGCTAAAGTTTGTATCAACTATGTTGAACTTTGTCTGTAATGTCTGTTGTTTATAGAATTAATTTGATTTAAATATTCCGTGCAGCAGCAAAGTTTTCTTTAAAAAAAAATCATTTTTGAATTAAATCGTGAGTAGTATTTGAAGTATATGTATAGGAAACCGGCTATACTAACGGATATATCGCGGCGGGAACTAAAACTAGTGCAGCTAACCCGATAATTGTATCGGGTGACTATTGGGTAAGACGTGAATATAGCCGATTTCTATACATAAACTAAAAACATTTTGTCATTCTCCTTACCTCACTCTGAGTAGGGTCTGCACAACATGTCTAAATATGTTGTTGCATGATTTGACTAGGTATTTTACCACCAGCCGGCTGCCTAAAATCAAATTACCTTAGTTGATTTTTACCATACATCGGTAAGAAATGGTCTATTCTACACAGCCGGATACTGCTATGAATGTCAACTTATTTTAGTCGAACCTACTTTACAAAACTTAGCTTAAACTAAGAACATTTATGCTGATAAAATAAATTATTGTGACTATACCGGGTTTATTTATTACGAATAAATAAAAATAGAAAAGTAAATAATTTACCAAACAATAAAAGGAGAAAATATATTGGAGTGAGCTTTTAAGACGTAGGCGATTGTGTATTTTATCCCGAAATAAAACAATGGATATTTATTTTGCTCAAAATTGGTGACAAAAGGATCAAAATAAACGAAAAATAAAGCAATTAATAACATTTCGTATAAGAAACACAAACTACAAAAGATTTTTTATATTTCATATTTCTAATTATTTAGATTTCTTTTTTAACCAATAAGACGTCTGATAAACTTCTCTGAATGCTTTGAACAATAGTAAAGAAATATTATTAATTTACGGTAATTTAATAATTAATAATTTAGTTCCTTTTTAAGTTGTATATACTTCATTTTGTTTTTTTATTATTATATTTTTTTATCATCCTGTTACTTTTCTCTCTGTGTTGTAATGTGCGACTAAAATAAAGTCATAATCAATAGCAAAATTGATCCTTGTTATGTTGACTCTGTTTATATTTAACTGTATATGCATTAATGGTTATAATTTCAGATACATCATGATAGCCCATCACAGCTGGTACGCGAGAGTGTACCGGAAACACAATATAGCGCTTATGATCGTGTTCTCTTGGATGTTTTCTTACGGGATGCAAATACCTACGCTTATTGGAATTTGGGGTAAGAACATTACTAACTTTCTATTTCAACAAATAATCATCCGCTAAAGGACGTAGGTCTTTTCTAGGGCAGTGTAAGCAACTTTATAGTATTACTTATCTAATAAAGTTATTGTATAGAAACCGGATACTCACGACTATTCTATCGGGTGTGCATAAATAGTTTGAAGCCCATGCGAGACTGTATTCATGAGCTCTTTATGTGACGTTGTCGCGGCGGAAACTGATATACGTCATCATCATTCTCTTGCCCTTATCCCACTCTAAGTGGTGGTCACCTTACCTTAATTACCTTTTACTACATGTCCGTAGTAAATGAGGGTTGTCTAACTACTCAGCCGGATACTACACGGTGGGTCAACTTACCTTAGTCGCCTATTACGACTACTCGGTCAGAAATGAGTGTGGTCTATTCTACTCATCCGGATACCACACGGCGGGTCGACTAACCTTAGTTATGACACCATAGTATGATCGTTACATCATCCCTAATTTTTCTTTTATTTTCTACAAATTGTTACGCAATTTCACGTCAACGTAGCTGACAAAATACCCTTACTTATGCCCTATATATTTTTCATGTTCTCGATTATTATCTCAAAATATAATATTTTGAGCTGTGCCATTATACCCCATGTGCGACATATTTTATATCTCAAAACTATCTAATCTTTATTTACAATTTACATTTATCATTAGAGTTCAAAATACTCAATTTTAGAATATAATTCTGTAGATGTAAATATTTCAATTTCATTTTATAGCAAATACCTTTAACATCCATAAACATTTATATACCATAAAAGAGACAAGATTAAACTTAAATATGTATAATTAAACTAAACTCTAATCGTTTAGTATGCAATTTTACGAAACACCGTTTCGCATTAACTTAAGATTATAGATGTCCAAATCACATTTAACTTCAAGCGAGATAATAATAACATTATATAGAACGGGTGTAATAACAAATACAGTTCATAAATTTTGCTGAATAATTTTAAATTTTATTTACATAGGTATAAATAAAACTTCGCAGACAAACGTCACAGTTGCCAGACTTCTACTTGGTTCGGGATTTCCTAAGTAAACGAGATAACTCTGCAATCCCAGATGGATCAAACTTAGTACATGAAGCAGTTTGATCCATGTGGGATCGCTTGATATCCCCGTTTTAAATAAATCCTCTGTAGTTTTTGTCGTGACGGACAACCGCAAAAGGGCTTTCGAGTTAATCTGTGATACACCGATCCATGATGACATCAATTTTCTTTTCGATCGATAAAACAATGCGATTAACGATCAAAAATAAATATTAAATCCTAATTAGAATATAATAGAATAGCTTTATTCATTCACACACAGAAAATAAACAATTTACACAGAGAGAGAACAATAACAACAAGAAATTATATAATAGCTGAATTTAGAATGTGTTTAGAATTAAAGGTTCTGGCTTAGCTTAGTGTTGGAGGTAAAAAATACCAGCAATGCTGATATTCTGCCGAATCCCTCTTGAGCGAAGCCCGTATATTAAGTAGTCTTATGCTTGTGTAATTATATTATAGGTAAAGATTAAATTTTGTGAGTCTTTGTGCTTGTTTGTAGCTTTAGCACTATCGATATTATAGAATTAAACGAAATTTTGCCTGAAACATGAAAAAATACAAATATTTTTTATTCCGCGAGAACCCTTTTTTTCTCTAAAACAACCAAAAACTCGATTTTCGTTAAAATTCTTTGCACAATGAAGCTAGTCTATCTACAGCTAGTAGATTATATAATAAAATTATAATGTTCTAAATCTTAAAGTATAATGTGCTGGATAAAAGATTAACGGACATCATGATTGATTGTCTTATTTGCATTTATTAACAAGTTAAGTTAAAAAAGCTTTAACATAATTTAATGTCCCTACTGTTAACCGTTGATGGGTTCCCTCGTATGGAGCCAATCCTGACAACAATATCAGGTCATGCTTATCATAAACATGCATTTTCATAGAGACTGGACCAGTATATATAATTTCAGCTCAATCGGACCGCGGGAAGTCAGTCAAATTTAACTTGCAAGATTCCACCTTCACATACATACACGGAAAGTTGAATAAAGCGTCTTATCAAAGGCCAAATTCCACCAAATTCCAAACAATAGCTTTTTGAAACAGAAATTACTATAGAAAGAGAGAGTAAGAAGGTATTTTAAGATAAGAGTTTTGACGATAAGAGGACGTCCCAGCTCGTAGTACATCCACAACATAATGATACAAGTTTAGAACTTCGTCTGTCCAATTAGTTAGGCTACCCTAGATTGTAGACCGAAGCCTATTAAGTAGGCTATTAAACTACTGAAATTACCTTTGTATTCCTAAGAGACATATAAATTTACATTTCATTCGAAACCCATCTGTTTCAACTTTAAGATGAATGAATTGAACCTTATAATTTTGTGCGATATTAAAACTATTTTAGCTATTATTTGTGGAGTTGTTTGCTTGTAGCCATGTGATATCCGGCTGACTAGAACCGTCATTACTTACCGAGGTGTCGTAAAAGGAGACTAAGGTAAGTTGACCCACCGTTTGGAATCCGGTCGAGTAGAATAGATCATCCTCTTTCTTACCGAGGTGTCGCAAAAGGCAACTAAAGCATGTTAATGTCGGGCAGGCAGCCGGTCGTAAAATACCTAGCGAAATCATGTGACAACATGTTTATAACAAGTGCTTACCCCACTTAAAGTGGGATAAGGGCAGGAGGGCAAGACCGTCCTACTGAAGACCTACAAGACTGTTAATGTGTATTTTATATAAATTTTCACAGTGTATTCATTGTTAATGATCAAAATCATCATCATCTTCCTTCCCTTATCCCACTCTAAGTGGGGTTGGCACAACATGTTATAAACATGTTGTCACATGATTTGTCTACGTATTTTACTACCGGCCGCCTGCCTGACGTCAACTTTCCTCTGTCGTATTTTACGACACCTCGGTAAGAAAGAGGATGGTCTATTCTACTTAACCGGATACCACACGGTGGGTCAACTTACCTTATTCGCCTTTTACGACACCTCGGTAAGAAATGAGGGTGGTCTAATCTACTCAGCCGGATACCACACGGCGGGTGGACTTACCTTAGTCACCTTTTACGACACCTCGGTAAGAATAGAGGGTGGTACTATTCTATTCCACCCGATACCACTCGGCGTTGTTAATGATCAAAATAAAACAAATAAATCTACATTTTTTTATTTTAAATTTATTTTTAGGTACATTCGACTACGATCAAGAACTTGGGACATGTTCCATAGTGCCAGACGAATACGGTCGCTCGGCGAAGACCGCACTCTTCGTCATTGCATTCATTGTTCCAGCGCTACTGATCTTCATTTGTTATGCGAGGATATTCTGGGTGGTACATAGGTAAATTTCCACTTAAAGCATTCTTTAAGAAGGCGAAAACTTGGTTTGGAGGCGAAAACTTGGTTTTTGTTTAGGTCTCTAAAGCATCAAAATCATTAAACCACCTGTCGTACACAACTTTTGTAAAAGTAGATATCTCTCTACCATCATAATTTTTCGTAAACAAAAATGTCGTATTGGAAACATCACAAAAATATTACGCAGAATTGCAATAGGTGAAAGGTAACATTTTGTGAAAAGGGTTATTTATTTTCTTTTAGTACATACATATAGAGAAAGAAAAAGTAAAAATAAATAACACGTACAAAGGCGGACTTATCTCTAAAAGGGATCAACAAGTTATGTTTAAAGTTATGTGCCTTATTCATATATTTTATTTATCAAGCGCTTTGCTGTGAAGGAAAACATCGTGAGGTAACCTGCATATCTTAATAGAATTCTGGGAATATTTGTAGCCGATTTATCAGTATCTAACATCCAACTCTTCTCTCTATAAAAGAGAGAGTAGGCCTGATGCCAAACTATAATAATAACAGGCCGGTATTTTACTTTTATATGAAACTTATATCTATATATATTTAAATATTCCTTCACATCGTTGTAAAACTTTTCAATGAGAAATTATGATTTGCGAGATGTGAAACTGAGAACATGATAATATACTTTATATTAATTAAGCTAAAATAACAATACGAAAAGTTGAAGATTGCATTATACAGCCAAGAAGTGATGTCGCAATTTAATGATGCATTAGCTTAGTCAAATATTTGTTTCAAAGGTAGGTAACATTATATGTTTTATGTTCTAAAGGGCGTTTCTTATCTTTATGGCAAGAACAAATAGGGGGTTGACGTTTTTATTATTCTATATTTGGTTTTACGGGATCGTAAAATTCTATACCTTCGTTCTTGTCTATGGGGTCGAACGGCAATTGTTTATTTGAACAAATAAAGATTCAATAGTTTTAAAAATATTTAGGGCTAGAGCTTTCCTTTGAGGTTTTAATGATAAATCGGTAATTTCCGCTAATCGCGACTTCTTATAGTAGAACACTCTTTTGTTACAATTTTTTTATATCATCAAGTTTTTATCTGCTTCTCGAGTTCGGGATAATTAAAATTTTAGCTAAATTAAAATATGACTGATATTTGTTGCCGAAGTGCTTTAGAGAGTATATTTACGTATAGATTATTTAGGATTTAGAGTTTTTTCTTTCAGATCCGGTCGATATAACTATGTTTATATTTACCTGTCGTCTGTCACAATACCTAATAATTTCATTAGTTTTGTACAAATATAACATATTGATAATAGAGAATGTTGGCCTCGGCGGGAGTCGAACCCGCGACCCATAAAACTGAAGGCAGGGTCACTGCACCAACGGTCCAATCAAAAAATGTATGTTTATTTTTCCAACAGTTCAGAGCAAAGGATGCGCGAACATCAACGCTCGCAACACAACATTCCTAGTACGCTGAACAACGGTACGGACAAGCGATCCACGATCAAAGACACAAGAGAAACAAAAGCACGCCGTAATGAATGGAGAATTACCAAGATGGTGCTAGCAATCTTCCTCTCATTCCTTGTTTGCTATTTACCTATTACTATTGCAAAAGTTGCTGACAGTCACGTACATTATCCCGGTAAGCATTAGATAAGTATTTTTTAATAGTTTGTACCCGCAACTTCGTTTGCGTGGACTGTTGTCGCGTAATGTGTTGATAATAGATGGAGCTTTTCAATTTCAACCTATTTCTGTTCAATTAACAGGATTTCTATAGCTTATATGTTACCCCGGTGTGTAAGCAATAATTGTACATCCTCCCTTTTAACCCGTAGGCGAGGACTCAGTTAAAGTTTTGCCTATAGCAACTATATGAAATTGATCCATCTTACTTTGGTAACACATGTCGCCCTATCTGAGGAATAAAGTCACATGTTCATGTATAAACATAGGAAATGTGTTTGTGTTTTAATTTTTTTTTAAATAAAAAAAAGAAACTTAAAATAAAAGAAAAAAAATAGGTAGTCGGAGATCGATCCTAGGATCGATTCAGCATGTAGGGGGTTTTAGGGGAGAAAATCGATCTAGCTAGGTTTTATGTAAAAGAAAATTCGTTTTATCCCTGTTTTGGGGCATTAAAAAATACTAAAGCTTTTATTGAATATAAAACACTATTTTTGCCATTAACTGTCAAGTCAGCGTATCTTATTCGGGGAACGGGTGGTCGCGAGTAATGAAAATACCTAGAATCGAGCCCCACCTACACTTTTATGTTTTCTTTTTTATTTTAAGTTTCTTTTTCTAATTTTGTAAAAATTTGCCAAGCAAGGCATGGTCACCCAGATATAGTATATTATATTGGGATAGATAAATATTTACTCTATGTCTTGGTTTCCCAGTGTTCCACATAGCCGGCTACCTGCTGCTGTACGCGAGCGCGTGCGTGAACCCGATCATCTACGTGATAATGAACGCGCAATACCGCGCCGCGTACGCAGCCGCGCTCTGCTGCCCGCTCGCCCGGCTGTCGGGGCTCACCAGCGGTGCGTATCCATCATCGCCCGCATGCCACGTCAAGAAACCGGAACGTACGTCTGCGTTCGCCTCATATATCAGAACATGAAGGTATCATTGCTTGGTATCGCTTGGTACTTTTGCTTCTTGCCCATAAATCATTTTGTACCATACTTATATGCGACGCCGTGAGGTATCTGGACGAATAGAATAGAGCACGTGACGCAATTAGCGACGTGGTAGCCCAGCGGTAACACCGTGCGACTCTTTCGAGGAGGTCACGGGTTCAAACCCGGGCAAAAACCAATGATTTTCTGTTAAAACTTATGTGTCTAATTGATAATTGCGATTGCTTTTCGGTGAAGGAAAACATCGTGAGGAAACCTGCATAGTCTCTAGAGAATTCTGGAGATATGTGTAACCTACCAATCCGCATTGGAGCAGGTAGGTGCGTGGTAGGTCTCAGTTCCTATGGCCTATGTCTAGCAATGGGAGAGTAACAGGCTGTTACTTTCACATAAAGTTCCTCCTCATTTCGTTATTACTCTCATTACTGAAGGTCGTGATTCCTAGTTCCTCTACTTGGCCGAATAAAGAGTAACGTGTACATTAGTGTCTATCCGCCGTATGGTATCCGGCTGAATAGAATAGTACCACCCTCATTTCTTATCGAGGTGTCGTAAAATATGATTAAGGTAAGTTGATGTCAGGCAGGCGGCCGGTCGTAAAATATATAGCCAAATCATGTGACAACATGTTTATAACATGTTGTGCCGACCCCACTTAGAGTGGGATAGGGGCCGGAAGATGATGTGTACATTAGTGTCTATGGCTGTTCGGATTTTTAACACATCTTTCAAATGGTGTATGGGTAATCTTATTTCATATATTACAAAACCTTTTTTTCCAAATAGATAACCATAGCTACCCGCCATACGCTTTGCAAAGGAATCAACGAAGTAGTGGGACCAATTTTATTATTTTGACATCCGCCTCATTGCCTACTTTATTTCTTGCCAAATGCAAAATCAAATTTAAATTAATTTAATTTAAAGCAACACTTTAGCGCTTGTTTGCTTGTGATTTCTCGTATATTCGTTCATTGGCATTTACATTTGCTTTTTGACTCATGTAGGCGTTTAAACATTAATCTTATTCGCTAACCATCCTTATATTAACCATCCTAAATATAAAATCTGAATAAAAGAAAAATATCTTTATTCTTCCTAACATAATTGTATGTTTAATACTATTTAGTAGTAATTTATGCTTTTGAATCTATCAAAAATGCAATATTAGTAATAAATACATCTAGTTATGAAAAAGAAATAAAAAAAAAGTACATGAAATTCTTACCCAGGTGTTTTAAAAGGCGACTAAGCCAATAAGACATATATCGTCGCTGACTTTTATTTAGAATTTTTAGAGGGGAACAATTTTTTAATACATGATTAGTGAATAACTTTCTTTGTTTACTCAGCGCACGCAATTTTTTTAAAACATTGAATATTATTTTTTTTATTTTTGCCCCTCTGCTATTGATCTTAGCGTGATGTTATATTATAGCCTTCCTCGATAAATGGACTATTTTACAGTCAAATAATTTTTCAAATAGGTCCAGTCATTCCTGAGATTAGCACGGTCAAACAATCAAACAAACTCTTCAGCTTTATATATTACTATAGATGCTTATTGTAATGCCATCATTGTTAACTTATTGAAATAAATTTGATTTGATTTGATATTTCAAATAAATAAATAATGCATATCCATTGTAAAAATGACAAAACCTTGAATAACTAGTCATCCATTCTTTTAGAGAAATGGAACGAGCGTCACGGATACAGCTTCAGCAACACACGGACGGTGTTAAGCCAAGTGTCGCTGGCGGACTCCAGGGCAGACCCTCGGGCGTCCCTACCTTCTCCAAGGTAGACCCTTACCCCGGGTCAAGGGGAAGTTCCAGCTTTGGACCGAGAAACGAGACTGTTCTTAGCGGATTGGGATCTAGAGGAAACTTGATCAAAATTACGAGATTCGAATTGGAACAAAATCGCGCTTAGCCTGTCGCTTTTTAGCTAGAGGAACCAAAGACATTACTGAATTTGCATTTTTTAATATCATTCTTTTTTCATCTGCCACTATAGTATAGATATTAATTTTATGTAGAAAATGACTATCTGTTACCGAAGTAACATTTTAATAACGAGAATGATGAATAAATCTAGTTGCTCGCAGTTTCAACCGCATCGTAAAGGTTGTGCAAAAAAATAATGGGTCATAGACAAAACTATTTTTTTTAAATTACCTGGAATCATCCTTGGTTCCAGGTAATTTAAAATTTTACCGGAATAAAAAGACTATATGTTATTCCACGTTTAGACATACCGATACGCTAAGCTAACGCTTATCTGTTACCTATGACGTAGAATGCCTTCGCTAACTTATGCTTTTACATAGTAATTTACTTTTAATAATAGGATTGTAAGACTAACATCGCTTAAAGCAAATAAAATGTAAAAAACAAAAAGAGTCGCCCATAAATCTGTTGATGAATAAATTACATAATGCTTATACGGTTAAAATAATTATTATAAATTTATCTTGTATGATATAAATGAAAAATACAAAATTAAATAATATTCAAAAATTAGTATGTCACCTAGTATTACAATATTAATGTAAAATAAAAATTGCAGCAACACTTCAAACTGTATGTCCTGAATAGACAACACGGAATTAGTAAAAAAAATTAATAGTAAGCTTCATCCGATATTATAGTTAAGCGATATTCTATTTTATATACGTTAAATTCATTTATTATTAACTAACAAAGTATGACAAAGGTATTGTAGGTATGTACAGGCCTCGTAAACTAAATATACAGGGTTTGATTACCAATTTATCCAGATCTGGCACAAGTCGCTCGACGGTAGAAAGTTTATGGATATAAAACCCAACAGATAGTTTCTTCCTTACCAGAAACCGCGCTTGCCTAGGAATCTAGTACCACTAATAAAATAACCTATTCATTGATTACCTACAAATACGAATCCGTCCAGCTAAAAAGCGACACGCAATCTAAAGCTTTACTAAAGTTTAGTATATTTAAACATCTTTGTAAAATTATGTTATAAGGAAATAATTAAATTTAAGATAATAATAACATGTCTTGCAATTTAAATATTTTTATATAGTAAATATCTTGTAATATGCATTAATAGTTTTAGACTAACGTCCGTTGTAGATATGATAGTATCTTTTCCTATGATGGAGAAAACCAGAGTCGAAGGCATAATAACTGAAATGGAGAATGTTTACCAATTGATGGATACTTTATTGCATAAATAGTTTCCCTTTTGGAATGGAAAAAAGGAAGAAGTTTTGCAATGGCGACCATGAGCTGAACACAGTCACATTAAAATTAAAAATCTTCAAAATAATGCACATATAGTGATAATATAAAATGCACTATAAAGATTTTCTCTCAGTATTTGATAAAATATAAATTTTACCATTTTTAAGTTTTATCGCGTTATTTATATTTAAACTTGGACTACAAAAATATTATGCATACGAATTTAAAGAGTGTTTATATATGCTAAAGAAATATAATGGCAAAAAATTAGGACGTGTATACATAAGTACATATTACACGCATCAATTAAGACAGTTACCATCGTTTTAACCACCTAAGAATACATTCCAAAATATAGTTCATATATCTTATGCATTATACATTCCAGTTTATTGTATAGCTTTGTAAAATTATGTATTAAGTAACGGCCAAAGATTTATGTGTGTGAACGTCGTTTAATGTTTTTAATGTTGCCAGCTCGCATTGTAAATAATACATGTTGCTGTTTAAGTAATATGTAGTATTTAGAATTATTGATACATTTTACTCCAATAGATGATAAAACAAGTAACAAATAGTATAGAATAACGTAAAAAATTAACCATTTTTTTTCTAAGGTTCGTTCTTTCCAAATAAAATATTTTGTTATAATTTGGTACCAAAAAATATATATATGCACCAAGCTTTTCAAGTTGCAATTATTTTTATATTCGGATATGAGAAAATTTTTGCACTTATTTATTTATTTCTTTTTATACATATAGTTAGAAAATGAAAATAGGTAACTATTATTGCTATAATAATTGAATAAGAACAACGTATGCTTTTATAATTTTTTTTTAATATTCAAAAAGATTTTTATCAATTTCTACAACCTACACATCGTTTTATCATCGTACCGCCGATTGTCATAAGAATTGTCAAATTCGCTATAAATTCCCCATAATGCGTGCGAAGACTTTATTTGTTGTGTGTTTTATTTTCTTCTTCTTCGTGACTGAAATCAAATTCTACATAAGTAGAATCAATGATGAACATAAGTTCATCATTGATTCTTAAATGATTTATGTTCAAATACATTGTAATGCCATATTATATTTAATATATCGAATTTAATTTATTTGATGAAGTATTAATAAATTAGTTTTTAATGTTATTTATTTGTATTGTTGTTTACCATTAAATTTGAATACGAATTGTTAGTATGCAATAAATATGAATTAAAAAATAAATATGTTTTTTTTATGCAAAGAAGTCTCACAGAACCATCTGAGTAATACCGTTTTCCTCCTTATTATCCTGGAAACAATATTTCATATTCATGAATAATGTATGTGGCTTGACTATAGGAATACATTGACATAACGCCTGAAACAATGCTGTAAGTAATAATATTAACTATTTTGTCGATATGCTTGAGAAGATAGACAAAAAAAAGAGTGGAAAATGACGCGTCACCGTATTCACCCCATAAATATTACGGAGGATGAACTACCGCTTCTTCTTAAATAGGTACTATTTCTTCCGAGGAAAGTATAACTGAACGTTATAATTCTATTCTGATCTGATTATATGAATTGTTAAAATAGAATACCTAGTATACTATTTATACTTTTTGCGTCTAAACTGATCAATAAAAAAGTGAAAGCCTGATAAGGATAAAAAATATAAGTAGGGTCAAAATAGGTATAGCAGAACATACGGTCTACATATATCTAACTTATCGGACACAGTGATAATTAGGCGTTGTGACATTTTCCCCGCGACTAATGAAAGCCATTTCTGAAATCAGACTTAAAATTTCAGTTGGTTCATTTTACAATATCAAATAAATTTCTCTGGCTTATAGGTTTACTTCTTATAAATAAGTGAAAACGAATGTATGATACATCACTACATATTATAAAACAAAGTCGCATTCATTGTCCATATATCCCTATGTATGCATAAAACTTTAAAACTACGCAACAGATTTTGATGCGGTTTTTTTTAATAGATAGAGTGATTCCAGAGGAAGGTTTGTACGTATAATAACATTCAATACGGAGTAGAGAAATACTGTAATTTTTGAGGTTTCTGTAAATAATTACATTTTTTTCCGCTTACATTGCAAACGCAGGCTAAACCCTACGAGATTTATCAAAATAATGTACTAAGTATTTGTACACCTTGAAAAGGTCTACAGAAATGTCCGCGATGGTATATGTCTATCTCTTATGGATAACCCACTATAGCTTTTTTTGTCATTTACTTTTTACGAAAAATAAAGCCTTATTTTTGAAGCAATTTTATGCAACACAGCATTAATCCTTATCCAATTAAGTACCTTAAATAAATAGTTGATTTAATATAGATCAATATGGCCGTTTACAGCATGTAATTTAAGTGAACATTTTCGGAGATATTACAGATTTAAAATGCCGCGAGGACGCCGCGCTTCTTCCTATAACACTTCGACTTTAGCAGCTATGTCGCTCTTTCAAGACTTTGTTTAAAGACATTCTATATATAATTGTAAAATACATACCTAGGGAAAAATGTAAAAATAAATACACAAATATGTACTATATGAATTTAGATATTCAAAGATAGCAGGAAATCTTCTTGGAATAGGGAGAGGGAAATTGTTTTTCTGCAAATTTAACTCTTGCGGGCCACGGGCAGTAATGAATAAATCAAAACTACTGGATCGATTTTAATCATTTTTTTACACTGACTGACTGTATGGGATATATATTTTATACCCGTGCGAAGCAGGGGCAGGCTGCTAGTATTACATAATTTATCATCAAAAAGGTTTTTAACTTAGGTAAGGTAGGAAAATATTCCTTATTTGTCTATGGTCGTATATAATTTTATGTCTGTATTATCTTATATGTCAAATGGTTAAATCATATTCTATAATTTGTCTATGTGTCAAATAAAGTATTTAATTCTATTAAGGTGTGCGCTATTAAATATTGTCGTATAAACAATATTTAATACAATTTAAAATTATTTACTTCGTTAAAATGTTGTCTTACTGTACAAATATTTAATATAAAGTGATTTAATTGTGTGAAACGCTACGTTATTACTACTTATTTCTAATTTAAGTTTAGTGTGATATTTTTTCCTATAATGGATGTTGTCGGCAGTGAAATAGGGCAGAAGATGCGGGTGAATATTGCATATTTTATAGAATATATACGATAACTTATTGCCTTTTAAGATTTTGAATATACGTTCATGGTAAAATCCTTTTCTCTTCATTATATTATCTTTAGTATCAATAACTTAGCTTATACTCCTATCTGTCAAACACTTAGTCCCTTATTGTATCGACGGAAATTACAATACGTAACTCACAAGTCTCTTATTGATCCATTATTTACTATTGATATTATTTACAGTCTGCCATCAAGGCCAAGCTGACGGAGTTAGGATGCTATGTTGGTAAGTTATATGTTTGAAGATCTTAGTTATAAAAAAAGTAAACAATATAAGAATATTATATATTTTATATCCCAGTTCTTAATAAAAGAGGCTTAAATAATTTATAGAATTAAGTATTATTTTGCAGATATGCATAACACAAAAGTAAAAACCTCCACCACCACCACTACAATGTACAAGCACTACACACATTTGCTATTACAATCTCAACAATTGTTTCTATCAAGAGATATACTCCACAAAAAAATCCCAAAAATTTATCTATTTTCTATTTTCTTTATCATGGAATATAGCAAAATAATATTATTATTATTACTTATTATTGATTATTATTACTTTTATAACAGAGGCTTAAATAGAGTTTACTTTTATATCAGATTTTTTTCAAACAATAACACTATAAAATTTAATAAAATTGTCCTAATCATAATTACAAAAGTGCATCAATTACACTTTTATAATAATAATAATAATATTTTTTTTTTTTTAATTAGAAATATTTAAAAATGTAAAGAGTTAGGTTTAAGAAAAATAAATGAATAATAATAATAATAAAATACTTTATTGCACATAAAAAAAATAGAACCATGAAAGTTACAATTAAACAAAAAGAAGTGCAAAGGCGGCCTTATCACTAATAGTGATCTCTTACAGGCTACCTAATTAAAGTTAAACTAAACAATAGAAATATAAATTAAGTTGCACAAAGTATTAATTTAATATATTCTAATAACTACACACTAATACCAAATATTATATAACAATATATACTAAATACAAACGTATATAAATATATATATACATATACATACATACATATTTTATATATTACTCTACTAAAAATATCAATTCAAAGAATACAACTATCAATTGTTTGCATCAATTACTTATGACCCTCATACACTCTTGCCATTGGTATAATAATATACCAGTTAGGTCTAATCTATTGATATACCTATGAAAAATTATTAGACCCTAACACTATAGCAGTATTCCTGAGAGAAATGACTGAAAAACACTGCATTTAGATAATGAAAACCTAATTTGGAATTTTTCTACGTTCTAGCGTTTATTACATTCATATTTATAGCAAAAGGTTGTACTAACAAAAAAATAATCTTATAATTGCTGATATCAACTTGCATCTCAACAATTTTGCTAATTACTTACTTATGTGTATATTACTGTTTATGTGTGAAAGAATATCGAAGTTAGGATTAAGGATATTTATGGGATATAAAGCAACTGTTTCCACTTTGTTTTGTTGTATTATTATAGTATTAAGGCATCTGAATAACATCAATACATGAAATAGTAATGTATTTATTTAATATAATTATGCAGATAAAAGCTGTGCTTTCAAGGAGGTCATAGGTGCAATCCCGGGCAGACACCAATGAGTTTTTCTGTTAAAACTTATGTGTCTAATTGATGATTGCAATTTATCAGATGATTTTCGGTGAAGGAAAACATCGTGAGGAAACCTGCATATCTCTAGAGAATTCTGGAGATATGTGTAACCTACCAATCAGTACTGGAGCAGTGTGGTAGGTCTTAGCTCCAAACCTTCTCTCTATAAACGGAGAGAAGAGGCCTATTCAAAGCTGTGGGATAGTAACAGGCTGCTACTTACTACTTACTTATTTATGCAGATGATGAGCTACCTGATTATGTGATGGTGATGGTCGCCAATAAGCGTACTAGAGCACAAATGGAAGATGATTTGCAACTGTTTCTTGGTGATAACACAGAGCTATTTGTGAACTGGCTACATCAGGTGTTAAAAAAACTTCAGGAGGTCACTGTGACTGCCCCTATAAGTAAGTTTACACAGACTGACATTTATAGATCATTGGTTGTGTAACGATAAAATAAATTGTTAGAAATTTTCAGTGTAAGATTTGTTAAAACTAACTATAATGTTAAATTTTGTCAAGGATCTTTGCCATCTGGGTAACCAGCTCAAAAGGTTTTCCAGTTGAGTTATCAAGTTAACCAAAACTTTTCTACATATTCACATTTTTTATTTAGTAGTTATTTATCCTCAGTCCACATATGGCTCTAAGAAACTTTTAATTTTACTAACATTCTTGTACTAATTTTCTTATGACCTTTTTAATTCTAGAACAGAAAATACTTTCAAAAACAATTGGTTTTTCTAAAAAAAATTAAGCATTTTTAGAATATTGTTACGAACAATGGGTTTGTGTACATGGATAAAAATACCTGGTGACTCATTAAAAAACACTATTTAGCTTTTCACTAAAAAATTACTACTTCCAATCACTGTTGTCTAATAACAAAGCTAAGGTCACTATTTTTTAATTTTTATTTTCGCTTTTTACTTCGTTCTTGATCGCTATTCGCAAACTGAATCCCGAGGCGCGCGATAGGCCGCTTATATAGTGAACGAACCATTCGAGAACTCTTTTCGATTACTTGCAAGTCATAGCGGGGATACGGAACACGATTCGTAAACAACGTGAAGTGGCCAGATTTAGATGATTAGCGTCTAACTACTTTGAACTCCTAAATGACCTATAAATTACGATCTCTTTTTGCGTGTTCGTAACCATATTAAAACTCTTATCATAATAATTTTATTTCCTTTGTAATTGAAGTTCATTAATTTTTCCTTGTATCAAAAGCAGATCTTGAAAAACAGAATGAGCGGTCTTCATCTAAAGATAGAAAAATCAAAGACAAGAAAGATAAAGACAAATCAAAAAAGAGTGATACTACAAAGAAATCAAAAAAGAAAGATAAAGACAAGACTCGTAAAAAAGATGACAAGAAATCTCATAAGAGTAAGAAAAAAAGTAAGCATCACGACATGATTCGGCCTAATATACCTCCGTTATTAATGAATATAGAGAAGGAATCTGAACCGTCGATAACAGATGTATTTGCTGGACAGATTTTGAAAAACCATGGGGTTTTGCTAGAGACATATAAAGACAAAAGTGAAACAAAAGAAGTTAATGAAAAGTCGGTTTTTAAGGAATCAAAAAGGCCAATTATACCTATTATTGATCCTTCTACTATATCACAGCCTGACGTGGAAGAGATAAGTGAAGAATATAGTAACGATAATTTTAATAAAACCCCTCAAGTAATAGAAGCTAAAGATGATCAAACCAAAACTCACGGACTTAAACAAAAGTTGGTTGAGCATTTAGACTCCATGTCAGATGATGACGACTTTTTGACTATACGAACAGAAGCAGAGGAGTTAATGAATGATTTTGCGGAAGATGTACCGGTTTGTATTTTATTAAAATTTTTCCTTTTATACTTAAACATTTGCAAAGTAATAAATAAATATGTTTAATAATATCTTGATATTCTGATAAGACCTTTCCATTTGAGAATATTATTTTGCTGTAATCCGCGATACAAAAATAATAATAATATATATTATCATTACTTTTGTATTATGGACCTCTGCGAAGGAACGCCTAATTGTATAAATTACTGTTCGTGGACTGTTGTCGCGTGATATGTTGATAATAGATGGCAATCAATGTCAACCTATACCTGTAGAATTAGTGTTTACATGATTTATTAACCGTGGCCCCTAAACTAGATTTAACTGTATTTCAGGAGCTAGTGCCCTCCCTTAATATTACAGATTATTAGGTACATTGTAGTGTTAGTTTAGTTGGTAGCTATAACTTAAAATAAATTAGTTGGGTTAAAAAATTGATACATTGTTTATGAAATTTAATATAAATTAAAGTGTGAGTGAATGTAACAATGATTAATAATTTATTTATTTATTTGTCATGTCATTATGCCATTATAACCTATTAACAGGAATTAACAGGATTTCTGTAGCCTATATCTTATTCTGGTGTATAAGGAATAATTGTGCCAATTTTCATCGATATTAGTTCAGCAGAATACGGTTAAAACGATTAAATGCTTTGAATCTTTTATATCAAGCATAACTGTAATGGTTAAATTGTTTCAGGAAATACCACAACCACCACCAATCACACCTCCCTTATGTCCGCAAAAATCCCCTACTCCACCGCAAGCTTTACAAATTATTGAAACACAAAAAGAAACAGTATTAGAAACCCTACCACATATAGAATTGAATCTTCCCAAAAGGCCAGTCCGTGAGAGGCTTGGTGTTCGCGAAGTGCCTAAACCAGTTGTGGAAGTAAAGGAAAAAGAGACAACTAAAAAACCAGAAAGTCCTGAAAGGTTGTTAATTACAAACTGCTTTAAGGTAGTAAGAAAAGATGCCATTTTATAATTATTAGGTTTTTGACAGCGAAACTATCAGGTTGTAAATTTATTTGCCAATAATCTTGTAATTCCATTTATTACAAATTCCGTTAATTTTACTAAAAAATTAATATATATTCTTTAATATTTATCCTCAAATAACTATACTCCCATTTATAAACTATTTGCTTCAAGTTTCGCTCTTAAATCTTAGACTTTTCATCTGAAATATTTTATTTATGTGTATTTATGATGTATGCCCTTTTTTAATTTTGTCTAAAATCTGGGGCAAAATTTAATTATACCAATTTATACCAGTCATCATTAAAGCAATGTGGTGGATCTAAGCACAATGCCTTTAAAAAAACAGAGAGGTACCCTATTTCCAGAAGTGGGATACTTAACAGATCTTTAAGTTGTTAACTTAAGGAAAAATGAAATGAAATAAAATATGGATGTGAAAATTTATAAATACAGCCATAAAGTATAAACAGTCAGTATACCACAGATCCAAAATATCACTGCAAAGTTGGGAATTTTCGTATGCGCAAATATTATTTTACTTAAATATAAAAAAAGTATTTTCATTTTAACGTTTGGTACATTATTAGAAGTTACAATAAAATTATTTTGCTGTAATCCGCGTTTGTTAAGAGAATATATGTGATGCCAAGTGTATGAAGCAGGCAACAATCACATATCCCATACATGCTGGATAAATCACCACAACTTCACACACCAACACCTACACGTCACACAAGCACTACACACACTCACTACCACAATATCTATGATCGTTTCGCCCTGAAACCTTAAAGTTATCATTACATATAACTAACTTAACTAACGCAGATTACAGCAAAATAATTTTATTATAACTTCAGTTCTATGGAATTCCGCAAAGTAACGTCTGTTTTAATAAATCATTTAAATTATTAGTAACTGTCAAATTAAAATAAGTAAGTAGCGGCATGTTACTATCCCACTGCTGAGAATAGGGCTCTTCTCTCCGTTATTGGAGAGAAGGTTAGGAGCTACGACCTACCACGCTGCTCCAATGCGGATTGGTAGGTTACACATATCTCCAGAATTTTCTAGAGATATGCAGGTTTCCTTACGATGTTTTCCTTCACCGAAAAGCGTGTGATAAATTGCAAATATCAATTAGACATAAGTTTTAACAGAAAAACTCATTGGTGTCTGCCCGCCCGGGTTTGAACCCGTGACCTCCTCGAAAGAGTTGAACGGTATAACCGCTGGGCTACCACAGCTTACCAGCTTACCACACCAAATTAAAATGCTTACAGGTAAATGGGCTTTGCCGCTAATTTCAGGTTTACTCCAGAGAAGGAACCTCAGACGCGACCGCAACCAAGGTCTACCAAGAGTCGTTTGGGGGAGAAACCTTCAGAGTCACAAAGAAAAATATCTGTATCCGAAGACAGTTTTGAAAAGTGCGAGTCGAGTTCCAAAAGACTCACATCCAAGTAAGTCTTTTGAATATGCCTTTAATTTTTCTATCTGTATATATAGGTGACACTGCAGTTCGATGGACGATTGATGAGATTCTGTGATTATACTCTCTCCGTCTGTCTGTATGCCTTTCACAAAGAAACTGATTCAGCAGTATTGATGTAATATAGTGAAATTTCTTCTTAAACACAAGGATAACATATAAAACAAAAAAATAACAATAAAAGGAGGATACTATTGAGAATTACATTTATAGTAACATGCGTTGAAATAGCTACTCGACGTTGCACAAGATAGCAATAGCAAATTGTACCTAGTTGTAAGAATTATATTTTGAAAACAGCAATCGCCGAGTTTCTTACTGGCTCTTCTCGGTTTTGTGAACCTGAAAGTATCTCAACATAGAGATGATTCAAGACCACTTGTTTACAAGTTTACTCGAAAATAATAATTAGACTTGGAAAACGTTCATACATACTCTTATTATGTTCGTGCGGTGTCCGTATTATATATGTGAAATATGTGTCTAAATTGTCTGTCTATAACATTTTCACTACGAACTCGATAAAACGATATTGATTAAATTTTGTGCCATTGCATCTTGTATATCAGGCTAATATGTATGTATGTAATTTAAAAGATCCCATTTTTCCTTCGCCAAAAAGATAGAGACCTAACTAAGATATAGGTGGAAGCAACTGAAATAAGAGGGTTCGGGTGTTTCTCAGATTTCTCGAAGTAAGACTTCGAAAAACGTTTAAAGGGGTGAATAATAGTAGGGAGGTCAATGTCTCCATGGAGATCAACGTTCCGCATGAACCACAGACTACCAGTGGCTGTCCGCATTGAAACGGTTCTGCAGTCTTTGGAGCGTGTGCAGTCTGTGTGCAGTCAGTGCGCCTTTGAAACGTGCGCGAACGCAACGCTCGCAAAGGACATTATTGGTCATTGGTGGTTATGCATGTTTTGTAGATTGTCACTTTGTTGCGAAGCGACATCTTACTTTTCTTGCATAACATCGGATAAAAAGAAGTCGCAAGAACAGCTCGTTTTCATATATTTCAGAGTGTCAGTATTAGAAGGTCGTAGCGGACGCTCGACGTGCGCGTCCGTTGTGCGGGTGCGTCCAAGGCCGCGCGTCTCCGCACCCGCTTCGAGTTTGCTCCTGCGAGCTGTCGCTGACGCGCACAAAAGTTTACTTAATGTGAGATTTGTTTATTATTTATTTATTTTAAACTGTTTTTACAACATAAATAACAGGTTTAAGGTAAAGTACCTTGTTGACCGAGTTTTGCTCGGTAATTTTTTACCAAATAATAAAATATATAAAAAAAATTATGGTAGTTGAGGTTCGAACCTACGTACTTTGATTTCTCGCGGCCGCCCGATCCCCAAATAAGCTACGCCAACTTGACAGTTTATGGCAAAAATTCAATTCAATATAATCTTTAGTATTTTATATGCCCAAAACCAATAGATGTCGTAAAAGGCAACTAAGGTATGTTGACCCGCTGTGTGGTATCCGGCTGAGTAGAAGACACTACCCTTATTTCCTACCGAGGTTTTGTAAAAGACGACTAAGGTATGTTGACGTCAGTCGTATATCAAATAGCCAAAACGTGTAAAATATGGTTAAAACATGTTATGCCGATCTGGCTTAGAGTGGTATAAGGACAAGAAAATGATGTTTTATATTGATGTTTTTAATTCTTGTGTTATGGGATTCTGCTAGGTGAGAAAAAATAAAATATTTATTTAAAAAATAAACTCACTGTGAAATATGATAGTCCAGCGGTGAAACCGTGCCAATCTTTTGAGAGTCAGGAGTTCAAACCCCGGGCAGGCACAAATGAGTTTTTCTGTTAAAACTTATGTGTCTAATTCATAATTTCAATTTATCACACGCTTTTCGTGAGGAAACCTGCATATCTAGAGAATACTGGAGATATGTGTAACCTACCGATCCGCATTGGAGCAGCAGTAAGTCTGAGCTCCAAACCTTCTCTCCAGAAAATTAGTAAGGAGGCCTGTGCCCAGCAGTGGGATTATAACAGGCCGTTATAATCACACTTTAAGATCACTGTTATATAAACCTTCTTCTTCTCAGTCGTAACACTCTTGACAGAGTGGTATTTTTATGGGTGGCAGATGTTGCTCGCCTCACGATGTCTCGTCATTTCTCCCTGTTTGCTCATTCTGGTGCACTTGTGTACAGGGCCGCCTATCATTGCCTTAACTTGATCGGTCCATCGCATCGGAGAACGTATAAATAACCATACATAACTATAAAAAATTAATTTTTTCTCTCTAGATACCACCTAAAGTGGACTCTGAACCTCAAAAGGTTAAGCGGGCAATGGTACTACCGATGCGTCGGAGTGTGGAGGCTCAGAAAATCGTTATCCAAGTGCCTGGCGCTATCGACACACAGTCGGACAGTCCTGGGGACACTATTAGCTTGGGCGATGTAGACAGTGAGGGAGACGACAAGAGCTCCAAGTGAGTATAGTGAGTAGAGTAGAGTGACTGAGTAGAGTAAACTATCCAACTGACTATAAATAATTTATAGAATTAGGCGTTACTTTGCTGAGATCCATAATACAAAAGTAATAATAAAATTATTTTGCTATATTCTGCGATGAAGTAAAATAGAAAATATATATAATGTTCAATGTAACGCCGTGTGGTACGTGGCTGAATAAAATAGTACCACCCTCATTTCTTACCGAGGTGTCGTAAAAAGCGACGAAGGTAAGTTGACCCGCCGTGTGGTATCCGACTGAGTAGAATAGACCAACCTCATTTCTTACCGAGGTGTCGTAAAAGGTGACTAAGGTAAGTTGACCCGCCGTGTGGTATCCGATTGAGTAGAATAGACCAACCTCATTTCTTACCGAGGTGTCGTAAAAAGCGACGAAGGTAAGTTGACCCGCCGTGTGGTATCCGACTGAGTAGAATAGACCAACCTCATTTCTTACCGAGGTGTCGTAAAAGGTGACTAAGGTAAGTTGACCCGCCGTGTGGTATCCGATTGAGTAGAATAGACCAACCTCATTTCTTACCGAGGTGTCGTAAAAGGTGACTAAGGTAAGTTGACCCGCCGTGTGGTATCTGACTGAGTAGAATAGACCAACCTCATTTCTTACCGAGGTGTCGTAAAAGGTGACTAAGGTAAGTTGACCCGCCGTGTGGTATCTGACTGAGTAGAATAGACCAACCTCATTTCTTACCGAGGTGTCGTAAAAGGTGACTAAGGTAAGTTGACCCGCCGTGTGGTATCCGATTGAGTAGAATAGACCACCCTCTTTCTTACCGAGGTGTCGTAAAAGGCGACTAAGGAAAGTCGACCCGCCGTGTGGTATCCGGCTGAGTAGAATAGACCAACCTCATTCCTTACCGAGGTGTCGTAAAAGTTGACTAAGGTAAGTTGACCCGCCGTGTGGTATCTGACTGAGTAGAATAGACCAACCTCATTTCTTACCGAGGTGTCGTAAAAGGTGACTAAGGTAAGTTGACCCGCCGTGTGGTATCCGATTGAGTAGAATAGACCACCCTCTTTCTTACCGAGGTGTCGTAAAAGGCGACTAAGGAAAGTCGACCCGCCGTGTGGTATCCGGCTGAGTAGAATAGACCAACCTCATTCCTTACCGAGGTGTCGTAAAAGGCGACTTAAGTAAGTTGACCCACCGTGTGGTATCCAATTGAGTAGAATAGACCACCCTCTTTCTTACCGAGGTGTCGTAAAATAAGACTGAGGTAAGTTGACGTCAAGCAGGCGGCCGATTGTAAAAACGCAGCTAAATTATGTGACAGCATGTTTATAACATATTGTGCCGACCCCACTTGGAGTAGGATAAGGGCGGGAAGATGATGAAGATGATGATATCGTAGTATTATCATAAATCCTCACAGAGTCTGTAGTAGTTTAAGCAATTTACACAGCAAGTGGGACGATAATTATCTTTTAGTAAAACCATACAAAAATTCGTTCAGTAGATATTCAGAAAATTTATCAACATACAGACAGACAACTTACGGGGACTTTGTTTTATAATAAGTATAGATGAAGTTTATTAAAAATAAAAATAAACTGTACATATAGCAATGGAAATAACAATTTAAAACAATCACTCTCACACTACGCAAAAAAATCTACTTTGGCAGTATAACTGAGAAGTTAGGTATTTACAAATAACATCAAAGCAATTGCTAGGTCGATGACAAGACCTCCGTACTGTACTGTTAGCTTAAACTTTCCTCAAAAACTGAACTATATTTTAGTAAAAACCGTACTGTTCAGTAGATATTGAGAAAATTGATCACATACAGACAGACAGCTTACGGGGACTTTGTTTTATAATAAGTATAGATGAAGTTTACTAAAAATATAAAATAGTAAAGCAATTGAAATGACAATTTAAAACAATCATTCTCACACTAAACGCTCCAAAACCAAAGCATTTTCAGTAAATAAGTAAGTAACGGCCTGTTACTATCCCACTGCTGGGCATAGGCCTCTTCTCTCAGTTTTTTTTTTTTGGAGAGAAGGATTGGAGCTAAGACCTACCACGCTGCTCCAATGCGGATTGGTAGGTTACACATATCCCCAGAATTCTCTAGAGATATGCAGGTTTCCTCACGATGTTTTCCTTCACCGAAAAGCGTGTGATAAATTGCAATTATCAATTAGACACATAAATTTTACTAGAAAACTCATTGGTGCCTGCCCGGGGTTTGAACCCTAGACCTCCTCGAAAGAGGCGCACGGTGATACCGCTGGGCTACCACAGCTACTAAGCAAAAAAAAGCTAAGCAAAAAAATCTAATTTGGCAGTATATATATTATGTTTGAATGTATTTATTATTTGCACTACAAAACGAGAGTGTAGTGAAATGTTGACCATATACTTTATAAACATTTATTTTACAGAAGGACAAGTGAAACTCCAGAAAAAGACGATTTCGTACCACAAAAAATCACTAAGGTTATAACCAATACAGAATATGCAGGTACCGCGTCAACGCGACAAGACGATATAGCTTTGGATACATTGTGAGTTACATATTCAAAATAATCATAAATATAGAAAACATTAACTGACTGACTGACTGGCCCGTTGGCATAGTGGGTAGTGACCCTGCCTTCAGCTCCGCGGGTCGCGGGTTCGATTCCCGCCAAGGGCCAACATATTCTTTAAATGAATTTGTTGGTCTTTGAGCCTGGGTGTATATTTGTATTTAAGTATGTATTTAAAAATTATATAAGTATATATTCACCAGTTGTCACTCACCCATAACACAAGTATTAAGTTACTTACTTTGGGGACGGACGACCGTGTGTGTAAGTGTCCCATATAGTTATTTATTATTATAAACTTATTAAAGTAAGTAATGTTAATTATTATTAACATTACTGCCTGTATGTATTGCCGTGTGGTATCCAGCTGAGTAGAAAGTCACCACCCTCATTTCTTACCGAGGTGTCGTAAGAAGCGACTAAGATAAGTCGACCCGCCGTGTGGTACCCGGCTGAGTAGAATAGATCATCTTTTTTCCTTACCAAGGTTTCATAAAAGGCGACTAAGGTAATATGACCCACCGTGTGGTATCCTGTTGAGTAGAATAGACCACCCTCTTTTTTTACCGAGGTGTCGTAAAATACGACTAAGGTAAGTTGTCGTCGGTCGTAAAATATGAAGTCAAATTATGTGACAACATGTTTATAACATGTTGTGCCGACCCCACTAAGAGTGGGATAAGGGCAGGAGAATAAATGTTTTAGTAATTTGTGTGTATAATTTGTTAATGTTAAGTTTAATAATTTAAGGATTATAAAAGGAAGGATTATAAAATTTTGTTTACGCAATTTACATTGAAAAGAGCTATGACAGAACTCAACTTGGGTGCCATTTATTTCTACAGAAATAAATGGTTGACAGTTTTATTATCTCGATATTATGATTTTTCAGTATTTTGATAAAATATTCTGAAATTCCCATTTCAGAGCTATCCACAATACTACAGTAGACAAAAGCAAAAGCACACAGTTTATCGTCACAATGGACGGCTACCATCCAAACGCGTTTCTAGCGAAAAAACTCATGACTGAAGGACTATTAGATGAAAATGATATCAAAAAGGACCAAAAAGAAATAGAAACTACAAAAAATATAAACCTACCAGAAATAGAAGAAATAGATACACATAAAGAGAAAAATAAAGAAACCAAAGACAAAGAGAAAGAAAAAGAGCCTACTGAAGAGAATTTAGAGGAATGTGCTCCTGAAAAATCAATAATAACTGAAGCTCAAGAAGCTTCATCAAGTACTCCAAAGAAACGATTAAGTAATGCAAGCGAAGATAGCGATACACAAGTCATTATAAACGAAGGTGAAAGCCAGACTGAAAAGAGAAAGAGTACAGACAGTGAGACAGCAGAAGAAGATATTAAAGAAGAATCCCCAGTGGCTAAAAAGCGAAAGGCTTCACCAATAGTATTTGATGTCGGTAAAAAGGAAAAGGAAACGCCGCGAGAGAGAACCGTTAGTGCAAGCAGTGATAGTCACGTAACTTTGTGCACAACGTCCAATTCTCACAAATACGATTCTTTGCCACCTTGTAAGTTAAATCTACAATATATTACTTTATTTATTTTATAAACTTATTTATGTACCATAAAAATTTTTGGAAAACAACATTATTGGTAACAAAGTGTACAAAGGTCAATAGTCAATAATTTATAGAATTAGGCGTTACTTGGCGGAGATCCATAATACAAAAGTGATAATAAAATTATTCTGCTATAATCCGCGATGACGTAAAATAGAAAATGTATATAATGCTAAATGTAGAGTGGACAATCGGTTATCATACCTGATATATTCGTAAAAACACATGCACAAACCTCCACCACCGCCACCACAATACACAAGCACTACATACGTTCACTATCACAAACTCAAGAATCGTTTCGCCCTGCAACCGAAGCATCATCCTGATGATGGTAGGTTATGATAACCGATTATCCACTCTACATTTAGCATTATATACATTTTCTATTTTACTTCATCGCGGATTATAGCAAAATAATTTTATTATTACTTTTGTTTTACATATTCTTTCAGTATCTCAAGCAGAACGCAAACTTGTCTGGTGCCGTGCATTCCCTTTGTGCCGATACGGCTCAGGCTGTGCATTTGCTCATCCGCGGTGCAAATTTGCGGCCGCCTGCACAAGACGCGGGTGTGTTTATTCCCATTCTCCAAATGCTTTGCTGGGCCCGGTGACCCCTTCGCCAATCGTTGGTAAGTTTTTTGGTTCCAAATTATACAGAGTGGTACCGACGATATATCATCCTGTCCTTATCCCACTCTAAGTGGGGTCGGCACAACATGTTTTTCTCTTCCATTCTGTTCTATCATTCGTCAACTCTGGCTCTACTCCTTTTATATGCATGTCATACTTCACACAATCCAACCATCTCTTTTTAGGCCTCCCTCTAGTCACACATCCATCCACATTCAAATTTAACACTCGTTTTGTCACATGATTTTCATCACTCATCATTACATGTTCATACCATCTCAATCTTGCACTTCTCGTCTTTTCTATAATGGGCGCAACTTTAGACTTCCCCTTATATACTCGTTTCGTATTTAACATACGTAGCCAAATCATGGTACAACATGTTTATAATTTGTGCCGACCCCACTTGAAGTGGGATAAGGGCAGGAGGATGATGAGGGATGCACAAAGCAACAGTTTTTTACTTTATTACTATCTATGGGATTTATTATTTTATTTTATTTGACTGGCCCATTGGAGCAGTCGGTAGTGATCCTGCCTTCAGCTCCGCGGGTCGCGGGTTCGATTCCCGCCGAGGGTCAACATTTTCTATAAATGAATTTGTTGGCCTTCGAGCCTGGGTGTATATTTGTATTTAAGTATGTATTTAAAAATATATAAGTATATATTCACCAGTCGTCTGTCTACCATAACACAAGTATTAAGTTACTTACTTTGGTGACGGACGACCGTGTGTGTAAGTGTCCCATATATTTATAAATAATAATAAATATATGTATATATGGGACACTTACACACACGGTCGCCCGTCCCCAAAGTAATTTTAATACTTGTGTTATGGGTGAGAGATAACTGGTAAATATATACATATATAATTTTTAAATACATACTTAAATACAAATATACACCCAGGCTCGAAGGGCCAACAAATTCTTTTATAGAAAATGTTGACCCTTGGCGGAATCAAACCCGCGACCCGCGGCGCTGTAGGCAGGATCACTACCCACTGCGCCCACGGGCCAGTCAAACAATTTATATATTTATATTTATATTTCACAGCATCTCACGTGGTGCCCGCGGCTAACTATAAGACAATATCAGCAGTGGGACTCCCCAACATGTGCAAGTTCTACCCGAACTGCGTCAACCCAACTTGTCACTACTATCACCCAAAACCTTGCAGATACGGAAAAGCATGCGTCAATAAACACGAGTGTAACTTCTACCATAATGATTTCCTGTCTACAAAATGGAAGTATTCAATCTAGAAATATATTGATTTATCGGAATAATTGTTTTTATTTACCTATTTAATAAGAGAATCGAACGTTGGGGGTATTTTAAAGGCTTTTATTTAACTTGCCATGTATGTATGTGAAGGTGGAATCTTGCTATACATAGATCGGGGCAGATTTGTTTACAGGAGAGTGGGTACTAGATGCCTTAATATAAATACAATATATAAATACAATTTAATATAAGTAATATATATAGAAAATTTAAGTCTAGGGTACCTTATTATTTTAGATTAAATTTAAATTAGATATTTAATTAAGTTAATTTAGTTATGTTGTTGTCACTGCCTTCCGTGGTGGTCTCTGAAAACCAGCGTCAGAGGTGTACCTCTGAAAATGCTGAGCAGACCATCCATTTTGGGACAACACACTATACTGTTTCTAGATCTATTGTTAATTTATACTCATTGTTTGTCTGTTTAGTAATAATAGTTTATTTTAATTTATTTGTTAATAGTTTAAATAGTGTTTAGTACCAAATAAATCATTCATTCATACATTAAATAAATTATAATAGCGATATTTTTTTAGTAAATAAAAATCTATTTTCACAAAAGTCAATCCATTTATTCTTTTTCAACAACTTTAAACTCCGCGCACAAATAATAAGTACGTCAATGGCGCCACTACTCACTTCGCACCTCTCCGCCCGTCATCACACCTCGCCATAGTCACTTCACATCTCTATGCTACAACTTCCGCTCCCTTCCTTTTCCTTCCGTTACAAAATCACTTTGAAAAACATTTTTTTATATCTAATAATAATTTTAATCTTTTTTTATTGAAAAAATAAAAAAAATTTAAAAATAAAATTAATTTTAATCTAAAAAGTAAGCAAAAACAATTTTGTTCTGATTAGTGATGAGTTTTTATACACTTTATTGAGATAAAGTATAACTTTATCTCAATAAATTATCTTTTATATTTTAATCATTAAAAGTATAGTATACTTTTAATGATTAGAATATAAAAGATAACCGGTCGCTTTCGGGCCCCCGACTCCCAAGGCTACTCTCAATTGAACCCAATTGTAAAGATTGTTATTTCGGATGGAGATTTCCTTATTAGCTGCCTGCCATTGATGTGCCGGTGTCATTCGTACTGTTAACAAAATACATCTCCATTACACAATATCCTCAGTGCTATCCTATTCTTCTAATATTATAAATGCGAAAGTTTGTGAGTATGGATGTATGTTTGTTACTCTTTAACGGGACATCCGCTGAACTAATATTGGCACAATTATTCCTTATACATGGGAATAACAGAAATCCTATTAATTCTACAGGAATAGGATGATATTGAAAAGCGCTACATATTATCAACCATCATGCGAACGAAGTTGTATAGCTAGTGTAAAGCTAGTATGTATATAATATATATAGCTATAAATATAAAGCTGTCCGTCTGTATGCGAACGATTTTCTCAAAATCTACTGAATGGTTAGCAATTTTTAAATTTAAACTATCGTGAGTAGTATTCATAGTTATTGTATAGAATATATGTATATATAAGCTCTTTACACGACGTAATCGCGGCGGTGAGTTCCCGCCGCGATAACGTCGTGTAAAGAGCTCATGAATAAGTGCCCCGGATGGGTTCGAAACTAGTCGGGCTAACCCGATAGAATAACACGTGAGTATAGCCGGTTCTATACAATATCTACTGAATGGATTGTAATACGGATTTTACTGCAAGATATTACAATTCTTGAGGAATGTTTAAATTGAGTTAGGTTAAGTTAATTTTTTAAGTTGAGGTACATCCTTCGGAACTGTTCAACCGATTTAGATTGGATAATAGAGGACATGATAGATGGACACTTTCACTGGATGATAGAGGAGATTGTGAAGCAACATATATCAACGTATATGCTACTTTTTATCCTGGAATTCCCACGTGGTCGGGATTGACGCGGAAAAAACGTTGTGACATTAATGCGAAGGCCTGACTTAAAGCTAATCCGCTCAACCAATAACAACATTATAAATGTTTATTATCCCCAGCGTACATCTTTTTCTTATAATAACTTCCGGGTGGTCAACATTTTCCGACGTTTTTATAAATATCCCTCATTTCTTACCGAGGTATCGTAAAAGACGACTAACGTAAGTTGACCCACCGTGTGGAAGCCGGTTGAATACAATAGACCACCCTCTTACCGAGGTGTCGTCGTCGTGTAAGTTGACGTCAGGCAGGCCGGTCGTAAAATACGAAGCCAAATCATGTGACAACATGTTTGAAACATGTTGTGCCGACCCCACTTAGAGTGGATGAAGATGATGAGGGACATAATAATAACAGTATTTATTATACCGTTGTATAAGTTTTCTTTCTTATATTTAACACAATGAGCGGATTGTAAACCATCCCTTAAAACAACTAATATGATGTATTATAAACTGAAATCCACATGTATAATATAAGTATATATAAACTATAGCTTATATTGATACAGTCAATGTATTAAGTACTTGTTATTATACAGTAAATAGTACATCGCAGGCCCCTACCATCCTGTCATCATTTATACGCGGAATGTATTATGGATGGGATATTTTAAAAGGAAACCCAATCGCAGGTGGCCGAATCCTACGACACGTTTCAGAATGAACATGGAGTCAGTTATTCGTGAATTTTGTGAAAAGAAAGCCCTATGACATTAAAAATCTTTGTGACTTTCATTAATTAGCTAAAACTGTGTGATTAATCTATTGTTTATTAAATCTATTGAATTAGTGAATAATTCGACAACGATATGGAAAATACGGTAAGTCTTTTAAACAAAATATTATTATCATATTAAAGAAAATTGCTGTTTAAAATAATGTCGTCAAATGGCGACTATTCTTTTATAATATTTATAATATAAATATTCGTTATAAAATATAATATAATATAAATATATAAATGGCAAATAATATTTATAATATAAATATTATATAAGAATAAATGATTCTGCAATTATTAATACTACAATCCTGCTATAATCCTAAAAAAAATGTTAACGGTAACTTGTACGAAGAAATAGAAAAGGTGCTATTTCTAGGATTATTTTATCTACATGTAATTTTAAAATATATTTGAAAAAGTCATTTTGCGTTTATATAGTTACGTAAACTACTAGAATAATATGTCTATGATAACATATCATTATCTTAGTTGACAAACTACACTCAACATGTTTATCAAACTGCATAATTACAGAGATTACTGACCTACGAGTTTATTCGCTTACTAGAAATACGATGCAATGAAGACCTCAAATACACACACATGAAGGATTTCAACAGATCTGTAAAAATAATGATAAGAAATATATTTGTTACCTATACATAACTTCCAAAATAATACGGCAAATTATAGAAAAGAAAAAATAAAAATTCTAGTATGTTTGTCTTTCTTTCGCGTCCAAACGAATCGATATAATTTTATAATTTGTTATGAAAATATTGAATGGATCGGAGATTGATATTCGCTATACTTGTATAGGTTTTTTTAAATTATGCTTTTAACCTCAGTTCTGAAGGCCACCTGAAGCATAGATAGAAGCTAGATCTATTTAAAATTGAAAGCCACGTGTCTCCCTACAAGAGAAATTTAAAGAAATAAGTTTCATCAATCAGCTTTGCAATATACTTATCAATAAATTACCCGGATATTGCGGAAGATATCCCTCGCTACTTTTTCAACTTCTAGATGTCCACGGGAAAAACGTAAAAAAGTAAATAAGTAAAAATGTAGTATATTAACTTAGATTTTCCAAAGATAGCATGAAAATGAATATTTAGTATAGGGAAAGGGGAAATTGTTTTACTCCAAATTTAACGCGTGCCGGCCACGGGCAGTAATTAATAAATCAAGACTACTGGATAGATTTAATAATTTTTTTCACTAAGTGACATAGGCTATATATTTTATACCAGTGCGAAGCCGAAGCGGGCCGTTAGTATCTTTATAAAAACAATTAGTAATGGGGATGAAAACAAAGTAGAAATTGTCGAATCTTGTAGCTCTTGCCTGACGCCTTAAACAAGTACGTTAATTGCTTATACGGAGGTATAATCATATTCATTGAAGAGACTATCAACAATTGAAAATGTTCACATTTCTTACTTTTTAACTATAAAAATATGTTTACCTAAAGATATCTGAGGATAATACCAGTACTACTAATGAAGTAGAACACAACATAGACCCGTGCGTCATAGTGGCTATACTAACGTGGTATATTGCAATTGCTCTTACCATTTATGAAGGTAGTTCTTTTCTAGCTGAAATCAAGTACAAGTTTAAACAATTAGTAAAAAATCAAAGAAAGAATAGAAAAAATCAAATTCGTAAAGTTCAATAAAGTACAAAACGATAAAAGGTTTAATTGTTTTAAACTTTACTACTATAATACTTTACAAGATAAACCTGACTACACTTTGGTACTTTTTTGTAGTTGGGAAATGTCGAAACATCTGAACCCATTAATATTCGGGGTTCTCAAATTTCTAAAATCCTAATTAGTCTGATATAATTGAAGCTAATATATTATCTCGTAAGTAACAGTTTTAGGATGGTTAATTATTGATTTAGCATTGCATTGGGAATGACGATTACCAATACAAACACAGGGTTTGAGAGAAAAGATCGCAGTTTTTTTACATCGGCCATTATGAACCCACGTTATGAACATAGTTAAAGAAGCTAGCCAGAGAAGAATTAGTTATTTTGTAATCTTAATATTTTCTAACGTGTTTAGTGTAAGAAAAGACATGATAATTGCCGATATTATTTAGTATACTATATTTGCCTTAGTCAACAGATATATTTAGCAAATTGTATACAATGTTGTTAACTTAGTTTAGCAATAACCATTACGTACTACCTTTAATATTCTTATAGGTACTTAAAGATTAACACTATGAATCAATTTGTATTACATCGTCTGTTGAACATTGAATAAATCTGATAAATTCCCGTTCTTCCTGAGTTGACTATAAATATTCCAAATGGCGCCATGTCTAGCAAGCGCAGCTTTAAGTGTGACCAGTATTCTACCCAAAATACCCCAGCAAAATGTTGCCATCAACAATAAGCGTTTTATTTTTTTAATTAAAAATCGGTACAATTTTAAGCAAGCTCGATAACGAATAGAAACAATACCTTCACCATATAAACCTTGGTCTCAGTAAGTGGTTGTAAGTTTGTGCTGGTATAACCTTGACAATCTGTTAAAGGCAAGGTTTTTTCCAAAATCTCGGAATAATATTCACATTAATTTGTTTAAAATAATTGACCAGACAAGTTGGTATTTTACACGATAAAACAATAATGACAGTTACCTATTATAATATGTCGCTGTGATTAAGATCTGGGTACAGGATATAGGTATAAGAACACAGGTTAAGGTAGCTTAAAAGTCAGTTTAAAGTCGAATAATTTATAGTGCCTATTACAAATTATATAGGTATTAATATAGTTATAACTAATATAGTTTATATATAAATATAGCCTATTACAAAATTGAAGATTATTAGGATGATAAAAAAGCCTGGATTTGAAAATACTTTCAGCTTCATACAAGACTGCGGTTTAATAATGTAAAATTGTAAATGTTTAAAAGATTGACAGCCGATTTTCTTGCTGGTTCTCCTTGGTAAGAGCAACATTCTGAGCCAGTTGTAGCTTCATTAATCATATTGATCCTTGACGATTCAAAGGTGCTTGAAAGAGCTTATTGAATAAAGATTAAGTAGCATGTTACAGAATTAGGCGCTACTTTGCGCAAAGTAATCGTATTCTGTTTATCCAAACTGCAACAACGTGATTAGTCTAAATTCCTATTTGTCACTCCAACGAATGAGAAGATCATTGTCCAGTGGGGTTAGTAATAGGCCACTACTTTAACTTTTATAGTCATATACTACATTCAAACTTTTAATATTACCGCCAAATACCAAATACAACTACGCCAAGGTGACCTAAAACCAACCTGGGAACAGTTAGATGAGGCTGATCTGATAAAGCTGAGATATTCGAGAGAGATCCTCATCCCACTTATCTCACTCTAAGTGGGGTCGGCACAACATGTTTTAAACATGATTTGGCTACGTATATTACGACCGGCTGCTTCCTGAGGTCAACTTACCTTAGTCGTATTATACGACACCTCTGTAAGAATGTGGGTGGTGTATTCTATTCAACCGGATTTCACACGGTGGGTCAACTTACGTGTAACATAGTCGCCTTTTGCGATACTTCGGTAATAAATGAGAGTGGTCTATTCTACCCAGCCGGATACCACACGCCGGGTCGACTTACCTTAGCCTCCTTTTACGACACCTCGATAAAAAATGAGAGTGGTCTATTCTACTCAGCCAGACATCACACGCCAGGTCGACTTCCCTTAGTCGCCTTTTACGACACCTCGGTGAGAAATGATCTATTGATGGGTGGTCTATTCTTTCAGCCGTATACCAGACGACATTATGCTAGTAAAACTGCAATGTATCCCTCAATTATTACTAAAAATAAAAAAAATATGAGCCTTATTAGCTGTATTTGTTACAAATGTTTAACGTTGCATGCACGAAATGCCGCGAAATGCACATTGACCGCGTTTGTCTCAAGAGGTCAACCGCTTGACGTATCTCTTAAGATCTTCAGCGAATACAAATTGGGATAAGCTACTAGGTCCCTGTCGCATATTCTCTTCGTAAAACTGCTACTTTGTTTTTTAATCTGTGGAGTGCAAACGAGAGAAAAATGTGAGAGTGTTTAAAATATCGGACAAAAAACAAATGTATCAACGCTTTCCTTGCGTGCGCTAAGTAATAATAATAATAAACTTTATTTAGCCAAAAAATTTACAATAAATACAAAATTCAAAAATAAATAATTAAATGCAAAATACACATTAACAAACATCTTACTGCTTCGACACTCGTACTAAGATAACTTGTGCTATGAGAATCTAAAATCAAATGTATCAAATTATTGTATTATCACTAGTTCTTAATAAGGGTACAAAGTTTCGATTTAATCTGTCCATTCAAAGTTAGTCAAAATTGACATCACAGGGTTTAAAGTAGGAACCGACATAAGCTTGCGGCGCCTTTACGTAATTCGTTTGTGGGTTTGGGTATAAGATTCAATCAATTTTAGCTTTTATATTACGGTAGTTTAAAAACACTATTAAAAGGTGGCTGAAACAGCAAGCCTACTATAAGTATCATATAGTACTAAAGGTAGCCTACTATACTATTAAGGATAACATAGATAATAAGAATGGAAGACTCCGCACAAGGTAGTAATGTCTAAATCTAATTTATAAAATTAAGCGTTACTTTGCGGAGATCCATAATACAAAAGTAATAATAAAATTATTTTGCTATAATCCGCAATGAAGTAGAATAATACACTATAAATATACTAGAATATACTAGAAAATATAACACCACATACGTTCAATCGCAAAAAAATCGCAAAGTCTTGCGATTTCTCTTTGCCCTTAACCTTTCATATAATCCCCTAACTAGTTTATGTTGTAAGATATGGCCTTTATAAAGGTTAATTTATTTATGTCTGTAATAATGTCTATACAGTACGCGTAGCGAATACAAGAGCATTTCTCGTATTAGACCTACCATAATATCCAAGAGACTGAGACCATAATATCCAAATCAGAAACAAGAGACATTCTGGATTCAAAAATTATTATACAAATTTACGGTACGTCAACTTACCTTAGTCGCCTTTTACGACACCTCGGTAAGAAATGGGGGTGATCTATTCTACTCAGCCGGATACCACATGGCGGTGATTATGAATAATTTTATTAATCAGAAAGGCAAGAGAGAAATCAAGTAAATCTTTTTTTACAAAGCCCTTAATCAAAAGTTGATCACGTCTTAATTTATCAGTCAAATAATCGCAGCTCTCCGACAGCGAGGTAGGCAAAAACAATTGTGGCCGCTTAAGGTTATTACGAATTAAATTTTGAATTGAATTTTAGTTGCTATAGGTACACCAATTTACATAGAATGTTGTTTTACTTAATAGAATTACATGAGTCAGCTTAACAACGTGGCATAATTTACTTGTCACTCAAAGTATACCGGAATTAGTAGATGTCAGATTTTTTTTACAATTAAATTCAAAAATATATTAAGTATTACAATATTAAATAGCTGATATATAATATTGCATTAAATAGAATAATTACAATGAATTACGGACATTCTTATAAAAATTGACGAATTATTCTCTCTCAATATATATATGAACATTAAAAATCAATTTACAATCGATAATTAATTACATTTAATCAACCTGTATATCTTGACGTGAATTTTATTTTTCTGTTTATGTTCGCAGTTATTATGTAAAATGTACCCGCACTAACATATTTTTATGAATATTTGGTTTTAATTTAACACCGTGGTATCCGGCTGAATAGAATAGTACCACCCTTAATTCTTACCGAGGTGTCGTAAAAGGCGACTAAGGTAAGTCGACCCGCCGTGTGGTATCCGGCTAAGTAGAATAGACCAACCTCATTTATTACCGAGGTGTCGTAAAAGGCGACTAAGGTAAGTTGACTCACCGTGTGGTATCCGGTTTAGTAGAATAGACCACCCTCTTTCTTACCGAGGTGATGTGTTGAGGACCTGTTTCTCAAGTTACCAATAACCTGTCAGTTAGCTTATTCGGAACATATCTGACACATATCTAGGCTAGGATAGGTTTATTCAGTACTTAAAGTCGCTAATAAGTTAACCGGTAGATCATGTGGTTGTTATTTTGTTTATCTGCTGTATAGCAAAAAATTATTTCAAAATGGCCGCGATTTTTTTTTAATCTTTCACTTTTAGAGTCTCTTTTTAGAGACATCTATCTATCTGCTACTTAGTTTATTTGTCGGTTAACTAACTAACACTTTATCAGTAACTTATTAATTACTTATTATCCTATTATAAATCCTCACACTACGCTTTTAACTTACATTATATATCTGGTATCTCAAACATCAAATGACCGCCGTACGGTATTCGGCTGAATAGAATAGTACCACCCTCTTTTCTTACCGCGATGTAGTAAGAGGCGAGTCGACCCGCCGTGTGGTATCCGGCTGAGTAGAATAGACCACCTTTATGTCTTACCGAGGTGTCGTAAAAGGCGACTAAGGTAGGTAAGTTAACTCACCGTGTGGTATCCGGTTAAGTTGAATAGACCACCCTCTTTCTTATCGAGGTGTCGTAAAATACGACTAAGATAAGTTGACGTCAGGCAGGCAGCTGGTCGTAAAATACGTAGCCAAATCATGTGACAACATGTTTATAACATGTTGTGCCGACCTCACTTAGAGTGGGATAAGATTAGGAAGATCATCTCAAATATCAAATGAATAAATTTAAATAGTTTTTTTTTATTTCCATGAATTTTAACCGTTACGAAATGATCATTCTCTTTGTTGAAGAGGTTTTTCATTAAATTAGGGGTTTTATTTTTTTTTTAATATAGTTAGCTAGCTACGAGCTGTTGCTAAGTAAAAAAGTGACGCGGAATTATACCAAGAATATTTCCTGTATATAATAAGATTTTTCCTAAAGACTAAATATATAACTTACATAAGGCAGTAAGCTTTCAAGGTTCTTTTAAAAATAACAATAAATTCTTCAAATAGTCGTAATTATTAGTAATTAAAGTTAATAATTAAGATTCCTTATACATACGGTTTTTTTAACCCACTTCTGAGGTTAAATAAAAAATGTGGAAAATCAAAATACATTACAAAAAATGTATTATTACCTTTAATATATTAAAGTTAAACCTACAAGCTCACTTAGGAACTATAAACTAAAAATAATATGATTTGTAATCCATTCTATTACTACTACTACTAATACATACTAATAATGTCTGTCTGTCTATTACGATTTCACCTCTAATCCGCTAAACCGATACTGATGCAGTTTTGCACAATTGAAGTTTATACATCGGGTCGCATCTATCTATACTTATTATAAAACAAAGTCGCCAAAAGCTGTCTGTCAATATGAGATCAATTTTCTCAAAATCTACTTAACGGATTTTTCTATGATTTTTACTAAATGATTCTGAAGCTGTGGTAGCCCAACCATCCATGCCTAGCAGTGGGATTGTAACAGGACATTAAAATGATAGAAGGGTTGTGAAGCAACATATTGGCTTTTTATCGTAGAATCCCCGCGGGAAAAACTTTATGAGACATTGATTTAAATGCGGGCAAAGCCACGGACACAGACAATGTACAATAAAAAAACTTTTTCCTTTCGAGGGGAAAAGGACATTGCACTATAGAGGGTACTTAAACACATACGTTGGCGGAAACAAAGTTGCAGAAATCACTAGTTAAAACTAATATATCATGACTATGCATATTTTGAGTTAAGTATGTTTAAAGAATTGGAGTAATTAAAATTAACAACCTTAATCATTAAAATTTAAATTTAATTAGAAGCCGTGATGGCTGGATGTTATTGTGTGAGCTTTATTAAGCCCGGAAAAGATATAATTAACGGCCTGTTATTATCCCACTGTTGGGTAAAGGCCTCCCGCCGTGTAGTATCCGGCTGAGTAGAATAGACTACCCTCATTCCTTACAGAAATGTAAAAGGCGACTAAGTTATTGTACGGCAGGCGGCTGGTCGTAAAATAACTAGCAAAAACATGTTATAACATATTTAATTACCTGTTGTGCCGACCCCGCTTAGAGAGGGATAAGGGCAGGGGAATGATGTAATTTCCGTCAGCCTGTGTCTTTTTCCATGTTTTGTGTAATTTAATTTTGAGTTCGCAATCTTAAATAATATCATTTGTGAATCATACCGATAAATCTGCTTGGGTCTTAATTTCCTAGGTATGTATCTGTCAAATAAACTATAGAGGGTTTCATAGACGTAATTTACCGCCGAATCAACGTCTCCGGAATTTAGAACTGTGTCCCACGAAGTTTCAGCAAGCAACTGCGATAACCGATGAAAATTGCTTTTATTTTAATTCCAGTCTTTAGAGGTGCTAATATTACTGGGTTCTAGGCGATTATAGTGAGTAAATGTTCCAAAATCAAAGGATATGTCTAGAAGCGGTTGATACAGGTTCGTATTGATCATCCCTTCTGAGAAGATAACTGACACTGCGACAATATTTGCAGACTCCTTAACTAATACGACATGACGCTGAGCATAGTCCTCCTCTCAATTTTTTTTGGAGAGAAAAAGAACTCAATTTTGGTTGGAGTTTAGACTCACTACGTTGCTTTATAAAGCTAAAATTCTCCGGAGATATACAGGTTTTATCACGATATTTTTTTAACGAAAAATGTCTGTAAAATCGCAAATACAATCAGACACATAAATTTCAATACATAAACTCATTGTTGCTTGGGAGTGTAACCTTTTTTTATATAAGAAACCAATATCAAATAGCAGAAAAGAAAAATATTAAATAACGACCACACAAATCTAAATATAAAGCGATTAATTTAAAAGTTTTGATCTACTTTTTAAAAGCTTTTATTTAACTTGCTCTGTACGAGTATGTTTGTGTGTAAAGGTGGAATCTTTCAAGTTAAATTAGACCCACTTCCTGGTGTCCGATTGAGCTGAAATTTTACATACTACTCCAGTCCTGATGATAGTGGGTGCTTATGATAAGCATGACCTTATGCTAATACCAGGATTGGCTCCAGATGAGGTAACTCCTCAACGGTTAACAGTAGAGACTTTAAATTTTGTTAAAAGCTTTTTTGTCGGAAAACGAAAGAAATTATGCAAACAGCTCGACATAAATCAGCCATAAGATTTTAAGTTTTAAAGTAGATAAAATAATTGTTGGAATATTCAACGAATATGTTTTTACATACATTCATTCACATAAAAAATAATCTAGTTCTGACCTTAACTATATTTAGATATTATTAGTTATTATACTTCCGCCTTGCTTAATCATCACACTGGACTTAGTTATTTATCTAATTTAACGTGTTTTAAATTCATACTATAGCTTAATTTTTAAAATAAACATTTCTGGAGATGTCTATAGATAACCTGTGTTTGATTTAATTAGATTAAATAAATAATTATATGAGTTTCATATATTGACAAAAGTAATATATTATTTTAGTACATAATATAATTACGCTATAATCTGCGATAAAAAATTATATATATCTAAACTAATACAGATACTATATGTAATAAAAAATTAAGAAAAAAAATAATTTAACGTTATAAAAAATCAACCTTTACTGCTTTATCGCTTATTCAGTGTCGAAAGACTATAAATTTAAATACATGACTATTTGTGTTATTAAGACACGTCATAAATTATTAAGCGACCAAACATTGATTAGATTCTTGAAACTAAAAACAGACATTAAACGTTTTGACACAGGTCATATCCGGTCTTAAACAGCATACATAATTTGTGTGCATTAGATTTATTTTTGTCACGGCCGACAGATAATTTTTATGTTAGAACACCTGTTTTTACCAGTAAAAAGTAAAATTCGTTTATTGGTATCACTTTTTTAATTGCAATTTTATTATTGTCAAAAAAAGCTCAAATGCTTTTTTTTGTATAATTGTTATCTAATTCTAATTGCAACTCCTCAACAATTTTTTTTTTTTAATTTTTGTGGGTATGTTTGTCCTTTGCAATTAAAAGCATGCGGAATCAAAATGGAATAAAAAATAAATATTTTAAATACATTTTAAATCATTTTCATTAATAATTATATTGGAAGTTTCCAAAGATTTTCATAAAACTCAGTATGTAGGGGGTTTCGGGGTTGCTAAAACGATCTAGCTAGGTTTTGTTTTAAAAAAATCGTTGTAGACCTGTTTGTTGGTACTGAAAGACTGCTAAAATAATATATTTAATAGAATGGGTAATTTGGCTGTCATTTGTAAATCTTTACAAATGACAGTTAGTTATTACATCTGTAATAACTCAGTGGTGAACGAGCGGAATAAAGAAGTCAAAATACCCCAGATCGTGTCCCATATATCACAAGTCCAGTCTTTTTTTAATTACATTTTATTTATCTTTAAAAAAAAACCAAGCAACGTTCGGTTCCCCAGGACCTTTTTTTTGTTTTCAAATACAAAAGTATTTATAGCGTTGGTAGATTCGGTTCGTAGGGGGGTTTAACTTCGGGCAGTCGCCTATTTGTTTTAATAACAAAACTTTTATGTGTATATTTCGAAATTAAAATTAAAAAATAGCCTTTATTTTACAGTCCATTTTCACAGTCAAATTATTTTTTAATAATGTCAGTCAATATCTTATAAATTTACGAGTTTATTTAAAATATTTCTGAATTGTTTACGTTAAATATATACCTATATTTCTTTTTTTGTGTAACTGCTGTCTTTCAACAAAGGCCTCCTCCAACCCTTCCCAGACATCTCTATCGTCGTTATTCTTCTCCATAAGGGAATTCTCGCTATCAATCTTTAATCTTCCTAACGCTTTTTAGGTCTTCCTTGCTTACTTTTGCTGTTTCTGGGATACCATTTCGTGATTTGTTTGCTGTGAAATGACCATCATAGATTATTTCTGATGTCAATTTCTGCCTTGCATCTAATCCGAAAAACACTTCGCCCAGCATGAGCAGTGATATAGTTACAGATTTCTTCTACGAAAATTAACTTTGCAGACCAAAATTATTCATTTTAGTTTAGTTAGTTAGCTTTTATACATTGCATTTATTACAACGCTACTTATTTTTATAGCGGTGTTATAAATTTACATATACATGTTAGAAACTCTCCCTCTTAATACCGTCAATTAGTTTTTATTACTCTCAATAAAACACGTCAATATTTTGTCATTTTTTTCTTTATCGGTAAGTATATTTATTTATGTCGTGGCCTCTATTTGTTGCATCATAAATATTTTTTATATTCAATAAAGTTTAATTCGAAGTTTATAATTGAAAACCGTGCCCTAATTTTTATATTTCCACTGGTCATTTATATGTCATATATACGATAATATAGTAAGATATTTACTCAAAAACATACAACAAACATACACACTTTAATATTTAAAACTAAAATAATTAATTTCTCATATTGGATATTTCATCTGGTCACTATTTTATAACAAAAACTTTTAAAAAATAAAAGCTTTAAAAAATGTCATGTCCCTACTGTTAGCGGTTGAGTTCGTTCGTCTGGAGCCAATCCTGACAGCAGAATCAGGTCACGATTATCATAAACATGCATTGTCTTCGAAATTGGACTAGTATGTAAAATTATAGCTGAATTGATGCACTGAGATACACGCTGAGCGCTATGATATATAATGGGTTAAATTTAACTTGCAAGATTCCCTTACAACCTGCAACTTTAAATCGCCAAATAAATTTTAAAGTTAAAGTTAAAAAGTTAAAGTTTTAAAGTTAAAAAGGCAACAAAAATAAAAGCTTTTAAAAAAGTTTTATGCAAGAAAATCTTTTAGAAATTATCAAACTAACAACTTTGCAGAAAAAGCTCGTGAGTTTTGACGAAGTTGTACATTTTACTACACTTAAATCTCTCATCGCTCCTTTTCATAATAGGCGATTACAAACGATTAATCACGAACACGCTCAAGCAATGAATCATTGCCTATGATCATCTACGATCGCCTACAATCCGCGTATTGTCGGTTTTTGGACACGCATCGAAGAGAATCGCTGGTTGATACGCAAGATTATATTATGTCATTCATCCTCCTGCCCTTATCCCACTCTAAGTGAGTCGGGACAACATTTTATAAACATGTTGTCACATGATTTGGCTATGTATTTTACGACTGACCGCCTGCCTGACGTCAACTTACCTTAGTCGTATTTTACAGCACCTCGGTAAGACAAAGGGTGGTCTACTCTACTCAACCAGATACCACATGGACGCACGATTGTATGTATAATACTGATGATTATGTGGACACTTGCACGATGATTGTGCTGATTATAAACAATCACACGATCAACGATCATCGCTGCTAGTGAAGAGCAGCTATGAGATACAAAAATTCTATTTATTATATGCAGATACAAAATCTTAGTTCATCTACGAGTCTTCCTTTTAATTTGATACAGAAGAGATACTCAAAGCATAGTTCACTTTATAGTTAATGTAAAGAAACCGAATATACTCACGTCTTATTTTATCTTAGCCCGACTAGTTTCAGGAAATGAGTTCCCGCCGCGATAACGTCGTGCAAAGAGCTCATGAATAATTGCCCCGGATGGGATCAGAACTAGCTAACCCGATAGTATAATAAGACGTGAGTATAACCGGTTCTATACATTAACTATGAATACTACTCACGATAGTCTAAATTTGGTAAAAATTTGTGCCGTTTGCAGTCGAGACCCTATGTCGGGCCATGGAGTCAAAGTGCAAAAAAAATTTTATCCGTTTTAACACCTCGGTTGATTGCCTCTTCAGGTGACAAGAGGGCTGGCTCCTTTTTCGCACAAAGAATCAGCTTAGCGATTCAGCGCGGAAACGCTGCCAGCATTCTTGGAACCATTCCACGTGGGCATGATTTGTATAGTCCTAGCGTGTAAGTAATTTAAGATATATATAACTTGTACATTTTTGCTGTAAATAAATATAAAAACGTAAAAATGTCTTAACAGTTATAAATGCAAAGTTTTGCGCCTTTCAAGACTAAAGCAACTAAAAAAGAATATTGTTTTTAATTAAAAATTTATTGCAAGAGAATATGGGTTATTCACAATTTACCTTAATTAAGAATTCACATACGCGTTTCCCCAATATCAATAAATTATGTGAGATTTTATGGACTTCCGCGAATATATGGCTATTTCACGATTTTGACAGCGGAAGTTATTTTATTAGGCGGAATGAAAACCGTTACTAATTATGTAATGATTTAAGAGACGTAGGCCTATAAGAATTAAGAGTGTGGACTATGTTTTACGTTATATTAAAACGTTCGTGCTTATTTTCTTTAATAACGGTCTTTGGTATTTTATAAACATAGCCGTTTGGTATCCGTTTAATTAGAATACACCGCCCTCATTTCTTACCGAGGTGTCATAAAAGGTGACTAAGGTAAGTTGATCCGCCGTGTGGTATATGGTTGAAAAGAATAGACCACCCTCATTTATAATCAAAGTATCGTAAAAGGCGACTAAGGTAAGTTGATCCGCCGTGTGGTATCCGAATGAGTAGAATAGACGTCCCTCATTTCTTATCACGTTGTCTTAAAAGGCGACTAAGGTAAGTTGACCTGCCGTGTGGTATCCGGTTGATTAGAACAGAAAAACCCCTTATTTCTTATCACGTTGTCTTAAAAGGCGACTAAGATACGTTGACCCGCCGTGTGGTATCAAGTTGATTAGAATAAACCCCCCTTATTTCTTACCGAGGTATCGTAAAAGGCGACTGAGGTAAGTCGACTCGCCGTGTTGTATCCGGTTGATTAAAACAGATCACCCTCTTTCTTACTGAGGTGTCGTAAAATACGACTATGGTAAGTTGACGTCAGGCAAGCGGCCGGTCGCAAAATACGTTTATAACATGTTGTGCCGACACTTCTTAGAGTGGGATAAGGGCAGGAGGAGGATGATGAAACTCGTATAGTAAACAGTTATCAGAAGGCGAACATGTCGCATAACGTGAAATGTAATCAGGAACAAACTTGTTTTGCCCTTTACAATTAACCGTTAGATCGCTAATTATGGGCAATAAATATAACTGCTTAATGTCATCTAACGGTATTTCGACCCTGCACTCGAAAAAGGATAATTTATCCGAACCTTATAAAGAATATTATTTATGGTCCACTCTTTTTATCGATGACATGAACAAATAACTACAACATTTTTTGCATTCATTAGTTTCTTTACATAAATCACTCTTCGAGCAATGAGGTTTGATACTGTAAATAATCGCTATATAAAATAGAAATTCTGTTCAATATTCGAATGGGTGAAAATAGCCTTTGTAAAAAAAAATGTAGTTTACTATACTAACTGCATGGTTATTACATATACCAGGAATTCTCCAGAAATATATATGAAAACAACTTAAACAAATCGTGTTCACTGCAAAACACGCGAGAATAAATTAATAAATTACGTAACGAGACAATGTTATTAATTTTCTATTTCAAACTCAATGGTGCTTTTGTGGGATTTGAACCCGCGACAGAGTCCATCTAATTAGCAGGTAATCCTCCAAGGTCTACCAAAGACCCCAAAGTTGAGGAGCCCAAAGTCTTAACGCTATAACAACACGGTGAACTATATCAAAAATTTCAGTTCTTCTTAATACGATTTGATTCAAAAAGAGATACTCCAAACATAGGCCGCTTTATCGCCCATTGAGTCATAGATTTCTTATTAAAGCCATTGTTAGCAATCAAGTTTTAGATTTATATACTCGTATCATTTAGGTTTTGTGTGAAAATTATTCTTAGTAATCAGTAATATTATATTTTATTACTTATACGATACCACTTAAGCAATAAAGTTGTAAATATGATTTACATCTCCCGCCTAAATTAAGTTTTTTAATTGCAACGTAACGTATCTATATATACATAGATGTAATTTGAATAAATTTTTAATAAATATTAAAAAAACGCTTGTATCTCTCATTAACATCTTAAATTTATTGCAGTGTGATTTGCTGTTAGTGTTTGTTACCTTTGTCGGAATTGGGAAAATCCTCCACCATATGTTCAATGCATAACTATATGTACAATGCTAGGCTTAATTTAGCAACTATTAAATGTATAAGATATACTAAAGACTTTTCTATGCATTATATATAGAATTAGGCGTTATTTTCCGTAGGATAATACAAAAGTAATTACTAATTAATTTACTTTAGTTCGCCAGAAACGATTTATACACTTCTATTAAAAAGCTTCCTTTGTCTATAAGAGGATAGAGTAAAGCTTTCTCTTTGCAAAAGCAGAATTACCCCGAAGGCATAAATTAAGTGTCTATAAACTTTTTGCAATTTATTACACTGTTTTTGTGGTCTAAAATGCAATTGGTATGATGACAATCCTTGAGTGAATTTAGGACCTATAAACGACTGCAATTATGTCGTGCATTAAATCTGATAAAACCTCTATACTAACTTATTTAATTCATCAAAGTTGTAGCAATTAATAAAGCTAATAAAATGCCGCGCATGAATATAGTTCATGTATTAATTAGCATAAGATATGCAATTTAAATTCCAATCTGATTTAAATGTTCGCCGGTTCGACTTACTCTATTTATAGATCGTATTCCAAAATGTAAGTTCATAATAAGTTATATAATAGTTATATATGATAGAAGAACCAGAGTCACCGACATAGCTCAGCGGGACGCGAAGCTGAAGTGGCGATGGGCGGGGCAAATAGTGCGGAGAACCGATGAGCGTTGGGGTCTCAAAGTGTTGGAATGGCGACCCCGCACCGGATAGCGCAGTGTCGGAAGACCCCTACTAGATGGACTGACGACCTCAAAAAGGTCGCGGGGAGCCGCTGCATAAAAGCTGCACAAAATCGTGTGTTCTGGAGACCCCATGAAGAGACCTATGTCCAGCAGTAGACGTCCATCGGTTGAAGAAGAAGACTTAAAAATTTAAAAGAAAATAGATCCTTTCTCGAGCTCCGTTTTGTAGGGACCGCATGTCCCATACACTAAGCGCCGGGGTCATAAACTCAAACTTTACGTGCAATAGTGATGAACTGATAAGAGGTCATTACCAGTACTACTATATTTGTTAAGCTTATCTGCACGTTTATTCATAACAACAGTGAGATAATATGAGCACGCGCTGTTTTGACTAAATCTATTATACTTAAAGGTGTTGCTATATGTAATTTATATCTATAATATGAATACATGTTTTAACAATGTTTATACATGTAATCGTTAGAATCAGTATCTCCTACGCAAGAGCTTCTGCACATGCCGATAGTGCTGCTGTTATAATTGATATTACTTTACCGAATCATATGTAAATCCTATTATAAATGCGAAAGTTTGTGAGTATGGATGTTTGTTAAACTCTTTCACGGCGAATCCGCTGAACCAATGTCGATGTAAATTTGGCACAATTATTCCTTATACCAATGTTTCTTACCCCAATGGGTAACATATAGGCTATAGAAATCCTGTTAATTCTACTGGAGGCCATTAAAAAGCGCGTTCTTTTATCAACCTATCACGTGACAACAGTCCACGCAAACGAAGTTGCGGGTAAAAGCTAGCTTTTAGAATTAACGAGTTCTGCTTCTTAATTTTTTATGAAAATTAAGTTTCATGTTTATAATTACAATACATTGAATAATTAAAATATAACTCGCCTTTAATTACGTCGTAAAACTGCTAGGTTTGTTCGAATTAACTAAAGTTTAAATTTTTGAGCTCATAGCACGCGTACATAATTTAAGGAGAAAAAAAACACACGTAGAACTTAAGGTCTTATCGCAACAAAAAGATCTCTTGAAGGAAATCTTTTGTAATGTTAACTTTGGTACATGGTACACGATTATATAACACTTTATACAATGAAATACATCATCATTCATCATTCTCCGGTTCTTATTCCACGGCTATAAGTGGGGTCAGCACAACATGTTTCAAACATATTGTAACATGATCCAGTAAGGTATTTCACGACCAGCCGCCTGCCTGACATCAACTGAACTTAGTCGCCTTTTGCGACACCTCGGTAAGAAATGAGGTTGGTCTATTCTAGAAAGCAAAATCGATATTTTAAAAATCGATTATTTTAATAATTCTTTTTTTCTATTTCACTCTTTTTCTTGTTTTTCAGATAACATATGCATAAATCATTCAATTAAAAATCATTCTATTCAAACTTCACATTTTAATAGAATTTCACAAACAGCGTATCTGTTATTATTTATTGGTAGTTGTGCACTTTGATAAATCTTTATCGCAATTAATTATTAATATTAAAAAAGGCAACTTTTCAAATATTCAAAAAATCGATTAATATTCATCTATTAATTTGATACGATTTATATCGATTTTTTTAATCGATTTATTTTAAAGGGTAATAAATCGAGTATTACACTACGATTATTATCGAACAGAGTAGGCCCTCAACACGATTGTGCTCGCGCTTAATCGTTTGTAATCGCCGATTGTGAAGAGGAGCCATAACATAAATAAACACAGACAAATAATTGACAGACAATTATCTAGTCTTAGAGATTATCACTGACAACTTTATAAGCAAAGGAACTTAACTTGTAAACTATCTTGATAATAAGAATAACAACAACAGACCATAATGAACATTTATTGTCATTTTAATAATCAAAGAATGCTATACAATGATTTTTATATACTGTAGGTCGTTATGTGCTATGTTCACAATTACTTCAAATTAGAATTGAAACCGCAAAGTTTATTAAAATGTAATGAGACGTCATTGTAATGAATGGTTAATGCATTCTAGATAATCGATTTACTATACAATTTAACATTTAATTAAAAGGTAGTAAGTATCTGATGGTAAAAGATAAAACAGAACAAATTCATATGATACTCGTAGACTCAAAGCAACTTTGCGATTTTGTCGAGGAGTCTACCACGCAAAGTCGCTTTAAAAATTACGGAGCAAAGCTCGGTCACCCAAGTACTTTTTAATAAAGAGAAAAGAAAGAATTTACTTTTAAGCCTTGTATAATATAAATTCGTTAAATAGTTATGTGGCGTTAAATTAATATTAATAACAATTAATTATAAATGCCCACACACTACTCAATGAATATGGTGATTGACTGTGCTTTGAGTTTAACTACAAAGGCCAAATTTGACTTTCATATTGCATGACATCAGAGACTAGCAAATCGTTAAATACACCATAAGACGCAAACTTTCCAGTAAATGGTAATTAATGTCTGGAAAAAATTTAATTGTAATTACTTTTTTATCGGCTTGAAGCTGTTTATGATTGCAAACCATGACGTAGGATAATGACGTTCGTAAATTGAACTTTTATTTTTAATTAAACCATAGCAATCATAGCTGTGTTTTATGTATATAATCTGAAGTATTCCGTGACGTGATTCTCTTAATTTACTATTAAACCTGAATCTGGGAAACTGTAAACGGATATTACAAGAGGTCGCTGCTATCGTGTGTATAAGTGCAGCTGATGGATAACGAACTCGCCGCTGTTCCCTGTTACCAAGCGTCCTACGAACACAGCTGATGGCGTGCTCGGCGTAATGCGCAATAACAAATAGTTACGTTTGCTGTGGTATTAATTACGAGTGCGGGAATACAACTTGTTTAAGTTTTCATCAATAATCACTTCTGGACCTTCTTTTACACGACTAAATATATGATTTCATATCGAATTCAAAGGGTATATAGAGTAAGTATGACTATTTCCTTGAACATTTCGTGAAGGGACTCACGTTGCTTCATAGCCCGTAAGGCTCTTATTTGAGCAACACAATTTATTGATTGGTTAACTTTATGTTGATTAGAACTCTCTCTCCAAGTGGGTGAAGGAGTTTGGCAGCTCTGAGACCATTGAACTGAAATACTATACTGTTGTAATACAATATAACTCAACTGGAACTGTTTACACCTCTTGCGCGTAATTACTGCTTCCTATGTACATAGTAATAAGATCATGACTACACGCTAATACGTGATTTAACAAATTCGATATCATATTCAAGTTTGTTCCATAGTTGTAGACTGCACGTCGTATGTAAATAAGAAATAATGACAATATAAGGAAAACTGTAATTGCAGTGTTAAACAGTTGTAGGTAATACACAATCACACTGGAAAGTATTTAATCTCGTTAGGATAATAAAAAGTAAATTACGTTGACCTAACATGTTTCCGGTATAGGTTGCTTATCATTTAAACCTCTATCGGTTTTTTATCGCACCACTGCCTGGAAATAAAAACCATTGGTACTATTATGTTTAATTCTTCAGATAAGAGGACGATTAGAGGTACGGAATTAAAATAAATCAAGTATTTTATTTCTCATTTACAATCGACAAAGATTCAGCTATATCTAAACGGTTTCGAAAAAGCTTAACTCTCAAAATTAAGTCCAAAACCATCCTAATAAGCAGTCGCATTTCCTATTTTGAGTGTTTCAGTATTTTCGTTCTTTAGAACACTTTTGGGGTGAAACTCAGTCAAGCTGGAGTGTTGACTTCCGCCTAAATGGTAATAATATGCACAGTAAAATTTATTCCACATATTCTTTTTCTATTTATTACATACAGTTTTAACAAATAAACAATAAATCATAAAGAACAAGATGGATACTTGTGATAAGTATCCATCTTGTTCTTATTATTATTAAGTTAATATTTTGAAGAACACAAAAAAAAACCAGCACGAAAAATACACAGAAAGAAAAATAACAAGGTACCAGGCAAGATAGCAGAATCTTACATCTATTTATTATTTAATCACATCTATCCGTATTACAGCACTTTAAAAAAGAAAGCAGGGGGGAACGATATGAAACCGAGCGTAATGTGTTTTTTTGGCATCCATATTCAAGTCTATTAAACTATATTTAATAAAAATTAGATCATTTTTAAGTAGCTGTAGTAAGTAGGAAAATATAAAAAAGAACCTAGAACATACAATGATCTGATGATAGAAAATATAATGAAAATATGATGATGATGGTAAATGATGATAATGATGGAAGAAGAATAATCTTTTAAAACTTTCATTATAAATTTGTATTATTTGTAACTGTAGTAATAGTAAGTACTTAATCAACATAAAATTTTAACGCGAGTATCCCCTGCAATGTATCATGTCAACAAGGTTACGTTAATTAAATAATAAATCTACGCAGAGTCACTACGGATACGGATCTCACTATATAATTAGAAGTAGATTAAACGATTAGATAACCTTAACGGACTATAGATGTATTTTTGTCGTAGCAACAATGCAATTAGGATTAAAATAAAACCCAACCTCTCTCAAAGCAAGGAAATCCGTTATAAATTCTACCGACGGAGGTATGGAAAAATTGTTAAGGATATACACCAGCTACAGCTATCAGATATAAGCCACGGTAAAGCTGTATTAATTGCTTTTATCCTCAACAGCGGCTCCGCCCGCGTGGTAAGATTAAAACCGTAATATAGTATTTTGATAACCAAAAAAATGGTTAAAGTGGGTTGTCCTTAAAAGCTAGACATATGATGTCGCGGATTTTTATTTAGAACATTTAGAGGGTAACGATTTTTAAAAAGGCGCGATACTCTTGTTTCATGACGGTGTTGCTATAAAATACAAAACGAAAGTCATTGGCGAGAACATTTATACCAGAATATGTACCAGATAGAATATATATCCTCCTGCCCTTATCCCACTCTAAGTGGGGTCGGCACAACATGTTATAAACATGCTGTAATATGATTTGGCTGCGTTTTTACGACCGGCCGCCTGCCTGACGTCAACTTACCTAAGTCGTATTTTACGACACCTCGATAAGAAGGAGGGTGGTCTATTCTACTAAACCGGATACCACACGGTGGGTCAACTTACCTTAGTCGCCTTTTACGACACCTCGGTAAGAAATGAGGGTGGTACTATTCTACTTAGCCGGATACCACACGGCTAATGTACCAGATAGAATATACCAGAATATTCCACGATAATATACTCGTGCACTATGCAGTGTGCAGTATGGCAACCCATATTTGGCGCTCAATTTATTAATCCAAGCTAACGCACCTGTGTCAATAACTGGTTCGCAAATTTTAAACAAAATGCTATTTGACTGTACCCTTGGCCATAAATCTGTTACTTATATAACAAAAATAGCAGCTTCCATATTGAAGTGTTAACTGTGGATTATAATACACGCAATATTTGGGGTTTAAAGTAACTAATCATCATTCTCCTGCCCTTATCCCACTCTAAGCGAGGTTGGCACTACATGTTATAAACATGTTGTTACATGATTTGGCTATTTTACGACCAACGCCTACCTGACGTAAACATAACTTCGTCGCCTTCTACGACATCTCGGTAAGAAATGAGGGTGGTCTATGCTACTCGGCTGAATACCATACAGCTAGTCGAGTAATCTTAGTCGCCTTTTATGACACCTCTGTAAGAAATACGGGTGGTCTATTCTAAACAAATGGATACCATACGGCAGGCCACTAATAGTATCATTTACTGTTATTAAAGAAAAATATTAGGCTAGAAGTTTTATCCTGAATTGTAATTCAATTGACCTAACATTCCACATTACACTTGCGTTGCAATTGACAATGGTTCCGATTAATATAATGAATCAGAAACTGAATAATGGCGATTCTAGGTGTTAAACAAGTTACTCTGCCTACTGGAGCACCTTGAGTTAAAGTGAATCCTGTTTAGGTTTATTAATGAATGGCTACCCTATTTATAACAATAAATTTTATGGTCATGTCAATTATTAATATAAGCAATTACAAATGTAATATCAATGTTATGTATTCAATAATCTGATTCATGTTGATATTACATAATCATGGTCTAATAGGAACCAGATATATATAAATAAAAGAGACAAATGGATCATCGACATTTCTGCTCTTCTCAAGAGCGATTTGGCTTGGCGCTGGTTCCTCGGAACTGGGATAGGCACTAATGTGGGCCTCATCCTATATCAAGGAAACAGCGTCAAGACCTGGAACTGCGGCGGAAATGAACGAATCCGGCAAGCGGCGAGAGTATGAACCTCTTATCGAGAGTTATATATTTGTGGCGTTTACAGTTAAGACACTTGGCCCATTGCGTATAAGTGCCTAAAAATTATTTATCCGTTTCAATTGATTGATTGACGCTTCAGATGACAAGAGGCTCATTTTTCGCACACAGAATCAGCTTTCAATAGCGATGCAGCGATTCAACCCGAAAAAATTGCGAGCATTCTTGGGACCATTCCACGTGGGCATAATTTGTTTGTTAGTGTGTAAGTGATTTGACATTACTTGTACATTTTTGTGCACAAAATGGAACGGATATATTGGCACTTTGGCAGATGACAGTGACCCTAATTTTAGTTCGGGGGGTCCGGCCGCTTGTTTGACCTCCATTTACCTCAGTCGTATTTTACGACACCTCGGTAAGAAAGAGAGCGGTCTCTATTCTACCCCAGCTGGATAACATACGGCGGCCGGATTGACCTATTTTATGTGCTAGAATTCCACATTGTGATTTATGTAAACTAAATATTCTAAGCATTGCTTTTACAAGATTGGGACAAAGTGAGCGTGTGTCTAGTGTGAACAACTCTTCAGCTTTATATACTAATATATAAAGCTGAAGAGTTTGTTTGTTTGATTGGTTGCACGCGCTAATCTCAGGAACTACGGGACCGATTTGAAAAAATCTTTGAATGTAAGATAGCAGAAGGCTATAGGCTATATAACATTACGCTAAGATGAATAGGAGAGAAGCAGCAATAAAAAATATTACGAAAACGGCAAAATTTAAAGCTTTCCTTGCGTGTGCTGAGTAAACGGAAATAGTTATTCAAAAATCATGTACAAATTGTTCCCCTCTAAAAGTTTTAAACAAAAATACGCGACAGCATTTGTCTAGCTTTTAAGGTTAACCCACTTTTACCATTTTTATGGTTATCAAAATACTATATTACCGTTTTAATCTATCCACGCAAGCGGAGCCGCTGGCGATTGCTTGTGTTATATATTGTGACAAAACTATTGAATTGTTGAAACGTAACCAGAATGTATCAAGTTTGAATTATTCATTAGGTTGGTTAATTTTATAAAGTTTTGCTTTTGTATAAGAGAAACTCGTGTTCGCTATTAAGCACGTGACACGCAGAGGCGTATGAAATTTGCCATAATAAAATTAATACATAGGAGTGCGGAAAAATAAGATATATGTTTAACTTTGTTACATACATAAAATTTATTTAAATTTATACATTTAAATAAATGTGTATATAATAATAGTTTAATATAATAATAGGTTTGTAATGCCATATTCGGGCACGAAATAGTTTTTAATTTATTTCCTATTAAAAGTTTGACATATTTTTTATGCCTTAATAAAAAATTATAACCGGTCCGAGAAAGAAAAAATTACAACTATATAAAATGTTCAAATTGTCATGATAAAGTTGACATATAATTTTTTTGTTGTTTAGATTGTTTTGAAATCTGAAGTTATTTTGGATGAAAAGGAGTGAATTAACTGCATAAATGGCCATTTGATGACATATTAACAACCAGTAATATTGTTATAGATAGTGACAGCTTTTGCAATCCCACTGGTGGGCATAAACTTCCTCTCTTTTTTGGAGAGAAGGGTTGGAGCTTAGACCCAACACGCTGCTTCAATACGGATTGGTAGATTTCACTTATCCCAAGAATTCTCTAGAGCTGTGGAGGTTTCTTCACGATGTAACTCTTCATAGAAAAGCGTGTGATATATTGCAATTATCAATTAAACACATAAGTTTTAACGGAAAAACCCATTGATGCCTGCCCAAGGTTTGAACCCGTGACCTTCTCAAGGGAGTCGCACGGTCTCACCGCTGAGCTATCACAGCTTTTGTCGTTTGCCAAAAGATGACAGCGTTACACACAGCTAGTGTGCATGACACTAATGCAAGGCCCTGACATTTAAACTAAGGAAAGTAGGTTTTAAATACTAAATATAGCCCACGATTATATCAGCTTAATTTTAAGCTTATCTGTTGAGAAATGATTATAAAATGCTAAATTGAATATTTTTTTATAATTAGACTAATCTACAGTCGAAGGTAAACTTTAAACATTATAAACGTGTTAAGATTTTTAGAAGCCTGAGGGTTATGTAGACCAATTGCGACAAAAAGAAGGCCTTCCCGCTTTTTTTTTTTAATAGAATATTTAAGGTTGGACTCACCACGATACTCCTATATTGGAATTGCCTTGGAGATTACCAAGGATTTTTTAAAGATATGGCAACTCAAAAAATACGTGTTTTGGACTATGAGTTGGTGTAAATGTTAAAATACACATTCTATTTCTTTTTCTTTTATGCTGGTAGGTAGAACTTATAATTTAATATTAGGCCGTTCTTTTAACCGGAAACTAAAGATTTTTATGCTTTTTCCTTAGCAATGACAACTTAAACCCATTTATATCTAAACATGATTTCTTCAATTGTGCATTAATTATTGCAGCCTATGGGCGATGGTTCCAAGAAGTTTTCTTTGAAAGTATGTAATGAATGACGTCATTGGCGTCAACTTACCTGTCGTATTTTACGGCCCCTCTGTAAGAAAGAGGATGGTCTATTCTACTCGGCCTGATATCACACGTCGAATCGACTTACCTTAGCCGCATTTCACGACACCTCGGTGAGAAATGAAGGTGGTATATTATACTCAACCGGTACTACGAGGCGGGTTGACTTACCTTAGTCGCATTTCACGACGCCTCGGTGAGAAATGAGGGGTGGTCTATTCGACTCAGACGGATACCACACGGCGGATCAACTTACCTTAGTCGCCTTTTACGACACATCAGTAAGAAATGAGGATGGTCTATTCTACTCAGCTGGATACCACACGGCTTTTCCTGGCCCGTGTGTGGAGACCCTAAATGATAATGACGTTATAATCTGCACAATTCATTACATTAAAATGTGACCACAGCATTTAAAGAACATTGCAATGACCCATGATTACAAAAAAACTAACAATTTGCATTACAAGTAGGGTTTCGATTACTGTGCAAATCGAACAATTATGTGCTTAAATGAATTTTTGTAGGACAAATGATCTGTGAAAAACAGAACTGAATGAATAAATTAATTATATATTCTTCATTGTTTGTTTTTTATTGGTACATATTCGTGCTTGACCATTCTAGGGCAATAATATTCCTACAAATATTACAAATGCGAAAGTTTGTAAGTATTATAATAAAATTCCGCAATCAATTTCAGCTTTGCCATTACAGCAGTTTAAAAACACTGTTAAAAAAATAGGCTGATACAGAAAGCCTACTATACTATTGAAGATTATTTAGAAGATAAGAATGTGTGGATATAGCTCTCTTTGAACCTGTACAAGACAGTAATAACTGAATGTAAATAGTATTAAGAATTATATGTTTAAAAGAGCAACCGCCGAGTTTCTTGCTGGCTCTTCTCGATAGGAACAGCTTTCCGAATCAGCAGTAGAGTTGACGATTCAAAAGCACTTGTTTACAAGTTTATTTGAATAAAGAATATTTTGAATCTGAATTTGAATATGAATTTATGTTTCTTACTATTCATTTACACGGGGAATCCGCTGAACAAATATGAAATTTAGCACAATTATTTCTTATACACCAGGATAACATATTAAGCGCCATTTAATATCGACATATCACACGACAACAGTCCATGCGAACGAAGTCGCGGATAAAAGCTAGTTATATTACAAAAACGAAAGTTTGTGAGTATTGATATATGTTTCTACTCTTTTATGGTCAATCCACTGAACAAATATCGATGAAATTTGGCACAATTATTACTTATACACCAGGGTAACATATAGGCTATAGAAATCCTGTTAATTCTACAGGAATAGGGTGACATTAAAAAGCGCCATCTATTATCAACCTATCTAGCGATAACACGCCATCGAAGTTGCGGGTAAAAGATAGTAGTTAAATAGATTATTATTTTTTAGATCTCTGAGATTGGTGTTTATCTTTTAGCTACTGATGCACGTTAGCGGCCTTTCCTTGACGAGAAAGATTGGAGCTTAAACACAACGCATCACTATTTCAATTGGCAGATTGCCTATATCTCAGCCATTTTCTAGGGATAAAGAGATATTTATTTACCTTAGTAAATAGATCGACCCACAGTATGGTTATCCGGTTAAATAGAATAGGCCACACACTTTTTTACTGTGTCTGAAAATACGACTATGATAAGTCGACGTCAGACAGGCGCCCAGTCGTAAAATACCTAGCCAAATCATATGACAGCATGTTTATAACATGTGCCGACCCCACTTTGAGTGGGATAAGGCCAGGAGGATGATGGTTTTACACAACTAGTTATAAAATAAATTACAGATTTTGTACCGGAAAGATATTTAACTTAAAGCGTGTAGTAATAAAAAGATTATATCTGAATTTATAACATAAAAGTGTATTTTGTAAACACGGAAGTTCATAGTTACATCTTGTTCTACGGCAAATAATTTATTTAAAAAAATGAACACAAAAAGTAAGCACGCATTATCACATCAAGAATATATATAGTACCGCGACTTAGTTTGCATCAACTTATGTTGAAACCGTAATTTCGTTTGCGTGGACTGTTTGCGCTGGAAGAGTTGACAATAGATGGCGATTTTCAATGTCATCCTATTCCTTGAGAATTAACAGGATTTCTATAGCCTATATTTATCCCGGTGTATGAGGAATAATGTGTCAAATTTCATTGATATTGGTTCAGTGGATTCGCTGTGAAAGAGTAACAAACATACATCCATACTGTCAAACTTTCGCATTTATAATATTAGTATGATAGGATTACGTTCAATGATACACTATATTATTTTTTCCTATTTCTGACGGAAAAACGGAATTTTTATCATATAAGAGTACCAAATCTTATCGATATTAATCCAGCTGATTAACCGAGAAAGTGTAACAGACAAACAGACTTTCACTTTTATAATATAAGTCTTAGTACTTATAATGGCTAGTGGACTAATAATCCTCAATGAATTACTATATACTAACCAACAAACATCATCTAAGTCTACACACGCACTGCACCATCAAACACACCCACACACACACATACATATACACATATTTCGCAGGTATAGGCATGGCAAACAAATAAATAAATAAATTATTAACATTCTTACATACATTCACATTTACTTTAAAGTATATTAAATGTCATGAACAATTGTGTAAATTTTTTAACCCAACTAATCTATTTTAAGTTACTGCTACTAACTGTACTAACACTACAAATGTAATAGTCTATAATATTATTAAGGGAGGGCACTGGCTCCTGAAATACAGTTGAATCTAGTTTGGGGGTCAGGGTCAATAAATTATGTAAACATTTGATATAAATAAAGATTATTATTATTATTATATGTATATTTCCTGCTTGTGAAGCAAAAAAACAAGAATTTTTATTTTACACATTTGCATATAAGCGTCAATGATACCAAATTTTATGCATTTCTCCAGTCGTTAAACCGTAAAAGAGTAACAGACAGACAGATTTTCGCATTTATAATTATATTAGTTCTGATATTATAAAAAAAGTCTGCACGTTTTTTTAAGCTACTGCCATCATAACGAGATGTTTTGAAATTTTATAACTTCATGTCACATGGTTTGGCTTCGTATTTTACGACCGGCCGCCTGATTGACGTCAACTTAGTCGTATTTTACGACAACTCGGTAAGAAAGAGGGTGGTCTTTTCTATCTAACCAGATACTACACGGTGGGTTAACTTAACTCAGTCGCCTTTTACGACACCTCGGTAAGAAATGAGGTTGGTCTATTCTACTCAGCCTGATACGACATGGCGGATCGACTCACCTTAGTCGCCTTTTACGACACCTCTGTAAGAAATGAGGTTGGTCTATTCTACTCAGCCTGATACCACACAGCGTTAAGACTTACTTTAGTCGCCTTTTACGACACCTCGGTAAGAAATGAGGTTGGTCTATTCTACTCAGCCTGATACGACATGGCGGATCGACTCACCTTAGTCGCCTTTTACGACACCTCGGTAAGAAATGAAAGTGGTCTATTCTACTCAGCCGTGTACCACATAGAATTTTATTATTTACCATTCCGTAAATATCAATTAACTCGTCCCAATGACGGAACTGTTAATAAAAATATACGCAAAAATAGCCGCGGCTACAACTAGTGTTAATAAAATAACACGTAACAACAAATTCCTTTGATACGAACGTTTCCTCCAAACATTCACATGTTCTAAAAATAGATTAATCTTGAGATACAAAAATAGATACATAAGGCTAGCTTAAATTAGGCTCTTTATATTCAAAATTATTTATATCTATAAGGTCAGTCAGTGTACAACGACAGGATTGCGCAAACTAGAGGCTAACGCCAAATAATTAGGCTAATTCTATTTAAAGAACATGTTAATTAACTATATTGGAATAAAAAAGTAAGAAGTAAGTAGCTGTTACTAACCCACTGCTGAGAATAGGCATCTTCTCTCCGTTTTTGGAGAGAAGGATTGGAGCTAAGACCTACCACGCTCCAATGCGGATTGGTAGTTTACATATCTCCAGAATTCTCTAGAGATATGCAGGTTTCCTCACGATGGTTTCCTTCACCGAAAAGCGTTTGATAAATTGCAATTGTCAATTAGACACATAAGTTTTAACAGAAAAACTTATTGTTGTCTGCCCGGGTTGTAACCCGTGACCTCTTCGAAAGAGTCGCACGGTGTTACGGCTGGGCTACCACAGATTATATATACCACAGCTTGTAGCTTCCATATTGGAATATGGCTACACCCAGACTCGAGAACCAACAAATTGTTCATAGAAAATGTTGGCCCGCAACGGGAATCGAACCTGCGACCCGCGGAGCCGAAGTCGGGATCACTGCCAAGTGCGTTAACGAGCCAGTCGTACCTTAAACTCACTAGTGATAAATCATAGATTCATATGTTATTTATTTTGAAATTGCTTATTTTATATTTACTATAATTTGAAATTGTTACCGTGTGGTATCCGGCTGACTAGAATAGACCACCCTCATTTTTACCAAGGTGTTTTCAAAGGCGACAAAGTTAGTTGACCCGCCGTGAGGTATCCAGCTGAGTAAAATATACCACACGGCAATAATAAATACCATATCGCTCATAGGCTGCAAAAGTGGCATAAGTCAAAAAATCATGTTTTGCGATAAATAGGCTTAAAGTTTTCATTGTTAAGAAAAAATCATAAAAAAGCTTTATTTTGCTTAAACGAAGGCCTAATATTATGATGTGTATTTTTACATTTACACCTATTTCTATTCAAAAACACAGATTATTTACTTTTATTTATTTCTTTATTGGTAATCAAATAGCGTTTCCCAAGCTTTAGTTATGAACAATAAACATTGCTATTTTACAATAAGGCCAATAAAAGATTACCTTACTCTAAATTTATTTTAAAGAGTTAACTTTAATTTAAAGAGAAAAAAGTTAATTTATTGTATGTGTGCCTGTGTGTGTGCGCGTGTGTGTGAATGTGTGTGTTGTGTCTTGAATGCATGTTTTTTTCGAAAAAAACAAATAAAATTTCCTATCCTTTAATATTTGACTGACCCGTTGGAGCAGTGGGTAGTGACCCTGCCTTAAGTTCCGCGGGTCGCAGGTTCGATTCCCGCCGAGGGCCAACATTTTCCATAAATGAATTTGTTGGTCTTTGAGCCTGGGTGTATATTTGTATTTAAGTATGTAGTTAAAAATATATAAGTAATATATTCACGTTGTCTGTCATCCATAACACAAGTATCAAGTTACTTACTTTGGAGACGGACGGCCGTGTGTGTAAGTGTCCCATATATTTATTTATTTTATTTATTATTCTTTAAATATTATGAAATATATTAATTCCTTTGTGTCCTGAGTTGAGTTTGCACTATATGCAGCTCATAAGCGATATATTGTTTTGATATGTCACATTTGGCATTTGTCATGACAGTACAAATGTAATGTCTCTTAATGTCACGTCATTTATTTTAGAAGGTTCTTTAATTTGCAGATACATTACACTTGTATCAGCTGTCAAATGTTTAATAAACATAACACATTCGTTTCTATAATTGTATTTCAAATCATTTGGAATATGATATTTGGAAGCTTATTACATAATGTACTTGCAAGAAACCTTTGAATAAATAATAGCATGTTGGAAATATTTTTGAGCGCCTAACTCTGTATCCGCCTAAGACTATCCCACTGCTGGAAGTAGACCTTCTTCAACAAAGTGCTAGACTGGACAGTGCCCCGAGGCCCCCAAAGCAAAGGGGGGGCCCCTTTGCTTTGGGGGCCTCGGCCTCCAATTATAAACTGTGCGAGTGAAAATTTCATCCATATTAAAATTTATATTACCTAATATTATAAAGAGCTAAAATTGTATGTGAGTTTGTAATGTTTTCACACAAAAACTACTTGACCGATTTCAAAAATTCTTTCACCATTGGAAAGCTGCATCTTTACTAAGCAACGTAGGCTACATTTTCAAAAAAATAGGGATCCGTTATAAAAATGTAATAAGGTGTAAAAAAATAAAAATTACGGGGTTCAAACCGCGGGATATTACTACAAGTTATAAATAAACCAGATTCCAGGAAGAATTGGGAAGAAATGTTGGAGCTTATTGGTATTTTATAAATATACCAAGAATTCTCTAGAGATACGCAGATTTTCTCATGATGTTTCACTCACCGAAAAACGTGTGATATATTGCAACTATCATTTATACACATAAGTTTTATGTGTTACATAAGTTAAATAAAATAAATAAATATATGGGACACTTACACACACGGTCGTCCGTCCCCAAAGTAACTTTAATTTAACTTTATAACATAGATAACGTTATGGTAGACAGACAACTGGTAAATATATACTTATATATTTTTAAATACATACTTAAATACAAATATACACCCAGGCTCAATGACCAACAAATTCGTTTATAGAATATGTTGGCCGTCGGAGCTGAAGGCAGGGTCATTGCCTGCTGCGCCAACGGGCCAGTCAGTTTTATTAACATATAAACTGCCCGATATTTTGCCTGCCCGGGGATTGAACTCGTGTCCTCCTGGAAAAAGTAGCACGGTATAACCGCTGGGCTATCACAGCTTGGAACGTGTACTTTAAAGTTATTTATAAGCGACTTCCACGATGTTTCAGATTTCGTATTGTTTGCGGTTCCGGTTTCCAACGAACATTTTGATGTCGTGCAACCAGAGTGTATTCGTAATATGACGAACAACGTAACAATATAGACTTCCTGACTAAAATATATTTATTTATTTTTATGCTTTAACTTGTCTCTCTCATCAACCAATAGCCGTCCACTGTTGTACATAGATCTCTTCCATGGGCTTCCACACTACACGATCTAGTGCCGCCTGGATCCAGCGGCTTTTTTGAGGTCGTCTGTCTATTTGGTGGAGGGGTCTGCCTACACTGCGTTTTCCGGTGCGGGGTCGCCACTCCAGAACTTTGTTTGTCTTTTACTTAGTGATGATTCTCGAACAAACGATTTATAGAAGCAGGCGTTACTTAGCGGAATTCCATAATACAGAAGTTAGAATAAAATTATTTTGCTGTAATCCGCGTTTGTTAAGAGAATATATGTAATGCTAAGTGTATGAAGCAGGCAATAATTACAAATACATGCAGGACAAGTCACCACACATCACAAAATGCCGCCAACACCAACACTACACACACTCACTACCACAACCTCCATGATCGTTTCACCCCGAAACCCATAGCGCTTGTGTGGAATGTTGGTGTTGGCGGCATTTTGTGATGCGTGTGGTGACTTGTCCTGCATGTATTTGTAATTATTGCCTGCTTCATACACTTAGCATTACATATATTCTCTTAACAAAAGCGGATTATAGCAAAATAATTTTATTGTTACTTCTATTCTTGAACCGTTCAAGAGCAGACTATGAAAATTTAAAAGCTACTTGATCATCATTCTTCTCCCCTTATTCCACTCTAAGTGGGGTCGGCACGATATCTTTTCATCTTCCATTTCCTTCTATCATTCGTCAACTCTGGCGCTATTCCTTTTATAGGAATGTCATAATTCACACGATCCATCCATAAAATCTATAAAAGCAACAATGTACAAATGATTATTTAAAATTATTATTTCAAAAATGTATATTTACGCAAGACAAGTACCAGAAAAGTGTCCACGCACTATTTTTAGAACGTAGCAAAAAAAATTATAAAATAATATGCCGTCATTCATATCCTACAGAAAAAATAATACTATACAGTGCGTATAAAATTATGACAAATAAAAACCAACGAAAAAAAAATGTGTTATAACGGGCTTATTGTGACTTATTTGATTATAGTCCTTCCCGAACTGTGAGTGATTAAAACAAAGACGTATAATATATAGAATCCAGCGGAGGATATGTGAAAAATTATACAGATACAGAATTACAATCATCTTGTTCTATTTATTATAATATGACAACAATTTGAGAGTAACTAACTGTCATATAAAGTACGTGGTTGACCGAGTCATGCTTGGTAATTTTTTACAAAATAGAAAAAAAGAAACTTCAAAAAAAAAGGTTAAAAAATAGGGTAGTTGGGGCTCAATTCTAGGTATTTTCATTTCTAGAGATTACCCGTTCCCGAATAAGCTACGCAGACTTGACAGTTTTCAGTAAAAAAGTGTTTTATATATTCAATGTAAATCTTTAGTATTTTTTGCGCAAAAACAAGATAAAACGATATTTTTTTAATAAAACCTAGCTAGCTGATTGCTGAATTTCAGGATTAACTCATTTAAATTATATAATTTGCTCGTAACTGAAAAACCAAATTTCATTACCAAAGATCGTGTAACTAAGAGTTACACGATATTTCAGTCGAGGGTTCACGGACTAAAATTCCCGGACAGACACCAATGAGTTTTCTATGTATTGTTTACGTCCTACATTAATATTTACATTTTTATTACACGATTTTCGGTGAAGAAAAACATTTTAAATATTACTCGTACACTCCGTAGAATTTTTTTACATTAAAACTCTATAGTCAACTATCTGCATCGAAACACCGTATAGGGTTAGACCTACCATTCGAACCGAACCCTTCTCTCCCAAAGATGAGAGGAGGCCTATACGTGTTATTGAAACAGACCGTTACTATAAATAAATATTTTTATAGAGATGCTAACGTCCGATGAAACAAGAGCCATGCGATTAAGTGGGGGAGTAGCGTTTATCCGCTTACAGCGCTTATTAAAGCTTTCAATTTGCGCCTAAAATAACTATTGTACTAAGTTACAAAGGTCGAGGAACAACAGACATTTTATACGCGAATTCTGTAAAGAATACTATTAATTATTATATATCATATTGTACTATTTCATATATAAACAGAATAGTGCAGACTAAGGCTAAGTTAAGTCCCTTTTTAATGTCCCATTTTACTTCTAACTCAAGTTATAAAGGTGAAGAACAACAAATTTATGACACGTGGCATCAGTGGATAATTCTTTTTTTTTAATTCTGTAATTAAAACACGACATGTGTATAGCCCCAGTGGATAATTCATTGAAATAATTTTTTTTTTGCAACTGTTCAATATATTTGCCTTCTGCTTTCAATATTTTTTTATTAAAATTACAAAATTATCTTTCTATTTGTATAAAAACATTAAATACTTCCTAATATTAAATTTATTTTACAGTGTACATCAATATTTTTTACTATTGAAAAGTTTTATTTCAATAATAATTTTTTCTATATATATTTTTAGATGTAATTTTAAAATCAAAAAAATTGATCATTAAATGGATATTTTAATCATAAATTGTTCTACTGAGAATACTATAATTAAAATAAAAATATTTTATATCAAATAAATTATTACGTTAATTCTTTTAATATTTTTATAATTTATATTTGTAAATGTTAATTATTTTTGTGGCGGAAATTTAACACAATGGGCAGTAAAATTAAAAAAATAATTTTTTCACAAGGTAAATAATATATTTTTGTTAATGTAAATTAGTTATTTGTTTGTAGATTTAGTTGTGTGAACGCGATCATTTGCGCGCAAATATGAAAGCGACAGGAGCGAGGGGGCGGCTTCAGTTTACAGTTCTATATAAAAGAACTGAGATTTCGTAACCATTCCGACTTGGAGTCTCGTTGCGATCCCGCTTGGGAGTGCGTGAGAGCTAAGCAATTCGCGCGCGAAAAGTGAAAAATCGTTTTGTTTTTAATTTTCAACATGGCTTTTACAAGTGCCAGGACCATTGTGAACATGAAGGAGCGCCATTTCGAGCATGAAAAGCGTATCGAGAAATACACGGTAAATAAAAACGAATGCTTTATATTATTTATTTCGTCAAAAAAAAAAATCTATTATAATTTTAAAAGTTAATAATTCGAAGATAACTAATAAACGATAATACACGTATATTTTTTTGTTTATTATTTCTGAACTGATTTAAAAAGAATCAAGAAAAAGTGCGTTGAAAATGTTGCAATATGACACACTTCTATATTCAAAAAAGGAAATTATTTAAAAAATAAATTTTAATATATTAAAAGAAAAATATTTACAATAACGTATATCGCTAATAATTTATTTTCCAATAGCATAAAACATAAAATAAATAATTCTCTATTTTTATGTTTCAGTACTATTTAATATACTACATTACTAAAAACAATTATGATTTATAATCTATAAGACACCTTATTTACATGTATAAATTAACATAACAAAGTATAATACTAAATATTAAATTAGTTGTTATGCGAACTTTTTGTAGAATTAAACTATGAACATTAGTAAATTCAGCGTATTCAATTGCATTGTCGGTAGTCAGAAAGTAATTTCTGGGACATTTAGTCAGTTAAAAGTTAAGCCAGACTAGTGATAATAATATGAGAATTCACCAACTTAAAGCCAATCAAAATAATTTTATTCAAATAACATCTTTCGATCGTCACTTTTGCATCGTTAAGGATCAATATGATTTATGAAGCTACAACTGATTCGCAATATTGCTCTTACTAAGAAAAACCGGAAAGAAATTCGGCGATCAATCTTTTAAACATTTTCAATTTTACACTATTAAACAGTCTTGTATGACGCTGAAAGAATATTTAAATCCAGGCATTTTTAATATGCTTTACGTATATCTCTTATACATTTCTGTAGACTGGTCTAGTATGGATTAGTAGTAGTATGGATTGCGGGATTTTATTATAGAAGCGAATACCCACACCACAGATAAATTGTATTCTTTCGTTACTTTCTTACGTATACAGCATCGTCTGGTACAACCTAACCTGACGTCAACTTACCTTAGTAACATTTTACTATACCTCGGTAAAAAAGAGGATGGTCTAATCTACTCAACCGGTTACCACACGGTAGGTCGACTTACCTTAGTCGCCTTTCACGACACCTCGGTAAGAAATGAGAGTGAGCTATTCTACTCAGCCGGACACCACACGGCGGTATGACTTATCTTAGTTGCCTTTTATGACATCTCTATAAGGAATGAGGGTAATCTATTCTAGGTACTCAACTGGATACCACAAGCCATACCAATATTATAACATAGCTTGTTTAAGCAATCAACTGTGCCGCTAATGGAAAGTCGGGCTCTATAGTAGTCATTTAAATTAACTTAAATAACTGATATTAAAGAAACCGGTAACACAAATAGAAATTTTATTAGCTATTGTTTTGGTACTTAATCTATCGTATAGTTTATAGAATATAATACTCCAAGGTTCTACGTTTCATAATTTAATTTGTATACTTTTCAATTATTATCACTGTTTCCATTCAATATACTATATGAAATGGAAATTGTTTGTAGCGATATGTTTACCGACGGTTATATTTAGAGTCATAAAGCTATAAACATCGAAGGATATTATAAGTAGTTACATCGTTGCACAACAAACACGATTTAATATTTTGTTGTATAATAATATAATTTAATATCTTAAAAATATAATATGACTAGCTTTTATCGCAATTTCGTTCGCGTGGACTGTATTCTTTAAATTAACACTAGCTTCTGTCACTCTCCAATCCTGCAAATATCTCCATCACAAAAATTAGATCGATCCGGAAAGACTCAGAGAGATTTGTCATTTTATCAAGTAATATATAATTTATCAGGTCACACACAGAAAAAGGCAATTAGTTACAATATTATTGAATAAATATAATGTGAGCATTGTACAGACGCAAATGCAAATAAAAATTAACTGACCCCAAAGCATTAACTGTATTATAACCTCCAAAATTTAAGTCATAGTAGATTCTGCAGATGTGTAGACCTAGCTTTATTAAATACATGTGCATTATTAAAGTTCATATAAACTTCTAACACATTATTCATAAAATCTTAATATTACGGGACTTGTATGATTATAATATTTAAATCCAATTAATATTGCTTCCTTTTTCTTAAATTGTGCCGAAAGATCAACAATATGATACAAAAAGTTTCAATATTCGAATGATTTCGTTATGGTGGTATAATAAGATTTAAATATATAAAGAAGATAAAAATATCTTATACAATTTTTGAAATTCGAATTTCTTAGAATAATATTTAATTTAAAAACTATTTTATCGTTTGTCTCTTAACTTTTCTCATATAGCTGAAATAAATTAATTTTTAAATGTTTCAAAATGCGAGATGCTAAATAGATATTAAGTTAAATAAAATAGTTATAAATTGTATTTTTTTCATTGTAGAATTATCCGAAATACTTTTTAACTCTATATTTTGACCTTTTCAAAAAGATTAATATTATAACGTGCATGTTTTAAAATTCGAAGGGCTTCCTGATTTTGTTAATATAAGTTATAATCTTAAAATTGTATGTATTCACTTTGTTTTTTAAATTGTGCCGTAGTACAAGTAAGTAAATACTCCTTTTTGTAGCCAATGAGATCGGAAGATTTAATACGAAAAATTGCGTTCCAAATTCAAATTTCCTAGAGTTGATCTAAAGTTCACATAAAGTCTGTTTTTTAATTTTTTATTAATTGCTTGTTTTGAACAAATTTAACAAGGCCTTGTGCAATGTATATTAAAATATAAGTATATCCTCGTGTATTGTACCACTTACAATGGAGAGATTGTTGTGACCGGATTGTCCTGATTCGACCTCGAAGATACCGATTAGAGTGCATACAGACTGCAAGTAAATGGGCCGACATTAAACATGTTATTGTCTCTGACTTGAAATTTACATAGCTACTGTATCTTCGAGCGTGAATTTTTAATAAATAAACAGATTAAAATATCATCCTCACCATCTGGATGCGTGGCGATCCACCACAGTGCGGTTTTCAAATATTTCATTCCGCGTACCACCATTTTATGGAACGATCTCCTTTTAGCGGTGTTCCCGGATCGGTACGATATAAGTACCTTCAAAAAGCGTATTTTCCACCTTTTTAAAGGACAGCATCACACTAGCTCTGCGAGAGGTCTTGGGCGGCGGTGATCACTTGAGGTGCACCGCATGCTCGTTTGCTCTCCTATTCCATAAAAAAAATATATATATATTTTTATAGAACAACTGAAACAGCGTAGACATTAACGCACGATATACAATTTTGACTTAATTTTTACTACTAATCAGATTACGTACTTTTTAATTGCAATGTTAAGTCATATTTTCAGTAGCGACAAAATATATCCTTACGTAGGTAAAATTTGAAAATAATATACGTTATTATCTGTACCATTCTCCTCTTATTCCACTCTAAGTGGGTTCGGCACAACATGTTATAAATAAACATGTTGATTTGGCTAGTTATTATACGACCGGTCGCTTATGTGACGTCAATTTACCTTAGTTGCGACACCTCGTTAAGAAATGAAGGTGGTATATTCTACTCAGACAGATACCACACGGCGGGCTTTTATTGTACAAACATGTTGTCGACTGATTTTTACGACCAGCCTGCCTGACGCAAACTTACGTAAGTCGCCTTTACGACATCTCGGTAACAACTGAGGGTGGTCTATTCTACTCAGCCGGATACCACACCGCCGTGTGGTTCGACTTACCTTTGTCGCCTTCTATGACAACTCGGTAACAAAGTCTACTTTTCTCAGCCGTATACGACTTAACCAATAAAAAAACAACAAAAACATTTAAATAAATAACCCGATTATTTTTTTAATGTTAACTATTGTTAACTAACAGGCAAATATTGTTTCGCTAAACATGTATGTAATACGCTTTCATTGTACGCTACAAAAACAGTATCATAACTGTACTGCAAAAAAGTAATACATTCCGGCGGCCTTATCACAACTTAGCGATCTCTTCCAATCAATTGATTTAGTGAAAGGACACAGCTGTATGAAGTAGGTAGTTCGTATTGTTTTTTTATAGCCATTTAATAACCATTCATGCATGCCCACGTATGTAATATGAATATGTATCTGTGTTACATACAGATTCACATTATACATAGTATAATAGAGTCCAGTTACATATTAATATTAAATTGTCTCGTAGCAACAATAAATCTGAAAGTCTAATGTTGACGACTTCTGTTTGACTGTTCGATGTATAGATTTATTATACTAGAGTAAAAAGTAAGACTATAATGTGCCGTATAACAATTAAAATTAAGCAATTGAGACTGTATCTATTCGTCTATCTTTTTAATTAGACTAGAAAAAGATAAATATTTTTTTCATCGAGTTTCATCTTCCCTTTGTAGGTCATCTCCACTCTATTAAAAGACAAAAAAAAAATTAAATTATGCATTTCAGCCTTATATCCCAAGACAATTATGTACGCCGTGTGGTATCCGGCTGAATAGAATAGTATCACCCTCATTTCTTACCGAGGTGTCGTAAAAGGCGACTAAGGTAAGTCGACCCGCCGTGTGGTATCCGGCTGAGTAGAATAGACCACCCTCATTTCTTACCGAGGTGTCGTAAAAGGCGACTAAGGTAAGTTGACCCACCGTGTGGTATCCGGTTGAGTAAAATAGACCACCCTCTTTCTTACCGAGGAGTCGTAAAATATGACTAAGGTATGTTGACGTCAGGCAGGCGGCCGGTCGTAAAATACGTAGCCAAATCATATGACAACATGTTTGTAACATGTTGTGCCGACCCCACTTAGAGTGGGATAAGGGCAGGAGGATGATGATCCCAAGACAATTATGTTTAATTTTTAATAGATATACAGGGCAATGGATGGTCATTTATACATTTACCATTGGCTAGTGTCCTTTACATTATGACCTCCTTTCTTTAACATCGCTATATCATTCTCCCAAGCATAATAATGTTCGCGACTTCGTTCACGTGATAAGTTGATAATAGATGGCGCGTTTTAGTGTCATCCTATTCCTGTAGAATTAACACGATTTCTATAGCCGATATGTTATTCCAGTGTATAAGGATTAACTGTGCCAAATTTCATCGATATTCAGCGGATTCGCCTTGAAAGAGTAACAAACATACATCCAAACCCACAAACTTTTGCACTTATAACATTAGTAGAATTATGTACATACTCTTTTATCCAAATTGTTTAAGGTAAGGCTAATCTTAAAATTCACACTTTCTGTAAATAATCAAGGTTTTTTTTTTAATATATATTTTAATGTACAATCTTTTTTCGTGATATCCAACATTTGCAAAATTCCCGAAAAAAATCTAAGTTAAATTAGCCATTCTGAAAGCTATTTATTTCAATATTTTGATTTTATTAAATCAAATCATCATTCTCGAATATTAATGATGGCTGCCCCATCTGGTTTTGTTTCCGGTAGTTACAAATGTTTGTCTACTTTACAAAATTATTAACGACGCAAAAGTACAGTCAAAAGTTAATTCCTTAGAGCGTTTAATTTAAAATACATAATTTTTTACCACTTTTAGACAAATTAGGGCATCTCAAAGAATACGTCAAGAACGTCGATATCGTCTTAAGTTCGATAACACTGCGACCCATACAAGATTACCCGCTTTGTTTCTAAATTTTTGTTTGTTTCGTTCCAACAATAAATACGTGACCACACGTAGACAGAATTACCTAAATTGTATTCGGTAAACTATTCCGCAATTGAGAAAGACTTTGTTTACATGAATACAAATTCTGAAACTGACCTCGTCAGATAATCTTAACTATAGTAATAGCCTTTACTTCTTCACCATACATATTAGCCATATCCTACATATTCTAAAATTGCTTTTTTACAACGTTTACCTATATTGTATCGGCTGAGTAGTGATCACCCTCATTTCTTACCGAGGTGTCGTAATAGGCGACCAAGGTAAGTTGACCCACCATGTAATATCCGGCTGAGTAGAATAGAACACCCTCTTTCTTACTAAGGTGTCAAGAAAAGGCGACTAAGGTAAGTTGACGTCGAGCAGGCCTAAAATACCTAGCCAAATCATGTGACAACATGTATAACATGTTGTGCCGACCACACTTAGACTGAGATAAGGGCAAGAGTGTAATAAGTGGATAGTTTACTCAGGTTGTCTGTTCATGATGGAAATTACTTCGTTCAAGCTTATAATTCAAGCTTATATAATATTTACATTAAATTTTAGATCAGTTCCAGAAAAATGGGTAACTAATATCACATCTCTAATCTCATCTAATCTCTAATCTATCTCTATCAATTCTAATCTCTTATTTAATGACTAAATGTAACTACATAGTATTAAGGATTATATTTTAAAAGAGCAACCGCCGAGTTTCTTGCTGGCTCTTTTCGTTAGAAATAATTTTCTAAACAAGTAGTAGATATGACTATTTAAAAGCACTTATTTACAGGTTTTGAGAAAAAAATATTTTGAGTTTGAATTCTTCTTTTATAGGGCTACATTCAAAAGTTCAAAGAAATGAAAATATTACTTTGCTAGCAAGTAACGGCCTGTTACTATGCCACTATGTCTCTTCTCTCCATTTTTTTTTTTTTTGGAGAGAAGGATTGGAGCTAAGACCTACCACGCTGCTCCAATGCGGATTGGTAGGTTACATATATCCCCAGAATTGTCTAGAGATATGCAGGTTTCCTCACGATGTTTTCCTTCACCGAAAGGCGTGTAATAAATTGCAATTATCAATTAGACACATAAGTTTTACTAGAAAACTCATTGGTGTCTGCCCGGGGTTTGAACCCTAGACCTCCTCGAAAGAGGCTCACGGTGTTACCACTGGGCTACCACAGCTGCTTTGCTATACTCCGCGATAAAAAAACACTTTGTTTACAAAGTTTACTAGACTAAAAAAGAATTTGAATTTGAATCGAAACCTATATGTTACATTATTACGCATTCTAGAGAGGTAGAAACAATAGCTTCAAATTAGCATACAAGAATTTTGGGGCATCAATTAGCACGTCAGAACCGCTACAATGCCATTATTGTACTATCTACAGAAAACTATCTAGTTCAGAGTTATGTTCTCATGTAGAGAGATTTTTACATTAAAAACCTTTCAAGTCTTAAGTATCTATAGTTTGGAGAACGAGCGTGAGATAGACAAAATCTCACTAACAAGTACTATGTTTTATGTTATTGCGTTCAGCTTCGCGGTTCGTGGGTTCCATTCCCGCCGAGGGCAAACATTTTTTTTAATTCAGCTAAAAACCATTCGAAAGTCCGTGCAGTAGATTTTGGAAAAGTCGACTCGAATCTAATCGAAAGGAGGAGTTTTATAATAAGTACTAGCTTTTACCCGCATGTTAACCTATCATGATTGATAATCGATGGCGATTTTCAATGTCATCCTATTCCTGTGGAATTAACAGGATTTTTATAGCCCATATGTTATCCCCATGTATAAGGAATAATTGTGCCCAATTTCATCGAAGTTGGTTCAGCTGATTCGCCGTGAAAGAGTAACAAACAGACATCCATACTCACAGACATGTGACAATATTATTAAGCAATAGTAGGACAGATTAATTACTAAGCAATTGCTAAACACCATATTGTCTGTAGACCAGAGAAGCAGACCATGTTGTCAATGTTAAAATATGGATCCTTAATTTGGTTGATGACCTGCTCAGTCTTGTTCATTGTCCACAATCAATCTATTTTCTATTCAATTTATCTTTCATCAAAAGTAAATTCAAAGTTTTATTATTTAATAATAGCGGAAACTAATAGAAACCTTTACTTCAACAGAGCTCTAGGTTTCAACATACCATTATTAAATATTTTTACATTTATGTCTATATTTTTATAGTTGTTATCCGCTATTTTTGCACATATTTACCTAATTAAGAACATTATGGTCGGCCGCTAATTTTTGATGCAATACAACCTCGAAAATTGTTGATGTTATTGAATCACAAATGTAGATAAAATAATTTGCATAGATTCAGAGTTACACGCTGGAGGAGTTTTATTGACGTGGGAATTTAGCTTAGGCACAGCATAATATAAAATAATTTTATATAGTTTTTAAATATTAAGTCATTGAATGAAAATAAGCACATTACAGTGGGGATTGGTGGGGAACTTTGTTGCAGGAAAAAGAATGAAGAAGGAATGGATTTCGTTATTATATTAGAATAGTAACGTTACATCTTAGATCGCGGTGTTGGTGTCCCATAGGCAGATTACATTAGATTAGATATCTTAGATAGCCCCATAATGCAAGCGCCATGAAATCTTTAAAAAAACCTATCCATATATTTTTATCCAATATTATTTTGTGAACAACCAAATAATATTTTATTTTTATGTTATTTAAGGTATTTATTCATATAAGTTATAAGTAGGACTTCGCTCGAGTCATCTTAAATGTTAAAATAGTCTCAATTATATAATAACATTTTTATTTTCCCCGAAGAAAATACGGAATTTAAGCATCCTGTATGTGTATATTTAATTGTGGAAATTTCAACAAAATCATTATTTAAGCGGATTAGCCGTGAAAGCGTAGCAGACATACAGACTGTCACATTCTATAATATTAGAATGTATATTGTACAAAAATCAAAATTTTTCTGCACTTGTTTCTCTAGGAGAACTTTAATACCAAATTGGACGTCTTTACATACGCGCAGTTTGCAAGACGAATACAAAGCTTTAGCTTCACCTTTAGTATTTTAATATTAATATTTTATAGATTATGATATCAATAAAAACTTAGCAATATCCTTTAGCAATGTTTCAAGCCTTTGTACTTTAGCTTTAATTGTACCGGTACGTGACGAATACTTTATAATAGGATACATTATCGTATAATAAAATCAATAGGATATTGACGTCGTTCTAAGAATATAAGACCTGTTCCGGTTACAATAACATTATGTTGCAGTGCAACTGTTAGATAAGTAATTTTGTAAAAGAATTTTGCTGTAAATACTTATGCAATTTTGCATTCATTGAACTAATTCAATTTCTATATTTTGAAAAACCTATGTCCGTGCAGTTACGGATAAAGGTGTATTTTCACCTTAAAAAATTACTTAGCAATACTTTAATCATGCTCCTGCCCTTATCCCACTCTAAGTGGGGTCGGCGTAACATGTTATGAACATGATGTGCATGATTTATTTTACGATCTACCTGATATCAACTTACCTTAGTCGCCTTCTACGACACCTTGGTAAAAAATGGTTGGTCTATTCTACGCAGCCGGATACCGCACGGCGGGTCGACTTACTTTAGTCGCCTTTTACGACACTAGGCTAGAAAAAAAATAGCAATACTTTAAGATTCATAATATGAAGTATAACGAAATCTATATATATATGAAATAAGCTGTAAACACGACTTCACGTGCAAAATACCCTTAATTGTCTGTATAAAATCTGTATTTTCTAGAAAATTCCTAGGTTATTTATAACGTGCTCCTAATTCACGCTATGAATAAATATGGAGAATGTGGATAAGAAAGGCTTTGACTGGTAACGAGATGGTTAAATTGATAATTTGTCAGTACATTATCTTAACAATTATAAAAGGGTCTTAGTTTAAAAAGATCTGCAGAAACATTAATGCATATCCTTCAATTAGGCAGTTTATCATGTTTTCCATTAGACTGTTAATTAATTAACCTAAAATTTAGCTATCTAACAGTCTATTGTCTATACTAGTACGCTTTTGTGCCCTTTACGACCTGCAAACTCGCTGTTAGTGTAGCCAGGTATATATTTTATCGCGGAACATTCTCATTGAAATAATTGTATAATTTAAGCGTTTAATTGAAACAACACCAGACACAATACATCAAAAACAACACAATAATATAAAGGAAATGAAATTACCAATGATTTATCGTTTGCTGTTTATGTAACAACAATCATATTAAGTTTACAATATTTATTATATGAATGTCACGCACGACCGATGTGCTTATTTCAATCAACGTAAACTATATTTTATATTTAACAAGAAGAGATTTCCGCTTTACAAAGTTTTTTTTTATTACAAAGTCCAAGGACTACATACTTTAAAGCACAATTCTTGATCAAAATGATATTTAGTTCTTAGTTCTATTTTTTTTATATTAATCCGGACTTTTGCATATTGCATCTGGCGATACTACTTGCAACTGATTCTAAAGTAGAACAAGGGCTTCGATAATAGAGCTCTATATTTGTTTTGTTACACGAGCCTGTACACAAGGCGGAATTGAGATCGATTCAAGTATGTTTTTATTGGCCGACTTTTTTGCACTCGTATTCGTTGACCTAGTTTTAACGTTAGTGTGAGCTTGAAAGCGAAAATATAGTAAAAACTTTTATCCACGTGTGCGTTAATTTTTTTCTATATCTATGACTAGCAATAGCTAGCGGCTCCACCCACGTGGAAAGATAATATTGTCTTTTAATAACCATAACAATGGTTATAGTGGGTTAACCTTAAAAACTAGATATATGCTGTCGCGGACTTTTTTTTAGAACTTTTAGAGAAGAACAATTTTGTAATACACAATTTTTGAATAACTATCATTCTTTACTCAATTTACTCAGCGCACGCAAGGAAAGCTTTAAATTTTGCCTTTTTTGTAATATTTTTTATTATTGCTCCTCTCCTACTCATCTTAGCGTGATGTTATATGGCCTATAGTCCTTGATTAATAGGCTATCTTACACTGTAAAGAATTGTTCATATCGGTTTAGTAGTTCCTGAGATTAGCGCGTACAAACAAACAAACTCTTCAGCTTTATATATTAGTATAGATTAGCTTTTACCCGCAACTCCGTTTTGCGTGGACTGTTGCGTGATAGATTGATAATAGATGGCGCTTTTCGATGTCATCCTAGTCCTGTAGAATTAACAGGATTTCTATACTCTATATTTTATTCCGGTGTATAAGAAATAATTGTGCCAACTTTCACCGATATTGGTTCAGCGGATTTGCCGTGAAAGAATAAATTCAAATTCAAATTATTCTTTATTCAAGTGGACTGTTAACAGTACTTTTGAATCGTCAAATGTTTTAAAGAAGCTACCACTGATTCGGAAGTTTGCTCCTACCGAGAAGAATCAGCAAGAAACTCGGCGGCTATAACAACAATATATAACAAACATACATGCATACTCACAAGCTTTCGTATTTATAATATTTGTAGAAAGTAGGGTAGAATAGGATTTACAGTTATAATTTGAAAAGAATGTAAGTGAAACGATAAATTATTATTCCGTTAAAATTAAAATCAAACTGGATTCGGGTCCAAATTTCTAATTCTCAAATTCGACTACTACATTATATTGCAAATTAATGTTTAACAAAGCTGATGATCTAGAGATAAGAATTCTTAGAATAGATTGCGAATTTAAACGATATTTTTAAGCTATATAAACTTTAAAGCGGATGAGACAACTATATTTGATATATAATGGAATAATTTATAGAATTAGGCGTTACTTTGCGGAGATCCATAATACAAAAGTAATAATAAAATTATTTTGCTTTAATCCGCGCGGATTTTAGCAAAATAATTTTATTATTACTTTTGCATAACTGAATAGCCAAAGGTCTTAAGTCTCAAATAAATTCATACCTCGGTTAAGGATTCGTTTTTACAGTTAACTATCATGATGATAGAGTTATTAATACTAGAATAGTGAGCTATAGGCAGGCTTGTTGATAGTGACAACATCCTCCTGCCCTTATCCCACTCTAAGTGGGGTCGGCACAACATGTTATAAACATGCTGTCATATGATTGGGCTGCGTTTTTACGACCGGCCGCCTGCCTTACGTCAACTTACCTTAATCTCTTTTTACGACAATTCGGTAAGAAAGAGGGTGGTCTATTCTACTAAACCGGATACCACACGGTGGGTCAACTTACCTTAGTCGCCTTTTACGACACCTCGGTAAGAAAGACGGTAGTCTATTCTACTCAGCCGGATACGACACGACTGGTCAACTTACCTTAGTCTCTTTTTACGACAATTCGGTAAGAAAGAGGCTGGCCTATTCTATCCAGCCGTTTACCACACAAACATTAAAATAAAAAAGGTTATGTTTAAAAATTAATAATAAAAAAACACGGATTTTCAGCTTAAGGTCAGCAGGAACTTTCGAGACAGTAATATTTATTTACAAAATACCAATATCCGAATCCGTTTCAACTCATTAACTATAGTAATTTCCAGTTAAACAAAACCCGTTGTCTAAGTGAGTGGACCTCGTTCACGATCAATACCAAGGTCTCAGGTTCGATGATCGCCTTTCGCCTCGCCCGCGCTCTTGTCAACAATTTTTTTTAATCAAAATACGTAGGTATTACTTAACATTAGCCTGAAGTGATTCGACAGTGATTAGATGTAATCGAAGTATACAGTTATATTGATTATTGCATCGCTACGGACCGTGAATTTTGAGATTTGTATGCTCTAATTGCGACAGTGTATATCAAATGATTTTAAACGTTAGATCAGCGACGCAGTTTTAGTAGTTAGATCTCTGTCTCTCTCACTCTCATTAACCAATAGCCGTCCACTGTTGGACATAGGTCTCTTCCATGGACTTCCACGCTACACGATCTTGTGCCGCCTGGATCCAGCGGCTCCCTGCGACATTTTTGAAGTCGTCTGTCAATCTGGGGGGGGGGGTCTGCCTACACTGCGTTTTCCGGTACGGGGTCGCCACTCTAGCATAGCTCGCTCCATCGCCCGCTGAGCGGCTCTGAGCTTTGAGGCCCATAGTCAGCAACAGTAGTTAAATATTTCGTTCTAAATATACTGTTGCACATATTTGCAGCTAAATCTGCTGGCAATTTCTAACATACCGTCTAATGTTCCGATCGCCACCAAACTTTTACCGGATCATTCACTGGGTCATTCTAAGGATGGTATGAAAAGTGATCTCAGCGAGCAATGGAGCGAGCTATGTTCGGAGTATCTCTACATGATTAAATCAAAAACGAGGAGATCCGTAGAAGAACCAGAGTCACCGACATAGCTCAGCGGGTCGCGAAGCTGACGTGGCGATGGCCGGGGCACATAGTGCGGAGAACCGATGGGCGTTGGGATCTCAAGATGTTGGAATGGCGACCCCGCACCGGAAAGCGCAGTGACGGACCCCCTACTAAATGGACCGATGACCTCAAAAAGGTCGCGGAGAGCCGCTAGATACAAACAGGACAAAATCGTGTGTTGTGGAGATCCCAAGAAGAGATCTATATCCAGCAGTGGATCTATCGGTTAAAAAAGAAGAAACTACTTTTATGGTCAAAAATTTTTTATGACATTTTGATTTCAACGCGGGCATCGCCGCTGGCACAACTAGTATAGTAGTAGTCATCATAATCTTCCTGCCCTTATCCCACTCTAAGTGGGGTCGGCACAACATGTTATAAACATGCTGTCACATGATTTGGCTGCGTTTTTACGACCGGCCGCCTGCCTGACGTCAACTTACCTCAGTCGTAATTTACGACACCTCGGTAAGTAATGAGGTTGGTCTATTCTACTCAGCCGGATACCACACGGCGGGTCGACTTACCTTAGTCGCCTTTTACGACACCTCGGTAAGAAATGAGGGTGGTACTATTCTATTCAGCCGGATATCACACGGCGTAGTATAGTATAGTAGTAGTATAACATTAATTAATTGATATAAATTATTTGTCCATAAATCTCCACGTATATAGCGATACATGTCTTTGTTTGACTTAATTACGACATAATGCTTGCGGTATACAAACAACCTTCACACTCCATTTACTCGCTTGAAGAGAATAATTAAGTAAAATTTATAAATAAAAATGTTTTTTGTACGATATAGACGCCAATTTTTTAAAAGTATAGAATAGCTAGGTATTCAATACAACTCAAAATATTTCAATTTTTATGTTAATATTCTTTATAATGTCGTTGTTTCATATAACTAATGAGCTAATGGCTTCGTCCGCTCCAACTTAAATATAAAGTACCCTCAATAAAGCAATATGTGGTTATTTCCTGTCATCCCAAGCAAAAGGTGATTTTTTTAATCCTATATGTTACACGAGTGTAATTACCTTTGATTGTACTAAATTTCAGAAAATATTGGTCAAACAGATTATCCTTAAAAACGTAACAAAGAGACAGACAGACAAAAAATATTCTTCCTTTCTTCTTTCTTTAAAAGACATACATACTTTCCCATTCATAATATACGCCGTGTGGTATCAGGCTGAATAGAATAAATAGTACCACCCTCATTTCTTACCGAGGTGTCGTAAAAGGTGACTAAGGTAAATCGACCCGCCGTGTGGTATCCAGCTGAGTAGAATAGACCAACCTCATTTCTTACGAAGGTATCGTAAAAGGCGACTAAGGTAAGTTGACCCAACGTGTGGTATCCGATTGAGTGAAATAGACCACCCTCTTTCTTACCAAGGAGTCGTAAAATACGACTAATCGTATTTTACGACTCCTTGTCGTCGTATTTACCTTAGGGTAAGTTGACGTCAGGCAGGCGGCCGGTCGTAAAATACGTAGCCAAATCATTAGACAACATGTTTTTAACATGTTGTGATATGATTTGGATGGGAGGCAGGAGGATGATGACCGAGATATACAGCTAGTATATATCGGTAACCACACCGATTATTTGCCAAAATTATATAGTATACCACAAGTTTTTACCGCTTATAAAAACAAAATGTTAATGTCTAAAGCTCATTTTACTTTACGAGCAATTTAATTACTTCATCTTTTATTAAATGTACAGACTGTAAATTTAATTTGCCCTCGTTAACATAATGTTACTATATACATAAGTAAAATAATATTTACTTTGAATGACTCTCATAAACTCTCTTAAGTATTAATGTAAGACCTGGTAGATACCAAAGCGGAGGAGAAAAGAAGAGAAGCGAAGCTGTCAGATAATTTCCACCAAAGCGTAGCGAAGAGATGTGAATTGTGCGTAGAAGAGATGTGATCTGTGGGCGCTCTCAATCACTCAAGTGCTGTCATCGGAAGAAAGAATTCAAGTTACATTTTATATTTCTTGAGAAACGCCGCCCGCCGGCTTACCATACACATCTTTGCGGCAGAAAATTCTATACTAAAATGTGACATTTCCTTTCATCTCCGCTTGATCTATCTCCACCGAAGCTGAAAGGAATGATGTGAAAATGACGATATCTGATTGGTATTTAAATCCATCCTATTCTACTTTGCTTTGGTGGATACCGGGCCTTACACTGGCATCCGAGTTTCATTTTCAGGAACAGACTTTCGTACACAGTTATATATACGATTATATCTTTCCTTTTTCTTAAAGAGTGATTATAACTGTTGCTCTTCAATTATTTTTCTTAAATATTCTGTTAGACCGAACAGTTTTAACAGCGTCACCGAACGGGAGTTTATAAAAATGGTAGAAAGTTGCAATATAAGGAGAGTGAGAGGTAGAAGTTCTACTTGGGAACGTCGCCTTAAGGCAAGGGTGCTCAACTTTTTATCGGTTGGGCAAAACGATACACAAAACTACAAGCGATTGACGAAAAATTGAAATATCTTCTTCTAAATTATGGAAAAATATCATAACTATAACGGGTCAAAAACATAATACAATCTAATCCTTATTAAGAGTTCAAAATGCAATCAGCAACACACGTTATATATATGTATGTATCGCATTTGGCAATATATATAAAATTATTATGGTGTATGTATACTTCTATATCTATAATTATCATAAAACAAAGTCCGCAAAAGCTATCTGTTTGTATGTGTCGATTTCCTCAACATCTACTGAAAGGATCTTTGACTTGATTTGATTTTGACAGTACATTACGGTTTTATGTAAATTGTGAAGAAAGGGTATAAGGGCATAAGCTGTGATGGCCTAGCGGTGCGACCGTGTGAATCTCTAGAGACGATCATGGGTTCAAACCCGGGCAGACACCAATGAGTTTTTCTATTAAAACTTATGTGTCTAATTGATAATTGCAATTTATCACACGCTTTTCGGTGAAGGAAAACATCGTGAGGAAACCTGCATATCTCTAGAGAATCCTAGGGATATGTGTAACCTACCAATCCGCATTGGAGCAGCGTGGTAGGTCTTAGCTCGAACCCTTCTCTCCAAAAATGGAGAGAGGAGGCCTATGCCCAGTGGGATAGTAACAGGCCGTTACTTACTCTAGAAGAAAGGATCGCGCGTAGGGATTGAAATTGAAAGGAATTTTAGATCTACATAAAAAAAAAGAAGTACGAAATAGCATGTCTCTCTTGTGGTTAACTCGCAATAACTTTTATGTAAAATAATTCAATTTGAGATAAGAAATTGTGAAAAACCGATATCTACACGGGCGAATACCTATAATTCCTAAAGCTGTGTATATTAAGGTCAATTAATTGTATATTCATTAAAAATATGTTACATAAGAGCAAAAGTTATCAATTATTGATAGCTATGTATTTATTTCATGTTTGATTCAGAATAGTAGGTGACCTATATCAAACGTGCCAAATTTTTATTTTTTTTATAGTTAACGTTGAATTGAGAGATAACCTCACGTAGTACGGGGCTACCTAGCGTGGTGAGGTGAGATATTGAGATTTGTAAACAATAATAATGGACGAAATTCTTGACAGTTACAGAAAACTCATGATGTCTTAACTTTGAGATGAACTTTAAGATACCAGGAAAAAAAATGTATATCATAATAGTTAATTGGCGAAACTCATTATATTGAATAATACATTAAGCAGTAAAATATTAAAATATGATTATCCTGTGCAATATTTTTACCTCATTATCTTAACAACGTATGTCTAGACAAAAATTTTTGAATACTAATTACATTAATTAAATTAAATTTAGTGATATGTACGTGTGTTATTTAACGCGATAAAGCGTTATATTTAATTCTAAATTCTTAATGAAATTTTTTTGAGAATTGTCAGAGAATAATTGTTAGGAATTGCGAACAATTTAAATTTATCCGATGTCATGAAGTCGGCATTAAATCTATATAAATTGTAGGTATACGTTTTACCATGAAGTAGAATAACGCGATAAATTTTGATTATACCTAGAGAATAGCCTGCCAATACACTAGAGCAGCATTAGCTTTGTATTTAAGTATATATTTAAAAATTATATATGTATATATTCACCAGTTTTCTGTCACCCCATAATACAAGTATTAAGTTACTTACTTTAGGGCGGACGACCGTGTGTCCCATATTTTTTGTTTTTTTATTTACTTATAACTCTTATCTCTAATCTCTTAGTCACAGGCCGTTTCCCTATTTTTTAGACTCATTTTTTTCATCTCAAATAGTCAAAATATTCCTAACAAAAATATTAACCAAAGTAACTACGCATAATGAAATATTAATTTAAACGAACTGGTTATATTTCCGGGGTCTAAATTTAGTAAAGAACCGTCTATAAAAACGCTAAGGTTGATTGTTGTACAACTTCTCTTGTCTATAGGTTATCACGGTTATAGACAATTATAAATTTGTACTAGGAAGTGAGAAATTAAAATCATTGGGCCAGATTGACGTCGATTAAAATCATGTGTATGGTTAACAAAAAAGCTAATTAACAAATCGAATTAAATTGAACAAGAAAACGATGACATTACTTAGACCAATAACCGAGGGTTTATAAGTTTTATTTACATTGCAAAAGGTCAACTAAAATATCACCAAGTTAGCTTTAATAATTATAACTACATTTTAATTATTAAATTAAATAAATATTAAATTAATATTAATTTTTTAATTATTTAAGTGTCAAAGTGTTGCCACCTTACTATCAAAACCCCACTGTCAGACGACAAAACGTTCCGATTATGCTCTGTAGACACAAACAAGATTGATAAGTAAAATACAATATGAATACTTAGAGGTACTAGCTGATACTGACAATTAAAGCAATTTCACAAATCAAACATCATATCAAAATTACCCTTGATTTTACTACCGAAAGAATAAATTACTTTTTGTACTTAAGTCATAGAAATCGTGGAAAAACAAAAAGTTATATTCGAATAAGTTGAAAATAGCTGAAAGTCCTTAAGGCTATTGAAATTTTTACGAGCGCAGAAGAATCGTAGACAAATAGAGATAAGAAACACGTCTGTTGAAAGTTTGTCAGTTGTGTTATGCTATAAAATCCAACTATTATTAAATAATTGAAATGATGAAAATAACTATAGCATTTCGTAGTATAAGTTGATCAATTTCAACAAACATGATAGCCTAGTGGTTACAAGCGCATAACTTTTAGGTTTTGTGGATTAACTTAAGTAAGAAGGATTTTTGATCAGCGATGAGATTTTAAAAGATTGTTCCCGTAATTTATATATTACTGTCTCGTAAAATATTGTATTAACGTAACCATAAAAAGTACCCTCAATGTACCTATGAAATGATGACTTAGGAAAGTATGAAATAGGATATATTGTTTCCTTACAAATTTAAAGGAAATTGTCCTTCTTTTATTTCTGAACGAATCAAGTAAGCTACTTACTATGGTTGGCAAAGACGAAGCTTTGTGCTACGTCTTTATACACTGTACTTATGTCGACATATACTAAATTGCGGGCTAGTTAATAATCTATCAATATAATGACAAAGAATATAAGAATTATCTATCAAATTTAAACTCATAAGGGGCGCGTAAATCAGAACTGACAGATCTAAGCTGTTGCGTTGACACTTGAATGATTTATGCCTGACAAACTATTGCCATTGCATAAATTACAAATTAATAAATAAATTCTCTCGCACGAGTGAGTTGTTTAAATTATTTAATGAAAATTAAGTGTATTTTTTTTACGTTTAAATCCACATAACCATTATTAATTTATTTAAATTATTTTTATTAGTTTATTTAGTATAATTTATATAAAGTTCAATTAAATTAAGAACGTGGATAATATAACGTAACGTAATAGTTTTGAAATGTAAAACAAGCAATTTAAAAAAACTATAAGTTACTTAGAATCAATCCTGGTATTCTGAATTTCAAACCGCCCGTTACTCAAATGAGGTATCATGACTTTTAAAAAGGACAGCATAATAAACTTTTGCTTTCTCATAAAATTGTAGCAGCTTTTTAGTGCCCGAAAGCAGAGATAAAACAACTTTTTTTTCAACTTTTACTTTTGAAAGCTGACCTACAAAGTGAGACAATTTATAGTAAAATAGTGTTAGCAATTTTAACATTTGCATAATAAGATAATAATTATTGTATTCAGTTTTGTGTACTAGGAAGTATAAATATTGGCATTAGTCTCAATATTGTAAACTCAACTTAAGAAGAGATTTAAAAATGGAAGAGGAGTTCATTTTGGCGGCATTGTGTTCTAACGAAAAATAATTGTTATTTTAAGTAATTAATAGTAATAAAGTGTTTAGGGATTGTTTTGATATATTTTGGAAATCTTTTCTAAGTATTTTAATAATAGTTTTGGTACGCAATAATAAAAAATTATAAATTTAAATTACACTTACTAATATTATACTTATTTATTACTAAATTTCTATAATTAATTATAGAATTAGTTGGCCACGGCCATTACTAAAAACGCCGTGTGGTAACCGGCTGAATAGAATAGTACCACCCTCATTTCTTACCGAAGTGTCGTAAAAGGCGACTAAGGTAAGACGACCCGCCGTGTGGTATCCGGCTGAGTAAAATAGACGAACCTCATTTCTTACCGAGGTGTCGTAAAAGGCGACTAAGGTATGTTGATCCACTGTGTGGTATCCGGTTTAGTAGAATAGATTACCCTCTTTCTTACCGAGGTGTCGTAAAATACGACAGAGGTAAATTGACGTCAGTCAGGCGGCCGGTAGTAAAAACGCAGCCAAATCATGTAACAACATGTTTATAACATGTTGTGCCGACCCCACTAAGAAAAAGGGCAGGAGGATGATGATATAAATTCAAATTATACTTACTAATATTATACTTATTTATTACTAAATTTCTATAAATAATTATAGAATTAGTTGGCTGCCGGCGGCCAGACCGTGTAGCATGGCCGCTTTATGCGTCGGGTCACTTAAAGCGTATAAAAAAATATCTTGTTACCTTTAAATAAGAATTACTAAATATTTTTATTATTGTAAAGCTCGGGACGAATTGTCAATGTCATTCGCTTATCTTTAATGATACTCACACTCGGAAGGAAAGATAGCTCGTTGTCAGGTCACGACAACAATAGCACGCGGTAAAGGAAGTGCCTTGGCATATAAGGAATGAAGTAAAATTAACAATTGTATTAAGATAAATTACATGTCGGTCTGACAAATGCGTCAGGTTTTTTTATGTAAGGCAACTTAGTTCTTGACCACAATTTTTATTTATGATCAATAATGATTCAGTTTAGGATGTAAGCTAGTATCTTTAAAAACAATAGAAATGAAATCTTACGGCATTATACATGATATCGTATCGTTATCGTTTACAACTAAAGATTTAGTCGTAGGAGCTTTACTTGTAGAATAATAGACAGTATAGTCTAAACAATTCAAATTAAAAAAGCTTTTAAAAAAATAACATTATTTTATGTCCCTACTGTTAACCGCCAAAGAGTTCCCTTGTTTGGAGCCAATCCTGGCAGTAGCATCAGATCATGCTACTAATAAACATGTAATAAATGTGTAAAACACCGTGCGACTCTTTCGAGGAGGTCACGGGTTCAAACCAGGGTAGACACCAATGAGTTTTTCTGTCAAAACTTATGTGTCTAATTGATAATTCAAATTTATCACACGCGTTTCGGTGAAGGAAAACATCGTGCCTGCATCTCTAGAGAATTCTAGACATATGTGTAACCTACCAATCCGCATTGGAGCAGCGTGGTAGGTCTTAGCTCCAATCCTTCTATCCAAAAAACGGAGAAAAGAGGACTATTCTCAGCAGTGGGATAGTAACAGGCCGCTAATTTTTATTGTCATCAAGACTGGAGCAGTGTGTAAAATTTGAGCTCAATCGGACACCACGAAGTGGGTCAAATTTAACTTGCACGATTCCTTATTCACACACATGGCAAGTTTAATTAAAACTTTAAAAAAACAGGCCCTAATCAAAATCTGAAATGACGTTTCAATAATAATTAAAATTTAGTACTTTCAGCTTGACAAGCAAATTTTGGTTTTCTATCTACCGATCTGCTGTTTTTTTTTTCATTTTATTGACGACGACTCCTGAATATCGGTTTCTTTACTTACAGTCTGGTTATTTGGATGTACATGTACATTTGGTGCAGATTGTACTTAAATTGTGATTGTTTCTTGTCATAATCAGCATTCATTTATTATTACTAAACTTTTCTGCACCATACACAAACATTTTATATGTGCAAAACTCGCGCCTTTGTTTATAATTGATTTGTACGCGCTTCACCATTCATATATGAGATATTTTGTACCTTCTATCAATCTAATGAATTAAATTGTATAATTTCACCTTAATTTGCATTAAATCAAATGCTAAATTTGCTTGTCAAATGAAATAAAATATCTTCGTTGACAATATTTCAGTCATTTTTTGATTTTTTATTTGACCCTTCTGAAAAATATTGACTCGATGTACTTCTATGTATTACATACACATACAATTAACATATTACATACACAGTAAGAAAGATATTTAAAATTTAAAACCCACCGATTTAAAAATTGACTAATTAATTCTAGCTTATTAAGACTTTACTTAAATAATTATTCTCGCGTCTAATTAATATATCTTTGTTAAATTCACTATGTTTTATTAACATTTACCGAAACGATTTAAGTTAAAATTAATTAATATATTACATACTTTATGCACATAACTTAAAATAATTTAAATTAAATTATCTAACAGTTCGACCGCAAGCTTTGATGCAAAAACCGCATGCTGGGTGTAACTACCATAAAATAATTCTGGGTGTGCAAAAAATCAAGGCTGATATAACAACGAATAAATTACTATATTAAACATGTCATATTAACAATGAATATGAATTAATATAACACATTTCTGATGTCGGAAATAGCGCAAGACAGGTTATCGTTAAATTTTCAAGTAACTGGGTGACCGATCCTTGCTTGGTAATTTTTTTAAAATATATATTTATTTAAATATTTAAAAAAAATGCAATTTAAAAATTATTATTATTATTTTTATTTGGAATCGATCCTGTTCCCAATAGCTATCACGACTTTGCATTTAACAGCGTTATTATCCTTTACTTTCTCATAAAATTATAACAGGTTTTTAGTGCCTGAAAAAACGGATAAAACGACATTTTTTTTAAATAAAACCTAACCAAATCGAATTTTCCCACCTAAAGTCCATACATGCTGAATTGCATGAAAACTGTTGGAGCCGTTTTCGAGATTCAGAAAATATATTTATATTCAATATTAAAGATAAACCGTCAAAAGGCCGAAAAATAGTCGCATTACAAACAATTTTAACTTAAAAAGCCGGAACCACTACTTCGAATTATTGAAGACAGACGTCATTCACTGAGAAGAACTGACAAGAAACTTAATAGTTGCTCTTATTGGGTACGCTAATCACAAGTAGGCGGAGTCTACTAACTTAACAAAAAGATATACATCTTTACATCTGTACCTAACAAAAACATGTAATAAACAAGTTGTACAGCGTCTCAGGAACAATATCTGACCATCGAATGCCTCATAAAGTAAAAATTTATGAAATGATCATAAGAACTGTCGTTACGTATTGCATGGATCAGAATGTTAAGCAATGAAAAAAGACTGATGAAAGAAGAGTGCATGCAAATAGGGTAAGAATGTTAAGGTGGATGTGTGGTGTGACAAGACTGGATAAAATATAAAATGAGTATATAAGGGGTAAGTCTGAAAGTTACGCTCATTATAGAAACGGTGTGTTAGATTAAGAAAATCATGTGACCAAAGAGTGTTAAATACGAATGTGGATTGATATGTGACTAGAGGGAGGCCTATAAATAGCTGTTTGGATTGAGTAAGGTATGACATCCATATAAAAGGAGAAGCGCCAGAGTTGAAGAATGATAGGAGAGAATGGAAGAAATAACATACTGTGTCCAACTTAAAGTGGGATAAGAGCAGGAGAATGGTGTACCTAACAAACATTTAAATAATATAAATCTCTTGAAAATATGTATAATATACTAAGGTAGCATCTAACAGTTTTATCGAGTTTGCGTTGAGCTATCTAAATTTAACCCGATCCATCAGTAGATATTAAAAGCCCACAAATTATTTGACTTCTCCGATTCCGATATAATTAATCTAAAGAAAGTTTTAGTTTTTTTTAATATTATTTATTTTGCATGCTCATTATACGTGAACGTGTTGTTCTGAATTATACTTTTTACCCGCAAATTCATTCGCGTGGACTGTTGTCGCGTGATAGGTTGATAATAGATGGCGCTTTTTGATGTCATCCTATTGCTGTAGAATTAACAAGATTTCTCCAAGATTTCCTCATACACCGGGGTTAACATACAGCCTATATATGTTAACCCCGGTGTATGAGGAATAATTGTGTCAAATTTCATCGATATTGGTTCAGCGGATACGCCGTGAAAGCGTAACAAACCTACATCCATACAAACTTTCGCATTTATAATATTAGTAGGATGGTATAATATCATCGTGTAAGACATTAAGCAAATAAATAAAATTTGAATTTGAATTAAATATAGTCACAATTGGCTTATTTATGAATTATCTTATTAAAATAGTGATTAATCCACTATTGTATTTAAATAGATTAGTGTCATAATAATTAATGTAATCAAATTAAAAACCTTAAAATATTATTCGTAACATTACATATAAGATATAAAAAACAAGATAAAATAATACAATGTGCACATGCACGTAAAATGATAACTGAAATATAAAGTAAAATTAATTGCGGTAAAAGGCAGCCATACAGAAATGTGAACTCGTTAATTGGCACGTTACTCAGCTAATGTTCTAGTGTTCCTCAACGCCCATAACTAATTATATAGTTTTGGTTACATGCCACGGTAATTTGTAGTATTTTCCGGTATTTGGAGTCCGTTGGATAGTGGTTAGGTAATCCAAGCATTCAACTAATCAAATAATTGAAAATGGTACCTAATCTTTTTGAAATGAACTAAATAATGTATTATGATCAATTTTAGCTTTTCTATTATAGCAGTTTGAAATAATCTAGGTAATCCTAAACAGTATTGTAGGCTTTCTGCATTAGCCTCCTTTTAACAGTGTTTTTAAACTGCTATAATGATCATCATCCTCATGCCCTTATCCCACTCTAAATGGGGTCGGCACAACATGTTATAAACATGTTGTTACATGATTTGGCGTTTTTACGACCGTCCGCCTGCCTTACGTCAACTTACCTTAGTCGTATTTTACGACACCTCAGTAAGGAAGAGGGTGGTCTATTCTACTAAACCGGATACCACATGATTTGGCTACGTATTTTACGACCCGCCACCTGCCTGACCTCAACCTTAGTCGCCTGTTACGATACGTCTGTAAGAAATGAGGGTGATCTATTCTACTCAGCCGGATACTACTTATATTATTTAATTATTGAAAATACGCCTACCGAAAAGTCCAAAAATTAGACGCAATTTGGATATACTTACATAAAAAATAATTCAAAATAGTTGGAAGTCATATTATAAATATGGAATAAAAAAAATTATACATCACAAATTTAACGAAAAAAATTTATAGCAGAGATTAAAATTTATTTTTTGAGCTAGGTCTAATTATATTTAATGACACTTGGTTTTATAATAGTTTTAAATATAAATTTGAAATAAAATACTACGCAGTTAGTAATTATCTTATATTCAAATTTAAACCTTTAGTTATATTATTTAATTTTTTTTGGAAAAATATAGTTATATTTATAATTGTTTTATTTTAAAAATATACAGTACATACGTCGATAAGTAAAATTATTTATCTATAGGTATAATTATTTATCTATTATAAAGAGGAATTTTTTTTATTTGTTTGTAATGTTTTCACACAGAAACGACTGGACAGATTTCAAAAATTCTTTCACCATTGGAAAGCTGCATCTTTACTGAGCAACATAGACTATATGACATTTAAAAAAAAATAGGGATCCGTTATAAAAAAGTAATAAGGTGTAAAAAATAAAGATTACGCGGGTGAAACTGCGGGATATTACTAGTTTATAATAAACTAGCTGACCTGACTTTGTTCTGTCTTACGTTGTTGTCTTAACTTTAGTAAGAGAGTTTTCTTATTTTTTTAAGTACCGCTAAACTTACAATGTTTTTTCTTTGGACGCATGGACTAAATTTAGGCATAAAAAAATTTAAATTGATGAACAGCCTCATATATTGAATACTATTCGAAGTAAATATGAAATTGAGGGAAATTTCGGAACTGTCAATGACATCGAAAAAGTAAGATTTATATCGATTAGTAAAAAGCATACATATCGCTTATATTATGTTATAGAGTCTAATCCAAATTTAGATCACCCATCCGGTTATTAAGCAATGGAACTACACATTACTCCATGGTTTAAATAACGGCCTGTTACTATCTCACTGCTGGCCATAGACCTCCTCCCACCGTTTTTAGAGAGAAGGGTTGGAGCTAAGACCTACCACGCTGCTCCAATGCGGATTGATAGGTTACACATATGCGCAGAATAATCTAGATATAAATAAATAAATATATAAGACACACACACGGTAGTCCGTCCCCAAAGTAAGTAACTTAAATCTTGTGTTATGGTTGACAGACAACTGGTGAATACAAACTTATATAATTTTTAAATACATACTTAAATACAAATATACACCCAGATTCCAAGACCAACAATTGATTTATTGAAAATGTTGGCCCTCGGCGGGAATCGAAACAACGACCCACTGCGCTAACAGGTCAGTCACGATGTTTTTCTCCACCGAAAAGCATGTCAATTGCAAATATCAATTAGACACTCATAACAAAAAACTCATTGGACCGGGAATTGAAACAGTGAATGTTTCGAAAGATTCGCACGGTTTCACTGTTGTGCTATCAAAGCTTATTACCCACACGACTAGATAATGAATGCAAGTGTTAATATTATACAGAAACTCGGTTCAAACATTAACGTCGCAAAACTTGTTTGTATAAACGGTGAACAATAAAGTATAACATAAAATATATAAGGTCAAGGCGTTAGGTATAAATCAAAATTATTGCGATTATAAGAAAAATATTAAATGCATTTCCGCGCCTGACATCCTTCTATACTCATTATAAGACAATTTCACTAAAAGCTATCAGTAAGTGATCGATTTTCTCAAAATGCACTAAACAGATTTTGGTACGGTTTTTACTAAAAGGTAGTGCAATTCTTCCGGATGGTAATAGTACATTATGGTTTTATGTAAATTGTGTGCTGGGAGCTGTATTCGCGTGCGCCGTGAAAACCAACAGAGATTTACTAGATAATTGGGATGATTAGAATAGACTACCCTCATTTCTTACCGAGGTGTCATAAAAGGCGACTAAGGTAAAGGTAGTAAGGTAGTAAGGCGACTGGCCGTAAATACCCATCCAAATCATGTGACAACATGTTTATAAAATATTGTGCCGACCCCACTTAGAGTGGGATAAGGGAGAATGAGAAGAAGTGTTTGAGTATTTAAACAATATAAGTCAACATCGTAAAAGTTTATTTGTTTATTCCGATATTTTTATGATGTCTATACGTCGTGTTTGTTATCATTTAGTGTCAACGACCAGTCATTTGACCTATCTTGTAAAATAATAAATATATACAATCCATTCAATAAGCCGCGTGGTATCCGACTCAGTAGAATAGACCACCCCCATTTCTTACCCAGGTGTCTTAATAGGCGACTAAGGTAAGTTGACCCGTCATGTGGTATCCGGCTGATTAGAACAGACCACCCTCTTTCTTATCGAGGTGTCGCAGACGGCGACTAAGAGTTAACGTCAAACTAGGCTAAGTTGACGTCAAACAAGCGGCCGGTCGTAAAATATGTAGCCAAATCATGAGTTAACATGTTTATAACATGTTGTGCCGATCCCACTTACGTAAGGGCACAGGAGCCATTCAATACATTTGTTTTAACATTGTATTGTATTATCAATATTAATGTTACTGCAGATTAAAATCTATTAATGACTAGCGTAACGTCACTAGGTTCACGAGTTCAAAACCCGGCACCAATGACTTTTTCTATTATTAACTTATATGCCGAATATTTGTAATTTATCACACGCTTTTCGGTGAAGGAACACATCGTAAGGGAAACTGCATGTCTCTAGAGAATTTTGGGAATATGTGTAACCTACCAATTCGCATTGGAGCATTAATAATAATAATAATAATATTTCTTTATTGTTTCTCTTCACACAAAATAACAATAGTAATGGTGCAATTCTTAAGGGTACAAATAGAAGTGGTGTGAGAGACTGATCCCTGTACTAGGTGACCTGTGTTACAGACAACCAGGCTCCCACCCTCGAACATCATAAGAGTAATACACTGTATAAATGCACAAATGTATAAGCGGAAAAAAAACAATTTAACTAAACTTAATATATATAATAATTATAAGATATATGTAATAATTAAACTAGAATTAATATTATTAAGATGTGTGATCATTAATGTATATAAGAGTGAGTGTGTGTGCGTGTGTGTGTGTGTGTGTGTGTGAGTGTGTGTGTGCGTGTTTGTGTGTAAGTGTGAGCAATAGAAAAGTGTGTGCATGTGTATACGTGTATGTAAAAGGGATATTAATATTGAATTGAGGTAGATCCAAGCTGCAATCCTTCTCAAGGAGAAAAGAGCCATATACCCAGCAGTGTGATAGTAGAAGTTCGTTACTTTACTTTAAAACAGTAGCTAGTAAAATATGTCGCCATTTAATATATGTAGAGAATTTCGGGGATATGTGAACCTACAAATTCGCTTTGGAACAGCGTGATGGATCCAAGCTCCAAGCTTTCTCTCCAAAAATAAAGAGGGGGTATATGCATAGCAGTGAGATCTTTACTTTAATTACAAGCAGACCAGCAATCGGCGTACACAAATGTGATGAAATACACAATAGAATATTGATAAATAACAAAAGAATTATTGCAATTCTAACCGCGGCATATCTAACGAGGCATAAACTATTAAAGATACTTAAGAATGGCATGAGGATGTGGACAGACAAACAGGAATGCAATAAGCTTAAATACTACAAAGGGGGGAGAATAATTTAACTCAAGGTGATACAGTTCTATGCAAATGCAGCGATCACGTAGATTGGCAAAGTAATCTACTTTGTAAGTACTGAACCGGAATCCTAAAACTATTTAACTTCAGACAATTAAGGCCCTTAATTTGCGAAACATAAATATCAATGTAGGACATCGGAATCTGATCTTGATATAAAATTGGCCCATTGCAAGTCACGAATGTGTCTTGCAAATGAAATATTTATCGATTTAGAATTTTAGAGAAAGGCACATTGAATGATATCATGCTATTAGCTATTGCAGTAAGCTTTATATAAAGATTCTAATGCCGTAATCGAAATCCTGGAGTAATTAAGATATCGTAAGAAATCATTTAAAAAAATACATAATAAATATCAAAATCTAAAATGCAGAAAAACTACTTACTCATCAAGTAAAAAACGACTAATAAATTTTATATACAAGCAATTTCATTGACCAAATCAAAAAATTCTCGTAAGGAAATCTTTTTCTCTTTAAATCGCTTTGACAGAAAATTATTTATTTTAATAACAATAATTTGTGAAACACTAATTTTTTTATATTATTTGAATTTAAAAAGCTTATGAAACTTTTAAAATCTAAAATGAATTGTATATTTTTAGTAGCAATAACTTTCACGGATAGTAAAGGTCCATGGAATAATGATGTCTTCATCATACTCAATACTCAATGAAACTTAAGTATATTATATTCCAAGACTAATTAATGGAAGAATTTGTGATATTCTTTAGTTCTCGATATTTCTAGTTAGTTGTAGTTTAGTCTACTAAATAATTGAATATCATCATTCTTATCGCTAAGCTATACTTTCCAGCTACGAGTATTACTGATAAACTAGATTTGAGAAAACCCTCGTCGTATATTCGGGATCACAAAAGAACGGTCTATTTCATAGGTATTTAACGGTTCAACACAGAGCTATACATTGGGAACCCAGTTACGAACCAAAGTTACTAAATTTTTAAGTATTTTATTAACGATTGTAAGGAACTATAACATAGGTCCCCGATAAGGAAATGAAACATCCTTAACATTACTGTTCATATTTTCCTTTGGTGTCGATATTCGGTTATCCTGATGCAGCCCCAAATCTAAACCAAAAAACTCTCTTTTGCCTTAAGCCTCATTCACTTGATCGTCCCAAATTCCTATTTTGCTCTTATTTGTGATATCATTCCTTGTTTTTTTCTATTTACTTCCTATTTAAAAACTTCATATTCTTTAACTTCTTTTTTATATCAAAAATTACGATGATACTTAAAGTTTTAGTGAAATTAATTACACTTTATTTATACTTTTTAAATGCGAATTTGCTGTAGAATAAGATGTAGTTCGTTCCAGTTTAATTCGATCAACTCTAATTTGAAGATGAGTAAGAAGATGACAATAAAGTACTATGTCATATGTTTTGTTCCCCATATCGGGTTACGGTGACACATATACTAGTACATGATCCCTCATGGGATGTTTTCCATGTCATTCTGCATCACCTCTATTCGTAGCTTGGCAAGCGTACGTTCTTGGGCATATTTTTACAATTCTACTGTAATTTCTCTACTTTAATTTCTCAATTGTAACAATATCGATTATTGCTTCGTTCTAAATCAAAAGTGGATATAGCTGCTTTGTTGATAATCATAACTTTTTCATATGTTATAAATGTATATGTGCCACCAAGATTAAAGCTAATTGAAGTAATTTTAGATACAACTGTAAAGCGCCCACGTGATGGATTTAGATTGTGTTAGTATTTTTTTTGTAATAAAAATATTTTTGGAATCCTGTTAAAATATAAATGTTTTTCTTGCAGTTGGCAGACAATCTGCCAAAGCAGCTCTCCGACCTTAGTATCCGGCCAAGAGCGATCGCACATCCCTTCACACTGCGGAAGCTAACGCCAAAGGATAAAGGCGCTGTAATAGATTTCTTAAGAAGGTATTTGAATTATAATACTGATATAAGGAATTAGTTATATAAAATACATATTTTCGATAATAAGTTCTGACTTTATATTACGTTCGCTGAGCTTGGTCACGAACTGTTCTGACTGAGTCAATTCGTGACCTGTCAACTGTCCTACCTAATAAAAACTCGATTTTATTACGTTGTGACCCTTAAGTATATGTATGTTATAATAAATTTTGTGTATTATTTTTTGAAGGCTAATGTGTGCGTACAATATTATAGTCGTGTGGTATACGGCTGAGTAGAATAGACCACCCTCATTTCTTACCGAGGAGTCGTAAAAGGCGACTAAGGTAAGTCGACCCGGCGTGCCGTATCCGGTTAAGTAGAATAGACCACCTTCATTTCTTTTCGAGGTGTCGTAAAAGTCGACTAAGGCAAGTTGATTCTCCGTGTAGTATCCGGCTAAGTAAAATAAACCACCCTCTTTCATATCTAGGCATACCTCGATAACTTACCTCTAGTCTACTAGTCACCTTTTGTGATACTAAAAGGCGACTGAGGTAAGTTGACGTCAGACAGGCGGCCGGTCGTAATATACCTAGCCAAATCATGTGAAAAAATGTTTTTAACATGTGCCGACCCACTTAAAATGGGATAAGGGCAGGAGAATGATAATGAATCTAACAGCAAAATAATTCTATCATTTTAGCTTAACTATAAGTAATATATTTTGTTCGCAGATTTTTCTTCCTCGACGAACCTCTTAACCAAACAATCAACCTATTGGAAACTCCCGAATCTCGTTGCTTTGAATTAGAAGAATACGCCGCCAGTTCCCTTGTAGACGGTGTGTCGGTAGCTGTCATTGATGAAAATGGGGATTACGTAGGAGTTATTCTTAATGGAATCGCTAAAAGAGAGGTATGTAATAAATTAAGCCTAATTACGCCTCAAAAAGGTCCGAAAATCATTTGTCGGTCTTGGTACACGTTTTTATAACAAAATTCCTCAACATCATCTAGACTTGCCTTTACACAAGTTTAGAAATTATCTCAAAACGATGTTGCTACATAAAGCTTACTATACTATTGAGGATTATCTGAGTGATAGCTTATCTTAACTGCAGTCAGCTACGCATCCAGCTGCAACGATTATCTTGTAACCATCAAATTGTAATAATTTTTTAAAAGATTAGCCGCCGAGTTTCTTGCTGATTCTTCTCGGTAGGAGCAAACTTCCGAATCAGTGATAGCTTCTTTAAAACATTTGACGATTCAAAAGTACTGTAAACAGTCCACTTGAATAAAGAATATTTTGAATTTGAATTTAAATTAGAGGCAGAAAACACTAAGTAATATGATAGAATCGATAGAACAAGGCTGGCCCGTCTGACTGGCCCGTTGGCGCAGTGGGTAGTGATCCTGCCTTCGGCTCTGCGGGTCGCGGGTTCGATTCCCGCCGAGGGCCAACATTTTCACATAAATGAATTTGTTGATCTTTGAGCCTGGGAGTATAGTTGTATTTAAGTATGTATTTAAATATATAAGTATATATTCACCAGTTGTCTGTTTACCATAACACAAGTATTAAGTAAACTTTGGGGACGGACGACCGTGTGTGTATGTGTCCCATATATTTATTTTTAAGGGTCTTAATACTTAGGCATCGATAGAAGGGATCCATATAGGGTCTACTTCGTACTTGTATTTTTTTTAAATAAGTTCCTAGGTGACTAGGTGTAATTTTTTAAAAGATAATAAAAGTGCAATAATAAAAGCACCGTGTGTGGGAATCGAACCTTGGTTTCAAACCTTTTTTGGTACGCGAGTTACCATTAGGCTGTCACAGATTTGTATTTGACAGCTCAAAATCAAGGGACAATACATACATGAACTGAATTATCAACAAAACTTGTATAACAAAGTTCAATATTTACAAGAATATACAATATTCTAGTTAAAGTATTACTGCAATAACGGTCAATTGTTTTAGTTCCTAAACTTGTTCCTAAACTTGTTCCTAAACTTGTTCCTAAACTGCAGCTATAGACAAAAGAACGTGAAACTTCCGCCCAGGTGTTAACTGAATGTCAAAGGGAGACACGTGATGTGATTTTTAGTTACGATAAGTGAGCGAAGCAAAAAATAAACTATAATATATGCAATTAACGAAATTAAATGCACAATTTAATTATAATTATAGTTAATTTTAAAATCTTGATTATAATTTATTTTAAATATATTAATGCATACGATTCTCGGAACGTTTTTGGGATTGCCATGTTAGAATCCATCATTAAAATGACTTTAATAATAAATAGAAAAAATATGCTCTTACCATAATAATTTACGGACGATTTCATCATCCAAATGTTATTAGAATAGAACTGATTTTTCAAATAATTTATAGAATCTAACGCTACTTAGGAGGTCCTAGAGGTCCAAGGAATGAGATTTACGTCATGTATTAAAAAGAAAGATATTGCATTTATCAAAAAATATTGTGTTTTGTAACAAAAGTGGAGAATAATTTTGTAATCGAAATAACACTTGTCAATCTGACTAGCACTCACATCCTATTGCGTAAAAACCTAAAATTATTTGAATTTAATTTAGTATTATGTAACATCTCGATATGTCGTTTATAGTTTCGATTTTTCATTGATTTTTTTTTCAATTTGCGATTTCGTCATCTATTTCCTGGATACTTCGATTGTGGTGCGAAATAATTGTTGAGATCTAGGTCTAAAGAATATATTTATTAACATCAATATAAATTCGAGATCTATTTTGAGTTTAGTGCCGTTAATTAGAGAGTGGAGTCTATCTCCTGATGACGCTTCGGTATCGGGACGAAACGATTGTTGAGTTTGTTTGTTTTCACGAATTCTACATGTATCAGATATGAAAACAGATAGTCTACTACACATTAAGCACTATATATATTTTCTATTTACTTAATGGCGGATTATAGTAAAATATTTTCATTATTAGATACTTTTATATCATGAAACTCCGCAAAGTAACGCCTAATATACATTAATTTATAAATTACTTAATTTAATTACTGACAACAAATATTTGTTACAATATTATTGTTAATGCTATATTCTAAGTTTAGAAGAAATATTGCAGTTTTTATTTTCTATTTTGGATTAATCCGCCATCTGGTCTAAAAAAATTCTAAAAAGAAATATCTCTAAGAAATTTCCCATGCCAAAATTATTAATTATCTTTTGTTAATCAAAGCTGTAAGATATAAGCTAATTAGGCTCATAGGTTATTTAATATTTTTATATGCTTGTCTTGAATACAATAAGTTTAATTGTTTTAGATTAAATCCGTACACAAGACCTAATATGAGATAAGATAGATTGTTGTATCTCTAACAAGTTATAACCACTAGTTAATAAATAATAATTAAATTACTAGAGATAATATTATCTTGTGAGCCTTGAAAATTTGCATCGGTGATTGCATCTTTCAACGTGAAATAGTAAACTAATATAAAAAAATAGTCTAAAAAAACTAAAAAAATGCGTGGGGCTAGTGACTCTTTTTCATATACATCAAGCACTAACAAAAAAAATTTATTCATTATGTTTATTCTACATATATTAAAAAATTTGGGCGGAGAGTTTCATATGTTTTTTGCATACAAAATATTCATTCGTTCTCCTGCCCTTAATCCACACTACAAGTAAGTGGGGTTGGCACAACATATTGTAAACAAGTTGTCACATCATTTGGCTATGTATTTTACAATCGCCTGCCTGACGTCAACTTACCTTAGTCACCTTTTATGACACCTCAACAAGAAAAAGAAAGGCATAAATAATAAATAACAATTAATGACTTTTTGCTTTTAATAAACGTGGATAAAAAATTACGTGGAACGGCGCTATCATTCCAAAAATTTGTTCTTAGGGCTACATAAAATTTCAAAAAAAAATGAAAATTTTAGAAGTACTACACTCATTCGAATTAAAAGAAAATGATCACGTACGATGCGGTTTTTAAAAGGTTATGACAGATATAGTATTATCCTTATTAATTTAAATACCTTAACCTACCTAAGTTAAGTATTTACCAAATAATTTAAATGTATATCTTCAAAAGTTATCGTAAAATTAAACGCGCGCAAAAATAATAAGAGAGGCGAAGTCCAAAACAGAAACAAAAATAGGAAAGATTGTGCTAATAACTTGAAAAACAATTATTTATGTATTTGTGTCTTATTTCAATTTTTATCTCACACAGGAAGTGGACTACACAGACAAATCAGATGACTGCCCTCATCCAAAGTTCCGGCGGATTCTCAAACTCTTGGGACATTTAGATCGTGAAGCTAAGATCTGGGACAAACTTGCTCCGAGTTGCCATTCTGTTATCGAAATCAGGATAGTCTCTACACACTCCGACTGGAGAGGCCGCGGTCTAATGAGAGTCATGTGTGAAGAAACAGAGTAAGTACCTAAATATGTAAGGACCTGTGTCACAAGTTACCAATAAACTGTCAGTTAGCCTATTCGGAACATATCTGACACATATCTCAGAATTTTGCGTTTCTCAGGTTTCTGATAGACTTATGCAGCACTTAACGCCCCTAAACAATTAACAGGTAGATCATGTGGCTGTTATTTTGTTTATCTGTTGGATAGCATGGCCATGGATTTTATTTTTTTTTAAATTTTGACCTTCTAGAGTCTCTTTTAAGAGACATTTATCTGCTACTGATTTTCTGAATCTAGAAAACGGTTTTTATAAAAATCCAGCATGTAGGGGGTTTGGGGCGGGGGGCGGGAATCGATCTAGGTTTCATTTCAAACAAATGTCGTTTTATACCTGCTTTCGGGAATTAAAAAAAATGCAAAAAAGTAGAATTAAATCCAAATGATATTTGAGCTGGCAAATGCAAAACTGTGATAGCCTAACGGTAACGAGCACACCATGTTTCTGTTTTCATTTCTAAAGAAGTTCTTTCTTGTATATGCAATTTGCCCAGTTTCAGATTAATCGTATCGTTGTAAATGATTTAAGTCTATCTGTTTTTAGATATAGGTTTAAGTCAGTTTTTTTTATTTCTTTTGCAATTATCACGTGATTTTTTATCCTAAACAGCATTTTTTTTGCTTCTAGCCATTTTATTATGCCCAGATAAACTTTCAATTTCTTTTTCTTATGCACAAACAATCCTGGCACTCGGAACTGATGTTAGATTTTAATTAGTCACTTAAAGATATTAAAAATTGTTCGCATGTTGAATAATTATGCAGGTAGTATAGGTTGCATGCAGTTACTGCCCTAACGAGTTAGCTGACAAGTGGGTGTGGCATCTATCATTATAAAATTAGTTGCCATTTTGTTAATCACAATCTAGACAGTTCACAACTTTTAATCACACAAGGGTGCTGACAGTGTAAATATTGCTCGATGCCCTTTAAGTAACAAAATCTAATGTCTATCTAATAATCTATTTTAATTTCTTTCTAAAAATTTTATAATGTATTTTAGCCACAGGAATTATTTTACCCTTTTTAAAAAAAAACACTGTTTATAGATATCAATGACCGCACCCTAACACGTCATTCCAAAATAGAATGTAATGAAATATATGTAATAGGATACCTTGACCTAAAAACTAACTAGTGTAAGTAGCGAGGGAGACAAAACAAGAATATTATTATTCTCTTCTGTAGCACGCCGCATTAGGTCAGTGAACCCTTATAAACAAAGCCAGCTCCCATTTAAATTATATTTATTTTTTTCGAAAATTTATTAATTTATAACTATCAATTGCAAGCGGCTCCGCCCGCGTGGAAAGATTTAAACCGTAATATAGTCTTTTGATAACCATAAGAAATGGTTAAAGTGGGTTTACCTTAAAAGCTAGACATACACCGTCGCGGAGTTTTATTTCGAACTTTTACACATGTCAAATTTTTTTTTTTAGAATTGAAATTTTGAACATAAAAGTAGTTATCGTGAGTTAATTATAAGAGATTCTTGAATAACGTTCACCGCATACTTAGCGCACGCAAGTAAAGCTTTAAATCTTACCGTTTTCGCAATACTTTTTATTCCTGCTCCTCTCCTATTCATTTTAGCGTGATATAATAAAAACCTTCCTCGATAAATGGACTATCTTAAACTCAAAGAATTTCTGAAAGCGGTCCAGTAGTTTCTGAGATTAGCGCGTTTAAACAATCGAACAAACATACAAACAAACTCTTCAGCTCTACTCAGCCGGATACCACACGGCGGGTCAACTTACCTTAGCCGACTTTTACGACACCTCGGTAAAACATGAAGGTGGTACTATTCAGCCGGATACCACACGGCGTGAAAATTCCCGACTTTGGGAAATACAAAAAAAAAACCATTTCGTACATAACTGAGGTTACTTTAAAACAAACAAGTCTCTACTAGTATGCTATAAAAATACGCATGAAAACAGTTAACCATTATTGTTTTAATAGGCCTTTAGTAACGCAATGAACCTTGGCAAAGAAAAACAGTCAACAAACTGTAACAGAATATGAAAGGAAACAAGTTTGTATAGTTGATATTTAATAACATACGCATGTTAACAAGAACCGACTTTTAGTCTACAGTTTGACCTACGATATTTATCTACACATATAAAACAAAGCCCCCAAAAACTGTCTTTCTGTATGTTCTTGATTTTCAAAATCTACTAAACAGATTTTTGTACGGTTTTGTACTAAAATGTAATGCAATTTTTGAGGAGGGCTTAAGTTAACAGTAAATTCTCTAGAACAGGTAAATCGATTATGATGGAACCTACACTGGAAAAAAGAGGAGGTTGTGAAGCAACATATAGACTAGGCTTTTTATCCTAGAATTACCTCGGCATCGGGATTGATTAAAAAAAAACGCGGGAAAAACGTGACACACTAATTTCAACGCGGGCGAAGCTGCGGACACAAGTATATATATTAAGTCTCTCCGTCTATCCGTCTACGTATGTCTGTGTCTGGCTTTGACGGATAGCTAATAGCTGAAATATTGATTATATTTAGTACAATTAAAGATATTATATACTTGGGTAAAAAAAATTATATTATTTCGGTATTCGGGGTATTTCGGGGATAATTTTAGGTGTAATGATGTAATGACGTCGCGGGAATAGCTTATACAGAAGGTTTAAGATTTGTAGGTAACAGATTTTGTAGGTACCTTAACTAATAATAATAATAATAAAATACTTTATTGCACATAAAAACAAATTCGGTACATGAGACTTAAAATTAAACAGAAAGATGTGCAAAGGCGGCCTTATCACTAATAGCAATCTCTTACAGGCTACCTACCTAAAGTTAAACTAAACTCTATGTGCTTATCGCGGACATAATCAAAAACATAGAATAATTATCATATTGTCAAGTCATAGAGTCTTAATATTGCTGTTGATTTATAGTCAAGTACAGAGACAACGATCGCTGTCGAAAAATCCATACAGTTATTATACTAGTGTTGGATCAAATTGAATGTAGGAATTTTTTTGGAAAAAATCATCATCAATCATTGTTCCTGCCCTTATTCCACTCTAAGTGGGGTCGGCAGAACATGTTGTCACCTGATTTGGATTCGAATTTTACGATCGGCCGTCTGCCTGATGTCAACTTACCTTAGTCGTATTTTACGACATCTCGATAACAAATTAGAGTGGTCTATACTATTCAGCCGGATCCCACGAGGCGGGTCGACTTACCTTAGTCGCATATTACAACAGCACGGTAAGAAAGAAATGAGGGTGGTCTATTCTACTCAACCGGATACCACACGGCGGTTCCTTTTACAAAAATAAAACGCATAAACATTTTGAAGGTGCTAAAAATATGTTCAAAGTATTTAAATTTAATATGCACTAAGAATATTTTTTAGCGCATGTATGATCAGCCAAAAACGGGTAGGGGCTCTTATGTTTCCTTTTTTGTTTGACGCTCGCATTCACAGTCATGCCTACTCTTTTTATACTAACTCTATGGAAAAACCTTTTGAATAGATATATATGCATAATTTTACTAAGCTTTATGTATCTACAAAGATTTATTTAAAACCACCTCGTCATTTCTTAACCTTTTAAATTTTTTGTTTCATGCAAGAATTGATTTTCGACAAATTTTATAATCTTCTAAACTTTTAGTAAATAGTAAATTTAAAGTAGTACATTTCACAAAATTATCAATCTTATATTTAAGCTATATATACGGGTATATTTGTATAGTTCTAGCGTGTAAGCGTGTCTGTTAGTTAAGCAATAACTTGTACATTTTTGTTGTTAATAAAAAAAAGCTATAATATAATTCTAGAACTATAAAAATTGGTAAAGAAAACTTAGAAAGAGAAAAATTGGTTAAGAAAAACATTATAAAAAAAGAATACAAAACTAATAATCAAATTATTTTGCTATAATCCGCGATGAAGCTTCTTCTTCTTCTTCATCGCGGATTATGGTAAAATAATTTTATTATTACTTTTGTATTATGGATCTCCGCAAAGTACCGCCTAACTCTATAAATTATTTTAAAAAAGAATATTCATTCAAATGAATTATTCTAGATAAAATACCTACACTATAATTTTAGAACAAATGAATTTGATTGTACGTTTGAATACAACCATTTTTCTATTAGTCATAAAACAATTCCACAATCTTATTCATGCAAAAACTTTGATCGACGTTATCTAGCGACCTTCAAGGTAAATGCCGATAATGTTCTGGAATTAATTCTAAAAAAATCCAGTGTTTAAACCATCATATTTAGGAAACATTTACTGAGAGTGTCATGCAAAATGACTTGTAATTCAATATTGGCAAATTGAAAGAAGTAATTTGGGTTACAAATTACTAGTAAACTTGTTAACCTCTCCAGCTAAGCGAAATGCTCGTTTTAGGAGTGGGTGCACATCAGTAGTATAATGGCCGGGATTCGAACCCACGACCTCTCGATCACAAGTCCGTTACCCTAACCATTCCGCTACCGCCGTTACTAGTACTAATCTAAATAAAGTCCTAGATACTAAAATTTCCCTTTCGGAGAGTTACAGCCTAGAAAATATTTGTCTTAAGTAATTACTTATTAGTAGCATCTTTTCATCTATTCATTTTACTAAAATTAATTAATAGTTTAAATAGTTAAATTTATATAAACTTTTTCTTTTTCTCTATATTATCATATTCTCTTTCCTCTTAAATTCTTGTCCATTTCCTTCTGTTACTCAAAGGTTGACTGGAAGAGATCCCTTTTAGGGATAAGTCCGCCTTTATACATGTGCTTTTGCATGCTCTTTTCTAACTATATGTATAAAAAGAAACAAATAAAATATCTAGTTACTTGGGGAAATTTAGAACTTCAACATGAAACTGAGAAATCCGCTTTTTTTGTAAGAACCTTTTAAGAATTTATTTTTCTTTATAATGCAATTAATATTTCTATTTATGAACCGCCCGACTTATTTCGGGTTGGTCAGATTTGACTGGTTCTTGTCGCAGGTGGCATTGACCCTACCTTTACACAGGTATACGGGTCCTATTCCCGCTGAGGGTCAACTTTTTCCGAAAACAATTTCTTGTTTATTCTTTGATTTGGTGAATTTATGTATTTACGTAAATTTGTATATTTTACCAGTTGTCTGTGACCCATAACTCAAGAGTTAAATTACTTATTTTGGGGACTGACGACCGTTTAATGTCCCTTAATATATCGACCTTTCGGAAGAATAAAGCCACATGTTTCATATATAAGCATAGGAAATGTGACTTTATTCTTTTCTTTCTTGTTGATTCTGATATGCTCTCAAATCCCGCATATATTAATTTTATATATATTTTTATGCATGTCACTTTTTGCTGTTCAACTATTCAACCAAACAACTTTTACAGAAATGGGCACGATAATTGTTCTATAGCTCAGTTTAGAACCGCATTCCAAACAATAAATTCCAATTCAAACATTGACAGTGGCAATGAAATCAAGCTTTTGTTAGAAAAGAATGTTTAAAATATATTTACAGGCACTAAGGATATACTTATACGATCGTAACAAATATGTATCGATAAAAATAGTATAAAGTTTGGCAAATGCGCATATTTTAAGCATGTTTTTACATGATTTGGCTAGGTATTTTACGACCGGCCGTCTGCCTGTCGTCAAATTCCCTTAGTCTTCTTTTACGCCTCCTCGGTAAGAAATGAGGGTGATCTATTCTACTCAGCCTTATACCACACATCACTAAATCAAATTAAATCATAATAATATATAGATATACTATGAATAATTATCTCACTACAGGTAATTATACTAGATAATAAAAATGTAAATTTAGTCTATTGACTACAATAATAATAAAATAAAGATAACATTTGTATTCAAATGTATTGATTTGTATTAATTATAAATATAGAACAACTTCCTATGAGCTTTTTTTCATAGTTTACAAATATATACAAGTATAGGTTCAGGAAATTACATGATTTAAATGAGCTTGTTTGCCTAAGACATTATTTTGTAATCATAATTTGCAATGCGTAGATATTCGATCATAATGAATATGCGGTAGTGACAAACAATATTTTTTCTTTATAGAATATGTTGGTTCTTATTTCAAAAAAGGCAACAAAAAATACATAAATTACAAATAATAGGACCATAAATTTAAAATTTATGGTTTGGATGGTAAATGCAAACAAGTGACAGGAAATTTATAATATTTAAACAAAAAAGTTTGTGCTCTATGAACTTTCTATTTATTGTCTATGAACTTTGCTTTTTTATAGAGGGATCATAGATTAATATTATTATAAATAATCTTTTATCATGGATTTCGTAAAATAACGTCTTATTGTAAATAATTTTAAATACACAACCCGAGATGTAACATTAATATAAATTTCGAATTCCAAAAGCCAGATAATTGGAATCTAAAAGGCAAATCGGCAAAGTTTCATATGAAAATATCTAATAATAGAGACATGTATTATATTTTCATAATTATAGTTTTTTTTATATTATAAAATTATACAAAAAAAAAACCATTAAGAGATTACATGCTTATCGTAAGTCAGTTATTTATCAAATACAAAGCCGCAAATAATTTTTTAGACGCGTATTCTATATTTATATTCGTTGTTTATGATCTGTGGTTACGATTAAATGAGCATTATCTATGTCGTTAAATAAACTAATAAAAGAGCATTGTCTATTTGATAACCATTTAACGGACTAGCTTATTAATGCTGGCGTCCATATTAATATTGTAAATGTCGGACTTTCTGTGTCTGTTACGCTTTCACGGCTATTCCGCTGGACCAATACTAATCACAATTATACTGGGTAACATATAGGACGTATATTACCGTTTTCTTTCGGCAACAGAAAACTAAATAATAATTGAGGGAATTCTAAAACAAAAGTTGACGCAAACAAAGTCGCGTATATCACTAGCGGAATAATTTTGTATTATCATTCGTTCACAATTTATATGTGCAATTTACGACAACTCAATGATTCTAGCAGACGGCCTGTCTCAGGCTGAACATGACAGTATGTCATTTATCTCCATTTTGTTAAATTATTGTGTCAAGATGACGGAAACTCGATTTTTTTGTTACTATAGTATTTTAAAGAGGCAATGATTTTATTGTTATTTTTTTTCGAATTGACTATATGCTGTTAGCCCTAACGGCTTTTACAGCATCACCGGGCGGGACGAGCGAGCGCAGAAGCATCGCCGAAGAATGGTCGAACGGCTAAACTGTGTGACACTGCACTGGGTCGCGGGTTTAAAGCACGGGCAGATCGATGAGTTTTATATTAAAACTAAAATTACAAAGCAACGTCGAATTCTATAAATATTTTAGAAATTATCTCCCAGTCTACGTTTAAGAGGACCGAAAATGAAATTTATATGCGTTTAGATATATTTGTAATACTTTCAAACTTAATGAAGAGAGTGTTAGTAGTCAATGGATGAACAAAACATTAGATGACCGATCGTCATCCTCCGGCCCTTATCCCACTCTAAGTGGGGTCGGCAAAACATGTTGTTACATGATTTGGCTACGTATTTTACGACCGGCCGCCTGTCTGACGTCAACTTACCTTAAACGTATTTTACGACACCTCGGTAAGAAAGAGGGTGGTCTATTCTACTCAACCAGATACCACACGGCAAAAAACGTTAGATGACAGAATTAAGATAAAAATATAGGTATGACCATAACTGAATAAACATGATAAACTCTTATGTATTACGAAATTTAAGATATAAATATAAAAAGACTTAAACAGAATATTGTAAATGTTCAGGCAAAAGAATAACGAGTAAAGTAGGCATATAATAATATACCAGCAATCGCCAGCGGCCCGCGTGGAAGGATTAAAACCGTAATATAGTATTTTGATTACCATAAAAATGTTTAAAGTGGGTAAACCTTAAAGCTAGACATATGCTGTCGCGGAATTTTATTCCTAAATAAAGAGGGGAACAATTTTATGATGCATGATTTTGGAATAATTATTACCATTTACTCAGCGCACGCAAGGAAAGCCAATAATTTTTTCGTACTTTTTTTTAACTTGCTGCTCCTCTCCTATTCATCTTAGCGTGTTATATAGCTTATAGCCTTCCTGGATAAATGAACTAACTTACACTCAAATCTGAATTTTTCAAATCAGTAGTTTCTGAGATTAGCGCGTTCAAATAAATAAACTCTTTAGCTTATGGTACATTAAAGTGTTAATCTTGAAAATATATATTAATTGAAAATTTCATATTTCATGCCATAAAGTTAATTTAATACATACTGCATTTATCTTTACACAATTATGCTAATGTGTATGAAGACGCGATAGTTTTTACAACGTCGTAATCAAGATTCGAATTTATAATTAGCAACGAATTTTATTGTTAATAGCAAAATCTTAAATTAATTTAGCGCTATTAAATAATTCGATTCGCAGCTGTGATGGCCTAGCGGTGCGACCGTGTGAATCTCTAGAGACGATCACGGGTTCAAACCCGGGCAGACACCAATGAGTTTTTCTATTAAAACTTATGTGTCTAATTGATAATTGCAATTTATCACACGCTTTTCGGTGACGGAAAACATCGTGAGGAAACCTGCATGTCTCTAGAAAATTCTAGGGTTATGTGTAACCTACCAATCCGCATTGGAGCAGCGTGGTGGGTCTTAGCTCCAACCCTTCTCCCCAAAAATGGAGAGAGGAGGCCTATGCCCAGCAGTGGGATAGTAACAGGCCGTTACTTACTTACTACTTTACTTACTAAATAATTCGATATAAAATATAATTTAATTATGCTTTAAATAATAGTTCTATGCAAGTTATTTATAAAGTATGTTTTAAATGTATATAATCTATACATATATCGCCGTGTGGTATACGGCTAAGTATAATAGACCACGCTTATTTCTTACCGAGGTGTCGCAGAAGGCCACTTAGGTAAGTTGACCCGCCGTGGGTTATTTGGCTGAGTAGAATAGTCCACCCTCGTATCTTACCGAGGTGTCGTAAAAGGCGACTAAAGTTAAAGTCAGGCAGGCGGTAGTTTGTAAAATAACTAGCCAAAACACGTAACAACCACAACACAAAATAAAACATTTTGTCCGACCCCTTCTTTTTTTTCAAATTGACTGTATGCTGTTAGCCCTAACGGCTTTTACAGCGTCACCGAGCGGCACGAGCGAGCGCAAAAGCATCGTCGAGGTTGCGAAATGCCGTGCCGACTCCACTTAGGATAAGGGCAGAGGGATGATAAATGTACACATATTATAAAAAAACTGTCTATCCGTCTGTATGTCATCGATTTTCTTAAAATCTAGTGAACGGATTTTTGTACGATGTTAACTTAAAGATAGTTCCTTTTTTTGAGGAAGGTTTAAGTATTACGGGTATATAAATTAAAATGCAGGTTTACAAAAGTTAATCAAACTCCCGTCATTTCTACGCCTAACTTCGTAACCATTACATTTCAAAAAGATTAATTCTATACCATAAATTTGATTTTTTAATAAACAAATGTTGCATGGTTCACCCAATAGAGCATGCCATTCTTGCAATGGACATAACCTTGTTTTTTGTAAATAATTTATATCGATCGGTGTTTAATGACTTTAAATGTTTAATTATCGGTCATGTTCTTTGCGTGCAACATAATGTCTTTTGTAAAACAGGTGAATCTCATTACATATTAATTAACTGACATAAATTGGATAGAACATAACATAAATAATATACATTTTCACAATATCGACATGCTAATTAATAAATAGTTATCGTTTTAGTTATATTGATTTAATTTATAGAATTAGGCGTTACTTTGCGGAGGTCCATAATACAAAAGTAATGAGAATATTATTTTGCTATAATCCGCGATAAAAGAAAATATATGTAATGCTAAATGTAGAGTGTACTATTCGTTCTCATACCTGATACATGCAGAATTTGTAAGACAAAATCGCAAAGCCTCGCTTTTATCTTTGCGATTTTGTCGTGGAGTCTATCTCCTGACGATGCTTCGGTTACGGGGCGAAACAATTGTTGAGATTGTGCTGGTGAATGTGTGCAGTGCTTGTGTATTGTTGTGCCATCGGTGTCGGGTAGTGCATGAGTTCTTACAAATTCTGCATGTATCAGGTATGAGAACGAATAGTACACTCTACATTTAGCATTACATATATTTTCTTTTATCGCGGATTATAGCAAAATAATATTCTCATTACTTTTATATTGATTTATAAATTATCTAGACAATCTCTTCCATATTTGTAATGTACAGTTGACAGAATGTTTTAAAAGAGTTTATAATAATTACTGAATTTCTTCTATATGAGCTAATAGTGTCGTCCTAACCCTTTTATTTTCGGATATTTTGTTCGTTTGTTCCAACACTGTACGTCTACTATTGGACATAAATCTCTACAAGGAATTTCTGCACCATAATATAAGGTGCAACTAAAGTTCTCGGTCGTCTATAAAATATTCATTATTGTCTGTAGACAATATAAATTACTTGTATATAGATTAAAAATTGTTAATCGAAAAATTTGATCAATTTTATCGCTAAACAGCGGTCCCTTCCAAGCGACTGGCCCGTTGGCGCAGTGAGTAGTGACTCTCCCTTCAGCTCCGCGGGTCGCGGGTTTGATTCCCGCCAAGGGCCAACATTTTCTATAAATGAATTTGTTGATCTTTGAGCCCGGGTGTATATTTGTATTTAAGTATATATTTAAAAAATATATAAGTATATATTCACCAGTTGTCTGTCTACCATAAAACAAGCATTAAGTTACTTATTTTGGGGATGGACGACCGTGTGTGTGAGTGTCCCATATATTTATTTATTTAAATTTATTTAAAGGGGAGAGAACTTAATACTATATCACTACATAATGGGGTAGTGTCTACAGACTTCTTTCATTAATTTATGGACACTTTACACACTCCTAACTGTATTTAAGTGATAAATTGCCTACTAGGGACAAATAGAAAAGTTTGAAAGAAACTAAAGTTGCCTGTTAACTAATAATTTAAAACCAAAATATGAAGCATATATTTATAAAATTAACTGAGATTTATAGTAGATTTTCTCTGATCTTATATTATTTCCTTTTTCAGACGGATAGCAAAAGAATTAGGAGCCGGCGCGATTCGAATGGACACAACTTCCGCTTTCTCCGCGTTAGCCGCCGAGCGACTCAAGTACAAGAAGTTATACAGCCTGTTCTACGCTGAAGTGCCGTACGCACCCCACCCTGACCCACCACACCTGGAAGCTAGAGTATATATTAAGGAGTTAGTCTAAGGTAAGCATCATTTTTATTTTTAAGCTGTAGTAGCCCAGCGGTGACACCGTGCGACTCTTTCGAGGGGAGTCATGGGTTCAAACCCGGGCCAGCACCAATGACTTTTTCTATGAAAATTTATGTGTGTAATTGATGATTGCAAAATATCACACGCTTATCAGTGAAGGAAAACATCGTGAGGAAACTTGCATATCTCCAGATAATTCTAGGGTAACTTACCATTGGAGCAGCGTGATTGGTCTCAGCTCCAATCCTTCTCTCTAAAAATAGAGAGAGGGGGCCTAAGCCCAGCAGTGATATTCATAGACATTACAAGCGTTATTTAGGGATGATTGGAAACTCAATTTAGAGGTCAAATTAAATAAAAATAATTTTCTTCAATAACTTTATTCAAGTGAGCTTTTGCAAGCACTTTTGAACCGATTTCATTTCATGAAGGTACCACTGGTTCAGAATGTTGCTCTTACAGAGAAGAACCAGCAAGTAACGCGCGGACAATATTTAAAATTTAATTTTAAATTTAATTATAACCTAATAGAATATACTTATAATAACAAAGTGCGACTGTCCTTAACTATATTTGGCTTATCATCAAATGTTATCTTCAAAATATAATGTATACGAGATATAATAAATTTCAAAATTAATGTCCGAAACAAACCTTGTATGGAATCAAGAATTTTTTATGTTTTTTAACGAAAAACTGGAAACTTGCATAAGAATGTTATTTTGTTTTGCAAGCAAGATGTACTTGATTCAAGTATAGATGATAATAGACTATAGACATATTGTTAGTAAATATCTGGGTGACCGAACCTTGCTCGGGAATTTTTTACAAAAAAAAACTTTAAAAAAAAGAAATCATAATTATCTAGTTGGGGATCGATCCTAGGTATTTACATTTCTCGAGGCTACCTGTTCCCGAATAAGCTACACTGACTTGACAGTTGACGGCAAAAATTCAAATCAATATAAATTTTAGTATTTTTTAATACCCAAAAACAGGGTTAAAACGTTTTTTTTTACATAAAACCTAGCTAGATCAATTTTTCTCCCCCAAAACCCCCTACATGCTAATTTTTAGGAGAATCGTTGGAGCCGTTTCCGAGATTCTGAAAATATATATATACATAGAAGATTAACTCATTTAAATATTAAAGATATACTACATAGAATAGAAGACCCAGCCTAAATGTATCTATCGATAGTAAAGAGAGAGCAAATGAGGTTATATCAATCTCTCTTTTTATGTGTGATTAGATGAAGATATATGAGTTCATCTTCCTTCTCTTATTATTTGTTTCGACACCCTTTTTTTACAGGCAGTGGGGTAACTAGGCAATGAGAGGCCCTGGAGTAAAAAACTAGGGCCCCAACTAAACTATTTAAAATTATTAGCTCCATATTATTTGAGTGTATAGAGAGATATAGAGTATATAGTGTGTCTGCATTTAACGTACTTTAGAAGCTTAGAGGGGGCTTCCTGGGCTCGGGGGCCTCGAGGCTCTAGTCTCTAGAGTCTAGTTTAAAACTCTATGAATGAGATACATCTTGAAAATGTTTATACTTCAGCATATATTGTTTATTATTATCAGATTATTATAATGATTATCGAGTGCAAATATTAATCTAGAAACATAGTTTTTCTTTTTCTTTCTTTCTATATCACCCGTATTTCACTTCTAGCCTTTTCCCTTCTGTTACTGAAAGATTGACGAAGAGATCCCTTTTAAGAATAAATCCACCTTTGTACATAAGCTATTTTTTTGTTTCTTTTTAACAATATGTATCTAGAATAAATAAATAACTAAAAATAAATCTGTACTAATATTATAAAGAAAATATTTGTATATATTTTTCACATAAAACTATTGGACCTATTTCAAAAATTCTTTCACCATTAGAAAGCTGCATCTTTACTGAGAAACATAGGCTATATTACATTTTCAAAAAAATAGGGATCCCTTATAAAAATTTAATAAGGTGTACAAAAATAAAAATTACGCAGGTTAAACCGCGGTATATTACTAGTATATTATAAATAACGAAATAAATTATAGTAATAATCATAAAATATAGAAATAATCACATAGATGAATTAAAAAAATATTTTTGTTTTGTTTCAGGAACATCAATACTCCACAGTGTAGAAATCACACTTTAGATGTGAGAGCGCGCTAGCCACAGAGTACTAATATATCATATAGAATATGTTATGTAACTTGTATATAACGCCCTATTTCTAAGTCCAAATTTTTTAAGCTTATAGCATTGTAACGCGAACAATTTAATATTACGTTTAAATCGTGGGTGGAACTTTTTAGATACAATACTAGCTTGATAAGTATAATCATAGTTCATGTAGTTAAAAAGGGGGATTGAGTAATGTAAACTTAAAAAAATGTCAAATAAAATTCACATATATTTATACTTATACACACTCAGCAAAACTAAGCCGATTTCATCTTTAATGAATGCAAACGAATTATTCTACGTTATTACATAGTTTATGTATAGAAACTGGCTACATTCACGTCTTATTCTACTACTACGACTAATTAAGCCCATCCGGGGCCTTCATGAGCTCTTTATAAGGCGTTATGGTGGCGGGAACTCAGTACTCTTTTTTCAGTTTTCTATACAAAAACTATCAATACTACAATAGTTTAAGTTATTTCAAAATTCATTATGATTTCATTATTCCTACATGTGTGCGTGTTTCAAACCGACACGCACTCATTGAAGTGTATTTAAAAATACTTTAGCCTGATGTTCGGTAAGATCAGTGGCGTAGCTATTGAAGGGCTAGATGAGTTAGGGGCCCGAGGCCCTCAAATTAAGAGGGCCACTGTACTTGTCCCCCTCCTTAAGTAAGTCGACTTTGGAAAAAGAAGAATATGAAACAAATATTTGTGTATAAGACAATTAAAAGTAAAACTTGGGAACGGCATAATAAAATTGTGTTGCTCTGTAAACCAAAGATTTACTATTAATTGTCTTATAAAACGTCAATAATAGCTTATATTTTACTTGTTGTTTCCCATAATACATAATTTATATCACTCTTGTTGTATGTAAAATTGTTTTTGCCTTTCAAACGATTTTCCTGTCCAACTGTGCTCTTAATTTAAACTGTTAAATATAAAAATATAAAATAAAGAAAAAATATTTGTGTACATTCTTTACATGTATATAGTCGGGGCCTTGGTTTATTTTGCCTTTAGTTACCTAGCTACGCCACTGCAAGACTGCTTTTTTATTTAAAATCTATCATATTCATGTGTACCTGTAATATATGTAAGCTAATGACAGACTTGGCAGACTCACTAGTGAAGGCAGTGGTGATCCTATCGCACCAATAGTGACCTCATATTATTGGGAAGTGATATTTGGATCGACTAGTAGAAATGGCTTTATTGACATCAGTTGCCAGAGTCTCATCGATACACGAACGTGTTGAAGTTGACAGGGCAGTACAAGGGATAATAATAAGCCTTTCTGTCTAAATTTTTTTTTAAACATTTTATATCGTATGTCTTATCGATAACAGAAAAATTTAAGAGTGATCGAGTTTTTGTTTATATTTATTTTATGGTGATATTTATGCTTAGTGCTTGTTTTTTTAACCTACCCGCGTTAGCGTAACGGCAACTTGTATGATGCTGGAACAGCTATCACTAGATGTCGCTATCTTACGCCAGCAAAAAGGTTTAGGAAACTCCACTTAGCCCAACGGTATATGAAAGTGTATTTACGTTTATAAATCATCTGAGGCGTTAGCTAATTAAATCTTTACGCATAAATATCCAACAATAAAGATGTTTACTTATCAATTATCATGTACTCGACTAACGTGATATTGTCAGTAGATAACTCAAGTGACGATTATTAATCTAGCTCTGAAATTTGGTCAGTACAATGAACTTCATAAGATTACTCTAGTCGTTTATCAGTAAAATGAAATCATAGTTATTATACTTAGAGTACGGAAGTCATATGCCTGTAAGTGTTAGTGATAGAATAAATAATGAGAGGGAAGATGATACTCGTATACTTTATCTTTTTTTAATCACAAATAAAAAAGAGAGACAGATACATCACCCGCATTTGCTTACTCTTAATTTTAACATCGTACATTTTAGGCTGGCTTCCATGCTCTAAATATAATATCTCTATGATTACTCGGACTTATATTAAATGTCCCAATAATAACACACTCATATATTTTTATTAACACGATGATATGTATGGCAGTTATGATATTTAGGTATGTGTGACATAAAACTAGGGTAAAAAGCCATACAAAACTCCAAAATTAAACCAAGAATCAACATAACTTAACCTTAAGAGGCGCTTGTGAACTTACGCCTGAAGAAAATTAATAGCAAAACTAAATACTTGTGATATTGATAATTTAAATGTAAACAATAAACATAACTATAGGGTAACAATATTGTTATAATCATAAAGCTATCTATGGAAGTAGATGACGAAGATTTAAAAAAAAGTTATACGTCTTAATGAAAATTATATGCAGATTTTTCCAATGAAAATTGGCAGGAGGCGTAAAATTAAAATGTCGTTATACTTCCAGGAAAAGCTTTTAATTTATCCAATTTAATATGGCGTTTGGTTTGTAATTAGGATTTCCTTATAGTTTAATGTAGTTATAAATTACTTGTTAATGCTATATCATGTCAATATATAGGGTCAAAATCGATGTAAATATATTAAATTGAATATCGATGTATACGAAATGAATAATTATAAACATCAAAAAATTATAGATGCTAATGTATTGTGTTTTATTTCAAAACCATCCATTATAAACGACCCTAAATTGCTTTTATTCTTCTTAATATAACTTATTATTATATATTTACTAGCTATATTATATTTTACTAGCAATCGCCAGCGGCTCCGCCCGCGTGGAAAGATTAAAACCGTAATATAGAATTTTGATAACAATAAAAATAGTTAACGTGGATTAATCTTGAAAGCTAGACCCTGTAGCGGACTTTTATTTAAAACTTTTAGAGGGGAACAATTTTGTAATAACTTTAAGTAATCTTTGGTCGGCCGGCCTGGTCAGACCTCCAGGGTTTGAACCCGTGACTCCCTCGAAAGAGTGGGATGTTCTAACCTCTCGGTTATCACAATTTAATATATATCATCTTTCATATATTTAAGGTTTGTATATTTAGGATCTAGCAGCTACCTGAAGCTATTTTTTAATGCTATTTTCACATCTATATCTATACTAATATATAAAGCTGAAGAGTTTGTTTGTTTGTTTGATTGTTTAAACGCTCTAATCTGAGGAACCACTAGACCGATTTTCAAAATTCTTAGACAGTCCATTTATCAAGAAAGGCTATAGGCATATATAAAATCACACTAAGATGAATAGGAAAGAAACTGCAATAAAAAAATATTGCAAAAACGGCAAATTTAAATATTTCCTTTCTGGCGATTGCTAGTAAATAATATGACGGAACTCATTATGTATTGCTTTTCTAATTACTTAAAAGCAACATGTGTTATAAAATTAGACTTTGAATTACTTTGATAAATCCGTTAAAAATAATAGAAGCCAAAAATATAAACGTACATATTTCATACTTGATTGACTATTTATCATCTTATCTTTTCAAATTGATACTAACAATGAAATACCGATAAAACAAGATAATATCAAATAAACAAACGCACACTCTGACAAAATACAATTATTTAAGGGGCAGCTATTCACATAAAATTATTGCAGTAGATTAGCTGGCTTAAAATGTGTCCATCGAAAAAAAAGATAAAGTAAATGTGGGGAACCAGCTGTCCCTCTTTTTTATGAGTGATTAGACAAAGATAACTACGGGTCTCCTATATTTGCTCACTCATTATTTGTTGGACACTCGCACTCACGCTCTTGCTTATGGCTCTCGTACTCTACAACACTATTCACCTGATAAAAGTGCAGCTATGCACTTTATCGGTAATCGTTTCCGATCTCACATAGACACACCTACGGAAATTTCCCTTTACGATACACCAATTCACTGGCAACAGAAAGTCAAGTACCTAGGTGTCACCTTCCAACCTTCCATGACCTTCCACGAGCACATACGCATAGTCTGCAATAAGGCTGCGTATGTCATGGGACGACTTTATCCGATGTTATGCAAGAAAAGTAAAATGTCACTCCGCAACAAAGTGACACTCTACAAAACTTGCATAAGACCAATAATGTCCTATGCGAGCGTTGCGTTCGCGCACGTTTCAAAGGTCAGATTGCTATGATACAATGATGATGGTGACTATACATCGTATAGGGAACGGTATGATTAGTAAATCCTAATTAAAGACCTTAACGTACTTAACCTAGCTTAACCCGTTGATGCTTTAAAAGGAATTATGACTTAAATTCGTCTCAGACATATTAGTATAATTACGAAGCAAGACCACAACATTATACATCCAAATGTATTATATAAGTAACAAAAAAATAATAACTTTTAATTATATTTCATATCACTTCTGTTAACCAATGAGGAGTTCCCTTGTCTGGAGCCAATCCTGACAGCAAAATCAGATCATGCTTATCATAAACATGCATTGTCATAGGGACTGAACCAAATAAAATTTCAGCTCAACCGGAGCCGGAAAGTGAGTCAATTTAACATGCAAGATTTCACGACATACACGACAAGTTAAATAAAAGCTTTTAAAAACGTTTATAGGTAATACAAATTCATTTAGAATTAATTCGTAATTTTAAAATAGAGTGTAACCAGTCGGTATTAAAACATATGATCTTATATTTAAGGGCATAATTATTTTGGCACTTTATCTTATCTTACTTGGCCTTAACAGACAGTACAACTATTTTTATCATCACAGTTATGGTGAAATCGGCAGTCGTACGCGCGCGTTTTACTCAGCAGCCAATGCTTCACGTGTCGAATAATACACTCGTCATCTCATTAACTTAATAAACGTGTGTGGATCGCAATAAAATTATAATTATGTAAATATATTTCTTTATCTACAGTACACTGTGTTTACAATAGCGTAGATTATTTTACTATTTACGGATGTAAGATAAGAATAAGTTTTAAAAAGTCAATTATATCGGTCATTGGTATATTTGGGAACGTAACTGTGAAATATATATTTAAGTTTTAACTTATTTAGTTATTTGAGTAAGTTTGTTAACAATGTTTATTTATATTTACTTCATAAATTACTCCGGACTTGTTTAGAAATTTAACTTTCTGGCGCACTACTGTCAACTTCGGACTATCCAATTTCTCGAAAGTTAATTACTGAGCCATATGTTATGTTGGTAGATTAAGTTACATGGCTATAAGTTGTAGATCGAATCAAGGGAAATGAAATCTATACTAATATATAAAGTTGAAGAGTTTGTTTGAACGCGCTAATCTCAGGAACTACTGGAACTATTTGAAAAAGATAATCCATTTATTGAAGAAGTCTATGGAGTGTGTAACATCACGCTAAAACGAATAGGAGACAAGCAGCAATAAAAAATATTGCGAAAACGGCATAATTTAAAGTTATCCTTGCGTGCGCTATGTAAACGGTGAAAGTTATTCTAAAACCTCTTATAATTAACAATGACTACTTTTGTGTTCCAAATTTAAATTCGAGAAAAAAATTGTGACACATTAATTTCCATGCGGGCAAAGCTGCTGGCACTGCTAGTTATCTATGGTGGTAAGGCCAGGGAAAGGCGGGTTCATTGTGTTCCCCGGAATTCGGCCCCGCGTTTAAGAGGCTCCATACTCCACGAAAAATTTAATTTACGACGTCAATTGCATTATAAATTATATTAACTCTAGGATTCTAGTAACTGTGGCTTCAACAGAATGTAGTTCATAGTTGTTAGAACAGTAATAAAAAATATTTGCGATAAGCCAAAGATAAGAAATGCAGTAACAAATTCAATCTATATTGATGACGCTATCAGATTTGCTATCAAAAAGACGAGAAAAATAATGATAATAACTTATTTTAATATTTTATCTATATTCAATATTCTTTTTTTTTAATATGTAATACGTAACAGAAAAAAAGTAAATAAACAATTCCTCATTGTAAAATTTTGCGTGTAGGGCTTTGTAAGGTATTGTGAATTCAGAATCCCACAATTATTTTAAAACCGGCCCCCAAAAGTTCACGCCTGCCCTGCAAATAGAAACATATAAACCCCCCAATTCCAAAACCGGCATGTCTTTCAGTTTTCCTTTTGAGGAAAGATTGCTCATCACTTCAAAATTCTTATTATTCATTTTTTTTATTAATTTTAATTGAAAAAAATAAATAATCTTTCCTTTCACACCGTGCGAATATCGAGTATTGGGTTAGTTTTTTTTTGTGTTTAAATCAAGTCAATAATATATGTTTACCAAAATATTATAATCTTTATTATATTTTAAGTTTTCAAATAATTTATGATAAAAAATGTTGCAAAACACTCACTATTAACATACCGGTATCGTTTTCTATTACGGCGTAATTGAGACATCATGGGGTACAACGTATAAGCATAGTTAAAACAATCGAATAGAGTTTAAATTCAAAAAGCATTGTCATTATATTAGATGATAAAGATGTAAACAATGGCTTGCTAATAAGTACCTATGATACGAAAAAACGTGATAGCAAAATACTCGTATAGTCATTGAAGGAAACCCCAGATTTGCTGTTTGATGGAATTATATTTTCAGAAATTTATATGTCTATTTTTTTTCAAAGTTATACTATAGTATGGGAGCCAGCCCAAAATGAGTCCATCGACAATATGTAGAAGCAAATAAGATTTTTTATGTGTCTCTTTCTTTTTATATGTGATTAGACAAAGATAAGAATGTAAGTTTCATCGTTCCATTCATTATTTGTAGCGATAATCACTTACAGGCTTGCCAATGAGTTCCGTACTCTATTATATTAAATCGATCTTTTTACATAAAACCCGATATGAGATCTGTAGGATAACCAGAGTCGCCATTGTATCGCAACAAAAGTGACAATGAGTGATGAATAAAGAGAGTGCCAAGATTTTGGAATTGCATTCCTGGTCTACCCAATTGGAAAGACAGGAATAAATGGTGTGAACTACTTTTACCATTGCTTATTTCCAATGTATTGATGGCCAATCGATTAGGGCGGTAGAGATTCTTGCCGAATTTTAGCGTATCTAAACTCCTGACAGATATCTCATGTATTTTGTCTGTATCTGTTTTATATTCATACTAGCTTTAACCCGCAACTTCGTTCGCGTGGACTGTTGTCGCGTAGAGTTTGATAATAGGTGGCGCTTTTTAATGTCATCCTGTTCCCGTAGAATTATCAGGATTTCTATAGCCTATATGTTATTCCTGTATATACGGAATAATTGTGTCAAATTTCATCGATATTGGCTCAGCGGATTCGCCGTGAAAGAGTAACAAACATATAACATCCATACTCACAAACTTTCGCATTTATAATATTAGTAGGATAGGGTTTGTAACAAAAATGCGCTGATGAGTAAGAATACTGACAGAATAAGGTATAAAAACCTGCCGATATTTAATAGAATAGCATGGTGTGAAGGTAGTTCATTCCTTCCCTTTAGCTTCATATCTTTCTCTTCAAGGAGAAGGGAGATTTTTATCAGTAATGAAATAGTAATAGGTTATCATTTTACATTTGTCCACGACCGTTGCAGGTGATATTAATGAATGCTATTACTTTTTCGCGGTCTTTATGATTGCGACATTGACAGGTTTTGTAAAGACATAAACAACAGGTTTTCACACGTTGATGTCATTATATAGTATTCAAAGTGCGAAGAAGACTATAGTGTGTTGAGCCACGTCTAGACACGAGTGAAGTTCAAGTGATTTAAACCTAACTTAGTGATTGATGTAATCAACATGCTAGAAAGTGTGATAGTGTTCGTGTTTCTGTAGTTGTGGTCAATGCGACCGCCGAAACGAGCCATACAATGTTTATGCAAATCACTTGAAGCACTCCTTACAACAACAAATAATACATTTGTCACGCAGATTTGATTATAATTCGTCTGTCACATGTCTATTCTTCTTAGAGTACCATCTTACGTTCGGCGATCATTAAAACAGCCTTCACTTTCGATGCCGTGAACCAGGGGCTTACAAAAGTAATAATAAAATTATTTTGCTATAATCCGCGATGGAGTTCATCGCATCATCATCACTTCATCGCGGATTATAGCAAGATAATTTTATTATTACTTTTGTATTATGGATCTCCGCTAAGTGACGCGTAATTCTATAAATTAAACAGGGGCTTTAAATAAACCAGTGAGTGGCTTATGTTTTTAGCTAAGATATTCTCCTCCGTCGTTTTCGTATTTTGCATTTTGCCTTGTATGATTGATTGCAATAAATAACTATGAACAAAACATTTTAGTTCTTTAAGACTAATATATTTGAAGTCGTTGCAAAATCCATCAATCGTTAGAACTTAAAAGAAGGACAAACAAACTTTTGTTAATGATATTACATATTATGTCTAAGTGGGATCGGCAAAACATGTTTAACCAATGTTAAAATGATGTGATTTGGCTAGGTATTTTACGACCGGCTGCTTGCTTGACGTCAATTAACATTAGTCGCTTTTCCGACACCTGGGTAAGAAAGAGGGTGATCTATTCTACTCAGCCGGATCCCACACGGCGAGTTGACTTACCTTAGTCGCCTTTTATGACACCTTGGTAAAAAATGGGGTTGGTCTATTCTATTCAACCAGATACCACACGGCTTGCCCGATAGAATATTTAGTTTATTTATAAAATGGTATGTTCTTATAAAATGTGTCATTTTTTTATTCTCTGCTCACAGCTATAAGCCCGCTTTACAAGACACCATGGCTCAAAAAACACTTTACACTATAAGTCCGCTAACGAAACAAGATGAAGATCCGGTCATGAAGCTCGTAAAACGGTGGGTAAGAAAAAAAAAGCTACTAATTAACGTGTGGAAACGTGTTACGGAAATTATGAAATGCTAAATTTTATTTTAGATCATTGTTTTAATTATGTGTGCCGTGTGGTATCCGGCTAAGTAAAATAAACCACCCTCATTACTTACCGAGGTGTCATAAAAAGAGACTAAGGTAAGTAGATCCACCGTGTGGGATCCGGTTGAGTAGAATAGACCAGCCTCTTTCTTACCGAGGTATCGTAAAATACGACTAAGGTAAGTTACCGTCAGCTAAATCATGCCTACCCCACTTAGAGTGGGATAAGGGCAGGAGGATGATGATTTTAATTAACTGTAAGTAATACGTTACAAATTTCAAGTTTAATATTGGGATCTAAACTTATTTTTAAGGTCTATTATGATATAACCCGTCCATGCTATTTAAAGCAACTTATTTAAATTTATTAATGGAATAATTAACATCCAACATAATTAAAACGCCCTTGTTCCTGCCACCAGTAATACAAAGTAGTTATGAACGAGTTATATTATCTGTTATTGTCCCGCTTAACTAAACGTTAATATTTTTTAACTTACATTGCCCCATTTGTCTATTTCAATGGACCATTTGTTAGAGACCTGCTCAACTAATAAGTTTTATAATTAGCTTATAAATAGTTAAAGACGATGTAATTCTTCTCCATAATTAAAATGGTTAAAAATAAAATAATACCAGAACTTCAACCTTCAAAAAAAGAAGCATAAACACCAATTAACGTTTAATAAGGTGTTGTAATGGCGACCCCGCACCGGAAAACGCAGTGTCGGTAGACCCCCTCACGAGATGGACTGACGACTTCAAAAAGGTTGTGGGGAGCCGCTGGGTCCAAGCGGCACAAGATCGCGTGGTATGGAGATCCCATGAAGAGACCTATGTCCAGCTGTGGACGTACATCGGTTGACAAAGAGAACGTTTAAAGAACGTTTTATAACAGTACGGACTTAAGGAAAAATAATTAATGTTGTACCTTATTTCAAAGGATATGTCGTTATCGATAGGAAAAAATATTATTTTAAAGGATGAAATAAAGGCCTCTTAATATCCCACTGCTAGGCATAGGCCTCCTCTTTCCGTCTTTTGTAGAGAGGGGTTGGAGTGAAGACCACAGGGAGTTTTGACCATTTGAACGTTTGGACCATTGAGCGCTGCTCCAATGCGGATTGGTAGGTTAAACATATCCCTAGAATTCTCGAGATATGGAGGTTTCCTCACGATGTTGTCCTTCACCGAAAATCGTGTGATAAATTGCTAATATCGATTTCCCAGTCAACCATAACATTCTTATTACATTCATTGTCTCATCTCAATTATTACGCTTTTTAATTCCAGAACTTTCTACATAGATGAACCATTGAACTTAGCAGTAGGACTTTGTGCCTCAGAGAACGATCCATGTCCTGAACTTGATGCATATTGCACTGGTTCTTTACATGATGGTTTCTCCTTTAAAGCCACAGATGAAGATGGAAATGTGGTCGGTGCCATGATCAACGGCATATGTCCTTTGAAAGAGGTGAGTTTTCTACTAACGAATTAACAAAATTGGATACGCTTACGGATGGTGAAGAAATTGAATTGTATAAAATGGTGTAGGTTTTAATTTCTATTCCATAAAAGTGCTCTTTTCATAATCAAAATTACTTTAAAACAATTTGATTATCAGTTTTTTTTCGTGTAACTATGTAGAGATAAAGCCGCGATAGACCAAATAAGATATCAATTGTTTGAGGGTTAATGTAGTTAATGTATAGAACCGGCTACACTCACGAGTGAAAGCTCTTTAGAGCTCATGAATAAGTGCATCGGATGGGTTCGAAACTAGTCGGACTAACCCGACAGAATAAGACGTGAGTATAGCCGGTCAACATTAACTATGAATACTACATAATTTGCTTCTGATTAGTAAAAAAAAATTATGCGTAGAATTTTACAATAATGAAATACGATAGTTAAAATAGGCTATAACTTTGATGGCGCGTACACAATTTAATTTAATTGGTATTATATTATAACTGTACAATATAAAAAGCTAAAGCTAATGAATATTTAAATCATTAATATTTCCCAAATATAATATAGTATTTCATCTGATATCATTTTAACTAAGATAAGAAAACCGCAATAAATAATACGCATACGCAGAACAACTAGATATGTAATCTGCGTTTGGTTACAAAATTGGCAAACCAAAAATATAGATATCGTTTTTATTTATCATAACCGCGCCGTATCATAAATCTTTATTCGAGTACCGAATCTTTGATAACAAAACTTTTTTATATCTATTTTATATATTTCGGAGCGTGAATATTATAACTGCAACATATGAGATAGAATAGAACGTCGTGTGGTATCCGGCTGAATAGAACAGTACCATACTAATTTCGTACCGATGTGTCGTAAAAGGCGACTAAGGTAAGGCGACCCGCCGTATGGTATCCGGCTGAGTAGAATAGACCAACCTCATTTCTTACCGAGGTGTCGTAAAAGGCGACTAAGGTAAGTTGACCCACCGTGTGGTATCCGGTTTAGTAGAATAGACCACCCTCTTTCTTACCGAGGTGTCGTAAAATACGACTAAGGTAAGTTGATGTCAGGCAGGCCCGACCCCACTTAGAGGTGGGTTAAGGGCAGGAAGATGATGATATGAGACATAATAGAATTATAGTTTAAGATTACAACTTAAAGGTTAGTTGGTCTGATCGTTACCATTAGGCTATCAAAGCATTACGTTTAACAGACAAAAATATCATTTCCATTCAATTTTGCATTCTAGCATTTTTTCCATGCCCAAAAACAGGGATAAAACGTCATTATTTTTAAATAAAACCTTGCTAGATCGATTAATGTTACCTCATTGCCAAAATACTAGATATTAAAACTAAAGAGATAATATTTGACTCCTTCTGTTCCCGATAGTTAAATACCAACTCATAGCAAAATTAAAGATGGCGCTATGGAAGCGCCGTTATATATATAAGTCTCTTATGTAATAATGGTACGAGTATTTGATACAATCAAAGTATGGTGATATGGGGTATCTATTGTAACACAGGCTAATCCGCATTACAGTAATTTTATGGGTCTTAGCTTTAATCCTTGTTTGGAATAGTAAAGTAAAATAAAATTACTGTCTCTTATTATCCTACTGATGGGCATAGGCCTCCTCTCTCCATTTTCCAGACAAGGTTCGGACCCAGAACGTTGCTCCAATTCGGATTGGTAGGTTCCATATATCCCCAGAATTCTCCAGAGATGTGCGGGCTTCCTCAGGATGTTATTATTAATGATAAATTGCAATTATCAAGACCAATAAGTGTTAACAGAAAAACTCATTGCTACCGCCTAGGGATAAAACCCGTGATCCCCTCGAAAGAGTTGCATGGTATCAACGCTGGGCTATCACAGCTTGGATAATAACGAACGACTTTAAGATACCTAATTATCTACATCCTACATTATTCCCTATTCCAGGCAGACGATGGCAACGATCTCCTGAGCCAAGCACAGCGCTGTCCGAACCCAAAATTCCAAAAGATATTATACATTCTAGCGAGAAGAGAAAGCGGTGCTAGGCTATGGGAGAAATTTCCTAATGACACAAACGCGGTTGAAGTAAAAGTGGCAGCCACAGATCCAAATTGGAGGCGGAAAGGGATCATGAACGCACTACTAGAAGAAACTGAGTTAGTTCTAACTGATCATACACTTTTAATTTGTATTAAGATTATAGTAAACTTCACACTAGCTTTACACTTGCTTCTACGCGCATCTCCTGTACTGGGCCTTGAGTAATTAGATTGAGATTGATAGAAATCTCCATTTAAGCATGTATGCCAAAATTAAGATCTTGTACCCTCCTAGCTATATAGAGCTATATATAGATAAAATCGCGTTACCCATAACCTATTCTGCACTCCCTTGCTATTCAACTATCTCCTGACTAAAAAAATGTTATACCTAAATGTTAGCCAAGTGGCTAGCCAACATAAAGCGAATGAAAATGTTTTACGACTTCACTGGAACAGCCGTTATTAGCTTCACGGAGATAGTCCTCGAGTCCACATCAATAAAGTTAAGATGAGGCCTTTGTCAAGCCTAGGAATATTAATTGGCTTTTAATTTTTGCATCCGTTTTTGCCTTAGAAGTCTCTGTGTTATTATATTCAAAGTACCATCCATATTTAGTCCATGTCATAACTTAGTATCAAAGAGAATATTCACGCGCGAATATTCACAACATAAAAATATACTGGAATATGGTAGGCACTTAAACATCACTACATATTAAGTGTGTCGAATGTGATGTCAGGCTTGTTCTTTTTGAAGGTTTATTTTGATGCTCGTTCCGCAATATTTGTAACCAATTTTCCATAGAGAAAATATGTTACAGAAAGATGTAGTATGAATAACTTGAATTAGGAAGATACCTTGAAAAAATATTATTCCACATGTCGCGTGTATTTTCGTGTGCCAGAACTCGAATATCAAGACAAAAATATGTGTTAATCAAGGCTATTTAGCAATGCTGTTTATAGAAAAATCTCATTAAAATCCATTCAGATATTTTAGCGTAATTGGGTTTAAACTTTCAGTCTTAAAAATCTTTTGCATTCTCGCTTTAAAAATATCAGTATCATTGTATAAGTTATAGATTGTAAATAATATTGTTCATTGTAAATAATTGTAAATAAATTATAGATGCCAGATAGAACCTAACCTAACCTAACATCTTTTTAACCTGTCTCTTTTTTTACTGTCCGCATTATGAATCATTTAGGCAGTAAAATACAAATCGTTATACAAAATATCCTGACCTATTTCAATGTAAAATGGCAAGTGATTGTTTATCTTAGAGAGCTACTCGCTATAAGAAGTCTTCCGCTGCTACTGAATTAGTTTCCCATATGGCTGTTCCCGTACTATGTTTGATTTTTGTCTAATATTTTCAGAAAGACTTTAAAAGAGCGTAACATCAGACTCCTCCGATTAGATACATCAAGTGCGTACTCCGCAATGGCCGCCGAAAGATACGGCTTCGTTATGTATTACAAAGCACTTTACAAAGACATTAAGATGGATGGACAACCGCTTATAGTGCCAGCACCGCCGCATGAGGACGACAGGGTGTACGTGAAGGAACTGTTCCCGTTATAACTTAAACGAACTTAAGCAATGAAATCTTACTAGTACTTACATTTATTTGGAATAACTAAGTTGTTTTATTTACTAGCATAATGTGTAGTATTAGGTAAAGTAGCAGATTTTTATTACCTATGTAAAGAGAAAGGTACCGCTCAAACGTACAGTGGTAGATTAGACATTAGGTATATCAGCAATTCCTTAGGCGTATGCAAGTTTATCACGAAGACCGTCACCGTAATATAACATACAAACATTATTAAAATTATTAATATAAACAAAAATATTTTGTTACAACATATTTCAAATACAACCTTCAAATGGTTAGGTCAATAATATAAAGAAACATTGTCGCAGTCAATGTGACTAGTGGTTGAAAAAGAATAAATTGGTTGACTTTTGAGAAAATTACTTCTAAGAGTAAAGAAAAAATATCTTTGTTATTTTATAACAAATTTAAAGTGTAAGAAACGGATATCAAAATGGATGACTTGCCAATAGATTTTCTCTCCGTTTCGGCTAATGTTGTAAACACAAGTTATGCCTAATATATTTTGTACACACATTGCAAATAAATAAATGATTATTATATAAACACACGGGTCACATCGCGTTATAATCGAATTACCTTTATACAAGGTTCGACATTTCGGCAGAGTTACATCCACCGTGGTCACGAACTGACTGAAGCGCCGCGGCGTCTTCGTTCCCGAGTACTAGTCATTATTTTGTTCATCTACCCTCACTTGAATCGCACAATCACGTAAAGTTTGTTGCTGATATTATCCGCACGCGATATAGCTTGCAACGATTTTTTCCGCGAGTTGTATTTATTGATCACTGGATCCCAAGTCGTTGACAATCTGAAGCACTCTTCTCTGTTGAATATGTGATGCTTTTTGATCTCAACAGCTTTACGCGCCACTCTTGCATAATAGTGGGCATCAGTTGACGATCAGTTAACGTCGAACCTTGTATAAAGGTAATTCGATTATAACGTGATGTGACCCGTGTGTTTATATTACTGATTTTAGTATTGATTATTATCAGTATGAATCGCGAAAGTTTAAAATAAATGATTGTTATATAAAGGGCATGGTGTATTGGAAATTCTATAATTTTATAATTACATTTTCATAAGTTGTATATTGGTGAATTATGAGTCGAAACTATAACACAACTATAACAAGTTGTATGTATTATACATTATTATAATATATGCTTTAATTACTATTGTATACTTTTATTTCTAATTAAAACAGTGTGCATAATAAATAATTTTCTTTATTATTTCGTACAAAGTCACTTTCACATTTTGCATTGGGTTATTATAGACGCAATCTTCCGCTTCCGATTTGGATTTCGTTTTTGTTTCTAGACGATTTCTGCAATTAATACAAATTTAGACTTTTACATGACTTGAGATGTGTGCGAGAGTGCATGTCAGAACGTAAGCTTGCGTATATGTAATGACAAATAAGCTAGGACTGGCTAACTTAGCGGTACATGCCCTAATAAATAAGCTACAACTGGCTAACTTTGCGGTACATGCCCTAATAAATAAGCTATGACTGGCAACTTAGCGGTACATGCTCTAATTAATAAGCTATGACTGGCTAACTTAGCGGTACATGTTCTAATAAATGAGCTATGACTGGCTCACTTAGCGGTACATGCTCTAATAAATGAGCTATGACTGGCTAACTTAGCGGTACCTGCTCTAATAAATTTTTCCCGGACTGAAATTTTGAACATAAAAGTAGTTATTGTGAGTTAACTACAAGAGATAGACATGCTATCGCGGACTTTTTTATAGTATTTTTGTAGATCTATAATTCTCTAGTATATTACTTTAGTGTTCTCTACTGGTTTACGTGACGCACACGAATAAAGCTCCTAGCAGGAAAGTTTTTTACAACCACGCGACCTTTTTAATACAATTTATATAGAGTGGTAATAAACTATTAACCTAAAACTTCTGGAAGAATTCTTCCGAATTTCCTTTACCTTTGCAGTACCTTTCAGTAAAAATTGACCAAAAATTCGTTTAATAGATTTTGAGGAAATCTATCACATACAGACAGACAGGTTATGGGGACTTTATTTTATTATTTTTATAGACTTTTAAAGCAGAAATTTGAGTTGCCTAATGGGTGGTAAATAGCCACAACAAAATTTAAAATCATATCTTGACCAACATTATTCGTAACATAAATCCTTTTCCTCTGCCGCCGTGTGGTATCCGGCTGAATAGAATAGTACCACCCTCTTTTCTTACCGAGGTGTCGTAAAAGGCGACTAAGGTAAATCGACTCGCCGTGTGGTATCCGGCTGAGTAGACCACCCTCATTCTTATCGAGGTGTCGTAAAATACGACTAAGATAAGTTGACATCAGGCAGGTGGCCGGTCGTAAAATACGTAGCCAAATCATGCGACAATATGTCTATAACATGTTGTGACGACCCTACTTAGAGTGGGATAAGGGCAGGAAGATGATGATGAAATCCTTTTCCTCTGATTTTCAAATCCCAAGTATAGACTATCACTCAACAAATGCGCTTACACAAATGAAACAATATATTCAAAATATAACTATAAAATTACTTTTAATCATTTCTTTTACTATTCCTACTAAAATTACAAAATACTACATTACAAAGTTGAGGCGTCAAAAAAATAGATTACAAATATAATTATGAATATGTACTCAAAATATTGTCTTTGTCTACATTTATTTACATAAATAACTCTTAGCTACAATAATATATACAAAAATCTCTAGCTAAAGTAATCACTTCTTTTCGTTAGCCAAAGATTGTCCAAGCGAAGCAGTAGCTACTGAGGAGTTCGAAGCATTCACTATTTTATCTAACAACACCTGCGTGTGCGCCTGAAATAAATAAGTCTAATTAAAACGCATTTATAGTAAAATCATAAATATTATCAACCAATGAAGAATAATGAACATAGTGTAACGAAAGGAAAATGAGGAGAGCGGAAGTTGACGTAAAGATGTAAAGTTAGCTGTAGCGAGGTGTGCTGACAGGCGGAGAGGCGGCCTTTGTTGTTAATTGTGCGCGGAGTTGACGAGTTGTTGAAAAAAAGAACTGACTTTTGAGAAAATTACTTCTTATTCATTGAATAAGTGTAAGGAAAAGTATAGTTTTCATAATACTCTTTAAGCTTACTTCGTCAAGCGATCTTTTAAAGCTTGAATTCACTATCACTTTGACCTTTTTAAGCTAGACTCCCAACATAGTCTGTATTGTCTATAGCCTCAAGTGCACCGTCATTAGCAATTATCAATATAAAACCCTGCCTACAAATTTTATATCCCGGCCATCTCCATTTTATCTTCACGACACGATTAGTTATAATCACCCACCTTTATAGATTCCTGACGCATAAATTCAAATTCAAATTCAAATTCAAAATATTCTTTATTCAAGTGGACTGTTTACAGTACTTTTGAATCGTCAAATGTTTTAAAGAAGCTACCACTGATTCGGAAGTTTGCTCCTACCGAGAAGAATCAGCAAGAAACTCGGCGGCTAATCTTTTAAAAATTATTACAATTTGATGGTTACAGATAATCGTTGCAGCTGGATGCGTAGCTGACTGCAGTTAAGATAAGCTATCACTCAAATAATCCTCAATAGTATAGTAAGCTTTATGTAGCAACATGGTTTTGAGATAATTTCTAAACTTGTGTAAAGGCAAGTCCAGATAATGTTGAGGAATTTTGTTATAAAAACGTGTACCGAGACCGACAAATGATTTTCGGACCTTTTGGAGGCGTAATCTAGGCGTCATTAGTTTATGTCTGTTTCTTGTATGTCTGTCATACCTATCACTATTTTTACTATACAAGTGAATATTTTTACGTACAAATAGTATATTACTGTAGATGTATTGTGAAGCTACAGTCATAACGCCAATTTCTTTGAACTTTTCCCTAAGAGAATCACGAGGTTTCATATTATAAATACCACGTATAGCTCTTTTTTGCAAAACAAAGACCCTGTGAATATCAGCCGCTGTACCCCATAGCATGATTCCATATGACATAATGCTATGAAAATAGGAAAAATAAACAAGTTTTGCTGTGTCAACATCAGTTAATTGTCTAATTTTCCTAACAGCGTAGGCAGCGGAACTTAATTTTCCACAAAGGTTTGTTATATGGGGTCCCCATTGGATCTTTGTATCTAAGGTCATTCCTAAAAACACAGTTGTATTTTCTTTCACTAATATTTCATTATTTAATATAACATTTTCTGTTGGTCTGGTTCCATTAAGCAGTGAAAACTCTACGCATTTTGTCTTTTTTGTGTTTAAAAGTAGGTTATTTATGGTAAACCAGTGAGATATTTGAGACAAAGCATTATTCACATCGTCAAGATTTTCCTTATATCTGTCAACCTTAAAAATTAATGATGTATCATCTGCGAATAGTACAATGTCGCAAATACTGGGCACAAAATATGGCAAATCATTAATATATACTAAAAACAAGAAAGGACCTAAGATTGAACCTTGAGGCACACCCATAACTGTTACTGATCCGGATGACTTGACGTCATTTATACATACTCTTTGTAATCTATTGCAAAGAAAAGATGTAATAAGACTAAGCGCATTATCTTTGATCCCATAATGACGCAGCTTATACACGAGAGTTGTATGTTGGACACAATCAAACGCTTTAGACAAATCGCAGAAAATACCAATAGCGTTCTGCGAATTCTCCCAGGCATCAAAAATGTGTTTCAACAGCCTTGCGCCCGCATCTGTTGTTGATCCACCCTTAGTAAAACCGTACTGCTCAGTATGTAGTAATTTATTCAAATCGAAATGTCTGAGCAGTTGATTGTACATAATTTTTTCAAAAATCTTACTAAGAGTTGGTAATACTGAAATGGGTCTGTAATTATTGGGATCATTTTTATCACCTGATTTAAACAAAGGGATTAATTTACTATATTTCATGAGATCAGGAAATATTCCGGAATCTACAGCTCTATTAAAAATCAAGGCTAGATAAGGCGCAATAATTTCAATAATGTTATTCATTGTTTTCATGGACATGCCCCATAGATCTTGTGTTTTCTTCAATTCTATTGTTTTGAAGACCTTAAGAATGTCACATGGGGTAATATATTGAAAATAAAAGTTAGCACTGCACTCAGTGGAAATAGTTCTTAGTAAATTAAGAGCTTCTGTTGGCGAAGAATTAATACATTGAGTGGTCGCAATTGGTATATTTTGGAAGAAATTTTCAAATGTTTTAGCGACCTCTGCATCAGAAGTAATGATTTGATCATTAATAATAAGCTTAAATTCACGATTATTTTTTTTATTTCTACCTAATTCATCGCCTATAATATCCCAGGTGGCTTTTATTTTATTGTCTGCCTTCATAATTTTTTGTTTGATAAATAGCGACTTAGCTTGTATGCAAACAATTTTAAATAGCTTTGAGTAGTTTTTTACATATTCAACAAATGTGGGGGTTTTATTAAATTGTTTTTGTGCGTACAAATCAAATAATTTATTTCTACTCTTAAAAATGCCAACAGTTGCCCAATCACTAAATTTCAAGTTTTTTAGTACACTTTTTTCCACGGTTCCATACATACTCCAAGCATAGCTTATTGTTTTTTTATTGGTTTTGTTATTAAGAAAAATAAGAATTACTGACAATTATTAATCAGTAGATAGTAATACAGAAACATCATAGCCCAGGCGTTTTAACCTTTAATACTTCTAAGACTGTTCTACTCTTCCTTTTTAGCCCAAGGAAGGAACCTCATGTTTCTTCTCCTGAACCTCATGAAGAAAATAGTTTCTCAAAGTTTTTTCTACTCAAATCATCATTCGCTTACCTTTATCACACTCTCCATTCTCCTCTATCATTAGTCAACTCCAGAGTTCACTAATGATAATGCCACTCCTTTAACATGCATATCATTTTTTACACAATCATTCCATCTTTTTTTCCTACCTCCTGCCATACATCCATCCACATTCATATTTAAAACTCTTTTGGTCACATGATTTTCATCCCTCCTCATTACATGACCATACCAACTTAGTCTCGCACTTCTCATCTTTTCTGTAATGGGCGCAACTTTCAGAGTTTAAGTTTTTTTTCTACTCAAATATTTCGTCAGAGTCAGTTCGTGACCACGGTGGATGCAACTCTGCCGAAACGTAGAACCTTATACAAAGGTAATCGATTATAACGCGATGTGACCCATATGTTTATATAATAATCAGTATGAATCGCGAAAGTTTAAAATCTACTATTTATTCAATTTTAATACAAACATTTCAATACGACAATGCATGTAAGGTAGAACTGGCAGGTGGAGAGTACATTAAAAGGGAGGGAGGGAAGGACAGGGACAAAGTGTGAGTCCTGAGGGACGGCGCACCGCATGACGGACTGAAGTAGAATGCACTGTAAAATGCGTGCGACCGCTCGCAATTGAAGAAAGCTTTTTTTAAATATTATTACGTAAGTACCTGGGTGACCGAGTGTTGCTAGGTAATTTTTAAAATAATGTAAAAAATAATACGGCAGGTGGGGTTCGATCCTAGGTGTTTGCAACTCTCTAGACGTTCCTCAAATGAACAACCATGACTTTACGTTTGATACCGAAAAATAGTGAAATTTTAGAGCCCGAAAACAGGGATAAAACGACATTTTTTTAACTAAAACTTGGATCGATTTTTCTCCCCCAAAACCCCCTACATGCTGAATTTCAGGAAAATCGTTGAAGCCGTTTCCAAGATTCTGAAAAAATATATATATACATACATGATTAACTCATTTAAATATAAATAAATAATAAATAAATAAATAAATAAATAAATATAAATATATATGGGACACTTACATACACGGTCGTCCATCCCCAAAGTAAGTAACTTAATACTTGTGTTATGGGTGACAGACGACTGGTGAATATATACTTATAATGTTTTTAAATACATACTTAAATACAAATATACACCCAGGCTCAAAGACCAAGAAATTCATTTATGGAAAGTGTTGGCCCTCGGCGGGAATCGAACCCGCGACCCCTGGAGCTGTAGGCAGGGTCACTACCCACTGCTCCAACGGGCCAGTCATATATTATATTGCGTATATATTACGTATATGCGTTTTGATTTTCTCTGATCAGTTGCGTAACCCTTGTCAAAGTTTGAGGGAAGCCTAGGGGATCCGTGGAACGGAAGTTGAAGACCCCTGCCATAACCAATTGTCTATAAATATTAATTTTACTCACATCATTTGTTCTTGTCTTTGCAGAACCTCTGACCTTATCTAATTCTTCTGCAAGCATCATTGACTTCTGGTCGACCTTCTTTCGATGTAAAAAGTATGACTGTCTACAAAAAATAAGAGACAAAGATTACTATAGAATACATGAAAAATAATAAGAATCTATTATTGAAAACCTTAGTTCTTAAATCTATTGCTAATAACGATGAATAATTACTGAAAGATATGACCAGATATTTTTTCTTATAATATGTAAGCAATTAATTGTAATTTATTTAAACATACCTTATCACAACGACTTGTAGAATAACTCCAATAAAAGCAATACCAAAACAAACCATTATTATGGCAATATTTGGCACTTTCTTCACACCTCTTATACCATAGTAATTTGTATTAGAGTTGTTCTGTCCAGATTTCTGTTGAGCGTATTGATATGCATATTGTGGATTATTTCGTAAGCTGAAAATATAAAAAATATACAAATTAAGTTTACTATAGCAAAATGGAACTATAAAAAAGAATATTTTTTTAAATAAATTTATATAAAATATTTTTTTTTTTTCATATAAGAGTATAAAATTACTTTTAAATATACATGTTACATATTACATATATTTAAGACAAATATTTTTGTACATCATAGATATATTCTTCCAGACTGAAGGTCATGACTATAAATAAGGTTGTTATTAGTGTTGTCAACAATTTCTTATAAATAAAATAAAAAAAAATTAAAAATAGTGCTTTAAGGTTCTCAGGTATTTAAAGTAAAGTTTAGAAAAAAAGTTTTAAAATGCTGAAGTTATGTTAGAATTATTGTGCTATAATCCGCAAAATCGTAATCGCATTGAAATTGTGTTGTAGAACCTATACTCTTGGGGGTGCTTTAGTTACAAAACAAAATGTTTGTAGAAATTGTAGTAGTGAGTGTGTGTAGTGCTTGTGGTGTGTCGTTGGTGGCTTCATTTAGTAATGTGTGGTGACTGATCCTGCATGTATAAGTTACATGAACATTGTCTGCTCCTACACTCAATATTACATAGATTCTATAATAACTTTTGTACTATGGAATTCTGCTAACACCTGCTTCCAGAAATTATATAAATTATTCATAAAAAAACCTACTTGTAAGGTACATGTGTCCTGTAAACATAGGAGCTAGCACTTCCAACTTCTGTTGTGCTATCATAGATGGCTCTGCTTCCAGGTTTACTAAGAACATTATACGCTTCAACGATCCTTACAAAATGCTCCTGTGCTTTTGCACTCTTGTTCTTATCTGGATGATACTGTAAGATTTAATTATGTGATAATCAGTATACAACATGTATGCAGTGTGGTATCCGGCTAAGTAGAATAGACCAACCTCATTTCTTATTGAGGTGTCGTAAAAGGCGACTAAGGTATTTTGACCTTCCATGTGGTATCCGGTTTAGTAGAATAGACCACTCTCTTTCTTACCGAGGTGTCGAAAATACGACTAAGGTAAGTTGACGTCAGGCAGGCGGCCGGTCGTGAAAACGCAACCAAATCATGTGACAGCATGTTTATAACATTTTGTGTGACCCCACTTAGAGTGGGATAAGGGCAGGAAGATGATGATTATATACTTTTATTATATGTTGTGGTAGCCCAGCAGTAACACTGTGCGACTCTTTCGAGGTGGTCACGTGTTCAAACCCGGGCAGACACCAATGAGTATTTCTTTAAAAACTTATGTATCCAATTGATAATTCCAATTTATCACACACTTATCGGTGAAGGTAAACATAGTGAGGAAACCTGCATATTTGAGAATTCTGGAGATATGTGTCACCTACCAATCCGCATTAGAGCAGCATGGTAGGTCTTAGCTCCAATTTGTCTCCCCAAAAACAGAGAGAAGAGGCCTATTCCTAGTAGTGGGAGAGTAACAGGCCGCTATTTATTATATACTTTTTGTTAGAGGTAAACATTGATTGAAACCTATATATCCCATTCAATCCTTATAAAACTATTATGAATATCTCATGAAGGTGTGGGTATGTTTATCTTGGATTCTTTAATTATTTTACTTCAGGAACATCAGTCAAGGCAGTCTTTGAGTATTTTTAAATTTAACCTTTTCTGCTACATGTGTATAATATCATATATAATTCCTTAATTATTATAAGCTTCTATCATAATATGCAATTATTATTAAAACACTATTAAATGTAGTGTGCAACGGAAAAAGCAGCATCAGTAGACCCCAAAGTACTTTTATAGCTGGTCCGTTGGCGCCGATCCCGTGAAGATACATATGTCCAGAAGTATACGTTCATCAGTCGATAAAGAAAGACGAAAAGGTGGTATGAAGTAACTGGCAAGGCTACAGTTACACCTATTCGAACGTGGGGCATTGAGCTACTGGATACGTCTTCTGTAGCCTCATTAAAAGTCCACCTTAAGCAGATACTATTTATCTAATTAATAATTTATATAATTACCTCTTTGCTCATCTGAATATATGCTTCTTTTATATCTTTATCTGAACAGTTTTGACGTAAATTAAGAACTTCATAGTGACTTCTTCTATTGGAACTGCAAAATAAAATGGATAACGTAATTATATGTGCATCAAATTGTATAATAAAAATAAATTTATCATACCTATATAAACGTATAAGTGTGCATATTGTTTTCAGATCAGGATTCCGTTTAAATGGATACATAACGATTTCGTAAATCCAGTATTTATGATTTTTAGGACGATCATGGTATTATTTGGCAATTTCCATTTTTTGTCGACATTCACCAAAAACAAGATATTAACGTCAACGTCAAATTATAGTTTCCACTGTCATAATGACATGACAGTGAAAACTATAATTTGACGTTGACAACAATTACACAATCACAAAATTACACAGATTATTATTATATACTTTATACTTTAGGTAAGGACCGAAGATCATACAAGTAAAGTTCAATAGATAGATACAAAAATGTAAATCAGTTCAAACATTTTAAAGAAAATATATGTACTATACCAGTGTTTCCCAACGTGGGGCCCACGACCCACAGGGGGGCAATTTGATGGTTAACAATTAACAATTCAATTTTTAATATTAAAATTTATGTATGTTACTTAGGGGGGCAAAATAATTTTAAACGTGGGGCATGGGCCAAAAAAGTTGGGAAACACTGTACTATACAGTAGTAACAACTCAATATTCAATAACAAATATTATATAGTATTCAATGACAAAAAATAAATATTTAATTTTTGTTGCTGCATTCTATTTAGTGTCGTTTTGTTTGTATCGTTGAATTTTTTTTTTGAATATTATCATTTTTGTACAAAAAAAATATATAACATATTATAGGCAATGTTTTATGATTAAGATTTATGATAGAACAATGAGGGAAGAACCATTCTAGTATTACACCCACTGCATATTTACTATTTAAAGAAAAAAGAAGTTTTAGAAGGTAAGGTACGAATTTTTAGTGACTGTAGGGGTCTACCAATGCTGCATTTTAAAATTTCGAAGAGTTAGTGAGACCCACCATTGATTTATTTTATTTTATTTGATTGCCTTTAATTTTATTTTGCAATCATTTCCAAGATGTTCATTGAATTATATGGTGCTAAAGAACCATATAGGTAAGCATAAAATGCTTATAGGACTAATATAATTCAGTTGGTAACGATCTTGATACTGTTTCCATCCAATTTTAATGAAACCTCCCTGGTGACACGTGAAATATTTTTAACATTTATCGTCATATATAAATAATTCACACGAAATCTTACGAATAAACCTTTCTTATTAGTCTATTGGAGAAAACCGCATAAAATACGATTACTAGTTTTTTTAGTTTATCGCAGTCAAACAGGAATACAGACGCGGTGGGGGAGACTTTGTTTTATAGTACATAGTAATAAAGCTCATCGATCTTGTCAGTACTACTCGTACGTACCTACGTATATAGTTAAAAAAAAGATTCTATAAAAAAAAGTACGATCACTAAATACATTTATAGACAAACGATCAATAACAAATGTAAGCGAAGAGAACCTACATCTGGAAAAAAGTTTAAGTATGGATCATCCAGTTTATATTGATATGGATTATTAATAATTTTAAATTAAAACCGCCTTTTAACATTCTTTGCATATTAATAGAATTGTATTTTAATAATATTTATGTTAGTGTTCTATCACTTTAATTTTTTCGTTAATTCATTCATTTAATTCTATTAATAACTCTATAAACTCTATAACTAAATATAAACCTACCTATGTATATCGAATGAAAAATATTTTCAGTTTAAAAAGACTGAAAATCACTAAGCCTGTGTACAAAGCTGTGTACAAACCAAGAATATAAAGATTCGATTAAATTTTTTATTTAATGTGTCTCAAGTCGACACATAACGCAGATGTTTTTTCGAAATTTTGTATAAAAGAGTTTAGAATTATAGTTAAATACTTTTATAAAAAATATTTACATTTTTTAATACATTTTTGTAAAATTTAATTAATAATAATTGATAAATAAAATATTAGTTTCATGTCACTCTCTGTTACGTGGCATAAATCGGATTAATCGGCGGCAATTTGGGCTTCCCAAAAATAATTAAATTATAGACAACATATTTAATTTATATATTCTGTACCATATGTATATCAATACGATATGTCAAAGAAAGTTTGTTTCATATGTATGTTCAAAATTCAAAATTCGTTTATACTGTATTGTATCAACTACTTGTACTTGTATCAACATGAAATAAATAGTTTAGGGCGAAATTAAATTTTATTAAAGTATATTATTAGTATTCATAGTTATTATTGCGAAGATTTTAATTTGGAAGAATCGAAAGGTAAAAACTAGTAAAATTAAATCTTGTTGCAATTACAGATTTATTTTAATGCGTGCTTTGCTTGACGCTTTTATTGCTTTTTAGTTTCAATATATCAATAATAATTAAAATTTTCATAATCTAAATAGTATAAAATCACATAGTAGTTTAGTGCTAATAACTTATTTAGATCCTATTTGTGCACTTATTTACCTTGAAACGTTATCATAGTAGTTTTTTCTAATGCATTATGCATTTTCTTCATGCTATAATTCGAGTGTATATCACTTATACGAAGACCCTATGCGCGACATAGTTGGCAAGATTGACCGTGCCGGCTGTCGACCGCGGCCCGATGCGCGCAGTGTTCGCGCGGTAAACGGCGCGGGTGGACGTACGGTCATGCGAGAATCCGGCAACAGGATGGCCGAACTGCAGTTCGAGGCGCCGCTTGCTCAAATTGAAGAGGCGGACGACTGTCTGTCAACAGCAGACTATCAGAAGACGATAAACGGCAACGATATACGTCTAAACAACATCAACAATCTCAAAAGTGAAATGGTAAAATTCAAAACCGATTCCAATAAAATCAACGATAATGACGAACCGAAACCGGTGAAGTGTAAACAGGACAATATACAGAACTGTGAAGGAGACAACTTTACGGAGACTTTCTCCGGATCGCTTGAAGATCTGGTGAATACTTTTGACGAGAAGATTACCAAGTGCTTTGGTAATTACGAAGAAAGCGTGGAGAAGCTGGCTCCAGTGCAAGTTCGTTCGCAGGAGGAAATAATGAGCGAGTGCCAGTAAGTATCAATTACCTCGAAATATCTCAGTAATTAATTGGAGTAATGATTATGATATCATCAATTATTATTTAAAAAAAAATATTTCAATAATTTTAAATAATACTCAAATTAAATTGTTTTTTATAGAGGTAATTGAAAAATATAGTCAAAGTAATCTTGGGGGTTTTCGAAGCATAAACAAAAAGGGCGGGCTTTGCGCATGGCTTTAGTGGTAGCGGAATCGATCGATGCTTTGGTTGGGGGTGTCGGAGAGGGTGCGTGGAGGCTAGCGATGACGCATCCGACCTGCCCCGCTTTGTTCCAACCCAAACCCCAATACGAAATATCGCACGCGACCAGCCACTGACCTTTTGCGACCGAATTATGCCAAGAGTAACTGATAAATGACCCCTATTTGCTCATACGACGTAAAATTAATGCTTGAAGTAAATAAGGCACTAAGTACCAAAAAATTAAAATTCGAACTAAATATGCAATTTGGTTCTAAAACCAATTTTAGAACGAAATAGCGTACTTAGTTCGAATTTTAATTTTTAGGTACTTATTGCCTTATTTACTTCAAGTGTTCAAGTAATACAGATAAGATGTTGCATTGTTTGGTAGAATTGGTTTTGACGTAACATTTTTCAATTAATTTCCATGTCTAAACAATATCTAGGTCACTGCAGATTTACTTATCTACACTGTATTATTTCACTTTTGTAATTAGTTATGTACCGTTTTGTATACTGTATAGTTACTTTTATTGCGTAATATATGATAAAATTTGTGTTATTTATGTTATAATTTAGTCATATTCAAGTTTTATATATGTGCAAAAGTACAGGCATGAAAATTGAAGTAAATATCACATTTCCTTCAAAGTTAAATTGAAATAATTTAATTTAAAATATATTTACTCCTAAATCCTATTATCTACTAGTAATGTATGTATGTATGTATTTATTTCTATAATCAACATTTGTTGTATTAATTGGTTTCGTTTATCATGGGAACAATTATATCGCGGAAAAATATTAATTAATGGATTAAAATTCCTATCTTTTGATGATTAGAATCTAAAAAAGAATAACAAATGGAAGCACCAATTAAGCGACGCTGTTTTTTTGTTTAACAGTTTTTCGGGCATACTTATGAGCAATATCGACACAATACACTTTATAACAGTGTTATAAGACTATACTAAAAACTGAATTGATCTTTGAACTTATTTAAGGAGTTGGAAAATGTCAAATCTATACATATTATAAAACAAAGTCCCTTAAACCTGTCTGTCTGTATGTAATTGATTTCTTCGAAATCTACTGAACGAATTTTTGACGATTTTTACAAAAAGTGCAATTCTTGAGAAACGCTTAGATTAAGAGTATATTACATTAGAATTTACGTGAAAAATACTCGGTGAGAGTGATTTCCTACCTGGGTGATAGCCACGCAAAAATGATGTTCCAATGTACCTGTAAAAAATGTTCTTATTTATGTGTCTAACACTATGTACTCATTTTTGTAATTATCCGTCATTATGTAAAGAGCACGTAAGCTTCATCTAACCACAAGTGACAAGTGACACTTTCAAAAGACTCCTTTCAAGAAACCTTATGGTTATACTCCTGTGTTTTGTGTCATTTATGAGAACCCTAACATAATAGCGAGACTCGCATCTCCCCATTGTTTATATTAAAAAGCTTTTTGCTACTTCTATCTTTCACTCGTGGGAAGGTGATTGTCGACTACTTCCATGAGACGTATATGTTTCTTTGTTTCGTAATTTAAAATTTCCATAAACAACAAGCTACCGATAATAATAAATAATTATTGTAAAAAAAATAATAGGTTTTTGGCCTGTATAAGAAATATAGGTCTTATTGTGTAAAGTCAGTATTAGCCTTCTAGTGTCAAACCGAACTTTTGGAACCGATCCAGATGACCCAGATGCTACAATGTGGAAGAGTTTATAAATTTGAGAATTTGCGACAATTTTATGGAAATCGTAATACATTATGTAATCTATTTAAGATTCAGTGATCTAATAAATAAGTAATAAAACTATTTTAAAATTGGTAACAGTTGTAGAACAATAAAAGTTACTAGAAACATACTATTGACCCGATTACGCGAATATTTTTTCACTTTAAATGTAGTTTTGTATTTTAAATGTATTTATTTTTATTTGAACTAGAATGAGATCATATATGAGAAATAGATCATGCAATTTAAATGACAAATACAACCGGTTTATAATATTTATAATGCGCATATTAATCACTTGTCCATAAAGATGTAGTCAAGTGTTAATGCCAGAATTTTAATGTTTAAGTTACATATGAAACATAACTATACTTTAAAACATATAAACACTATTAGAAAATCGGCCAAATAACCATATTAATATTTTAAATACGAAAGTTTGTCTATCTGTCACGACTAATTCGCTAGAGAAAAATTGATACCTCTATATACCGGGCTAACATATAACAAAAATTAACATGGGATACAAAAATCTCATTTATCTGTCTGGAACAGGCAAAAATTATATATTAACTAAGGGTAACTTAATTTAAAGCGGCACAAACGTAAGTCGGGTACCAGAAATATACAAAAAATCAAAATCTTGTACACTATTTATATATTTGATTGATTTATTGCATTATTTTACTGTATGTAAAATAATATTCACCACGAAGTATATTAACTATATAAAAGGGTTAATATTCTTTATACACGACCTATTTAAAAAATGTTGAACAGGTGCACTGCGTTGATTCCGGCGTGATTCTTGTCGAATGCAGTGGGCGCAGATGTTGTGGTCACCTTTCGTGACTGACAGGAACACCTTGCCGAATATTTAAAAACCTCCACGCGATTTCTTGCCAACTTGCCAAATGCGATTCGCTTATGTTCCATACTGTAACTCGATATTACTTGTCATTATCATAAATATTAGAACTATTAAGAAATTAACATTATAAATATTAAGAAGGTTATGCAGTCCTTTTTATATGTATTGAGGATATCATAAATGTTAAAAGTGGATTTATAGGCTATCCGTTTAACTCAGACTTTGTCTGCGGAGTAAAAGACGCGGAGGTAGGATAAGAACAGGACTGAGGTAGGTGTGAGTGACGACCGCCCATAGCGTGATATACAAGAGGTGCCCACGCGCACCTACCTCTACCTAGTTAAAAGGTTAGCCTATAGCCAGTAGCCAAGCGCAGTAAAGAAAGGCCCTGAATTGAATTTGAACTATTGGAATGGCGTGTGACCGACTGGTGAGAACCCATAACCCTTACCAGAGCGCCACGGGTTCGAAAACCGCGCTAGCAATTTTAATTTTTTAAAGAAAAGCTATGCCCTTAATTTATACTTACAATCACACTCTCTTTCGGAACAACTTGGTGGGTCTAAACACAAATCCTTCCTTCCCAATCATTAGAGAGCTTTTCTGCAGTGAGATAGTAATAGGTTTACTTTTTCTTTATACGTGTCACCTTTAGATATAAGTTTGACAAGTAAAGTTCATACATTATTCACCACCCAGTTGTTATTCATGATATGGCGCCGTGTATTAACATCTATCGCGGCACACGACCCACGTCCGTCGATATGCAGTTCCTTTCGAATACAAATTATAACTACCATCACGTCTGCAAATGATATCAAACCTCAGACCTAAGAAACAGATAGATGTAGTGCACGAAACCAAAAAAATAGTTTTTCGGCCTACTATTTGACATTACCAAACCATTTTTCCTTATATGAATTCGAAAATCTAAGGCGAACGTTGTCTTAAGCAATGGTCCATTCAAAGTTTGGCGAATTCACTGATGCTAGTAGAGCTTCAGCGCTTTGTTCTCTGCATTTCACACCATCGACTATGGTTCTATGCACTGTCCTGTTTAGTAACGCTATAAACGCCATTAGGGCTATCAGAATATTGTCAATTAAAAGAAAAAAATATTTTATCAATACCATGTAAAGCATTATATAGCTTAACACGTAACCTTTGAAAGTAAGTCCTTAAATGGTTATACTACATTGTTCAGCACGACTTTGTCTTTGTTTTCTTTGATCTAAGCATAAAAGAATATTTGCGATCATCAATTAACGGTATAAGTATTGTCAAATAACATTATCAAATTACATTCATTGCAGAATTTACTGTCTAATGAATTTTACGATCATGCACTAATTCGCATTTCTACTACGAAATGAAATATTTGCTATTTATCTATTATAATTTACTGTTGTTGCATCAGGGGTATTGATTAAATAATACAATATAACGTTCTGAAATATTTTAAATGTATAGTTTTCTTAGCACCTTTTTCGCGAAAAGTTTTTTATTAAATGCTTTTATTAATAATAGAGGAAATAATACAGAATTGCTTTAAGAAGAGTGAGATAGTTTTCGTGATAATAAACTTGAAACTGATGCATCGATTAAAATGTAATACTAGAAGAAATATTAAATGTAATGATACGTAATTAGTGAAAACTGAATATTGAAACAGTACATTAGTATTGTGTGAAGTTATGTTCAAACGTGAACCTTGTGCGCAATAGCCTCAATTATGTTAAAATTTATGTACGTGCATTATTTAATACTAGCTTCAGCTAGTCTTCAAGAGATCTTGAGTATAAAGATTAAAAGTAAGCAAACCTCGCAGCCTTCTAACTATACGCATTACAAAATGTACATTATGATGCTATTGAATATAACAAAGAAAATCTTGAACTTGACTTGAAATTTGCCAATGTAAATGTCAAATTCACCATTCTCCTGCCCTTATTTCACTAAGCGGTAGGTACGATATGTCTTATCTTCTCTCATCTATCAATCATCTATATGTCTTATCTATCAATCATCAACATTAAAGCTTCCTATATAAATGAATTTTAATGCATCAATTTTCATATAATTTAATTGGAGTTTCGTATGTATAATTCAATTGCATACAATAAATTTCAAATATTAACAGGAGAAACGCAAAATTCGGTTAATCAAATATTTTCTGTTAAAAATATATCTTTGAAAAACTAAATAAAGAAATAAGTATATGGAACAATTGCACACACGGTCGTCCGTTTAACCGTCCACAGAATCGGAACCAACAAATTGTTTTTAGAAAATGAAATCGAACCCATGATCCTTGGAGCTGATGGCAAGGTCACTGCCACCTGCGCATACTGGCCAGTTATGAATTCAGTTAATGTAATTATCATGAATGTATTTATACAATAGTATCTTTTCACCTGACTTACATGTTACATATTATTTCACAATCGCAATTCTGTGTTAGTTTCGGTTTCCGAACATAGTCAAACGTAAATACAACCGATAAAAATTTAATTGAACGATCGCATGTCTGTTTTAATCTTAATTACTACAGCCTTCCTGAACTTTCTAATACTATATAGGTGCAATATATCTTATGTATTTCTTTGAGGATATATCAATGGAGAATTTTGTTAAAATCTATTATTATTTCTAATCTCAGGAACTACTGGACCGGTTTGATAAATTATTTTAGTGTCAGATAGTCCATTTATCAAGGAATTCTATATCATATTATATATATATATATATATATATATATATATATATATATATATATATAACATTATATAATATATATTATATATATAATTAAATAAAATAAATAACGTCTTAACAACCATCTTAGTACTAATATTACCTGTGCTACGAGTGTCTACCTCCTTCTGGATCAAAACAGTGATTCCCTGACTTACACATAATCAAATGCTATAATTGACGCGTCTGTTGTGTTTTTATGTTATGTGTTTACGTGTGTGTTTGCGGGCACGTATATGTTTGTGCGTGTGCGCGCTCTCGTATGCTCGTAAAAAATATGTAAAAAATTAAAACTAATCTTGTTCAAACTTTTACTTAATTTATTGTGGTGTACAAAAAAGTAAATATATTTACAAAATTTATAATTTGATTTAATGTATATATTTTTTTTATATAATAAATATTAACGCATAACAAAAAATACTTATCATAAGTGGTTTGTTTTTGTACAGTAGAATAATTTAACTATCGAATATAACGTAATTGTTAAACACGGAGCGCTTCATATACTCGTACTTGTATATGCGCTGCTTGAAGCAATTATCAGGAGACTTATCTTTTCGTCACAATTTGCATGCATATCAGCTGTTCCGGTACGGACGGATGCCCTAGATAATAATATTACGACGAATTAGCAGTTCTCATTGTCTGCAGCAGCAATTTGCATGTTTGGAACGATTTGGCATACACTATCTACTGTTTTTTTTTTTACTTTCCTTCCCTGAATTCTCAGACTTGTTAACAAGTCAATTCACTAGTTTTTTCAGTCTGTATAATCTTAAGCGTATATTTATGAAGTTACAATGCAGGTATAAATAACTTTAGTAATGTAAAGAACCGGCAAATCGGACTTAGGGGAAACAGTAGCGTGGTGGGTTAAAGTTCAATCCTAAAATAAAAGAGGCCAATGCCAACTATTGGTGCTAGTGGGCTGTAAAAAATAATAAAGTTATGTAAAGAATATAAATTATTTTCAATACATCTCAAGTTTGAATTAAGAATAACAACACACAGAACAATAATCTCATGTTTGAATTAAGAAAAGAGCACTGTTTGACTCTGTCAGAACGAAAATGGTTTTAAAGAGCAAACATATTTAACATGTTAACAGAATAGATATATAAGTAAATATTTAAAGGGAATCGGCAAGTAAAATAGAAACTTGATTGTCGTTGCTTTGATTTTTAGAGTAACACAATTTTTATTTGCCGCTCAAAAAAAATACTTTTAATTGACTTATAAAACGACAATTTTAGTTAATTCAGTAAAATGGAAAAACTACGATTTAGATTTGTAGTAATGTGAGCATCAGAAAATAAATTTATATCATCATCATTTTATTTATTTGCGAACGAACTTTTAACCTTGACATCGTGTGCATGGACTTCAGTATTGAAATAAAAAAAATGATTTTGTCACTTTTCAGCTCTTCAACTATCTGCATATACCAAAAGTCACACTAATCAATTGAATTAGTTAATATTTAACAATAACTAATTGAAAATAATTAATGTTAAGTTAAGTTTTTTTATGTCTAATTACCCAGATAGATGACATTGCATATTTTGTTTTATCGTATACGTCCATCAAAAACTAAACAAATACAGATTTTTTATCTATGTACACTGTATGTATTCGTGTGGCCGTGTGTGATTTGCAATGAATGTGATGAAAAATAAAACTGCAATTAATCTATCAACCATCAAGCTCGCGAATATATTACACAAGGTATAAAATCTGCTCTTATCTCCGTTTGACTTAAAAAAATATTTCATAACCATACTTTTAATTGCGCCTTAAAAATTGCAGACAAATAATACAGTGTTATCCATTAGTCACATGACGTATCTAGATTACACTTATACACTGTCCATTATATTAATCATCTTTTGACAGATTGACGATTTACATATTTAGTGATGTCCTAAAGATTCTCGTATGCGATACCATTCCGATTATAGTACCTACTATCATTAATCGAATTACGTACCTAAGTAATTCGATTAATGATAACCTACGTAAACTAATAACAGATATAGAAATCAACATTTTGATTTAATATTGCCTTAGTTTTTTGAAAATAAATGTTAATCCGTGTGTATTTATTATAATCATAAAAAATATATTATACATCAACTGGCAACATCAACAGACCTTCCGCTCGGCCGCCATTTTGACGTGATCTGTCACTCTCAACGAAACGCCCGTGATAGTCACACGCATTTACGTTCGCTGAGTGTTCTCTCGCATCTGTTACACCTTGAGTTAAGTAGCTTTATTCCTCGGAAAAACTTTTGTGAAACTTATATTAATTGATCGTGAAAATGCCGAAAGGACGTGTGTTGAAAGCACAATCGAGACAGTTAGTGTTAAAACTTCATGAGTATTTTGAGCAAGAAAATCAAAATGGCGGACCTCTTATACCTATCACGCAAGTCCGAAACCGTGTTGCAGCCGCGTTGGGGATCAGTCTATCAACTGTGATTAAAATCACTACTGATGCCTACGGCAGGAGCGGCTTGGAGCAAAACAAACCATCTACACCAAAAAGAAAGCGCCGGGCTCATAAGGTGACAGCTGTTGATGACTTTGACGCTGACGCTATTCGTCGTCATGTATATGATTACTACTTGAGAAAAGAAATTCCAACTTTGAGAAAACTTATTGTTTCTTTGAAAAGAAGTGGTCTATTTCATGGTGAAAAATCTTCTTTGGTCAAAGTTTTGAACACAATTGGCTTTTCATATAAAAAGTTAAATAAAAGAAAATTATTAATGGAACGCACAGATATAGCTATAGCACGTTGTGATTTTTTAAGAGAGGCAAAGAAAATACAAGATTGGGCAAATATTGTTTTCACGGATGAAACATGGCTCAACGCTAACCACACACTATCTCGTTTCTGGACTGATGATACTGCTGATTCCACTTCCTCAGTACCAATGGGAAAAGGTGAGCGCCTAATCATTTGCCATGCAGGTACAGCAAAAGGATTTGTACAAGACGCACTGTTGGCATTTAAATCGAAGAAATCAAATGACTACCACGAAGAGATGAATGCAAATGTGTATGAAGAGTGGTTCAAAAAAATGCTCATTTCATTGGAAGAACCATCAATAATTTTTATTGATAATGCGCCCTACCACTCCCGTCAAATTGACAAAATGCCAACACAGGCTAATAAAAAGCATGAAATAATTAATTGGCTTCGGGACAATGGAGAAAATGTGGACGACTCAATGTTAAAAGTTGAATTAATAAAAATATTAAAAACCAAAAAGAGAGCAAAACGCTATGTAATTAATGAAATGGCAGCAGAATATGGCCATACTGTTCTTCGGATTCCTCCATACCACTGCCAGTACAACGCACTAGAACTTATATGGGCACAAGTAAAAGGGCATGCTGCGAGATGCAATACAAGCCCCCCATTCACAGCGAATAAAATGTTGCAATTGCTAAAAAATGCTTGCACCCACGTAACGGCCGAGAACTGGGCAAGTGTGGTGGAAAGAACTAAAAGAGTAATATTCTCTGATTGGGAACGTGATATTGCGTTTGATAATATATTATCTACACAAGAGCTAATAATAACTGCTACTGAAGACTCCTCATCGGAGGAGTCTAGTGTTGATTATCATTCCGACGACTCGTGCTAATAAAATAAATTAAAATATCCTGATTGTTTTATTTGTATTCATGTATTAACTAAGAAGAAAGTAAAACTTTATATAATGTTATTAAATGTCTTTTAATACTCGTAACATCGATTTCTACCGATTATTTTTAATCTGTGGCATAATCGTAGTAACCATTATGTGTGACATCACTAAGTGGGCGGTACCCATCCATAAAGTACAAATATTATTTGTATGATATTTGTACGTAAGCAATACAAAACTTAATGAGCGTGAGCTGTCAAAAGACTGATAATATGATGGACGCAGTATAGTCACAAATTGCCATCTGGGTCTTTGAGGTTTAAATATTATTTTATAATAAGTTTGACATTAAACACTTTCCAGATCTCACCTTACAGAAAACCATTTCTTTGTCACAACGACACAATTTATATGTAAAATAATCGATATAAGTACATAAAGATAAGAAGTCTGGTCATCGCATCACCTACGCATGCAGGTAAAGTCAACGACCTACGTTTCGCGAAGAAAAACTCATGTTACATGATTGCTGCTTGTTTTACCTGATTTTTTTTGAAAGGTTAAATATGGTCTTTGACTGAACTCACCTAAGTAAATCTACAGAACTGAACATTTTCAATATGAAAAATGATTAAAATTAGATATGATTATGATCTTTAAGTAAAGAAGAAATCAGGTTTGAAAAACCCTAATAAATGATTACATAAACATAACTTACCTTACCTTAGTAACGAAATGTACTAACAAAGACCCCCTAGAGTCGGTCGTTCGAAGCCGGTTTATAAAGGTAACCCTTTCATTAGAAAGTTTGTGTTAAATTGTTTATAGCAACGAAAGGTGGGTCATAATGGTAAAGTTCTTATGGAGCTGTATTACTGTAAAGAGCTCAATCTTTACATCTTAACATATTTTAAATATTTTTAGACATTCCACATACATGTATAATTTGAATCAAAGGAATAAAAAATGTTTTGATACGATAAATAAAGGAAGTATTCGGTTGCTCGTTAGCAAGATAAATTAAAATTTTGTACATATAATTTATCAGTTAACGCTTTCCCACATTATAGGTCATCCATCAAACGTCATTCACGTTGGAAAGTTTTGACAGCAGCTCTTTAATAAAATTGATAATATTAGATACTTACATGTATAAATCTAAAATAACAAGATAAATCACGTTCATAATTGGTATCTGTTGAATTTTTTTAATGAGATATGTTAACCAATACAATTTCTATAATTATTATAAAAAAAGTTCCCAAAAGCTCTCTGTCTGTAATCGATTTTCTCAAAATGTACTGAACGGATTTTTGTAAAATTGAAGGTAGTTCAATTTTTCCGAAAGGTTTAGGTTCATAGTACATTACAGTCTTATGTATGTTATTGTGTTAAAGAGGTCATGCAGTTCTAAAAAACTTGCTAGCTGGGAGCTACTAATGTACTAAAGAATAGTAGATTTACAAAAATACCACAAAAAGTCCGCGACAGCATATGTCTATCTCTTATGGATAGCTTACAATGTTCAAAATTTCAAAACATTCGGGATAAAATAAAGGGATTTACGCGGGAAATGTTTTGTGACACGCTGATTTTTACGCGGGCGTAGCCGTGAGCGCAACTAGTGTACGATAAATATACTTTACCGAGGAACTAGTAAATGATACTGTATAGTAACTAATTACTTTTCTTTTTATATCGTGATGTTCTTATAGTAAGTTTACAAGTTTTAAATTTGAAAATAATTCATATGTAATGTTAATAGTTTCATAAAACCATTGAATATATCGTTATTTTGTAAATTGGTAGCCCGAATATTATAAACAGTATTCAAAAAAACAATGTGAGGGTGCAGTTCACAATCGATCACACGCTCGAGTAAACCGTTACAGTTTATAGTGTATCTCTGAATACAAACCTGGGCAGCTAATGAATACACTATGATGAAGAATAATAGACTGTAACCTGTCATTTGCCAACAGGTAAGCTATTCAGAATTTGAGTGAGATTGATGAGTCCATTACAAAGCTTCATGTGGGTAGACATAGACAAAAGGCCGATATATTGCAGTTGTCAGCAGGCCACTAAAATAACAAAAAACTGCTTGTTAATTTATATTAATTACAACTCGTTTAAAATTATAGTGAAAATTCCAACCCAAAAGGCAAAAATATGAGGTTGCTGGAATTATATTTCTTGGTTTCCGAAAGTTTGAAAATATTTAAGCACCAACCAAATATACCAAATGGTACCTACCGACCAAAAAGTATTGTAACTTATACATCAATAATTACATTATCATCATCATTCTCCTGGCCTTATCTCACTCTAAGTGGCACATGTTTTAAACATGTTACATGTGTTGGCTAGTTCTTTTACGACCGCCTGCATGACGTCAACTTACCTTATTCGCTATTTACGACACCTCGGTAAGCAATGAGGGTGGTCTATTCTATTCAGCTGGGTACCACACGGCACTTACCTTAGTCGACCTTTACGACATCTACGTAAGAAATGAGGGTGGTATATTCTACTCAGCCGGATACCACACGGCATGATAATTAAAAGATCTGGTATTAGTATCTAATAAAAAATATGCATTAAATACATGTATTACTCTTGATATCAAGGTATCTTAGATATAAAGTGTAGACTAAACAACAATCTTAATCTATTTCCTTTAAGTGTAGGTATATAGTGTAGGATCTCTAACAACCTAATGTTTAATCTGTGTATACGTTTAAGCGATTGTATGATAGGTATTCTACAGCTATCTATAATATCAAGAAGGCTGACAATAAGCAGTGATTTGAACTATAAAAACGCTGCGCTAAATAAGAACTTAATGATATGACGTATGACCATATAATTCTAGGACAAAGCTTCTTTTGCCGCCAACTTCTCACTTCATTAATTGTAAGCTTACATGCCTGATCGTTGTTGTAAGGGATATTTGACATTTCAAAAATGTGTTAATAAAGTTTCAGCCTTCGACAGGTTACTCAGACAGTAAGGGACAAACACGTCCAAAATTAGAAATTATTATAACATTCATTTAAATGATATAATTTTAACGATATTTTGCAGTGTCAATATTTTCTTCATTGATTAGTAACGTAACATTAAATGTTGCAAGTTTTACATGTCCAGAAAAGGTAACAGAACTCAGTGATATCTTATCTTGCCAGAAATTCACACATGGTAAACATACGGTTTTAATTATACGCGAATGTTTAAAGTTCAACATCGCCTTTTTTAGATAAATCCCTACCATAGTAATTTTAGTCCAAACGACTAACAGCGCATGCGTAATAGAACAGCTTTGGTATTCTCGTGACCACAGATTATAATAAAAGGACTTATTATAGATAGCTCTATATATATTAGTAACGTCTACAGTCTATACATCGGCTAAGTATAACGTAAGCAAGGAGTATAATACTGCTAAGTTAGCCAGCATCGCGTTCGTATGACGCATCTCCGCCATATGTCGCCCTCACATTTTCCTTGAAGTCGCCAACACGAGATAACAAATTGTTATATTCGGATTCTCGAAATAGTCTTATCTCAAGACATGAATGTACAGGTAATTTTCAATATTTTTCATATATTGCTTTTTAATTAGTTTATTTTTGTATATTTTTATACCGGATATATACTGTATATTTGGAATAACATATATTGGTTTAAGAAAGAAACTCATATTCGTCAATCTTAGTAAATACTAACTAGATGACTAGACTAACTGCCCGTATATATGCCAAGCAATCATAATCACTGCCAGTAGATGCAATAGAGTCAACTCTGCTAAGTATGGCAACTAATATCTTCATGGGTAGCAGTACATTTCAAAGAAACGTGTCCATTATAGAAAATTCATCATTACTTATTACATTACTTTTTTGTTTTTGAATAACGTCTCATAAGTCATCTTATATCACTTACTTATCAATTAGTTTAATACGTATATCTTACCATAAATGAATTTTCCATGAAAAGAAGATGAGAAATAGGGACAAATGTTTATAAAACTTGAGCATTAAGTGTGGAATGTATCGATTTATGCTTTCGTCGTTAGATTTACGATACCAGTTTTACATTACAATCAGATAATATTTCTGTCTGTGCCACAGCCGAAAGGGCCATTACGCGGCGTGTGCTAACTACACGGAACATTCCTCGTTCATCTCAACGCGTTGACCTTCCATCAATTTAAAATAGATTACGCTTGTACGAGGGCAACTTGAGGTGAGCGGTGTAAATATTCATGATCTTTGCATTTTTCATATTTACTACGCCGTACGTTATAGCTGTATAACTAGATATGGATGCAATAATATTCTTCTGATAACATATAAGTTAAATCTAGCCAAACAAGGTCCCGCTTTGCCTTGTCCCAATCTGATATTAATTATTTTCGCTTTGCAATACATGACATTTCTCGTCGGGGAACCTAGAGCCCTTTAAAGTTCTCACTTTCTTTTGGTGAAAATATTATTATAATCGGTTGACTAGTTCCAATTATCACCCGTATAAACGATAAAATACTCAAGCATAATAAAATAGAAAGGGTGAAATCGTAAAATTTACTACTACTACTACTAATATGAGCAAACATAGTTATTTCAATCGTAGGCAAATTTATATATTTATCAGATCAGACCTAAGAGAATCTGGATAAAAACAGCTTGAAGTACTAATAAAGATCTTATTTTCTCGTACCTTCTAAATTTGAATGAGATAGTTATTGATTACGGTTTTAATAGAAATATGCCCACTCAGCTATATGCATAAGTAAAATATGATGTAGCATTAAATCGTTTCACAGTGCATCGAGCTACACATTTGAATTTCAAAGTATAGATTCTTATAGACTATACTTCATTTTGTTAAAAGCATATTAAAAAATTTAACAGCATTTGTGAGGTGAACAGATTAATAATGCCTCAAATTATAGAAATTACTTAGATGAATTAACTTCTTGCTATATAAAATTGACAAGGTATATGACAAAAACAATGACTTATATTGGTTATTGATATTTTCACAAAGTTGAGTTAGAGTCATCATGCTTTAGTAGGAAATGTGTATGTCACACAAAGTGATTGATGAACCTAATGATACTTAGGAATTTGAATCCGTGTGCAGAAGTTTTTGCATGCATCTTTTTGCTAACGATCGTTGTCTACCGGTTGCAAGAGACCGTTATGTCACATAGAAAATGGCCTTATGAAACTAATAGCGGCTCTATACGACACACTTGTACGTTTCAAGATTCTTCCTGAATTGAGCAAGTTACACAAGGCAAATTGAAAGGATGATTAGGAAGATAGTGATGAAATGAAAACTGAAACATCTTAGGTTTGTGAAATCTTATTCTACTTATATTATTAAAGTTTAGGTTTATGAGTAGGATTGCTCAACACTCCATCGGCCTAACAGATTTCTGCGAAATACATTTGTTACAATACCAATGTGATAAACGAGCAGATTGATTCAGATCAGATAGGTAAACTTGGCCCGCTGAAATCCATCGTCCCAAAGAAAACAAAAATCTCGTTATAGAAAAATTTATAACCATTCATATTTTTTGTCGCTGAATCCGTGGGATGCTAAGTCTATATACAGGTGTCCTGAAATGAAAGGATCCTGTAATGAAACGACTCAAACTACATTGAAAAATATATATTCTCGAGGTAGTCGAAGTCCAAGTTTTAATTGTTTTTTTGGAAATCGACGAATTCACACTACAGCCCAAATTAGTGAAATTCGTGGATTTTTAATAATTTTCTTGAACTGTACTAATAAATATATATCATATGAGTAGCTGTTGTGAACTTTTTGGAAAATGAACCTCAATTTTAATGTAGAAATATGGTAAATACATTTTTTTAAGTAATTTGAGTAGTAAATAGATCTACCATCTGACGTTACAAGATTATCCATTCATTACAAGACGGCCTGTAGAGCTAAGTATTTTTTTTAAATTGTTTGAAAGTTTAACATCAACGTTGACCAATTTATGTTACTTGCGTGTATCCCATCTGTTCAAAAACTATTCCGCCATTGACGTGTTCAAGCTTGGCTGGTATTTGCTAAACACACTAACCAATCTTGAGTTTATTTTTGCAAGATTCACGTCATCCTGCCTGGATTGTTCTTATGAATACGTATGACTAAAACTGTAACGTTACCCGTCATATTACTGAGTAATAACTCATAAACATGAGTTGGTTGGACTTGTAACCTAAAGTGATGCGTAATACAGTAATGTACTACTTGAGTAATGTACTAAAGTAATGTACTTGCTTGAATAATCCATAGCTTGGTCTAATAAAGTACATACACGAGATATAGTTTGATATCTTTAGAGTCCGTATAAACGTAAAAAGTCCTATATTTAAGTTCCTATATTTTTAATAACACCGAAACTTAAATTACTTACCTACTAAAATAATAATTTATGATAAAAATATATAGCTCATTATAGAAAAGACTAGGAGTGCAAGATTAAAATGGATGATATGATCATGATATGGACATATAATGAAGACCCAAAGTGTTAACTATGAATGTGGATGGATATATGACAAAGTAAGGCCTAAAAAGTGCTGGTTGGATTGTGTGAATTATGACATACATATAAAAGGATTAGCGCCAGAGTTGACGAATGATAGGAGAGAATGGAAGAGAATAACATGTGCCGACGTCACCAAGGAAAGATAAGGACAAGGTAATTAATTATGTTGATAAAAATAGTATCTGTTCGTGACTTTATTCGTGTGTGATTTGATATCGAGATAAAAAGTGCTCACGATTCTAGTCAAAAATAATATTAAATTATTATAGTATTTTGTAAAGATAGGCCTTACAAAAGACCTTTTAGCCTTGTAAATCATATTCAAGGCCAGACTGCCGCCGTCTTATCCGGCCCTCCGAAAAGGGCCACCCCCCTCTTTCCGCAATACTACATACGAGTTTTAATCGGACGGCGTCAAATGCAAAATCTTAGCAAGCTTCTATGTGACAATTTGTATGTGTAAATGTAACGCTCAAATCTAAAGATACGAATCTCACATTGTATATAGCAACATTTTTACTTATCCTCCGACCTTAATAACTTGCACGCGTCATATTGTCCCCTTCAGTCCCATAACCAGAGGAATTTAAAAAGGCATAATATCGTTATGTACTGGAATATTATAAGCACTATTCGAATTATCCGCATACTCAGCCTATCTTTCTGCCGATGGTAAGTTGCCATTCCAGTGTAAATCAGTGTCTCAAAAGCACATTTAGTCCAACAGACATATTTGAACGTACATTTGCGCTAAGTTTGTTTGTATTTTGTTTCTTAGATGTACTAAAAGTAGTCTTTACCGTAACACCGAAATAAACTGGAATATCTAAGTAGAGAGTTATGCATTCCGTTTATATTCTTAGTAGGGATACCCGCGGCATTGCCCGCGTTGAAATCAGCGTGTCACATAGTTTTCCAGCGTAAATCCTAACTCTGCGGGAAGTTTAGGATAAAAAGTAGCCTATATGTTGCCCACAACCTTCTCTGTCTACTACTTATTGTGTGTTAATCATAAGAGACAGAGACATGCTGTCGCGGACTTTTTGTTACACTTTTGTAGATCTACAATTCTCTAGTACATTATTTCAGTGTATCTCTGTTAGTTCGGCGGCGCACGCGACTAAAGCTCTGGGAGTTTTTCTACAACTGCGCAACCTCGTCGAAACAATGTCCATAAAATCATAATATACTATAAACCTAAACCTTCCGGAAGAATTGCATTACCCTTCAGTAAAAATCGTGCAAAGGTCGGTCAGTAGATTTTGAGACAATCAATCACATAAAAACAGACAGTTTTTGGAAAATTTGTTTAATAATAAGTATCGATATAGATTGAGGTTTTGATTTAGGTTATCTACTCTACTTCATTTAATTTTTTAGTTAATTTTGAAATAAATTAATTATAATTTTTAACGAATATACTTCCTGTTATGCAGATGTTTTCCCCTTCAAAGTAGTTTGAAAACATTAAGTAATTTTAATAAATAGCTAATTAGATACAACAGCAGATAGCCAGTGCTCAAATTGCTGTATAGGCCTTGACGTAACATTCTATATCGTAAAAATTTCGTCTAGACTAACTATTCATCAAAACTGTTACTTTTAAAAATAGCTACTGTGAGAGATATTCGCAGGATTTTTAAATTGTGATATTATTAGATTTTAAGGTTGTAATTTTCTTACACAGTAAGTTAACCTAAAATAATCGCGTAAAATTAACATAGCTTGACTTCTCTGTTTTATTGTGATTTAATGACATGGTTGGTTTGTATATTTAATTTAATAACAACAAAATAAAATTAAAATTTATAAGCAACAAAAACGTGAATGAATGACGTGAAAGAAACATCGAATTATTTTAAAATCTGGTGCTGATCATAACTAAGATTGTCACAATAGTAAAAAAAAATAAGTAACGGTCTGTTACTATCCCACTACTGGGCATAGGCCTCCTCTCTCCTATTTCGGAGACAAGGTTTGGAGGTTAGACTCACCTCCGTATTGGCGAAGTATGTATATTTCAGCAATTCTCTAAGAGTTATGCAGGTTTCCTCATGGTGTATTCCTTCGACGAAAAGCGTGTAATAAATTACAAATATCAATCACGATCAATTGTCAGATTGTTAGTATCAATTTACAATAATAATATTCTGTAACAAGTTTAATTGCTGATATAGTAATCGAAAACTGGTAAAGATATTAAATTACTCCAGTACGATAAATTCAAAGACGATTAGTTTTTTGGTCATCACCAAAGGCCCGTATTAGCCAATGAAAGCCAGGTCGTGCTCGGTCCAACTGGATCCCACAAGAACCGGTTTGACCAGAGCGAATCCTGGCAACACCGCGGCCGGTTTATGTACGATCATACGTAAAATCTGTGTACCGTCTGTAAAGGATGTTTATGTAACAACTGAGTTTTTAATGTCTAGCACGTTTAGCGAAAGTCTGTACGACGAAGGAATAAAACTGTTAATTTGAGAAAGCAAGGAAACGTAATACATTTCTGCGTCGACAAAACACCGACAAAAAAATATTTAAAATATATGTATGTTTTTACGTATGTTTTGATACTATGAGCTTTAAAAAAACTATTAAAATGCAATAATGTTATTTTCATTAAAAAAATGATTCTAATTTTTTCTAAATGCAGTGTTCTAAAAAAGAGATTCAAATCTAGTTTCAAACATAAAACTAATGTTTGCAATATTTATTTTCACTGTTTTTTTTCTACTGTACAAAAATGTTTTTTTAATAAATTGTAGAAATCATTCACACATAATTATAATAATAATAAGACGAACAAAATTTTATTGACTGTGTAAATAGAGTAAGATTTCATTTAATTTATAGTTTACTATAATTTATTTTTTCTACTGTAGAAAAATATTTTTTTAATAAAGTGTAGAAATCATTATGTGAAATAATTATAATATTAATAAGACGAACAAAATTTTATTGACTGCATAATTTGAGTATGCATTTTATAGTATACTATACTTTTTTTTCTATTGTATTTTCATCATTTACTATACAAACCACCTAAATGTAAATCTATAAATGGATTACATCTTTTTATCTCATGACATCGAGTCGGGCTTTCTTTATTCGGCTTCCTTTAGTTTTCATTTCAAAATATAGCCAACAAAATAGTGAAAACTACGGTTCATGATATACTATATCATACATAAAGCTAGCTAATCTTGTCTCAAGATATTTATCTAAAAATTCTTAAAGGTAAAAAAGACAATAAAACTGCCTTTGTACAGTTAAAAATTACTACTACTATTTTTATTTATTTATGTATTATGTTATTTTATTTATGTATATTTCAAAAAAATAAAGGCAATAATGAGATGGATGTAGCAATCATTTGAAATTTCATTTTAAATTGAATATTTCAGGAACAATGTATATTTTACACACCAATTGCAATAGAATGTAAGGCTATATTTCATAACCTTATGACTAATATTACCGACATCCTTTCGAGTATATTATAATTATTGTAAATTATAAAAATATGTACTCAATTCGATACAAAGAGTTGCAATTGTATAGAATTTTCATTACGCACCTACAAGTCAAATCGTGACCCGAAATCGTCAAGGCTTTGGTCTATTGTTGTATGAAAATTTTAATGAAATTGCTACATGGTTTTTGAATAAAAACTTAAATACCCGGGTATGCGTTGCTTTAGCTCGGCCTATTTTAGATTTTACCTACACTAAATTTGCAATAATATTAAGTAAGCTCGAAATACTTTTTTCCAAACCAAAATCTTTAATATTTAATTGAGTTAATCTTGTATATATATAAATACCTATGTATATTTTCGGAATCGGCTTCAACGATTTTCCTGAAATTCAGCATGCAGAAGGTTTTGGGGGAGAAAAATCGATAACAAAAAAATCGTTTTATCCATGTTTATCGGCATTAAAAAAATACTAAAATGTACATTGAATAAAATAGTGTTTTATACACTATTTTTGCCGTAAATTGTCAAGTCAGCGTAGCTTATTCGGGGAACGGGTGGTCAAAGGAAAATACCTAGGATCGAGCTCCACCTACCCAATTATTGTTATTTTTTTTTAATTTCTTTTTTTATTTTGAAAAAAAATTACCGAGCAAGGCGTGGTCAACCAGGTACCAATATGTGATGGTGCAGTAATTTAAACGATATAAGCCCCGTGCATAATCTTGCACAATCCTCTCGTTATTATGTCGGTCTGTGCGGTAATACTTATGAAACTTATTTTGTAATGCAAATTTTCCCTATGGGACAAAGTTATTACGAACAATTTTCATTTGCGTCTGTAAAACTAAATTAATTCATCATCATTCTCGTGCCCTAACCCCACTCTAAGTAGGCTAGGCGCAAGATGTTGTTATATGTTTTCGCTATTTATATTACGACCGGCCGCCTGCCTAAAGTCAAATTACCTAAGTCGCCTTTTACGATACTTAAATAAGAAATGAGGATTGTCTATTCTGTTTAGCCAGATACTGCACAGCGGATTTTTAAGAGTTATATTTTTATGAATATTATTATAATTTTTTCAGTTTATTGTGAATTATTTATATGTTAATTATTCATATTAATAAATTATGATTCTGTTTACCCTCTCGTTAATTAGAGAGAGTCGTTTTATAGAATCTATACATATTATAAAACAAAGTTCTTAAAACTGTCAGTCTAAAAGTGATCGATTTTTTAAAAATCTAATGACCGGATTATAGTAAGGCTTATACTCAAAAATGCAATACTTGAAGAAGGTTAAGGTCATAATAGATTACGGTTTAATGTAAATTGAAAACTTTATGACAAACTGATATCCACGCAGGCGAAGTCGCCGGCACAGCTAGCGATAATATAAATGTAATGCATGTTAACATTGAAAGAAATCTATGTTACTTAATAGAGCATAAGTAACCAAGTTATACAGAACGAGTTTAATACCAATAAACCTACTTCAGTGAAATCGATACTCAGATTTATTGCTGCCGTTCGTTTTACTACTAGTATGAGCGAACGATTTAATAATTATAATAAATTTAATTCTATGACTTTCTTTATTAATGTTGCTTAACTATAAAAGACCATTAAAAATAGTAAAATATCGATAGGGTTACCTATAGTATTGAACAACACTTATCATCACATCCTGCCTTTATCCCTCTATGAGGGGTCGGCATAACATGTTTTGGCTAGTTATTTTACGACCTGCCGCCTGCCTGACGTCAACCTACCTTAATCGCCTTTTACGACACGTAAGAAATCTAGGTGGTTTATTCTACACAGCCAAATAATCGATACCTAGTATATATTGAAATACTTAAATACTATTGATATCTGCGAGTACGTCAGCACCAACTTGAGCGTTTAAGTACCCTCGATAATGCAGTATGTATTTTTTTCCCTATTCCCGAAAGAAATCGTGTTTGTTACCTGTCTTTATTAAAAACTAGCAATCGTCAGCGGCTTCGCCCGCGTGGATAGATTAAAACCGTAATATAGTATTTTGATAACCATAAAAATGGTTAATGTGGGTTAACCTTAAAAGCTAGACATATGCTGTCGCGAACTTTAATTTAGAAGTTTTACAGGGGAACAATTTTGTAATACATGATTTTTTAATAACTTTAACTATTTCCTTAGCGCACGCAAGAAAAGCTTTAAATTTTGCCGTTTTCGTAATATTTTTTATTGCTGCTCCTCTCCTATTCATCTTAGCGTGAAGTTTTATAGCTTATAAGGCTATAGGCCTCGATAAATAGACTATTTTACACTAAAAGAATTTTTGAAATCGGTCCAGTAATTCCTTAGATAAGCGCATTCAAACAAACAAACACACACTTCAGATTTATATATTAGTATAGCGTATAGATAGCATACACTCATTAATCCATTCAGAAGCGAAAATAATCCAACAAACCGGCTGTGGTGTGGTGTGGCTGTGGTGGCTGTGGCCCATCGGTAACACCATGCGACCCTTTTGAGGAGGTCACGGGTTCAAACCCGGGCGTCTGCCCGGGTTTGAACCCGTTTTAACAGAAAAACTCATTGGTGTCTACCAATGAGTTTTTCTGTTAAAACTTATGTGTCTAATTGATAATTGCAATTTATCACACGCTTTTCGATGAAAGAAAACATCGTGAGGAAACCTGCATATCTCTAGAGAATTCTGGAAAAATGTGTAACCTACCAATCCGCATTGGAGCAGTGTGGTAGGTCTTAGCTCCAATCCTTCTCTCCAAAAACGGAAAGAAGAGGGCTATTCGTATACGATAGTAACAGGCCGCTACTTACTTACTTTTACTTGCGAACCAACTCATATACCCATATAGTACTTTCCATACATGTGATGACTTATAAAAGCTCTCTACATATAAAAAAACATGATATTAAAACGAACAAGATACCTAGAGACATAACAACTTCCTTGTTTCACTAACGACGTTCGCAGTCCTAATAAACTTCTATTTTAAAAATATTAAAAAACGAAATAAGGAAATATATAAATCAAGAAAAGAGTCGGCAACCGGAAGAAGCATTGCAGTGAAAACCACATGCGATTCACACATGGCATGATTTCTTTATGTTCGTTGTTTTATTTCTTTCATGATATTAATTTATAGGTTTTTTATACGTATATTTATAGTAATATAAAATACTGTTATAACATGTTTCTAATACATCATTCTCCTGCCATTATCCCAAAGTAAAGGGGGATGGCACAACATGTTATGTATATAGGTAACCTGACAATATACGTTGCAAAATCGTCGTAAGATCTTCTCTCGAAGCAAGGAGACTTTTCACCATTAATGGTATAGTAAGAGGTCGCTACTTAAATATTAAATTAAAGAACAGGTCAGTTTAGGTTATCTGAATGTTGCTATACAAAAAAAAACCCTGCTCTCGGCCACTGCCCAGACCAAGTTCCTTCCACGAAAGCTTATAATGACATCATCGCTCTATTGTTCTCAGACTATAAATCGTGCAATATTTGTTTATAGTGAATTATTGCGGCCTGGATTAAATATTTGTACATAAATAATTTTATTTTTGTATTCAGGGCCTAGTTAATTATTTAGAGATTTAAATAACTTAATGTATAGAAACCGGTTATACCCACGTCTTATTCTATCTAATATTCTTCTATCTTAACTAAAGTTAGCCCGACTATTTTCGAACCCATCCGGAGCACTTTTTAATGAGCTCTTTACACGAGGTTATTGCGGCGGGAACTGCTATCACCAACTCCCTGGTCTCAACTCGTGAGAATAACACGTAACTATAGCCGGTTTCTATACATTAACTATGAATACTAATCACGATAGCTTTAATTAGTAACCAGTAATGTACTATTTTTCTAATAATAGCTAAGCTTTATGCAGATAAAAAAGTAGCCACATCGTATAGAGGCGGATTCCTCTTATTCAAATTCAAAATATTCTTTATTCAAATAAACTTGTAAACAAGTGCTTTTGAATCGTCAACTCTACTGCTGGTTCGGAAAGCTGTTCCTACCGAGAAGAGCCAGCAAGAAACTCGGCGGTTGCTCTTTTAAAAATATAATTCTTAATATTATTTACATTAAGTCGTTACTGTCTTGTACAGGTTCAAAGAGAGCTATATCCACACATTCTTATCTTCTAAATAATTCTAATTCTAGGCTTTCTGTATCAGCCTCTTTTTAACAGTGTTTTTAAACTGCTGTAATGGCAGTGCTGAAATTGATTGCGGAATTTTATTTTAGAATCTTATACCAAAACCCACAAACGAGTTACGCACTTAAATAACAAACAAAGCCGGGAATATGAAAATGTAACTATCAACCAATTCTGCGAAATACCTTATATACACAAGGTTCAGATTCACGGCTAAAGTCGATGAAAAATGTAAATAATATTATGTAAATAATAATAATAATATAATAATAATATGTGATTCAAAAATATGATTATGTTAAACTTTTCAAAAATATAGCGAAGTCAGTTTAAACAATGCCTTGTTAAAGTACTTTCTCGTTAGCGTGATCGAATAAAACGGCAATTTGACGCATTGTCAATATAATTAGCAGGGTAAACTGTGGTGAAAGCAAACAACATAATCACGCTATGGCTAATATCCGTGAGGTCATCAAAACAGAACAATATTGTAAAGTACTTTCATCTTTGATGAGACTTTGTTAAATCATATCCTAGTAATATTATAAATGCGAAAGTTTGTGAGTATGGATATTTGTTATTATTCACGGCGAATCCGCTGAACCAATATCGATGAAGTTTGGCACAATTATTCCTTATACACCGGAGTAACAAATAGGCTATAGAAATTTTGTTAATTCTACAGGAGTTGGATGATATTGAAAAGCGTCATCTATTATCTGACTGGCTCGTTGGCGCGGTTGGTAGTGACCCTGTCTTTAGCCCCGCGGGTCGTGGGCCCGGGCCAACATTTTCTAACAAAAAATAGTTGATTCTTTGAGTCTGGGTATACATATGTATTTAAGTATGTATTTCAAATTATATTACACAAGTATTAAGTTACTTACTTTCGGGACGGACGACCGTGTGTGTAACTGCCCCATGTATTTATATTATCAACCTATCACGCGACAACCGTCCACGCGAACGAAGTTGCGGGTAAAATCTAGTACATAATAAATCACATTTGTAAGAACAGAAGAATCGATTGACATTGGTGTTGGAGTAGATTCGGAAGGCCTTACTACTCCCATTAGGTGGATAGAACCTTATAAAGATTGCAGGCAGCTACCGAATCCAAATAGCAAAAGATTATAAGACGTTAAAAAACTTATGTACAAAAGTGGACGTCTATCGAATAAAAAAAGTATCGTGGATTACCTCATTTTTAACAAGAATATGGAATATCCTGCCGATATAGAAGCGAAACTTGTTATGTTCGATTAAATCCATTTACTATTTTACTTTAACTCTTATCTTAAGAGAATATATAAGTGTAAACTGCTATACACATTGGAAAAACGTGTTTGGTCTAATGTCCAATACTTATCTCTAAATGATAGATAAGTCCTTTATTAAGCAGTTGGATGGTAACAGAACGCTTCCTTATTTTAATACTATTGATTATATTTACATACATTTAAGTTGTTTGACGGCTTGGATAAGTACTTTAAATTGGAACCGAATGTTTTCAACAGTAAAATTATGGCAGGGCTCATTGAAAAGTTTGGGCTGAGCAAAATTAAAAACTTAAAAAAAAAATTTTTGTGCCATTTGGTCTTATGTTTCTTCCAAAAACTTACTTACTTCTTATATTCGTGTAGTAAGTAATAGTAAATATATATGATTCAACTAAGTGTTTTAAACTTATTGCACACGACCCCTGAATATATATTGTATCAGTTGTTAATAATTATTTAGTATCATGAAGCTTTGCAGTTTTTTTTTACTGAAATAAGACTTGTCGGCCAATAAAAAAATCTCGGGCAAATAGATAAATATGCAAATTTTGCATCGATATTATTACTGACGCTAATATATTATAAAAGCTAAATTAATAAAATCCTTGTCTTCAATGCGATAAAAGCCTACTTCTACTTACTATAAATTTACACATTCCTAAATAATGAGTGCTTAAGCAATCGCATGTAATTAATTATATTAACCAATATCTAGACTAATGCATGATATAATTTTTTATCATCAGATGATTATCATCAACAATTAGAACACTTCCTCCGTGAATGTTATGAGTTTTTTATTTATAAGTAATAAAGAATAAGAGATGGCTGCGAATACATTGTTACAACATGTTTTTAATACAACCTCCTTCATAGAGTTGGCGATTAATATGAAAAAGCATTGTGGCTGTCATATATTTTTATGTGTCATTCTTTGAGTTGTTGCGAAAGACTAAATGGGTTGACCATAGATAATACACTATATAGGATAGGGTTGACTCTGGGAAAACTGCTTTTTATTTATTGAATAAGAATAAGGGAGAAATATCGTTCTTTAATTATAACATTTTTACTAACTTTATTACCAACCACTATTTTATGTAACTGAAAGCGTAATATCTTAACAATGACAATGTTTAACAGTGTATCTTAACAATCTCTAAACTCTAGTATATTAGTGTTGGACACTGAATAAAACTTATATGGGAGTTTGCCCTTAGGTTACAACAAAGCAAAATTGAAGCCTTTATCCAATAAAATGCAAATAAAAGGATGAAACATGATCAAAAATTAAGTATCCAGTTGTAGATACTTCCTAATTATGCCCTTTATGTGTAAAAAACAAAACTATTGAGAATATTATTTTGCTATAATCCGCGATAATTCGCGATTTATCGCGGAGTGTTATATACAAATAAACGCCTAATTCTATAAATTATCCTTTATATCTTCCAAATAATATAACACAATATATAATGCCTTTAAGATTCTAGAATTTAGTATATTCTATATAACAAAAATAAGTTATATAAGTTATGTAATAACAAATATAAATTATAACACAAAAACAAACACATAAAACAACGAATGATGATGATTAACCAAAAAGATAAAAAGCAAAATAATTCCAGACAATTGAAAGATTCATTAAGACATGCCTCATTTTCAACTACCTTATTGATATAAATCCATGCCATGAAAGAAACCAAAATCTTACGACTGGCTCTCGGAGTGAATTAAATACATTCAATTATTCCCACGCCAACAATTAACATTTAGCGTTTTTTGCTCTTCGCATCTTATTACTTGAACAATAACTGGAGTGAGCACTAGAGCGGTCACTGGCCTTTATCACCGTTGCGATAAAGTAAAACTGATCTAGATTTCTTGTTTTGTTTCCTTTGTAAACAGACGGATAAGGGTATCGTTCGAACGTAAATTGACATTGCGTGTTATTCCAAAATCCTTGAAATCCTTAAAAAATGACGTAGTTTCACCTTTACTGATGAAAAATACTGGTAAATAAGTCAATATGGTTTGTTGATACATTACTTTTAGCAATCGCCAGTGATAAATAAATAATCATAAGCTAATAAACCACTTAATTTGTTTGCAAAGTCGTAAATGGTCATATTATACTGACCACCAAAGTTTGGTTAATCGTTCATCTAAATACTGACTCGAGTTCAGAAACAAGCAAAAGTGTTTATTATAACTATAGTGTGTATGTTTCTAGGTAAGTGCTTAATTCTAGATTTTATCAGACCTTGTAGTGAACTTGGAGTGAACCTAGAGTCACATAATTACACAGATCCTAGCCTACCAATCCGCACTGGAGCAGCGTGGTAGGTCTTAGCTCCAAACCTTCTCTCAAAAAAAAAAAACGGAGAGAAGAGGCCTATGCCCAGCAGTGGGATAGTTACAGGCCGTTACTTACAGGATTACTAATTGGGGATTAAAAATAAGTTTGAAAAATATTTCTCATCAACAATCTGAAATGAGAGAATCTATAAAAGGTTTGACTATAAGTAATAATTTTGCCTTAGGATTTATTACGCAAAACAAGTTCACGTTCAGAAGTACTAGTTCAGAAGACTATTTTAATGTTATTTTTAATTTTGTATTCTGATACGGTTCCATTGTTTTATAAAATTTGTAGTCCTTTCATCATATAAATTAGAAAAATAGGCAAATAGAAAACAAGTCGTGTTTCGGAAATTTACTAGTTCAAAGATGAGAACAGTATATAACACTACAAGTAAGTTACATAACAGATAACAAATTATTCTCTGTCTACATTGGAATAATTGCGCAATATAACGGTCTAATTACTATCAGATATCTGCTTATCAGATAATGAGATGCCATACATCAACCAACCGCCTCAAAGACTATCGAGAACGTTATGCGTAGCTGTTTCTTTATGTATCTGTGTCAATTAAATTTATTTAAAATCTCCATTTGGTATTACGCGAATAAGAAGCGAGATGTGTAAATTAACTTTTTTTACTGTAATTTAAGATAAACTAACAGATTCATTTGTAAAAATTTAGTTTGTTCACATCGGTTTCTTACGCATCGTTAATCTTTATTTTCTTAATTGTTCTAATTCAAATTCAAAATATTCTTTATTCGAGTAAACGGATCGTAAACTCTACTGCTAGTATGGAAAGCTGTTCCTACCAACTAGTTAATAACTAGTTCATTTAGTCATAACTATCTTGTACAGGTGTAGCTATATCCACGCTAGATCATCTGTATAATCTTTAATTAGTATAGTAGGCTTTCTGTATCAGCCTTCTTTTAACAGTGTTGTTAAACTGCTGTAATTTAAAAACTTTACTCGACTTATAGACTCTTATACCCATATCCACAAACGACTCACGTACTTTTGTAAAGCGATGAGCGGGAGCCGCAATTTTACGACCGGCCGCCTGCCTGACGTCAACTTACCTTAGTCGTACTTTACGACACCTCGGTAAGAAAGGGTAAGAAAGGGAAAGAATATTCTACGAAACCGGATACCACACGGTAGGCCAACATATCTTAGTCGCCTTTTACGACACCTCGATAAGAAATGAAGGTGATACTATTGTTTTCAGTCGGATACCACACGGCGTATACTTATAACAATAATATTACAACAATAATATTTTTCCTTTATACTAATTCAATACATAAGAAGCAATTTTCTCAAAAATGAACCCATTTATTCTTTCTCAACAACTCAATGGCATTGACGGCGACAATGTTTATCATATTATTGACTTAACTATTTGAAGGAGGTTGTATTTGAAACATGTTGTAACATAATAGTTAAACAAATAATTGTTCAGATATGGTGCTATTTTGCTGATAATTCATTCCACTTCCTGTAAGTAGTCACGATGACAAGTGAGGCGTGATTCGTTATGAATACAATGACTATAAGTCAATACCTATTATTTGAGTTTTCTTTGAAATTAATTGCATTAACTCTATGTTACGTAATATAAGTTGCTAACTTGTATTTCATTAATTACCTAGACTTTCGGCAATATCTATGCTTTGCTGCGCTGAAGAAAAACCGTAAGTCTACTGGATACAGTCGATAACGAATACACAATATTCATTATTAAATAATTTATTTTTACTTTTTGTTCCTACTTGCATTACACATGTTTATTACTTTGTCATAAACATCTCTTTTAAAAGGGTGTTAGGAAAAGTCAGTGGACTTTTCCTAACACCCTTTTTTACTTAATGTGACAGTAAATGTGATACACTACTTACTAATACGTATTAGACAAACTTAAAAAAAAGGTTACTAGCAATATGGGTTACAAATTACTAGTAAATTTGTTAACTGCTCCAGCTAAGCTAAATGCTTGTGTTAAGAGTGGATACACGTCGGTAGTATAATGGCCGGGATTCGAACCTACAACCTCTCGATCGCATGTCCGTTACCCTAACCATTCCACTACCGCCGCTTGACTTGGTGGGACTAATGTCTTATCTTTCTTTCCATAAGGTGAGAACAAATCTTTTCCCTGTGTCGGAGTAACAGGCCGATACTTTGTAAATGTAATTTATTTATTTTATTTATTTATTTATGTACCATAAAAAATGTAGGAAAAAAAAAACATTATTGGTAAAAAAAAAGTGTACAAAGGTGTATTTATAATTATTTTATTACGACACGAAATACTTGTATTTTAATAAATATTTGCCTAAAAGTATAATAGGGGACAGGTGGCTTATTATAAAGACGTCAGGACAACTTTTTTAACCCGTTAACCTTCACCGAATGATATCGAGTAGTCAATTATGTTTAAAAGCATCGCAAAAATGTAGACAGTATTAAAAATAAGTCAGAATATATCTACGTACGTTATGTAATGGGGTCAAATATTACCAGTTCATATTATGTAATAAGGATATATAATAAACATAACCAAGGACTTTTATTGAATTACGTAAAAATATTAAATTTGCGAACCAATCTTTATGTTCTTTAGGGTTCAACTCTTTCCCCGATTTGTTGGCTTGCGTCCTTGTTGTCTTAACACTGATATTTTGCTTGTAGTCATCATACTGCAGGCCTTATCCCACTCCAAGTGGGGTCGGCACCAAAATGTTATAAACATGTCATATGATTTAGCTATGTATTTTACGATCGGCCACCTACCTGACGTCAACCTACCTTAGTCGTATTTTTCGACAGCTCGGTAAGAAAGAGTGTCTATTGTGGTGGTCTATTCTACTCAACCGGATACCGCACAGTGGGTCAAATTACCTTTGTCGCCTTTTACGACACCTCTGTAAGACATGAGGGTGGTCTATTCTACACGATACTACACGACGGGCTGACTTACCTTACTCGCCTTTTACGACATCTCGGTAAGAAATTAGGGTAATCTATTCTACTGCTCGACACCACACGGTATGGACCTTTCGCTTAAATCCTTTTTGTAAATTAATTTAGTACATAAGTCATTTAAATAATTATTGCCTTAACGCCTTACGTATCATCAGAATTCTTCATCATCATCATCATTCTCTTACCCTTATCCCACTCTAAGTGGGGTCGGCACAATATGTCTTCTTCTTCTATTCTCCTCTATCATTCGTCAACTCTGGTGCCACTCCTTTAACATGCCTATCATTTTTCACACAATCCATCCATCTTCTTTTCGGCCTCCCCCTAGCCATACATCCATCCACATTCATATTTAAAACTCTTTTGGTCACATGATTTTCATCCCTCCTCATTACATGACCATTCCAATTTAGTCTCGCACTTCTTATCTTTTCTGTAATGGGCGCAACATCATCAGAATTCTTATCATGAAATAAGTAATGTGACATTTTATCTTCTCAATACAATTGTACCCATATTTTGTAAATCGCTGTTACCAAATTCAAATGACTGTACAAATAAATCTCTGCTAACATATTGAAGGCCTAGTCAAATGTTTACTCGGCAACTTATTTGATTTGATTAACTCATATTTGTACTAGCATTTGACCGATAGTTGTAAACATGAAATTGTAAAGTGGAAGCTATGTGGGAGGTATGGCCTTACGGAGGCGAAAAAAAACAAAACTACAGTCTGCCTGTTGCCGATAATGTCGAGAAAATTGTATAATATAAAAAAAATTGTTTAACTAAAATCTGGCTACGGTGGTACAGCATACAAAGGACGTAACAAATTCATCATCCTCCTGCCCTTATCCCACTCTAAGTGGGGTCGGCACAACATGTTAGAAACATGCTGTCACATGATTTGGCTGCGTTTTTACGACCAGCCACCTGCCTGGCGTCGACTTACCTTAGTCGCCTTTTACGACACCTTGGTAAGAAAGGAGGCTGGTCTATTCTACTCAGCCGGATACCACACGGCTGGTCGACTTACCTTAGTCGTCTTCTACGACACCTCGGTAAGAAATGAGGGTGGTACTATTCTATTCAGCCGGATACCACACGGCGTAACAAATTGTCCACAGAAATATCCAAATTTTTATCATACATCCGTTTGGTTCTAATATTTCAGGTTTACATTGTTGTTTGCAAGGCTAAACCGCTGGATCAATGTTGATAAAACTTAGTACAAAATAATTAATTAAAATAGATTTAAATTAGATTTGGTATATAGATACCATTCTAACATTTACGATAAAATAAAATCCGTTCTTTCAGGGAACTTTTTCATAATTGAGAAAGTTTTTCATAATTGAGGATATCTCGACTGTTAAGCTTGCTTGAACAATTTCGTAGATTCGGGGATTAATAAAAAAGTTTCCGTTTTTAAAAGTAAACTACTTTAGTAACAAAAATAGCTTTGGTGCTATCCAATGTTGTAACAAGACTAAACAAGTTACATTTGTGTTATATGTAATATACATAGTGTCTAGACGGGATGACTAGCGTCAAGACCAAAAATCAAGATAATGTGTATCGGTAATAACTAAGAAAAATTTAAATAAGTATACTATTTATATGAATTTGAGAACAGTGTAGAATTGTAAATATTTGTCTTGCGAATATTCATTGCATTTCTTTATGATCTGAATTTTTATTCAAAACTTGCAAAGGAAAGCGAAATTACAATATTTACGCATTCAAATCTATTTTCAGATCACTGTAATAAATTATAACCGCAATGCAGGTTTGCATGCAATTGTTTTTTCACACGAAACAAATGAATGCTGACCTCTGTAACATAATCGATATATCGATCGGACAAAACAAAGGGATTGAACTAATAAAGTGAAAATTGACGATTATCTGTTAGTTTAATTAAACTAATTACTATTTATTTACTATCTAATTTGATAGATATGAATGAAACAACATGAAACCCAGCTCAACTTAACAATATATGCACATAAGAATATATATTTTTAAATATTTCACATTAGGAAAATCGCAATTAATTTTACTTTAAATTGGTACATTCAATGTGGTGATTTTGTATTTTCTCCTTCTATATAACTAAGTAAACCGTCCATACAATGTTATAAAAAAGCGAATTGCAATTTAGAAATAGTGTTTTTGTACATTACACATCTATACTTAGGTACATGACTTGTACGTTAATTGAAATATAATATAAGTTGTTTATTTTTGTTTGTTTTGTTGGAGATACGAAACGAAGAATTATGTTTGACACTTATAATATATCGCTTTGTAGGATTCCAGTCTGCAAAAATATTATTTTCAATATATTCTCGACTATTAGACGACTTTAGTCTTTACAAGTTTGTAGTATTACTACAATTTTGTAGTAATACTACAAATTTGTAGTATTACTTAAGAAAGCAAACAGAAGTCGATCATAGTTTGTTTGATAGTACACTGGGCGCGGCAAAGGCCTTATGCTAATGTGTGTTGTCATGTTTGCTTTGACAAGTGGCCTGACGACTTGACCGGATGACACTTTTACTCTCTGTGACAACATTTAAAAATGTAACTTCATCTTTATTCGATGCCGTGTGGTACCCGGCTAAATAGAATAGTACCACCCTCATTTCTTACCGAGGTGTCGTAAAAGGCGATTAAGGTAAGTCGACCCGCCTTGTGGTAACCGGCTGAATAGAATAGACCAACCTCATTTCTTACCGAGGTGTCCTAAAAGGCGACTAAGGTAAGCCGACCCGCCGTGTGGTATCCGGCTGAGTAAAATAGACCACCCCCTTTTTTACCGAGGAGTCGTAAAATACGACTAAGGTAAGTTGACGTCAGGCAGGCGGCCAGTCGTAAAATACGTAGCCAAATCATATGACAACATATTTGTAACATGTTGTGCCGACCCCACTTAGACTGGGATAAGAGCAGGAGGATGACTTCATCTTTACACGGTCGAAACATATCGAAAAAATCAATATCTATACCCGAACTACATTTAACACTCGAAGAAAAATCCTTTTAAGGATCATTGTTATAAATATACGTACCTATTGCGTACTTCAGATCGAAAAAATTGGAAGATGGGGAGCTCAAATAAAAGCATTTTGTCTGTCAAATATTAATTCATACATACATATACAACATATCGACATGCAAAACTAAGCCGACTTGGCTTCGACTTAGTTTTGATTTAATTAATTTCTGTTCAGTTTTAGTTCATAGCTAAAGTGAATTCGGACGTATCTCATGTATTTACGAATGCATAAATTAAAAAGTATTAAAAAAATTACTCTATCATTCCGAAAGACTCTATGTATTGTTTTTATGATAGTCTTCTGCAATATATTACGGTATTTAAATGTTAATTGAACCACTGTCCGTTGACTAATACACCATTAGCCAAGTGTGTTTCGAATTATAATTTGAAAACGTGAGAAATGAGTCTCTGGGAAACAGAAATCATTGTAAAGAAACCTCGTCTACATAACTATGAATAATGAAAGATGAATTATGAATTGGTCTATAATTTAGCTGTCAAAAAGTTGATCTGGTCTTTTTCGCTGTAGTTTCGTCATTTATCATTCGATTATTTATATTTACATTTAATTACGCTGCCGATATGCGCGGTAAGTATAAAACTGGACCAATAGCATAAATTATTGATTAATACGTCGCACATTGACAAGTAATAGCTCATTTTGTTTCTCTAAACATCAATATTTTATCTGTAAACCTACTCTTCGCTTCCGACAGATTATGTAAATTCTGATTTATTTTTAGCTTAATTTTTTTTTCTCTTGTGTATTCACATTTTTTAATTTATGTGTTAATGACAACTACATGTTTTTTTTAAATGTTATTTTTTTTTTCAGGTAAGTATTGGTGTCATAAAATAAGGAACTTGTTTATTATTGAAGTAAGTAAGGTATAGTTTATTTTATATATTAACTTCTACTTGACCTGCTTGGGTTGGGATCATATGGGACGCTTATTGGGCCTCCTAAATTTAAGGTGGATACAGGTAACTTTACATACGCAGTGTGGTATCCGGCGGAATAGAATAGTACCACCCTCATTTCTTACCGAGGTGTCGTAAAAGGTGACTAAGGTAAGTCGACCCGCCGTGTAGTGTTCGGTTGAGTAGAATAGACCACCCTCTTTCTTACCGAGGTGTCGTAAAAGGTGACTAAGGTAAGTCGACCCGCCGTGTGGTATCCGGTTAAGTAGAATAGACCACCCTCTTTCTTACCGAGGTGTCGTAAAAGGCGACTGAGGTAAGTTGACCCACCGTGTGGTATCCGGTTAAGTAGAATAGACCACTCTTTCTTACCGAGGTGTCATAAAATACGACTATGGTAAGTTGATGTCAGGCAGGCGGCCGGTCGTAAAATACGTAGCCAAATCATGTGATAACATGTTTATAACATGTTGTGCCGACCCCACTTAGAGTGGGATAAGGGCAGGAAGATGATGAGAGGTAAGTTTACATCTATTCAATAAACACATACCAACAACCTTAACTTTTTAACCGTTTAAATATAAATTAAAGAAATTGAGAGCGCTGCTAAAGCGGTCTATTACAGTGTATTGAGGCGTTTAACCGTACACTCGATTTCTACTGCGTCATCCAATTAGATGGGATCTACACGAGAGATTCATAAAAAAGAGAATAAAAATAAACCGTAAGAAACCGGAGTCATTAATCAAGCTGCACGGCGTCCTAGTGGCGTCCATTGAAACACCCGTCTTACCACTTCCCATCAATAAATTTAGATAACTACCACTAGTTTTTACCTGCGTCTTCGCTTGCTGACATGTTCAGATTTATCCAATTTAACTAGAGTGATTGTATTTTAATTTGGTACTATCGTGAGCGGTATATAAAGTTTATGTATGTAAACCTATTATACTCACGTCTAACTATATCGGATCAGCTCTAAAAATTTTAAACCCATAATTCAACCCAAAATCATTATGAATAAGGGTCCAGCCCTTATTCATGATGATTTCATGAGCTCATGAATAAGGGTCCAGCCCTTATTCATGAGCTCTTTATGTGGCGTTATGGTGGCGGGAAATAATAACTGAGAGTGATAGCGTTCAACGAAAAACATTCTCTTACGAGGTGCCGTACAATGCGACTAAGGTAAGTTGACGTCAGGCAGGCGGCCGGTCATAAAAACACAGCCAAATCATGTGACCGCATGTTTATAACATGTTGTGCTGACCCCACTTAGAGTGGGATAAGGGCAGAAACATGATGATTCGTGAATTGCCGTGGATAATTTTCATGAAATTTAGCATGTAGGAGGTTTTGGGGGGGAAAAATCGATCTAGATAAGTTTTATTTTTAAAAAAAAATCGTTTTATCCCTGTTTTTAGGCTCTAAAATTTTCTTGAAATTTACGTTGAATACAATCACAATTTTTCGCTGTCAAATGTAAAGTTATGGTAGTTCATTTCGGGAACGGGCGGTCTAGAGAGGAGAAAAAACCTAGGATCGATCCCCAACTGCCCTATTATTTTTCTTTTAAATTTTTTTTAATTAAATTTTTTTTTATATTATTTGAAAAATTACCGAGCAAGGCTCGCTTACCAAGGTATTTATATGTAAACGTTTAACTGTTAAAGCGAAATTCGGCGTCAGGTCGTGTGCCGTACCTGCTCGTGGGACTGGACAACCCGCACCTGCTTTCCACAAAAAAATGTATACAAACCAATTCTATTTTGGATCCCTACTAGAATACACCGACTATGAGCCAATGAACCGTGAATTATTACTTAGGCGTCACGTTTTATAATATTCTAAAAAAAGATCGTATCCAGGCTTAAATTTAAAGCAAGTGATTCAATTATGTACACATCGCACGCAGAGGAAAGTGAATGTTCTAGACAAATTTACATAGTGAATTAACGCAAAAATATTAGTTTATTGATTATATGATTACATTTTGCCTTGTAGTATCTGGCTGAGTATAATAGACCACCCTCATGTCTTATCTAGGTGTCGTAAAAGGCGACTAAGGTAAGACGACCCGCCGTGTGATATCCGGTTGAGTAGAATAGACCAACTTCTTTTTTACCGAGCTGTTGTAAAATACGACTAAGGTAAGTTAACCCTCCGTGTGGTATTCGTCTGAATAGAATAGACCACACTGATTTCTTACCCAAGTGTCGTAAAAGGCGACTAAGGTAAGACGACCCGCCGTGTGATATCCGGTTGAGTAGAATAGACCAATCTCTTTCTTACTGAAGTATCGTAAAAGGCGACTAAGGTAAGACGACCCGCCGTTTGGTATCCGCTTGAGTAAAATAGACCACCCTCTTTCTTACCGAGGTGTCGTAAAATACGACTAAAGTAAGTTGACGTCTGTACGTCTGACGTCTGACGGTCGTAAAATACGTACCCAAATCATATTACAACATAACATGTTGAGCCGACTCCACTTAGAGTGGGATAAGAGCCGGAGAATGATGGTTATTAGATTACCTTAGACTTCGTATATATACATATTTTACATAATTGTATGTTTAGTAAAAAGTTGTTCAATATAAAGTAAGTAAGTAGCGGCCTGTTACTATCCCACTGCTGGGCATAGGCCTCTTCTCTCCGTTATTGGAGAGAAGGATTGGAGCTAAGACCTACCACGTTGCTCCAATGCGGATTGGTAGGTTACACATATCTCCAGAATTCTCTAGAGATATGCAGGTTTCCTCACGATGTTTTCCTTCACCGAAAAGCGTGTGATAAATTGCAATTATCAATTAGACACATAAGTTTTAATAGAAAAACTCATTGGTGTCTGCCCGGGTTTGAACCCATGATCGTCTCTAGAGATTCAAACGGTCGCACCGCTAGGCCATCACAGCTTATTTGTTCAATATATCCTTATATGAATTTAATAAAAAGAGAAAACCACATGGAATTCATTTTGAAGATAATCTATTAGATACTAAATTCCTAAAGCTAGATTCGGTCTACTTATTTGCAATAAGACTGTAATACTCTAAGATAAATATCGTATTGTTTCTAAGCGCTACCTTCGCCTACACTTTTTTTCTATAAAACGTCGCCTAGACCGTAGAAACTGCGGTTTAATGTAAACAAATGCATTATGTAGTATAAGTATGTTAGTAAGAATTTATTTTTAAAACCTAAGAAAACTCGTTACTTGCCATAATAAGATTAGTTCCGTCATATAGTTACGTTATACAGAATACCACAGAGTATGTTAAACATAGGTGGTCTAAGATCAGAAGTTCCGATTTTTTAAAATAACAGATTAAGTATAAACCTGATATACTTATCCCTGATATATATGTAAATATTTAACCAAAATATACCTATGGGCATACAACCTTAATCAATTTACCATTCAAGTTCGTTTCTATTTCTACTTTCCATTATCAGTCAATACTTTGATTGTTTCCATTTAGAAATCATAATTGCATTATAAAAAAGTAATATTTACTTACAATATTTAACCTCTTTAGTGGTATACTTTCTTTTTAATTCACGTTCATTGACCTTATAGCATCATAATTCATTCGAAACGGCGCTATTTTTTTAATTTGTTGTGGCTCTCCATTCATGCTCTTCGTCTAATGACATCAGTCGACGAAATAAAAAAGCGATCTGTGAGACTGATATAAAATTCTAAATTTGAATCTCCCCCGCCTTCTCTTAATTGGCTGCCGCCGTTATATCACACGACGCGGTTTTTTTATTAGGTCAACATTAGCCGAGTAATCCTATAAAGTGCTGTATATTAATTGCGTTAATTTTACATCTGATTTTAAATGTCGATAGTATTAAAGCAATTATGATTATATCTGTCGAGCAAAGTATCTAGAGTCATTTGCGCTAAATGAAACTCTTGTCCATTACTCTGAATAATACAGAATTAACTGTTTATTTTATAGCTTGATCTGTAACTAATTGATTTTATTATAACAGATAATATCACATTACATAGCATAAACGTGCTATTACAAATGGTTTCCTAACTGTTTATTATTCTTTTTGTACACAAAAACAGTTACATCAATTATTAATAACAATTATATCATAAATCAAAGTCCTTCGCTGCTACTATCTTAGTCTGTCTGCTCGTGATAAACACAAAAACTGCTAAAGGCATAGACGAGACGTCACATCTTTAAAAAAAAGTGAAATAAGAACTAAAAATAAGCTTTTACTCATTAAATTTAGATATCATTGAATAATTGTATTGATGCAAATTTTATATAATAAAAATAATAGAGTTATAGTGAACGTAAATAAAATAGTTCGAAATTTAAACTGATTTCTTTTGATACTTTGAAATGTTTAATTTCGACGAGCTGTTAATTTATATTCAGTAAATACCATTTTAATATTACCATCTTTAAATTGGGACAGCGACTAAGTGATAGGAATTGATTGTCTGGAACTCTGGCTTATGTCAGCAATCGATTGAGGTCAACTGAGCATATAAGAGTGTCAACGAGATATTAAGCTACAGAAAGATCGCAACACAGAGCATGAAACTTACCTAACACATAATATATTTAAATGATTAATTTAGTGGGTTTCTTCTAGTAATCATGTATTAGGAATTGGGATAGTATTTTACGACCGTCCGCCACCCTGACATTAACCCTACTGGGAATAGTTCCGGCCTTATTTATCCGTTAGGACAATGATGTCATATTGTCCAATTTACCTTCGGTGCCTGCCTTCTATGACACTTCGGTTAGAAATCAGGGTGGACTATTATAGTCCGGTAGATTTTATACACAGATATATAACTATCGGGAGAATGAGATAGATGGATTGTGCAAATTATAATATGTAGGAATATAAAAGGAATAAATAAGGAAAGGAAAAATTAATTATGGGAGAGAATAGAAGAGAATAATATGTATCGATTCCACTTAGAGCTTGATAAAGGCAGGGGGATGATAATTTAATGGGGTTTTTCTAAGACCTTTATACAATATTGAACTTAATTGCTGTCATTTTTAAATTAAATTTAAAATGTCCTATGTAACTCTAGCACAAGAGATGCCTGCTTGTGTTGACGTCGTGTACTTTTTATAATAAAGGAAAAGGGCAGGAGTTGACGAAGTATAAGAGAGAATAGAGGAGAAAAATATGTATCTATCCTACTTAGAGCTTGATAAGGGCAGGGGTAGGATGATGATAATTTAATGGGATTTTTCCTAATCCTTTGTACAATTTAACTTAACTATCTTGATAAAAATTGCTTATGTTCTACTCCTTTGCGCAAAAGATGCACTGTTTGTGTTGATGTTGTGTACTTTTTAACATTTGCATTGAAAAAAAATCTCAATTACCTTCTATTTGCAAATCCAATATTATTAATATGTTAAGTGTATAAGTTTGTCCTTTTTTACTTTCTGAACAAAACAACAGGTTAAATTGTATGTTACCGATTGGAGAGTGATCTTATTATCTTAATACTAACGTTTATTTAGACAAAGTCGACTACGATCTTGTGTTTAAAAAAAAATTGTAGATAGATAATAGTCTTTATTGTACACGAAAAATACTTAACTGAAACTACAAAGTTTAGAACAGTACACCGCTGTGTGAAATCCGGCTAAATAGATTAGACCACCCTCTTACCAAGGTCTCGTAAAAGGCGAGTAATATATGATGTTGTCAGGCAGGCAGCTGGTTGTAAAACCTAGCCGGATCATGTGATGACGAGTTTATAACATGTTGTGCCGACCTCACCTATAGTGGGATAAGGGCAGGAGGATGATATTTAGTACATTACAACACAAAAGTAATAATAAAATTATTTTGCTATAATCCGCGATGAAGTAAAATAGAAAATATATATAATGCTAAATGTAGAGTGGACAATCGGTTATCATACCTGATACATGCAGGAGTCGTAAAAAACACATGCACAAACCTCCACCACCGCCACCACGATACACAAGCACTATATACGTTCACTATCACGGTGGCGGTGGTGGAGGTTTGTGCATGTGTTTTTTACGACTCCTGCATGTATCAGGTATGATAACCGATTGTCCACTCTACATTTAGCATTATATATATTTTCTATTTTACTTCATCGCGGATTATAGCAAAATAATTTTATTATTACTTTTGTATTATGGATCTCCGCAAAGTAACGCATTACATTACAACAGCTGTATCTCTACACTTTGCAGTATCAGGGTTTATGAAGAGGCATGTCCATAGGTCGCTAGTGGGAGTGTACGCTCGTTGATTACTACCCTTGCATGGATCAATACGCGCACAGTCTAGTAATAAATAATGATTGACTGTATGAACTTTCTATAGGCTAACATGATATGACCTATATAGCATATATACACCACGACCGATATATACAGTTGAACAATAGTTTATGTTCTTCAGAAATTCCACGCAGCGTGGTATTCGACTGAGTAGAACAGACCACCGTCATTTCTTACCGATGTGTTGTACAACGCGCCTAAAGTAAGTTGACGCGCCGTATGGTATCCAGCTGAGTAGAAAAGATCCTACCCTCATTTCTTACCGAGGTGTCGTAAAAGGCTACTAAGTTAAGTTGAAGTCAGGCGGGCGGCCGGTCGTGAAATGTGACAACATGTTTTATATATATAAATCAAATTCGATTATTTTCGAAACCTAGGGTCGATTACCACATCCATTTTTTTTTTAATTACCGAGCAAGGCTCGGTCACCCAGGTTCTGTTGTTTTTTTTTAACTATAACTTTAAGAAAACAAATGTACACATTCCAAGTTAATTTTTTATTATTGTTTTCAAGAGATGTTTTTATATATTTTGAATAATTTATATTTTCCTTATCTACAGTCCATTAAGACCCACTCAGTCTAACTATATTATAGACTTTCTTCTAACGGTTTTGCGATGCGTCACTATAGCGTAACTATAGCGACAGGAATCGGATCAATAGCACAGTAAGCAAAGAATAAGTCTATCTCTATCGTTGTAATCCTTCCTAAAACATGCATACATGTGGGTCAATTTACCTTAGTCGCCTTTTACGACACCTCGGTAAGAAATGAGGTTGATCTATTCTACTCAGCCGGATACCACACGGCGGGTCGACTTACCTTAGTTGCCTTTTACGACACCTCGGTAAGAAATGAAGAAAGTATGCCAGATGCTAACGCATTCTTCAAGCAAATGTCAGAACGTCTGCCAATATCGAAGTTATTGTTAACATAATCTCATCACTTGCTCGACCTAGTAAGCCATTGTGTGCGCTGATAAGGCGAACACTGCGAACTTAACCCAGTTTCTAGTGAGTCTTAGGCAAACCAGATTATTTCATATTAAATACTATTGTTATACATAATTCATTTGTATATATAGTATTCTTTCTATTGTATATTTTATTTGTGTATTTGTACAGTAATACCCCGCTTTACGCGAGGGATACGTTCCAAAAAAAATCGCGTTAACTGAAATTCGCGTATAACGAGGTTTAGGATTAAACATAGTCAAAAATTATTACAAAAAAATTCAAATCGTTTTAATCAGTCACTTTAATTCTAGGAACACTTTATGCAATACATACTCTTATTTTTTACGCAAAAATACATCTATTGTTTTTTGGGTAACGTTTTGTTTACGTTCCTGTAAAATACGTTCATAACACTGTTTTTTCATTATGTACACTGTAATCTTTGCACTGTTTTTAATTGTTCGACACATGGTCAAGACACGGTCATCATTATTGTCTATACTCTGCAATACATATACACACTCTTTCGCGTAATTCTCGACATTTGAGCGCGAAATTTGCATCCGCGTTATAGTGAAACCGCGCACAACGGAGTCGCGTAAAGCGGGGTATTACTGTATTCTTAGTTCGTGGTAAACATACTTGCATAAAGTTATATGTTCTACTACAAACTAAGAATAGTACCTGATTGACCTGATTGGTAATTTTTTATAAGATAAAAAAGAAACTTTAGATAAATAAATCATTGGGTAGGTGGAGATTGATCCTAGATATTTTCATTCCTTGAGACCGCCCGCTTGCCGAATAAGCTAAACTGACTTGACAATTTACGGCTAAAATAGTATCTTACCTATATAAAATTTAAATGTTAATAATTTTTTTATTGCCAAAACTAGGGATAAAACGACTTTTTTTGTTAAATAAAACCTAGATGGATTTTTCTCCCCCAAAACCCCCTACATGCTGAATTTCAGGAAAATCATTGGAGCCGTTTCCGAAATGCCGAATACATACAACATTAACTCGTCATCATTCTTCTGCTCTTATCCCACTCTAAGTGGGTTCGGCACAACAGGCTGTCACATGATTTAGCTTTGTATTTTACGACCGGTCGCCTGCTTGACGTACTTACCTTAGACGGCTTTTGCGACACCTCGGTAATAAATGAGGATGATCTATTCTACTCTGACGGATACCACACGGCAGTTTAGGCTGACTCCTCTATTCTAGTATAATAACCCACTGTTCTTCCTTTTTTTATGGATGAAGCTTAGACCCACATCATTGTTCTAGGTTACACATCTGTCGACCCGTATATTTTAATGTAAATTCTTTCGAGGCATGGTATATTTATTTATTTTCAAGGGAAACAAACAGTACACAGTAAAACATTATAGCTAGTAAAAATGTATAGATCATTGACCAATAAAGTTTCCACAATTTAATAAATCATAAAAGCTAACAATAAGACAGTAATAATAATTTCAAAATAATACTAATTCAAAAAATTTCACGCGCAAAATAAAAGGATAAATATAATAATTATAAAACACAAAAAAGAAAGAAAATTTAGTTAAGCTTGTCTCGGATAATTTATTTAAAGTGAACTAAGTTAGTGTTTATTATATTTTATAATTAATTTACAATTTATATTACGACTGAAGTTTCCAATCTAAATTTCTTTAATCTCACCCGTTAAAGCATAAAACATGAGATAACCTTCCGCTATAAATACGCTATCGGGCACATGATATGAGGCGATAAACTATAATAAACAGTGCTCGTAAATTAAATATTAAGAAAGAATTGACAAGACTCATTTCTACTTATTTTCAAAGCGAAATACATATTATATAACAAAGTCCCCTAAAGCAGTCTGTTTGTACGTGATCGATTTTCTCAAAATCTACAAAAGAGATTTTTGTACTGTTTTGACTAAAAAGATAGTGTAATTCTTGTGGAAATTTTAGATTAATATATTACAAAAGTAATGAGAATATTATTAATAAAAGTAATATTGTCATTACTTTTGTATCATGGACCTACGCAAAGTAACGCCTAATTCTATAAATTAGTTAATATATTACATTACAGTTCCCGCGAGATATGTCGATCCAGCGGGAAAAACTATGTGACACAGATTATATTATATACTATGAGGAATATGATGATAAGGATGCGTGGACGTAGCTACTCTTTGACCCTGTATAAGACAGTAATAACTTACCTAATGAAACTAGTAATAAGAATCACATTTTTAAAAGAGCAACCGCCGAGTTTCTTGCTGGCTCTTCTCGGTAGTAACAGCTTTCCGAACCAGCAGAAGATTTGACTATTTAAAAGCACTTGTTTACAAGTTTATTTGTTGAATTGGCATAGAGTCAGCATTTCAACTGTTTCTTATAGAATTTGAGCTCGAATTTTGTCTCTGTTTGTCTTTTGCTTACGAAGTTGTATATGTGCATTATTTGTTTAAAAAGTTCACTTCGGTTGGGCCTTTTATGGTCTTAAGGAATGCGGCTTTCAAAATCCAGTCCTGTTTGGAGTTCGGAGAAGCTCGTCAATGAAAAAATTAACGTCCGATAGCACATTTTAGATTTATATTGAGTTTCGTGAAAGGTGGAATTAAACGATATGTTATTTACTAATCAACCATTAAATATTTGTTTTGAATTAAGAGTACTCTTACAAGAATTTTATATGCTATAGCGTGCTAATATTTGGTGGATAAGAAGCTAAAATTGTTATCATATAATTTTTTAATATTTTAGTTGTAACTTTTCAATCATCTTCCTGCCCTTATCCCACTCAAAGTAGGGCCGGCACAACATGTTATAAACATGTCACATGATTTGGCTACGTATTTTACGACCGGCCGCCTGACTGACGTCAATTTACCTCTGTCGTATTTTACGACACCTCGGTAAGAAAGAGGGTGGTCCATTCTACTCAGCCGGATACCACACGGCTTGTCGACTTACCTTAGTCGCCTTTTACGACACCTCAGCAAGAAATGAGGATGGTACTATTCTACTAAGCTGGATACCACACGGCGTAGTTGTAAGTTGTACTTTTAAATATTAAACAATAATTATAGCTAACGAAGATGTTAATCACAAAAGATTTACAGTAGGTATCCTTATGAGTTATACATGTGAATATAATCACACCTAAATCAGAAAATACCATGAAAATAATTATTTTAATGAAAATTACACTTTGGAAATTTAGATTAATAATATATTTTAATGGCCAATCTATGACAACAATCCAATATTAAAACTATAGTGGGTATATTTTGGGGCTAAATATTCAATACATACTTGCACGCTAAGCTAATACAAAACTCATAATTGGTCGCATATTAGAAATTACTTCGAAGTTGAATATATTCACCTATAATACCTATATACTTATATAGTGCTACTTTCATCCACATATTATATTACTTAAAAAATTAACATAGTCTATATTACTTTTTCTGATACTGAGATTATAATTTAAAATTGGCGTTCTTAAAGGACATACTAAATGTTTTTATAGTAATGATTTTTCTGTAAATATATCTCGTAACAACAACAATTATTACCTTATGATTCGAAATTCAAATTTAAGTTTTTTCGAATTAGGAACGTAATGAACAATATTTTAAAAACCACGTAGGCGTTTTGCGGTAAATATAAAAATCTTTGTATGATTTTTTAATACTCAATTGGCTTTTAATAACCAATTTTAATAATCATAAAGCTTTTAGACAAGTTGCTTTCGCAATATATTTGTTAATGATCGCAATAACTACAGATTTCACATACTGTAAGCAATAAGCGTTGTTACATACATTCTGGAACAACTAAATCGAATCAATTCATTCACAGTTTATAAAAACTCAATGTTTCCCAACGTTTTGTCTAACCATGAAAATCGATGTGATGCAACACGCCTACACATCGAGATAAAAATGTAGTAGGAACGAAACATTTAAATTCTCTCGTGCAGGTAACTTCCAAAGTTCTAATAGTAATTTATTCAAATAGTGATACTTCCACTATTCAAATTCAAATTCAAAATATTCTTTCAAATTCAAAATATTCTTTATTCAAATAAACTTGTAAACAAGTGCTTTTGAATCGTCAACTCTACTGCTGGTTCGGGAAGCTGTTCCTACCGAGAAGAGCCGGCAAGACACTCGGCGGTTGCTCTTTTTAAAAATATAACTCTTAATACTATTTACATTAAGTCGTTACTGGCTTGTACAGGTTCAAAGAGTTAAATCAAACCGAAACAACGAATGTCCGATACAACATCTTGCTAAAATGAAAAATCTTTTTCAAATCCTCTATTTCCTACAAATTATAAAGATAATATTGGCAAAATTGAATACACAAACGCATCTTAAAATATATTTTCACTTCCCATAAGCGATGGAGGTCAAAAGAAAGTCCATAAATAAGCAAATATTTACGATATAAATTTCAATACGAACGCATCTAACGCATAGAGTTATTATACTTAGAATGGGGAAGCCAGACTAATGTGACATTTTACAATGAAGAGAAAGCATATGAGGATGATCTATCTCTCTTTTTTATTTGTGATTAGACAAAGATGTCATCTTCCTTTCATTTGTGTTTGTTTTTATTGTGTCATTGTCACTTACAGGCTATGCCTTACCTGCCTATGGCTTTCTTACTCTAAGTATAATAACTCTATGATCTAACTTAGTTATCTCATCATCTCCCTGCCTTTATCTCTCTAAGTGGGGTCGGCATAGCATATTGTCACATGATTCGGCTACGTATGTTGCGACTGGCCGCCTGCCATTTTTTTTTATACAGGAAAAATCCCCTTATGGGTACCACCGCCCGACGGCGACAGGCGGCGGTTATGTCGGACTCGCACCGACTAAAACGACCTGTGTGCTCCACCACGCTGCCGATAGCAAGGACAGGGTATCTTTGTACACATGGGATGGGATGGGGATGGGGGCACATCCCCGCCGGAAACAGCTCTGATCCCAGAGAACACCTCCTTCGAGTAGGGACCCCTCGAAAGAGAAGTCCTCCTCCGCTAACGGGCGCCTGCCTGACGTTCACGTCAGTAAGGCGGCCAAGGTATGAACTTACCTTAGTCGTATTTTACGATACCTATCTGGATACCACACTGCGGGTCGGATTACCTTAGTTGCCTTTTATGACGCCTCGGTAAGAAATGAGGGTGGTATATTCTACTCACCCGGATACACAGCATCTTACTTTATACATTTATTAAAGAAAATTAACAATAGACTTTAAAACAAAATTTTGAACATTCCTTTTGCTTACTTTATGTCTTACATTAAACTGATCCATTTCACTGATTCGGCTCGATTCTTTTACTGTAAAGTAACAAATCGATCAGATTAAACATTGAGGGACATCCACTTATCAAAGTTTCGACGTAGATGGCGCAATTCGGCCCCAACCTGAGAGAATCCCACTATTATTTGTCCATCACATTGTACTGTGGCTAAGCTTATTTTCGCACATTGCAACAATACTTCTAAAGCAGTGTGCATATTTGCTAACATCTCTGATGAACAAAAATTTATTTGATTTTCAAATATACTCATATATTTGTGATTAAAATTAATATGTTTGTTATGTCAATTATGACCGTAACCAAATTATGCGCTGCCGGATAAGAGATAAGTAATTTTATACCGTAAAAATATAAAATAGCTCAACCTTTTCTGAATACAGTCAAGCATGTAATTGGTTACGGTGCGTTGCCATAAAAACAAAATTGAATTGTCTAAGATTCATGTATATCTCATATGTTACATGTTTACATATATGATGTCACATAAAGATACATGTATTACTACTATACTGTATATTGTATTCTGCCTGTTAGCGTATGGCTTGGAAATCATATAAAAACACTAATATAAAACAGTGATTTTTATAATTTGGATAGAGCATGTTATTTAATAAATATTTAATAATATATTAATACGGAGTAATGTATAGATTAAAAAAAAAAGGCTGCCTGCAAAGTCGGTTTTACGGGCAAAGATTTTACGTGACAACGTCTTTTTAAATATGATGGATTGGAGTGGGACAGAGACGCAAGGCATTCGCCAGTCCGGAGGGCCTCTCTTTCCTTCGGTGACTCATCGTAACAGACGTGAGCGGGCGTTACACTTTTTCATGAGTGACTCCAAGCCGCAACCTAATTTAAGACGTTGTCACGTCAATATTACTTAATTCATTTCGTAAAAAAAAGAAATTAATATATTGAGAATATCTTCACATATTCAAAAAATATTATTTTTAATTGTGCTTGTGTAATTACCGCGTGACTTAATAAATTTAAAAAAGATATAGTTTGTGCTTAGTATGCACTAGCCCTAACCGTTTACATACTAAACCTATCAGTTAATAACAAACGCAAAGAGTTAACGGTACAAACTACCATGACCATATCGGCTCGCTTTTCACTGCGTGTTCGAGGACACGTGAATCAATTTTGGTAGATAAATACGCACGCAATATCAACCACAACTTTCATATTTCTACGTATATTACAACATTCGTTTTTTTATAATACGTTTTTAGTTGGTTGGTACTCACTGGTTTAGTTTGTCTTGAGATTGATTTCTAAACATTTAAGGCAGTTTCTTATCTTACCAAATTCTAATTTATAGAATTAGGCGTTACTTTGCGGAGGTCCATATTACAAAAGTAATGAGAATATTATTATTTTTAATTTTATTCTTTTTATTAATTTTTTTTATCGCGGATAATAGCAAAATAATATTCTTATTACTTTTTTTTACCAAATTCTATTGACCAAGGAAATAAAATATCTTAGAAATGAACATAAATAAAAAAATTTAACCTTTCGAGCATATAAGGGGTCTATATAAGATAAAATATTCCGGATGGACAACATTAAGAAACGTCAGAATAATAAAGAATCTTAATCATATCTGGAGGAAATAGAAACTAGAGGTTCCTTCCTAGGACTTCCACGTACGGTTACTGATACAATACAAAAGTTTCGTCGAGAACGTGCAAGACGACGAAAAATTATGCCTGAGAAATATCGGATTACAAGACGTAGAAGACGGTCAAAAGTTGCATTTCAGAGCATCCACCACATAGACATAGGTTGACGTACCCAAAAAGGACATGAGAATCTTAGGCAGTAACGTTATAAGATTCGCAAAGGTAATTCAATAATCCGCTTATTTAAGTGGTTTTTAATAAATAATAAACTCTATGAAATGAAATTTCTATGAAGAAATTCTAGGTATTATAATAAAAGGGTTTTACCACGGCTTTTGATTGATTACCCTATCGGAAGCTTTGTCGATAGCGCCACTTTAGCGTGAAGCGCCATTTAAAGGGCATCTAAGAGTCTCTATCTAATCGGTATATAAAAATGTAATAAATAGATTACTTAAATTTTGTGCGTGTATTAGTATATGACAAATCTTATATAAATATTTCAAACAATTTTACGTTAATTATTACTTCTACAGAATTGGAGATATTTTTATTAATTAAATCCTTTTTGTAACACCATGTTTTTTGTGTTTTGTTACTTACTATGTTCGTTGTATGTTTTATTACAGAGTGACTTCCACGTGACCTGTTAATAAAGTTTGGAAATAGTGCTACGGGTATATAATAAATTTCGACTAGAATCAAAGAGTTAAAATAAAGTACATTATACGAGAATTTAATTTTTTTGCTAAAACCGACACTCATTGTTACATATCTGACGTGTTTTTAATTGATCTAATTGATCTTTATATATATCCTCCTGCCCTTATCCCACTCTAAGTGGGATCGGCACAACATGTTATATTCATGCTGTCACATAATTTGGCGGCGTTTTTACGACCGGCCGCCTGTCTGACGTCAACTTACCTCAGTCGTATTTTACGAAACCTCGGTAAGAAAGAAGGTGGTTTATTCTACTTAACCGGATACCACACGGTGAGTCAACTTACCTTAGTCGCCTTTTACGACACCTCGGTAAGAAATGAGGTTGGTCTATTCTACACAGCCGGATACCACACGGCGGGTCGACTTACCGTAGTCGCCTTTTACGACACCTCGGTAAGAAATGAGGGTGGTACTATTCTATTCAGCCGGATACCATACGGCGTAGTTAAAATAAAATCCATTATATTAAAATTTTTTTTTTTTGCTAAAACCGACACACATTGTTACATATCTGATGTTTTTTTAATTAATCTTATCGATATTTATAAAAACTCATTTATATTATTAACAATGTATCTTAGTGTGCTTAATGCCCATCCTTATGGAGAAAGGGATGCCACTTTGATCTTTCGCAGACCGGCTATATATAGATGGGAGCGTCCCACGCTACGTTTGCTAAATGTGGTCACCGCTCATAAACATTTTTACTCCACCTTCAGACATAGGACAAATGTGACCGGCTGAGTCAGACTTTTTAATTTTTAAATTATAATTTAAAGGTAACTGATACACCTTCATAAAATATTAGGCTAAAGATGTAAAAAGATGAATATGGGGTAATTATAATAAAATATTTGATTATTTTTGTTTGGTAATTGCAGTTGATTTTTTTTATAATTATCAATTTGCTGGTAGCACAAACATATTTTGCTGCATCACATGTCGCGGGCAGAAACAAGAAATTAATATTTGCGTTGAAGAAATACATCCATATTTCTCATGCCCTTCTCATGTTCTATCATGTCCTCGACAAAAAAAAATAGGTCGTCTCCATCTGTATAACCAACGTGTAACGCTGAACATGAAATCATTACGGAAACTACATTGCTAAATTCAATAGAGTTGAATAAGCTCCGCTCTTTGAAAAGGTCTTATTTGATCTCGTAATGGAATCAGGACGGTCTCCAGGCTTTGAATTACAAATCAGCTTTGACGTTGTTTACAGTTACTGTACCTACAAAATGGGTCTGTTTCTTAATTATTTTTCTGAACAGAAAAAAAGTAAGTAACGGCCTGTTACTATGTCACTGCTGGGCATAGGTCTCCTCTCTGCGTTTTTGGAGAGGATTGCAGCCAAGACCTACTACACTGCTTCAATGTTAATTCTATCAATCAACATTGAAGCAGCGTAGTAGGTCTTACACAGTTAGGTTACACATATCCCCAGAATTCTCTAAGGATATTCAAGTTTCCTCACGATGTTTTCACCTAAAAGCGTGTGATAAATTACAATTATCAATTAGACACACAATTTAGCCGTGTGGTAGCCGGCTCAATAGAATAGTGCCATCCTCATTTCTTACCGAGGTGTCGTAAGAGGCGACTAAGGAAAGTTGCCGTTAAGCAGGCAGCCGGTCGTAGAAAACGAAGCCAAATCATGTGACAACATGTTTATATGTGTTGTGCTGACCCCACTTAGAGCGGGATAAGGGCAGGTGAATAAATTAGACACATAATTCTTTGGATTCAACCCGTGACTCGAAAGAATCGCATTGTCTCACCGCTGAGCTATCACAGTTCTGAAACGTATTCGATCACAATCCCGGTACAGTCATTTAAAATTGGCTTGAAAATGCGTAGAAAGAAATGAAAACATAACAGTTATTAGTAGGTATAACTTTTCATATACTTGTACATGTCGAGTCTCCCACTGAATGACTCGCGGCCGTAGCTAAATATGTTTTTCCTGTATGCGGTGAATGACAGAGCAGAAAAATATGTCTCGACATATTAGCTCGTATCTCCCTGATATTCCGACTGTTATACAGAGATATAACCAAAAAATTTTAAGCAAGGAGTTGATGGATCAAATATTGTTGTAATTTTATACACATAATGTACATGTAACCAATAACATAGAAAACGGAATGTATGAATGAATAACTCTTTATTGCACACCAAGTAAACAATAAACACAAACAAGCGAAATTAAAACGTACAGAAGAAGTGCAACGGCGATCTTATCATCAAAAGTGATATCATATAATGTAATTAGACATGGCTATTCAAACTATCCATATTTCATTATCTACTCAGTTGCGAATCCCATTTCCAGAGCCACTAAACAAGTGAAAAACCTCCATAAGTCATCAATTTCATTTCACAATTTCACTTCGAATATATACACATACATGTTATGACTGAACATACTCGTAATACAAGAAGATAATAGTGTCCCCAAGTTGACGTGGCAATGGGCACATATTACGAAGAATCGATAGGCGTTGCAGTCTTTAACAATCGAAAATGCAGCGTCGGTAGACCCCCACAAATTTCACATAGGTAAGAATAGTGCACAAACCTCCACCACCGCCGTTTGTTTGTTTGCATGTATTTTTTACGACTCCTGCATGTATCAGGTATGATAACCGATTGTCCACTCTACATTTAGCATTATATATATTTTCTATTTTACTTCATCGCGGATTATAGCAAAATAATTTTATTATTACTTTTGTATTATGGATCTCCGCAAAGTAACGCCTAATTCTATAAATTACATATGCATACATAATATATTATATTTGTATTTCCTAATCGCAACACCAAACATGCCTGAATATACCATATGGTAAACTTACGTCACAGAGGTCGTAACGATTACAGCAGAGCGTGTTATTGAGCTTGTCATTCGCAGCTTAAATAACAGATTCAACAAACAGATGTACATATGTATTGTTTACGAACCAAACGCCTACGCAACACCTAATGAATCAGCGTTACATATTGTAACGTTTTCGTTGATTTTTGTTAACATTTGTTTACATGCTTCTTATAACAATTAACGTCAAATTTAAAAATAAGTCTAACATTATGAATCATTGAGTTAAGTATTCTTACTTATTGAGCTTATGTCATAATGTGCGTAATGAGCTTTTAAATTTTCCAATATAAGGTTCGAAAGCTTATTAATTATTATGACATCACCTTCTTGCTCTTAACACACTCTAAATGGTGTCGGCACAACATGTGACAACATGTTATAAACATGTGACAACATGTTATAAACATGTGACATGTCAAAACATGTGACATGTTATAAGCATGTTATAATCATGTTGTCACATGACTGGGCTACGTATTTTACGACCTGCCGCCTGCCTGACGTTAACTTACCTTAATCGCCTTTTACGACACCTCGGTACGAAAGAGGGTGGTCTCTTCTACTCATCCGGATACCAAACGGTGGGTTAACTTACATAATTGCCTTTTAAGACACCTCGGTAAGAAACGAGGGTGGTCTATTCTACTCAGCGAGATATTCATTTATTATGACAGTCGGCTAATAGTGGCTCAGTATATGTGTACGTTTTTCGTGCAAATAAAGTTTACAGGGTTAGTATTTGCAAAATACTGAGCCGAAATAACGATGAAATCTTTCTTTGATATGTTTTAAGCTTAGTTTAAAATTGTTTTATCGCTGAACTCTACTTGATTAGGCAGTTTTGGGTTAGTTAGATTTTGATTTCTTTCTTTCTAGTAGCAGAAGTCCCATCAATAGAAAAGAAAAATGAGAGATCTAATATTAGTGATAATTATGTTAGTACTAGCTAGATATGTAGGGAAAGCTAAAGCGTCTAGTTTACGTGATGCATAAATAAAAAACAATAGCGATGT